>CM062812.1:11603413-14008754 GCA_031772625.1 Pinus tabuliformis
TCATCGGGTGAGGTGGCGAGCTGCTATTGGTCGACGAGGATGATGCGGTGGCAGACACATTGGCACGGGGGCGGACAAAAAGGTTGAGTTGACACGATGGCGAGGTGGCAATGACGTGGGGATGACGTTGGATGAGCGGATTGACAGAAACCGGAAACGGTTGGTGGTTTTATATCGCACCGCTATAGCTACAGAGGTGGAATGTGTCAGGCGTACCTCCGATGCATTGTGGGGAAGGTGCGTGGATGGCACCTGACTTCACCTTCTGACAGATATCGGAAGGTATCTGTCGGACGTCGGGGCCGCTCCGATATCAACGAGGGCCGTCAGATCACATGGGTTCGATCCGACGGTTGACGGGAGAGTGATCTTATCGGACAATACGGATGGGGGGCGGGATTAATTTATTATTTGTTTTGGAAGCTACGCCTGGCAGAAAACATTAGGATATGGGTTTTTGTAAAGTTTTTTCAATGTATTTTGAAAAATCAAACATATGCGCCGAAACTTTGGATAAGAGGCAAAAGGTGGGTTTTTGGGTTATTTCACAATTTGAAAGGGGTTTATGGGTAGGAGGGGGGTTTTATAAGGTTTTTTCTTTACAAACGAAGGTTTAATGGGTGGAATGACTTTTGTTAGCTACCTATACCAATAGGTTTCATATTTTATGATTGGCTATGAAAGGTCCAAATATGCTCTGCTTTGATGATTCAAAGATCAGATATTTCCATAAGAATACAATCTGTGCTTATAGCTTAATATGGACTCAAAATTTGATGGATGGTCCAACAGTCTAATCTGGATCATGTCATGTTTTAAATTTTCAGCTTGTAGAATAGAGAAAGAAGTCTGTCCAAACTGTTTAATCTTGGCAGACAAATAGTTCAGGTAGAGAAAAAAGGCTCCCAACAGCTTAATCTGGGACCTTGGAAGAAATAAGGGTAGAAGTAGATAGAAAAGCAAAAGAAGAGGCCAAGGAAAAGAAAAGGCAAGTAAGGGTCTGCAAGTCCAAGTGCACCCTCCAAGAAGAAATAAAAAATGCTAGGCAAAGTAGCTGGGTAAGTAGATGGGGTTGCAGAAGTGATATTCATTTCCAGAGTGAATCTTGCTGGTTCAGATAAGAAAACAAGGCAAAGGAGCATGTCTAATTCCCCAAATCCCCTTCCACTCCTATTACTAACATCCTTCATCCATGGAGATTTATGAAAAATTTGAAGTGTTATGATGGTTCTTATGACTCTAAAAGCCACATTTCCTATGTAAAAATCTTTTCATTTTGATCTACTCCTTAAACTAAGTAAGTTTCAGATAAACTTAGTGGTTTTCCCCCTCATTCACATTTTCCCACCATATTAACCTCTAATACTACTATGTAAATCCCCTATATTGCCTTTCCCCTACTAGTATTAACACCATGGTGTATAAACCCCAAATCTTGTATAAATATCCCTCCCCTTGGTATTGTAGCCAATAAGTTCTGTGTCAGGGATCAGATGGCATCTGGTCACTTTGATTAACCTAAGTCCAACCCCTCCCCTCTTCTGAAGTCATTTGGCCCCTTAGAAAACTTCATTTTCAAAGAGCCTCATAAATGACCTTGTTTTACCTATACCCGCTTCATTTGCAAAAATAACCCAAAAAAAAAACCCACCTTTTGGCACTTATCCAAAGTTTCAGCGCGCACAGTTGATTTTTTAAATTACATTGAAAAACCTTACAAAGCACCATACCCCGATGGTCTTCCGCCTAAGCGCGCATCCCGAAAATAAATATTAAATAATACCGCGCCCGCGTCCGTATCCACCTATCATGTCATCATCCCGTCAACCGTCGGATCGGACCCACGGGATCCGACGGTCCTTATTGATATCGGAGCGGCCCCCACGACAGAGGTTTAGCGCCCAAGAAAATGACGTAGCGATACGTCAGGGCGCGGCCACGCGTCACCCGTTCAGGACTCTCGGAGCGCCTTCTGATAAGATCTGGTCCGTATCCAAACCGCCCTGAGAAACCATAGCAGCTAGCGCTTAACCGTAACCGCTACGGCTCTGACCGCTCGGTTGCTGGTCCCACGTCATGCCCACGTCACCCCCAGCCTGCCATTGCATCAGTCCTTTTGTCCGCCCCTCCACCGACGTGGCTGCCACCGCACCATCCCCCATGGACCCATAGTAGCTCGCCACGTCACCCGATGACGTCAGCTGACGTCACCCGACCTTGACCCCACCACTGACGTCATGCTGACGTCATCCCAAAAAAGGCGCCAAATGGCCAAAAGGTCTATATTTCGGCCAAAAATCACATTTTACGTTCCTTTCGTTCATTTTCTACTATTGTTTTCTGCATGCTGCTCACGTCCAAATTGCTACCAACCTGCTAAATCGACCAGGAGACCTCCAGAGCACCAATCCTGCCCGCATATACGACCTCTGCTCGCTGTTTATCATGTATTTCTCATCATCTATCCTCCGTACACTGGAATTGTCTGTAAAATTATTCAGAAGGCTTAAGGAACGCTGAAACTCACAATTTCACCGGCTATTTCCCTCTGCAACACCTCTATTTACAACTGCAAGGTCGAAAAACACTAGCTGAGCCTTAATTCCCGAGTTCCTATCAAAAAACTGTAAACTGCTCGCGCAATCGTGAGACAGTGGGTTAGTCCATTAAAAACCTGCCACAAGAGACAGAGTGAAACCTGACAGTGGTCCTATTCCTAATTCAAACAGTATTTCAATTGCTGTTGGATCAAATCTCCCTCTGCTACCTGAAACTCACTTTCATTGTAAGAAATCATCCCTGGGTTGGTCTGCTCACTTCAAACAGTTCAATTACAGTTCGAAAAGCTTAATAGACCATGGAGACACCAATTGCATTGAACATCAAACCTCTCAATGCCCCTCATAGGGAGTTGGAATGGAAAGCCCTGGGAGATATGGATTATCAAATGTTAGACTGGTTTCCATTAGGCTCCAAATACAATATTCAGATGCTAAATGAGTTGAAAGCCCAACACCTTAGTGGAGCTGATATCCTAGGGATTTGGGATTCAAACTTGCCCATCTACAACCTCCCCCAGGTAAATTCTATGCCAGAGTTGATCTACAGATGCCAGGAGTGCTATGATCCAGGCCAAAGAGCTGTCCTCAGCCCTACAGGCTCAATTCTGTTCCATATCACCCCAGAAAGCATAAATGAGACGCTGCATTTCCACACAGCAAAACCATTGACCCCCCTCCACATGAAGAACTTGATAAAGAAGGGGAATAAGTTGTCAAATGACCAAGTCATCAAAATCAACCAGCTGTTTGTACAGTCAGGCTCTGAAGCCATTAGAACTTCTCCTATTGGATATCATTACTTGAATGAATTGGGCAGAATGCTAGTAGATTTGATCAGCTATGTCCTAGGGTTCAAGGGAATGGAGGATGTGGATGAAATCATAATGGCAATGCTGTCTATATTCTCTCCTGGAAAGCCTCCAGCTGTACATTATGACTATGCCACATACATAGCAGACAAGATCCATGAGCAGCTAATGAATCTGCCAAGGGAGAGATTGTTTAGATACTCTTCATACATTTACCATCTATTCTTATTTTATCAACCAGCCAGCTTTCCCATTCCCCTGAAACAAGTTAATGCCCAGGGGAATCCAAGGTCAGTTGTGTTTTGGACCTCTGTTTTTCATCATACCTCTGTATCACCATACACATACTGTGAGTTCATAGACTCGTTCATTTATCCAGCTATGACAGTATTGTATGGTGTTCCTCCTCCAAGGTTAATTGATGACATGAGGAGAATTCTCCATCTGAACAAAACCTACAGCATTGGTAATTGGTACTTTTACCAACACCACACAGTGATCAGAGTTTATGGCTGTCAGTTGAAGCCTTATAGGCTGCCAAGGTATGTCCCCATGAGACTGTTTGCCTTAGAATACTTCAGGCAATTTGGGAATGCCGACTACCTCCACTTCCAAAGTAAGAACAAGAAGGCACAGTTGAAGGTAAGGAGCCAGCTGGGCCCTTTCCTATATAACAAAAGAGAGGAAGGATGGAAAGAGGCGGATGAGATCCTAGAGGGACTCAAGCTGCAAACTAGTTTTGAGTGGGTACCATATGACCCCAATCATTTTGTTTCCCTCAGGAGGATAAGATACAAATTGGGCACCTATTCACATGTGAGGCAGCCTGAGATTGAGAAATACGCCAATACATTGAGCTGGGAAGAGGGTACCCTAGAAGAGGAATTTACTGATAAAGAGCTGCTAGAAAGAGAGGCTAGAAATGTTCAAAAGGAAGCTGACTTGGAAACTTGTGCACAGGTTCCCCCCTCATATAAAAGGCAACTCGGAGCAGCTACTTCATCATCAACAACACATCAGCAAGCTACCGGGAATACTGCACAGACAACCAACAAAGGCAAAGAAAAGCAGGTGGAACAACCACCTCCTTTGACAGAAGAACAAGTGGAAACATTGCTGCAGCAACAAGAAGAGATGGAACAGCAGCGAGAAGGGCAGCAGCAAGAAGAACAGCAACAACAGAAAGAACAAAGGCAGGAACAGCCTGCCCAGCAAGAAGAAACAGTGGAAAACCCCAAGACCACTGAACAGAATATGCCTCCAAGGCAAGAAGTTTCACCTGATGCAACAATCCTCCAAACTCCTCAAAAGGAGGATACATTTATTTTCAGAAAAAGGGACAGAGAGACTCCCCTGACAACATCAGCAACTCATGGGGAGAAAAGACAGAGAGTCAATCCCTTCTCAGAAGAAGAGATGCCAATGGGAAAATCTTTTGGTATGGGCCCACCCAGCAGAGAAGCTTCAGCCAGTTCCTGCCAGCAGGAACAGGACAGAATTATGGGAGGAGAGGTCAGCTCCTCCAGCCAGCAAAGGGAAGGAGAAAAGAGCATCAAGCAGCAATTTATAGACATTAAGAGGAGAAATGAGCCCATCAAAATACAACTGTATAACCATCTGTTAAACATGGCTCCCACCAATCAACAAAGACTCATGTCTGCCTTTGATGTGCAGGAAGGCAAAATGATCATGAGTCATTTTAAGCCAACAGCAGTGCAACCCAATCTGCCTCTGACTACTTAAGGACTAACCTGGAAATCCTTGCCAAAGATATCCACCCAATGGATAAGATAGAACTGCACAAGCAAACAGGTGAGATGGTCTATGCTTCCTTAGCAGACCAAACATTGGATAACTACAGGCTACAGAATAGCCTTAATATACAGCCTCTCAACTAGAGTTGGAGAGAGCATCATCCCAGGCAAAGGACAACAGAATAAGGTCCTTAGACGATATCATCATAGAGATTGGGCATGATCCCAAAGATATCAAGGGCATACAAGAGATACTAAAGCTGAGGGATGCAGACATGGCAGCTTTGAGGAGAAAGATTAAACTTCCAGCCACAATTCACCCTCAAACAGATGATGTTACCCAGCAAAGACATGATCAAGAGGTAACTGCTTTGTTGATGTCTCTATACAAGCAGCTGATCCAAACTCAAGAGAAGCTGGGAGAATCGGAGGCTGAAAAAACAGCACTACAGGCAGCCTTAAAACAAAGAGAAGAAGGGCAAACTTCCCAGCCTCCTCCTCAGATCATAAATCTTGAGGAAACTGCCCCTATTATTGCTCCTCCTCCTCAACAGACTGAGCAAGCAGCACCATCCACTACAACACCTCCAACAACAGAGCAGGCCCCTAGCTTGGACATGCAAAAGCTAAAAAATGAGATTCAAGCCCTGGAAGCTCAAATGGCAGAGCTGAATGAGACCAGGGATAAATTGGCCAAGGTGAATGACAGACATGATAAATCAAAGAGAAGAGTGGCAGAAAAGGGCAGGGAAATCAAAGCCCTTAAAGACAAGATCAAAGAGCTAGAGAATGAGCTCAAGTTGGATAAGGTGGTGGCTGAGCTTAAAATAGTGATGTGGGCTAACATTGGTCAATCTATCAATGAGCAATGGCCATATATTGAGACAATCCATGAGAAATTAGAGCTCATTCCAAAGGCACAGAAGGAGGTTCACAGATCAAGAGCTTTATTGAGCAATATGCCTGAAGTGGCCACCAGAATGATCAATGTACTTAACCATAAAACAAGTTCTTAGTTAGCTACCATGGGAATTACAAATAGAATTGAGACTATCCAAATGGTCAAAAGGGTTCTCACACTGAGAAACTTAGTGCAGACATTGGAAAGAAGAACCCAGGATATGCAGACTGAGGTGAAGAGGTTCATGGATAAATTCCTGGTGCTGCAAAACAGAGGACTCCCTAGCTTACTGAACAGCGCAGGGAGATTGCTCATTCATGAGCAGTATGCCAAAAGAGTGAATGCATTTGCCACAAACGAAATCAATGAGAAGCCCAGCAACTCAGAAGAAACAGGGCCATCTACAGGACATACTATCTACAACAAGGTAGAACATCTATTTTTTATAATGCATGAGATCAATCACCTGTTTGAGGTGGCTCCCAATTTTTTCAAATATACAGAGGCAGAGGAGACTATGGATGCAATTCTCAGGCATCAACTCCCTACACAAGACTGGTGGACAGATGCAATACAGAGAATTTTATAGACAGTAAGCAATTCACCAAATTTTGTTTTTAAAAAAATATATATAAATTGTTGAGAAAAGGACAGCTTAAAAAGATCAGCATACATTTAAGATTAAAGCTGAGCCAACTCAGCAGAAATTTCGGCCAAAAAAGCAAAGTATAAAGCTACAGGTGTCCAGGCCGAGAAGCTACAGCAGCGCAACTCCAAGAGCACATTTCACAGCATTTATGCAGATCACTCCAACCGACTCAGTGGCCTCCAAAGGCCAAAATATCTTTTGACAAAGCATAAAGATGCATTTACTTTGTATTTAATGCATTTTACTTTGTATTCAATGCTGTAATAACTTTCTAATCTAAATATCTTAAAAGTTGGTAAAGGTATTCAAATCTGAGATAACTTAGAACTCAGATATTTTGTAATGACCGATAGTATATATTTGCCCCTCGCAGAAGTGTGAAGGGTTGTTGTTGATTTCTCCTGAAGAAGTTCTTATGCTGTAATCCTTTCAGAAGTTAATAAAGAAAGTGATGGAATTTCTCGGATTTCTGAAGTGTTGAATGCGTACTGGTGTCTGTTGGAAACTGCTGGATTCCTGTGTATTTCGCCATACAATAAGTCTCTGTAACTCTCTCTGTTATATATTTTGTTTGTTAAAATCCATATGTTATCTCACTTTAAATATCTAGCAACAAGGAAAAATAATAACTTTCAGGATTTATTCAATGAATACCCTGAGTTCAATCTGTGTTGTTAATGAATGTTTTCTTCAGATGCAATCTTGATAAGTGTATTTCTTAATTGCTGTACTTTCAGAATACATCTTTCACAGTGGCCTTTGTCACAGGAATTCAAGTTTGCTCCTGTGTAGGGTGTCTCACTTTCACCTCACCAGCTTAATAGAAAATTCTTAATTTCTTTCTGTTGGTTGACATACATCACCATTTAAGCTAAGTTTGTTTGTCTAAGATACACAATAGGCCCTGCAGTTTGAACACCACCAATCCTGCATATCAAATCATTTCACAACTCCAGACTCCATTGCCCAATGATATTTCACTCCCTAAACACTACATCGTAAGACTTGAAAGAAATCCTTCAACCAAAACATAAACCAAAACCTGAGCATAATAGCTAGCCTAAAACAACATCATAACAGAGACAAATCATAAAGAGAGAGCCCTCTCTGATTACAGTTTGGCTAGAAGCTGTGATCCAAAGATTGGTTAGTGGTTACCCCGGCCGTATTCCCTTGGGAGTCATAGGGAACAACCTGGGTGTTAACATAATTGGCGACTCCACTGGGGAGTTTTAGGATTTTTTTAATTGCTATTTATCTTCCATAGCTACCATCAAGCCTGAAATCAGTCAAGAGGCCTTAAAACTGTTTCTGCATCATAGTGACAGCTTTAGGGAGGAGCTTATTTAGGGAATCTTCATCTTAGCTTTGAAATATATATAACCATTTCGAAATCTTTATCCAGTCCTTGCAGATATAAAAACTTCCTACAAAATCCCAAAAGGTTGGAAGCTGGCTCCTAAGAAAAATCCACTGTATACTAGGGCAAATCCTGACCCCAAACCACCCATCATTGTTGATAATCCAAATACCATCCCAAGAAACATTAGGAGGCAGCAAAGGCAGGAGCAACCTGCTGACTTGACCCCTCATACAGTTCATCCAAATCCCATTTCTACTCCAATAAAAGTTCTTTTCCGGTCTACCCCTACTTCCCCTAGTTCACCATCCACTTCTCACAGTCCTCCTCTCACATCATCATCTACTGAATATATTCCCTTGACCAATACTCTTGGTACCGCTTCACCTGTTATCCCTGTGGTAACCATCGTTCCTATTATCCCAGCTGCCCCTGTTAATCCTTTTAACCCTGTAAATATGGCTAATAGATATGCACCGTTACAGCTACCGGCTAATCCTGCAGCTCTACCCCAGGATTACCAATCCAAAATCTCATATTTTGACTCCACTGGCCCTTACTCTGCTATTCAACATGCTAAGAGGATGCAAGATCACTTTGAAAACTATGAAATAGATGATGACAATGTGAGGATGAGAATCTTTGTCCAAAGCCTGACAGGTGATGTTAGAACCTGGTTCAGGTCGATCGCTGCAAATACTATCACAACCCCTGATGAGCTTTATCAGGCCTTTACTACCAGATGGGAGAAGAAGAAAGATCCCCTGCACATACTTGGTGAATATGAAACAATCAAGAGAGGTCCTCAAGAGACCGTTCTGGAGTATTGTGCTAGATTCAACAATGTGTACAACGCAATACCACAAAACCTAAGACCTCCTCCTGATTTGGCCTTGTACAAGTTCCCTGATGGATTTGATTCTGACATGGCCTATCAGTTGAAGGAAAGAGAACCTGAAACCCTTGAAGACGCTCAAAAGGTTGTTGTCACAGTGGAAGCAAACCTGATTGCCAAAAGAAACAGGGCAAGGTTGGAAAAGAGAAACATATACAAAGAAGAACCTACAGCCTTTGACCAAAAACTTGATGCAATACTTAATGGTATGAAAAGGTTGGGTGATAGGGTAGAATCGGTTGAAAGAAAATCATCATGGGAAGCACCACAAAACAACCCTCCTAGGAATCCAAATTTTAGGAGAACTCAAAACCTAAATGTTGGTAAGACCAGTGCTGACCAGGACATAAGACCCCCTTTCCAAGAAAATTATGCAGAAACTTCCACATCAGCTGAGCCCAATGAAGATCCTGAGATTAATTTAATGGGTCTAGATGGTGAAAGTCAAGTTTTCTTAACACAAGAGGATCATGAGGATGATGAAATAAAACTATTCCAAACTAAATCAGGTGAATCCTTTGACTTCAAACAAGGCTATGACACTGCTGTTTATGAAGTCCATAAACAATACAAGCTGAGGAGCAGAACTGTGAATGTTAACCAGCCTGAAAAGAAAAAGGATGATCAGCAGCCCGAAAGAGTTACAGTAATAGAACCTAATGACAAAATGACTTCACATACAGAAGAAGTGATTGTTGAGGAGATCACTGAACCACTGTCCTTAAAACAGCACCCTATGGTCACTCCCCCTGCTCATCCTCATTCAACTCTTTCTCCTCAAGAGATGAGTAAAAAGGATAAGTCCCAAAGTCAAGACAAAAATCAAGAAGAAGATGTAATAACCAAGGAAAGAACTGTCACCTATAACCCCAAGACGCAATCTGAAAAACCTTTTGATCTAGAAACAGAAATTGGCAAATTAAAGATAGCAATTCCTCTCTTAGAACTTGCCAAGCATGACATCTATAAACTACAGATCAAAAGGTCCCTTCAACTCACTAGTAACAAAGATGATGTCAATGTGATGGATGACACCCCAGAACTCCTGTTTGGCCCAGAAGTGGATGGAAAAACAATAGTCACAGGGGTACTGCCTTTCTATGTCAGTTTACATATTCATGATAAAATATTACATAATGCAATGTTTGACTCAGGTGCCTCTGACAATCTCATGCCAAAAGCAGTCATGGAGAGATTAAATTTAGACATAACAAGACCATATAAGGATCTGTTTTCCTTTGAATCTAGCCAAGTCAAGTGTTTAGTTCTCATAAAAGACTTATGTGTGTCTCTGGTTCAATACCCAAACAAGACAATCCTAATGGATGTGGTGGTTGCTGATATCCCACCCAAGTATGGGATGCTGTTATCAAGATCATGGGGGGCCAAACTCCAAGGTTCCCTACAATTAGACATGTCATATGCCAACATCTCTGTTTTTGGGCAACCAAAAAGACTGTACAGAGAAACACTTATGAAATACATGGTCAGCAGTGAAGAAAAGCCTCAAAACTTTCCTATATATGCTGTCCATTCAGACATAGACTCATACATTCTCTTCAATGACACCACAATGCCCTCAAAAGATGAGGATGAAACCAAGATATTCATACAAGAGAAAGACTCAAGGGAAAGTTTCACCACCCATGAAACAAAAGCCAATCAAACACTAGATGTTGCTGCTGCCCTAGTTGTCCAGAACATCCAATCAAATGATGAGACTGTCCTAGAAGACAAGCTAGAGAAAAAACCACAATTGCTACTCACATTACCAACCCATGAACATATCATCAAATCTCCTTTCCACCAGGATATTCTATGGTTCCTTGAATTTGATGGTTCAGTTAACAAATCAGGAGCAGGAGCTAGAGTTTGGGTACACAATAAAGAAAATAGCTATGCAGAAGGCAGAGCCTATAGACTAAATTTCAGATGTACTAATAACATGGCAGAATATGAAGCTCTTTTACTAGGCCTCAAGTTAGTAAAGTTCTTACAAGCTGCCAGGGTTTCAATCATGGGTGATTCAGATTTAGTTATCCAACAAGTGAAGGGAAACTTTGTCACCAATGACAAAAGACTAAGGACTTATAGGTCTGCTGTTGCTGAGGTACTAAACTTTTTCTCTGAATTCCAAATTACTAAAATTCCTAGAACCCACAATCTACATGCTCATAGTTTAGCCACCTTTGCAAGTACCTGCAAGTTGCCCTTTGAGCCCCACCATTGTTTTACAACTGAGGTAAAACATAGACCCTCCATTCCAAACAATATCAATGATTGGCAAGTATTTGAGGATGACAAGCAAATAAATCATTTTTTAACTATGCAGCAAGAATTTGCAGGACTAAATATTGACTCTGAGACAGCAAGTCAATCACAAATACTTGAGATAGCAAGTCAATCACAAATACTTGAGACAACAAGTCAATCACAAATATTTGATGTAGCAAGTCCATCACAAATATAGTTTCAACATACTACTCAGCCAATATCACCCAGAACTGCAAAACTAATGCTGAGTCCAACCATTTTCAACAAGGAAAACATTCAGCAAATTCAACAAATCAACTATGAAGAGGTGGCCAATGCTGAAACTGAAATCATAGAGCTGAAAGACAATTTCCTACCAACAGGCCTAACTCCACTAGAGGACATCTTTGATTCAAATGATATTCCCAGAAAACCAAAAATGCAGCCCCTAAATGCAGCCATTGAAGAATGTAACATAGGTACAATTGACAAACCCAAGATAATTAAATTATCTGCTTCCTTACCTCCTGATCAAAAGCCCAAATACATTGACCTCTTTAAAGAGTTCCAGGATGTTTTTGCATGGAGCTATGAGGACCTAAAGTCCTATGATACCTCTGTAATCCAGCACACTATCCCTCTCAAACCTGATCAAAAGCCCTTTAAACAAAAACTGAGGAGAATAAATCCTATGCTCCTCCCAGCGATGGAACAAGAGGTACAAAAAATGTTTAAGGCATGCATCATAGCACCTATCAGATTCTCTGAATGGATATCCAACTTAGTCCCTACAAGAAAGAAGACTGGTGAAATTAGGCTGTGTGTGGATTTGAGGAATCTAAACCAAGTATCCCTTAAAGACAATTACCCCTTACCCAAGATGGATCAAATTTTGCAGAGAGTAGTGGGGGCTTCCAGAATTTCTCTACTTGATGGATTTTCAGGCTTCAATCAAATCCTAGTTCACCCTGATGATCAGGACAAAACAACATTTACAACCCCATGGGGAACTTTCAAATATGTAAAGATGCCTTTTGGATTGAAAAATGCAGGGGCAACATTTCAAAGAGCAATGGATATTGCTTTTGCAAAGGAGATTCATGACTTTTTAGTCATTTACCTAGATGACCTTACACCTTTCTCAAAGTCAGACCAAGAACATATAAGACATCTGAGACAGATCTTCCTAAAATGCAGAATATATGGAATCTCCTTGAATCCTAAGAAATCCATGTTTGGTTTAGAAGAAGGTAAGCTATTGGGCCATATCATTTCTAAAGATGGCATTAGAATTGACCCAGATAGGATACAAGCTATCCTACAAATGCCCCACCCAAGAAATGTCAAAGAGTTGCAAGGATTCTTGGGAAAAATCAATTTCTTAAGAAGGTTTATCCCAAACCTAGCAGAACTAATCAGATTATTGAATAACATGCTAAAAAAGGATTCAAAAGTCAAATGGACTGTTGAAGCCAATCAAGCCTTTGAAGGTATAAAATTGGCCCTTACCCAAACTCCAGTCTTGACCAATCCTCAGTTTGACAGAGAATTTATCATTTTCTCTTTTGCCTCCCAACACACTATTGCTGCTGTTCTATTACAAAAAGATGACCAAGGAAATGAAAAGCCAATTGCTTTCTTTAGCAGAGCTCTTAGAGATGCACCTTTAAAGTATCAAATCATGGAAAAGCAAGCTTATGCTTTAGTCAAAGCCATTAAAGACTTTAGGATTTATATCCTTTATTCCCATGTTATAGCATATGTGCCAAGTCCTATTGTCAAAGACATTCTCACCCAAGAAAATTTAGAAGGCAGAAGAGGAAAATGGATTGCCAGCATCTTGGAATTTGACATTGAGATAAAACCTACAAAACTAATAAAAGGGCAAGGCTTGGCCAAATTAATGACAGATACAAATTTTCAAGCCTTAGACATCAATCAGCTGGACAGTGAACCGGAGCTGGCGACTCCAAAGATCAATGTAGCCTTTGAACAATCTCCTTGGTACTCTGATATCTGTTATGTCTTGCAAAACCTGTGTGCTCCCCCAGGACTGTCCAAAACTAAGTGTAGGTTCTTGAAAATTAAAACATCAAGATTTTGTGTGATGGATGGCAATCTGCTTTGGAAAAACCATGAAGGTATATTGCTGCACTGTTTAATTGAAAATGAAGCTGACAATATCATAAAAGAATTTCATGCAGGTGACTGTGGTGGACACTTGTACTGGAAGTCCACTGTGGACAAGATACTAAGGGCTGGATACTACTGGCCCACCATGTTCTCTGATGTCAATAAATTCATCACCTCATGTCATAAATGTCAAGTGTTTGAGGGAAAGAGACAGTTGCTGCCACTTCCTTTAAGGCCTATTGCAACAGAGAGACCTTTTCAACAATGGGGATTGGACTTCATTGGGGAAATTCATCCCTCATCTTCAGGCCAACACAGATGGATTTTAACAGCAACAGACTACTTCACTAAGTGGATTGAAGCTGCCCCATGCAGACAAGCAAATGATTCAATAATTATTCAGTTCCTGGAGAACAACATATTGGCTAGATTTGGCTGTCCTGACAAAATAATAACAGACAATGCTGCTGCTTTCAGATCCAAGAAAATGGTGAACTTTTGCCATAAATTTCATATTACCTTGGGCCATTCTACTGCATACTATCCCCAAGGAAATGGCCTTGCTGAATCATCAAACAAAAGCCTTGTAAACATTATAAAGAAAGTACTGGAAGAGAACAAAAAGAATTGGCACAAGAAGCTTGTGAATGCCCTATGGGCAGATAGACTAACAACCAAAAGATCAATTGGGACCAGCCCATATGAGTTGGTTTATGGATTAGAGGCCAAGTTCCCCTCATCCTTAGGAGTTCCTGTTATGAAGCTTCTTCAAGAAAGCCAAGCTGAACCAAATGATATGCAAAGAAGAATCAATCAAATCATATGTCTGCAGCAGACTAGAGACCAAGTTTTCAGCAGAGTTCAAGTTCTACAAGAGAAACTAAAGAAGGCCTTTGATAGAAGAACTAAGGCAGAAGATTTCAGTGTGGGAGACAAAGTCCTCAAATGGGATGCAAGAAGAGAAGACAAAGGAAAACATGGAAAATTTGACTCCCTTTGGAGAGGACCATTTGCTGTCCAGGCAGTGCAAGGTAACAATACCTATTTCCTTAAAAGTCTAACTGAAACTGACTTGGATGAAGGTCCTGTGAATGGCAGGATGCTGAAGCATTATTTTGACTATTACCCATGAGTGCAGTCTGGGTTCCCTTGTATATATGCAGATGTATATATTGTTTTCTGTTTTAGATTGTAAAAATGCAGTTTTACAAGTTTATTGACTGCCAGCAAAAGGCAAATAGAATCAGAAGTCTACCAAGAAGATAAGCACACAATTTTGGCACTTCAAAGCAGCAAACTACAAAATGGGCAAGAGCAACCAAGGAGCAAGGAAATCTGACCTGCTGTTCTTGGTCTTTCAAAAGAAACACCATCCCCATGTGGAGCCACTGTTAGCTACCTATACCAATAGGTTTCATATTTTATGATTGGCTATGAAAGGTCCAAATATGCTCTGCTTTGATGATTCAAAGATCACATATTTCCATAAGAATACAATCTGTGCTTATAGCTTAATATGGACTCAAAATTTGATGGATGGTCCAACAGTCTAATCTGGATCATGTCATGTTTTAAATTTTCAGCTTGTAGAATAGAGAAAGAAGTCTGTCCAAACTGTTTAATCTTGGCAGACAAATAGTTCAGGTAGAGAAAAAAAAGGCTCCCAACAACTTAATCTAGGACCTTGGAAGAAATAAGGGTAGAAGTAGATAGAAAAGCAAAAGAAGAGGCCAAGGAAAAGAAAAGGCAAGTAAGGGTCTGCAAGTCCAAGTGCACCCTCCAAGAAGAAATAAAAAATGCTAGGCAAAGTAGCTGGGTAAGTAGATGGGGTTGCAGAAGTGATATTCATTTCCAGAGTGAATCTTGCTGGTTCAGATAAGAAAACAAGGCAAAGGAGCATGTCTAATTCCCCAAATCCCCTTCCACTCCTATTACTAACATCCCTTCATCCATGGAGATTTATGAAAATTCTGAAGTGTTATGATGGTTCTTATGACTCTAAAAGCCACATTTCCTATGTAAAAATCTTTTCATTTTGATCTACTCCTTAAACTAAGTAAGTTTCAGATAAACTTAGTGGTTTTCCCCCCTCATTCACATTTTCCCACCATATTAACCTCTAATACTACTATGTAAATCCCCTATATTGCCTTTCCCCTACTAGTATTAACACCATGGTGTATAAACCCGAAATCTTGTATAAATATCCCTCCCCTTGGTATTGTAGCCAATAAGTTCTGTGTCAGGGATCAGATGGCATCTGGTCACTTTGATTAACCTAAGTCCAACCCCCTCCCCTCTTCTGAAGTCATTTGGCCCCTTAGAAAACTTCATTTGCCAAAAGAGCCTCATAAATGACCTTGTTTTACCTATACCCACTTCATTTGCAAAAATAACCCAAAAAAAAACCCACCTTTTGGCACTTATCCAAAGTTTCAGCGCGCACAGTTGATTTTTTAAATTACATTGAAAAACCTTACAAAGCACCATACCCCGATGGTCTTCCACCTAAGCGCGCATCCCGAAAATAAATATTAAATAATACTGCGCCCGCGTCCGTATCCACCTATCATGTCATCATCCCGTCAACCGTCGGATCGGACCCACGGGATCCGACGGTCCTTATTGATATCGGAGCGGCCCCCACGACAGAGGTTTAGCGCCCGAGAAAATGACGTAGCGATACGTCAGGGCGCGGCCACGCGTCACCGTTCAGGACTCTCGGAGCGCCTTCTGACAAGATCTGGTCCGTATCCAAACCACCCTGAGAAACCATAGCAGCTAGCGCTTAACCGTAACCGCTACGGCTCTGACCGCCCGGTTGCTGGTCCCACGTCATGCCCACGTCACCCCCAGCCTGCCATCGCATCAGTCCTTTTGTCCGCCCCTCCGCCGACGTGGCTGCCACCGCACCATCCCCATGGACCCATAGCAGCTCGCCACGTCACCCGATGACATCAGCTGACGTCACCCGACCTTGACCCCACCACTGACGTCATCCTAAAAAAGGCGCCAAATGGCCAAAAGGTCTATATTTCGGCCAAAAATCACATTTTACGTTCCTTTCGTTCATTTTCTACTATTGTTTTCTGCATGCTGCTCACGTCCAAATTGCTACCAACCTGCTAAATCGACCAGGAGACCTCCAGAGCACCAATCCTGCCCGCATATACGACCTCTGCTCGCTGTTTATCAGGTATTTCTCATCATCTATCCTCCGTACGCCTGGAATTGTCTGTAAAATTATTCAGAAGGCTTAAGGAACACTGAAACTCACAATTTCACCGGCTATTTCCCTCTGCAACACCTCTATTTACAACTGCAAGGTCGAAAAACACTAGCTGAGCCTTAATTCCCGAGTTCCTATCAAAAAACTGTAAACTGCTCGCGCAATCGTGAGACAGTGGGTTAGTCCATTAAAAACCTGCCACAAGAGACAGAGTGAAACCTGACAGTGGTCCTATTCCTAATTCAAACAGTATTTCAATTGTTGTTGGATCAAATCTCCCTCTGCTACCTGAAACTCACTTTCATTGTAAGAAATCATCCCTGGGTTGGTCTGCTCACTTCAAACAGTTCAATTACAGTTCGAAAAGCTTAATAGACCATGGAGACACCAATTGCATTGAACATCAAACCTCTCAATGCCCCTCATAGGGAGTTGGAATGGAAAGCCCTGGGAGATATGGATTATCAAATGTTAGACTGGTTTCCATTAGGCTCCAAATACAATATTCAGATGCTAAATGAGTTGAAAGCCCAACACCTTAGTGGAGCTGATATCCTAGGGATTTGGGATTCAAACTTGCCCATCTACAACCTCCCCCAGGTAAATTCTATGCCAGAGTTGATCTACAGATGCCAGGAGTGCTATGATCCAGGCCAAAGAGCTGTCCTCAGCCCTACAGGCTCAATTCTGTTCCATATCACCCCAGAAAGCATAAATGAGATGCTGCATTTCCACACAGCAAAACCATTGACCCCCCTCCACATGCAGAACTTGATAAAGAAGGGGAATAAGTTGTCAAATGACCAAGTCATCAAAATCAACCAGCTGTTTGTACAGTCAGGCTCTGAAGCCATTAGAACTTCTCCTATTGGATATCATTACTTGAATGAATTGGGCAGAATGCTAGTAGATTTGATCAGCTATGTCCTAGGGTTCAAGGGAATGGAGGATGTGGATGAAATCATAATGGCAATGCTGTCTATATTCTCTCCTGGAAAGCCTCCAGCTGTACATTATGACTATGCCACATACATAGCAGACAAGATCCATGAGCAGCTAATGAATCTGCCAAGGGAGAGATTGTTTAGATACTCTTCATACATTTACCATCTATTCTTATTTTATCAACCAGCCAGCTTTCCCATTCCCCTGAAACAAGTTAATGCCCAGGGGAATCCAAGGTCATTTGTGTTTTGGACCTCTGTTTTTCATCATACCTCTGTATCACCATACACATACTGTGAGTTCATAGACTCGTTCATTTATCCAGCTATGACAGTATTGTATGGTGTTCCTCCTCCAAGGTTAACTGATGACATGAGGAGAATTCTCCATCTGAACAAAACCTACAGCATTGGTAATTGGTACTTTTACCAACACCACACAGTGATCAGAGTTTATGGCTGTCAGTTGAAGCCTTATAGGCTGCCAAGGTATGTCCCCATGAGACTGTTTGCCTTAGAATACTTCAGGCAATTTGGGAATGCCGACTACCTCCACTTCCAAAGTAAGAACAAGAAGGCACAGTTGAAGGTAAGGAGCCAGCTGGGCCCTTTCCTATATAACAAAAGAGAGGAAGGATGGAAAGAGGCGGATGAGATCCTAGAGGGACTCAAGCTGCAAACTAGTTTTGAGTGGGTACCATATGACCCCAATCATTTTGTTTCCCTTAGGAGGATAAGATACAAATTGGGCACCTATTCACATGTGAGGCAGCCTAAGATTGAGAAATACGCCAATACATTGAGCTGGGAAGAGGGTACCCTAGAAGAGGAATTTACTGATAAAGAGCTGCTAGAAAGAGAGGCTAGAAATGTTCAAAAGGAAGCTGACTTGGAAACTTGTGCACAGGTTCCCCCCTCATATAAAAGGCAACTCGGAGCAGCTACTTCATCATCAACAACACATCAGCAAGCTGCCGGGAATACTGCACAGACAACCAGCAAAGGCAAAGAAAAGCAGGTGGAACAGCCACCTCCTTTGACAGAAGAACAAGTGGAAACATTGCTGCAGCAACAAGAAGAGATGGAACAGCAGCAAGAAGAACAGCAACAACAGAAAGAACAAAGGCAGGAACAGCCTGCCCAGCAAGAAGAAACAGTGGAAAACCCCAAGACCACTGAACAGAATATGCCTCCAAGGCAAGAAGTTTCACCTGATGCAACAATCCTCCAAACTCCTCAAAAGGAGGATACATTTATTTTCAGAAAAAGGGACAGAGAGACTCCCCTGACAACATCAGCAACTCATGGGGAGAAAAGACAGAGAGTCAATCCCTTCTCAGAAGAAGAGATGCCAATGGGAAAATCTTTTGGTATGGGCCCACCCAGCAGAGAAGCTTCAGCCAGTTCCTGCCAGCAGGAACAGGACAGAATTATGGGAGGAGAGGTCAGCTCCTCCAGCCAGCAAAGGGAAGGAGAAAAGAGCATCAAGCAGCAATTTATAGACATTAAGAGGAGAAATGAGCCCATCAAAATACAACTGTATAACCATCTGTTAAACATGGCTCCCACCAATCAACAAAGACTCATGTCTGCCTTTGATGTGCAGGAAGGCAAAATGATCATGAGTCATTTTAAGCCAACAGCAGTGCAGCCCCAATCTGCCTCTGACTACTTAAGGACTAACCTGGAAATCCTTGCCAAAGATATCCACCCAATGGATAAGATAGAACTGCACAAGCAAACAGGTGAGATGGTCTATGCTTCCTTAGCAGACCAAACATTGGATAACTACAGGCTACAGAATAGCCTTAATAATACAGCCTCTCAACTAGAGTTGGAGAGAGCATCATCCCAGGCAAAGGACAACAGAATAAGGTCCTTAGAGGATATCATCATAGAGATTGGGCATGATCCCAAAGATATCAAGGGCATACAAGAGATACTAAAGCTGAGGGATGCAGACATGGAAGCTTTGAGGAGAAAGATTAAACTTCCAGCCACAATTCACCCTCAAACAGATGATGTTGCCCAGCAAAGACATGATCAAGAGGTAACTGCTTTGTTGATGTCTCTATACAAGCAGCTGATCCAAACTCAAGAGAAGCTGGGAGAATCGGAGGCTGAAAAAACAGCACTACAGGCAGCCTTAAAAAAAAGAGAAGAAGGGCAAACTTCCCAGCCTCCTCCTCAGATTATAAATCTTGAGGAAACTGCCCCTATTACTACTCCTCCTCCTCAACAGACTGAGCAAGCAGCACCATCCACTACAGCACCTCCACCAACAGAGCAGGCCCCTAGCTTGGACATGCAAAAGCTAAAAAATGAGATTCAAGCCCTGGAAGCTCAAATGGCAGAGCTGAATGAGACCAGGGATAAATTGGCCAAGGTGAATGATAGGCATGATAAATCAAAGAGAGAAGTGGCAGAAAAGGGCAGGGAAATCAAAGCCCTTAAAGACAAGATCAAAGAGCTAGAGAATGAGCTCAAGTTGGATAAGGTGGTGGCTGAGCTTAAAATAGTGCTGTGGGCTAACATTGGTCAATCTATCAATGAGCAATGGCCATATATTGAGACAATCCATGAGCAATTAGAGCTCATTCCAAAGGCACAGAAGGAGGTTCACAGATCAAGAGCTTTATTGAGCAATATGCCTGAAGTGGCCACCAGAATGATCAATGTACTTAACCATAAAACAAGTTCTCAGTTAGCTACCATGGGAATTACAAATAGAATTGAGACTATCCAAATGGTCAAAAGGGTTCTCACACTGAGAAACTTAGTGCAGACATTGGAAAGAAGAACCCAGGATATGCAGACTGAGGTGAAGAGATTCATGGATAAATTCCTGGTGCTGCAAAACAGAGGACTCCCTAGCTTACTGAACAGCGCAGGGAGATTGCTCATTCATGAGCAGTATGCCAAAAGAGTGAATGCATTTGCCACAAACGAAATCAATGAGAAGCCCAGCAACTCAGAAGAAACAGGGCCAGCTACAGGACAGACTATCTACAACAAGGTAGAACATCTATTTTTTATAATGCATGAGATCAATCACCTGTTTGAGGTGGCTCCCAATTTTTTCAAATATACAGAGGCAGAGGAGACTATGGATGCAATTCTCAGGCATCAACTCCCTACACAAGACTGGTGGACAGATGCAATACAGAGAATTTTATAGACAGTAAGAAATTCACCAAATTTTGTTTTTAAAAAAAATATATAAATTGTTGAGCAAAGGACAGCTTAAAAAGATCAGCATACATTTAAGATTAAAGCTGAGCCAACTCAGCAGAAATTTCGGCCAAAAAAGCAAAGTATAAAGGTACAGGTGTCCAGGCCGAGAAGCTACAGCAGCGCAGCTCCAAGAGTGCATTTCACAGCATTTATGCAGATCACTCCAACCGACTCAGTGGCCTCCAAAGGCCAAAATATCTTCTGACAAAGCATAAAGATGCATTTACTTTGTATTTAATGCATTTTACTTTGTATTCAATGCTGTAATAACTTTCTAATCTAAATATCTTAAAAGTTGGTAAAGGTATTCAAATCTGAGATAACTTAGAACTCAGATATTTTGTAATGACCGATAGTATATATTTTCCCCTCGCAGAAGTGTGAAGGGTTGTTGTTGATTTCTCCTAAAGAAGTTCTTATGTTGTAATCCTTTCAGAAGTTAATAAAGAAAGTGATGGAATTTCTCGGATTTCTGAAGTGTTGAATGCGTACTGGTGTCTGTTGGAAACTGCTAGATTCCTGTGTATTTCGCCATACAATAAGTCTCTGTAACTCTCTCTGTTATATATTTTGTTTGTTAAAATCCATATGTTATCTCACTTTAAATATCTAGCAACAAGGAAAAAGAATAACTTTCAGGATTTATTCAATGAATACCCTGAGTTCAATCTGTGTTGTTAATGGATGTTTTCTTCAGATGCAATCTTGATAAGTGTAATTCTTAACTGCTGCACTTTCAGAATACATCTTTCACAGTGGCCTTTGTCACAGGAATTCAAGTTTGCTCCTGTGCAGCGTGTCTCACTTTCACCTCACCAGCTTAATAGAAAATTCTTAATTGCTTTCTGTTGGTTGACATACATCACCATTTAAGCTAAGTTTGTTTGTCTAAGATACACAATAGGCCCTGCATTTTGAACACCACCAATCCTGCATATCAAATCATTTCACAACTCCAGACTCCATTGCCCAATGATATTTCACTCCCTAAACACTACATCGTAAGACCTGAAAGAAATCCTTCAACCAAAACATAAACCAAAACCTGAGCATAATAGCTAGCCTAAAACAACATCATAACAGAGACAAATCATAAAGAGAGAGCCCTCTCTGATTATAGTTTGGCTAGAAGCTGTGATCCAAAGATTGGTTAGTGGTTACCCCGGCCGTATTCCCTTGGGAGTCATAGGGAACAACCTGGGTGTTAACAACTTTAAAGAAGGGAGAGGGGTGAGGTTTAGGTTCATCAAAGTGACCAGATGCCAATTTGATCCCTGACAGAGGATTTATTGGCTATAATGCCAAGGGGAGGGATATGTGTACAAAACTTTGGGGTTTATACACCATGGTGTTAATAATAGTAGGGGAAGGGTAACATAGGGGAATTACATAATAGAGTTAGAGTTAATATGGGGAAAATGTGAATGAGGGGGGAAATCACTAAGTTTATTTGAAACTTACTTAGTTTTAGAGAGTAGATCAAAATGAAAAGAATTTTAGACAAGAAATGTGGCTTCTAAAAAGATTAAGAACCACCATGAAACCATAATTTCTTCCATGAATCTCAACTGATGAGGGAGTGTTAGTAATGAAATGGAAAAAAGGGGAAGAAGGGAGGTTAGACATGCTTCTTGCTTGCTGCAACTTAATGAAGAATAACACCTTCTTAATTCATTGATTTTGCCTTGGTAAACAAAGTTAGCACACATGCAACTTATAAGAAATGACCTTTCTGCAACCCCAACTGCCTACCCATCTATTTGCCTAGCATTTTTTATTTCTTCTTGGAGAGTGCACTTGGACTTGCAGACCCTTACTTGCCTTTTCTTTTCTTTGGCTTTTTCTTTTGTTTTTCTATCTACTTCTACCCTTATTTCTTCCAAGGTCCCAGATTAAGCTGTTGGGAGCCTTTTCTTCTCTACCTCAACTACTTGTCTGCCAAGATTAAACAGTTTGGACAGACTTCTTTCTCTATTCTACAACTGAAAATTCAAAACATGGCATGATCCAGATTAGACTGTTGGACCATCCATCAAAATTTGAGTCTATATCAAGCTATAAGCATAGATTGTACTCTCTTGGAAATATGTGATCTTTGAATCATCAAAGCAGAGCATATTTGGACCTTTTCATTGCCAATCATGAAATATGAAACCTATTGGTATAGGTAGCTAACAATTTCCTTTACTCTCATCCTTTGTTTTAATTCATTTTCAATTGGATCTTGCAAGGAACTCTTTCCTGCAATAGTGCATGTTGTTTCCTGCACTTTGGTCTAGTCATTCGTTGCAGCAAACAGTGGATCACTTAACTGCATATTATTTTCAGTTATTTCGCAAGTGAATGATCCATTAATTGAGTAACTATATTCGGTATTAAAAGTTCATCTTTAAAATATCTGGAAGCAGTTGTATCAAATTATCATATTATACTTGCAAAGAACATAAGTATTTTGGGTGAAGTACCAAAGTTGATTAACACATGTAAAATACTTAGGCTATTGTTTGATTCTTTTGAAGTGTTTTTATTCCATGAAGTTTATTTCCTTTGCAAATTTTAATGAATTGAAGCATTTCATTTTTCACAGATAATTTACTTCAAAATTTCATTTACAGTTGCAATTATTTTTTAGCATATCTTTCAGTTCTTTTGAAAGTAACTTGGAAACTAAGTGAAGGGAACTCTACCTTGATGCAAGAGTAAGTCTCTTGTCTTATAAACAGAGTGCTCTAAGCCTTGAGGCTTAGAGCACCTTCATTTAGACATAAGTCTTCATTAAGGAAGGTCAAATATACTCTTACACAAAAATACTGTACTTGCACTAGTGCAAGTATATTGGAACAGTGCAATGACAGGTTGTTTGTGTGAGAGGAAGATCAGAAGGAAGACAAAATTTTGCAAGAGCCCACTTGTCATACTATTTACCATCCATCTGATGATGAACATAGCATTTCATTCTAGTATCTAATATTGTTTTCATTGTGTGGAATTTCTTTACTTGATTTACTTGCAAATTGCCTTTTACATTCCAACACGAGAGTTGCCTTGGTGTTAATTACCTTTCCAATTTTTTTCTTTCTAATTCTGTAAAGAATTTCCTTTAAGAAGTAGGATTAGAAATAGGAAAATTTCATACCATTTCTAGCATTGCCTGTACTTTGTCTCTAAGTTTACGAAATCCTCGGGTTGACAGTTAAGCGTTGAGGAGCTTTCTCAAGCGTAATTCCTGTACCCAACACATTCCATGTTGAAATAGAAGCGGAGACCAATCCCATGAACCATCTCAAGGCTGCCCCTTTTAAGGTAGTAGGAAATAGCTTTAATTTATGAGCATCTATTGTATAATCATAACTTCTACATAAGACATCAAACTCAAATATAAATGTATCTGGATCTTCCACAGTCATCCCTTGAAAGGATGGTGAGGATGATAGAGGAATATTTTTCATAGGAGCTTCACCTTCGATATTCTTGATTGGGAACTCAAAGGTGGTGATAGTGGCATCTATTCTAACATTGTTATCAGTGTTTTCCCCCATGAATAATTATTCTAACCCTTGTTGTAGCAGATATCCTTCAAGCTGTGTTTGTGATGGCGCTGTAGATGTGGTTAGTGCCTTAGATACCCCTGGGGATGGCTATTTCACTGCACTACCTGTATCTGGATATTGATAAACCAAGATGTGCTTTTCCGTCTTAGGTGTCTAATGTTCCCCCTCAGTCTCCCCTTGCCCCTCGGTCCTCAAATTATGACTACCAGCTTCCCCTTCTTATTCATGAATCGAATCCTTGATCCCGGGGGTATGAGTGCTAGCTTTAGAATGATATGGTCCCAATATGGAGGGATTAGAGGCTTTTTCTTTTGCTATGGGAGTAACAGCTTTCTGCGGTCCTATTTTCCTTACATTCCTTTGAGAGCTGGACTGTTCGTTTTCCGCCTTGGAGATTAATTATTGGATAAATGTCTTCCATCCCAAATCTTCACCCTTCATTTCCTTTTTACGACTCGTCGTTCCTGTGACTTATTAGAGTGGGGGTGATTTCATTATCTCTATAAGTCCTACAAGTGCACACATGGACCCTATGTGTATTAAACACACCCTAACTGTCTGAGTCTTCGACATTGGTGAACCCGCCCAGGTATGTTAGAGTGATGCGCAGGTTCTTACCTCTCGTCTTACTGCCCAACGACTAAAGAGCTAATGACACGCTAAAAAAACATCAAAATGTCCTAAGTGTCCTAGTAATCACAATGGTGAGCCCACCCAGGTATGTTAGAGTGATGCATAGGTTCTTACTTCTCATCTTACCGCCCAACAAATGTGGAGTAGGAACACTCTATATCAAACAATGAACTTGGTTGACTGTATCGTCAACTTGTCATCCCTGGCAATGGCACCAAAATGTAGTGTTGTTTTAATCAATATTAATTAACTCAGACTGCAACATTAATTATCAACCCAGGGTAGGTCTTGTTGTTTCAATGGAGTTCGCACTGTCTGTGCTGATACACTCCAGCCAAGAATAAGAAATTGCAGAAAACTGTGGAAGATGTTGCTGATCTAAATTGCTGAATCAAACCATGCGTGTAGATATAAAAAACACTCTACAGAATTAAATCACAACTCGCAGCTATCAAAATAAAGGCGTGTGACATAGGAACTAACATCTACTCCAGCTGGTTACTACCATTCTGTTGATTAACTTAGTGTAACAACATAATATAAATGGAAACAACAACTAATGTAATCCACGATTTGTACAACAACAACGAGAAACCATAAATTAATTAACTAAACTAGAATGTACACTGCCTATATCACTACAATCCTTGCCAAAGAGGAGGGCCCTTCCTCCTCAGCAAGGCACAGGAAGAACACAAAAGTGATTAATGAATTAGTTGAAGAACAGTAATAGCATCACCTTGCTAATTGATATTAAAATAAACTCAGAATTACATAAGCAGAGTAACAATATTCTTCTATATGTCGTCCCCTTATACATGAAAAATCGAGTCTTTTATAGTTATTACAACCCAAAATTAGAAACAGATCAGTCATGAGAATCTCACGATTCTCATGCTGAAAAAAATAAAAGAAGTTACAACCTATTGCTAAATACAAATATACATTAGCTATGATTTCAACTGCTTGAGTGTTGTTGCATCAAAAATAAACAATCCCTATTGCCGACAGCTGTTATGTGGAATAGTACCCACATTTCCTAGCTTCAGCGCAACAACATCGAGTGAATGGTGGTTCGGGATGACGCGACAGAACTAGCGACAATGTTGTTGTTGTGACAACGGATCAACGTGATGTGTAACAAAATCCTGTAACAACATCCAATTGGTAACAACAACCTGTAATAGCATCCAATGTGTAACAACAACTTGTAACATCATCTAATGTGTATCAGCAACCTGTAACAACACTCAGGGTGTAACAGCGAACCATTGTACCCTTTCTTAAATTTAATCCTTGCTGCTTGTCTACTTCATAGCTTTGTTCTTGCAAGACAGCACCTAAAAAGGAAATTCCCAAAACACTTATTCAATTCTCTCCCAGTTAGACACAAAAAGGAATAAAGCCTCATATTATTTGGTAAAATACAACAAAGTAACATGATAGTAGAATAGGTTAAAAAGGTAAGAAAAGAGGGAATTTGGTCATATAAAGTCATAGGCCTGGGGGACAGAAAGGTCAAAACAGGGGAAAGAATGTGAAGAAAACAGGTAAAAAAACCACACCCAACAAAGTGTTGCTAGATTTATCCTCTTTTCTCCATTGTAAACCTAAAGGAAGTGTAGTGATTTTGCTAATGATTTCAGGGCTAATTGTTATTGACAATCCTCTCACTACAATAGTGGCATTGATTCTAGTTTGAGGTGTGAGTGACATTGCAAATTCCCAAGCTACATCATCATCATATCCTCGTAGCTTGAAGAATCCCAACCGTTGATGCCTTCTAAATATCTCTACCACAAGAGGATGGAGATGTATTCTAGATGTTTTTATGGGCTCCCTTCTGTTGAAACCTCATATCATCTTATCTCTCTGTCAATCTTATTGTATGTATTTTGGTGGCTTTATCTTAAGAGATTTCCTAGGTGACTGAGGGTTTATAGTTTAGGAGGGTGATGACTATAATTCTCCCTTTATCCCCACACAATTCCTCCACACAATTCTGTCTATCTCTATGCACACTATAATTACTAGAAAAAATGACAATTTCTTTTCCTTTCCTCTTTTCAAATTAAAGCAAAAAGGATATGGGTCACCTACCTTTCATTGTAATGCCTTGTTTGAGGGGAATTATTGAATGGTTGGGCCCTAGGCATCCCCTCGTAGAATTTTTGACAATTCTGACTGTTTCTTGTAGTTTTTCTGCATTTCCTGTAGGTGCTCACTGTAGGATGGTCAAGACTAGATTTCTTCTTCGATGGCTCCTCCAGGTAGTCCCAGCTCTCAAAATCTCGAAATGAACTATGTATTGCATGAAAGTTAGGGAATATTTCTATTTATGGTCGATTCCTTTGAGCGATGTGATAGCTGGCTAGGTACAAAATTTCTCCTTTTGGACCGTTGGCCCAATATTAGTTATCATGCAACCCTTTCTCGTAATCATCACCCACTCATGTACAACTTAAATAGAACACCTTTTTAATTAATTTCCTTTGATGTGACCTTGCCACGTGTCCAACAGACTAGAACTTACCTTTTTGTTTTCGGGCTTAGGGTGGCCAAGTTAATTGGTCCCCTTCAACTTATAAAACCAACTTTTTCATATTCTTATAGTTTTTAGCATATTTGTACTTAGGAGAGAGTATGGATGAGGTGTCATACTTGTGTCTTCCTTTGCTTGGTGGATGCATGTTGGAAGTTGGCTCTAATGTGCTTCTTTTGGTTTAGGTACATCTTCCCTTTTTCTCTTGTTTTGTTGATTTCATCTGGCTGATAGGTTGTCTTCTTTGTTGTGATGTGCAGGTGTTGGCCTATTTTATTTTTGCTAAGATTTGGATAGGTGCCATAGTCCTGTAAGGGTGATGATACTCTTCCTCTACATGGATGCTAAAGGAGGAGCTTGGAGATTTTTGCTGTTACAATATACGCTGCTACAGGGTTTCCTATAGTACTACACAAAATCTTGTAGCAGCCTCTTTCTGATTTTTTTTGTTTTTCTTTTGCTTGGAGGAGGAATAGGTGTGGAAATGGGGAGATGGAGTGGTAGGTGAGGTAGGCAACTGATGGTATGACCCTTGAACTTTTCTTTGTTTTCTCTTCTTTTTTTATTATCTTTTTTATTTATTTTTTTCCCTTTTTCTAAGTGGATTTGTTGATGGACATAGAGGGTGACATGGTCATGAAATGGTGTTGGTTGAGATGTGGTGAGGTCAATGGCCTCCTATTTCAACCCAAAATAGGCATGCATTATGATTTTTCAACCGGAATTTCATTCCTGTATATTTTCAGGACTTCCTGTAGTACTACAGGAAACTCATATAGTAACTACAGGAAATCCTATAGAATTCAGAAAATTGCTTGAAAATTGGATTGTTGATGGTTGGACATGAGTATGGATGCATGAGACATGGTGGTTATGGAAGATATGAAATCAATGAAGGAAGAATGGGATTTTTCTTGGCTTGCTTCCCTCTATACTTGTTGTCCATTATTTCCTTGAAAACTTGCAAAAACTAGGAACTGTTCTGAGTGGGCAAGTTTGAGGTCTCTGCCATAAATTTTTGTGTTTTTTTTTTTGTGTTTTTTTGTTTTTTGTGTTTACTGAAAGATAACCAGGTCATCTCAAAGGAGGTTTTCACCCAGGGATCCTTTTTCTTTTTCACTCTTGGGCTACCTCAAGGAGGTTTTCAACCCAAAAGTGGGCCTTAGGTCCCTCTTGGAGGTTTTCACCTAGGTCTCTTATTGTCTTTTTGTTTTTGTTTCATTTTTTCAAAAATTCAATAGTCTTCAAGAATTCAGTGAGGTAGAAGCCGAGACTCCTTCAACCACCATCACTGCCTTACTGATACTACTAGCAAACTCTTCCTTTGATAGAGGATTTTTGTAGGCTTTCAATATACACATTGACAAGCAAGGGGATACATTCTTCATCAATGGTTCTTATCTGAACAACCCCATTGTCATGAAACTTTTCTATCACATATGGGCCTAGCCATCTGGTCATCAACTTGCCTTTGAGATTCTTGAACCTGGAGTCATACAACAGGGCCCAATCACCTTCTTGAAACAATTTGTCTTTGATATTTTTGTCATGCCAAACCTTTCTTTGTACTTGAGTCACCTCTGTGTGTAGGAGGGCCTACATCTTGAATTCATCTGCTATTCCCTTGTAACATCCAAATCCAACTGTGCTACCATTCTTAAAGCATTGTACTCAAACTCAATGGAGACCAGAGCCTTCTTCCCATAGAAAAAATCATAAGGGGTGAAGCCAATGGTTGTCTTCCAAGTTGTATTATAGGCCCAAGTGGCCTCCACTAGTATGTCAGCCCAATCCTTCTTGCTGTTGCTCACCACCTTTGTGAGAATTATTTCCAATGCTCTGTTGCTAACTTCTACTTGTCCATTGGCCTGAGGGTGGTAAGTGGTTGATTTCCTGTGCTTGATATTATGTTGGATTAATATATTCTCAATCATGTGTGAGGTGAATTGAGTGCCCTGATCAGTGACTAGCTCTCTAGGGTATCCGAACTCATAAAACAAATTTTCCCTCAAGAACTCAACCACTTTCTCTTCTATGGTTACCTTGACAGCCTTGGTTTCAACCCACTTTGTCAAGTAGTCCATGCACACAATTATGTATTTTTTATGTCCTAATGGTGGATCAATGGGCCTATTTAAATCAATGCCCCACTTGTCAAATGGCTCAAAAGTCACTTGAGGTTGTAAAGGAATTTCATCCCTAGGAGTAGGCTTCCCCATTCTTTGGCACCGATCACATTGGCTGGTATATCTTCTTTCATCTTGGTGGAGAGTGGTCCAATAGTAGCCACATTGTAGTATCTTGAAGGCTATCCACTTGGCTGCAAAGTAACCTCCACAAGGCCCAACATGACATGCCAAAAGGATGTCAAAAACTTCCTCCTCCTTAACACATCTTCTCAGAATTTGATCTGGGCCTAGCTTGAAGAGATTGCCCCTAATCCAAGTGAATGGGGAAATTTTCCTTATAATTCTACTCTTTTCCTTGGAGGACATATTTGGAGGGAACTGTGCAGCTACTGAGTAGTTGGCTATGTCAGCAAACCACGGAGAGAGAACTGAAATAGCGAATAAATGCTCATCTAGAAGTTGGTGATCAACCATTCCTTCCTCATATACACGCAAGCCAATTTGGACAAAAAAATAGCAACTACATTTTCTCTACCATGCTTATCAATGATAGTTAGATCAAACTATTGTAACAAAATAAATCACCTAATAATTTGGGCATTCACATTAGGCTTGTTCATCAAATATTTAATAGAATCATGGTCAGTATTTACAAAGGTCTGGTAACCAGTGATGTAATGTTTAAATTTATTCAAGGAATGGACAACAACTATGAGCACTTTTTAAGTCAATGTATAGTTCAATTCGGCCTTGGCCAGATTTTTGCTGATGAAGTAAATGACATAAGACAACTTGTCATCTATTTGGCCTAGAGTTGTTCCTATAGCTTTGTCAAAGACATCAGCATGGATGTGGAAAAGAAGAGTCCAGTTTGGGCCTTAGAGTATATGTGCAATACTCAAATTGTCATTTAGGGTTTCTAGGGCCTTTTGGAAGCTTTCCAACCATAAAAATTCAGAGTCCTTGGCCAATAGTTCAAACAAAGGTGAGGCTGTGTTGCTAAAGTACTTTATGGATCTTCTATAGTATCGAGCTAAGCCTAAGAAACTTCTAACATTCCTCTGCTTCTGAGGAGTAGGGACCCTATTTATGATAGCTATCTTATTTGGGTCCACTTGCAGTCCTTCCTCATATATTGAGAGACCTAGAACAATCCCCATAGTCATCAAGAACTCACACTTGTCAGGACTAAGGGATAAGTTCATTTCAATGTATTTGTTTAATAATTTTCACAAGTTAGAGAGAGCCTATAGGAAATCACACTCATAGAGAGTGTTGGCTTAGGGGGTCCTGACCCAGGTTCAGAGTTAGTTGCACCAACCAAAAAATACCTACACTACTGGCCCTTTTCGAAACAACCCAAGTAGTGCAGTGTTGGGCACGGGATCCCCCCAAGGCAAGTTTTGGGGCTTAAAGCCCAAGTTTTGACTAAGTATGATGTAAAGACTTTGTGATTTGTGGGCGCGGAGCGTGAAGTTGTAATTAAGTCATAGGGTTGTCTGCCCTTACTTTTGTAATGTAACGTTGGCTTGAGAGTTCTACCATGGTTTTCGGACCATGGGATTGTTTAAATAGAGTGAGGATCTAAGTGTAAAAGGAATTGAATATAGAATATCTAATGAGGAAGTATTTAGTCAAAAGTGTAAAGTCGTGTCTTTGGGTTGTAGAGTAGGAGAAGGCTCTGCAACTGAGTGCGCAAAGGCCTAGTAGTGCATAGCTAAGTGCGCGGACCCTTGTAGCTGAGTGCACAGGGCAGGTTGATTGAAGCATTAATAAAGAGAGGTTTTACATTATTTCTGTGTATCTTTCCCTATTTTATGCAGTGAATTATATTGGGTATTAATTGCAAGTTTACTGTTTATTTGCTTCACAAATTTATATGAGTATGTTGAATAATTAAATATAAGATAAAGTATCTATTTGCGCGAAGATAAATAACTGTTATAAGAAGATAAGTAAGATCTATAGTGTAACTTGGGGAAATAGAGAATATTGCTGCTCTAGCAGTGTGAAAGTTCCTCAGCCCCTAGTTAGGGCTGCGCGAAGGTGAATATAATAGGGTGCAAAGGCATCACAGGTTAGGAAATTGTGAGAAGTGACCTGCACAAAGGTATTCATAGTTAGACTAAATCGACCCCTGAGACATCTCAAGGGCACAGAAACTTGGTTCTAGCATCCCCCCATACTGCTTCGGGTGAGACCTTAGTCCACGCTCCATGGAATGTTGCTGAAAGGGCCAGTTGTACAGGGATTTATTTGGCTAAATAACTCTGAACCTGGGTCAGGCCCCCTCAAGCCAACAAATGGTTTCGTTGCCAGGATTGGAATCTGCATAGAGATGTCTGATGTCGTATCATTGGAATCCAACTAGGAAAGAAATTGAAGGTTGGTTGGATAGGAGAATTCACGAGTTCGTAGCGCAGGAGAACAAGAATCCATGACTATCGAAGGAAGAGTGGTTGGACTGCTACCTGTACACAGAGATCCATGGAATTTTCTTCACATCTTTCCCTGCTGAGCTGTACGAGTGGATTATGAAGCTAGCAAAGAGCCAAAGTTGGTGGAATCTCAACAATCCTATTGTGTGGACCCCAGAGTTGGTGTGCAGATTGGAAATGTCAGAGGATAAGATCGTGCACGCTGTTAATCATTGACTCGATCAGATTATAGGAGGATTCATTACTGAGTTCGTGGTAGATACGTTAGTTAGCTATAGTGAGGAAAAGTGACGCTTTCTCAAAGGACCGCAAGGTAAGTATCTAAAGTATCTGAATAACTGGATTAACATGTTACTATGTGAAAAAAGGGTTATGTGATTACCTTGATGTTTGGAGCCATGTGAAGTGGAAAAACCTACAGAAACGAAGGCAGTAAGGGACTAGAGAATATCCCTTTGATTTCACCTTCCCGAGGGGACGAGGAAGAGCTCACAAAGATCTCGCCATGAAGTGATTTCAATTTGATAAGGCAAAGGATTCTGTGCATACCAACTCCACCCACACCACCACCAGCTTCATCGCCTTCACCTCCATCTTCGCCCGTACCACCTCCACCACCACCACGAGTCAATACATAAAGCATGATAAAGTTGCCTGTGTTCAAGGGAGTAGGAAATGAAGACCCATACCAGTTTTTGTTTGTAATAAGAGCTGTATGGGAAGAGCAGGGAGTTATAGATGATAATATAAAGAAAGTGACACTGGTCATTGTTTTGCAGGATCATGTGTTGACCTGGTATATTAAGAATTCTAATGACAATCCAAATGCGGGGTTTGTGGATATCCAAATTGCAATGAACAGAGAATTTAGCAAGCTGAATTCAGAGGCATAGTCGATCATTGGATTCAAAGAGATCACAATGCTACCAGGCGAGACTCCATGGGAGTTAGATCAGAGACTAAAGTGCACAATTCACGAAGCTAATATGACTTTGACGGATGGACAACACCGCGAATGGTTTGTGGCATCGCTGACACAACATTTGAGGAACATGCTATCAGAACAAAGGTTAACAACCCAGGCAGAGGCCTTGGATATTACAATGAGGCTGCATGAGACCCTAATATAGGATCCTAACCTGGGAGTTCAGCAGATCCCCGCGTTGTTAAAAAAATTATGCCTTGAGATGCAGAGTCTGAAACAAGACAGGACAACCCAACTAGAAGTTCACGAAGAGGTATGGTGTGTTAAATGTAAGGGTCAGGGCATGAGAAGGACCACTACCAATGTTCACAAATTACCTTGTGGGAGGAGGACTGATGCCATTAAGACCAAAGGCACAATCAGGACCTAGCGCGGCACCTGCTTTGTGGTGCACGATTTGTAAAATAGGAGGAAAGCATGCTACGAACAACTACCATTTGTTACAGAAGTACACACAAAATTTGCAACAGTTGTTCTGTAATTTTTGTAGATTGGTTGGACACGATGAGCGCACCTGTAGAACCTATGAGCTGATAATGGATGAGACTCCCACCTACAGAGTTCAAGCTGAAGCACGACCCCTTGACCAGAACGCAGGAGTGGTGTAAACCAGATTTCAGGGGCTCGGACGAGGCTGAGGTGGAGGAGGGCCTGGAAGTGGTCGTGGATGACTGATATGCTACAATTGCAAAGGGCCAGGACATTATGCCCATGATTGTACGAATCCAATGCATCCATCATGTCTGTATTGTACCTTGTTTGATCATGAGACAGAGGATTGTCCTACGTTTATAGCTAGGCTGCAAGAAAAAGGAGTGCTCCAACCTCCCCCGACTCAAAACTTGCAAATGATGAGGTTTGAGCCATGCGAGGAAGATCCAAATGTGAAATTTGTGCTCCGAAGTGGAATTACAACAAGAGGTGATCAAGGCAAACAACCTGAAGATAGTACTTGGGTTCACAAGGCTCTGATGAAAGAAGCCGAGTTTGATTTGGAGAATGCTAAGGAAACCTTCATGGATGCTAAGAAGAGCTTCGCTGATCCCTCCACTTCAGGAAGAAAAGATAGATCGGAGTTGGAAATGGACCCATCTATGCTTACAACATTCCTAGAAACATGCATGAAGCTACTGCACGACAATAAGGCTGTAGAGGGATTACAGGTGTTACACTAAAATTTTTCACCATGACTATTTGCAGTTAGTATGGCTCCGTCAACTGTCATACTATCCTCCTTGGCAAAGTCTTATACCTCTGCTCCTCATGTCAAACCCCAAGAAAGAGAGAAAGTCCTTAAAAATTCAATTAACTCTGGTTATGCAGTTTCTCTTAACCTTACCTGCGTGTACGCACCTCAAGTTCACAATACCTGCGTACTTGTATGCTCTGTCTGTAAAGGGGTGGGTGTGTACTCCTGTAAAGGTCAAAAGGCGTGAGTTCTACTTCAAAAAAGTTACTTGTGGTCGATTCTAGAGCATTCTAGAAGATGGTTTGATGTGTATTGAGCGCCTCCAGATGGTTCATGTATCCCTATGAAAGAGGAACTTATCCCATGAAGAGGGGAGCTATCCCATTGAAAGAGAGGCTTGTCCCATTCATGGTGGACCTGATTAACTTCCTCCAAAGCATTATAAATACAGGCATTGGGCTAGAGGGAGGGGAGGTTGAAAGCTGAACATTCCTAAGGGTAGATGCTGCTAAAATTAGGACTCCCTTATAGAGCTTGAGAGGAGAGATTCCCATCCTTTCTTAGCTTCATTTGGAAGTGGGTGAGCTGATCAAAGTAAAGGAGAACTCTTGCTGGACCCTGGGAGGGACCTGCACAACACCAAGGCACTGGTTGTAATGGTTTCCTTTGTTTCTAATTAATACAATTAAGTTCATTTTTCTCAACAAGTTGTTATATATAATTTGTTTCATATACCCCTTGGTCTTTATGATGAATATGTTTTATTATATGAGTTATTCAGGTGCTATGTAATCGTTTTCTTGTTAGTGAATGCAGGTTTCAAAGAGAAGGAGGAGTTCATCTAGATCGGAGAGGTTGGACTGCTACAAACAGCGTTGGACTAAAGGTATGCTTTAAACACCTGGTTTCTTGTATTTTAAATGCATATTTAGGGAAAGATAGTTCTTGATTGTCTTGTTTGTCACTAGAAAGCCTTAGCTTCTAGGGAGGTCGGTTTTGTCCGCAAAATTGACTCTTTCCGCATGACAGCAGGAAATCATTAACAGATGCACTGGGACCATGTTAGGAGAGTTGCGCATAGCCCAGAAGATTGGAAAGCATGCAATGAGGATGGTAAGAGAAATGAGGATGACCACGCAGCTTGGAGAATATGAGATGGGCCAGGGAATTCTAGATTTAGGATCAGATGTGAATGTTCTACCGAAGCTAAGCCTAAGAAACTTCTAACATTCCTCTGCTTCTGAGGAGTAGGGACCCTCTTTATGATAGCTATCTTATTTGGGTCCACTTGTAGTCCTTCCTTAGATATTCAGTGACCTAGAACAATCCCCGTAGTCATCAAGAACTCACACTTGTCAGGACTAAGGGATAAGTTCATTTCAATGCATTTGTTTAATAATTTTCACAAGTTACAGAGAGCCTCTAGGAAATCACACTCATAGGGGGTGTTGGCTTAGGGGGTCCTGACCTAGGTTCAGAGTTAGTTGCACCAACCAAAAAATACCTACACTACTGGCCCTTTTGGCAACAACCCAAGTAGTGCAGTGTTGGCCATGGGATCCCCCCCAGGCAAGTTTTGGGGCTTAAAGCCCAAGTTTTGACTAATTCTGATGTAAAGACTCCACGATTGGTGGGCGTGGAGCGTGAAGTTGTAATTAAGTCATAGGGTTGTCTGCCCTTACTTTTATAATGTAATGTTGGCTTGAGAGTTCTACCATGGTTCGTGGACCATGGGATTGTTTAAATAGAGTGAGGATCTAAGTGTAAAAGGAATTGAATATAGAAGATCTAATGAGGAAGTATTTAGTCAAAAGTGTAAAGTCATGTCTTTGGGTCGTACAGTAGGAGAAGGCTCTACAGCTAAGTGCGAAAAGGCCTAATAGTGCATAGCTGAGTCCGCGGACCCTTGCGGCTGAGTGCACAGGGCAGGTTGATTGAAGCATTAATAAAGAGAGGTTTTACGTTATTTCTGTGTATCTTTCCCTGTTTTATGCATTGAATTATATTGGGTATGAATTGCAAGTTTACTGTTGATTTGTTGCACAAAATTATATGAGTATGTTGAATAATTAAATATAAGATAAAGTATTTATTTACGCGAAGATAAATAACTGTTATAAGAAGATAAGTAAGATCTATAGTGTAACTTGGGGAAATAGAGTAGATCGCTGCTCTAGCAGCGTGAAAGTTCTTCAGCCCCTAGTTAGGGCTGGGTGAAGGTGAATATAATAGGGTGCAAAGGCATCGCAGGTCAGGAAATTGGGCGAAGTGACCTGCACAAAGGTATTCATAGTTGGACTAAATCGACCCCTCAAACATCTCAAGGGCACAGAAACTTGGTTCTAGCATCCCCATACTACTTCTGGTGAGACCTTAGTCCGTGCTCCATGGAATGTTGTTGAAAGGGCCAGTAGTACAGGGATCTGTTTGGCTAAATAACTCTGAACCTGGGTCAGGCCCCCTCAAGCCAACAAATGGTTTCATTGCCGGGACTGGAACCTGCATAGAGATGTCTGATGTCGTATCATTGGAATCCAACTAAGAAAGAAATTGAAGGTTTGTTGGATAGGAGAATTCACGAGTTCATAGCGTAGGAGAACAGGAACTCGTGACTATCGAAGGAAGAGTGGTTGGACTGCTACCTGTACACAGAGATCCATGAAATTTTCTTTGCATCTTTCCATACTTAGTTGTACGAGTGGATTATGAAGCTAGCAAATAGCCAAGGAAGGTGGAAGCTCAACAATCCTATTGCGTGGACCCCAGAGTTGGTGCGCAGATTGGAAACGTTGGAGGATAAGATCATGCACGCTGTTAATCATTGACTCAATCAGATTATAGGAGGATTCATTACTGAGTTCGTGGTAGATACGTCAGTTAGCTATAGCAAGGCAGAGTGACGCTTTCTCAAAGGACCATGAGGTAAGTACGTAAAGTATCTAAATAATTGGATTAACATGTTATTGTGTGAAAAAAGGTTTATGCGATTACCTTGATGTCTGGAGCCATGTGAAGTGGAAAAACCTACAGAAATGAAGGAAGTAAGGGACCAGAGAATATCCCTTTGATTTCACCTTCCCGAGGGTATGAGGAAGAGCTCGTAAAGGTCTCGCCATGAAGTACGATCAATTTGATAAGGCAGAGGATTCTGTGCATGCCAAATCCACCCACACCACCACCAGCTTCATCGCCTTCACCTCCATCTTCGCCCGTACCACCTCCACCACCACCACGAGTCAATACGGAAAGCGCGATAAAGTTACCTATGTTCAAGGGAGTAGGAAATGAAGACCTGAACCAGTTTTTGTTTGTAATAAGAGCTATATGGGAAGCACAGGGAGTTATAGATGATAATATAAAGAAAGCGACCCTGGTCATCGTTTTGCAGGCTCGTGTGTTGACCTGGTATATTAAGAGTTCTAATGACAATCCAAATGCGGAGATTGCGGATATCCAAATTGCGATGAACAGAGAATTTAGTAGGTTGAATTCATAGGCGTAGTCGATCATTGGATTCAAAGAGATCACAATGCTACTAGGAGAGACTCCATGGGAGTCAGATCAGAGAATAAAGTGCACAATTCACAAAGCTAATATGACTTTGACAGATGGACAACACTGTGAATGGTTTGTGGCATCGCTGACGCCGCATTTGAGGAACATGCTATCACAACAAAGGTTAACAACCCAGGCAGAGGCCTTGGAGATTGCGATGAGGTTGCATGAGACCCTGATATAGGATCCTAACCTGGGAGTTCAGCAGATCCCTGCGTAGTTAAAAAAATTATGCCTTGAGATGCAGAGTCTGAAACAGGATAGGACAACCCGAATACAAGTGTGCGAAGAGGTATGGTGTGTTAAATGTAAGGGTCAGGGGCATGACATGGACCACTACCTGGTTTTCGTGAATTACGTTGCGAGAGGAGGACTGATGCTGTTAAGGCCAAAGGCACAAGCAGGACCTAGCGTGGTGCCTACTTTGTGGTGTGCAATTTGTCAAATAGGAGAAAAGCATGCTACAAACAACTTCCATTTGTTACAGAAGTACACACAAAATTCGCAACAATTTTTCTATAATTTTTGTAGATCGGTTGGACATGATGAGCGCACCTGTAGAACCTATGAGCTGATGATGGATAATACTCCCACCTACAGAGTTCAAGCCGAAACACGACCCCTTGACCAGAATGCAGGAGTGGTGTAAACTAGATTTTAGGGGCTCGAATGAGGCTGAGCTGGAGGAGGGCCTGGAAGAGGTCGTGGACAACTGATATGATACAATTGTGGAGGGCCAAGACATTATGCCCATGATTGTATGAATCCAATGCATCCATCATGTCTGTATTGTACCTTGTTTGATCATGAGATGTAGGATTGTCCTACGTTGATAGCTAGGCTGCACGACAAAGGAGTGCTCCAATCTCCCCCGACTCAAAACTTGCAAATGATGAGGTCTGAGCCACGTGAGGAAGATCCAAATGTGAAATTTGTGCTCCGAAGTGGAATTACATCAGGAGATGATCAAGGCAAACATCCTGAAGATAGTACTTGGGTTCGCAAGGCTTCGATGAAAGAAGCTGAGTTTGATTTGGAGAACGCTAAGGAAACCTTCATGGATGCTAAGAAGAGCTTCATTGATCCCTTCACTTCAGGAAGGAAAGATAGATCGGAGTAAAAAATGGACTCATCTATGCTTACAACATTCCTAGAACAATGCATGAAGCTATTGCATAATAGTAAGGCTATAAAGGGATTGTAGGAACTCATTAACAGATGCGCTGGGACCACGTTACGAGAGCCACGCATAGCCCGAAAGATTGGAAAGCATGCGATGAGGATGGTAAGATAAATGAGGTTGACCACACAGATTGGAGAATATGAGATGGACCAGGTAATTCTGGATTTAGGATTGGATGCAAATGTTCTACCCAAGCAGACATCGGAGCACATGGGAAGGCCTACACTGCAATGGTCTCCTATCTAGCTGCAAATGGTGAACTAGCAAAAGATAATACCTATCGGGAGATTGCAGGGAGTCACGATGGATATTGAAGGGGTAAGTGTGCTAGTAGACTTTGAAGTGATAGAGATTGTCAATGACAACAATCCCTACCCCACGCTCTTAGGAATCAATTGGGCCACTGACATGAATGGGCTGATTAATCTGAGGAAGCGCAAGATGATTTTTGAGAAAAAAACATTTGTGTGTAGTCATACCATTGTACCCTGTGGAAGGATCGCGCTACACAGAGCCGGTGTGCGACTACGAAAGCGACAATGATTTGGATTGAATCTACAAGATAACCACGTGAGAGCAAGACTGGGTAAATCCCACTGCGGATCGACAAATCTCATGGGAGTGCAAAAGATCCTATACATCGGATTCTGATGAGGAGATAGAGCGATGGCAGAACCGGTTGCACGAGGTGACCACGCTGAAATGTAATATGATGACAAGATCGTTGTGCTGCATATCGATGGAAGTGAGAGATTTGTCTACTTATGATGGATTAGGTAAGGTTGATGCTTTCTTGGATAGATTTGAAAGGGAGGTTCTGGAAAAGCAATGTTTCAAAGCTTTGAAGTGTGTACTTCATACTACGCTCACGAGGTGGTGGGGTACGCAAGAAGGAAGATTTGAGGATTGGCGCGAACGTAGGAGAATGATGTGCATGCATTTTGGGAAGCCTCAGATGTGACTAACAGATAAATACAATGTACGGGATGATCTGCATGCACATCTGTCTAGGTGGGTACAGGAATATGGTAAACGACTTGCGCGGATGCACATGGCGTTTGCGTTGGGGAACACGGTCAATAAGCATGTGTTGAGGAGGAAATTGTGAAATTGGTCCCTCAAGTTGGAATGACAGAGGGTGCCCGATAGTTTTGTGGGCTTATAGGACAAAGTGTAATAAACTAACAGGATAGACACCTTCTAGTTTGACCTATGGAGCAAAAGTTGTAATCCCAATGGAGTATATTATGCCTAGTCCACACATAGCAGCGCCCGTGGATATGACGGTTCGCGGAGCCTTGGAAGAAGGGATCGCACAACTGAACGAAGAGGAATGTTTAGGACCTGATGAAGAGATCCAACAAGGTAATCTTAGGCTCCAAGAACTCATGAATGAAAGAGCTCAGTTAAGGGAGAAGAGTGCTCTGGTGGAAGCAGAAGTCAAGAAGCTTGAGGAAGGAATAAAGAAGGATTTTCTAGATAAAAAAACTGTGGTGATAAAACAGGATGTGCACGATTACGTTGACAATTTTGGGACTGCTATAGAGATTTGATCAGCTTGATGCTTTGGATTCGACCATATATTACTAGAGGAGGCACCGGTGGTGGTGCAATGCAGATGGTGAAGTGCACGATGCAGACGATAAAGTTAAAGGGAAAATTTTTTCGAGGAAAAGTAATTGATGATCGGTTGAAGTCGTATATAGATGGCGTGACCATTTGAATAGCCGTGGGAAGCACAGTCTTAGTGCTCTAGGAAACTAAAAGGAGGCATAGGACTATAAAATACTCTTCCGAGAGTTGTGCAATCTCACGGCTGCGCGCAGGAGCGAAGTGTCACGGTGTCTGCGACAGCGCAAGGGTGGCTGCGCTGCCACGCGGGTTGGCTGGAAAGTGACCATTCTAGTCCCTATTCATAATGTGATGCTTGGTTTGAGACCAGATGGAGTGGGTGACAGGAATTTAAGGCGAGATTTATGGGCAAGATTTAGGAAAATCTGACGCCAATGGAGCATTAATGGACCAGATTTGGGGGGAATGGTCGAATTTGAATTCAAAAGGCACTATAAATTGCAAAGGGCTGCCCAGCAAACAACACTTGGTCATTTGAGAATTGAGCTGTTGTGTGCCCATAGTATTCTGAACCGCGAACTATTTAACCTATTGAGAGTTTTGTTTGTGTCCTCAGTTGAGCAGTTGAGAGATTTCTGGACAAACCAAATGGCAGCATCTGAAGAAGCCAAGGAAATCGAAGAAATGACCTCCAAAGAAGCTGCGCAGGCCATGAAGTAGAGGATGCCCCTGAGAGCACTGGGATAGTTGTAGAAATCCCTAAATCATTGCACATGATAAGACCCAATAAAGATAAGTAGCCCATGATTCTAGTGTGCATGTCCCCTCAAAACCCGATGAGAACTCAATTGACCATGAAGGAAAAAGGGAAAGTGGTTAATTTGGAAATCGATGAGGAGGAGGATGACCTTGATGATATCCTGATAGAAGAGGATGAGGACGAAGACATGGAGGAAGAAACTGAGGGTGTGGACCCTCCAACCAGGCTGCCCGCATATGTTCCTCCACAAAAGGGGAAGGAAAAGGTTCCCAAGGACCTAGATGAGAGCAAGAGCTCTCTGCAGACTTTGCTGCTACTTGACGATATCATTTTTTTAGGAGCATACTTGGGATCGCTGCCGAGTCTAAAGTTTGAAGATTGGGATCTCGAGGACCATGAAAATTTCCCACACCTGGAAACCATGTAGCTCATGAAGCCAAAGAAAAACACCGCGAAAGGAGTTATAGAGTTGGAGCCGCACAAGTGGTTACGTGGAGTCGAAAAGGCGGGGTTTTTGAACCTGCTCTAGGTGCCGCATTACCATCATGCCCCAGTGACTATCTTCGTCATCAGGCAGCTGCTCTGCCTGGTGCTTGATGGGTGTTTGTGGCTAGATTAACTCTTACCCATCACGGACCACTTGATCAATAGAATTACCCGAATCCCTTGCAAAGGGGAAGACCCAACAAACATTTCAGAGGGTAAAAGTAGTGATTTGGCCATCGTAGAGGCCATGAAAAAGAAATATAAGATGGAGAAGAAAAATAGGTGCTACTTGATCTCCAGTATCAACAATAAGGCGGTTAGAGTTGTTACTCAGATACTGGTGGGTAAGGTCATGTAGAAGTGCTGAACTGATGAGGTGCCCACACTGGTGATTGCACTTGCCGAACAGTGAACAGAGGGGGTCCAGTTTAACTGATTCAAATTCTTGTGCAAGGAGTTCTTGGAGAATTGTTGTGAGGCAGAGGAATAGGGGAAAGCCTTCCACTATGCATGGCTTCTGCTATCCATAGTGCTAGTGGCTGGGGAATTGCCTTAGGATAGCCAGCTCCCCACAACTGCCAGGGATCTCCCAGAGGCCGCAAAGTACACTTCGTTGTGGGCCATTAAAGGCACGCACCGGATCTGAGATAGTATAATATTTTGGGTGTTCATGGAGATGAACATAATAATGGGGATTAACCGCAAGCCAGGTTATCCCCCACTGTTTACAGTAGCCTACAAAGCTTCATAGAGTTCAAAGCAGACTTCCACCATGTCTACATTAGGGTGTGCAAGGACCCCGTGAAGAAGTGGAACGAACTACCACACTGGGCCACAGACAATGTCATATTTTTTCTGCTGGAGTCATGATTGCTGGAGTGGCGCGCTCCAGCCCTCTCCGTGACGAAAATGGAAAAGTCTGCTGCACAATGGAAGAAGGAGGAGACAAAACTACAGATGGCATAGTTGGTAGAGAAGAGAAGGAAAGAGGCAGCAGCAGTAGAAGCACAAAATGAGTGTGAAGGCTGGAAGTCGCCTTCGCCTGAGCAGGAACAAGAAACGGAGACAGAGAAAAAGGAGGGTGGTGCAGACCCAGAAACAACATCTACACAGTTAAAGCACCAGCACCTGAGAGAGCAAGAGGGGCTGCGAAAGAAGTTGAAAGCGTCTAAGACTTCATTCGACCCGATCAGCCTCACTAAGGGAGATCTACACGATATAGGGGAGATGGTGCGTGAAGTCACCACAGAGGCCCTCCAGCAGTTGGTAGAGAGGAATTAGATTGTGTTGGGGGCCCTCCAAACACAAATTCAAGAGTTCTAGGTGCGCATTCCCCAGGCTGGTATTTTCTCGACTAGCCTCATAGTAGGAATGGTCACGGTCGAGGAAATGCTGTACACTTGCACGACCAACACAATAGTCCTGCTAGAGGGGGCACTGGTTACAGAAAACGAGGCCGATAGGCCTATGGTCAGTGCATTGAAAGGGGTAGGAATCAACATGGCTGTGCTCCCTCGGGAGACACTCTATGTCCTGTAGGATGGAGTGACTGCAGAACTACGGGTTAGGGAGGGTTGCACACTACAGGTGTTGAGTGAACAAAGAATCAACATAGAGTAACTGAGCCTACAACGTGACAAGGTTGTGGTACAAAACTGATAGATGGTGCAGGTGGTAGAGGAGGCTTGCTAGATGGTCCCTCAGTTGGTCATCCCAGCAGAGGCACCAGGAGAGGCGCGAATTTAGAGGTTACTAGCAGGAGTGCGTGAGGTGTGAGAAGAGATGGACAAGGTTCAGCTAGAGATGAACCTTTAGATACCAGAGTCGCAGTTGAAGGTGCAACCTTCAATCGTCCATAGGTAAGGGAACAACAGACCAGCATCATTACATCAAGGATGGAGGAAATCAGCAGTGCAGTGAAGGACTGCACCAAAATGTTGGAAGAGTCATTCGAGGTCCTCACCACTCTGCAGGAGGACTTGAACATACAACACTTAGAGACAGAGGTGCGTGAGCTACAAAAAAAGTATGAAAACATCAAAGGGACCATGTAGATGGTGGCCCTTACACAGAGGCTTGTGCGGATGCAACATGCCAAAGTGCTTAAGGAGCAGGTAGACACAGCATGACATAGAGAAACAATTTTGAAGGCATGTGTCCAACGCTGGATTGATGAGGCCTTCATAATAATAGAAAAAATTGAAGGCAAGCTCGCGTAGATGTAGGGGACACAGGAGTAGATACAGGGTAGCAGTTCAGATAATGCGGTCTCTGAACAACGCGTCCAGGAGATACAACATGCAAATGCTTAGTGTGCTTCCTACCTTGTAGCAATCCGAGTAGAGTTGGAAGTTCTTTGTGCGAAGATCTTCGCACCGACAGTGTGACTCGAGGGCGAGTCACGATGTTTGTGTTGGGGGCCTGTTGGACACGAGATCCACCAAAGGCAATTTTTGGGGCTTAAAGCCCAAGTTTTGACTAAGTCCGATGTAAAGACTCTGTGATTTGTGGGTGCGGAGCGTGAAGTTGTAATTAAGTCATAGGGTTGTCCACCCTTACTTTTGTAATGTAATGTAGGCTTGAGAGTTCTACACATCGTCTACGGACCATGGGATTGTATAAATAGAGTGAGGCTCTAACTGTAAAATGAATTGAATATAGAAGATCTAATGAGGAAGCATTGAGTCAAAAGTGTAAAGTTGTGCCTTTGGGTTGTAGAGTAGGAGAAGGCTCTGTGGCTGAGTGCGTGGACCCCTGCATCTCAGTGCACAAGGTAGGTTGAGTTTGTAACCAATTGAAACATTAATAAAGAGAGGTTTTGCATTATTTCTATGTATCTTTTCCTGCTTTATGCATTGAAGCATATTGGGTATGAATTTCAAGCTTACTGTTTATTTGCTGTGTGAACTTATATGAATATGTTGAATAAGTGAATATAAGATAAAGCATCTGTTTATGCACAGATAACTATCTGTTATAAGAAGATAAATAAGATCTACAGTGTAACTTGGGGAAATAGCACAAATCGTTGCTCTAGCAGTGTGAAAGCTCCTCAGGGCTATGCGAAGGTGAATATAACAGGGCGCGAAGGCCTTGCAAGTCAATAAAGTTCTCGAAGTGACCTACGCAAAGGTATTCACAGTTTGACTAAATCGACCCCTCGGACATCTCAAGGGTGCAAAAACGTGGTTCCAGCATCCCCCCATACTGCTTCAAGTGAGACCTTAGTTCGCGCTCTGTGGACCATTGTCGAAAGGGCTAGTAGTACAGGGATTTATCTATCTAAATAATTCTGAACCTAGGTTAGGCCCCCTCAAGCCAACATGCAAGCTATAGTCTCACCTGAAGCAGTATAGGGGATACAAGAACCAAGTTTTTGCATCTAGAGACAAGTCTGATGTCCTTTAGTGCCCTAGATCTGCCTTCACGCAGATATATAAGCCCTTGGGGCTCGATACTGTATCTTTGTTAAAATAACCTTTATACCTTCATGAAGGTTTGTGATCAGTCCTTGCGGACCATTAACAATCAATTTATCCACTTACGCGCACTAGAAAACAACCCTAAATTAGTGTTCGCACAGATATACTTAGGCTATTATTAAACATACAAAATTCATTCAAGTCTTCGTCAAATTACTTAACATGCATTGCATGCAATTATTAAGTCTTATTAAAGAGAATCACACATCATTTGATCAATATTCCATAAACATATTATTCATCAACACCATATGTCATAAACATAACTAAATAACAATACACAAGATTTGTTTAGAAACAACTCTATATTAATTTCCAGTTCAAAATAGAGACTCAAAAATTCCCTATGCACTCAGTTGCGGACTCAACCTAGGCCTTTATGAACTCAGTTGCAAAGCCTTTCTTCTCCTATCTGACCCACTTCTCTAAGTTATAACTTCTAAGACTCCATCTTATAACTTCTAAGACTCCATCTCTTATCCCCATAGACATGCCTTAGATTCTCTAAGACACACCTATTTATACCCTTTTTCATACAATCCCATGGTCCGCGGACCATGGGTGGGTCTCAAAGCCGACTCAAAATTCACATAAACAAGGGGCTAAAACCCCTTTGACTCATAATCATCTACGTGATCCTCATCCACAGATCGCAGAGACTTTATATTTATTACAAAAAATACATCAAAACTTGGGTTATTTTATCCCCACAACTGACCCTAGGGACCCTGTCCCAATAGGTCCCCATCACAAAGATCGCGACTCGCCCTTGAGTCACTCGGCTGGTGCTGTGATCTTGTTGTGAATTTCCCCCAGCTCCACTTGAATTACTGCAACCTCGACTGCTCTCTGTGTAGCTGCCTTCTTGACCTCCTCGACTAACTTTTCTCTAGATGGTACTTTCATGGCCAACCTCATTGCCTGCTACAAGCCCCTTATCGTATCCTAAATAGTGGTTGTGACCTGATAAGCCTCTTCTAACCAAGGCTGCAGCTTGGCCTTAAGCAAGGCCTCCTTCTTCTATGCTTCCTCAACCTGCGCTAGGAGCTACTTCCCTTCCTATAATTTTGCAAGGCGCTGTGCTGGTGCAATGGAGCACACCGTTAACCTGGCTTCATCATACTACCTCTACAACTCCTTGACTTATATATTTAGTGTCTACAGGTTTTTATCCTCCTACAGATTTATTACCAACTCCATGGCTTGCTCAAATAATGTCGAATGGTCAGCGACTATGGCATCCAGGGTGGCCATTCCTTCTTTCATGGCATGTCTATGCTACTCCTAGACCTCAGGTGGAGTTGTGGACTGCAACTTTAACTTCAGTATGGTTATATTTATATTGAGTTCAAACTAAACTCAGCAAATCTCTACCTTGGCTTTTTGCACACTAGTGGCTAATTTTCTCATCTTTGCTTCTGGTTGTGCATCCTCAGGGATGTGAATCTCAGGCGTTGTTCTGCATGCCTTTGCGACTGCGGAGTCCAGTCGGGAACTCTGTGCCTACAACATATCCTTTTCTTTTAAGGCCTACATCTTATCAGTCAACATCTGTTCATTGTTCACTCTGTATTCTCTGATAAGATTGAGAGTGCGGTGTTGCCAAGCTCTCAATTCCTCTGTCACTCTTGCATGCAATTCGTGGAGGATCTCATTGGGGAATGCTGCTATGTTCAACCTGACGTTCTTGATTGTGCTTAGGATGATGTGATCATTGGCTCTCTTCGTGTGAAGGGACCCTTCTTTTAATGCAATAGTTTTAAGGTCTAGGGTCCTTACCAATTCGGCTGCTTCACTCATCCAATGTGCTAGGCTTGCTTGTTCTGCCCTCGCTTAACCAGTGCCCACCTGTATCCTATTTTCCTCGATCCACAACTCACAGATCCTTCTGGGAACTCCCCATCATATGCATATATTTCTTCTCTAACGGCTGCAACACTTTAGTCGTAGTGTCCCTCATTTTATCCCTAATCTCATTGATATCGCCCTCCATTAAGACCATGGGATCACCCTGTGACTTGTCTGATTTTTGTTTCTTCCTTAGACCTTCCTGCTATCCCTTGCTACATATTTTCAAAATAAAAGGGGTGCTCTACCCCTCATCTCCTCTGCCACCTTATTCTGACAGTTCTTCCTCCTCAGTCTCTGGCAAAGGTGATTTTCCACTTCTTTGTGACTCACACTGCCCCTGTTTTACCTGTTTCTTGGCACTGGGCTCTTGCTCCACTCGAACCTTCTCCACTGCTTCCTTCTTTTTCTGCTCTGTAATCATGTGTGTAGCTTGCTTGGCTACCTCCTTTATTTTCTGCGCTGCCTATCTTCCCACACCCTTACTTGTTTTTGCATCTAAATCTGAAGGGGCGCGCCACTCTACAAGCCACCGCATGATCACGTCCTACACATCTATCTCCATCACCAACTATGGCAAGTCATGCAAATTCTGTTGTGGATCCTTCCATGCTTGAATGTATACTCTGTGAAAGTCAACATTGAATGATGAATAGAATGACAACTGCGTATATAAGGTTGGAGACAACCTTGGCCGCTGATTGATGGCCATGTAGAGACTCATTTCCATAAGGACCCAAAAGGTATTTGTCTCTGCAATCCGTGCAGGGTCCTTTGTAGCCCATAGAGAAGCAAACTACGTTGCTTTCGGTAATCCTTCTTGAAGTGGGGGAAACTGATTGTCTTTTGGCAGTTCCCACACAACCAAAACAATAGATAGTAGTAACCAAGCGTAATGAAATGGCTAGATTTCATCTTGAGCCTCGCCGCAATTCGCGAGGAATTCCTGGCACATGTACCTGGACCAGTTGAACTATATGTCTTTCACACATTGTGCAACTAGGGATACTACAGGCGCCAAAAGTTCATCCGTGTGACACTTCCTCATCACCTTCCCTGCTAAAATTTGGGTGGTAATTTGAACTGTGGGGTCTTTTATTCATAGGATGGAATACCCTTGTGCCTTCTTCACGAGGTCAATTTTTTTCTTCATTCGCTCTACAAGTTCCTTCTCCCCCATTTTTCCGCTAAACTCCTTGGCCAGATTCAGTCCTTCGTATGGAAGGTGCGTACTCCTATGAATGATCATGTCAGTGATGGGTATAGGCCCTCCTAGCCATAACACCCATTGTGCACCAAAGTGAGCAGCCGACGCACATAAATTGTGTTGATAGGGGTGCGGTGATAATGGGGCACCAACAACAGATTAAGTAACCCCGAGTTCTCCACACTGCAGATTCATTCCACCATCTCTAGCATGGTAACACTTGAGTTCGTGTAGAAGACGCGCTTCATGTACTTATCGATTGCTAAGTGTGGAAACCTAGCATGATCTACAAAGTCCCAATCCTCCATCTTTAGCAGTGGGATATGGAAGCTATGAACCTTCAAAGGGAGCTTGCTCAGGTAGCGGTGTGTAGAAATGGAAAACTGCTTTGAATCTGGGTCCTTGGTGATCTTCGTCTTCCCCTTGCATGGAGGGATATAGTCAAGGTAGCTTCGTGATGGGATCCACTCCCTCAGCATCTATATCTTATGTACCCTAACATTCTTCCGCCTCCAGGTCAACTACCTTCTTGGGCTGTTTTTCTTTCTTCTATTTGGCTTGTGTTGCAGAATGCTTTCTTGGTGATTCATGCATCGGTAATGGCTTTTTATTTTTTTTCCTTCTTCGGCTTCTATGTTTCTCTGATCGGGATGGGCTTCAGCCTAGGTGACCTTGGCGTCATAGGCATAGGAGGCGGGGCTTCGATACTCAAAACTTTCGGGGCACCTCCCTCAGAGGCAACATTGCCAGTAGTACTCACGGTCTCAGTAGTGCTTGGTCCAAGGATTTTGTCCAATATAAATGTCTAGTTCAGCTTTGATAACTTCGCAAATGCTGGGCTTGCAACCAATTATTTCCAATACAAGCAATTCATAGGTTACATACAAAAAATCTCAACAACAACTCTAAGGGTGAAAAGTGTTCTCTGTTAGATCAGCACGCGTAATTTATAGGGGGCTTTGAATTTGAATCTGATCATTCCCCCCAAATTTTGACAATTAATGTTGTTTTGGCAGAAGATCTTCAAAGATTTTTGCCTTAAATTCTGCCATCCTACTCCTCTTAACCATCTTCTAGCTATCAAGTCATGAACAATGACTCCAACGATTATTTTTCTGCTACGCTGCGTGGCATATCCCTCCATGGCACAACTTCCTATGCACAACTGCACCATTTTCCACGTAGCCCATCTTCTACAAAGTCCTCCAACCCTGACAGTGTAGTTTAGAGTCTCGCACTCCCTTGCAACTACCTAGAGCACTAAGACTGTCCTACCACCATATAGTCATTACGTAGGATCCCCTATATATAGCTTCAATTAGCTCCCATTCACTTGTCTTGGAAAAGGTTCTCCGTTCAGCTGCATGAGTTGAACTGTGCCTCCATCTGTAATTTATTTGATAATATATGGCCCCAGCCAATGCATCTGAAATAACTTGGAAATTTAGTGTACTTAATATCATATAACAAGACCACATTGTTTACTTTGAACGTGTGAAGTTTGATGTGGCGATTGCGCCATGCTTTTTCATATTCCTTCTATACTTGCTGATGGAATCCTACCAAGAATCGATCCTCTTCAAGCTCCATCAGCTGATTGACCCGTGCTTCCAAGGATTTGTGATCCACCATACCTGTGAGAGCTATTATGCGCAGACTAGGCACATTATACTCCATCGGCATTACAACTTCAACACCATATACCAATCTGAATGACGTTTGTTCTGTAAGCTTATTGCAAGTAGTCTTATAAGCCCATAGCATTGTAGGTACATGCACATCCCAGTCATTTCAGTGCACGTTGCAGATCTTCATCAGCGCGTTCTCCAAAATCTTGTTGAAGGCTTCAACAGTTCCATTGGACTATGGGTGATATGATTTACTCTTCTGATGGTAGACGTATAATTCTTCTATCAACGCGCTGATTATTTCGTTCAGGAAGTGTGTACCTCTCTGACTCATCAACACTTTCAGGCAGCCAAATCTGGTTAAGACATACTCAAACAAAAATTTTGCTATTGTAGTCCCTATACAATCCTTAATCGGGTGTGTTTCTACCTAACTGGTTAGATATTCCATCGTGGTGATGATATAGCATGCACCAATTTTCTTTCTTGGGGGCTGAATTGGCCCAACAAAATCAAACGCCCATTTTTCAAATCGCTGCAATGATACTTAAGGTTGTAATTGCAATTCATCTCTTCGCGATGGTCTACCCATTCTTTGACATGCATCGCATGACTTACAATATGCCTTGGAATCCTCGTGTAGTGTTGGCCACCATAGACCTACGTGAAAAATATTCTATGCAGTCACCTTTCCTGCATAATGTCCTCCTGCAGCCCCTCCATGAGCTTCAGTGAGAATGCTATCCCTTTCATAGTTTAGCACACATCTTCTCATTATTTTGTCAACACGCATTTTATACAGATGTCCCGCAATAACTGAGAAATCTATCGCACGCACTACAAGTTCCTTCTTTTATTGACTTGTATATCCTTCCGGTTCCATCCCCATAGTCAAGAACTAAATGATATTTTCAAAGTGATTATGTACTATGCACACCATGAAGAGCTGCGCATTTGGCAACACTTCCTCCAAATTTTTGGGCTCCTCTCCTATTCTGATCTGTGACAGGTGGTCAGACCCTACATTAAACCTCCCTAGCTTCACAATTACTTCAAATTCATCCTCCTAGAATAGTAGCAACCACTTGTAGATCTTCCCCCCTAACACAGGTTCATTGACTAGGTACTTCAAAGCAGAATGACCTGTGTACATCTTGAAATGCCCTCCTAACAGATAGTGCCTGAACTTCAACATCACGTACACCATGGCCAATCCTTCGCACTTAGTTGTTGAATAATTCTTCTTTGCCTTCGATAATTTCCTACTCACGAAGGCAATAGGGTGGTCCATTTCTCCTTCACCAACTTGCGTTAACACTGCACCCAATGCAATGCAAGAGGCATCCACGTGTACGTGAGACTCCTTTTTCCAGTCAGGAATACCAAGATCAATGTTGTGACCATCTTTTCTTTCAAGACATCCAAGCTGCACTGAAATTCTTCATCCCAATAGAATTTTGCGTCCTTCTTCAACAATTTCTCCATAGGTGCAGTAATTTGAGCATACACTTTGGTAAAATTTCTGTAATATCCCATATGTCCTAGCATTTCATGCAACTGCTTAACACTTCTCAGTGCCTCTAGATTCACTATCACTACAATCTTTGCAGGGTCCATCATCAGTCCTTGCTTGCACACCACATGACCCAAAAAAATTCCAAAGGGAACACATAATAGGCATTTCTTCAAATTCAGCGCAATATGGTATCTGCGACACATATCCAACACCAGGTGTAGACTGGCAACATGGCACTTCACTAAACCAAACACGTCCAATCATCAAAGTATGCTTCCAAGAACTTATGGATGAACTCCTTAAATGCTGCTATAGCTACGTGAGAGAATATCGCAAGTGCATTGTTGAGTCCAAACGGCATCATAGTATACTGAAACAACCCCATTTCATCGTGAAGGTTGTTTTTCTCGTATCCTTTGGCATGACCTTGATCTGATGATACCCTAAAAACTCATCAATGAATGAGTAGGCTTCCTACCCTCCAACATTGTCTAATACTTCATCAGTAAACGGTGTCGGGAATGGATCATGGACACAGACATCATTAAGCTTCCTCAAATCTACGCAAATCCTTATTTCACCATTATGATTATTCTCCTGAACCACCATCGAGCTCACCCAATCAGATTCCTCTACAGGTTCTATGATGCTCTCCTCCAACATCTTATCCAACTCACGATGATCCTTTTCCTTGTATTTGGGATTAAGACGATACAACCTCTGCTTAATAGGCTTCACGTCCAGCTTTAGAGTAATCTTCATGACGCCCAAGTCGGCTATTATTCCCTTCAAGTCTGAAAACATGGTAGGAAAAAGATCATAGTACTCATGGAGTAGCTCAAAAACTTTATCCACAGTGGCATCATCCCAATAATCCCCTATATTTGCAAACTTTGGTTCTGCTTCAGTACCAACGTTTATTTGCTTTTTCTTCAATGGTGCGGTGATGTCCAGGTTCTCTATTTCTGGACCTTCAACTTTTTGATACCCTTCTACTTCTGGGATATTAATGTTCCTTATATCCTCATCATCTTCTTTGGCGGTCACATTATAGCATTCCAGTGCATGGCATAGTTGGATGCTCGAATTTGGTTGGACCCACTCCACTGTTTCTTGTAGCATTCTAAAGATAACTGCCTTAATCTCCTATAGGGCTTCATCGATGCTTGTGAAGCCATCTTCAAAACTGAAGGTCAATAAGAACCATTCCCTCAATATATCCCACTCCGCAGTGCCATGGCAGAGCTCCATTTCTAGATACTAGGTCATGGGAATTGTATCCAAAGTATGACAAAATAGGTGTACCCACTCCGGCTACGTTCCATTCCATAAGATTTAGTCCATTTCGCTAGGTGATAGTGTAGATCATCCTTCTGTTATAGACATTTTTGTGCCTTACAGCTATAAGCATGAAATGTCCATAATCCAAGGGATCCAAAGTCCCAAAATATGTTGTTACGACTCCTAAAGGAACAAGGTCAACCAATGATAGCTTCTCCCAGAAGTTCTCCACCAAAAACCACTTCGAAACAGTCAATTCAGGATCAATTCAGAAGCTCCACTAGCTGCCTGCGTTGCAAAGCACCCAAATGCACTGGCTAGGTGCATTGCAACGCACTTGGATACACTACCTAGGTGCGCCGAGCGGGAAATGACAAATGGCAAGCTCATTCAACGAGGTGGAAAGACCATGGAAGCTTCCACAATATTCTCCAGTGACACTTGCCTCAATGAATTCGACTAGTGATGAGTAAGAGGCTCTCAACCTCCAAGTGGAAGCAAGAACTGACAGAGAGAAGCCACAAGACAAAACATAAGCTGACTCATCCTCTCTGCTTACATCTATATATGGATCCCTCATCCCAGAGATCCAGGGGCTAGAATTTTGTACTTTGCAGAGAATTGCTGTTGGTTTGAGATTGAGATTAGTACATTGGGTGATTTATGCTTTGTTGGAGGAGAGGAAGGGATTCCTTTGCTGGGAGGTAGATGCTGGATCGGAACTCACTTGGTTGTATCTCCTCTTGGACTTTCTTATTCTATCAATAAACTATTTGAGTTTCTCCTACATGCTGTGTATCAATGATGTTTTGTTATACTTACATGTTTAGCTTAATCTGATCTTGAGCTTTTTATGAATGTATATCTGTATCTTTGTGTAGTTTCTCTCTCTTGTGATCTTGCAGGAATTCGGTGAAGCTGGGCCGGTAAGGGAGCAAGGAGCTGGGAGCTATCGAAGGGAGGAGCAATTGGATTGACAAACTAGCGGAAGACACAGGTTAGTCACATCCTTTCTCCTCATTTACATTTCATAAAGAAGAAATAATCAAGTAGTTTTCCTTGTTTGTTGCTAAGGCACTATCACACCTTAGAGTGGGATAGGGGCATTCCGAATGGATACTTTTTCCAACAACAAATTGGCGACTCGACTGGGGATCGTATCTTGTTAGTTTATTTGTGTTTCTATTGTTGTTCTTCTCATAAACTCAGGAGTGCCGAATCGAAATGCATTTGCCATTTACAAATGCAAAGTAGAGATCTGCTACTCTAGTCCATTCACTGGACCTGTTTTTATGATCTGAACAGCTGATCCACAAGTGCTCTAACATCCCTTTGTGATAGATCTTAGTCCTCCTTTAAATCATCCTCCTAATTCTACCTAATTGATAGCTTTTATCCGGCCAAAAACTGTAGATTAAACTGCAAACCGTGACCCAGAACCCAGAGACAATTCTCGTTTCTGCTTCAGCGTAGGCTCTGTGAAGAGGTTCTGCATTTCAACGCAGGTCCGGAGAGGGCTACCTGCGCTGAAGTTCAGTTTCTCTGTGCTGGGGGTGCGCTGATCAGCCTTTGGCTTGTGCAGCTGTGGTTCCCTGCTTCCTTTTGCTCAGTTTTGTCTCTGTTTTTGCAGCCTGTTATCAGTGTGTGTACCTATCTGAAACCCCTTTTCTTTGCCTTAATTTCGCCTTAGTTGTATAAAGAAACTGTATTTGTTTTTATGTATTTGTTACATCATTTTCAGTTTCCCATTACAAAAGTAAACTAGTCATACTGTCGCCCTTAGATCTAGACCTGTCGTAAGTGTCGTTTTGATCTTAGGAGTAAGTTTATTGCTGTTGACAGTTGATTTCGATTTTACTTTTTTCTTTTGGTTTGAATTTATGAATTTCTAGTGTCGAAACAAGTGTTTACTTCAAAATCATAAAGTGTCGTAATCATCTTTTTGATTTCAAAAAGAAACTTGTTTGTGTTTTCACTTGAAATCGAATTCAAATTGGTACAACAGCTTTCTTTTTAGGCATCACTATTAAGAAAGTGAAAAACAAATACATGCATTTGTGCATTTGCATTTTGACAGTTTGTATGTTGATTTAGGAAAAGTGCATTTACAGTGTGCTCTTTGCTCTTTGAGAAAAGATTGTGTCTTTCTTTTCCCCTTGTAACTAGGATTTTCATTGTTGAAAAGAGATAATATTTGCTTATCATCTTTAGACTGCATTTAGGAATTGTATCATACATCTCGTGGTGATCCAAAAAGGCAAACTTCTAAGAAATATCAACCTAAAATAAATTGAATGAACTTAACAACGCTTTGTAACTTAACGCACAACATAGAGGTCTAGGCTAGAGACGTGTTCCGGCGTCGTAAAACCTGGTGACTGTCGATCTCGCTGATGGTTGGGTGATTCCTCCTGAGAGACGATAAGCGCCAGTATGGATTGTGCTCCCACGTACCATCGAGTATATATTGGGAGACCCCTATAGGCATAAAACCTTTATCCATAGGAAGACGTGTTGGCCGCCCTACTGATCGCAATGCACTGAACACAACATTCGGGAAGATTGACCACCCGTACCTTAAAAAGTATTCTGCGGTTTTGTGAAAAGTTTGGCACACCCTCTACCTAGAACTCTAGAGCAGTTCCTTTTGGCCTTTTTTAGACTCTATAACAGAAAAAGTCCATCCGAGCATTTTTCACTTCGGGCTCGTTAAAACATCGAAGGAGACTAGAGTCATCTTTTGCTTTTTCTCGACTCTTTAAAATTGAAAAAGCAAGTTGTGTCTAAGCGTCGTTAAAATTTATTTTAAACGGAATATTCATACCCTTTTTCCTGCGTTGATCTTTAGGTTGAGAAAATGGAGCCTACCAACCAAGGAATTCCCCTTGGTGGAAATCCTAGTCCTTTCTCCTCTTGGGGAGATGTTGGTGTGCCCCATATGGCCACATTGTCGCTTCCAGGACTGACAATTGGCTTGCCGGTCTGGCTCTTCTCAACCAATGTCGTTCAGAACACCACTATTCCTGAACAGTCGAATCTGCAGTTAGACCAGTCCAGAGTTACCCACTAGCCTTCTACTTCCTCTAATTCTTCCTCTCCTCCTTCCTCTTCGCTTGACGGGACTGGTAAAGATAAAAACCAAGTTCCTAAGGAGAAGAAGGAAAAGAAGAAGAAAGAGAAGAAGAAGAAGGAGCCAAAAGCGACTGGGGGCAAACAAGTGTCGTCTAACGAAAATCCACACACAGCACTGACTAGGCCTAAATCGCCATGTGTCATATGCAAGGGAGACCACTTTCACAGAGATTGTCCCTGCATCCCTCAGATACTAAGGGATTGGTCTCCCCGTTTGCACAATCCGGTGGCATCAACCTCTGATAGCCATGTTGAATGCACACCGTCAACTAGCGAAAGTGAAGTCCCTGGACAAAAAGGGAGAGCTAGATCTCCTTGTAGATTGTGCGAAGGCAACCACGCCATCCACCGTTGTCCCTTCTTAGACGAAGCGAAAAGAGTTTTCGATGATCGTCCGGTTTCACCGTTACAACTTCCTCCTGGATATAAAAAACTTTTGCCGAGTCCTTCGTTAGTTGAAAATCCAGCTGGCCCGCTCAAGTGGTCAGCTGAAGCGCCGGTCATTGAAGATGAACCAGCTAAATCCATACCCGACGAAAGTCAAAAGGTCGAGGCGGCAGTTGACCCGGTCTTGCCTTCAGAGGATTTATCTTCGAATGACACAGTCACTGAAGAGGATAAAGATGACACCATCCAAATTCTCTTCATCAACACAGACTCTGACGAGCACGGGGGCAATCCCCCCATTCCTTTATCGCAGGAAGGAAGTTCGTCAGAGCGATACCCGACCGTCTACTCGGTCCCACCACCAAGCGACCTAGTTGTCTCCTTCGACTGGAACCAACTAGGCAGACCCCGTTTGCCAGCAAGCATACCATTCAGAATTATCGTTCAAATATACAGAATGGTCATGGCTGGCACCATCATTAATGAGGGGGCATTTGTGAGTATCCTTTCCTCTATTGCTTGGAAAGCGCTTGGTTCGCCATCGCTTTTGCCTGAAATGAGAAATCTGACAGGCTTTGATAAAGGAACCAGTCGACCTTTAGGGATCCTCCCCAATGTGCCCATAACATTGAAAGGGAAGACCTTTCAAATGAACGTGATGGTCGTTCAAGGACCCTTGGGATTATAACCTACTCCTTCGATGAGACTATATATATTGCATGGGAGCCATCGTCTCCTCACTCTTTAGAGTAATGTGTTTTCCGCACGAAGGAAGAGTGGTCAAGCTCGTGGACCAGCTTTCATTTCCCGGATCACGCATCGCAAATAGTCATATACCATCCCTAAATGGTCTCTTCACGCAAGAAATGTCTCAACCCATGGTCCCTCCTCCCGATGAGCGCGAGTAATTCGGAGGGATACGACTGGAACCCAGGGGGCATGCATCCTGGTCTGCTTCGGCAGGAAAACTTTGGGTATAAGGTAGGTTTCCGCGGGAGAATATGACTAGTCCGTACCCCGTCCGCGATTGGAAGAGGGGTTGTTCTAGAATAAGATTCTTTTGTCAAAGTTATGTGTTTGGCGCTCGTTGTCACTCACCTTTGTCTATCTCGGTAGACATCGCTGAAGAAGTGTTTTGTTTGAAAGATTAATAGAACAATCTTTGGTAACCTGAAAGAGGTAGGCCTCTCTCATTAAAACAAATGTTTTAACGAACTAAAGAAGGGGTAACCTTGAAATCATACTTTATACCTGGGGGCATGCAAACCTTTTGGAGTGCAAGCAAGGGGCGGCTATTTATTTTATAAATTTTTAGGTCCTCCCTTTAAACCCGTAGGTCTAACCCTTTAAACTCGTAGGATTAGTCGTTTCCGAACTTGCATAATGAAAGGATGCGGGGCATAGCTTTGTAAGGTGCAAGCTCCATAAAAAATGGCATCTTACATGAAACATTCTTATCATATGACTGGATTAATCGAGCAGTTTTAGCGCATAGTTCATGCTCGTTAAAAAATAAACATAAGATCGAGCAAGTGTTTCAACCCGCGTTTAAGCTAATTAAAAAATGAACTATCTTCCGGTAAATAACCACCGTGAATGTAACATTATTAGCCATTAAAGCCTTGGTCGTGTTTGCACCGTCACCTCCACTTTATCATTGGCCAATCATTCACCTCCATTTGATTGTTTACCCATCTTGAGGAACAACTGCGAAGAGTGATTTCACTAGCCATCCTTGTGACACTGCCGTGCTTGGAAAATTCCAACCCTTACCTGGAATCAGCTGCTACCCATTTTATCACTCGTTCCTCAAAAGACGAGTCTTCTTTAAGCTCTTTTCATCTCACTCGTAAAATATGAAAAGATTGCCGAGATTTGGCCTTCCAGCTCGTTAAAGCGACCGGAAGAGCTATCCCTCCTCTAGATTTTAATCTTTTTGGACCTGAGGGATTATTGCACAAAACGATCGAGCTCTTGTTTTGTTCGGCTCGTTAAAACTATCGAAAATTCATCCCTTCTGTATTATTTTATACTTTTTCGGACTTAAGGGATTAGATGACGAAAAAGGACTTTTGGAGTTAACTTTACATACCTTTTTAGACTCTCTAAAAATGAAAAGGACCGAGTTATCTTTGTCGTTAGACTCGTTAAAAAGATTAATAGCGACAAACTTGTCTTTAGGCGAGAACGAGTTTCACTATCGCTAGGCTCGTTAAAACATAGTGATGGGTTTGCCCGAAGGGCAAATTATAGAACAAGCATATGTTATCCTCCTCAAGCTTGACAAAAATAAAGAGGTACTGGTCAGCAATGACTGGGGAAAAATTGGGAAGAAACTCAAAGAACCTTTATTGGTAGCAGGTCGCTCTTGAACATGACACTTCCACTCCATGCCTGAGTCGGGTTGGGTTGTTTCATTCACCGGTCACATCACCATGGTCTCGCCATACCATCCACCTTTGGGGTAAATTCTACCAATCCATCACATAAGTGTCGCCGATATGTTCAAGAGAAGTCATCCAGAGAAGTCAACCGTGTCCCATCCACTACCATACATTATCCTTCATTCTTTCATGACCGCCACCCTGAACCATATATCATCAGATCGTTTTCAGCTCCATCAAAATCATTTGCTCCATTCCGTGTCACTAATGTGGGATGCATCAAGGCCCTCCTTTGACGGATCGCTTCTTGTCGACATCAGCTCATTATCCAAGAAGTTGATCTAGGAACACCCCCTTCAGTACTTTGAAGCTTGCATGCCTCAATGGCAAGTTTCTCACTTCCGGCGACAGGTATACATCAATGACCTTCGACCGAAAGATTTTGCGTGGTGTTCGACGCCAAGTCCTTTATTCACACCACGTGAATTGTACTGCAGTACCTTGAGGGTCATTATCATTATCGGTGATTCCTCTCGTGCTTGTTAACAGTTTACATCATTGATTGGTAATCAAGCGATGTTTTTCCATGTTCGACTTCAAAACATTTCTCACATGGATTGACTTGTACTTAGAGTGAAGATCGGACGAGATTGAAGACCCTGGATCTAGTTTCATCCATCCGGGCTACGATATATATTCAGGAAAAATAAAGACATTGACATGTACAGCACTGCAATACAGATAATCATCCTACCAAAAGGATGATGATTTCATCAGAATCATCAGTCTACCATCAGACGATTGTCTGTCCTATGTACATAAAAATGAATTTATAAAGCTGAGCATGGGAATGCCCGCCTCAGCTAGATCATGAAAACAATATGAAGAATAATGTATTGTATTGTATCTTATTACAGGTCTCCTCCCAGCATTGAATGAACTTCGGATCCTCCTAATAAAGCATTTCACCCGATAAACGGCCTCATACTTTAGGGGCAACTGTTATAGACATTTTTGTGCCTTAAAGCTATAAGCATGAAATGTCCATAATCCAAGGGATCCAAAGTCCCTAAAGATGTTATTACAGCTCCTAAAGGAACAAGGTCAACCAATGACAGCTTCTCCCAGAAGTTCTCCACCAAAAACCACTCCGAAACAGTCAATTCAGGATCAATTCAGAAGCTCCACTAGCTGCCTGCGTTGCAAAGCACCCAAATGCACTGGCTAGGTGCGTTGCAACGCACTTGGATACACTACCCAGGTGCGCTGAGCGGGAAATGACAAATGACAAGCTCATTCAACGAGGTGGAAAGACCATGGAAGCTTCCAGAATCTTCTCCAGTGACACTTGCCTCAATGAATTCGACTAGTGATGAGTAAGAGGTTCTCAACCTCCAAGTGGAAGCAAGAACTGACAGAGAGAAGCCACAAGTCAAAAAATAAGCTGACTCATCCTCTCTGCTTACATCTATATATGGATCCCTCATCCCAGAGATCCAGGGGCTGGAATTTTGTACTTTGCAGAGAATTGTTGTTGGTTTGAGATTGAGATTAGTACATTGGGTGATTTATGCTTTGTTGGAGGAGAGGAAGGGATTCCTTTGCTGGGAGGTAGATGCTGGATCGGAACTCACTTGGTTGTATCTCCTCTTGGACTTTCTTATTCTATCAATAAACTATTTGAGTTTCTCCTACATGTTGTGTATCAATGATGTTTTGTTATACTTACATGTTTAGCTTAATCTGATCTTGAGCTTTTTATGAATGTATATCTGTATCTTTGTGTAGTTTCTCTCTCTTGTGATCTTGCAGGAATTCGGTGAAGCTGGGCCGGTAAGGGAGCAAGGAGTTGGGAGCTTTCGAAGAGAGGAGCAATTGGATCGACAAACTAGCGGAAGACACAGGTTAGTCACATCCTTTCTCCTCATTTACATTTCATAAAGAAGAAATAATCAAGTAGTTTTCCTTGTTTGTTTCTAAGGCACTATCACACCTTAGAGTGGGATAGGGGCATTCCAAATGGATACTTTTCCCAACAACACCTTCCCGCTAAATTTCTCAGCTAATCTAATGTTAGCCCGCACAAACCATAACGTAATCATTCTTCTGTAATCCCGCCATTCATCAAAGATATCCTTGTGCGTACCCCACCATTATGTGGGCCTAGCACGTAGTGAAAAATCTTATTTTTTGAAACGGTGATCCTCAGGGACTTCACACTCAAATGCATCCAAAAACTTATCCACGTTAGTTAACCCATCATAATAAGCTAAGTTTCTTACCTCCGATGAAACAAAACGCAACGATTTTGTCATCATATTGCATTGCAATGTGGATACTTCATGCAGCTGATTCTACCAATGTTCCAAATCTTCATTTGAATTAGAGGTGAAGGAACTCTCCCGGCCCCATGCAATTCTTCCATTTTCTGTCGAATTGATCCAGTCTTGATCTCGCATCATTATTTTATAGATTTGATCTAGTTCATCATCACTCTCCTCATAATCGCGGATTGGTTTAGTGTAGCGCACCCCTTCTATAGGGTCCAAAACACTATGACCCGAAGCGATTTCCTTTCAAATGACATTGTTTGCTTCTTCAAATTTATGAGCCCATTCATATCAATGGCCCAGTCAATTCCTAGGAGCGCATGGCATAGATTACTATCATCAACAATTTCTATCAATTCAAAGTTGGCCATCACACTCTCACCTTCGATATCAACAATTACTCCATATAGTCGTCCCATAGGGATGATCTTCTACTGGTTCACCATTCTAAGCTAAATTGTAGACCAATGCAGCATAGGTCTTCCCATCCTTTCCCATGTTTTCTGTTAGAAAATTATATATTATAGAGCAATAGAACACATCAAATATATTGCAGAAATATAAACATAGAAAACACATAAAACAAGAGAGACACAAATATACGTGATTCACCCAATTGGGGCTACGTCCATGGAGAAACAGCTAATCCTTCCTTTTATATTATCCAATAAACATAAGAGATACAACCTACAACAAATCCGCTATAATTAAACATAACTTCTACCATCAGATCTCTAGCTAATGAACGACCCAGATTGACTACGAAATTACAACATTTTACAAGGCAATTTTACATCTATATTTAGCTTCGGGGGCGTTATCCCTGATCCCCTGGTAGGGGGGGGCTCCAAAATATCATAGTTGCCTACCCTGGATCCCCCTTGCAGTGAAAATATTATGGGCGGTGTTGCCGTCGCATTATGAACTGGGGTCCAATGCGGTGATGCCTTTGAATAAGGAAGATAATCAGGCTCCACACCCAACATTTTCTTCGAGAACACATTCGCATCAGATCCCAGATCCAAAATGACCTGATCCATTTCATAGTCTACTATTTGTGGAGTGAGGCTCACCTCTCACCCTATTATTGTCTTGTGTTTTCCATTTTATCTAACTACATGGTGTCCATCAAGAGCATTGTCTTTGCTGGCACATTTTTTTATTAACTCCTACAGGCCATTCAAAACTTTGTTGTCGCACAACAGTTTCATGCAGGTCGCCAAGAACATGGTAAGCATAGAGGGATCAACCTCTACAGGTGCGCTGGTGTCTTTTATCTTGTCCTAACTTCCTGAGGTGGATGCCTTAGCAAAGATTTTCTTGGCCTCCATAAATATTTCCTTCATGTGCTCCAAATCAAAGCCAACTTCCATTTCTGGGGCCTTGCGGACCCATCCATCCTCTTCAGGTCGTTTTCCCTTATCATCATCAGTGATTATTCCACTCCTTAGAACTATATTCACACTCTGATCCTCTCCCTCTGGCTCATCTCTCATCAGTTGTAAATTCTTCATAGGATTCTGAGTCCATGCTTTCGTTTCCTACATCTTAGCTATCAGTATCGGGCATTCTTCTATAGTGTGGTAAAATTGGCTGCAGTATTGACTTGATGGGCATGTCCGACTCTAACACTCTCACACGTAGTGCTCTGGTGTTTCGTAGTTGTAATATATAATGTGTCCCCAACCTCTTCCTAGACCTCCTCCTCCTCTCCCTCGTCCTCGTCCCTGATAGCCTCCACGCACTCCTCTGGCACTTTGCTATGGAGGCCAATTTTTGGCTTGCATCCAGTATGTATATGTTCTTTCCATCATCATCTCATAGTTGCGACAATGGTGCTTATCATGGCCCACTGATTTGCAGAAGTCAAAAAACATGTGCTGGGGTGTCTGAACAAACTTTTGAAGCAAATGAAAATTATCCCTGGTGTGTTTTCCAACAACCTAAAAAATGGCGCACCATAGCACAACCCCCATGCTCAGCCCTGATGGGGCTTCTAACTGTAGGGGAATTTGTCCTGTTATGTCCTAAATCTACCTCAGGCTGAGAAAGGTAGGTCTAGGGTAACATCAAACCACGCTTACCCTAGTAGCTAGCCCTACCAGGTCGGGAGAGGGCTCTATCCTTGTCAATCTCAGGAAAATATAAAAAATGAGTCTTGAGATGACTGATGTAAAGACTAATTTTAGGCTAGGTATATGCTCAGAGGAGTTTGATTCAATTTAATGTTTGATTGCTGGATCAAATGTGAAAGGCAGTTTTGGGTCCGGGGAATGGAATTAGTCTTGCAGAGGTTTCTGTGGGGCAAGGTAGGCAAATGCTTTAGTACTTTGAATTAAGTGAAATGGAGAATCTTTGTTGGGTCCCTATAATACTAGTGATTACCCCATTACTATTGTAGTTGCATCCCTTATTAATATTGTTGTGCCCCTATTATCCCCATATTGTTATTACTGTTCCCCATAGAATCCCTCTATTGTTATTTTTGTGGCTTTATATTATCATTGTTAGGTTAGCTAGGTTATATTGTGACTCCTTAGACTCCTGTACATAGAAAGGAGGTTTTGTCATTTGAATCATCCAAGAATTGTTCATATATGTAATGTAAAGGAGGTTGCCCCCTCGAAGAGGCTGAATTCTAAGGCGTTGATCTATATTTTCTATCTTTTCTTGAACTGGTTTCATAACAGTCTTAAGACTGATGAGGAGTTGGAAAGGGCATGGGAGTGTCACGAGTCCTCTTCAAACAGTAGAAAACATGTAAAGCTAAACAAACCCTAAGGTAGAGCACTGCAACATCAATGATTTCCACCTTTATACTTGATTCATTTAGTTAAGCTGAAAAGAGAGAGATGATGGCACACATAAACACATGTAAACTTGAATCACAGAAGGAAAAAAAATACTAAATCACCTTGCCACAAGAATCCCACAAAATGCTGCAAACCATGGTGTATTTCCTTGCCAAACTGCAGAGATGAATGTACAATAATGCTCAAAGCATTCACAAGAGTCCAACCTTTACAAATGACTGAAAAAACACATGATATAGACCTACAAACCACCTATGCTATCCATCAGGGGTTGAATCCATGAGAAGAGGGGTGGTTTCAACCATATCTAAACTAGGAACACTAAAATAGGCAGTGGAGCAGCTTGCCTCTAAAACCTAGGAAGATGATTCCTTTAACTTTAAACCACCTACAACTAATGTATCTACCTTATCAAGTCAATTTTTATCATTTTTACATCATAGTACATCAATTTACATCATGTCACCTCATGAATTTGACCATAAGAGAGAAAAATTCAAACTAGAAGAAGAACTAGGTGAAAAACATAGTTTTTGAGCTAAATTGGCACCTTTTCATCTTGTGCGTAGTGTCACTTTTTCTGTGTGTAGTGCATTTTCCCAGCTGCATTTGGAGGCTTTCCCCTTCACAAAATTTTATCCAAGTTGGTATTTTAGAAAGGTATATCTATCTACTTTCTAGGAAAAATGGAATTTTTTAATTTTGTGTGCATTTGCCCCTCCAAAAATCAGTTCTCCCAACATTGCTTCCTGTGTGGCCAAAAAGTGGCAGAGAGGGAAATTTTCAGGTGTTTTTGACCCTTTTGGAGGCCAAAAACTTGTCAAAATTTCCTAGTAATTTTTGTGCACGCATAAATTTTCATAAGGAATCGAAAAATGCAAAGTTTTCCTCCAAAGTAGGTCCCTATCAAAAGCGAGCGCCAGGTGGCCCTACACACCTACTGGAAAAACCTGTTTTTCCTTGAAAAATTCAAAATTGCCAAAAAGTTTACCAAATTTCTTGAAATTTGGCATTAGTGATCTGCATCAAGCACTATGTTGGGCCAATGAAGCTTCAGCCAAGATCTTGAGCTTATCTTGCTCTTTCTTGCTCCTCAAAGTCTTCCTCAACTCGACTTTTAGGCACCTTACCCTTGCTTTGCAAATCTTGTTCTATGCCAAATAGTGATAGGCCATGTGCCGCAACATCTTTTTCTCCTTATTGGCTTCCTCAAGTAGATTCTACAAGTGCATATTCACCCTCTCTAGCCAAGATTCCTAGTCAGCATCAATCTCTTGCTCAAGTGGTGTCAATTTGACTTTCCTCCTTTTTGTTTCTTGCTTGTTTTCCCTTATGGTTTGCAGCTCCATAATTGTTTGTTTCTCCTCCAACTGCTTGTTCTATTGCTCAAGGTAATTAATGATCCACTTAGCCCTTTCAAGGTTAAGAGATAAAGCATGGATGTCAGCTTCTTGTTCTTTGATGATCTCCTTGAGTCTTGAGATTTAGGAGCCCAAATCAGTATCTTCCACCTGAATGAAAATAAAATCTCTCTCCTGACCTTCAGAAGGCCCTTCCTCATGCAATGGCTGCTTCCCTTTATCTTGTACCTGCTTTGCTGAAGAAGAAGGCAAAGCCACTTTCACCTCAGGTGAAGATAACATTTGCCTATGGTCCGATGAAGGAAACGAGACCCATTCCACCCCAAGTGGAGATAGTACTTGTTTGGTAGCTGCAAATAATCTCCTTGTGCCATTTTCATAAGTGAAAAATATTGGCACACTTGTAGTTTGAGTCTCATGAACCTCTTGCTGATTGGAAGGCCCTCCTTCCTCTTAAGATACTAATGGGGTCATTTGAGGGCTTTTGAAAACCTCATGTGAAATGAAAGTATCCCATGAAACATTCAACAAGCTCGGCTGTTGTGTTATGAAACTGATCCAGGTGGATATTGGTGGCCACCTGCCAGGTCCACCTGGACCCCCACCATTGTCTTTCTCAGCATTTTCAGTTTCCTTAATTGTAGCACAGTTTACTATTTTTAGCAGTTTTTCGGGTCCTGAACTTCCGGAGACGTTTTGAGGCCCTAAACGACGTTTTTTTGGAATTCTAGGGCGATCGAGCGCTATGTTGCCTCCCAAAGTGGTAGTACTCGGATAGATCTTTCTAACGAGCTATCGTACGCGTCAAACGGAGATCGTATGCCAAAGTTACGACCCCGGGAAATTGATGTACCAATTTACCCAAACGGGGCCCACAATTTGGCGTTTCATCTTCTAGGGTTAGGTTTCGGTATGTGAAGGGTTTTCCATTGTTTCTCAACAATAAATAGGCCTTCGAGCCTCATTGTAATACAGTTCGGAACAGTTCAGAGGCATGTAGCCGCCACATCTCTTCTCAGAGATAAGCTACCATCGCCCTAGCTGGTTTCTTTCCATTTCTGTTTGTAAGCATATTTCAATATTTTACAGTAATGAAATGAAGTATTATTTCCGCTGCATCTCTATTTTTATGGTTATCGCATCTCTGTATTTATGGCTATCTCTGTAATTTGTTGCGTTCCTGTTTAAAATCCGGATCAGTGGTATCAGAGCGGTCTACTTTTTCTCTGTTTTTCTTTGCATGTCCCCAACGAGGTCGGGATATAAGGAGTTAGGGCTTGAACTGGTCGAACCTTTGCAAGACCGGCCTCGAAAATCCCGACGGCCTCCCATGGCGGATGAGAAGAAAGACGAGGGGGCAGGAGATCCTATCAAAATCTTGCTCGAAGAAGCCCTCGAGCGACAACGGAACGCGATGATGGATAGCTTTGCGCAGATCCTTCAGCGGCTACCCAGAGGCGACGCATCGGCTTCCAACAGCGACTCTGGAAATGCCACACCCTTCAAGGTACAAGTTAATTTTGAAATCCCCATATTCGAGGGTCAAATAGACGCAGATGCCGTAGATAAATGGTTAAATCTGCTAGATGGGTATTTTTCTGTTCATGAATTTTCAAGTCGGGAAAAGATTGTTTTTGCTCTTCTCAAAGCAGCCCCCCACGTCAAGGACTGGTGGGAAACCTACTGCGAGCAGAAGGATGAAAATACAGGCTCACTATTTTCAGCCGCACCCACTTGGAATGACTTCCGGGATGCCATCAAAGAGCAGTACTACCCTGTCGGAAGCTATGAGGACAAATACATCAAATGGACCACACTGCGACAGGGACGAGACCAAGATGTGCCGGAGTTCACAAACATTTTTCATACCCTTCGCACACAGTTGGGTATCAAAGATTCTGAGCTGCATCTGGTACTCAAATACCGCGGCTGCCTACACAAATACATCCAAGAAGAGATGGTGTTCTTGAACATCTCCTCACTCGGCACAGCATACCGATACGCTGTCAAAATCGAGCAAAAGTTCAAACAGAAGAAGCGAGACTTTGGATCTACAAATCCGAAGCCCAAAGGAAAAAGCCAAGGCGGGGTGACCCAAGATAACCCGTCGAAGCCACAAGAAAAGAACAACACCACGAAACCGAAGAAGGACACAGGAAAGTGGTGTGAGTTCCACAAGAGTCCCACTCATAACACAAGTGAGTGTCGGACCAAGCAGTCGTTGGTGGCCGAGTTGAAGGCTTCCGAATCAGATGCATATTCTGACCTTGAGCCAGAACCCGACAAGGGGAATGTCAAAGGGAAGCAGATCATTGATGCGGATCCCAGCGCCACTGTTGCCACTGCCAAGATCAAGAAAAATGAGCCCGAAGATCCAGAGGAGGGGGAGCGTCTTTTCCACTCACAGATGTGGGTGAAGGGTTCACCGCTGCAATTCATTGTCGACAGTGGTAGCCAAAAGAACCTGGTTTCAGCAGAGGTCGTGAAGCAGTTGGGCCTACCGACTACACCACACCCATAGCCATACAGTATCGGGTGGCTTCATGAAGGACGAGATCTGAAAGTTCGCCAGCAGTGCCGCCTTCCCTACAGCATCAAACCCTTCACAGACGAGGTATTGTGTGATGTTACACCTCTGGATGTTTGTGATGTACTATTAGGCCAGCCATACTTATGGAGGCGACATGCTGTGTATGAGTCAAGGCCTCGTGCTGTCATTATTTCTTTGAATAATTCATCATACAGGATACCAGAGGTAGCCCCACCTACTGCCACATCCTTGATCACTACCAAGAAAGGCAGCAAGCTCATATCACAGACCAGGAAATTCATCTGTCTGGTTCACTCCCAAAATAAGGGGAAGATCGTTGCTACATCCATGACCCCTGCAAAGGGTTCCTCCACGCAGCAGCAGCAGAAAAGGGATACGGTCATGACAGAACACAGGAACAACTTCTCCTCACCCAAAGGGGTACCACACAAGTTTCAGGTGGGCAACAATGTCTGGTGGCATCAACAGAAAGAACGCCTTCCCAGAACCCATCAGAAGCTCAGACCACACCGACATGGTCCTTACAGCAGTACCAAGGCTATGGGGAACAATGCTTTGGAGCACATCATTCCTCCATTCCTTCGCCTGCACCAAATGTTCAATGTGGACCATCGTCGACCATGCTTCCCACCATCACTGGACACATCAGAGATTGCAGGACAAGTTCAGCAGATGGAGGAACTCAACGCAATGGGGACCATTGCTTCCTAAGGGGGGAGGAATGATCCAGGTGGATATTGGTGGCCACCTGCCAGGTCCACCTGGACCCCCACCATTGTCTTTCTCAGCATTTTCAGTTTCCTTAATTGTAGCACAGTTTACTATTTTTAGCAGTTTTTCGGGTCCTGAACTTCCGGAGACGTTTTGAGGCCCTAAACGACGTTTTTTTGGAATTCTGGGGCGACCGAGCCCTATGTTGCCTCCCAAAGTGGTAGTACTCGGATAGATCTTTCTAACGAGCTATCGTACGCGTCAAACGAAGATCGTATGCCAAAGTTACGACCCCGGGAAATTGATGTACCAATTTACCCAAACGGGGCCCACAATTTGGCGTTTCATCTTCTAGGGTTAGGTTTCGGTATGTGAAGGGTTTTCCATTGTTTCTCAACAATAAATAGGCCTTCGAGCCTCATTGTAATACAGTTCGGAACAGTTCAGAGGCATGTAGCCGCCACATCTCTTCTCAGAGATAAGCTACCATCGCCCTAGCTGGTTTCTTTCCATTTCTGTTTGTAAGCATATTTCAATATTTTACAGTAATGAAATGAAGTATTATTTCCGCTGCATCTCTATTTTTATGGTTATCGCATCTCTGTATTTATGGCTATCTCTGTAATTTGTTGCGTTCCTGTTTAAAATCCGGATCAGAAACTAGCTCAAGAAAAGATAGAAAAGATAGATCAACGCCTTAGAATTCAGCCTCTTCGAGGGGGCAACCTCCTTTACATTACATAAATTAAAAATTCTTGGATGATTCAAATGACAAAACCTCCTTTCTATATATAGGAGTCTAAGGAGTCACAATATAATCCAACTGACCTAACAATAATAATATAAAGCCACAAAAATAACAATAGAGGGATTCCATGGGCACATTAATAACAATATGGGGGCAATGGGGGCACAACAATATAAATAAGGGGTATAACTACAATAGTAATGGGGTAATCACTAGTAGTATAGGGACCCAACATGCCCCTCTCCTTCAAAAAAGTGTTGTCCTCAACGCTTGAGTAGTTCTGGATATTTATGCATAAAATTCTCATCCTCCCATGTGGAATCTTCAGCGGATAAGTTCTTCCACTTGATAAGGTACTCTGAAATTGATCGATTTCGTAGCTGTCTAGTTCTTGTTTCTATAACTGCTTCCAGTTCCAATATAATTTTTCCTTCCTCGTCAAGTTCTCGCAATATTGTTTGAACTGGGAGCTTGTCGCCTATAACCTTCTTTAAGCATGAAACATGGAAAACTGGGTGCAATCGAGAAGCTGCAGGAAGCTCCAATTTGTATGCCATAGTACCAATCTTTTGCAACACCTTGTACGGACCATAATACTTTGGTGATAATTTATTATCCTTCTTAGCTTGCTTGAGGGACATTTGCTTATATGGTTGTAGCCGTAGGAATACCCAATCACCTACATCAAAACTTCTTTCACTGTGATGTTGATCTACCTGTTGTTTCATTCTATTCTGTGCCAACACGAGGTTATCCTTTAAGAGTTGGAGGACTTGTTGTTGATGTTCGATGTGATGTTCCACTGCCTGAACCTTAAAATTTTCTCTTAAATATGATGTGATGGATGGTGGTTGATACCCATAAAGTGCCATAAATGGGGTCATTTTTGTTGCTGTATGAAAGGAAGTGTTATACCACCATTCAGCCAGAGGCAACCATTTGACCCATTGTGTCTGTTTATCAGATACAAAGCAACGAAGATATCCTTCCAAACATTTGTTTACTATCTCAGTTTGCCCATCAGATTGAGGATGATAAGATGAGCTATGAGCTAACTGAGTACCAAGACAAGAAAATAATTCTGTCCAAAAATTTCCAGTGAAAATGGGATCTCTGTCACTTACAATAATCTTTGGGTTTCCATGTAGCTTTTGAATTGTTTCCATAAATGCAGTAGAAACTGTACTGGCTTTAAATGGATGTGATAATGCACAAAAGTGTGCATACTTGGTAAGTCTGTCAACTACCACCATGATGACACTCTTTCCGTTAGACTTGGGTAAACCTGTGATAAAATCCATTGATACCTCCTCCCACGTTGGTTTGGAATGGATAAAGGTTGTAATAGACTCGGTGTCTTAATTGTTTCAACTTTATTTTGTTGGCAAACCAAACATTCTGCCACAAACTTTTGAATATCTGATTTAAGGCCATCCCAAAAAAATCCTTCTTAACCCTGTGGTAAGTTTTTAAAAATCCTGAGTGCCCTCCTAAGGGAGAAGTGTGCAATTCCATAAGAATCTTTTGTTTTAGCTGGGAATTCTTACAGAGGTATAAGCGATCTTTGTACCATAATGAATCATTTTTCCAGCTAAATGTATCAGACGTACTGGAATCTTGTTGTAGCTTTTGAATAAGTGCCCACACTTCTTCGTCATTCTTCCATTCCTCCCTTGCTTCATTTATCCAATCTGGTTGGATAATAGAAATAGTGCACAACAATGCTTCCACATCCTCATCCTTTCTTGAGAGTGCATCTGCCACCACATTTTGCTTCCCTTTTTTGTAGATGATTTCAAAGTCATAACCCAACATCTTTGTGACCCACTTTTGTTTCTCTTCAGAGGATAATCTTTGTTCTAAAAAGTATTTAAGGCTATCATGATCCGTTTTTACCTTGAAGTGTCTTCCCATTAGGTAGGGTCGCCATTTCTTAAGTGCATGGAGTATTGCCAACATTTCCTTCTCATAAATAGCTTTTCTTAAAAACTTTCCCTTGATTGGACGACTTTCAAAAGCAATGGGTCTTTCATCTTGCATTAGAACAGCACCAATTCCATTTCCTGAAGCATCACATTCCACAATAAAGGTTTTTGTGAAGTCCGGTGTAGCTAAGACCGGTGCTTGGCACATTGCCTCTTTAAGATGTTCAAAGGCCTTTGTTGCTTCCGGAGTCCATGAAAATGCATCTTTCTTCAATAATGTCGTTAGAGGTGCTGCTATTCTCCCATAATTCTTAACAAACTTGCGATAATACCCTGTCAACCCAAGAAATCCGCGCAAATGCTTTATGGATGTGGGGATTTTCCATTCCTTAATGGCTTTAATTTTGCTAGGGTCTACCTTAACTCCTTCATGAGATACAATATGACCCAAATATTCCACCTCCTGGACTCCAAAAAAACATTTGGATCTTTTGGCATATAATTGTTTCTCCTCCAATAGTTGTAGCACCCTGTCAACATGTTCAACATGATCCTTCCAAGACTTGCTGTAGATAAGTATATCATCAAAAAATACTAACACAAATTTTCTAAGGAATGGTTTGAAAATTGAATTCATCAAACCTTGAAATGTTGAAGGTGCATTGGTAAGGCCAAAAGGCATGACCAAAAATTCATAATGACCCTCATGAGTTCTAAATGCCGTTTTCGGAATGTCTTCAATCTTCATTCTGATTTGATGATATCCTGAACGAAGATCCAACTTGGTGAAGTAAATTGATCCATGCAATTCATCCAGTAATTCATCAATGACAGGAATGGGGAACTTATCTTTAATAGTGAGCTTGTTGAGCTCCCTATAATCTGGACACATGCGCCATGATCCATCCTTCTTGTGCACCAATACTACTGGAGCAGAGAAAGAACTTTGACTCGGTTGAATTATACCAGCCTCTAGCATTTCTGCAACCATACGTTCAATTTCACTTTTTTGGACATAGGGATATCTGTACGGCCTGATGTTTGGAGGAACACTTCCTGGAATCAGATGAATAGCATGATCATGATCACGCATAGGTGGGAGACCTTTGGGAGTCTCAAATACCTTGGAATGATTGTCCATGACTTTTTGGAGATCTGGAGAAATAGATGATTCTAATGTGGAAACATCTAGCAAACATAATTGTGCAATTACACCCCTTTGCTCCTTTTTTAGAAGCTTTGTCATACCATTAGAGCTGATTATCTTTCCTGGTTTCCCTGCAATACCCCTTAATTCAACTTCCTTTCCTTCCGTAGAAAATTTGATGAAAAGTTCTTGAAAATTAAAAGCTATTGTACCCAAGGATTGTAGCCATTGGACTCCTAGTACAACATCAGCACCTCCCATTGGAATGGAAAGCATTGGGCTAGTCAATACATATTCTCCCATGGATAGCTTGATATTATGGCACTTTCCAGAGCAATTTATTGTTCCTCCATTTGCAATCATCACTTGACACTCTGGTGCTGGATATAGGAAGCAATTCAATTCTTTTGCTACCCTACAATGAATAAAATTGTGGGTGCTTCCTGAATCAATCAACACTATTACCTTTTTCTTCTTGATTTGTCCTTCTATCTTGATGGTTTGAGGAGTGGTAATTCCCGCCAATGCATTACAAGATATGGTCGAATTTATTTGTTCTTCATCTAGGCTTTGTTCCTGGAGCATATATCTGTTCTTTTGACCTTTCTTGCTCCTTTTCTTCTTCCTCTTCACAATCTATGTAGAATAATTTCTTCTCAACACTTTATGACCTTTAGTGTATTTGCTATCACAACTATAACAAAGCCCTTTTTCTCTTTTTTCTTCCAATTGTTGTGGTGTCAACCTTATAGGTTGTGGAAGACTAGGGGCAACTGCACTTCCATCTTTATAGTTGTGAGTGGTATGCTTCCTGGTTGCCATAATTTTGCTTTCCATTTTTCTTGCTAACCTGAATGCCTTCTCTAATGAATCAGGTTCCCAAAGTCGAACATCATGTTGGATATTATCCTTTAAAGACCCTATGAACACATCAATCCTATGCTCCTCTGGAATATCTTTTACCCTTATGTTCAATTTTTGGAACTCCTCAATGTGCTCCATTATTGAACCCTTTTGTTTGAGACTTATCAATTGGCTAAAAAAAGTGTTGCTTTTTGTATCCTCATAATGTGCTATCAATTCTTCCGTAAAAATTGCCCAAGTGATAAATTGTTTACGAGAGCAAAGCCATTGATACCATACAAACTGATTTGGTTCCAAATATAAAGTTGCCATACGTACCTTTTGTGTGTTTTGCACATTATTGAGATCGAAGAACTGCTCCATCTGTAATATCCATGTGGCGGGATCCTTGCCATCAAACTTCCTCATATCGATTTTTGGAATATGGTGGGTCTTCGATCCAACATTAGAGTCTATGGAATCATGATTAACATTTCTTTTGTTCACATCATGAGTTTCCTTTACAACCTTTTCACCATTAGTAAGTATTTCTTGTAGAAAATTTGTCAAATCTGTCTTCAAATCTGCCATGTTTGTCTTCAAATCTGTCCTCAAATCTGCCTTCAGATCATCCATATTAGCTTCCATGCCCTTTATCTTAGATTCCACGCCATTTATCTTAGCATCTGTTAGCTTTTGTGAGCGTGACATTTGTTGCACTTGTTCTTGTAATTTTGATATATCATGTAGCATTTCTTCCTCTTCTTCATGAGTCATGCTAGAGCTTTCAGGTTCCTTACTAGGTGTTTGCATTTTCTTTCCTCAGGGCATCAGTTACTGATAATAATGCTTTACTATGCCCTTTGAATTCCTTCAAACCAAGCTTATGCAAAAATTTAAAAAAAAAACTACACACCTTTTTTTTTACTTTGTAGAAGCGTGATATTGAATCTGATGTATCTCTGTAATTTCGAATCATCCAGTTCTAAAATTGTGACTTTTAGTAGCCTTCTATGTCCTCTTTCCAATGCCACTAGTCTGATCCAAATTGGATTCTCCAAGAAAGAGTTATGCACAATCTCCCGCAGTGACCTGATTATAGACTAGTTCAGTAGAGTGAACTTGTATGAAGTTCCACGTGTCACTGTTTCAACCTTTAACTTTTAAAAATATATAAACGAAAACTACGGTCCGTCCTCTTTCTGTACCTTCTTACGAAATTTCAATCCGATGCTCAGAATGAAAGTTATGACGATTTTCCCCAGGTCACTTGTTTTGAGTGTAATTCAGGAGTCTGCAAAAAGACCAACTTCCTCAGATCATATCTCCGAACATATCACGCGAAAAGCTCTGAAATTCGGACCCAAGGTTCAACGCGATTTCTTATCAAATGGGTTTTTTTGTGACTTCTGAAACATCACAGGAAAAAAGTTATAGCGAAAATTCCACGATGACCTGTTTGGAGCAGCGAAACCATGGAATCCAAAGCTCTGATACCAAATGTTATGAAACCAGCTCAAGAAAAGATAGAAAAGATAGATCAATGCCTTAGAATTCAGCCTCTTCGAGGGGGCAACCTCCTTTACATTACATAAATTAACAATTCTTGGATGATTCAAATGACAAAACCTCCTTTCTATATATAGGAGTCTAAGGAGTCACAATATAATCCAGCCGACCTAACAATAATAATATAAAGCCACAAAAATAACAATAGAGGGATTCTATGGGCACATTAATAACAATATGGGGGAAATGGGGGCACAACAATATAAATAAGGGGTATAACTACAATAGTAATGGGGTAATCACTAGTATTATAGGGACCCAACATGATGCAACACAACAAATTTGATCAATGAAAAATGATAAATTCTATTGAACTATTGATGAAGAGGTTTTCTTTGCACTAATGTAGCCATTTTCTCAATATTTCTGCATATGAAATAGGGGAGGCTTATCATCCTCACTCTAGTGAAATGCATCAATAATCTAACATGATAAGTGTACAAGTGAGAAAATCTCCCTTCATAGGTGAAGTATTTGATAATGAGTTTCATGAGTGGAGCATAAGTGTCCTGTAGGTATCTGAAAGGAAAGACCCTACTAGTTTGCTTTTGATAACTAGTCTTGATATAAGGCTCATAATGCTCTTTGCCCACAAGCTGTCCTTTGTTCCACTATTCACCCACATTTGGAATACCTGTTGCTTCAACTATAGTTTCAGGTGTTAAAATGAAGGAAACACTAGCTAAGTTCACCTTGCCATTGTGAAGATGAAGGACAAATAGCCTAGCAAGTTCATGGTGGAATTTCGCCCTCTCCACCATATCATAAAACTGGTAGCAAGACTGATGTTTAAAGCATGTTACTGCAAGAGGGCAAGCTAGTAACTCTGTGAGTGTGGTAGCATCCTCCCGGATGTGTTTTCCTCCCTTATGTGGATTTCTTGGTGCATGAATCTCTTTGGAGGAATCACTCATAGTTTCCTCACCCTTTTCATAAGCTGAATCTGTTTCCATATTTGCCACTATATGGTGTAAAATGATGAGTATGAAGAGATTTTATTTCAAGAATAGGTGACTGCCATTTTCTTCTTTGGGATTTGATGAGTGGGATTTGATGAGTGGAAGGTTTTGATGCTGGTTGTAGGGTTATTAGGGAAGATTAGGGTTTGGGGAATAGTGGGAATTAGGTGTAGGGCTTAGGGTTTTGGAAAAAGGGAGTAAGATGAGTGTAAATGGGAGAGGGAAAGGGAAATAAAACTAGGGAAATTTATTGGAAAGGAACGAGATATGGGAAAATGATGCAAGGGGTTGTAAACATCAAGAATGACAAAAACCCTATAAAACCCTAGACAATTTTGCAAGACAACTGTGCAACAATTTAGGGTTTGATTTTTCACCTACTAAAACACCATCAAGGATGATAAAATGCCTTGCTATGGCAAATAGGAGGTTTTACTTACTTGGAGGAATGGTGTTTGCAAAATTTTGGAGCTTTAGAAGGTCAATTGAATGAATTTTTGGCTTGGCAGACTTGTGTGTTGTGCCAACACCTAGGTGCACCACGCCTGGAAGGTGTGCCACACCCATTCAAAACTGTATGTAAATCCTGTGCCCAGTGTGATGCACCAGGCAGGTGCTATGCACCAATACCCAGTTGCACCGTGCTAAGAGAAATCTCAAAACTTGCTGTAGTTTCTCTCCTTTCACCTCAAAATGAAATTTTCTCCTTGTTCACTCTCGCTTTTGGCACAAACGAAGTCTTCAAAACAAATGATCCCTTTATATACTTTTGACTTTAATTTTTCATTAAGAAAACCCACTTTCTAAAGTTTTCCTTTTCACTTTGTTCTTTAAAACCCTGTTTTGTAGTTTGGCTCTCCTTTTGTCATTTGATGGACTAATGATTGGATTTTCTTTTCTCTTTTGCAGGAGCTGGAGTGCAGGAGTTTGGAAAGGTGACCCAGGGCTGCAGATGATGCTTTATTACATACGAAAAAGATAAAATTACATAAAATTTATACAAGAAATGAAAAAACCTTGATTTTAACCCTTTATGGAGCAAATCATGAGTAAAATTTGTGATTTTATGAACTTATTGAACATCCTCATGTGATTATTGGCCTGTTATTGAGATTTTGAAGATCATGGTGGTAAACCCTAGACCTAATGAGACTTGAAAACACTAAAATGACTTTTGCAACTGAAATGTAATAAAAATGACAACAAATGATCTGTACATGTGCAATAGGCCAACAGATGAAAAGCATGAGGGAAATTGATAAAGAACCACTACCATCAGATGATCCATGACCTAATGGAATGCAACTGATCGGATGAGACACCTAAAATGAATGAAAAAAGGGAATTTTGATCACTGATGGAGGGATGAAGATACCGATACTAACAGGGCCCCATCCTGTTGTTGGCATTATGAGATAAGTGTTGTCCTTGATGGCAAACCTCACTGATGACAAATCATAGTACAAAAGGTCAGCAGCAAGGAATTTATGATCAGACTATAAGAAGAAGAGAAAGTTCATACACGCAGGTTCGTTAAGCCCAAGTCACGTGTACACGCAGGTTGGCTTCAGCAAAAGCGCGTGTATGTGGAAAAGTACCTTTGGTCCATGGCGGTTAGTCCTTGGAAGTTGTGCCTATGGTTTCGGACCATTGTGTCTCGACGGGCGTGTCGATCCCTAGTTTTGAAGTTGATGGTATTGTGTTACTATGGTTTTGGCTCTTGGTATTGAGCAAGGCCTAAGGCTATATAAGGAGAAGGAAATCATTAGGCAAGTGTATCTGAAAATGTCTTGAATATCTGATGAAGCATTAGATCCAGTATGCAGGGTTATGGGTTGATGATGCATTGCTTGATCTGAGCTAAGGAGAGATCTCACCTGTTGATGGAGAACTAGATCTAAGGAGAGATCAGGATCAAATGGTTTGAAATGAACTATCTTTATGATGCTTATTCTAGATCTACATACTGACGCATGTATTGTTCTATAAAGTATTATGAGTATGACTGATGTCTGGTACAGCTGCAAGTTATGAGAAATTATTTTTAGATCTGTACGCGGGTTGGCTTTGATAAAAGCGCGTATAAACGCGGGTTTGATTCATCGAAGTAGCGTATACATTGTAAATCTTAATATTTGAAGTTGCAGATGGATCTGATGGTTATTACAGAGTTCTGTGTCTGCTCTGTGTTCTGGTGACTGTTGTTAACAGGGTTTCAGTGATTCAGAGTTTGATGATTGTTTTGAGCTTCAATGATAGTTATGGGTCCAGTATGAAAATTGGATGAAAAGTGGCCTTACAGATTATGTGTTGTGCTTCAGTGTATCCAGTCTGAAAATTGATGAAACGTGGTACCTGGAGGTGAGAAGATTGTAGGCAAGCACCTACGTACTAGTATCTAAGCTAGTACAAAAGCTAAAGGAGATCTTTGGAGCATTGCAGCAGGTAGTAGCCTGCGTACTAGTAAATGGATCGGCTAGTACAAGAGCAAAGGGGGTTGTAGCTCCCGTACTGGTATAAGACTGCACCAGTACAAATATTGTAAAAGGATTTTCTTATTAAGAAGAAGATTGAGATGACTTGCAGCAGGTGGTTTTCACCCACATTGGGTTTCCACCTTATATCTTTGTGTTCATGTGTGTGGCTCTTGTGTGATGTTCTGTTCTGTTTTTCTGCACCTGTTTACTGTTAATATGCTTAATAATGATCTGATGCATTTACTGAAGATTAAGCTAACTGAATTATAAGATCTCTGGATATACGCGAGTTTCATTAGACACAGTAGCGTGTACACGCGGGTTCACTTAATTGAAGTAGCGTATATGTTTCTGAGTATGAAATTGAAAAGTTTGATTGATCTGATAATACTGATTCACCCCCCCCTCTCAGTATTATTTCCAAACCCTGTAATATAATTCACGAACATGGGACAGTGGTCTTTATCGTGCCCCTGGGTCTTACACTTCAGAAACTAGACTTTTGTGCGTACCTTTGGTTTAGTCTCCCTGTCTTTCTTCAAGCTTTGCAATTCTAAGTAGAGGCTCTGTAACTAAGAGTGAATCTGCTGTACCCCAAAAGTTGCATCCTGAATGGGCATTATATGCAACCTCATCGTGATTTCCAGGGCTTCTAGCTGAGTTCCTATCCTCTGTTGCAATAGATCAATCCTCAGGTGGGGCAAAAGCAAAGCCATAAACCATTCACAATGCTGACAGATCGTGATCTACATGTTAGCTTCTCGAATTTCACATTTCAACCTTTGATATAATTCCCAAGGTGTCTGATCAACCCTCATCGTGATTTCCTTAAATCCAACTACTGACTGCGAGTCAGACTCGGGCTTACTAAACTCTTTGTTTAAAGAAACCTTAGTATCTGCTATTGATTCTGTCACACGGAATTTGTCAAGGGTGCGGACACGACTGACCTTCCTAGAAGTCTAAGACGTTCTAATGACAAACAAGACAAAATGGAGTGATCTTTCTCTAAATACACCTTTTACAACATGAAAACTACAAGTGTTTAGGCTTACCTTATTCCAAAACGCTGTTGTTGAAGTCCGTTCTTGACGATCCGGATGAGCTCCTCCTTCAAGTCAATTCCTGCAACCACAAACAATCAAACAATTACCAAGCACTTGCATTTCATATAATAAAACATATATTCAACATGCAGACCAAGGAACACATGAAATAACTCATTAACACAAGCTATTGAGAAAAATAAACCAGTTTGTATTAATAACGAAACAAAGAAACTCTTACAACCTGGCCTTGGTGTTGTGCAAGTTCCTCCCAGGGTCCATCAAGGGTTTTCCTCTACTTTGACAAAGCTCACCCTCTTCCAAGTAGAATCAAGTAAAGACAATCTCTCCTCACAAAGGCTCTAATGGAAGACCTAAATCCTGCAGCATTTACCCAAAGAAAATGTATAGCTCCAACCTCCTCTCCCTCTGGCTCAATGTCTTTATTTATAGTGCTGTAAAGAGGTTATTCAGGTCCACTATCAATGGGATCATCCCCCTCTATGGGTGGGATAGCTCCCTTATTGATGGGATAAGTTCCCCCTTAATAGAGATACATGAACCAACTGGAGGCGCATCCATTTCATCAAACCGACCTCTAGAATGTTCTAGAAGTAACCACAAGTAACTTTTTCAAGATAAAACTCGCGCATTTTGCCTTTTACAGAGGGACGCACCTGTCCCTTAACATACAGAGCGTCCATGGACGCAGATTTTGTGAACATGGTCAGCGTCCCCGCAGGTAAGGCTAGAGAGAACCTGCGACCCCAGAGATAAACATAGTTTTTACAAGACTTTCTCTCTTTTTTGAGTTTGAGATGGATAACAGAGGCATGAGACTTGCCTAAGAGGGTAGCATGACTGTTGATTTGAGCCATACTAACTGTAAGTAGTCAAGGTGACATTTTTTAGTGTAACAGATTGCCCCCTAAAGTGCGAAGCCTGGAATAGAGTAGGGTTTTGTAATTCTAGGAAGGGTGAAGCGCTTTATCATTTCAAGGATTGTCTTGTGGATGCCTGGTTGGAACCTGCAATTTTCAACACAAAATACATGGATAAGATTATATCATCACTGAGGTAGGCATTCCCATACTCAGATTCAAAACTTTAACTAATGGACTAACTATTCTGATACAGGAATGATCTTGCAGTACATCATTTTTATAGACTTTTGTAGACACAGTATGGACGCAGCCATCTGTTTATGATTAGTCTACATAGATAATGAATACAAAACTCCTCGCAGCCTGGATGGTAGAAACTAGATCCAGGGTCTTCACTTCTACTTCCCGAATTGGTACGATTCTAGCCATGTGATTAAATGATTCGATGTCGAACATGTTAGAAACCACTTGATTACCAGTCGATGATGTAAACTGTTAACAAGCGTGAGAGAAACCACCAGTAATGTCAATGGTTCTCAAAGTACCAAGCACAACCCGTGAAATGTGAATAGATGTTTTGATGTCGAACACTTCACGGAATCCTTTGATCGAAAGTCAATGATGTAAACTGACGTCAAAGGCGAGAAACCTGCCATTGATGCATGCAGACTTCAAGGTACTGTCGATTCCTAAGTCATCTTTCTAGATAATGTGTCGATGTCGATAGAAAGCGACCCGTTGCAGGCAAGCCCGCAACACGAAATCATTGTTCAAGTTGAAGAAATGTTGCTGTAAGGACTGACTCAGGGATGGTCAAATGGATGACAAGTATTTTGCAGATGAAAGTTTTTCTTGCAGACCTCTTGAACACATAACGACACAACAGATGGCTTGGTGACGAATAACTCAAAGTTAATCCCCGGAACCCGGTTAAAGACTTTCAAAGTGGTTTGGTCAACTGTGAGGTAAAAGATTTCCCAACCCAGGTGAATGAAAAGTGTCGTGTTCAAGAGCGGTAATAAAGTTTCTTTTGAGACAAAAGGTGACAAACAGGTTCATTCTTCTCTCTTTTCCCCCACCATTTCTGGCAAGTACCTCTTTATTTTTAACAAGCTTGAGGAGGATAACATATGCTTGATTATAAGCTCATCCTTCGGACGAGTCCAACCTAGTTTAAATTCGAACCCTAGGAAGGAGTGGTTCGTTCCTGTTTGTAATTGAACAGGTCCTCTACTGTAAAAGTTTAACGAGCCCAGTATAGGAGAAACTCGGCGTTTTTCAATTTTAGAGAGTCTGAAAAAACTAGAGACTCCACGTTGAACTTTTTCGTATATTTGTGTCCCTCAAGCCCGAAAAAGTATAAAATAATACCTGGGGGAACCGCTTGATCTTGCGACCAAGGAGTACTTTCATAATAGTGTCGTTGACCTGAAAAGTAAAAAGCGATCAAGGACACGTCGTTTTATTTCCTTATCGAGTTCGAAACGACAAAAACCCGGCAATCTTTTCCTGATTTTGCGGTCAGAAAAGAGCTAAAAGGGGACCGTCTTTTAATTCCGTTTTAACGAGTGAAAAAGAAACACTCGGCGATCTTTTCATGTTTTAGGAGTCAGAAAAGGGCTTAAAAGATGACTCTGATATTTTTGTTTGTGAAAAATTACAATTTCCCTCGAAATCCCTTTGTCCTGCACAAAAGCAACACATTACTCATACCTGTTTAAAATAGGCAAAAATACATTCAAAAACATCTTTTCATGGTAAAAAATGAACTAATTCATCCAAAAAACCTATAAAAAGACCTTTTACCATGTCATTTTTACCGTTTCACTGTTGAGGTTGAAAAAGGAGCTTTTGACAAGAAACTTCCCGTGGTCGCTGCGGAAAATCTGACCGTCGGAATCGAACGCCGTCTCATCCAGGTATTTTACACATCCTACTCTGCATTTCTATCCGTTTAGAATCAATTTTTAGGTCTTAGTTTCATTTTTTGGGGGGGTTTTGGTTTTGGAATGCGCCTCTCGGCGGACGCAGGTGCCCTTCGGGTGACCTGCGTCCCCCGACTTTTTCTCATACGGGAAAACGGTCGGAAGACGCAGCCCGCCTTCAGGCCAGCTGCGTCCGGGCGCCCTGTGCTACAAAGCCGGGGTGCGTCTTCCGAGAAACGCGCATTTCAAAACCCCAACTCTCTCAAAAAACCACCAAAAATTCCCAAATCAATTTCTAATTGCTATTTTTGATATGCAGGGCATTAATCATGTTAGACTGGAGAGAAAGAGAGCATGTAGAGGAAGATGAAGCTGCAATAAATCATCAACCTTCCCTGGATGCCCTAAGAGCATGCGGATTATACAAATATTGGACCATACCGGGCATGAGGGGCCAGGTAAGATTCTTGGAATGGCTGGTTGAGCGATGGAACGTTCAAGAACAATGCTTTTACATAGGAGGGCACCAGCTCGAGATAGAGCCCTCGGATGTATACTTTCTCACTGGCTTGCCAAACAGAGGTGAGCAACTCAGTCTTGCGGGGACTAGGCCGGGTGGCCAATCCCTTGATAGTCTCCGCGAGGATTGGTGCACACGTGGGGCTCACCATTCAAAAGGCATAGAGATAAAACACATCACTCTACCGGAACTCAAAGTCATAGCGTTCACGGTTACCAGAATTTGCGGCGCGGCCGCTTTACACATTGCTTCCGGATCCCAAATGCGGATGGCAATTGACTGTTACCAAGGCACCATTTTCAACTGGTGTGAAGCTGTGTCGGCTCATATGAAGAGCCAACTGACCAAGGCAAAGAACGGACGACTAAAGACTTTTGGATATGGGCCTATAGTCGTGAGCTTTGCCTTGGAGAGAATTCCAATGCTGATCCCTCAGCAACTCACTGTTGATATCTTGGGTCCTCGGCAGCCAAAGCTGATACGATGGGTTGCGGTGATGGCCCGGCATCCTGACGAGGGCGCGACAGTAGTTCGATTCTCAGATAGTTATTTTGACTGGTTAGAGGGCCAGCTTTTTGTGATACAGGACTTTCCGTATGCCGGAATGGATTTCAGAGGTGATCCGGACATGGTTCTTCCACAGGGAGAACAATGGGACGACAGAGGTACTTTTATTTTCACAAGTTTTCTAGTTATGTATTTTTTGTATTTTTTATATATATCGTCTCAAAACTAATAGTAAAATTTTTCAAAATGCAGATGTTGGTCCACAGCGTCCAGCCAACCTCCGGCCTTATGATAGACTACATCCAGCTGCACCGGTACCGGCCCCACAGGATGCGACAGCAGAAGTACTAGCTGAGTTGGAGCATGATCTAGAGCGTCTCACGGCAGATATACCTGAGACTACTATGGACGACATTCCTATCAGGCTTCAGCGCTTCGTAGTCGCGGTCCCTGGACCGTTTAGGAGATTTTTGCGTAAGGTAGCCCGCGCAGTGGTGTCGTACAGAGAGCACCACCAGTGATTGACTAGTCACTTTTGTAGTCACATGTGACATTTTGACTTTTTGTACTATCATTTTGCCGATCATAAGGTGTTTTAAACCTATGATCGAAGACGATGTATATATTTTTTGACACACTTCTATCTATATATATCACTATTACCGGCTTATCTTGTTTAACATATGTGATGAAATGTTTTTAAATTTACTTGCATGATTATTATAAATGTCTGTCCAACACTCGAGAAGCAATTGCATCTGCTAATGTATTCAAAGACCTTGGAATATGTTGATATTCAATGTAATCAAATTCACGTTCCAAGAGACGCACTCTCAAAAACAACCTTAATAACACAGGATTTCTAATGGCATAAACTCTATTAAGCTGTAATACAACAAGTTCAGAATCTAACCTCACTATCAAACGTCGAATTCCAAATGAAATAGATTCGGATAATAATTCAACCACTGCACTGTATTCTGCAATGTTATTCGTTGTTTGACCGAGGCTTACCCCATGCATAGAAACTAACTCGTCAGAGGGCGAATAGATAACCCAAGCTGCGGAAGAGATATTCCGTGTATTACGACAAGCACCATCAGCAAATCCAATGTATGTTTGGAGAGGCGTCGACATCTACAATATCAAGAGTAAAACCAAGATAAGCCAGAATAATGACGAAAAACCACACTCGCTAAGCTAAGCACACTGACTAAACTAACACACTTGCTAGCTAGAAAGGAAATCTAACCTATCTAAAAATTTCTCCATACCCATCATTTTAAGCATAATACCTCTTTAGGTAAAGTCCATTTCTGGGTTTACCCAAAGAGTCCCCATCAAAATCAACTAACTCATAAGCCCCTTTTGCTAGCTTTCGCTTTACAATGTAGGGCCCATGCCACATGGGAACGAATTTTCCGGCACCTAGCTTATCGTTAGCTTGATCATATAATAGTACTAGGTCTCCTTCCGAAAAACTTCGAGGGGTTACATTTTTATCGTACTGAGCTTTCATTCGTTTCGCGTGAGTCTCGATAGCTAAAGTAGCGTCACGTCGAGTCTCATCTAATTTAGCCAAGTATAATAACCGTTTCTCCTCTTCGGAAGTAGCTGGAAGTAATTCGACAGCCATTTGAAGTGATGGGATTTCGCATTCAATAGGTAACACAGCTTCTAAGCCATAAACTAGCTGGAAAGGGGTGAAACCTGTTGAATTTTTCACTGAAGTTCGATATGCCCATAGCGCCGAAAATAACATGTTATGCCAATTCGTTCGATGGATACCAATGATCCGTCGAATCATGATGACTAGAACTTTGTTGATTGACTCAACCAAACCGTTGGCTTGCGGATAATAAGGAGTAGAGCTATCGTGGCGCAAACCAAGCTGGCTTGTAAGCTCAGTCATCATGACGTTTCGAAAATGGCTCCCATGGTCAGTAATGATTGCTTGTGGGACACCAAACCTAGTTATGATATGATTGAATACGAAAACTGCAGCTGTCTTGCCGCTTGCGTCGAATGTAGGCATCGCCTCGGCCCATTTTGTAAAATAATCAACCGCGAGGATGATATACGCATGCCCCCCGGCCGAGTGAGGGTTACAAGTAATAAAGTCAATGCCCCATTTGGCGAATGGACCAGCGGCAATTATAGGGTGGAGAGGAGCAGGTGGAGCGCGCATCTTTCGATCAAACACTTGACAGTTGTGGCATGTTCTGACGGCAAGGATACAATCTTTAAACATAGACGGCCAGAAATAGCCAGCGCGCAACACCTTCTGAGCTGTGGCATACCCAGACATATGACCGCCACATGCTCCAGAGTGACAATCATTCAAAACTCTCTCAGCCTCTTCGTGAGTTAAACAACGTCGAAAAACTAAGTCTGCCCCCCGGCGATAAAGTGTATCTCCAATAATTCTGTATTGCTGGGATCGAAACCGAATTTTTCGACGGTCTTCCTTGGAAGCTTCAGGCCGAAAGGTTTGGGTTTGGAGATAGATGATTATATCCCCATACCACGGATCTAAAGTGCTAATAAGAAACAAAGATTCGTCCGCAATGGACTCCTCTGCCACAGTCTCTGTGTCAGCACTCGGGAAATCACACATCAATTCCGCAAAAACTAAAGATTTCTTAGACTTGGACTTCTCGAACTCCAAGTCGAACTCTTGCAGGATAACAATCCATTTAGAGTACTTGCCCCCTAGCAGTTGTTTTGTCAAAATATAAATCATAGGGTTGCAATCCGAAATAACTGTAGTTTTGCGGAGAAGAATGTAGTGACGAAAACGCTGGACAGCTTGAACGGCTGCCAGGGCCAATTTCTCCACATGCGAATATTTTAACTCAGTGGGATTTAAGGTTCTACTAAGATAATATATCACATGCTCTGCTTTGAATTCATCTTCTTGAACTAACACCATTCCAATGGTGGAATGCGAAGCTGCGAGGTATAAGAAGTAGTCCTGGTTGTAGTTGGGAGGATGCAATAACGGTGCATGGGTCAACGCGTGTTTAAGTGCATCAAAAGATTGTTGGGCAATCTCGTCCCAAAAGAATTGTGCGTTCTGTTTCAACAACCGTGTAAAACCTTTAGTGACCTCGGCGTAGTTTGGGATGAATCGGCGTAAAAAGTTCGCTTTCCCTTGCAAACTTTGGAGTTGGCGCAAACTCGAAGGAGGAGGCAATTTGATGATAGCCTCGACTTTCGAGGGATCGACGCGAATGCCGGCTTTTGAAACAACAAATCCCAGCAATCGACCTGTTTCTATACAGAAAACACACTTGTGGGGATTCAACCGAATTCGATAATGCCTACACCTCATAAAGATTGCTCGTAGGTGGACAAGGTGATCAGCTCGATGTAAAGAATGAGCAGGCAAATCATCGAGATAGGGTTGCACAATGTGCTTGATGTCATGAAATGCATAAGACATTGCCCGTTGAAAAGTGGCCCCGGCATTCTTAAGCCCAAAAGGTAATTTGCAATAAGCAAATGTCCCCCATGGACAAATGAATGCCGTTTTTGGTTGATCGGCAGGTAGAATATTGATTTGATTATAGCCTGAGAAACCATCCATGAAGGAAAACATCTCACTTCCGGCACAATCATCAATAATTTGATCGATATAAGGCGTAGGATAGTTGTCTTTTGGACAAGCTCGATTGATATCCCTATAGTCGATACAGATTCTTATTGTTCCTTGTTTTTTATTGACGGGAACAATATTCGATACCCAATCCGTTAACGGGATCGGATAAATGAAACCTGCTTTCAACAGCTTTTCGACTTCTGCTTTAATCGCAGCCGCTTTTCGAGGGTGAATCTGACGCAACCGTTGCCGAATGGGTTTAGCATCCGGGTAGGTTTTGATTTCATGAACAACAATGGCAGGATCAATTCCCGGCATTTCCTCGTAAGACCAGGCAAACACGTCGCGGAATTCTTGGAATAGGGCCTTGTAAGTTTGGATTTCTTCTTCAGTACATGCGGCACCTATATGAATGTTCTCCTCGATTCCGGGCTTCACTGAAATATCAATGGGAATAGTACGAGAAATATTCCCTAAATTCAGCTCTGAATCAGAATGTTTCGTTGGATCCTGAGCGTCTTTGACATATTCAGCGGTAAAGATAGATGAAAAATCATTTTCAAATGCATCATCCTTAGGTAAAAACGAAGATCTGTGATGGAGATCTTCCCATGGTAGATCATCTACACTTAGGATTTCGCGAAGTTGTTCGTCAGATGACACTTCTTCGGGAAACGTTATCCGTTCTAAGGGTGAGGTGAAAAGTGACTCTTCACTGACCACATTCATTTGGTGGTTTCGGTTGAATGAAAGTCGGTAAAAGACATAAGAGCTTCATAAGCAATCTCATACGGACTCAACGGCATAACATCACCGAGTGAGTCTAGCTCAGAGTCAGATGGAACATACCAAGGATCATCATAAATAATGTTTTCTGACGTGATCATATGAATTGTTGCAAACGAAGGGTCTGCATTGAGTGGAGGGAGAGGAAAAGTTCCCAGTAAACCGGAATCCTTAACTAAACCTACACCAATGTCCCTATAAGGGATTGTCGTTTTACCAACATGCTGGATAGTTTCTGAAGAGGTTGGGTCGGATGAAAAGTATGTCAGCTGATCAATAGTCACGATCTTACCGTTATGTGGAAACTTAATGACTCTGAAGACCGATGAAACGACCGCTGTCATAGCATATGACCAACTTCGACCCAAAAGAAGGTTGTAGTCTAGAGGGGCATCAACCACTTCCACATCCAGACTAACGGTTTTACCTTCGACCCCTATAGGCAATTCTTGTAGAATACCAAACGGACGGAACCCACGGCCATCAAAGGCCTTAAGGATGGTGGGGGATTGGTTCAACGAAGGAGAACCAAGCGATCTCCAACATTGAATCGACATAATACACGTAGAAGCTCCCTCATCAATCACAGTCCGATGAATAGGCCTGTTTTTGACTATCACTGGAATTTGGAAAGCCATTTGATGGGGGAGACGCGGTGTACTATTTTCTAGATCAAAGATCATTAGGTTCGGGTCCTGAACATCGACAGCTCCGATAGCCGACAAAAGCAATTTTCGTTGCGCTGGACATGATTGCAGCACTTCGAGTGCCGACATTGCTGAAGGTGAAACAGCTAAGTCTTCAACAATGTTGTAATTCTGGGCTGCTCTCGCATGTGGATTGAAAGCAGACCTTCGAAGTACACCCTTGGCGGGCGGCTTAATCACTAAGTCTGGGTTAGGTTTTTCGATCTGTAGTGGATCGGAACCAGGAGCTGAGGTTGATGGGTTAGAGTGAGAAGATTCTGCTTCCTTACCATCAACAGGAGCCTTACTACCATAATCTTGCGATCGAGTCGCAATCCTGACATGAGACATCATCAAAATGGGTTCTTCACTGGCATTCGAAGAAGAACCTATCATCTTATTCTCCTGCTCTGGAAATGGATTTTTTAACACAGCAGGAGTGGGAGAACCTTTGACTATTTTCACTACCTCGGCCCGATGAGGGCAGTCTCTCGTAAAATGATCTTCTTCACAAATGAGACAAGGATATCGAGGTTTGCGTTTTTCGTCATTGGTTTCCGACTTTTCCGTTTTCTCCTTTGGAGCCTTGTCTGCTTTGGCCTTCTTCTTTCCTTTCTTCTTTCCACCGTTTTTTGGTTTGGCCGTAGATGACTCTACAGCGTGAATGTCGGCGGTGAGTTCAGGAGAAGACTCTCCTGTCGGAGAATCAGGCAAAGTGATAATTGGAGTATTGGAGGCCTTGGAAGACTTCTTCTTACTCTTCGTAGTCACGATACCAATCATACCATCAGCGGCATGAGATCCCGAAGGAGCAGCAGCGATTTGGTTTGACTTTGGAAGATCCGGAATTTTCTCGTGTAACGTACCCGACTGAGTGTAAACTAAGTCAAGGTATTGTGCCTGAGCAATGACTTGCTCCTCAGTAACTACTCCGGCCTTAGCTACATCTTCAGTAATTCTTGGTAATAATGATTTGACAAACCATTCAGCTAAGATTTGGTCCGGGATAAAAACTTTCACTAATCTTCTTCGACGTCTCCACTCATGGATGTGATCAGAAATGTACGTGGATGTCGATTGTTTTAGCGAAGTTAATAATTCTGTACCATTATCGTATCTGACTGGTAACTGAAAATGAGTTAAGAACGAGGTAGCTAACTGGCTAAAGTTGTAAAAAGAGGCCCGTGGTAACTCAATGTACCACTTGGCTGCGAGACCAATGAGTGTACGCTGGAAAAGACGTAAGCGGATGGAATCATCTGAGATGGAATTTGATGCACACCAGAGGTGGTAAGTCATCACGTGATTAGACGGATCCTCTCCAGACTTACCTTCGAACTTGGGTATATCGCTGGGCAACTTATTTGGCATTGGCGGCCAGAACTGAAGATATTGAATTGGATCGTTCGTTAGGCGCGTCAAGTCGGGTAAATCTAAAGTCGCAATAAACGGTAACTGCCGGTTAGGATCTCTAAAACTCTGAGTCACAATACCAGCCCCAGGAGGAGGATATCCAGGATAACTAGGAACAGGAGTCGCATTTGGGATATTATATCCTCCTGGAAAACCAGGATTAACCGGACCGTACTGGGGTTGCTGAGGTTGTTGATAAGTGTACCCAGGATACGGTTGATACTGGTAAACCGGTTGTTGGGCAGCTTGCCCAGGTTGATACTGTCCCTGGTACGGAGGTTGAACAAATTGAGGTTGAGTAGTAACAACCGTACTTGTACCAGGTTGGCCTGCAGGCATCTGGACTGTGGTTTGAACCGTGGGTCCAGACAACGGTACAGATGTCTGAGGAGTGGTTACAGGGACAGTAGAAACCGGAGCTGCCGATACTCCAGAAGTAAGCATGGTAGATGAAGCGGTAGTTGCTGCAGCCGTGTGAGGTGGAGTACCAGGTGCAATTGGCGGCTGAGTAACTACGGAAGTTACAGGGGTCTGAACACTTGACTGGACAGGTTGCGGTTGCTGGGGTGGACCAGGAACTGCAGGTTGTCCTGCTTGAGGTACCGACTGTATACTTGGTTGCGACATCTGTTGACCCTGTGACGGATCCCATGTTAACATTCCAGGGTATTGACTCGTAACAGGTTGAGGATACTGAGATCCATAGCCGTATTGAGGATAGGGTTGATAACTGTAAGGTGCAGTCCCATATGATTGCCCTTGAGGTGGTTGATAACCTTGACCAGGGTATTGACCCGTAGGTTGATAACCTTGAGGTAAATACGAGTACTGGGGTTGACCTTGACCTTGAGGTTGGTATCCTTGAGGTTGATACCCTTGGGGTTGATACCCTTGGGGTTGCCATCCTTGAGGTTGCCATCCTTGAGGTTGATATTGATACTGAGGTTGACTTTGGGGTACATATTGAGGCTGGGGTTGATACCCTTGGGGTTGATACCCTTGAGGTTGCCCCCCAGTCACGAATGAAGTACCTTGAGGTTGCCCCCCAGGCATTAACGAAGGTTGCCCCCCAGGCGGTAATTGGCCACCTTGAGGTTGGTTAATGGGAGTTGAACCTGACATCATATAAATGTCACCTATACTCAATGGTACATTACCACTGTTTCCAACTAATAACCCATGATCAATGGGTTGAGGAGATGCTCCCGCAAAGGTACCAGAAAGTGATTGATACCCAGTAGGAACAGAAGGACCGCCATGTAAAAATGATTCAGGACTTTGCGAAAACACAGATGACTGACCAGACATATTTACAGGAGAATGAATTCCTCTAGGTGGAATAGGAGTACGAGGTGTAGAAAAACCTACTGAGTTGTCTAAAAAATTGGTTAATGCAAGGTACCAAGATTCACTTCTAGGAGGACTGTAAAAGATGGATTCACGCTCCCTTAGATCAAGGGTAATTAGATCTTCAGAATCAGAAACGCCTATTTCTTCCTCTGGAACAAGTTCTTCTATAGCAATTAATCCAACAGGAAGATTTTCGGTGATAATTCTTTCTATTCTTGGTGAATCAGGAACACTAGGAGTTGGAGTAACAGGTTCGGAAATTTCAGGTTCTTCGCCTGTTTCACTGGCAGATGAAAAACTACCAGCAAGCTCGGAAACTGTAACAGCTTCGGGATTGTAACCTGTTTCTAAACTTTGGTAATCTGGATGGACTACCAAGGAAGATTCTCCTTCTTCAGGTGAACCTACTCTACTGCCACTAGGAGGAGTTACAAGGACCTTTAACCCTTCTAAATTACCTGGGTCGTCTCGAGGAGGGGATCCCCTAAGTCTACGGGATCTTCTCAACAATTCGGCCACAGAAACAACTTCAGGAGACTGGCCCGCAATTCGACGGGACCGTCTCGGTAATTCCGCCACAATTAAAGATTTTAACTACAACACACGAAAACAAAGTAAAAATTTCAAATCAAACCACCTAAAGTCTTCTAAAGAACCAAACAAATTTGAAGCACACGCCTAAATAATCTAGAGCGTCAAACCACACACAAACAGTAGTCTTCCGGACCAAAAGCGCTAGTTGGTGATTAGGCCCAACCTCGCAGGATTCAGTACAGAAATGGAGGGTGGAACAGTTACCCCGGCAACCTGCTTAATGAATAGACTGGCAAGTTCCTCCACTTTAACCGTCTCGAAGTGAAGTGAACCCCCCAGAAAATCCAAGTGAGTATAACCGACGTCTGCTCCAGGTACAGTGGGACCTTCCCTCCACCGTCACCTTGGGTAGAATCCTAGATATTATGGCCACTAAGGTTACCAATCACAACAATTACACCTGGGGGAACAGTCTAAACTCCGACAGCACGCAAGGGCAGAGTAGCAAGCTCCAATCCCCTTACTGGCTCCTTGACAACAATCCAAGGTTTACCGATAAGTGACCCCTGGCTCCTCGACAATGGTTAATCCGAGGTTTACCGTTTGTAATACGTACTGCCTGGCGTCGTTCCCAACGAGGGAGGAATGATCCCCTCACTGGTTCGGACACGAGCTCGTGCTTCTCCTTTAAGAGGAGCTTTCCCAGAATGTAACTGAAACAATTGGATTTGTTCTACTCAAGATAGACTATCTGTTTGGTTTTGTAGTCTTGGAGAGTTAAGTACTCACCTACTCCAAGACCCTAGCCTAAGCTATGTTGGTGTTTCAGAGCCCTAGAAAAATAAAGATTACTAGATTGATTTTAATTTAAGCGTTACTTTTAAGGTTGTTTCTTAAGTCAAAAGGTGATGGAAGTGAAACCAGTGGTGTGTTGACTCGACTCGAAACCACTACAAAATGCACCTGGAATGATTTATCCACTACTTTACTTTTTCGATGAATTGCTTAACCAGAGATTCTGGGTTCGATCCCCAGCAGAGTCGCCAATTTGTCACACGGAATTTGTCAAGGGTGCGGACACGACTGACCTTCCTAGAAGTCTAAGACGTTCTAATGACAAACAAGACAAAATGGAGTGATCTTTCTCTAAATACACCTTTTACAACATGAAAACTACAAGTGTTTAGGCTTACCTTATTCCAAAACGCTGTTGTTGAAGTCCGTTCTTGACGATCCGGATGAGCTCCTCCTTCAAGTCAATTCCTGCAACCACAAACAATCAAACAATTACCAAGCACTTGCATTTCATATAATAAAACATATATTCAACATGCAGACCAAGGAACACATGAAATAACTCATTAACACAAGCTATTGAGAAAAATAAACCCGTTTGTATTAATAACGAAACAAAGAAACTCTTACAACCTGGCCTTGGTGTTGTGCAAGTTCCTCCCAGGGTCCATCAAGGGTTTTCCTCTACTTTGACAAAGCTCACCCTCTTCCAAGTAGAATCAAGTAAAGACAATCTCTCCTTACAAAGGCTCTAATGGAAGACCTAAATCCTGCAGCATTTACCCAAAGAAAATGTATAGCTCCAACCTCCTCTCCCTCTGGCTCAATGTCTTTATTTATAGTGCTGTAAAGAGGTTATTCAGGTCCACTATCAATGGGATCATCCCCCTCTATGGGTGGGATAGCTCCCTTATTGATGGGATAAGTTCCCCCTTAATAGAGATACATGAACCAACTGGAGGCGCATCCATTTCATCAAACCGACCTCTAGAATGTTCTAGAAGTAACCACAAGTAACTTTTTCAAGATAAAACTCGCGCATTTTGCCTTTTACAGAGGGACGCACCTGTCCCTTAACATACAGAGCGTCCATGGACGCAGATTTTGTGAACATGGTCAGCGTCCCCGCAGGTAAGGCTAGAGAGAACCTGCGACCCCAGAGATAAACATAGTTTTTACAAGACTTTCTCTCTTTTTTGAGTTTGAGATGGATAACAGAGGCATGAGACTTGCCTAAGAGGGTAGCATGACTGTTGATTTGAGCCATACTAACTGTAAGTAGTCAAGGTGACATTTTTTAGTGTAACAGATTCTAGAGGATTATCAAAACAATACTTAATGTACCAAGTCACCGCACGATCTTGTAAAGCAGTAACCAATTCTGCCTTCTTTATATTGTCATTAGTAATTTGCTGCACTATCCACACAGCATTCGTAACAAACTAGAACTGCTTTGTGTCTTCACTCCCTATGCCTTTGAAAATCGACAGCTTCATGGTGTTCGCCATGTTGGATGGTGGTGGTGGGGGTGGAGATGTGGGCGAAGGTGTATGCGGTGGAGGTGGAGGTGGAGGTGACATGGATGGCTGATGTGTTTGCGGAAAACCTTGTGTTATCACCTGAACAGTGCTTCGTGTGGGAGTTTCTTCCACCCCTTCGTCGTCACTCACAGGAGGTGCAATCAATGGACTATACTTCGGTCCTAATCCTTCACAATTTCTAAAGAGTCTTCCACTTCGTGTAGCTACGAACATCAATGCAATGACATAACCTGTTTTTCACACAACAACATTTTAATTCAAGTATTCAAAGATCTTAAATACTTACCTCGCGGTCCTTTGAAAAATTGCCGCTCCGCTTCATTGTAGTTGACTGAGGGATCAACTGCAGATTCTATAACAAATCCTCCTATAATTCAATCGAGCCAGTGATCGACACCCCACATGATCTAATTTTCAAATGCTTCTAATCGTCGCACTAATTTAGGAGTCCACACTATAGGATTATCAAGCTTCCACCCTCCATGGTTGGATGTCAATTTTGCTAACCACTCGTACAACTCGATGAGAAAAGTGCAGAAGAAGATCTTGTGTATATCTGTGTACAGGTACCTGTTCAACCACTATTCCTTCGATAGGCGCAAATTCCTATTTTCCTACGCGACGAACTCATGAATCTTCCGATCCAACCACTTTTCAATTTATTTCCTGGTCAGATTCTAGTGATGTGACATCACACATCTATTTCAAGCATATCCTGGTCCTGGAAATAAAACCATTTGTTGGCTTGGGGGTCTTGACCCAAGTTCAGAGTTAGTTGCGCCAACCAACAAATCCCTGCACTACTGGCCTTTTCAGCAACAACCCACATAGTGTAGGCTACAATCTCACTGGAAGTAGTATGGGGGCATGCAAGAACCAAGTTTTTGCATCCAAAGCTGAGTGTGATGTCTTTTAGCACCCTAGATCTGGCTTCACGCAGATCTATAAGCCCCTAGGGCTCGGTACTGTAACTATGTTAAAATAGCCTTTAGGCCCTCATGAATGTCTATGATCGTTCTTTGCTAACCCTTAACAATAAATTTATCCACTTACGCACACCAGAAAACAACCCTAAATTCATAAATATCTACTTAGGTTATTATTAAACATAACAAAATTCATTTGAGTCTTTGCGAAGGTACTTAGCATGCATTCCGTGCAATTATTAAGTCTTATTAAAGAAAATCGTGCATCATTAGATCAATATTCCATAAAGATATTATTCATCAACATCATATGTCATAAACATAAGTAAACAACAATACACAAGATTTCTTCAGAAACAACTCTTTATTGATTTCTAGTTTAGAATACAGACTCAAAACTTCCTTGTGCACTCAGTTGTAGGGGTCTGCGCACTCAGCTGCAAACTCAACCTAGGCCTCTACGCACCCAGCTGCAAAGCCTTTCTTATCCTATTTGAACCACTTCTCTGCTCTATCACTTCTAAGACTCCTTCCGTTATCCCCATAGACATGCCTTAGACTGTGTAAGACACACCTATTTATACCCTTTTTCATACAATCCCATGGTCTGCGGACCATGGGTGGGTCTCAAAGCTGACTCGAACATCAAATAAAAAAGGGGATAAAAATTCTTTGACTCCTGATCATCTATGCACTCCGCATCCATAAATAACGAAGACTTTATATTTATTACAAAAAATATATCAAAATTCAGGTTATTTTATCCCCACAACTGACCCAGAGGATTCCATCTCAACAGGGGGTGAAATCATCCATATAAATTTCCATAGAGTCATGGACTTACTCTGCAAATATTTTATGGACTTCCCTCTAAAAAGTGGCACGGGCATTTCATAACCCAAAAGGAAGGACCCTATAAGAAAAGGTACCCAAATTACAGGTGAAGGTGGTTTTATCTTGGTCCTCTGGGTTGATCTGGATTTGATTGTAACCATTGAATCCATCCAGGAAAGCGAAGAACTTCTTTCCTACTAGACCATATAATACGTGGGCAATGAAGGATAGAGGGAAATGGTCCCTTTTTGTGGCTTTGTTTATCTCTCTGTAGTCCGCACAGATCCTCCACTTCCCATTTTTCTTTGGAACCAGAACAAGAGGAGATGCCCACTCACTATCTGAGATGGGGTAAATGAACCCTACATCCAACAACTTTTGCAGTTCTTCTTTGACTATATCCTTGAGGTTGGGTTCATTCTCCTTTGAGTTTGGCACATTGGATTGCAACCTTCCTTGATGTCAATGTGGTGAGTACACACTAAAGGGTGCACTCCCTTCATTTCCTTGTAACTTCAGGTGAAGGAAACTAGATGCTTTCTTAGCATGTCACATAACTCCTCTTCCTAATGTGCAGAGAGAGAGGGGTTCATTATAAATGCTGTTTTTGGGCCAAATTATATCTTTTTGACATGAGCAGGACTTGAGTCAGCTAGGCACAAATCAGTCCAAGGGTATCTTCCACTTTCTTCACTAACTCCTCAAGTGACATGGTGTTAGGGCACTGATTCTGGAGGATTTTCTCAATTATATTGTCTTGATCAAGTTGCCCCCCTCTTATAGTAGCACCTAGGGTACATATTGGGGAAGAGTAGACATCAACTTCCTCCTCCTCTTCTAACCATAAAGGTAAGTCATAATCCAGAGATGGTTGAGCAGGAGGGTATAAGACCAATTGTTTGGACAAATTCCCATTTTTAATGGTCATATTCCTAGATCTGCAACTTATGTAAGCATCAACAGTGGCTAACCATTTCCTTATAAGGATGAGAGGAGAACCATTGAACTTGCTCTTAGGTTGGATAAATAAGAATTCAATAGGTTATTCCCAAGAATAAATTGAGACCATCACATCCTTGACGACTCCTTTAGGAGCTACTATGGACCTGTCTGCAAACTACAAGACTATTGTGGTCTTACTAAATGATCCTTGGAGATTCAGTTTAAGTATAGTCTCCTTAGTCCTCACATCGATGGAAGCCCCAAGATCGATCAAGGTATGGGGGGAAATGATACCATAAATGTGCACATCTACCATAGGACTTCCAGGATCTAGATACTTTGGGAAAATCACCCGCCCCAACATTAAGTCAGATAGTTTTCCAATGACATTAATGGTTGGGGTGTCTTTCTTTCACCTCCTAGGATCTTTGAAACATTTCTCCTTGATTAATTTTTTGTAGATTGGGACATCCATGATAGATTGGAGGAGTGGGATTTTAACACACAGGTTTTTCAATTCACCCAGAAGTTCAGTCACTTATGGGGTGTGATGGATAGTATGGATTAATCACTCAGGAAAATGGGGTGGATTTTCTTGAGGGACACTCTCCTCCTTTTCCTCTTCAAACTCCTCAGGTGGAGATGGAGGTTGATTATCTGGAAGCACTCTTCTAGACCTAAGGTTGATTTCTTGAATTTCCAAAACATAGGCAAGGTAAGATGCTTCTCCACTGTAGACCTATTATGCCTATCTATTTTTCAGGCTCAAATTTGGTTGAGAAGGCATATGAGGTTACATAGGTGGAGCAGGGTGAAGGAGCTGTGGTTGAGATGGAGGCGGTAAATATGGAGATTGGTTGTATGGGGGCCTCCACCCTTGAGATGGTGCATTCCATTGAGGTTGTGGAGGAGTATATGGCTGAAATAGTTGGTTGGCAGGTTGGGAATGGTATTGAGGTGCAAAAGACCAGGGAGAGGGTGTGGATCATGAAGGATGAGCAGGAGGGAACTAAGGGGGAATGGATGCATTCTGGTTAGGGTTGTAATGTGAATAGGATTCCCCTTGCATGCCTTGATGGTATGGTCAAGGTCCTTGAGGCATCCTTTGGTTGATATAACAGAGTTGTTCAATCACCCCTTCAGTTCCTTGATACCCAACTTTCAATCCAGGCAGAGAAGGGCACTTTTTTGTGGAGTAATTATCCTCATAGACCGAGAAAATATCTATAATATTCAATGGAGATTCAGTTCCTAGGGTGGCTTCTAGTGCATCTAGGGCAAAAGACAGCTAAGGCTCTTTTTGATTCCTCCTACTTCCTCTTGATTTACATGGTGTCCATTTGTAGAGATTTAACTCTTGAAGTCTTCCAATATGTTCCCAATTTTACTTTTGCTGGATGTGTTGGAGGAGGATGAACTAGCCAAAGCTTGACTAGCCCTACCCTTCTTTCTGGATGCCCTAGAGTTATTTTTGAAAACTGTCTTCATATCATCGTAGGGTAACTGATAGATGTCCCCTCCTGATAGAAAGTTTAGGTTTTCTAGGAGATCTTCCCTGATCCCTCTATGAATGACTAGCTTAAGTGATTCGGGATCAAGGGTGCACCTAGCCTTTTTGTAGCTGAGTTGGAACCTTTCCTCATTATCTTACAAAGATTCATCGTGTCCCAAGGTCATTCTAAAAATTTCCTCTTTGGTATCTTTGGACCTGCAATAGTTACTATGCTTATTATTGAAGGCTTGTTGCATCTGAGACCAGGTGGTAATGATGTCCCCAAGTAAACCCATGAACTAGTGCAAGGCTACATCTTTCAGGGTGTATGGGGAAAATTTCAACTTCTGGTCATCAGAGGTGTAATCACAACTTTTTCATATGACAACAAACTCAAACAAAAAGGTATCTAGTTCCTTTCAGGTCAGGCCATGGAAATGAGGAAGGGCAGAGGGGCTTCTGTTTTTCATCCTAGAATCTCCATTAGTTTCTCTGATGGGAAAATCACCCTCAACTCTATTCTCATCTCCTTCTCTATCTCCAATCCCATTTCTATTTTCAGCCATGGTGTAGGTTGGTGGAATGGTCTGTTCTTTCCCCAATAGGCTCTTCAAATATATCTAGTTGTTTTCCTAATGGGCCCTCTAGCTCACATCCATTGAAGAAGAGGGAAGGTTGGTTGTTAGATGTGGTGGGGGTATTTGGAAAATTTTTCCCTAAGTTTTCTCTACTCCTACAAGGCATGAAGGATTTTTTGTTTTTTTTTTTAGGGGTTTTTTCTATTCTTTTTTCATAATTACTGGTAGAATTGGAAAGAAATCAAAGATTGCAACTATTTGTTGAATGGAACTACTCGCAGAATTGGAAAGAAAGCAAATATTGGAACTATTTTCTCAATGGAACTACTTGTAGAATTAGAAAGAAAGCAAATATTGCAACTATTTCTGAATGGAACTACTTGCAGAATTGGAAAGAAAGAAAGAAAGAAAAAATACATTATACTTAGACACCTCCTGGATAATGACACCAAAAATTGATGAGCACTAGTTTTGCAGCAAGAATGTCACAACTCCAGGGCTACCAACTTTTCTTCATCAACTTGGGGTCCGTAAAAACTTGGAGGTGACAGTACTATATACACAATAGATGCAATTGTCTACTCTTGTCACTTTTCAACTGGGGCGATAGACCAATAGGGGTTTTCAAACAAATCTTCCATTGACTAGAAGGAGTCTGACTACCAAATGGAAAAGGGAAAATTATCCTTAATTCAAAAAGGGAATGCTCCCTACTCTAGGAAATGAAAGTGCTGAATTGGAAGGTGCTATAAAGTGACATGAAATCATCTAGTTAACCATCTACACATTTTTCTTGCAAAAGCGACCTAACTTAACCTTGTTTATAACATTTAGTGACCTAGACTAACTGATCATGGAATTTTATCTAAGAAGTATTATGACTATTTCATGCATGTTCTATCTTAGAAATTGTAGAAAAACCTTTTTTGGATTTTTAGTTTTATGAATGCAAATGCTAATTTCCAATTTGTTCTTTGGCAGGGGAGACAGGTATGGGGGAAAGGTATGGACTAGTTTCAAAGGTATGGAAGCCGAGTGGAGCCCTAACCTAAGCTTAGATGATTGTTTCTTCTCAATTCGGGCTTAAAACAAGTTGCGACAAGGTTTCCCGTGGTATTACAGGATGTCCTAGTTCTACTACAAGACGCCATATTTTACTACAGGAAACAGGTTGAAAGATTAGATGGGGGTAGGAAAGGTAGAATGAAGTGTGGGAAATGTGTCTGATGGGGCATAAGACATAGAGGAGGTGCACACTATCCAAGGTTTAGTCAAATGCTTCAAGATGGTTGGATTTTCTCAAGAAAAATGCCTACATTGCTTACAAAACAAGGATTTATACTAGGCTTTGGTGCACTTTGGAAGCATAGGTGGAGAATAGTTGGATGAGGTGAATGAGATGAGGTCTCCCTATGTATCAGAACCTCCTGGCCTATATTTAGGGAGGCTTGGCTCCCAACTCGAGATCAACATATTTTCAACTATCATTGGCTTGGCTTCCAATGACGTTAGTGGCTTAGCTGCGTGTAACATTGAGCTGATGAGATGTGGTGGAGAAATGTTCGAGTGAGTGAGGAGTTAATGATGGAGATATAATCTCCTAAAATCCCTCTTTATTGTCTACTTTGAGTTCTTGCACTTTAATTAGCCAAAATTTCCCCAAAGCTTGAAATTAATGCACATTAGGCCACATGACAAAACATCTCATCTTTACCCTTCTCACTAAGAAAAATATAACAAAACATGTAAAGAAATGTGAGAAAAGTTGATTTTAATAAGCTGGAGAGTGGCATTAAGGTCCATATAGTGTACCTATTGATGAGCCTCATCAGGTAACAAGGTGATTCTATGGATCAACATGTTTTCAATTGGAATGGGCCATCCCAACCAGAGGCACCCATCATGAACCATCGCCCACAATTAATGCACACAGATAGTATTAATTATGCTACGGTTAAAGTGTGGGACCCATAACATGTTGAGCAGTCCTTCATGCTCAATTCAGGTCACTCACTTCACTAGATCAAGCCTTGTAAAACCTGACTCCTCATAGTAGACTAATTTCAATATTTGTTGGGTTCTGTCATGTGGAAAGAGTCAATTTTGCGGACAAAACCGACCTCCCTAGAAGCTAAGGCTTTCTAGTGACAAACAAGACAATTAAGCATTACCTTTCCCTAAATATGCATTTAGAATACAAGCAATCAGGTGTTTAAAACATACCTTTAGTCCAACGCTGTTTGTAGCAGTCCAGCCTCTCTGATCCAGATGAGCTCCTCCTTCTCTTTGAAACCTGCATTCACTAACAAGCAAACGATTACATAGCACCTGAATAACTCATAGAATAAAACATATTCATCATAAAGACCAAGGAGTATATGAAACAAATTATATATAACAACTTGTTGAGAAAAATGAACTTAATTGTATTAAGTGGAAACAAAAGAAACCATTACAACCAGTGCCTTGGTGTTGTGCAGGTCCCTCCCAGGGTCCAGCAAGAGTTCTCCTTTACTTTGATCAGCTCACCCACTTCCAAATGAAGCTAAGAAAGGATGGGAATCTCTCCTCTCAAGCTCTATAAGGGAGTCCTAATTTCAGCAGCATCTACCCTTAGGAATGTTCATCTTTCAACCTCCCCTCCCTCTGGCCCAATGCCTGTATTTATAATGCTTTGGAGGAAGTTAATCAGGTCCACCATCAATGGGATAAGCCCCTCTTTCAATGGGATAGCTCCCCTCTTGATGGGATAAGTTCCTCTTTCATAGGGATACATGAACCATCTGGAGGCGCTCAATACATGTCAAACCATCTTCTAGAATGCTCTAGATTCGACCACAAGTAACTTTTTTGAAGTAAAACTCGCGCCTTTTGACCTTTACAGGAGTACGCACCCACCCCTTTACAGACAGAGCATACAAGTACGCAGGTATTGTGAACTTGAGGTGCGTACACGCAGGTAAGGTTAAGAGAAACTGCGTAACTAGAGTTAATTGACTTTTTAAGGACTTTCTCTCTTTCTTGGGGTTTGACATGAGGAGAAGAGGTATAAGACTTGCCAAGGAGGATAGTATGACAGTTGATGGAGCCATACTAACTGCAAATAGTCATGGTGACAAATTTTAGTGTAACAGATTGCCCCCTAAAGTGCGAAGCCTGTAGTAGATTAGGGTTTCATATCATCTAGGAAGGGTGAAGTACTTTATCATTTCAAGGATTATCTTGTGGAGAGCCCAGTCAGAACCTGCAAATATTCAACACAAAATACATATATAAGATCATATCATCGCTGAGGTAGGCATTCCCATACTCAGATTGAAAACTTTAACTAACAAACTAACTACTACTCTGATATAGGAATGATTTTGCAGTACATCATAATCATAGACTCATGTAGACACAGTATGGACGCAACCATCTGTTTATGATTAGTCTACTGTATAATGAATACAAAACTCCTCGCAGCCTGGATGGTGGAAACTAGATCCAGGGTCTTAATTTCTACTTCCCGAAATGGTACGATTCTATCCATGTGAATAAATGAGTTGATGTCGAACATGGTAGAAACCACTTGATTACTAGTCGATGATGTAAACTGTTAACAAGTGTGAGAGAGACCACTAGTGATGTCAATGGTTCTCAAAGTACCCAGTACAATCCATGAGATGTGAATGAATGAGTTGATGTCGAACATGTCACGGAATCCTTCGATCGAAAGTCAATGATTTAAACCGTCGTCAAAGGCGAGAAACCTGCCATTGATGCATGCAGATTTCAAGGTACTGACGATTTCTAGGTCATCTTTATAGATAATGTGCTGATGTTGATAGAAAGCGACCCGTTGCAGGCAAGCCCACAACACGAAATCATAGATCAAGTTGAAGAAATGTAGCTGTAAGGACTGACTTAGGGATGGTCGATATGGATGACAGGTATTTTGTAGATGAATGATTTATTTGCAGTGACCTCTTGAACACATAACGACACGACAGATGGCTTGGTGACAATTGACCCAAAGTTAATTCTCGGAACCGGTTGAAGATTTTCAATGTGGTTTGATTAACTGTTAGGCAAAGGATTTCCCAACCCAGGTGAATGAAAAAGTTTCGTGTTCAAGAGTGGTGATAAGGTTTCTTCTAAGACAAAGGATAACAAATAGGCTCATTTTTCTCTCTTTTCCCCTATCATTTCTAGCAAGTACCTCTTTATTTTTTACAAGCTTGAGGAGGATAACATATGCTTGATTATAAGCTCATCCTTCGGATGAGTCCAACTTAGTTTAGATTCGAACCCTAAGAAGCAGTGGTCCGTTCCTGTTTGTAATTGAACAGGTCCTTTACTGTGAAATTTTAACGAGTCTAGTATAGGAGAAACTCGGCGTTTTTCAATTTTAGAGAGTTTGAAAAACTTAAAAAGACTCCAGGGTTGAACTTTTTTGTAAATTTGTGTCTCCCAAGCCCGAAAAAGTATAAAATAATACTTGAGAGAACCGCTTGATCTTTACGACCAAGGAGTACTTTCATGATTAGTGTCTTTGACCTGAAAAGTAAAAAGCGATCAAGGACACGTCATTTTATTTCCAATATCGAATTTCAAATGACAAAAATCCGACAATCTTTTCCTGTTTTTACGGTCAGAAAAGGGCTATAAGGGGACCGTCTTTTAGTTCCGTTTTAACGAGTGTAAAAGAAAAGCTCGGCAATCTTTTCATGTTTTAGGAGTCAGAAAAGGGCTTAAAGATGACTCTGATGTTTTTGTTTGTGAAAAATGACAATTTTCCCTGAAAATCCTTTATCCTGCACAAAAAACAACACATTACTCATACCTGTTTAAAGATAGATAAAAATACTTTGAAAAATACCTTTTCATGGTGAAAAATAAACAAATTTACCATTTATTTACCCAAAAAACCTATAAAAAGGGCTTCTACCAATTCATTTTTACCATTTTACTGTTGAGGAGAGAAAAAGGGCTTTTGGCAAGAAACTTCCAGTGGACATTGTAGAGAATCCGAGCGTCGAAATCGAACGCCGTCTCTTTTAGGTATTCTACAACATCCTCCTCTTCATTTTCATCCGTTTAGAATTTGTTTTTAGGCCCTAGTTTCATTTTTTGGAGGCTTTAGGGTTTCAAGGTCCGCCTTTCGGGGTACGCAGGTGCTCCACTGGTGACTCGCGTACCCCGACATTTTCTCAGTGGGGAAAATGGTGGGCGTACGCACCTTGCCTTAAAGGAACCCGCATACCCACACTTTGTTGCTAAAGGCGGGGTGCGTACTCCGCGCAAAGGGTTTACAAACCCCAAATTCTCCAAAATGGACCAATAAATTTTGATTTTATGGATTCTAATGGATGTTTTCTGGTGTGTAGATTGCCCACCATGCTTGATTGGCGCAAGAGAGAGCACGAAGATGTTTATTTGGCCTCCATTAATCATCAACCGTCCATTGATGCTTTGAAGGCATGCGACCTTTACAAATACTGGGCCATACCTGGCATGAGGGCCCAGGTGTGCTTTCTAGAGTGGCTGGTAGAGAGATGGAACGTCCAGGACCAGTGCTTTTACATTGGAGGGCACCAGCTCGAGATAGAGCCCTCAGATATTTATTTCCTCACTGGTTTTCCCAAGAGAGGCGAACACTTGACTCTGTTCGGGACTATGCTGGGTGGCCAGTCCATCGCTAGTCTCCGACAAGAGTGGTGTAACACTCAGTCTCAGGAGAAGGGGATAGAGATCAAAACTATATCCCGACCTAAACTTATGGTGATTACTTTTACAATTACCAGAATTTGCGGGGCTGCCGCTTTACACATTGCCATTGGATCCCAGATGCGGATGGCGATTGATTACTATCGGGGCACCATTTTCAACTGGTGTGATGCTGTGTTGGCCAATTTAAAGGGCCAACTCACTAGAACCAAAAACGGGCAGCTAAAGACTTTTGGTTATGGGCCTTTAGTTGTGAGTTTTGCCCTAGAGAGGGTTCCGATGCTGATCCCACAACAACTCACTGTTGAGGTTGGGCTTCCCCGAGAGCCTAAATTGATGCGATGGGTTGCGGTTATGGCCCGTCATCCTGATGAGGGCACGGAGGTTGTCCGATTTACTCCGGAGTATTTTCACTGGTTGGAGGACCAGATCTTTTCTATACAGGATTTTCCTTATGCCGAAGTTGATTTTCGTGGAGATCCGGACATGGTCCTTCCACCGGGAGAACAATGGGATGACACAGGTACTTCATTTTTCACAAGTTTTTAAATTATCTATTTTTTTTTTTTATATATCGTCTCAAAACTGACAGTAACAATTTTCAAAATGCAGAAGTAGGCCCACGTCATCCAGCCAATCTCCAGCCTTTCGAGAGGAGACTACCAGTTGCAGCGGCACCGGCCCCACGGGACGAGGCCACAAAGACCCTAGCTGAGTTGGAACAAGACCTAGAGCGTCTTACGATAGATATACCAGAGACTACTATAGATGATATTCCTATCAGGCTTCAGCGCTATGTAGTTGCAGTCCCAGGACCTTTTAGGAGGTTCTTGTGTAGGGTGGTTCGTGCAGTGGTGTCGTATAGAGAGCATCACCAGTGATTGGATGGTCGTTTTTGTAGACACATGTGACATTTTGGTTTTTTGTTCTTATCATTTTTGCCGATCATAAGGTGTTTTTCAACCTATGATCGAAGACGATGTATTTTTTGACACACTCCTGTCTATATATATCATTATTACCGGCTTATCTTGTTAAACATGTGTGATGAAATGTTTTTAAATTTACATGTATGATTATCGCAAATGTCTGTTTAACATTCGAGAAGCAATTGCATCTGCTAATGTATTTAAAGACCTTGGAATATGCTGATATTCAATGTAATCAAATTCACGTTCCAAGAGACGCACTCTCAAAAATAACCTTAATAACACTGGATTTCTAATGGCATACACTCTATTAAGTTGTAATACAACGAGTTCAGAATCTAACCTCCGAATCCCAAATGAAATAAATTCAGATAATAACTCAATCACTGCACTGTACTCTGCAAAGTTGTTTGTTGTTTGACCGAGGCTCACCCCATGCATAGAAACTAACTCGTCAGAGGGCGAATAGATAACCCAAGCTGCGGAAGAGATATTTCGTGTACTACGACAAGCACCATCAGCAAATCCAATGTATGTTTGGAGAGGCATCAACATCTGCAAACATCAAGCGTAAAACCAAGAAAAGCAGAATAACGATGAAAAACACACTTTCTAAGCTAAGCACACTGTCTAAACTAAAAAACACACCAGCTAGAAAGAAAAACCTAACCTAACTAAAAATTATCCATACCCATCATTTAAGCATAATAACTCTTTAGGTAAAGTCCATTTCTGGGTTTACCCAAAGAGTCCCCGTCAAAGTCTACCAGCTCATAGGCCCCTTTTGCTAGCTTTCGCTTGACAATGTAGGGCCCATGCCACATAGGAACGAATTTTCCAGCACCTAATTTATCGTTAGCTTGATCATATAATAGCACTAGGTCTCCTTCCGAAAAATTTCGAGGGGTCACATTTAGATCATACTGAGCTTTCATACGTTTTGCATGAGTCTCAATCGCTAATGTAGCATCACGTCGAGTCTCATCTAATTGAGCTAAGTATAATAAATGCTTCTCCTCTTCGGAAGTAGCTGGAAGTAATTCGACGACCATTTGAAGTGACGGGATTTCGCATTCAATGGGCAGCACAGCTTCCAAACCATAAACTATTTGGAAAGGAGTGAACCCTGTTGATGTTTTCACTGAGGTTCGGTACGCCCAAAGCACGGAAAATAACATGTTGTGCCAATTCGACCGATGAATACCAATGATTCGTCGGATCATGATAACTAAAACTTTGTTGATGGACTCAACCAGACCATTCGCTTGTGGATAATAAGGAGTTGAGCTATCGTGACGCAAACCAAGCTGGCCTGTAAGTTCTGTCATCATAATGTTTCGAAAATGGCGCCCATGGTCAGTGATTATCGCTTGTGGGACACCAAACCTAGCAATAATGTGATTGAATACAAAAATTGCAGTTGTCTTGCCGTCTGCCTCGAATGTAGGCATCACCTCGGCCCACTTAGTAAAAAAATCTACCGCAAGGATGATATACGCATGCCCCCCGGTCGAGTGAGGGTTACATGTAATAAAATCGATACCCCATTTGGCAAAAGGACCAACGACAATTATAGGGTGGAGAGGAGTAGGTGGAGCGCGCATCTTGCGATCAAACACTTGACAGTTGTGGCATTTTCGGACTGCAGTAATACAATCTTTAAATAAGGACGGCCAGAAGTAGCCAGCACGCAATATATTTTGGGCTATGGCATACCCAGACATATGACCGCCACACGCTCCAGAATGACAGTCATTCAGAACCCTTTCAGCTTCCTCGTGAGTTAAACAATGTCGAAAAACCAAGTCCACCCCACGGCGATAAAGAGTATCTCCAATAATTTTGTACTGTTGGTACTGGAATCAAATTTTTCGACGTTCCGACTTTGAAACTTCGGGCCGAAAGGATTGGGTCTGGAGATAGACGCTGATATCTCCATACCATGGATCTAAAGTGCTGATGAGAAACAAAGATTCGTCCATAATGGGCTCCTCTGCCACAATTTCTGTGTCAGCACGCGGGAAGTCACACATTAGCTCGGCAAAAACTAAAGATTTCTTAGACTTAGATTTTTCAAATTCCAAGTCGAACTCTTGCAGGATAACGATCCATTTAGAGTACTTGCCCCCTAGCAATTGTTTAGTCAAAATTTAAATCATAGGGTTGCAATCTGAAATGACTGTAGTTTTACGGAGTAGAATGTAGTGACGAAAACGTTGGACAGCTTGAACGGCTGCCAATGCCAATTTCTCCACATGTGAATACTTGAGCTCAGTTGGATTTAACGTCCGACTAAGGTAATATATCACATGTTCCGTTCCGAATTCGTCTTCCTGAACTAAGACCATTCCAATGGTGGAATGAGCGGCGGCGAGGTACAAAAAGTAATCCTGATTGTAGTTGGGAGGATGCAACAATGGTGCATGGGTCAATGCGTGCTTGAGTGCATCAAAAGATTTCTGAGCTATCTCATCCCAAGAGAATTGAGCGTTCTATTTCAACAACCGAGTAAAACCCTTTGTAATCTCGGCGTAGTTAGGAATGAATCGTCGTAAAAAGTTTGCTTTCCCCTGCAAACTTTGGAGTTGGCGAAGACTCGAAGGAGGCGGCAATTTGATGATAGCTTCTACCTTCGAGGGATCGACGAGAATGCCGGCTTTTGAAACTACAAATCCCAGCAATCGTCCCACTTCTATACAGAAGACACATTTGTGTGGGTTCAACCGAATACGATAATGCCTACACCTCATGGAGATTGCTCGTAAATGGACAAGGTGATCAGCTCGATGTAATGAATGAGCAGGCAAATCATCGAGATACGGTTGCACAATGTGTTTGATGTCATGAAACGCATAAGACATCGCCCTTTGAAAAGTGGCTCCGGCATTATTAAGCCCAAAAGGTAATTTGCAATAAGCAAATGTCCCCCATGGACAAATGAAAGCTGTTTTTGGTTGATCGGCAGGTAGAATATTGATTTGATTGTAACCAGAAAAACCGTCCATAAAGGAAAATATTTCACTGCCGGCACAATCGTCAATTATTTGATCGATATAGGGTGTTGGGTAGTTGTCCTTGGGACAAGCTCAATTGATATCCCTATAGTCGATGCATATTCTTATTGTTCCCTATTTTTTGTTAACCGGAACAATATTCGATACCCAATCTGTTAACAGGATCGGATAAATGAAACCTGCTTTCAACAACTTCTCGACTTCTGCTTTAATTGCAGCCGCTTTTCGTGGGTGAATCTGATGCAAACGTTGCCGGACAGGTTTAGCGTCCAGGTAAGTCTTGATCTCATGGAAAACAATCGCGGGATCAATTCCTGGCATTTCCTCATAAGACCAGGCAAACATGTCGCGGAATTCTTGAAATAGGGCCTTGTATGTCTGAATTTCGTCATCTGAACACGAGGCACCTATATGAATGTGCTCAACAATTCCAGGCTTGACTGAAATGTCAATGGGAATAGTGCGAGAAATGTTTCCCAAATTCAGCTCTGAATCAGGATGTTTCATTGGATTCTGAGCTTCTTTGACATATTCAGCTGTAAAGATTGATGAGAAATCGTTTTCGAAATGATCATCTTCAGGTAAAAATGAAGATCTGTGATGGAGATCTTCCCATGGTAAATCGTCTACGCACAGGACTTCACGAAGTTTCTCGTCAGATGACACAACTTCGGGAAACGGTATTAACTCCGAGGTTGACGCGAAAAGTGATTCCTCATGGAACACATTCATTTGGTCGATTTTGGTTGAACTCAGGTCGGTAAAAGACTGCACGGCTTCATAGGCAATTTCATATGGACTCAAAGGCATAGCATCACCAAATGAGTTTATCTCAGATTCAGAAGGAACGATCCAAGGATCGTCATAAACAATGGTATCTGATGTAATCATATGAATGGATGCAAACGAAGACAAGGCGTTGATTGGAGGAAAAGGAAAAGTTCCCAGTAAACCGACATCTTTTACTAATCCTACTCCAACATCCTTATAAGTGATAGTCGTTTTACCGACATGCTGGATACTCTCTGAAGAGGCTGGGTCGGATGAAAAGTAAGCCAGCTGGTCTATTGTTACGATCTTGCCATTATATGGAAACTTTATTACTCTGAAGACCGATGAAACGACCGCTGTCATAGCGTAAGACCAACTTCGACCCAAGAGAAGGTTGTAGCCTAGAGGGGCATCAACCACCTCCACATCTAGACTAACGGTTTTTCCTTCAACCCCTATAGGAAAATCCTATAGAATGCCAAATGGATGTAACCCACGGCCATCAAAGGCCTTAAGAATTGTCGGGGATTGATTTAGTGAAGGAGAACCAAGCGATCTCCAACACTGTATCAACATAATACACGTGGAAGCTCCCTCATCAATTACAGTCCGATGAATAGGCCTGTTTTTGACTATTACTGGGATCTGGAAAGCCATCTGATGAGGTAAACGCAGTGTACTATTTTCTAGATCAAAGATTATTAGGTTCGGGTCCTGAACATCAACAGCTCCTATAGCCGACAAAAGTAATTTGCGTTGTCCTGGGCATGATTGCAGCACTTCCAAAGCCGTCATTGCTGAGGGTGAAACAACCAAATCCTCAACAATGTTGTAATTCTGGGCCGCTCTTGCATGTGGATTGAAAGCAGACCTTCGAAGTACACCCTTGGCGGGCGGTTTGATTACTAAGTCCGGGTTAGGTTTCTCGATCTGTAGTGGATCGGAACCGGGAGCTGAGGTTGATGGATTAGAATGAGAAGATTCTGCTTCTTTGCCATCAACAGGACTTTTACTACCATAATCTTGAGATCGAGTCGCAATCCTTACATGAGACATCATCAATATGGGTTCTTCACTGGCACTCGAGGAAGAACCTATCATCTTACTCTCCTACTTTGGAAATGGATCTTTCAAAACAGCAGGAGTTGGGGAACCCTTGACGATTTTCACAACCTCGTCCCGATCAGGGAAATCTCTTGTAAAATGATCCTCTTCACAAATAAGACAAGGATATCGAGGTTTGCGCTTTTCGTCATTGGTTTCTGACTTTTCAGTTTTCTCCTTTGGAGTTTTGTCTGCTTTATTCTTCTTCTTACCTTTCTTTTTCCCACCGGATTTTGATTTAGCCGTAGATGACTCTACAGCATGTATATCGGCAGAAACTTCAGCAGAAGATTCTCTTGTCGGGGAGTCTGGTAAGGTTATAATAGGCGAAGAATTCTTTGAGGATTTATTCTTGCTTTTAGTATTCACCGTACCAATCATACCATCAGCGACATGCGACCCCGAAGGAGCAGCAGCTATTTGATTTGACTTAGGAAGTTCTGGGATCTTTTCGTGTAACGTACCTGACTGAGTGTAAACTAAGTCAAGGTACTGCACTTGAGCAATCACTTGCTCCTCAGTAACTACTCCGGCCTTAGCTACGTCTTCAGTAATCTTTGGTAACAATGATTTAACAAACCATTCAGCTAAGATTTGGTTCGGGATAAAAACTTTCACTAACCGCCTTCGACGTCTCCATTCATGAATATGATCGGAAATATAAGTGGACGTCGATTGTTTTAATGAAGTTAGTAACTCCGTGCCATTATCATATCTGACCGGCAACTGGAAATGAGTTAAGAACGAGGTAGCTAACTGGCTAAAATTATAAAAAGAGGCCCGTGGTAACTCAATGTACCACTTGGCCGTGAGACCAATGAGAGTACGCTGGAAAAGACGTAAGCAGATCGAATCATCCGAGATGGAATTAGAGGCACACCAGAGGTGGTAAGTCATCACATGATTCGACGGGTCCTCTCCAGACTTACCTTCGAACTTGGGTATGTCACTGGGCAACTTATTTGGCATTGGCGGCCAAAATGGAAGATAATTTATTGGATCGTTCGTTAGGCGCGACAAGTCTGGTAAATCCAAAATTGCGATAAACGGTAACTGCCGATTAGGATCCCTAAAGCTCTGGGTCACGAGACCAGTCCCAGGAGGAGGATATCTAGGATAACTTGGAATAGGAATTGCGTTCGAGATATTGTATCGTCCCGGAAAACCAGGATTAACCGGACCATACTAGGGTTGTTGAGGTTGTTGATAAGTGTACCCAGGATATGGTTGATACTGGTAAAATGGCTGCTGGACAGCAGGCCCGTATTGGTACTGTCCCTGGTATGGTTGATAAGTGAATTGTGGTTGACTAGTGACAACCTTACTTAAACCAGGTTGTCCTACAGGCATCTGAACCGTAGTTCGAATCGTGGATCTAGACAATGGTAAATATGTCTGAGGAGTAGTTACAGAGACAGTAGAAACCGGAGCTGTCGATACTCCAGAAGTAAGTGGGGTAGATTGAACAGATGTTGCGGTAGTTGCGGCAGTCGTTTGAGATGGATTACTAGGTGCAATTGGCCCAGACTGAGAAACTACCGAAGGTACAGAAGTTTGAACATTAGACTGAACTGGTTGCTGGGGTGAACGAGAAACTAAGGGTTGTCCAGTTTGAGATGACAACTGTACACTTGGCTGCAATACCTGCTGAACTTGCGATGGATCCCACACTATGTTCATTCTGGGGAATTGACCCATGACAGGTTGAGGATATTGAGATCCATAACCGGATTGAGGGTAGGATTGATAATTGAAAGGTACATTTCCCGTACCTTGAACATAAGATTGACCTTGGGGTGGTTGATAACCTTGACTCGAGTACTGACCTTGGGGTAGATACCCTTGAGGTAAGTACTGATACTGGGGTTGACCTTGAGGTATAAATTGATACTGAGGTTGACCTTGGGGTACATATTGAGGCTGGGGTTGACCTTGAGGAATGTATTGCACCACGGGTACATACTATCCTTGGGGTTTCCCTTCATACGCAATTTGTGTACCTTGAGGTTGCCCCCCAGGCGGTAACTAGCCACCTTGAGGTTGAGAACTGGGAATTGAACCTGACATCATGTAAATGTCTCCTACGCCCAACGGTTTATTACCATTGTTTCCAGTTAATAACCCATGTTCAATGGGTTGAGGAGATGCTCCCGCAAAAGTACCAGAAAGTGACTGATACCGAGAGGGAACAGAAGGACCATTGTACAAGAAAGATTCAGGAGATTGAGTAAACATAGACGACTGACCTGAAATATTTACGGGAGTATAAATACCTCCAGGTGGATAAGGAGTACGAGGTGGAGAAAAACTTGACCCTGAGTTGTCCAAATAATTAGTTAACGAAAGATACCAAGTAGTACTTCTAGGTGGACTATAAAAAATGGATTCACGCTCCCTTAGATCAATAGTAGGTTGATCTTCAGGGATAGGGACGCCTATTTCTTCTTCTGGAGCAAGTTCTTCAATAGCTATCAAACCAGAAGGAAGATTTTCGGTGATGACTCTTTCTACCCTAGGTGAATCAGGAGCACTAGAAGTTGGAGTAATAGGTTTAGAGATTTCAGGTTCTTCGCCTATATCACTAGTAGATGAAAAACTACTAGCAACCTCGGAAACTGCAATAGCTTTGGGATTATAACCTGTTTCTAGATTTTGGTAATCAGGATGAACTACCAACGAAGACTCTCCTTCTTCAGGTGAACCTACTTTACTGCCAGTAGGGGTTACAAGGGCCTTCAAACCTTCGTAATGACTCGGGACGTCTTCAGGAGGTTGGCCCCGAAGTCTACGGGACTTCCTCAACAAATCGGCCACGGTTACAATCTCAGGAGACTGGCCCCGAAGTCTACGAGACTGTCTCGGTAATTCAGCCACAGTTAAAAACTTTTAACTACTGCACAAGCAAACAAAGTAAAATCTCAAAGCAAACCGCCTAAAGTCTCTAAAGAACCAAACAAATTCGAATCACATGCCTAAAGAATCTAGGGCGTCAAACCATACACAAACAGTAGCCTTCCAGACCGAAAACACTAGTTGGTGATGAAGCCCAACATCGCCGAATTCAGTACAGAAGTGGTGGGTGGAACAGTTACCCCGACAACCTGCTTAATGAATAGACCGGCACAAGTTCCTCTACTTTAACCGTCTTGAGTGAAGTGAACCCCCGGAAAATCCAAGTGAGTCTAGCTGACGTCTGCTCCAGGTACAGTGGGATCTTCCCTCCACCGTCACCTTGGGTAGAACCCTAAAGATAATGGTCACTAAGGTCACCAACAGCAACAAATACACCTGGGGGAACAGTCTACGATCTGATAGCATGCAAGGGTAGAGTATCAAGCTCAATCCCCTTGCCGGCTCCTTGACAATAATCCAAGGTTTACCGACAAGTGACCCTAGGCTCCTCGACAATAATCCGAGGTTTACCATTTGTAGTACGTGCGTATCTGGCGTCGTTCCCAATGAAGGAGGATTGATTCCCTCACTGGTTTGGACATGATCTCGTGCTTCTCCTTTAAGAGGAGCTTTCCCAGAGCATAAATGTAACAGCTAGATTTATCCTACCACAAGATGAGCTACTTGTTTGGTTTTGTTGTCTTGGAGAGTTAATTACTCTCCTACTCCAAGACACTAGCCTGATCTATATTGGTGTTTCAGAGCCCTAGTAAATAAAAAGTTACTAAGTTAATTTTACTTTAAGTGTTAATTTTTATGGCTTTTCTTTAGGACAAAATGTAGTGGAGATGAAATTGATGGTGTGTAGACTTGACTCAAATCCACTAAAAAAATGCACCTAGGATGATTCAAACTATTTTTCTTTTTTCAATGAATTCCCTAGCTAAGAGAGTTGGAGAATGCAAAATTGATATAAAGACAACTTTCTTGGCAATGCAAATCAAAGAAACAATCTCTTTATATTTTCCAAAGCATACAACACATGACCACTAATTATTTCACGAAAATTCCTTTTTCTTTTCAAAGACTTCAAACGCTACTAAAACAAACTTTTCTTCAAAAGAGATTTTTGTATTTTTCCTATATTAACAAAGCATGTAAAACTACTTAACAAAAATCAAATTTAAAAAATCTATGACAATCAAATCAATTTTACCTAAAAGCAAATCTAATGAGGCAAAAGCCTACCAAGTATAATTCCAGGATGTTTTACTCAGTTACAATTCAACCAAGGACTAGTTCATGCAGAATCATAAACCAGTCAAAAACGAAAATCAAAATCTTTTGTTCTTTTTCTTAAGAATGAAATTCACAGCTTTAACAAACAAGCTTTGTCGAAATTCCGCAAAGAGACAACGCAAAGGTAGGTTTCTCACAAAGGTGGATTTTATGAAAGGTCCGACTCCTAAGAAGACTGAAAAGACCAGGGAGATCCAAGGTTTTACAACTTCTAAAGCCAAAGTCACTACAAGACCAATGCAAAAATCAAACCCTAGGGCTAGAACTTCTACGAGTTTCACTAAAACCCTTGATACTAATGAAACAAGCTTAGATGAAGACTTTTGACAGGTAACCAGTGGATCTGGGTAGCAAAAACAAATTATAAACAAAATCTAAGAGGCAAAAAGGAAAAAAAATGAAATTTTCTCAACTTTTGACAGGGTACGCAGGCAACCTGTTCGCACAGGTGCGTGTACACTCTGTGTACAAAGCTGCAGTGCGTACAAGTACGCACTGTGCTTAACACAGAGGGTGCGTACTGCTAGCAAAACCAAGAAAAATAAAATCTAACTTAACCCTAAGCTATTCTACCCAAATTCACAGTCAATCAATCAAAAACCAGAAAGAAATCGACTTTTCTCAAATCAAAGTATCAATCAAAAGAGAAATCAATCAAATCCATGGATTCCCCAGTGGAGTCGCCATTTTGTCATGCGGAAAGAGTCAATTTTGCGGACAAAACCGACCTCCCTAGAAACTAAGGCTTTCTAGTGACAAACAAGACAATTAAGCACTATCTTTCGCTAAATATGCATTTAGAATACAAGGAATCAGGTGTTTAAAACATACCTTTAGTCCAACGCTGTTTGTAGCAGTCCAACCTCTCTGATCCAGATGAGCTCCTCCTTCTCTTTGAAACCTGCATTCACTAGCAAGCAAATGATTACATAGCACCTGAATAACTCATAAAATAAAACATATTCATCATAAAGACCAAGGAGTTAAGAGAAACTGCGTAACTAGAGTTATTTGACTTTTTAAGGACTTTCTCTCTTTCTTGGAGTTTGACATGAGGAGCAGAGGTATAAGACTTGCCAAGGAGGATAGTATGAAAGTTGATGGAGCCATACTAACTGTAAATAGTCATGGTGACAAATTTTAGTGTAACAGATTGCCCCCTAAAGTGTGAAGCCTGATAGGAATATTGTCTATAGTAGTCTCTGGTATATCTGCCGTAAGATGCTCTAGGTCTTGTTCCAACTCAGCTAGGGTCTCTGTGGCCTCGTCCCATGGGGCCGGTGCCGCTGCAATCTGTTACACTAAAATTTGTCACCATGACTATTTGCAGTTAGTATGGCTCCATCAACTGTCATACTATCCTCCTTGGCAAGTCTTATACCTCTGCTCCTCATGTCAAACTCCAAGAAAGAGAGAAAGTCCTTAAAAAGTCAAATAACTCTGGTTACACAGTTTCTCTTAACCTTACCTGAAACAAATTATATATAACAACTTGTTGAGAAAAATGAACTTAATTGTATTAAGTGGAAACAAAAGAAACCATTACAACCAGTGTCTTGGTGTTGTGCAGGTCCCTCCCAGGGTCCAGCAAGAGTTCTCCTTTACTTTGATCAGCTCACCCACTTCCAAATGAAGCTAAGAAAGGATGGGAATCTCTCCTCTCAAGCTCTATAAGGGAGTCCTAATTTCAGCAGCATCTACCCTTAGGAATGTTCAGCTTTCAACCTCCCCTCCCTTTGGCCCAATGCCTATATTTATAATGCTTTGGAGGAAGTTAATCAGGTCCACCATCAATGGGATAAGCCCCTCTTTCAATGGGATAGCTCCCCTCTTGATGGGATAAGTTCCTCTTTCATAGGGATACATGAACCATCTGGAGGCGCTCAATACATGTCAAACCATCTTCTAGAATGCTTTAGATTCGACCACAAGTAACTTTTTTGAAGTAAAACTCGCGCCTTTTGACCTTTACAGGAGTACGCACCCACCCCTTTACAGACAGAGCGTACAAGTACGTAGGTATTGTGAACTTGAGGTGCGTACACTGGTAAGGTTAAGAGAAACTGCGTAACCAGAGTTAATTGACTTTTTAAGGACTTTCTCTCTTTCTTGGGGTTTGACATGAGGAGCAGAGGTATAAGACTTGCCAAGGAGGATAGTATGACAGTTGATGGAGCCATACTAACTGCAAATAGTCATGGTGACAAATTTTAGTGTAATAGGTTCCAATTGTGGGAACTTTGCATGATCGTCCAGATCCCAGTCCTCCATCTTCAGAAATGGTACCCAAACCAATAAGTCACCCTCCACCGGTACGTCCTCTGGCAAAAATGGTGTGAAGACCTGTATTTCATCGAGTGTGGGTCCTTGGTCACTTTGGCAATGGGTTTCCGAGGGGTACACAATGTGGTGGCTGAGTAATCAATACTGCTTCCTTTGTGTCAAAATCTTCAACCACCATAGTCAATTCTTCCTCATATAAGTCTAGGGGTTCTGTCACTTGCTTACCTTTATCCATATGACGCTTATGTATAACCTTACCTGGGTTTTTATGCAGATATTGCTAAACTAGCGCCTGTTGTGGCTTCTTTTTCTTCTTCTCTCCTACTGCAGGGGCAGTAGGTTTCAGCCTCGCTGACCAAGGCATTGTGGTAAGGACTGGTGGTGTTGTGGTCATTTTGTTAATTATCTCCCAAAATAGTTTCTTTTGCCACTCAAATAAATCAGCCTCAAACCTAAGCCCTTGTTGCAAAACCTCCTTCTCTATCTCTTGCCAATCTCCTCCAGACATGTAAGAATCGTCTCGGCTCAAACTTAGGCACAAAATATCAAGGCAATTTATCTAGAAGCAAAGTGTTGGAATGTGGAGCGCAATGTTGTATTTATAGCCCTTTTTGAATTCAAATCCATCTATTCCCTCTGTTAGGGTCCCACCCTAACCCCCTTATTTATGTAATGGGATCACTTCATAGTCAAGAGTCAATAGAGCCCATATTAATTGTAAGTGGTTAATCCGCAATTAATGACGGAACCACAGTTAGTTGCAAATGGGCCGTAGTATTAGATAGATGGTATTAATAGAACCCACGGTATTGGACCGTGGTATTGCATGTATGAGTCATATATAAAGGATAGAGACTCCTTGCGAGGAGCATCGTGTCTTATTTTGTAATCGAGCTTTTCTCTATTGGAGGTTGCCCCCTCGAAGAGGCAAGTGAACATTACTCTCTGAATAATAAAATCATTGCTATTCTGTGTTCTGGGTATATTTTCTTCGCATATTCTATATTTGGGTATCATTTTGCAGGTTAAGAGCATAACAAGTGGTATCAGAGCACTTTCCAGGGCCGATGGGATCTCCATTTCTTAGCAAAATTTTTTTTTGGCTAGAGATGTGTTCCGGCATCTTTAAACCACAGGATCTGTCGTTGAGTGCATAAACCTGCGGATTTGGGGAGGCATGCATGCAGGAAATACAAGAGGTGGTCACGTCTGTTGGACTCCCTTGTAACCCCTGTGGGTACCCCTTCGAGTAGTAGTGCATTAGACAGAACCGCGCATGGACTGTCTTCCACGTACCCTCTGGGTATTTTGGAAGCCCCCTAGGCTCCCTTGAAACCTCGCCATAGAAAAACCGTCGGCTGTCTTGAGGCTACAGTACACCGAGAACAGCACTCGGAGAGATTACTCGCCCGTACGATAGGGTAGTTGGGTTGTACGGCTAAGGGTATGGTCGATCCTCGTTAGTTAGAGCCCTGAAACATTGGGCCGAGTACTACTGCCAGACCCTTATGTATATTGCGATCTGTAGCACCTGACACTCCTCAAGACCATAGTTCCCTTTTCTATCGGGGGATCACACATCATCTCTTCCAAATCCGCTTGTGCCAAGGGTTGCAGCAGCAACAGACATCAGTCCCGCAGCCTCTAGTTCGCAGATCAGCCATTCCGATCTATTAGATCCATCAGATCCGCAGAAGCAGTCTTTTCCACCGCCCAGAGCTCTCAGATCCACCAGATCGGAGTCGTTGTGAAGTGTTCCTTATACCGGGGTATAATTTTCGCAAGACTTTTGGCCGCATTGACATTTTGAGGATTTGGCCACTGCAATATTGATAAGGAAGGAGTAAAAATCCGTTCGGAGTTTTCAGAAAAAATAAAAAAATAAAAATAAATAAATAAATAAATAAATAAAATAAAATAAATAAATAAATAAATAATAATAATAATAATAATAATAATAATAATAATAATAATAATAATAATTAGGACGACGAGCTGAGCACGGTGGTACCATTCACTTCTTAGTGAATTTTTTTTTAGGCGGTCCCAATTTTCAAAAAAATCAGGTTGGTGTATGGTAGAAACTAGAGCTCAAGTGATGGCCAATGAAAGGATGGACAAACTTGAAGAATCAGTGCAATCCCTCCACACTCAGCTTAGCGGACTATGTAGCATGGTCGAGAAAATAGTCCCAAAGGGAAATGAGCAAGCCCACGAGGAGGCGTATAATGGAAATGAACACAATGAGGGTGAGTCTAGCCACTCTCCTCACGTCTGGCACACCCACCAACAACCCAGTCAGCGACCTCCCAAGTTGGATATGCATAAATTTGACGGTTCTCACCCATCGGCATGGATAGCACAAATGGAGCAGTATTTCAAACTGAATCACATCTTCGATGATGAGACTCAACTTATGTTTGGGAGCATGTACTTGGACAATGAAAGGTGGCAATGGTGGGAATGGAATCAATGTTGCACTGGACCTTTTAGGACTTGGACCAAATTCACCAATGCTCTTCAAGACATCTTTGACCAGGAATCATCTTTTTTGGGTCGTCTTACTAAGCTCCGACAGACTGGTACAGTGGATGAATATATTACAGCTTTTGAAGCCTTAGCCTTCCGCACTTGGGGTCTCTCAGATGTGTTCTACATGGAATGTTTTATTAGCGGTCTTAAAGAAGCTATCAAAGCCCAAGTCCTACTACACCACCCTCCCACATGGACGGAGGCTTGCAAGGTAGCTCGTAATGTGGAACGTGCATTAGCAGCCCAATACAGTTGCCCAAATTTCTCCGCTAAAGGTCGCCCCCATAGGCTCACAACACGACTCAAACACTTAAGTTCCAAAAGGTGTCACCTGCAGAAATGGCCGAAAGAAGAAAGCAAGGCCTATGTTACTACTGTGATGAAAAATACTCCCCAGGTCATAAATGCAAGGAGCCCAAATTTTTTCAAATTGATGCCATTGACTACAGCTCAACAGAGGAAGATCCACCACTGGAGGAACATGAGCCGCTAGAAGAAGACAACCATAAGGACAATGTCTCTGACGAACCAGTTATTTCGTTGCATGCTTTGGCAGGAATTTCTTCCCCTCAAACTCTCAAAATCAGAGGTTTTATTAAACATCGCCTAGTAGTAGTCTTGATTGATAGTGGAAGTACACATAATTTCATCCATCAAAAAGTCGCAGAAGCAATGCATTGTTTTGTACGAGCAGTTTCTAACTTCCAAGTTCAAATTGCGGATGGAGGCACAATGAAATGTGAAGGTCGTTGTGAAAATGTCAAACTTCAAATGGGGGATTATCAGTTGAAAACCCACATGTTTTCCATACACATGGGGAGTTGCGACATTGTCCTCGGCGCTGAATGGCTCCGCACCCTTGAGCCAATCAAAATGGATTTCCAAGAGTTATATATGAGTTTTAAGCAGAACAACTACACACATACCCTCCATGGACTCCAGGCGGGAGCCCCCTCTATCATCAGCTCGCATAGGATGGAAAAATTGTTAAAAAAGGGAAATCGTGGAGTTGTAGCTCAATTTAATGCCATCCAGGCAGTCGAAACCAAGCCTCTGCCAATTCATCCTGAGATGCAACAGATTTTAAATAACCATATTCTGGTCTTTGACAAGCCTCATGAGCTTCCACCCTCGCGAGGGGAACATGATCATAGCATCACCTTGGTTCCAAGGGCCCAACCCCCAAATGTGCGCCCATACAGATATCTGTTCACCCAAAAGAATGGAATAGAAAAAATCATCAAGGAACTTTTTGAAGCAGGTGTCATTCGTCCCAGCATTAGTCCTTATTCATCCCCAATGGTCATGGTGCTTAAGAAAGATGGGGAGTGGTGGATGTGTCCCGACTTCAGGGCCCTCAATAAGTTGACAGTCAAAGATAAATTTCCCATCCAGGTGGTTGATGATTTGCTGGATGAACTCAATGGGGCTCAATTCTTCACTAAGCTGGATCTTCGCTCAGGCTACTACCAAATTCGCATGAAGGAAGTCGACATTCCCAAGACTGCTTTCAGAACTCATGAAGGCCATTATGAATTCCTGGTCATGCCATTTGGTCTTTGTAATGCTCCCTCTACTTTTCAGAGCCTTATGAACTACATTCTCAAACCATATCTCAGGAAATTTGTCCTTGTCTTCTTCGATGACATCCTCATCTATAGTTTTACTTGGGCCACACATCTTCAACATGTAGATCTACTCTTTCAACTGCTTCGCAAGCATAAATTATTTGTCAAGATGTCCAAGTGTTCGTTTGACATGGCAGAAGTAGAGTATTTGGGCCACATTGTGGGTCGTGAAGGTGTCAAGGTGGACCCTAAAAAGATCCAGGCAATGCAGGAATGGCCTCAACCTAAGACCTTGAAGTGCTTGAGAGGATTTTTGGGTCTCACAGGCTATTATCGTAAATTTATCCGCAACTATGGTCGCATAGCGAAGCCCCTCACTCAACTCCTAAAGAAAAATTCATTCTTCTGGAATGAGGAAGCACAACAGGCCTTTACAGCTCTAAAAAATTCCATGTGTTCCACTCCAGTCTTAGCACTACGTGACTTCACCAAATCTTTTATCATTGAATGTGATGCTTCAGGTACAGGTATTGGGGCTGTCTTAATGCAGGAAGGGCGACCGTTGGCCTTCAAAAGCCAACAAATCAGTGGGAGGAATCTAGGCCAATCTACCTACGAGAAGGAAATGATGGACATCTTACATGCCGTCGAGACCTGGCGACCTTACTTATTGGGGCGACGTTTCCAAATCTGCACAGATCATCATAGTCTTAAATATTTTTTGGAGCAACGCCTATCCTCCCCACAACAAAATAAATGGCTCGCCAAAATGCTGGGATATGATTATGAGATCATTTACAAGAAAGGGAAAGAAAATAGTGTAGCAGATGCATTATCTCGCCAATTTGAGGAGGAAAGTACTCTTCTAGCAATTTCCCTCCCCATTCCAAAATGGATTGAAGAGGCTCGCAGGGAATGGCTTTCACACCCCAGGCTCTCCCAACTCATTTCTCCATTGCAGGTAGATCCAAATTCCACCAAGGGCTACTCGTGGCAAGATGATATTCTTCGCTACAAGGATAGAGTCGTAATATCACCAACATCCACCCTCAAAAGTCGCATTTTGGAAGAATTTCACTCATCTCCCATTGTAGGACATTCGGGCTTTCAGAAGACGTATGCACGCACCAGAAGATCATTTTTTTGGACAGGCATGAAAAAGGACATCCTTACTTTCGTAGCAGAATGCGATGTCTTTCAACACCACAAAGGGGAAACCGTCAACACACCAGGCACATTACAACCATTGCCCATTCCGGCATCAATTTGGACAGAGGTTTCTATGGATTTCATTACAGGTCTTCCAAAGTCAGGGAACAAGTCAGTCATCATGGTGGTTGTGGACCGACTGTCGAAGTATGCTCATTTCTGCGCCCTACCCCACCCGTTTACACCAACTTTGGTTGCTCAATCTTTCATCGATCAGATCTTCAAATTTCATGGCATGCCCACTTCTATTGTGTCCAACCGCGACCCGATCTTCACCAGTAATTTTTGGCAGGAACTCTTCATAATACAAGGAACTCAACTAAAACTCAGTACTTCCTATCATCCGCAAACAGATGGTCAAACCGAAGCCGTCAACAAATGTCTAGAAACCTACCTTAGGTGTTTCACTTCAGAAAAGCAACACCTTTGGGTATAGTGGTTACCTCTGGCTGAATGGTGGTATAACACCAACTATCATGCCACCACCAAAATGACTCCCTATGAAGCAGTATATGGTCAACTCCCGCCTTCACCTACTTTGTATCTGAAGGGATGCTCAAAAGTACAAGCAGTGGATCAACTCCTACAACACCGCGCAACCATGCTCGCCCATCTTCGAGAGAATCTTCATCAAGCTCAGAACCACATGAAGCAACAGGTAGACCAGCATCACTCAGAGCGCCAATGTAAAGAAGGGGATCAGGTCTTTTTACAGCTACAACCATATAAGCAAACATCACTCAAAGACAAGTGGTTTCAGAAACTCTCGCCCAAATTCTACGGACCATATCAAGTACTTCAGCGCATTGGAGAAGTGGCCTACAAGTTGGCCTTGTCACCTCCTGCAAAAATACATCCAGTTTTCCATGTCTCATGCCTCAAGAAAGTGATTGGGAACAATTGCAGATTTCAGACCAGTCTACCTGAATTGGACGAAGAAGGGTCCATCTGGCTTCAACCCAAATAGGTCCTAGACACACAAGACAAGCAACTGCACGGCCGCATGATTAAGGAAGTCCTCGTCAAATGGAAAGACACCTCTCTGGAAGATGCAACTTTGGAACCAGCCACTGTTCTTCAGCAGTTTCTGCAGCTTCAACCTTGAGGACAAGGCTAGTCTTAAGGGGGAGGGCATGTTAGGGTCCCACCCTAACCCCCTTATTTATGTAATGGGATCACTTCATAGTCAAGAGTCAATAAAGCCCATATTAATTGTAAGTGGTTAATCCGCAATTAATGACGGAACCACAGCTAGTTGCAAATGGGCCGTAGTATTAGATAGATGGTATTAATAAAACCCACGGTATTGGCCTGTGGTATTGCATGTATGAGTCATATATAAAGGATAGAGACTCCCTACGAGGAGCATTGTGTCTTATTTTGTAATCGAGCTCTGTTCTATTGGAGGTTTCCCCCTCGAAGAGGAAAGTGAACATTACTCTCTGAATAATAAAATCATTGCTATTCTGTGTTCTGGGTATCTTTTCTTCGCATATTCTGTATTTGGGTATCATTTTGCAGGTTAAGAGCATAACACCCTCTAGCTCTCCATTAATTCTGTTTTTGCGGCATATTTCCAAAGATATGCTTCTTAAATGCTTCCCCCCACACCCTTTAAAGGAAAAATAGCCATGCAATCATCTACAACGTTTTCAATGGTCACATTTTGGCCAGGCTATGTGGGACCTGTTAGAGTTGGTCTGGTCATCCCTCCGTCAGAGATAAAAACTCTTTTTGCATTTCATTTTTAGGTGTCCCATCTCGCTCGATCAGTTTCATTCCTTTAGGAGCATGCCATAAATTTGTCAGAAGGGCTTCTGTCATTCATCCCCCTCATGCTTTGCATCGCTGGCTCAGGTCTGTTCATCAAAATCAAGTCTTAAAAGTCATTTGCAGTCCTGTTTCAGTTTCTAGGTCATAACAGTCATTTTAGTCATTAAGTCTAGGGTTAGTCAAGCTGTGTCTTCACAATGTCTAAAGCCAGCAGGGCTGAGGGAGGTTCTTAGTAATTTTTTATTTCAAATATTTTTATCGTCATACGGATGGATTATGACTTTTCTTCAAAACTCTGTTTTGAAGACAAGTCGACATTTTGTTTTTATAATAATTTTCCAAAATTTTCAGTTCTTGAAATCTTCAAGCGCAGCCCTGGTCTCCTTTGCGAAATCCCATGTCAGCTATTCCTGCAAAAAATTGGCATGAATTTTATCATTTCAAACAAAAAATCAAGGAGGAAACAAAAAGACAGAGTTGTATTAATTGTGAAAAAGTGCCAATTTAAAAACATTACAAAAATGGGTTTTGAAGAACCAAAAATGAAATCAATGTCTTTATAAAGGTTTTTCCATGAAGATCAATGTCATTCTGCATGCCAAGGTCAAAGAGAAGCATTTCAAAGTGAATTGGATGAGCAAGTGCATGTTTTGGGGTGAAATTGTTTGCAACTAGCCGGCGCGGCACATAGAACAGGTGGCACGGCACATTGGAAGCGAGCGGTGCACTGGGAGAAACTGCCCAGTGTTATTCTGAACGGACGTGGCACACTAGGAGAGCGCGGTGCACTAGGTTCTTGGCGCGGCGCATACAGTCCACAGCCCGAATTCGCCTGAAATTTCTCCAATTTGCTCATAGACTTGCGTGGATTTTCCAGGTAGGGTTGCTATTTTGATATTTCATCCAGTTTTGTGATTACTGATGTTGGTTTATGGATGACAATGGGTGAACACATATATCAAACCCTCCTTCTATAAACATAAGCAAACTTGGTGCCAAGGCTTCAAAACTCACTATTTTGCCACCAAAATCATTTCTCCTTCCCACTGTTCCCTTGTCTTCACCAATCCCAAATTCCCTATCACCTAAATTCATTATTCCCTTCTCCTACATGCTCTGTCCCAAATCCTCCAACCTCACACCTCAAACCCTATACAACAATCCCAAACCCTAAACCCTATTCCCATACATAAATCCCTCAAACACTCTCCCATATTTCCCTATTAAACTTCTCCCAATAATTTCCATTCCTCACTATTATTTCCCCTTCCTAACATTCCCTTGTTTCATTTTTCCCCTTGGTGGCAGAATCCAACTATATTGCATTACAACACAGTAGTTTCATACATTATTAAAGAGCACTCCAAGCACTGTTCATTTACAACAACATCTTTTCTTCAAGGTATTTTGTATAACTGTCATGGCATCTGAGCATTCATCGGACTATGAGGTGGAAACCCAAAGTGACTCACCCTTGGAAGAATAGGCACCCAGGAGGCCTCATAAGGGTGGTAGACATGTTAGAGAGGAACTGACCACCCTTACAGAATTGCAGGCCTGCCCTCTTACCATGTTTTGTTTTCAGCATCAGTCATGCTATGAGTTTTGTCAAAAGGTAGCTAGTGTCCGATTTCATCATGAGTTGGCTCGTCTTTTTGTGCTTCACTTGCATGGAGATCAAGCTATCTTGGCTGGTGTCACCTTCACAATTACACTAGAATCTGTCTCATTATCAACCGGTATACCGAATATTGGTGAACAATGGCACAAGAAACAGAAGATTGACTGTTACACTAAAAAATGTCACCTTGACTACTTACAGTTAGTATGGCTCAAATCAACAGTCATGCTACCCTCTTAGGCAAGTCTCATGCCTCTGTTATCCATCTCAAACTCAAAGAAGAGAGAAAGTCTTGTAAAAACTATGTTTATCTCTGGGGTCGCAGGTTCTCTCTAGCCTTACCTGCGGGGACGCTGACAATGTTCACAAAATCTGCGTCTTTGGACGCTCTGTATATCAAAGGACAGGTGCGTCCTTCTGTAAAAGGCAAAATGCGCGAGTTTTATCTTGAAAAAGTTACTTGTGGTTACTTCTAGAACATTCTAGAGGTCGGTTTGATGAAATGGATGCGCCTCCAGTTGGTTCATGTATCTCTATTAAGGGGGAACTTATCCCATCAATAAGGGAGCTATCCCACCCATAGAGGGGGATGATCCCATTGATAGTGGACCTGAATAACCTCTTTACAGCACTATAAATAAAGGCATTGAGCCAGAAGGAGGAGAGGTTGGAGCTATACATTTTCTTTGGGTAAATGCTGCAGGATTTAGGTCTTCCATTAGAGCCTTTGTGAGGAGAGAGTGTCTTCACTTGATTCTACTTGGGAGAGGGTGAGCTTTGTCAAAGTAGAGGAAAACCCTTGATGGACCCTGGGAGGAACTTGCACAACACCAAGGCCAGGTTGTAAGAGTTTCCTTGTTTCGTTATTAATACAAACTGGTTTATTTTTCTCAATAGCTTATGTTAATGAGTTATTTCATGTGTTCCTTGGTCTGCATGTTGAATATATGTTTTATTATATGAAATGCAAGTGCTTGGTAATTGTTTGATTGTTTGTGGTTGCAGGAATTGACTTGAAGGAGGAGCTCATCCGGATCGTCAAGAACGGACTTCAACAACAGCGTTTTGGAATAAGGTAAGCCTAAACACTTGTAGTTTTCATGTTGTAAAAGGTGTATTTAGAGAAAGATCACTCCATTTTGTCTTGTTTGTCATTAGAATGTCTTAGACTTCTAGGAAGGTCAGTCGTGTCCGCACCCCTGACAGATTCCGTGTGACATTGACCGGCAACATTATGAGCCATACATTAAAACCAGTTTCTTGAGGCAGCTCAAGAGAGTGTTCCTATTCCAATATTTGAAAGATGAATATGCTCCACTAATGAAGTTGATCATGAAATATTTCAGCTGTGAGGGACAGTTCTCTCGTTTATATGCTTATCACATCAGGTTGCTCATGCATTTCACCAGGGTACGGATGACGAACATTTTGTATTTCATTTGCTGGAACATAGAGAGGATCACCACCTTTATGAAGCATAAAACCCCTTAGCAGCAACTTAACAGTGTATATCATTTTGCTCTTATTAAGATTTTGGTGGTTCATCAGCTTGGAGTACAGGGCATCACTTGGGATGATTTCATCTCTCGTGACTTCTTCAGAGCTTAAAAGGGATTATCAGAGGTTAAGCATGAAGGTGGACCTTCTCATCAATATGATCGCCATGAGACCGCTAGTGTGCCAGTATTCATCACATATCAGAGAGGCACCAGACATTTTATTGCAGCAGAAAAGTGAGTGTTATCTCCACCTGGGGTGGAAGGGGCCTCACTTCCTCCATCAGCATCACAGGTACAGGAAAAAGGCAAGAGGCCAATGCAGGATGAGGGGCATTCAGGTGAAAGAGAGATTGACTTCAATCTCATTCATGATGACGATACAGATACGGGCCCGCAAAGTGCCAAGCTTAGGGAGATCATCCAGGAGAAGAAAACAAAGATCCAAGCCTTATCCCTTGACTTGGAGAGAGATAAGTGGACCATGAAGTATTTGGAGTAGAGGAATAAATAGCTTGAGTATGAGCAAGCAATCATGGAGCTACAAAAACATTCGCGAGAATCGCCAAGTTGCACAAAGGAGAAGAGTTGAGCTCACGTCATTGGAGCAAGAGATTAATGAGGATCGAGAGGCCAATCTTGAGAGAGTTAACATGCACTTAGAGAGGCTATTGGACAAGGCCAACAAGTACCATGCTTTTCTGAGACACATGGCTTTTCACTACATGGCCTGAAACAAGGTGTGCAAGGCTCGAATCAGGAATTTGAAGGCAAAATTGAGGAAGGCAGTAAGGAAGCAAAAGAGGCAAAGGGAGCTTGATCATCTTCAGATATTGGCCGAAGCATCTTTAGCTCAGCATAACACTTAATGAAGAAGATCCAACCCAAATTTCAAGAAATTTGGGGCATTTTTGGTATTTTTGCAAATTTTTGTACAAAAAACAGGGTTTTTCTCCTTTTGCGTCGCGCCACGTGACGTGTGCTTATGATAGGAGGTTCCAAATGCAATTTTTTTTATATTTTTCTATTTTTCATGAAAACTCATGACCGTTGGTGCATGGCCAAGAATTTTGGGCAAGTTTTGAGTCCCCAGGAGGTCAAAAACACCCTAAAAATGACCTCTCTGCCCCTAATTTCACACATAGGAAGAAGTCTTGGGAGATTGAGGTTTTGGAGGGGAAAATGGGCACCAAATTCAGAAATTCCACTTGGGTTGGAAAGTAGATAGGTAGGGATTTCAAAAAAGCACACTTGGGGGTCAATTTGGACTTCAGAAAGTGCCTCAAAATCAGCATCAAAGTGGCGCGACACATACAGAAATTGGCGCGACGCACAGAGGTTTTTTGCCCAAATTTTCACCTTCCAGCTCAGAAATTCGACCAGTTTGACTATTTTTGCTTTGTGATGTAATTTTTGATTTATCTTGATGTAATTGGATAAACATGATGTAATTTTTTCACTTATTTAGTTGTTCTAGAGGATTCATTCACCAAAAAGTGAAAATTTAATGAATGAATCAGTTTCCTACCTTATAGAGGCAAGTTGTTTTGACTGCCTAGATTTTAGTGCTTTGTTTAGAATTGGTTGAAACAACTCCTAGAATGATGAGCTCGACCCCTAGAGGCAAGGGAATAGGTTTGGCTTGCCTATATTATGTAATTTCTAAGTCATTTTCAGGGTTGGACACTTGGGATTGCTTTGGCATATCATTGTACATTCTATCTCTGCATTTTTGGCTAAGGAAAGACCAGGGTTTTGCAGCACTGTTTGGGATCCATGTGGCTTTATGTTTTGATGGTGTGCTTCTCTAAGTAATTGTAAGTTCATTAGTGTTATGTGTATCATTTTCCTATCTCTTCTTCTGAATTTGAACAAATTAGTGATTAAGGTAGAATCCATTAACTGCTATGCTCTGCCTTTGAGTTTGTTTGAATTTCTATGTTTTCATCTGTTTAAGGAGAATTCTTGAGACTCTCTTTCTCTCCTTAGCTCCTCACCAGTCTGATCTATCCATTCACTCACTTTAAAGCATCAAAACGATTGCCTTCCTTGCCCCAATCAGAACTCTGCAGAAACTGTGCCTCATCCCCGAGCCCAATTTGCCTTTCCCTGTTTCGAGCACAAAACCTCCAAAAACTCAAAACAAACCCTTTTACTTCATACCTAGCCTAAAATTAGCTTTTATTTCAGTCATCTCGAGCCCCATCGCTTGTCCTTTTCCGAGATTGACCCGGAGAGAGCCCTCTCCTGTCCTCGTAGGGCTAGCTACGAGGCTGAGTGTGGTTTGATGTGGACCTAGAACCTTGTCTTTTCAGCCTGAGACAAATCTAGGCTCTAACAGGACCCACCTTACTAGCGCAGCTCCTTCATCGCAGCTCACATCTACACCTTTCTCCTAATCATCATGCAGCCCATTCTCTTCACCAAACTTTCCTTCTGGCAGTGTAGTTTGTAGTTTGTAACTTCCTGAAATACTAAGGATTTCCTTCATCCATATAGTCATTATGTAGGGGTGGGATCAGCCCTGTACAACTTCAATCAACTCCCATTGATGTTTCCTGGAAATAGCTCCCCGTTCAGCTCCGCGAGCTGAACTGCACCCCTAGTTGTAATCTCCTTGATGATGTATGGTCCCAGCCAATGCATCTGAAACTTCCCAAGAAACTTCGTAAACTTACTATGATACATCAATACTAAATCTCCATTTTTAAAGGTTCATTGCTTAATGTGGTGATCGTGCCACACCTTTTCTCTAGCCTTCTACACTTGCTGATGAAAGCTTGCCAAGAAGCAATCTTCTTTTTACTAAAGTATCTGTGTGAGGCATTCTTCCATTGTATCCTGATCTTCCATCTCTGTAACTGCAACAATCCTCAAACTGGGCATGATGTACTCCATTCGCATCACCACTTCTTATCAATAAATCAATTAGAATGGTGTCTGTCCAGTTAACTTCTTATAGGTAGTTCTATATGCCCAAAGAAGAACTGGTATACGCACATCCCAAGCATTCCTGTTCACGTTACAGATCTTCCTCAAAGAATTCTCCAGGATCTTATTAAAGGCTTCAAATCTTCCATTTTCTTGAGGATGGTATGGCATCCTCTTCTAATGATACATATGGAACTCTTCAAGCGAAGCAGTAATTGTTTCATTCAGGAATTGTGAACCCCTATCACTCATCAAAATCTTAGGAAAGACAAACCTAGAAATAATTTACTCAAATATAAACTTCACAGCTATAGCTGCACTGCAATCCTTCATGGGCTATGTCTTAGCCCACCTGGTTAAGTATTATATCACTATGATGATGTATCATGCTCTTGTCTTCTTTATTGGAGGTTTAATAGGTCCTACAAAATCCATTGCCCATTTGTCAAATGCTTGTAATGAGACTTGAAGGTTTAGAGGCAATTCATCCCTTCACGACGGCTTCCCAGTCCTCTGATAGACATCACATGCTCTACAATATTCCTTAGAATCTTTGTGCACTATTAGCCACCATAGCCTAGCTTGTAGGATCTTCTCCATAGTCACTTTTCCTGCATAATGTCCTCCATGAACTCCTCCATGCACTTCAACGAGGATACTTTGTCTTTCATAATCTGGTACATTCCTACGTAGAACTGTTGATCTAAGGATGATCTGAGGTTGTCATTGATGTCAACCATGGGCTACCTTGATATTGCAAGGGAATTTTGACTTGACAAATTACTCTATTTTAAAACAAGGATATTCTTGATAGATTCTACTTGTCAATATGTTTCCGTTGATATATGGCATGCCAAGTAATTCTTCATGATTTGAGAGATATTCATGTTTGAAGTTAGTAACCCCAGTTAGTGGGCTAAAACCATATGGGTTTGTGGCATGGCACTCATAATTGGTTTTGGCCATTGAATAGTCATTAATTAATAATTTTCTAAGCTCCTGAAAGCCCTCCAACATTCTCTATAGAAACCCCTTTGTTGGCTTGAGGGGGCTTGACCCAGGTTCAGAGTTAATTAACCAAACAAATCCCTACACTAATCGCCCTTTCGGCAACAGCCCGTGGAGCACGGACTAAGGTCTCACCCGAAGTAGTATGGGGGGATAGTGGAACCAAGTTTTCGCACCCTTGAGATGTCTGAGGGGTCAGTTTAGTTCAACTATGAATGGCTTCACGCAAGTCGCTTCATGCATTGCCTTGACCTGTGAGGCCTCTGCGATCTATTATAATCGCCTTCGCGCAACCCTAACCAGGGACTGAGGTGTTCTTGCGCTGCTAAGGCAACGGTATACACTATTTCCCCAAGTTACACCATGGATCCTACTATCTCCTTATAACTGTTAGTTAACTTTGTGCAAATTATTCACTTAATCAACACAATCATATATGTTCACCCATAATATAATCAGCAAAAATTAAAATTATACCCAATACATTCAATGCAGAAAATAGTAAATAAATACATAGGAATTGTATAAAGCTTCTCTTTATTAATGCCTCAATCGGCTACAGACTCAACCTGCCTTGTGCACTCAGCTACAGGGGTCCGCGCAATCAGCCGAAAACTACTAGGCCTCTGTGCACTCAGCTGCAGAGCCTTATCCTACTCTACAACATGAAGACTTGACTCTACACTTAGATCTTCCGCTATCCTTCTATTCCATCATCATTCTCTTACTTACTTATTTACAACTTAGAGCCTCACTCTATTTATACAATCCCATGGACCACGGACCATGGGTAGGTCTCTAAAGCTGACATTACATTACAAAAATGAGGGTGGACAACCCTATGACTCATTTACAAGCTCGTGTTCCGTGCCCACAAAACACATAGTATTTACATTGGATTTAGTCAAAATATGAGCTTTAAGCCCCAAAACTTCCCTTGGTGGATCCTTGGTGGATCCTGTGCCCAACAATCCCCCAACACAAACATCGTGACTCGCCCTTGAGTCACTTTGTCGGTGCGGAGACCTCCCAACTCTGCTTGGACCGCTGCAAGGTCAGTAGCGCACTGAGTGGCTACCTACTGTAGCTCCAGGATGCACTATTTAGAGACTGTTGTAGTTGAACTACTTCCCTGCATCTACTTTTGTGTTCCCTGCATCTACGTGAGCTTGTATTTGATTGAGGCTGTAATGACGAATGCCTCATCGATCCAAGGTTGTACATGCGCCTTCAAAATTGCTTCCTTATGTCGCACCGCATCTACCTGCTCCTTGAGTGCTTTTTCCTTTTGCATCCACGTGAGCCTTTGTGTAAGGGCCACCATTTGCATGGTCCCTTTTATATCATCATACTTTTTCATTATTGTTGATACTGGAGATCGTGTACCACCTCTTCTACTTCTCCAACTTGAACTTTTTCTTCATGGCCTCCGCGATGGCCAAACCATTACTCTTATCCTCCGAGATATCTGTTGGGTCCTCTTGCTTGCAAGGGAGTGAGTTAATTTTGTGACTCAGGTGGTCCGTGATGGGGATGGGCTCCTCTAGCTACAAATACCCATCATGCACTAAGCAGAGCAGCTTCCTGATGAAAAAAATAGTTACTAGGGCGTGATGGTAATGCAACACCCAGAGCAGGTTTAAAAACCCTGCTTTCTCTACTTCCCGCAACCACTTGTGTGGCTCCAACTCTATGACTCTCACTGCTGTATTTTTCTTTGGCTGCATTAGCTGCACTGTTGCCAAGTGTGGGAATTTCTCATGGTCCGTGAGATCCCAATCTTCAAACTTTAGAGCTGAAACCCGTCCTAGGTACGCTTCTTCAAAAATGATATTATTGGGGAGCAGCGAAGTCTGTAGAGAGCTTTTTCTCTCATCTAGGTCCTTAGGGACCCTTGCTTTCCCTTTCCATTGAGGAACATATGCAGGAAACTTGCTCAGAGGGTCCGTACCCTAGGTTTCTTTCTCAATTTCTTCGTCCTCATCCTCTTCCACCAGGATTTCCTCAAGGTCTTCCTCCTCCTCATTGGCTTCCAAGTTAATCACCTTCCCCTTTTCTTCCATGGTCAATTTAGTTCTCAGTGGGTTTCTAGGGGACACACACACCGGTACCATGTGCTGCTTGTCTTTCTTGGGCCTCGGTGTGTGCAACGATTTAGGGATTTTTGTAACTATCCTGGTGCTTTTTGGGGTTTCTCTTATCGTCATGGCCTGCACGGAAACTTCAATGGTCATCTCGTTGATATCCATGGCTTCCTCTGGCATGGTCATATTGCTGTTCCACAAATCTCTCAATGGTTCAGTTAGGTGCTCAAATAATGCCTTCAAGTTCAAAGAATCGAACAGATCAGAGTTACTGAATCTCAGGACGCGAAATAGCTCAATTCTCAAATGGCCAAGTGTTGTTTGCTGGGCAGCCCTTTGCAATTTACAACACCTTTTGAATTCAAATTTGACCTTTCCCCCCAAATCCAGTCCATTAATGCTCCCTTGGCAGTAGATTTTCCCGAATCTAACCCATAAATTTTGCCTTAAGTGCCTACTGCCCGCTCCATTTGGTCTCAAACCAAGCATCACATCGTGAATAGTGACTGTAATGGTCTCTTCCCAGCTGACCTGTGCGGCTGTGCAGCTACTGTTGCCTTGTTGCAGACCTTGTGACACTTCAAACCTGTGCACAGTCATGATATCGCACAGCTCCCAGGTAGAGTAGTTTAGAGTCCCATGCCTCCTTTCAACTACCTGGAGTGCTAAGACTTTGCTTCCCGCGACTAGTCAGGTGGCCAAACCACCTGTATATGGCTTCAACTAACTACCATTTACCTTTCCTGGGAAGAGATCACTATTTATCTTCTCCAACTGTACCATGTCTCCATCTGTGATTTCCTTAATAACATACCATCCCATCCCATGCAAAAAACTAATAAACTTTCAATGGTGGTCCCTAAGTTCATCAATGTAACCGAGCTCCTCCTGCTTTATCACCATGGTATTTTTAGCAAGGAAGTCCTTCTGTATGCCTTCCTCAAGTTTCTTCACTTCAGCTTCCACCCCGGCCCTTTTCTCTCAACCAAACTCTTTCATTCATAAGTTCTTGGAGCCTAATATCACCCTGGTTGATCTCATCATCGAGTCCCAACCGTTCTTCTTCGAGCTCTTCCAACTACGCGAGCCTTTCTTCCAGGGCTCTGCGGTCCGTTACCCCTGTGAGCACCATGAGGCGTGGACTATGCATGATAGACTCCATAGGTATTATGACCTCTACTCTATCAACCAACCGAAAAGGCATTTGTCCAAGTACGCATAGGTCCCAACCACTTTGTTGTGCGTTGCATACCTTATCAAATGCTTTCGCGTGGATAACCTTCTACGGGATTGTTCTTCCCACATACTGTCTATCCAACCTTAAGAGCCAACTGCACATATGCCCCCCCAACACAAGTTTATTGACCATACCTCTCAGCGTGGAGTTCATGCGTATCCACGTAGGTTGTTTTCCATATGTCGGCATCCACCTGGCTAGATGTGCGCGTGGTTTATCCTGCCCATTGCATTTATCTATCAATCACACTCTAGGCTTCCCAAACCACGTGCGCATCATTCTTCTGCATTCATGCCAGTCCTCAAAGCTCCCTTTGTGTGTACCCCACCATCTTGCGGGCGTAGCGCGCAGTACCCAATTCAAGGCCTGGAAACGTTGCTTTTCTGGCACCTCCCTTTCAAACTTATCTAGGAAAGTATCTACCTTAACCCATCATAAGTAGGCAAATCTCTCACTTTCGTTGTTACGTAGCGCAGTGATCTTGTCATCATATTCAGTTTAGAGTGATCTGCGATCGCTCTATCTCGTCATCAGAATCTGACGTATAGGAGCTTTCGTGCTCCCATGGGATCCATCTGTCCGCGGTGGGATTTACCCAATCTTGCTCTAGCGTGGTTATTTTGTAGATGTAGTAAATCTTCTGATGTCGGGTGAAATGCTTTACTATGAGGATCCGAGGTTTTTTGAACTGGAAGGTGACCTATAATAAGATACAATACAACACATTATCTTCATAATATTTTCATGATCTGGTTGAGGCGGGCATTCCCATGCTTAGCTTTATAAATTCATATTCATGTACATAGGACAGACAATTGTCTGTGTGGCAGACTGATGATTCTGGTAGAGCCATCATTTCTTAGTTTGGATGATTATCTGTGTAGAAATGATGTACATTTGATGTCTTTATTTTCCTGAATATATCGCAACCTGGATGGATGAAACTAGATTTGGGGTCTTCAAACTCGTTCAATCTTTGCCCGAAGTACAAGTCAATCCATGTGAAAAGATGTTTTGATGTCGAACATGGAAAAACATCGTCTGATTACCAGCAAATGATGTAAGTTGTTAACAAGCATGAGAGGTATCATCGATAATGATAATGACCCTCAAGGTACTGCAGTGCAATTCAAGTGGTGTGAATACATGAGTCGATGTTGAACACACCACAAAATGCTTCCATCGAAGGCCATTGATGTAAACCTGTCGCTGGAAGTGAGAAACTTGCCATTGTGACATGCAAGCTTCAATGTATTGAAAGGGTTTTTCCTAAGTCAACTTCTTGGATAATGAGCTGATGTCGACAAGAAGTGACCCATCGTAGGAGGGCCTTAATGAATCCCAAATCTATGACACGAAACAGAGAAAATGATTTTTGTGGAGGTGAAAATGATATGATGATACAAGGTTCAGGGTTGCGGTCATGAAATAATGGAGCGTTAAGGTATTGCAGCGGATGAGGCATTAGCTAGGTTGGTGAATTCTCTGAGCGACTTCTCTTGAACATATTAGCGACACTTGAATTTGATTGGTAGCATTAACCCCATAAATTGATGGTATGGAGGACCAATGGTGATATGACCAGTGAATGGAATAACCCAACCTGACTCAATCATGGTGATGGAGTGAAAGTGTCATGTTCAAGAGGGACCTGCTACCAATGCATTTATTCAAGTTTTCTTCCCTTTTTCCCCAGTCATTGCTGACCAGTACCTCTATATTTTTGTCAAGCTTGAGGAGGATAACATATGCTTGTTCTATAATTTTCCCTTCGGGCAAACCTTTCGCTATGTTTTAACGAGCCTAGCGACAGTGAAACTTGCTCTTGTCTACATGGACAAGTTTGTCACTGTTGTTTTAATGAGTTTAACAACAAAGATAACTCAATCCTTTTCAATCTTAGAGAGTCTAAAAAGAGATGGAAAGGCAACTCCAGTATTCCTTTTTCGTAATATAATCCCTTAAGTCTGAAAAAGTATAAAATAATATGAAAGGGATGACTTTTCGATAGTTTTAACGAGCCGAACAAGACAAGCGCTTGATATTTTTGTGTAATGATCCCTCAAGTCCAAAAAGATTAAAATCTAGAGGAGGGATGGCACTTCTGATTGGTTTAATGAGCTGGAGAGGCCAATTGCTCAACAATCTTTTCATATTTTACGAGTCAGATGAAAAGAGCTTAAAGGAGACTCAATTTTTGAGGAACAAGTGATGTTTTTGGATAACAGTTGGTTCCAGGTAAGGTTTGGAACTTTTCAATCATGACAGTGTAAAGAAGATGGCTAATAGAATCACTTGTCATAATTGTTCCTCAAAAGGGTAAACAATCAAATGGAGGCATATGATCGGTTAAAAAAGAGTGGAGGTGATGGTAAGAACACAACCAAGGTTCAAAAGCTGATAATTATGCCATCACAAAGATTATTTACCGAAGTTTGGTTCATTTTTTAATGAGCTTGAACTCTTGGGGAACATTTTATCATTGCTAGGTTTATTTTTTAATGAGCTCAAACTTTGCATAAAACTACTTGTGCCCGTTGTATAATAAGGATGTCTCATCGATAGGTTCATTTTTTAGGGAGCTTGCCCCATTCGAAACTTTTCTGCAGACCCTTTCGTATGCAAGCTAGGAACGACCAACCTACGAGTTTAAAGGGTTGAGAGCCTACAAACTAAGAAAATAAAAGGTCGTTTTTCACTTTCATGCAAAAAGGTTTTCATGCCCCCAGGTATAACGAAGTAGAGTTTCCAGGTTACCATACGAAAGTTCTTGCATTAGCAAGGTTGTTCCATCCATGTGGGAGACAAAACACTTCCTTGGCTTTGTCCACCGAAATGGACAAAGGTGATTGTTGTCAGTTCCAATCACATAACCTTTGATGAACAAAAGATATTTCAAGACTGATCCATTTTCCTAAACGGACAGGATAGTCAGACTAGTCATATATCCTATGCGGAAACCTACCTTATAACTGGGGTTTTCCTGCTGAAGTAGACCAGGGCGCATGCCTCCTGGATTTCAGTCACAATCACCGAATCACTCGCACTCATCAGGTGGATGGACTAGAGATTGATGAGACATTACTTGCGCAAAAAGACCAGTTATGGATGGCATTTGACTAATAGCTGTGTTTGAACCAGGGAATGAAAGCTGGTCAACTAGGTGGACCACTCTGCCTTCATGTGGAAAACACATCACTCAAAAGAGTGAGGAAAGAATGGCTCCCATGCTATAAATATAGTCACGCCCAAGGAGTAGATTGTAATCTAGAGGCCCTTGGACTACCATCACGTTTATATGAACGGTTTTCCTTCTCAAAGTTATAGGAAAATTTGGAAGGATCCCTAATGGTCAACTGGTTCCTTTGTTGAAGCCTATCAGATTTCGAACCTCAGGCAGAAGCGATGGTGAACCAAGTGCTTTCCAAGCAGTTGAGGAAATGATACTCACAGAAGCCCCTTCATCTATGATAGTACGAACCATGATCATTTTGTAAGCTTGTACTATGATTCAGAATGGTAAATTAGATGGTAGGTGGGGTCTCCCTAGTAGATTCCAATTGAAGGAAATGACTAGATTGCTTGGAGGAGGGATCGAATAAATGGCTAGATAAATCTCTGACGAAATTCCTTCCCATGGTAAAGGAACGGTTAGATTGCCCCCATGTTCATCAGATTCTGTGTTAACGAAAAGAATTTGAACGGTGTCATTCTCATTCTCTTTGGTGATGGTATCATATGAAAGTGGACCTTCTGAAGACAAGATTGGGTCGACTGCCGTCTCGACCTGTTGACTTTGGTCCGGTGTGGACTCAGAGGGTCTATCTTCAAGGATAGGTGCTTCGACCAACAACAATGGTGTGTCAGTCAGATTTTCAGCTAGCAATGGACTAGGCAAGAGTTTCTTATATGCAGGAGGAAGTCGCTGCAGTGAAGCAGGACGATTATCTAAGACTCTTTTCGCTTCGTCCAGGAAAGGACAATGGTGGAGGGCATGATCGCCTTCACACAGTCTACAAGGAAATTTAGATCTTCCTTTCATTCCATTGGCTTTTTTTTCACTAGTTGATGGTGTGCTCTCAACATGATCGTCAGAGGTTGAAGACACCAGATTGTGCAAGCAGGGAGACCAGTCCCTCAAGATCCATGGGATGTAGGGGCAATCTCGATGATAGTGGTCTCCCTTGCAAATGACACATGGAGATTTAGGTTTGGATGGTGTAGTGTGTGGATTTTTTCCATACGATGCATGGTTTCCCCTTTTCGTCGTTGGCTTCTTCTTCTTCTTCTCCTTCTCTTTCTTTTTCTTCTCAGTTACTTGGTTTTTAGCGTTATTAGCTTCACCATGCGAAGATGAAGAAGGAGAGGGAGAAACAAATGAAGTAGAAGGTGTGGGAGCGAATTTAGGATCATCTGGTTGCTGATTTGATTGCTGAGGAATTGCGATGTTTTGAATGACAGAGGTAGAGAAAAGCCATACTGGCAGGCCAATTGTGAGTCCTGGAAGGGACAATGTAGCCATGTGTGGAGCACCAACATCTCCCCAAGAGGAGAAGGGAATAGGATTTCCCCCAAGGGGAAATCCTTGATTGGTAGACTCCATTTTCTCAACCTAAGACCAACGAGGGAACAATGACGTTATTCCGATTAAAATAAATTTAATGACGCTTTGACACAACTTGCTTTTTCAATTTTTAAGAGTCGAGAAAAAGCTAAAGATGACTCTAGTCGCCTTCGATTTTTAATGAGCATGAAGTGAAAAGTGCTCAGATGGACCTTTTCTTTTAAGGATTCTGAAAAGGAACGAAAGTGACTACTCTGGGAATTTAGACAGAGGGATTACCAAAGCAATCACAAAACTGCAGAATCTTCCCAAATGCTATGTTCAGTGCATTGCAATTGATAGGGCAGTAGACACAACTTCCTAAGGATAAAGGATGTAGCCTATTGTGGTCTCCCAATATATACTTGACGGTACGTGGGAGCACAAGTTTGTACTAGCACTTGTCGTCTCAAAGAGAGGAAACATCCAACCTACGATGAAAGTGATAGTTACCAGGCTTTACGATGCTAGAATATATCTCTAGCCTAGACTTCTCAATGTTGTGCATTATGTTCCAAAGCGTTTTTATGTTCATTGAGGTTTATTTTACAATTGATCTTTCTTAAGTAGTTTTCCTTTAAGATTCACTGCGTGATGTAGATATACAATTCCTAAATATGCAATCTAAGATGATAAACAGTCGTTTACTTTCTTTTTGCAATGAAAATCCTAGCTACTAAGGAAAGAGAAATGAAATTATTTCAACATAGAGCAGAGAGCACACACTAGATGCACTTTTCCTAAATCAATTTCAGCATGCAGTCTAAATGCAAATTCACATGCATGTATTATTTTCTAGTTTCCTTAATGTGAGAATTACAAAAAGAAAACTAAGTACAGATCTAAATTATTTTCTTTCAAAGCAACAGTACTAACAATTTTCTCTTCAAAAAACGAAAGGAAGACTAAGATGACACTTTGCGATTTTGGATTCAAAAGACGAAAGGAAGATTAAGACGACACTTTGTGATTTCGAATTCAAAAAAACGAAAGGAAGACTAAGACGACACTTTGCGATTTTGAATTTAAAATTGCTTTCGACACTTGAAATACTATTAATTCAAATCAAATACAATGGAAAAAGTGTAATCGACTATATAAAAGAGGAATGCTTTACGACACTCTTTTTCTTGACTGAAAACGACACTTGCGACACTTTCAAATCAAAAGACGACAGATCGATTAAGATACTATTTGCAAAGGAGAATTGTAAGTTATGAAAAATACATAAAAAACATTCACAATTCCTTATCAGTGTAGGCTAAATAATGCAAAGGAAGATGGTTTTGACAGTGATATACTGATCATAGATGGTAAAAACACTGAAGAAAGTTGAAGACAATGAGGAAAAAACCAAAATCTGGAGGCAAAAATAGTCTTAATCAATGATCACACCTGTCCTTAAGGAAAATAGGGATGCATCTCACCTGAAACACATGGGAGGTGTGATGCATCCAGGTTTCCAATGAGAGACAGTGCAATGGTCCAGGGACGAGACTGAGCTTGGTTTTCAGTCACAGTTTGCAGCTAAGTTCAGGGATTTAGGATGAGCTAATGATTGTCAGTAAACACAAAGTATAGGGGTTGATCTAATGAGGTTATTTGAGCTACCACCAGGGCACTTAAGATGTTTAGTTCATAAACCAACTCGGAGATTGACTGAAGCAACGTTGATCTACTTTGCAGTTGCATAGCAAAAGAAGTTCGAAGGCTAGTTGGCTTAACTTCAGGCTCTGTATATGGTTTATAAAGCAAACAACATTAACAAAACAAACAAATTGTTAGTTCCCTAGTGGAGTCGCCATTTTGTTATCAGGAAACTCATGTCCATTCAGAGCTGCTAGTCCCACTAAGATGGGTATCTATCTTAGAAACAAACAAACTAAAGTTACTTGTGTTTTCCTTTATGAGAGATAGATGAGAGAGAAGCAGAGAGTACCAACCTCAGTCTGTCACTAGGCTCCTTGCTTGTTTCCTCTCTCCATTGATAGATATTTTGCCACTCCTTTCTCACTTTCCCTGCTTCAAAGAACACCTGTAGAGTCAAAGCAACAAAATACCATCAAAGCATAGAGATCTATAACCATAAACAATGTAGGATCAAATGTACATTAACCATATAAATGCATATACAAATACAAGATTCAGAGATATACAAGCATATGGAGGAAAACTCAAATAACTTTACTGATAAAAGTAGTAGAAGAGAGGATTAAAACAAAGCTGTCTGATCCAGCATCATCATCCCAGAATGAAAGCCCTCTTCACCTCATACAAAGCAAGATCACCCAACAATGTCTTCAAAGAGAAACCAACAACACTTCCTTGCAAATTACAAAACTACAACCTCTGGATCTCTAGGATGATGGATCCATATATAGATGTTTGCAGGAGAGTGAGTCAGCTTTTGGGATTTTGATTAATGTCATTTCACTGATATTTATTGGTTCCACTTGGAGATTTCATGATATGTTACTCATCCTTGGGCGAATTCAGAGAGGCAAGTGTCATATGAGCAATTTCTAGAAGATTCTTTGAGTTTCCACCTAGCAAACTACTTCTACCATTTCTTTGCTCTCACTCATCACACCCTACAGAAGGGGTTTTCAATATGCATTACACCCCCCGTGTGTAACAGGTGAGATGCATCGCACCCTCAGGATGGAGCAGTCTGTATGGTCCAGTTTTGACTAGTTCTGAACAATTTTTCAGGGAGAACTTCTGGGAAATGATGTAATCAGCTGACCTTGTTCCTTTAGGGTATGAAACAACACTTTCAGGGGTTTATAATCCCTTGGTTTATGGAAATATGTGATTGGGGTTGCAGTGCCAAAATATGTCTATAACATAGAGGTGGTACAAGTGAAGATGGAAGTGAAGGCGGTGAAGATGGTGGCAATGTGGGTGGGGTTGGTATGCACGGAATCCATTGCCTTATCAAATGGATCACACTTCGTGGAGAGACCTTTATGAGTTCTTCCTTGTCCTCTCACGGAGGTGAAATCAAAAGGTTATTCTCTGGGCCCTTACTTCCTTAGTTTTTGTAGGTTTTTCCACTTCACGTAGCTTTGAACATCAAGGTAATTGCATAAACCTCTTTTCACACAATAGAATTTTAATCCAAGTATTTAGAGACTTTATGTACTTACCTCACGGTCCTTTGAGGAAGCATTGCTCTGCCTTTCTATAGCTGACTGAAGTGTCTACCACGAACTCAGTAATGAATCCTCCTATAATCCAATCGAGCCAGTGATCAACAATGCGCACGATCTTATCCTGTGATGCTTCTAATATGTGCACCAACTCTGGGGTCCACATAATAAGACTGTTGAGTTTCCACCTTCCTTGGCTATTTACTAGCTTCGTGATCCACTCGTACAACTCAATAGGGAAAGATGCGAAGAAGATTTTGTGGATCTCTGTGTACAGGTAGCAGCCTAACCACTCTCCTTTTGTCAGTTGCAGATTCTTGTTCTCCTGCACCACGAACTCGTAAATTGTTCTATCTAACAAGCCTTCAATTTCCTTCTTATTTTGATTCCAATGATACAACATCAGACATCTGTATGCAAATTCCGCTCTCGGTAGTGGAACCATTTGTTGGCTTGAGGGGGCCTGACCTAGGTTCAGAGTTAATTAGCCAAACAAATCCCTACACTACTGGCCCTTTTAGCAATAGCCCATGGAGCGTGGACTGAGGTCTCACCCGAAGCAGTATGGGGGGATGCTGGAACCAAGTTTCCACACCCTTGAGATTTCTGAGGGGTCGATTTAGTTCAACTTTGAATGGCTTCGCGCAGGTCACTTCTCGCATGGCCCTGACTTGCGAGGCCTCCACAATCTGTTATAATCACCTTCGTGTAGCCATAACCAAGGGCTGACGTGTTCTTGTGCTACTAAGGAAGTGATCTATGCTATTTCCCCAATTTACACCATGGATCCTACTATCTCCTTATAACTGTTAGTTAACTTCCTGTAAATAGATACTTTAACTTATATTCACTTAATCGACACAATCATATATTTTCATGCATCATATAAATATTAGATATGTAGTTTATACCCAATACATTCAATGCAAAAAATAGTAAATAAATACATAGTAATGGTATAAAACTTCTCTTTATTAATGCTTCATTCAGTTACAAACTCAAACTGCCCTATGCACTCAGCTGCAAGGGTCCATGCACTCAACTGCGGACTACTAGGCCTCTACACACTTAGCTGTAGAGCCTTCTCCTACTCTATGGCCCAAAGAGTTGACTCTACATTTAGATCTTCTGCTATCCTTCTATTCCATCATCATTCTCTTACTTACTTATTTACAACTTAGAGCCTCGCTCTATTTATACAATCCCATCGTTTGCGGACCATGGGTAGGTCTCTAAAGCCGAAATTACATTACAAAAAGGAGGGTGGACAACCCTAGGACTCATTTACAAGTTCGCACTCCACACCCACAAAACATGGAGTCTTTACATTAGATTTAGTCAAAATCTGGTCTTTAAGCCCCAAAATTTCCCTTGGGGGATCCCGCGCCCAACACCCTCTCAATTCTATAAGAAGAAATCTCATATATCCTCCAAATGTAGTGATCATGGAATTTTTGCTACAACTTCAGTTATGCAAAGTCTTAGATTCTTAAATTAAAACCCATTTTATTCATAATCTTGATAAACGTCGTGACTAAATTTCAGATCTTGGTTTGATATATTTTCAGATATATGATATATGGAATTTAGGGTTTTTGCAGGCTGCTGAATTTCATCTCAAAGAAGTGACCTTAGGAAAATCGTCATAACTCTCTCTCTGAGAAGAGGATTGGAATTATGTAAAAAGTGGTGGATAGTGCACGGACTATAGTTTTCTATATATCAATTTCAGAGTTGAAGGAGGAAACATAACATGTGGTAAGTCGTACAAGTTCTCTCTACTGAACTAGTCAATAATTAGGTCATTGTGAGAGATTGGGCATAACTTTGTCTTGAAGAGTCCACATCGGGTCAGACACATGGCATTGGAAACAAGACTCAAAGGGCTTCTACAGGATCGAAGGTCACATGTTGGGGATACGAAAATTGTAGAATTACATCAGATTAAATATTGTGCTCCTAGAAGGCAAGAAATAGTAGATCAAGTGTTGTCAAGGGGTGCAAAGGACCAAAATTTCTAGGGCAGCAAAGAGAAAGGTGCAACAAAATGATGTAGCAGAGGTAAGCTACAGGTAAGTATCTTCTATATATGCATGTTCATTTCTTAATTGCATTAGGTTCTTTGTATTATAATTTGTAGTTTTTGTTTAGCACTGACATATGCTCTGCAGGACGAGGTAATTTTTTCTATTATCATGTCATGGGCATTTCCTTGAAGACTTTTTGCAGGTATTATATATTCATCAAGAGAAGACTCAATGCATAATCTAATGTTCTAAATAATGAGAAAGGGTAGCATGACAAGAGGAGTAATCAATGTGCAGAACAACAACAAAACGTTCACCACATACAAACATTGTAAAAGTATCATTGTACAGATGTAAAAGCATCTTTGTAAAAGTGTAAAAGTGTCTATCTATGAAGAGTTGAAGAGGTAGTGTCGAGAGGTCTAGGATCATCATTAGGTGGTTGTGTCATAGTTGGGTTTATGGTCTAGTGTGTCATCTTTTTCTACATCATTCGATATCATTGTAAAGTGGACCATTTTCCCTAGTACGAGAGTCCATTCTTCTTTTATTCTTCTATAGGGTGGTAGGGTGGTGCTAGGCTAGTGCATGAAGTCACCAACAAGTTCAAGCCTATGAAAACTTCAGGGTGTAGGGTGGTGCTAGGGTGAGTTGTAGCTCAAGGGGTGTTGCGGAATCCATTCAGTCGACTACTGAAGAATCTCGAGCGTTGGAGCGTCCATCTAGTGGGAGTTGGAGAAGAATGCTTTTCTAGAATTCTAGGAACTTGTTGCTTTCATTTCAATTGGGGCTAAAGATTAAAGAATTTATTAGAAAAGCATTCGGTGATTTTTGACCCGGAGGGGGTTTTCCACCTAAAATCTTTGTGCCTCCTGGGTTCTTTTATTTACTGTTATTACTACATAAACATTAATAATATTTGAATATTAACTAATTCTCTAAAAACATTTAAAAGTTATCGTTGTTAAGGAATACTGATTCAGCCCGCCCCTCTCAGTATTTTCCAACAATTGGTATTAGAGCTTGGTTCCTTCAGTAACAAATTAACTGTTGGAAGTTAGTTTTCAGAGCATAGAGATGGGAAAGTCAAAGAAGCGGGTTAGAAGGATTTCAAAGGAAGGTACAGGTAAAACAAAATCTCAAGAAAGTGAGTATTGTGTACCAACCCCTGATTTTTATGCAAACAATTACTGTATATGGGAATCCAAGATGGAAATATCTTTGCAGGCACATGGAGTATGGGAATCAATTATTTCTACAGACACATCTATCGACGAACCTAAAAGGTACAATTCAAAGGCCATGAATGTAATTTTGAATGTTTTGCCAAATTTTGTGAAAACAAAAGTTGGTCAATGTTCAACAACTAAAGCTCTTTTGGAAAAGCTTCATAATCTCGATTCAACAAATAAATCAGGTCAAGATGTTATTGAAATCTCATATCCTTCTGAGTATGATGCAGAAGGGTTGACCATAGAAGAATTTTCTAAGGAGGCAATCAAGCTTATAAAAGAGCTCAAGGCTGAGAAGATCCATTCCAATACTCTTGAAGAACAAGTTCAAGGTCTCAAAATTGAAGTTGAAGAACACAAATGTATTGAAGAGTCACTTCAAAAGAAGTTGGAATAAATCAATAATACAATGACATGAGACCTCAAGAGAGAAGTCCAACAGAATAAACAAGAACTAGACACAACATTTGCAGAGATTAGTAGGATCACACAACAGATGCAAGAAGCAAAAATTGAAAGGAAGGAATTTGATCAAAGATACATATCCACCATTGACCAAAAGCAAAAGGAATTAGAAACATCTTCAATAGAAATAAGTAGGCTCAGGATTGAAAATGAGAAGCATAAGGAACAGATACAGGTTCTCACTAGAGAAGTAAAGAAGACCACTCTTCTCAAGCTACAGGTTGAGGAGGTAGAAAAAAGAAGGAAGATTTTGGAAAGATGGTTTCAAGAAGATCTTGCTCAAAAGTAAGAATAACTTGATGCAACTTGTGATGAGATCAACAAACTCAAGGGATCGAAAAAAGAATATATACAAGACAAGACAGATGAAGAAGCAAAAATGAAGGCAATTAAAGATGGTAAAGCTCTAGTTGATGAAGGTACAAGCTCCACATCTTTGCAGGATGATTCTAAGAAGGAAGTTGATCAAAGTGAAAAGCCAAAGAAGAATGTTGCAACTCCAAAGAACAAGACCAAAGCAATCAAGAACAAAGGATCATAAGAAACTACAACATTGCCTCCAAAGAAGAATGAAAAATCTTCTAGGTATGTTCACTTATTTAATGGTTATTGTTTTTTATGTGCTAACTATGGACATATGGCTAGGGATTTCGAAGTTTTTGATAAGTAAAATCATTATCTGCAAAACCCTAGAAGCAAGTTTGCAGGATCACGAGACAGGTTCTATGTTGCTTTTGTCAGAAGAGAATACGTGCTAGATGGGCCAAATATTTAATGTTTAAAATGCCATAACTATGGCCATAGTGCTTGTGGTTGTAGATATTGGATGGAATCACCTATGGAAAACATTGAATGCTTCAAGTCTCATAACTATGGGCACATGGCTCGAGATTGCAGGAATAAGAAGGTATGGGAAAGGAAACAGGTACAGGAAGACAAAGTAGATAACATGGTTTCAATAGTTATGATTTCAAGATTTGTAAAAGAAAAAGGTCATGAGGAATTAGCAGTTGCTTCAGATAATGACTCAAGTCAAGATGGAATATTAGGTGAATCACTATTTTGAATAATCTAGCTTGTTGACTCCTTAATGTTTGTGCAAGAGGAGTCTATGCAGTAGTATATGGCAAAAGTCTATGATTGACATGAAGGTAGTGTTATCACTATAAAAAAAATTGGACAACTTGTATGGTTTAAAAGTTGTAAGTCAATATTGGTCAAGTCATTTCTATTGTTTTTTTTAAGGAGTCTAAAACATAGGATAGATTCTTGTTCCCATTTTTAAATAAGGTCAACAATCTTGTTTTAACTATCATTAGTCCCACATTGGTTCATAGGTGTCATGTGTTAAGACTGTTTTAAAGTTGGCATGTGCTACGAAATAAACTAGGAGTTTTCATAACGCAAACTCATAAAAATACACTATGTGCGCTACGAAAACAAGCATTCATAACTGGGAGATTTTGTAGTGCAAAATACAGAATTTTCACTGGCTATGCTACGAAATCGGGGATTCGTGCCAGATCTTGTCTAGCTATTTTTTCCATAAAAATCCATTAATATTTCATCACCATGTGTCAGTCCTTGAACCATGCCTATCACATGTAGCCATTCATTCTCATCATTAGATTCGTTAGATGTATTGTATGCATTCTTTCAAATTTAAAAAAAGTAAGGTGAGGTGAGTTAGTCTTGGTTTTTCCCGTGTTCCTTTCATGCATAAGAAGACAATTGGAAAGCTTAAGGATTACACTCATCAGATTTTTTTGAAAGCTCAAGCAAGGCAGTGTTCAAACCAATACAGTGTAGGTTTATCTTCAAGTTTCCTTGCAGGGATTTCATAGACATGTCTGAGGAAAGGAAAAATCACAGATCAGGTCGGTGTCTTAGAGCTGAGCCTAAAGGTTTAGATGTGCTCAAGAGAAGCAAAGAGGTTGAACATGCATTCAAATAGGAGGGTTGTTGGAGATTCTGCGAAAAACTTCAAGGTGGTCATGTTCAAGTAACCAAAGATTTTTCTTTCAATTTCATTGGTTTGAATTCAAGAGTTGGAGTGCTAGAAATTCCAATTTCTCCTATGGTCATATCTACAGTCACCAAGATACCAAGAGGCTAGGAAAGATGGTTCAAGAACTTTAAATTTGAAATGGCACCCTGCCAAGAATTTTTGAAGCCAGAATTCATAGGCTCGGACTTAACCAAATAAGTTCCCAGACGCTATGTTAAAGATTCATATGCCAACTTGCTGACGTGCATCCAAATATGTTCTACTTGTGAGGGAAGATATCATAAGGTGTACTCTTACCATTTTAAGCTCCTACATTTCACTGGAAAAATATCTCTTGATTTACCTTTTTATCTGTTTCATAGCTTAGGCAAAATGTCTGATAAGGTTCAATTGAAGAAAGAAGCTTGTGAAACCTCCTTATTCCATCATGGGTTGATCAAGTTGATTGTTTTACATGAGCTTCAGAAGATTGGAAGAGAATGATTTTCTTTCTTGTTTATGACAGGCTTTAAAACAGAAACAGGACTTAGTCCTAATGCTAAGGAGATTTCTTCACCAGCAGTAAATCATCAGGAGGAAACAAGATCAAATAGGTTTATGAAATTGAAAGCTAGAAATAAGGTGAAGGAGCCTATGACATCACTAGTAGTTCAAGACACCCCTCAACAGTCACAGAGGAAGAAGGTTCAGATCAATGAGGTGGTACAAGAGCAGTCTATTGATAAAACTGTGCAAAGAAGAGTAACAAGAAGTCAATTAACGAAGGGGAAGACTGTGATTGTTGATGAAAGCCCAGCTTCAAATGGAAGTTTGAACGATCTCCTCCAGGCTATTGATATATAAGAGACTCCTCTGGTCCAAGAAAATTTACTTGAAGCAGGTAAGAACAAAATAAAAAGAGTTAAATCTTCTAAAAAGCTTCAATTTTATGACTAGATATCAGAGTTTGTGTTCAAGCCAAGAAGACCTGTGACTAGACATTTAAGAAGAATACAAGAGGTAGAGCAAGAAGCAAGTGAGATAGGGGAGGTTGTAGAATTCTTTGAAGAGCTGATGGTTCCATCAGTACAATCATCACTAGTGCACAAAGATGACAGAGGAAAGACAGTTATCACTCATAAGGAAGATAGATTTGAGGAGATCAAAAAGAAATTGGTGTCTGCTATTCTTAAGATTTCCCAACTCAAGGAAAGGGAAAGGAAACATGTAGTTGAAAAAGCAAAACTCAAAAGAATGATAGCCTTTTGGGAAGATGGAAAAGTTCCAAGATATGAAGCAGTGTGCAATCATCACCAATATTTCACTTGGACCATCCCTGCAATAAAAGAGGCAAGATATATCAAAAGGGCCAATGAAAAATTAAGAAGTAAAATTTGAATGATGAAAAGACAAATAGAAGATTTGAAGATTCAACTGAATGAACCAGAAGAACAGTCTCAACGTAAATGAACCTGACAGTAAGTGAAGAAATTTTGACACAATTTTGATGCAAAACTTACTTTTTGAAGATTGAAGATTATTTTTGGATGGACAATGTCAAATTTTTTTGGCCCATTTGCATATGGAGAAGCCATTAAAAATCCCAATAATGACAACAACTATGTTTTTGACTCACACAACAGGTCCGTAGCGCGCTACGAAACTGCTAAAACTGACATATAATACACAGCAGTTTCGTAGCGCATTACGAAACTGCTGAAGCTGCCAGTTTTGTTTGTTGAATCAATTTGAAATGAAAATGGGGAACCATTATGAAATAATGTTGCTGTAGAAGATATAAAAAGGCCACCTCAGAAGTTTTGAATACTAGGCAAAGGAAAATTCAAAGTATTAGAGGCATTTAATAACTCCAAACTCTATGCTACGAAAACAACATTCATTTCATAGCTCAGACAATTGTCATGCTTCAACCAGCATCTAAGGGGTTTTTTCTTAGCACAAGTATATGAGAAGGACCTTTGGTCTAATTCAAGGCATCACATGTTATTAAAAGGGATAAAATGGTTAGAAAAATTTGAGGAACCACTTTGGAGACCTGTTGAGGCCTCAAAAATCGCTGCAACAACATTGGGGATAACCACCCGGTCCGGACCTTAGTACAGCTCCTTTTCCGTTTGGAATAGTGGCTCCGACTGGGGATAATGGGACCAGTTTCCCAAAATTGGATAAACGGGATGAATGGATGATTTATAAACTAAACTAGAGGTGAGCGAATAACTAAAACTATTAACAAGAATACATAAACTATGATCTATCCCGGGAACTTATTGATCTTTAAAGTGCAGCACTTGATGATCCGTGTCTATAAAAAGGCATATAGATGACTCCATTTAACAGACATGGAAATTATTTCATTCATGATTACTATGCTTAAATAGTTAAGAAAAGCGATTAAAGCAATATTACCACACTTATCATTTATATCATTGACATATACATGATTAAAAAGAAAGGCACATCATAAAACATCCAATAGTGGAATGAATATAAATCTTCTGTTACAGCGCATGCATATAATCAATAATAGCAAGAATAATCACATAACAATTCATATGAAAGGAATGAATTCAGACATAGATAGAAATACCATATGAGCTGCTTGACACTCCCAATATCAATCGCTACTTGTAATTCTTCCTTCAATGCAGAAACATTCTCAACAAAGACAATAGTGCACAATTGAATAAAAAACTTCCTTGTTGAATTAAGAACAACTGGTCCAGTTTCATAAAAGAATATTGACCGAAGCACAATAGTGCAAACTTCAGTCTTTAAGTCTGGTACAAAACTTTACGACCCTTTCCAAAACAATGAAAGGGTCTATAAATACTAAATTAATCTAAATATCTACTAAACTGAAATCCTACTAAATCGGTATCAATAAATCTTGATCCTATTTTCCTCAGCGATCTGGCAATCTGCAGCATGATTCATCAAGTAGGTTGCTTGCCTTTAAATCTGAGCTGACTTATCGCAAGCATTGGCTCTACTTCAGGAGGTTTGTTGAGGCGCGAACTGAGCTGGGCGGCATAGGTGGCATCTTGAATATCAGGAATCATATACCCGATCGCATCTGTTAGGCACTTAAGGGCGGCTCTCTGTGTATGCAGCTTTACCAGGAAGAACCAATATGTGTCCCAGGTTAAACTGTTAATCCCAGCGATTAATCTCCCCTTTTCCTCTAAATCAGGATAACATGATTGCTCCAACGTGTTCGTTGTTGTCAACTTTCCTGGTGTGCATTGGGAGATCATTTTTGATAAATAGAGAGTGTTATTAACCAGTTCAACTAGGTTGCTGGAAGTTGATTTACATCTTGAAGTTGCCCTCTCTGCTCTCATTAACTGGGACTGCCATTCCGTAAAGAGTATATCTTTATGTGTTTCTAGGATCCTGGGAAAATTCGCCGCTTGTCCTTGATCAGAATCTTGCCAGTCAAGAAATGCAGCTATGGTTTCTTCGGCTTGATCCAATTCAGTTCTGGCCTTCTCTACCTGCTTATTTATGGATGCCGTTAATTCACACAGTGGCTCTGCCTGGGCGATTTGTTGACACAGAAGCTTAATTTGGGATATTAATGCAGTGTTTATTTGTAATGCTTCTGCTCTAAATTCAGCCACTTGTGGAACGCCCTTTATTTTTTCGAGCTGTGATGACAATTGAGCAATTTGCTCATCTTTTGTTTTCATCATTTGCTCATTTGCTGCCTTTAATTGTGCCAATGCCTCTAATAATTCCTTCTGTTTCTGGATCGCGCTTTGGTCGATCCTTTGCTTTTTTGCCTGCAATTGTTGAGTTAGTTGACTGTTCACTTGCTGTTGTGTCAACAATTGCTGCTCTGCCTGCTCTGCCTTCTGCTTTGTCTCAGCTAACTCTGCCTGTAATGAGAAAATCTCTTGAGCCTTGGTTTTCAGTAGAAGACTTACCTCCGATGCCTTATCAATTGTCACTGCCGAATAGGCTCCCGCATACTGCGACAGTTTTGTCAGGTCGTCGGAGGGGTCAAATTCCTCCTTCCAAACCACATTGCCTGTAACAGTTTGCTCTGGGAAAAGGGAAGGTTGATCAGTCCTTCTTCTTTTCCTTTGTCGTTTAACCACTGCTTTATGCCTTGGGCTGTAGAAGACATCCAAGGGAGGAATATCTTATACCTGCAAAATGATTTGGTCGGAGGGGTCCTTTGGTATTATCTCTACCTCTTTAGAAATGGGTGGGCCGCTGGTTCCACTTAGAACCTGAGGTGAAGTGATGTCCTGTGTATCCGTTGTCTTGGAAGTGTCTGTATCCTTTGAACATTCCAACCCACTGATGATGGAATCAAATTGCTTCCATTCTGTTGGACACCTAATCCTAAAGGGTTAGTGTGGAATTCGAATGGACAAAAGCAGTCCAAGAGACCTTGGGATCTGAATCCCAAGAGTCACATATGTGTACTATAAATGTATATCTATTGTTAATAAAATGTATTGAATGATTTATCTTTCCTATTGTCTTGCTATCCATGTGTGTCTGACATGGTATCAGAGCCGCTTGTTTTTCTGTGGCCTGTTATGTGCATTTCAGTGCTGCCATTTATTATTTTTCTGCCATTCTTAGCCTGGCATGAAAACGCTTAGAGCGGCAGGTGCATACCTGCGTTGCCATCTCTGACCCATTGTTTCTTATGCGTTCTATACCACTCCGGTTACACTCCCCGGTCATTGAGTTAATGCTCTAAAAATAGTCATAACTCCATCTTTTCCACTGCCTCAGTGCTAAGCGCTGCTCTGCCTCTGTCAACAGACTAACATGCCCAGAGATGCGTCAGACGATGCCATAATTTCTGCTTGAACATCTGCAGTCTCCTGAGCGCTGCCTCTGTCCATAACTGTGCCCTAACGCTTGTCTCAGGTCTGCTCGACTGCCATTATACCGCAGCGTTATTCCAGCCATTGTGACTACGGTTACCTTCACTTGACAAGTGTTCAACCCGGATTCGATACCCAATAGCGCCTCCCACAGCAGTAGCAGGCTGCCACAATAACGCTGCATTGTCCCTGCCATTGCGATTACGGCCTTCCTTACTGGATAAGCGTTCAACTTCGATTCGATTCCCATTAGAGCCATCCCCTGCTTGAAACGCATGGTGGTAAGATAGCAACCCTTTCACAATCTCTACGCTTGGCTATCACAGTCCAGTCCAAGTTGAGTCGCTGGAATTGGCTGCCGTTCATTCGACAGAAACTTCGATCTTGACCTCTGCTCCCTCGAGTTGAAACTGGAGTATGTATGGTCGTGTTCCTTTCTCCTTTGGAGTCAAGAATTGTCGATTGACCTGTGGGGTTCTCGATCCTTTTGTTTGATGACATGAAGTGGAATTGTTTATTGAGGCTGCTGCTGCACATCGCTGATACAATATTGTTCTTCGCGTGACAGACCCCCGCAGGGAGTTTATCTCTTTCACTCGAAATTGTAGTCCTGTTGGTTCTATTACGAGGTGCATTGGAGTCATGTGCTTTCATTCTTTAGGTATGGTTTGCATGGAGCGGTGTTACATGTTTTGGCTATGGTGCTAAGTGGCACGAGTTTGCTCCATTTTCTGACAGTCCATTGCGCTCCCTCCGAGCTCCAAATGACAGCACCTCCTAAAGGTGAAATTGTGCAGAAGATTGGATGATTCTGTGGAAGAAGTCCAGCGATGGTTACAACTATTTGAAGGCCTTGACACACCAATGCTTCTGACATAGATAGACGACGTGGCTTCAATCTCTTTTGCATATTGGGAGTAGATCGTATGGTATGGTATTGTATGTTATAAGGACGAATGCATGTTTATCAGTTTTGTGGGGTTTGAGAAAGAGAAAGAGTTTATACCAGAATATCTCCAAAAAATGAAGCGTTTTCCTACCTCTTTGCCATAAGCCTCCGACGGTTTTCTCACCAACAGTATTTATTATATCGGCTTTCATTCCATTAATCTTCATCGTTCCAGCTATCTGGAAAATTCCCGGTGATTTGAGGCTCCCTGTGAAATCTCAGATTGGTAGTGCTGGTGATCGAGGCGGAATCGTTGACAATTTTCCGCTATTCAGTGAGGGATCAATACTTATTGATTCCACGTCGGGAAATAACGCAGAGAAAGACTTGCCAGCAAACAATCCAAGCGCTTGTGGGTTTGAAGTAATTGATGAAGCAAAGTCGATGTTGCAAACATCGATTCTTTCACTACAAGAGATAGTGTCCACCAAGGGGTGATTAATAGTTAATACTTTTATTGTTAATATTCAACTTGATAACTCTCTTTCTATCTACAAATTATGTTAGAATATTAAGCACGCAGTCCGTGACTATTCACGATGTCAATAATCCCTGTTCATATGATGGCGAGCTCATTATTAGTCGGTGAGGTAGTTAATAGTCAGTAAGAGTCATTGGAACACATCGTTGATTATCTGGCTCATGGATTTATAAATAATGGCGATGGGTAATGCAATAATAAAGCTCCCTTTGTGAGTTTTAACATGGCTATTCTCGTGGCAGAGACAAGCTGTCGATTAGGTTTCGGAGGCGTATCAATATTGCAAGGCTATTTCGAGATTCATTGTAACTGTTTTTTAACATAATAAGTTGTGGAAAACCACCATAGTTGTTCATGCTGTTGTGCTGCAGAGAGAGGAAATGGGTTACATGATGGTATTTTTCTGTCAGGATTGAAGGTTTTGTGTAACTGTGTGTTGAGGCTGCCTGTCATCACATAGAGGTTCAATTATGGGTCTATTGTTGACTGCATAAGGTCTGGAGTTGTTGTTGGTAATGTTGGAAGATCTGTGTCCCTTATTTGAGTTCCCTTCAGCTGATTGCACTCTCTATTAATTGCTGGTTGAACAAGCTGCAAAAAATCGATGAATGCATCTAGTGGCTTCCTCCATATCACATGATTGAATTAATGTTGGATTAAGGACAGATTGGTGAAGGTTTTGTGGCTATAATAATCTTGTATATTGATGCCATGAAAAGGCATGGGTTTCTCAAGAACATAAATGCCACATATATATTGATGATGTCTAGTTACATATATATAAATTGATGATGTCTAGTTACAGTAATTAAGAAATAATTAGGTTGTATTGGTACAGCAAGTTTTCAAGGTTTCACAGTTGCATTTCCTTGTCACTTTGTTCTTGTAGTAGTACACTATAACTCTGTCACTGGAACAATCACTTCACCTTTGATAGAGTGTTTTAGCATTCAAGTGCAGTGATATCAAAATACTCATATATTGTACTGATCATTTCAGTGATATCATCATAGCATCAAATTTAAGGTCTTCAACAGTAACGTAGCTTCATCATCTTATTTTTTATATGGATTGTAATTGGTGCTTGTTGGTCGAACACTGATCATTTGTTGCACGGGATATTGCTAGTGGGTGTTACCTTTTTGCATTGAGTAGTAGTTGTGATCAGTGTTTAAGGTGTAATTCTGACATTAAAGAAAAAAATGGCCAGAATCAGTGAAGTATTAGAGTTCCTCAAAACTCTTATACAATCTACTGTTGATGACACATTACAAATCAGCAAAAGATCTCTCTCAGAAATTCAGACATGCTTATATAATGCACAGGAAAAGATTGATTTTTTACAGATTGAATCACAGCTACAGCAAGAAGAGCTACATTAAAATAGACACCATTCTGAACCTGTTTTTTTTCAGAACATTGATACAACCACCCATCAGCAGCAAGTCATTAATGTTACTGTTCATTCCAATAAAGCAGCAGTTGTACATGCAGATGCAGAAACTCAATCTGCACTTCCCAAGCCCATCATCAGACCTTGGGAACAGCTTGCACACAACAAGCACAGAACTGGTCTTGGATATGACAAGGACTTGTCCTTTCATATTCCAGACTATGCCAAGCCCATTCAGTTTCAGAGTGCTGGATTCATTCATGACAGTTCAGCTGCTCCTCATGACAGTTCAGCTTCAGCTGTTCCAGACTCTGCCCCTCTTCTACAGCAACAACAACAACAACAAAAACAACAGATCGTGAAATGCCAACACTGTGACCGAGTTGGCCATCTGAAAGATCACTGTTTTGATCTTCATCCATGTAAGCACTGTCATAAAACCAGTCATTCTTCACACAGATGCTTCAGAAATAAACATCCTGCAAGAACAAAGATTCATCTTGGATGGATCGCTTCTTGGCAATGGGCATCAACAGCCAAGAAGATATTCCAAACGCATGTTAGAACTTGTTCTAGAGTATTGAACAACCTTGCAATTGAGTTTTCTCCATCTTCTCACCTTGTACCTGACAGGGGGGGAAATGATGGTCATCTACAAGCTTCAAAGCCACATCAAGCGAGCCTGAGCCACAACCTGCCACACCAGTTTCAGAGTTGTAGCCAGAGACAAAGATGCCTGAACATGCCTTCAGTTGGCAATCTGGGACACTTCCTCTAGCAGAAGACTCTAGCTTCTTGCCAGTTTTGAAAGAGTTCCAGGAATTACAGAGTTGTTGGTCATCCTTAAACCATCACAGATTGAGAACACTTCCTCTAGCAGAAGACACCAGCTTCTTGCCAGTTTTGGAAGAGTTCCAGGAATTGCATTAAGCATTCCAGAGTTGTTGGTTATCCTTAAACCATCACAGGTTGAGACTTCCCTTTTCAGGTTGAAGTTTTACCTTTTATGCGGGGTGAGACCTCCCTTTTATGGTTGAAGGTTTCCCTCTTTAAAACAATAGGATCACTTCCTCTAGCAAGAAACTTCAGTTTCTTGCCAGTTTTGGAAGAGTTCCGGGAACTGCACTAAGCATTCCAGTGTTGGTGGTCATCCTTAAACCACTGCCCTTTATACCAACATTTCATAGAGCACATTCAGCCTAGTGCTGCCATGCATTTTTTGCACATTTTGTATTATAGCTCTCTTCTTGGACTCATACATAACCCTTCGGATTAAGGGGGGGAATGTTGGACACCTAATCCTAAAGGGTTAGTGTGGAATTAGAATGGAAAAAAGCAGTCCAAGAGACCTTGGGATCTGAATCCAAAGAGTCACATATGTGTACTATAAATGTATATCTATTGTTAATAAAATGTACTGAATGATTTATCTTTCCTATTGTCTTGCTATCCATGTGTGTCTGACACATTCCTAGAGCAATTTAGGGTCAATACGAGTATCTATATTGACATCAATGGTGGTTTGTTTTTGCTTTTCGACTTGGGACTCCTTCCGCACTTTTTCATGCTCTCTCTTCTGCTGTTCCTCTTGTTCTTTCTTTTGCATTTCCTCATGCTCTTTCTTTTGATTTTCCTCATTTTCTCTTCTTTGTTTTTCCTCTTGCGCTCTCTTCTGCTTTTCTTCTTTTTCTTTTCTCTGCCTTTCTTCTTGTTCTCTCCTCTGCTTTTCCTCCTATTCCTTCTTATGATCTTTTGTTATAACCGGAGGTTCCTTTGACTGTTGCCGATCAGGCTCGCTTGATGATGTCGCTGGGGTTGTCGCTAGTAAATCTAGAGGCAGAGTTTGCAACCTCTGTTCTCTAAGTTTATTAAATTCATTCAACCCTTCATCATTATATTTCACTTTGGCGAATGCTTTAACCTGATTTATTGTCTCAGCTGAAGAGAACAGGTCGTCAAACATATCTTCTTTATGGTCAAATCTTGTCAATTTGGCCTGTTCTAGTGCAGTATAGGCAACTTTGTTTGGATCAAACTGCCTATTTGGGAGAGTCGCCAGAGTTAAGGATTGAATCTTTGTAGCTTCCTTTTCTGCATGTTTGAGGTCATGCAAGGTATATACACCGCATCTCAAAGGAAAAGAGGGCCAGCCTTGCTTCTTATTTTTCTTGAGTGTTTGTGTAACACTCTCAGCAATGATTTGGTAAGAAATTTCCCTTGCCAGCAGTTTATCCGGTATGTATAAAGGGAGGACATGAGGTTTGGCTTGGCTACCGAAAACTCTTATGTAGGTAAATCTCTCCTCTCCAAACCATCTACCTATTGTGGTTAAATCAATTACGGCTTGATAAGAAATCTTGGGAGCAGGTTTATCGAAAATGGAATAATAAATAGGCAAAATAAAGCCATTACAGACTTGGTATAGATGATGTTTATAAGAAGATTTCCACAATTTCTGATGATATATATGAATAGGTGTGGGGTCTTGTGTAGTCCACCTCCAGCCGAGTACGGGGAATTCAGAGTTAAAACACAGGGTATCTAGAATATAGGCACTGTAGTAGAATGGGGAAATTACCCTTTCAGAAATACGGGCCTTGCTTCTAAACTCAAGCACAGTTGTTGCTAATTTGTCTAAGAGGATAGTGGCCCAATCCATAATTACACTGTTGCATGCTGCTTCCATTAGGGGAACCATTTCTATGGTAAAATTAGCAGAGTCATGCAATCCCCATAATCTACACGTCATTATTCCAGCATAGCAATAAGGAGAAGCCAGAGAATCAACCGAGTACTTACCGGAAGATTCATGTTTGTGCTTGGTCGGATTTTGTCTCCAACCCCGGATGGGTTCGGATTCAACTTCGTTCTCGTTTGAGAATTTTTCCAGGAATGCCTTATTGCATATCTTCTCTGGCTCAGGCAAATGATACATTTGCCTCAAATCATAACCTTTGAACGACCCGAAAATTCTCCCGTCTCTGGTGCTGAAGGTTCTATCCAGGATTGGGATTTCTTCAATTGCCCACTGCACTACGTCTGTGTATGGGAGAATTTGTTCCCTGGCTGCTATCCTGTGAAGGAAGGAGTCGGCTAAGTCCTTGAGAGTACCCTCAGATTTCTGAGTTAAATCCACAGTAGCTTCTACTGTTGTCACTGCTGGTTCTTCGGCTTCAATCAGGTTGTAGGTACCTTGCCAAGTAACTCTGACGAGACCCGAACATGTAGTATCAGATATCAATCCCTTCTTTTTGTCTATGACAGCTTGTCCTGTAGCTGGTGTAGCGGAAGCGCCTGTGGTCTTCTTGGATTTCTTCCCCATTTTGCTTGAGCTTTCTCCTTTGGATGAATTCTGCACAGAGGCAAAAATAAACGTAACACAGAGATATGCCAATGAAAATCCAATATGGGAAAGATATATTGATCGAAGCGTGCTGAGAGATTAACTCTAAAAATGGCCGCAGATAAAATCCATGGGAAGATCTTACAATTACATTAAATGGCCATTTAAAACCTGCCACCCCTTAAATGCCCATTATACCATTATTCGGCCGAATGACCCGTTTAAGCGTGCTATAGATGTTTTGGCGGTTGGGCGCAGGTGCATCATTGCTTAGCAGATTAAGTTTTAAATATGATTTGATCATAATATCCCTCCATTTTACAGCTTTTTTGAAATCTGCGCTATATCATAATCGGGCGTCGGGAACACTTAAATCCTTATGTTGACAATTTTTAAACCCCAATCGCCGATAGCGATATCGCATCGCATCGGGAGAATTGGTATTATATAAACATATGGATAGCATACCACCGATCGCCGATAGCGAAATCACATCACATCGGGGTGAATGGGCATAACAATGTGGATAGATAGTGTATCGCCGATTGCCGATTGCGATATCGCATCGCATCGGGGGTATGACCTGGGCGCCTTATTATTGTGCATAGGATATTGCCGATTGCCGATTGTGATATCCCATCGCATCGGGTTGAAAGGCTTGGGGTGCTTTAAGACTGCGTATAGAGTATCGCCGATAGCCGATAGCGATATCGCATCGGCGGGAACCCATATGTCACTTATTTGTGTTTTCTATGTCATTGCGATATGCGATCTTGCGATCGCTTTATCGCAATGATAAAAGATTGTTTTATTTGATCAAAATGGGTTTTTCAAAAGGTTTTATATAATGTCTTCATTTGGTTTTCGTACCTTTTTCAAATAATGCAATATTGATACCAATTAACTTCTAAAGGGACCCATTTCATATGATAATTTTGTAAATATAAATGATATGAAATGGGGGGTTGTTGTAGGGCACAACAATTGGCGATTCGCTAGAAGAACCAGTTATCTCTGAAAAGCATATAAATACTTAAACTTTTGCAAAATAGAGTTCTAATCAAAGGGGAAAATTCTAATATAACTAGGTATATATGCATTCCAAGTAAAATGAATCTATTTTTGCTAATTTCCTCTCTTTTTTTTAAGAAAATAGATACATTCTAAGTTTTAAATAGGCCTCTATTGGTTTATAATGATAAAACATAAAACTTTTCCAAATCAGCTTTTATAGTGAACTCTTCTGTCATAGGTAGAGCCTCTGCTGCCAGCAAACGTTTATAGTTTCGACAGGGATACCTTTTAACCATGCTATTGTCCATTGTTCCATCCAATTAAGAGTGTGATTAACAGAATGAATTCAAAACATGTTTTCATATTTTGTATTTCATTTTCCTTTTTCTGTTATTGATAAGATAAAAAGCCATTGTCCTGGTTTGGTGGCCAGCTATTGGCAATGCCATTCACTGGTAGTAATCTAACCGAACAAGCTGGCTCGTGATGAGACCCCTTGTCTTATAATTTTAAGCCATTACCCTGTTTTGGTATGCAGTATTGGTAATGTCGGTTAAACTATTTCCCTATGAACATGGTAAGCAGGCTTGTAATAAGACCTCTTATCTTTAATATCAGATATTTTAGAATTACACTCTGAGTAATCATAAACTTTAGTGAATGGGATGAGCAATCTTCTCCTTAAGAGTAAATGGATGACAGGGTAAGAGTTGAAGATGCTAAAATTGGATTAGCTTCTATCTTGATATTGATAACTTTTTGAGACCAATTTGAGAATAGAAAATGATTTACAATACTTTTAAACTTTGAGAGGAGTTCACAAAACTTGAAATGTGGTTTCAGAATATAGTGATACCTAATTTCCTAGAAATTATCCCTTTTGGTTAGGAGTTCTATTATTTTAAAAGCAAATATCACACTACTTCTGTAGATCAAATTTTTAAACACAGCAAAGGTCAATAGAAGATACCTTACAACATTATTTTCTACAAATCCTACAAACTACAAAACTCTATCAAACTGAAAGGAGAAGGGGTTACCTCCTCAATTAAAGAATTTCTTCAAGATAAGGCCATTAACAGGGAGAGAATCTCTCAACCTTGATAAGTCTTGCAATATAAAGGTCGAATGGCCTATCTTTTCACAGATCTGAAATGGTCCAAGCCACATCTTCTGGAACTTGGTGTGTTTTCCCTTGTCCTCATGGGCTTTGTCCCATTTCAGAACTAAATCACCGACTTGAAATTGTTTTGAACTGGATGAGACTGAATCAAAAGCTGCCTTGATGACTTGCTGATGTTTGGCATGAATAACCCTGGCTTTTTCTCTTTCCTCTTCTAATTTTAGAATTTGATCATGTCTAAGCTGAATAGAAGAGGAAGGACTTTCCTCAATGAACTGAACTAGGGCTAGAGAAGGAAAAACAAGATTTGTGGGTAGTACTGCTTCTTTTCCATACACAAGGTTGAATGGGGAAGATCCTATAGAAGCTTTCTGTGTTATCCTATCAGCCCATAATGCAAACATTAAGGATTTATGCCACTTTTTATGATTCTGTTCGATAGTTCGCTTAATGATTTTGATCAGATTTTTATTAGTAGATTCCGCTAAACCATTACCCTGGGGATAGTAATTAGAAGAATATTTCAATTTAAATCCTCTTTTAATAGCGAAATCAAACATAACATTGCCTGAGAAATAAGATGCATTATAAAAACAAGAGCATTTGGGACACCAAACCTGGTAATGATGAATTGATCTATGAATTCAATGATTGCTTCAGAATTTGCTGTCTTCAAAGGGATTGCCTCAACCCACTTAGTAAAATAATTGGTAGCAGTAAGGATATACTTATGCTGTTTGGAAGAAGGTGGAGTAATCTCCCCAATGATGTCCAATCCCCATTGCTCAAATGGTTGTTCAATGTTGACTGGTTGCAGAGGGAAAGCTGATTTGCGTTGTCTTCCACTAGAAGTTTGACAATTGGGGCATTTCCTTACATACTCGTGGGCATCTTTAAACAGAGTGGGCCAATAATATCCAGCATGAATAATTTTGTGAGCTGTTGTGTCAGCTCCAAAATGTCCTCCTGCTGGTCCATGATGTAACTCCTGCAAAACCTTTTGTGCTTCAGGTTTCTCAATGCATCTTAATAAGATAGAATCATAATTATGCTTAAAAAGCACATCATCAATAATTGTAAAATTCTTCGCTTTTAACCTAATGGCCCTTTTGTTCTTGTAAGACAGGTTTGGAGGTCATAACCATTATTTAAATAAAAGATTAAATCTACATATTGAGATTCAGAATCAGTAACACTTATCTGATTGATTTCTTCAGTTTGATCTATATCGCTTGATTCTGGAATGTTGGATGCTCCTGCCAATATCCTGCAAAAACCTTGGCCCCTAACAATCTTTGCTGGCCTAATTTCTAAGTCATATTCTTGAAGCGTTGTGACCCAATTTTCCCTTTTTTCACCCAGTTCTTTTTGGATTAATAGTTGCCTAACTGCAGGGAAAGGAACTATAACTTTTGTGTGGGTTTTCAAAAGGAAGGGTCTATAATGTTTGACTGCTTTAAATACAGCAAAGGCTTGTTTTTCTACTTCGGAGTAATTCAATTCAGCACCCTGAAGATTTGAGCTAAAAAATGAAATGGGTGCTTCCATATTGTGATCATTTAGTTGCGTGAGTACTGCAGCATACGACGAGTTGGATGCGATGATATACAATGTAAAATGATTAGAAAAATTTGGAGTATTTAAGGCTGGGGCATTGATTATTGATTGCTTGATTAGATAAAAAGCTTCTTTTTCTGCTGATCCCCACTTAAAGACTGAATTTTTCTTAATCATTGTTTGAAGTGGTAAAATAATTTGAGAAAAATCTGGAACAAATCTTTTAACAAAATTGATCTGGCCTAAAAATGACTGCATCGATTTTTTATTGTGCGGGAAAGGGATTTCAGAGATTTCTTTGATCTGATCAGGATCTATATAAATGCCATTTTTAGACACAATAAAGCCTAAGAGCTTTCCTTGGTCAAGAGAAAAGAAAGACTTTTTAGGGTTAAGGGAGATACCATATCTTTTGCAACGTTGAAAAATTTGATTTAGATCATGCAAATGATTATACCTGTCCTTAGAGAATATAGTAATATCGTTTAGATAGACGACTACTGTTCTATTAATCAACCCTCTAAAAGCTATATCCATAGCTCTTTGGAATGTCGCTCCTGCATTTATAAGTCCGAAAGGCATTTTCTGATATGCATATGTTCCCCATTTTGTTCTGAATGTAGTTTTAAGCTGGTCATTAGGATGAACCAGGACTTGGTTATATCCTGAGAAACCATCTAGAAAGGACATCAATTCAGAGCCTGCTACTGATTGAAGTATTTTCTCCATAGTAGGTAATGGGAAATTGTCTTTCAAGCTCGCTTTGTTGAAATTTCAGAAATCAATACAGATCCGAATGTCGCCATTTTTCTTTCTGACTGGCACCATATTAGAGACCCAGTTTGAGTGTCGGACAGGAAAAATAATCTTGGGTTTCAAGAGTTTGTTAAGTTCCGATTTTATCTGGCTCTCTAAGTTTGGATGTATTTTTCTTAACTTCTGCTGAATCGGTTTCTGATCAGGAAGTACCGGAATACTTTTAGATATTGCACTTTAAGGCCGATTGCTTTATATAATCCCTGGACTAAGGCTTCATATTCGGCTGTATTGTTAGTGCATTCAAATTCTAGCCTACAAGACAGCATTGTCTTTTCTCCTTGTGGGCTAACCAAAATACATCTTGCTCCTGAGCCCTCGCTAGAATTGGACCCATCGAAATATAATGACCAAAATAAAGAAGTATTAACAATTGTATTTACAATTTTCTCTGTATCATTGAAACATCTAGACCTATCTGTTTGTGAAAAATTCTCAATCTGATATGTAAAATGATTGACTGAGAAAGGGGATGGTTGGGCGACAAAGTTGCCAAAGAATGACTCTGATGAATAATTCCCCAAAATGTTGTTGTTGAACGCTACGGGTTGGTTTTCTTGTTCAAATTCAGTAACTGTATGGGTCATATGTTTCTCTCGATCGATCCTTATTTGATTTGGCTTACCCTTATAGGGAAGCCACATATGTGACCAATCAGTGGAAATATACCCATGCAATTTTTCGGACCAATCCCTACTCAAAATTAAACGTAAAATTCAGGTATATCGGCTATTAGGATGTCAATCCTTTGTACTACTCTGGGATCTGCAGACAACCTGATAGTTACGGAATTAATCTCTCCCACGACCTGTACTTTGGTCCTGTCCAACTGTACAATATGAATAGCACAGACTTCTGGGGTTCAATGTTCAGTTTAGAACAAACTGAAGCTGGCATTATGTTAGACGATGCCCCTGAGTCAATTAAATAGTTGTGCAGGTTTCTGTTATAGATCTCATAGGTTAGAAGGAAGGGTGGAGTATGAGAATTTGATCTATCTCCAATCAGAACTGAATCGGTAGCTTCAACCATACCTGGAGGAGGTTGGCCTGAATCATTAGCACCTTTTGCACTGGGAAGGGGTGTAGAAGGAATAGCATTCAATTCTTTAAAAAGTAATTTCTGCTGATGCTTTAATTTACTAAGTTCAAACATAGTAATGTTTGCTTTAGTTTTCTTCATGTCATCAACAATGTTATACTCCATTGAATCGGATACCACTAATGTTTTAGATGTTCAAGGAGTTTTAGAAGTTGAAGGCTGGTTTTGGGGAACTGCTGCAGGTGATTTCTTTGCAGGTGTTTTTTCTTTGGTTGTAGCAGCACCAGCACTCCTTTTCTTTGATGTTACCTGAACAGGTTTGGAAGTACTTTTACTCCTACTAGTGACCGGGAACGCTTCCTCTTCATTATCGGTATCAGAGTTTGGGAGTATAAAATCCCACATTCCATGACATTCTACTACTTCTTCCTCATCGCTAGTTGGTGAAATCGTTTCCTCTTCCTCTTCTTCTTCTTGCTCTTAATCTGCATTAGATATGACATTTGGTGGCTTTGATTCATTTCTCTTATAAGTCCTAAAGGGTGTTTTGGTTGAGGTTTTGGCTACCTGTTTCTTTATCTCAACCATTTCATTTGATAAAGTTTTTAGGACTTTTTGCAAACCTTCCATGTCATATGGGTCTTTTGGGGTCTTCTTTCTTGAGTCATCTTTAAAAGAGACTTTTTTGGCTTTTCTGTCTTCCAGAGCAGCTTTCTTCTCTAGAGAATTGATGCGTTTTTCCACAGCAAGTGCTTCTCTCATGTTTTCAGCTAAGGTAGGTTTCCCAGCCCTGTCTACAAAAATGGCTATATTGGCAGGTAGGGCAGTGATATACCATTCGCTTCGAATTTGTTCACTTGGTTTGGAGGCTGTAGGGATTTTATTCAGGAGTTTATTGAAGCGGGCATTAAATTCCTTAATTGGTTCCCTATGCTCTCATCTCCATATTTGGTAAGAAACTGCTCTTGGCAAGTGTTCCAACTGGTAATGGAACCAGAGGGTAAAGAGAAATACCAAGATCCTGCCGATCCTTGCAAGGTGTAAGGGAAAAGTCTAACAACAACATCTTGTTCTGTTACTCCTTTCAAGTTGACTGCTAACATGAAATTATTAATGTGTTCCTCAGCCTAGGTCCCATCATCTAGATTAAACTTGGGTAGCCATTTTTCAGGAGCATCTGGTAATGGATGCAATGGTGCAGGCATATTGACTGCACCAGGTCTGGTCCATGGATCTGCCATTATAATAGCAGTGCTGGTTGATACTACCCCTGGAACTCCAGATGTCTGGGAAGGAAATAATGTTGAGGAATGAGCAGGTTGGGATGCTGAAGCTTCTAATCCCTGGTGAACAACAATATGTAATGGGGGAGTGGATGGTTGACTTTGTAGATGAGAATTTGAAATGGAGGATGTGGATGAAAGCTCTTCACTGTCAGATCCTTCAGTATTTTTCTTCGCCTTTTTCCTTTTGGGTAAAGGGAACTCAGTGGGTTCAATACTGAGCTTTTCGCTCTGAAGTCTGGTGAGAGGTTGAGGTAAATTGAACTGCGAAGTCGCACTGCTTTGTGATACCTCAGATTTCTGTGGTGAAATCGAGAAGCTCTGAAGTTTGTGGATAAGAGACTGGACTTCAGGTGATTCAAGACTTAATTGTTCTGGAGTATGATGGGTTTGAGCAGTGGTAGTTGATTCCTCTTCTTCTTGTTTGGATACTGGAGAACCAGCATGCGAATGAGAAGTTCGAGGGGGTTCGGAGGGAGAATTACTCTTAGAATGGCTTGCAGATTTGGGTTTGTTTGCCATTCACAGTTAGGCCCTCCTTCTAGCACCAAAATGTTGAGGCCTCGAAAATCGCTGCAACAACATTGGGGATAACCACCCGGTCCGGACCTTAGTACAGCTCCTTTTCCGTTTGGAATAGTGGCTCCGACTGGGGATAATGGGACCAATCTCCCGAAAGTGGATAAACGGGATGAATGGATGATTTATAAACTAAACTAGCGGTGAGCGAATAACTAAAACTATTAACAAGAATACATAAACTATGATCTATCCCGGGAACTTATTGAGCTTTAAAGTGCAGCGCTTGATGATCCGTGTCTATAAACAAGCATATAGATGACTCCATTTAACAGACATGGACATTATTTCATTCATGATTACTATGCTTAAATAGTTAAGCAAAGCGATTAAAGTGATATTACCACACTTATCATTTATATCATTGACATATACATGATTAAAAAGAAAGGCACATCATAAAACATCCAATAGTGGAATGAATATAGATCTGCTGTTATAGCGCATGCATATAATCAATAATAGCAAGAATAATCACATAACAATTCATATGAAAGGAATGAATTCAGACATAGATAGAAATACCATATGAGCTGCTTGACACTCCCAATATCAATCGCTACTTGTAATTCTTCCTTCAACGCAGAAACATTCTCAACAAAGACAATAGTGCACAATTGCATAAAAAACTTCCTTGTTGAATTAAGAACAACTGGTCCAGTTTCATAAAAGAATATTGACCGAAGCACAATAGTGCAAACTTCAATCTTTAAGTCTGGTACAAAACTTTACGACCCTTTCCAAAACAATGAAAGGGTCTATAAATACTAAATTAATCTAAATATCTACTAAACTGAAATCCTACTAAATCGGTATCAATAAATCTTGATCCTATTTTCCTCAGCGATCTGGAAATCTGCGGCATGATTCATCAAGTAGGCTGCTTGCCTTTAAATCTGAGCTGACTTATCGCAAGAATTGGCTCTACTTCAAGAGGTTTGTTGAGGCGCGAACTGAGCTAGGCGGCATAGGTGGCATCCTGAATATCGGGAATCATATACCCGATCGCATCTGTTAGGCACTTAAGGGCGGCTCTCTGTGTATGCGGCTTTACCAGGAAGAACCAATATGTGTCCCAGGTTAAACTGTTAATCCCAGCGATTAATCTCCCCTTTTCCTCTAAATAGGGATAACATGATTGCTCCAACGTGTTCGTTGTTGTCAAATTTCCTGGTGTGCATTGGGAGATCATGTTTGATAAATAGAGAGTGTTATTAACTAGTTCAACTAGATTGCTGGAAGTTGATTTACATCTTGAAGCTGCCCTCTCTGCTCTCATTAACTAGGACTGCCATTCCGTAAAGAGTATATCTTTATGTGTTTCTAGGATCCTGGGTAAATTCGCCGCCTGTCCTTGATCAGAATCTTGCCAGTCAAGAAATGCAGCTATGGTTGCTTCGACTTGATCCAATTCAGTTCTGGCCTTCTCTACCTGCTTATTTATGGATGCCGTTAATTCACACAGTGGCTCTGCACGGGCGATTTGTTGACATAGAATCTTAATTTGGGATATTAATGCAGTGTTTGTTTGTAATGCTTTTGCTCTAAATTCAGCCACTTGTGGAACGCCCTTTATTTTTTCGAGCTGTGATGACAATTGAGCAATTTGCTCATCTTTTGTTTTCATCATTTGCTCATTTGCTGCCTTTAATTGTGCCAATGCCTCTGATAATTCCTTCTGTTTCTGGATCGCGCTTTGGTCGATCCTTTGTTTTTCTTCCTACAATTGTTGAGTTAGTTGACTGTTCACTTGCTGTTGTGTCAACAATTGTTGCTCTGCCTTCTACTTTGTCTCAGCTAACTCTGCCTGTAATGAGAAAATCTCTTGATCCTTGGTTTTCAGTAGAAGACTTACCTCTGATGCCTTATCAATTGTCGTTGCCGAATAGGCTCCCGCATACTGCGACAGTTTTGTCAGGTCGTCGGAGGGGTCAAATTCCTCCTTCCAAACCACATTGCCTGTAACAGTTTGCTCTGGGAAAAGGAAAGGTTGATCAGCCCTTCTTCTTTTCCTTTGTCGTTTAACCACTGCTTTATGCCTTGGACTGTAGAAGACATCCAAGGGAGGAATATCTTCTACCTGCAAAATGATTTGGTCAGAGGGGTCCTTTGGTATTATCTCTACCTCTTTAGAAATGGGTGGGCCACTAGTTCCACTTAGAACCTGAGGTGAAGTGATGTCCTGTGTATCCGTTGTCTTGGAAGTGTCTGTATCCTTTGAACATTCCAACCCACTGATGATGGAATCAAATTGCTTCCATTCCTGGAGCAATTTAGGGTCAATACGAGTATCTATATTGACATCAATGGTGGTTTGTTTTTTCTTTTCGGCTTGGGACTCCTTCCGCACTTTTTCCTGCTCTCTCTTCTGTTGTTCCTCTTGTTCTTTCTTTTGCCTTTCCTCATTCTCTTTCTTTTGCTTTTCCTCATTTTCTCTTCTTTTTTTTTCCTCCTGCGCTCTCTTCTGCTTTTCTTCTTTTTCTTTTCTCTGCCTTTCTTCTTGTTCTCTCCTCTACTTTTCCTCCTGTTCCTTCTTATGATCTTTTGTTATAACCGGAGGTTCCTTTGGCTTTTGCCGATCAGGCTCGCTTGATGATGTCGCTGGGGTTGTCGCTAGTAAATCTAGAGGCAAAGTTTGCAACCTCTGTTCTCTAAGTTTATTAAATTCAGTCAACCCTTCATCATTATATTTCACTTTAGCGAATGCTTTAACCTGATTTATTGTCTCAGCTGAAGAGAACAGGTCGTCAAACATATCTTCTTTATGGTCAAATCTTGTCAATTTGGCCTATTCTAGTGCAGTATAGGCAACTTTGTTTGGATCAAACTGCCTATTTGGGAGAGTCGCCAGAGTTAAGGATTGAATCTTTGTAGCTTCCTTTTCTGCATGTTTGAGGTCATGCAAGGTATATACACCGCATCTCAAAGGAAAAGAGGGCCAGCCTTGCTTCTTATTTTTCTTGAGTGTTTGTGTAACACTCTCAGCAATGATTTGGTAAGAAATTTCCCTTTGCCAGCAGTTTATCTAGTATGTATAAAGGGAGGACATGAGGTTTGTCTTGGCTACCGAAAACTCTTATGTAGGTAAATCTCTCCTCTCCAAACCATCTACCTATTGCGGTTAAATCAATTCCGGCTTGATAAGAAATCTTGGGAGCAGGTTTATCGAAAATGGAATAATAAATAGGCAACATAAAGCCATTACAGACTTGGTATAGATGATGTTTATAAGAAGATTTCCACAATTTCTGATGATATATATGAATAGGCATGGGGTCTTGTGCAGTCCACCTCCAGCCGAGTACGGGGAATTCAGAGTTAAAACACAGGGTATCTAGAATATAGGCACTATAGTAGAATGGGGGAATTACCCTTTCAGAAATACGGGTCTTGCTTCTAAACTCAAGCACAGCTGTTGCTAATTTGTCTGAGAGGATAGTGGCCCAATCCATAATTACACTGTTGCATGCTGCTTCCATTAGGGGAACCATTTCTATGGTAAAATTAGCAGAGTCATGCAATCCCCATAATCTACACATCATTATTCCAGCATAGCAATAAGGAGAAGCCAGAGAATCAACTAAGTACTTACCAGAAGATTCATGTTTGTGCTTGGCCGGATTTTGTCTCCAATCCAGGATGGGTTCGGATTCAACTTCGTTCTCGTTTGAGAATTTTTCCAGGAATGCCTTATTGTATATCTTCTCTGGCTCAGGCAAATGATACATTTGCCTCAAATCATCAGCTTTGAACGACCTGAAAATTCTCCCGTCTCTGGTGCTGAAGGTTCTATCCAGGATTGGGATTTCTTCAATTGCCCATCGCACTACGTCTGTGTATGGGAGAATTTGTTCCCTGGCTGCTATCCTGTGAAGGAAGGAGTCGGCTAAGTCCTTGAGAGTACCCTCAGATTTTCGAGTTAAATCCATAATAGCTTCTACTGTTGTCACTGCTGGTTCTTCGACTTCTATCAGGTTGTAGGTACCTTGCCAAGTAACTCTGACGAGACCCGAACATGTAGTATCAGATATCAATCCCTTCTTTTTGTCTACGACAGCTTGTCCTGCAGCTGGTGTAGCAGAAGCGCCTGTGGTCTTCTTGGATTTCTTCCCCATTTTGCTTGAGCTTTCTCCTTTGGATGAATTTTGCACAGAGGCGAAAATAAATGTAACACAAAGATATGCCAATGAAAATCCAATATGGGAAAGATATATTGATCGAAGCGTGCTGAGAGATTAACTCTAAAAATGGCCGCGGATACAATCCATGGGAAGATCTTACAATTACATTAAATGGCCGTTTAAAACCTGCCACCCCTTAAATGCCCATTATACCATTATTCGGCCGAATGACCCGTTTAAGCGTGCTATAGATGTTTTGGCGGTTGGGCGCAGGTGCATCATTGCTTAGAAAATTAAGCTTTAAATATGATTTGATCATAATATCCCTCCATTTAACGTCTTTTTTGAAATCCGCGCTATATCATAATCGGGCATCGGGAACACTTAAATCCTTATGTTGACAATTTTGAAACCCCGATCGCCGATAGCGATATCGCATCACATCGGGAGAATTGGTATTATATAAACATATGGATAGCATACCACCGATCGCCGATAGCGAAATCGCATTGCATCGGGGTGAATGGGCATAACAATGTGCATAGATAGTGTATCGCCGATTGCCGATTGCGATATCGCATCGCATTGGGGGTATGACCTGGGCGCCTTATTATTGTGCATAGGATATTGCCGATTGCCGATTGCAATATCCCATCGCATCGGGGTGAAAGGTTTGGGGTGCTTTAAGACTGCGTATAGAGTATCGCCGATAGCCGATAGCGATATCGCATCAGCGGGAACCCATATGTCACTTATTTGTGTTTTCTATGTCATTGCGATATGCGATCTTGCGATCGCTTTATCGCAATGATAAAAGATTGTTTTATTTGATCAAAATGGGTTTTTCAAAAGGTTTTATATAATGTCTTCATTTGGTTTTCGGACCTTTTTCAAATAATGCAATATTGATACCAATTAACTTCTAAAGGGACCCATTTCATATGATAATTTTGTAAATATAAATGATATGAAATGGGGGGTTGTTGTAGGGCACAACAGGACCAAAGCAGAAAAAACATGGGCAATTTTCCTAATATCCAGGGACAGTTAAAGGACAAGAAATAAAAGGCCAGCATGAAGTTTAAAGTCATCACTCAAGCCAAATATGAAGAGGGAGAAATGTCAAAGAATGAGTTTTTTTTCATAGCTAAGGTTGTTGCCAGCATAGATAAAGAGTTACACTCCTAGTCAAATTAGGTCTCTAATACTGTCAGTTTACAGTCGATTGTAATTAATAGTTTGTTTAAAGTTCAATAGGTGTTAGGTCTAGAGAAATTTGAATTCCCCTATTTTTGGTGGAAGGAGTTCAAGCTTGTAAGGAAATTCTATATATGACAAGAGATATAATGCACCAATGGTTGGAAATTTAAGAGAAAACGCTTATATTGTGTCATTGTAGAAGATTATGTTTTTATGAATACAAACATTGGCTTTACTTCTCAGGATTCAGAAAGAGTTCAATGGTGGCTTGTTTTGTGTTTTTCCTCATTTCCTTATTTGCAGTAATATGAATGTATGATACTTATAACTCATTGGCAATTTTCTAACTTCCTTCATGCATTTGTAAACTATATTTCCTACATGTTTCTATGTGTTAACTAATATATTGAACTTTTGATGCCCTGAATTCCATGTTCAGCTAATATTGTTGTCATACTAAGCATTTTCTGACTCCATAAGCCCAATGGATGTTTATTGACTATGTTTCAACCATTTACACTCCTTCATTTGTTTCATAGAGTTAGCCATCTTATCCATTATCAAAATCTTTAACCTAGTGAGAGAGCCCTCTCAGGTTGAGGAGGATAAGCCTCAGCCAAAAGTTGGTTTGAAACGGTTACTCAAGGTCTACTTGATCAGAAACTTCTGAGGGTTAGGTTTTGTGATAACAGGTAGTTTGAACAAGATGGTAGTTTCATTGAAGTTTCAGGGGGAGAAAAATAGTTGAAGGATTACAAGTTACCAGGAACAAGACAAGATTAGTCTACAAAGGATATGCACAAGTGGAAGGAATTGATTTCGACAAAAAATTTGCACTAGTTGCTAGAATGGAAGCCATCCAGACGTTTCTCATTTATGCATGTTCAAGAAAAATAAAATTCTACCAAATGGATTTTAATTCAACATTTCTGAATGAAGAATTAGAAGAAGAAGTTTACATCAAACAACCTGAATGTTTTCTACTATCAGAAAAAGAAGACTATGTTCGTAGGTTAAAGAAGGCTCTGTATGGTCTCAAGTAGGCTCCCAAATCATGGTATGCTCATCTTGATGGATATCTACGTCAAAAAGGGTTTAAGAAAGGTACTACTGATAACAATCTTTACGTACAAATAGATAAGGATAATTTAACAATCATTGCAGTATATATGGATGATATAATATTTGGTAGCAATGATGATCAACTAAGTAAGAACTTTGCTACAAAGATGCAAAGTGAGTTTGAGATGTCTTTACTTGGTGAGTTGACATACTTCTTCAGGCTTCGAATATCTCAGCAAGAGAAAGGAATATTTATATGTCAAGCCAAGTACATCAAGGAAATGCTTAAGAAATTCAAAATGGAAGATTTCAAACCCATCCTTACTTTGATGGTAACAGGCTGCAAATTGAGCATAGACAATTCATCTAAGGATGTGGATCAAAGGTTGTACAGATCTATGATTGGTACTCTTTTATATGTAATAACCAGATGTTATGCAAGTAGTTGGACAAGTAGCAAGATTCCAAGCAACACCATAAGAATCACATGTTATTGTCGTCAAAAGAATTCTTCGATATCTAAAGGGCACAATAGAATATGGATTTTGATATCCCAAGGGAAGCAATCTCATTATTCAAGCCTTTACAGATGCGGATTGGGCAGGAAGCATTGATGATCGTAAGAGTACAAGTGGAGTAGCATTCTATCTAGGTGGTCATCTCGTATCATTGTTGAGCAAAAAGAAAACCTCAATCTCTTTATCCACAGTGGAAGCCGAATACATTGCAGCGATATATTGTTGTACTCAATTCCTTTGGATGAAACAAACTTTGAAAGATCTTCAAGTACAATTCAGTGAGCCTATTCCCATCTTCTGTGATAACACCAGTGCCATCAACATCTCCAAGAATCCTATCATGCATTCAAAAAACAAAAAACATTCTGATAAAATATCATTTTGTTAGAGAACAAGTCATTGAAAAGAATATCAAACTTGAATATGTTGGTAGAAAAGAACAAATCGTTGATATCTTCACTAAACCTTTACCTCGTGAAGAATTTGAATATCTTCGCCAGAAGCTTGGGATTCTCCCATGTTCTCATTAGATTTTCCATATTCAGAAAATAAAGGGGGAGTGGAAGTGTGTACAGGTTCGCAGGATGGTTGTGTGTCAAGGGGAGTTACCCTTTTCCATTGATGTCAAAGGGGGAGAGAAGGAATTAGGAAGAGGTGCCTTGATCACGGGGGGAGTACTTGTGTTGCCACCAATGCCAAAGGGGGAGATTTTTGATCTAAAGATGATTTGAGGATGCCATTGACGTCAACTCAAGCAGTACCAGGGGCTACACTGATCTTGAAAGGGTATTTTGACTTGACAACTTACTCTATTTTGAGTCAAGGATCTTCTACATAGATTCTACTTATCGAGATGTTTCCGTTGATATATGGCACGCCAAGTAATTCTTCACGGTTTGAGAGATATTCATGTTTGAAGTTAGTAAACCCAGTTAGTGGGATAAAACCCTATGGGGTTGTGGCATAGCACTCATAATTTTTTTTTGTAATTTAATAGTCATTTATTAATAACTTTTTAAGCTCCTAAAATCCCTCCAACATTCTCTATAGAAGCCCCTCTCAACTCTATAAAAAGAAATCTCATATATCATCCAAATTTAGTGATCATGGATTTTTCACTACAACTTCATTTATGCAAAGTCTTAGATTCTTAAATTAAAACCCATTTTATTCACAATCCTGATGAAAGTTGTGACCGAATTTCAGATCTTGGTTCGATATATTTTGGAGATATGATCTGTGGAAGTTAGGGTTTTTGCAGGCTGCCGAATTTCATCTCAAAGAAATGACCTTGGTAAAATTGTCATAACTCTCTCTCTAAGAAGAGGATTGGAATTACGTAAAAAGTGGCGGATAGTGCATGGACTATAGTTTTATGTATATCAATTTCAGAGCCAAAGGAGGAAACAATGACACGTGGCACGTCGTACAAGTTCTCTCTGCTGAACTAGTCAATAATTAGGTTATTATGAAATATTGGAAATAACTTTGCCTTGAAGAGATTAAATTGGGTCAGACCTATGGCATTGGAAAGAAGACTTAAAGGGATTATACAGGACCTAATATCAAATGTTTGGGATCTGAAATTGAAGAGATACATCAGATTAAATATCGTTCTCCTAGAAGGCAAGAAAAAGTAGATCAAGTGCTGTCAAGGGGTGAAAAGGACCAGGCTTTCTAGGGCAGCAGAGAGCAAGGTGCAGCAAAATGATGCAACAGAGGTAAGCTACAGGTAAGTATCTTCTGTGTATGCATGTTCATTTCTTAATTGCATTAGGTTCTTTATATTCTATTTTTTTTTTTTTGTTTAGCACTAACATATGCTTTGTAGAATGAGGTAAGTTTTTCTATTATCATGTCATGGGTATTTCCTTAAAGACTTTTTACAGGTATTATATATTCATCAAGATAAGACTCAATGCATAATATAATGTTATGAAGAATGAGAAAGGGTAGCATGACAAGAGCAACAATCAAGGTGCAGAACAGTAGCAAGAATTTCACCACATGAAGTCTTCAAGTGGGCAACACTGCATACATACATTGTAAGAGTATCATTGTATAGAGTCATTGTAAAAGCATATTTGTAAAAGTTGTATAAGTGTCTATCTGCCAAGTTTTGAAGAGGTAGTGTCGAGAGGTCTAGGATCATCATTAGGTGGTTGTGTCATAGTTGGGGTTATGGTAGAGTGTCATCTTCTTCTACATCATTCTATATAATTGTAAAGTGGACAATTTTTCTTGGTATAGGAGTCCATTCTTCTTTTATTCTTCTATAGGGTGGTAGGGTGGTGCTAGGCTGGTGCATGAAGTCACCAATAGGTTCAAGCCCATGAAAACTTTAGGGTGGTAGGGTGGTGCTAGGGTGAGTTGTAGCTCATTGGGTGTTGGTACATCCGTTCAGTTGAGTATTGAAGAATCTCAGGTGTTGGAGCATCCATCCAGTGGGAGCTAGAGAAGAATGATTTTCTAGAATTCTAGGAAGTTGTTGCTTTAATTTCAGTTGGGGCTGAAGATTAAAGAATGTATTAGAAAAGTGTTTAGTGGTTTTTGACTCGGAGGGGGTTTTCCACCTAAAATATTTGTGCCTCTTGGGTTCATTTATTTATTGTTATTACTGCATAAACGTTAATAATAATTGAAGATTAACTAATGCTTTGAAAAGATTTAAACGTGCTAATTTTTGAGGAATATTGATTCACCCCCCCGCCCTCAGTATTTTCCAACAAGAACTTCATCTAAGAACATTTTATACAAGTTCCCTGCAATGACGGAGAAATCAGTAGCCCTGACCACCATTTATTTCTTATGCTATGTCGTATATCCTTCAGAAGTTATACCTATAGACAAAAACTGGATTGTATCGGCAAAATGTTCATCTGAAAAATGCACAACAAAGAGATGTACATCAGGAAATCCTTCATCAAGACTTGTAGGGTCTTCACCATTCTCAATCCATGAAAGGTGATTGGGTTGAACATTTAATCTCCCTAGCTTCACAACTACTTCAAAGTTGTACTCCTGAAATAGTAGTAACCACCTACAAATCCCCACTCCCCTTGACATAGGCTTGTTGACCAGGTACTTCAAAATGGAATGGTCGATGTACATTTTGAAGCGTGCAGCCAAAAAATAATATTTGAACTTATAGAGTGCATATACCATTGCCAATCCTTCTCACTCCATGGTTGAGTAATTCTTCTCCACCTTAGACAATTTTTTTCTTGCAAATGAAATCGGGTGGTTGATATCTCCTACGCCTAGTTGGGTTAAAACTACTCCTAATGCTATGCAGGAACCATCCATGTGTGTATGGAATTCCTTATTCCAATCGGGGAACACTAGAATAGGTGTTGGCTTGAGGGGGCTTGACCCAGGTTCGAAGTTAATTAGCCAAAAAAATCCCTACACTACTGGCCCTTTCAGCAACAGCACACGAAGCACAGACTGAGGTCTCACCTGAAGAATTATGGGGGGATGATAGAACCAAGTTTCCGCACCGTTGAGATGTCTGAGGGGTCGATTTAGTCCAAATGTGAATAGCTTCACACAGGTCACTTCGCACACTGTCCTATCCTACGAGACCTTCATGATATATTACAATTGCCATTACGTAGCCCTCACCAGGGGCTGAGGTGATTTCGTGCTACCCATGTAGTGATCTGTGCTAATTCCCCAAGTTACACTGCAGATCTTACTTATCTTATTATAACAGTTAGTTAAATTTGCGTAAACAGATACTTTGTATTATATTCTCTTAGACAACATAATCATATGAGTTCGCGCATATAAACAGTAGAAATGCAATTCATACCCAATATACTCAATGCATAAAATAGGAAAAAGATGCACAACAATTCTACGAAACTTCTCTTTGTTACTTCTCCAAAGGCTACAGACTCGACTCACCTTGTGCACTCAGCTATAGACTACTAGGCCTTTGCACACTCAACTGTAGAGCCTTCTCCTACTCTACGACCCAAGACTCGACTCTACACTTAGATAAGACTCAATTCTTCATCATTCATTCTTAATTGATTCCTTCCTTTACAACTTAGAGCCTCATTCTATTTATACAATCCCATGGTTCACAGACAATGGGTAGATCTCTAAAGCTAACACTACATTTACAAAAATTAGGGTGGAAAAACCTATTACTCATTTACAAGTTTTCACTCCGCACCCACAAAACGTGGAGCCTTTACATCGGATTTAGTCAAAATTTGGGCTTTAAGCCCCAAAACTTCCCTTGGGGGATCCCACACCTAACAGGCCCCCAACACAAACATCGTGACTAGTCCTCGACTCACTCTGTCAGTGCGGGCATCTTCATGCAGAGACCTCCCAACTCTCCCTGAACTGCTACAAGATCGGCAACACACTGAGCATCTGCCTTCTCTAACTCCTGCACGCGCTGTTTAGAGACCACGTTATCTGAACTGCTTCCTTGCATCTACTCCTACGTTCCTGGCATCTGCTCGATCTTGGCTTTGATCAAGGTTGTAATGACGAAGGCCTCATTGATCCATGGTTGGACGTGTGCCTTCAAAACCACTTCTTTATGTCGTGCTGCGTCTACTTGCTCCTTAAGCGCTTGTCGTGTAAGGGCCACTGTCTGCGCAGTCCCTTTCATAATATAATATCTTTGCTTTAGCTCACTTGCCTATATTTCCAAGCGTTGTATGTTCAGGTCCTCCTCTAGAGTGGCGAGGATCTCAGACGACTCTTCTAAAATTTTGGTGCAGTCCTTCACTGCACCACTGATCTCTTATGTTCCCTTTGTGATGGTGCTGGTGCACTGTTCCATCACCTCTAGTGGAGTTGAAGGCTGCGCCTTGAACTGTAGCTCAGCTATATGAAGGTTTAGCTCCAACTAAACCTTAGCCATTTCTTCTCGTGCCTCACGTACCCCTGTTGCTAACCTCTGAATGTGCTCCTCTGCTTGGATGGCCAACTCAGGGACCATCTGGAAAGATTCTTCAACCACCTACACAATCTACCGGTTCTGCGCCACGACCTCATCATGTTATAGGCTCAGTTTCTCCATGTGAATTCGCTGCTCACTTATTTCCTGGAGCACGCGGCCCTCCCTAGCCCGAAGTTCTGCAATTACTTCATCCTACTGAACATAGAGCATCTCCCGAGGGAGCACAACCATGTTGATCCCCACTCCTTTTAGTGCACTGACCGTAGGCCTATCGACATCATTTTCTGTAACCAGTGCCCCATGTCAGGCGACGAAGACTTATGGCCCTTGCACTTCTTCTCTGTTACTTGTTGTTATTCAGCAGCTACTTTCTGTTATTCTCTTGCTACCTTCACAGTGTCCCGCACCTCCTACATCTTTGCTTCTACTGCCTCTTTTCTTCTTTTCTCTGCCAACTGTGCCATTTGCAGTTTTGCCTCCTCCTCCTTCCTTTGTGCGGCTGAATTCTCTATTCCCAATGTGGAGATGGCTGGAGCATGCCACTATAGCAGCCATGGCTCAAGTACGATGAATATGACATCGTCAGTGGCTAGGTACGAGAGCTCATTCCACTTCTTCGCGGGGTCCTTGTGCATCTTGACATACATGTGATGGAAGTCCACCTTGAACTTTGCGAAGCTTTGTAGACTATTATAGACAATGGGTGATAACCTTGTCTTGCGGTTAATCCCCATTCTAATGTTAATCTCCATGAACACCCAATATCTTACTATCTTAGATCTTTTGTGCGTCTTTACTGGCCCACAACGAAGCATACTTTGCTGCCTCCAAAAGATCCTACACAATTATGGGGAACTCGCTGTCCTTAGGAAATTCCCAAGCCACCAATACTATGGATAGGAAAATCCATGCATAGTGGAAGGTCTTCCCCTGTTCTTGTGCCTCATGATAATTCTACAAGAACTCCTTGCACAAGTACTCTGACCAGTTAAACTGGACCCCCTCCATGCACTGCGAGGCAAGTGCTATCACTGGCGCAAGCACCTCATCCATGTGGCACTTCCGCATAACCTTGCCAGCCAGTATTTGGGAGGCAACTCTAACTTCCTTATTGTTGATACTGGAGATCACGTACCATCTCTTCTTTTTCTCCAACTAAAATTTTTCCTTCATGGCCTTTGTGATGGCCAAGTCATTGCTCTTACCCTCCAAAATATCCACTAGGTCCTCCCCCTTACAAGGGAGTCAGGTAATTCTGTGGATTAGGTGGTCCATGATGGGGATGGGCTCCTCCAGCCACAACCGCCCATCATGCACCAGGTAAAGCAACTGCCTAATGACAAAGATAGTTACTGGGGCACGATGGTAATGTGGCACTCAGATCAGGTTTAAGAACCATGCTTCCTCTACTCTGCAAAACCACTTGTGTGGCTCCAACTCTATGACTCTCACCAGAGTGTTTTTCTTCGGCTTCATGAGCTACGCGGTTGCCAAGTGTGGGAACTTCTCATGGTCCGTAAGATCCCAATATTCAAACTTTAGACTTGGCACCCGTCCCAAGTGCGGTCCTTCAAAAATGATATCGTTGGGTAGCAACGGAGTCTGTAGAGAGCTCTTGCTCTCATCTAGATCTTTGGGCACCCTTTCCTGCCCCTTCCGCGGAGGAACATATGCGGGCAGCCTAGTTAGAGGGTGTGTGCCCTCAGTTTCCACCTCCATGTCTTTGTCCTCCTCCTCTTTGATGAGGATTTCCTCAAGGTCTTCTTCCTCCTCATCAGTTTCTAAATTAACCGCTTCCCCTTTTCTTCCATGGTCAGTTTAGTTCGCAGCGGGTTTCTGGGGGACCCGCGCACCAGGACCATGGGTTTCTTATCTTTCTTGGATCTCAGCATGCACGGTGATTTAGGGATTTTTGCGACTATCCCGACACTCTCAGGGCCATCTCCTATTGTCATGGCCTGCGTGACCTCTTTAACAGCCATCTCGCCGATATCCACGGCTTCCTCTGGTGTTGCCATCTTGCTGTTCCAAAAACCTCTCAACTATTCAGGTAGGTGTTCACACAATGCCTTTAACTCCAATAGATCAAACAGGTCTAGGTTCAGAAATCTCTGGGTGCATGACAACTCAATTATCAAATGGCCAAGTGTTGTTCTTTTGGTATCCTTTTGCAATTTATAAAGCCTTTTGAAATCGAATTCGACCATTGCCCCCAAATCTGGTTCATTAATGCTCCCTTGGTGATAGATTTTCCCAAATCTAGCCCATAAAGCCTACCTTAAATGCCTACCACCCACTCCATTTGGTCTCAAACCAAGCATCACATCATGAATAGTGACTATAATGGTCACTTTCCAGCCAACCCGTGCATCAGCGCAACTACCCTTGCACTGTCGCGAACCTTGTGACACTTCACTCCTACGCGTAGTTCTGTCATCATGCAGCCCTAGGGCAGAGTAGTTTATAGTCCTGTACCTCCTTTCAACTACCTGGAGTGCTAAGACTGTGCCCCCCACGGTTAGTCAGGTGGCTGGGCCACCTATATATGGCTTTAATCGACTATTACTTACTTCTCTTGGGGAGGGTCCACTAGTTGGCTTCACCAACTGCATCGCGCCACCATCTGTGATCCCCTTAGTAACATACGGTCCAATCCAAGGCATCAAATTGATAAATTCTCAGTGATAGTCCCCAAATTCGTCAACGTAATCGTGTGCATCATGTTTTATCACCATGATTTTCTTATCAAGAAATTACTTCTTTATTCCTTTCTCAAGCTTCTTGACTTCTTCTTTCACCATGGCTCTTTTTTCTCTCAACCGAACTCTTTCATTCATGAGTTTTTGGATCCTGAGATTACCCTACTGGATCTCTTCATTGGGTCCCAAGCATTCTTCTTCATCCTCTTACAACTGCATGATCCCTTGTTCCAAGGGTTTGTGAACCATCATATCCATGGGCGCTGTTATGCGCGGACTAGGCATGATATATTCCATCGGCATTATAGTGTTCACTCCATAGGCTAGCCTAGAAGGCATTTGTTCTATTAGTTTCTTGCACGTTGTCCCATAAGCACATAAGATTGCTGGTACGCACAGGTCCCAAACACTTCGCTGCGCATTATATACCTTGTTCAGTGCTTCACACACATCGTTAAATGTGTTCGCATGGATAACATTATACGCTTATTCTCCCCACACTCTATTGTTCCAACTTGAGGAACCATTCGCGCATTTTTTCCCCCTCCCCCCAACACATGCTTATTGAGCATGTTTCCCAACGCAAAGTTCATTTGCATCTATGTAGGTTGTTTACCATATGCCTGTACCCACCTAGTCAGCTGCGCACACGGACCATCCCATCCATTGTATTTATCCGCCAATTCCACTATAGGTTTCCCAAATCGTGAGTGCATCATCCTCCTACATGCATGCTAGTCTTCAAAGCTTCCTTTGTGCGTACCTCACCACCTTGCAGGCGTAGTGGGTAGTACCCAATTCAAGGCCTAAAAAAGTTGTTTTTCCGGCACCTTCCTTTCGAATCTATCCAAGAAAGCATCTACCTCACCTAATCCATCATAAGTATGGATATCTCTCACTTTTGTTGATACGTAGAGCAGTGACCTTGACATCATGTTACAATTAAGTGTGGTTACCTCGTGTAATCGGTTCTACCATCATTCTATCTCCTCATCCGAATTTGAAGTGCAGGAGCTTTCACACTCCCATTATATTCATCCATTTGTGGTGAGATTTACCCAGTCTTGCTCTCATGCAGTTATCTTGTAGATGGTCCAAATCGTCATCACTTTCATAGTCGTGCACCATCTCTTTATAGCACAATCCCTCAGCAGGGTTCAAGGGTATAACTACGCACAGAGACTTCTTCTCAAAAATCATCTTACGCTTTTTCAGATTAATCACCCCATTCATGTCAGTGGTCCAATCAATTCCTAAGAGAGCGAGGTAGGGATTGCTGTCATCAACAATCTCTATCACCTCAAAGTCTGCTAGTGCGCTCGCTCCTTCAATATCCACGGTGATTCCATGCAATCACCCCAGGGGTATTATCTTCTGTTAGTTCGCCATTCGCAACTAAATAGGAGACCACTACAGCCTAGTCATCCCCATGCACTCCCATGTCTACTTCGGTAGAACATTCGCATCCGATCCTAAGTCCATAATTACTTGGTCCATCTCATATTCTCCAATCTGCATGGTTAGCCTCATTTCTCTTCCTGTCCTTGTCTTATGCTTTCCAATCTTTTGGACTATGCACAGTTCTCCTAGCGTAGTCCTAGGGCATTTGTTAATGAGTTCCTGCAATCCTTTTACAACCTTATTGTCATGCAGTAGCTTCATGCATGTTTCCAGTAACTTCGTAAGCATAGATGGGTCCATTTTGAGCTCCAATCTATCTTTTATTACTGAAGTGGAGGCATCAGCAAAGCTCTTCTTAGCTTCTGTTGTAGCATTTTTTGGTTTTGATAAGATAGAATATTTGAAAAAATGTTAAGTTAGGATACAGACATAACAATAGTGAATAAAATGTTTTTTAAAATATCTTGATGATGATGTCCATATCAAAGAAAATGTTAGGTTATATGTCCTAAAAAATCAATACAAAAAGAAAATGTTAGGTTAGAAAGAAAAGAAAACAAATAAACTCTGAAAGTGAGAAAGTCTAAATGCCACTACTATTGTTTCTACAAAATAATGGTTGTGTGCAGCTTGTCATAAATGCCACAACCCATGGCAATCAAATAGTTTAATCTTGACCCCTTCATGCTTTAAATTTGATGTTATAGTTAGAGAATAAAGATCTAGCCAAATTATTTAATCTTGGCAGATCAATAGTTAGGTAGAGAATAATAAGGTGCTCATTAGTTTAATCTAAGCCCTTGGAGGTTATAAGGTTAGAATTCGATAGTTTGCTTTTGTAAAATAAAAAGAAAGGAAAAGGGTTTGATAGTTTAAATGCACCCATTAAGTGAAGAAAAAATTATAGGATAAGCAAAGGGTAAGTAGAAGAAAGGTTGCATAAGTTTGATGATTGATTGGAAAAAATGTACATTTTTCATGTTTTACTGTATGTTTCTATGTCCATGATGCAGTTACACAAAGCAAATGAAGGTTTACAAGATCAATTAATTAACCTCCCATTCATCGCCATTCATCCCTATATTTAGTAATTTTCCCTTCCCGCCTTCATACAGTTCATATTCATTCATTTTCCATAAAAACCCCTTTTCCTAAGGTTAAAATCCATTTTGTCTAGGAAAACTAAAAACCCCATGTTAAATCCCCTTTTACCCAAAAACCCACAAAAATTTGTTTAGCCTAAGTATTGATATATATATGTGAAAGCAAATAACTTATTAGAAAGCATCATACTTAGTGTATTTCCCCCTTTCCACTCATATTTCATATTAACTCTAACTTATAGTATTAAACCACTAAAAGTTCCCTTTTCTATATATATTAAGTCCCCTCTAATAAAATACCTTAAAACCATAAGTTTTATAATAAAACTATGTATTTAATAAAACATCGCATCGGCGGATCACAAGCGTTTCAATGTGCATGCACTCAAATCGCGATTGTGATGGACCCGGACCCGATGCAGATATATATCATAATTCATACCCATTTTGTATCTGCCCCCATCACAAGTCTTGGCTAAAGCAACAACCCTCCACCATTGCGATCTCTGATATGTGATAGGAAACCCATACCCGATCGCATTATTATCTATGATCTATTTTCCAGATCGTGTACGACCCCTATCTCATTCCTTTGCGATGGGCCTTCCTTCGCTAAACTCCGATTGCGATATGCGATGAACCTGTAGAAATTTGAATAATATAACACTTATTCACAAAGATTATCCTGATTATACACTATTTGCGGAATGCATGCATAATACATAACCTCCTCTACCATTGATCATCATTTTGTGAAATTAAAAAAAACAATCGCATGCGCACATTGAAACATCAATCACACATATCAACATAGTATGTAATGGGGAAAGAATATAGCTGAAAATCCCCAACTATCTATATATTATAATGATAGAGAACATGTAACAATACATAGTACAATACTCCTCACAAGTACTCAGTACTATCTCCACATGCTACACACAAAACTAGCTTAGATTTGAACAAGTCATTGGTTCAAATCTCCTCCACTGTTTGCCTGCCTCTACTGCGCAATCCAAGTTGAGAATGGATCAGATCCAAGTTCGAATTCCCTTGGCTTGTACTGCACAATCCTCATTGGCAATCTCCATCAATGATTGTGCAAATCTCATGCACAACTATAGTCACAACTGATAGTAGTCTCACCCTTTCACCCACCTCTAACACTTGTCTCCACTGAACTATCCATGCACTGAGTTAAATAATGTATTCTTTAGTTGATTTATGAGTTAATAATTAGTGAATTAATTAACAATTAATTCACATCACTCATCACCAGTGTATTTGGCAGTTAGACTAAATACAACTAGTTCAACTAAGTCAAACTGAACACAACTCCATCAACTGCTCAGTCAACTCCACCAAACTCAATCACTTGAGCTCTAACTGAAGTCCATCATGCAATAGCTCAACTAACCCATAGGAAAAGCGTATTTCCTTCTGGCAGTTACATGTGCCACATCTGTAGATCGAACTGAAGTGTTGCAAGAGGATAAGATAATGTTTATAGTCCAAATATTATTAAGAGCTAATAATATTCGACTGTTCTATTTTTTTACTAGCAGTCTAGAAAAATACTTTGCACCAAAAATAGCCTACGGGCCCACTTAGTGAAGACGACTTCTTTTCACTAAGCTCCATCATCTTGTTGCATTTTCAATAGAACCCTAACCTGATATCATTTATCCACCCAAATTCATACCTTTTCAAGTCCGCCATACCATGTTTTGCAAAGGTTTTCTTTGTTAAAAAGTTTTTAAAATTTAAACGAAGAATCGACCTAAACCTCTCTTTTATCATAAAACCCAACTAATCTCAGTTTTAAACCATAATAAAGCCCATACTGCCATATTTAATCATTGGGACCCTCCGTACTGCTCTTTCGCTCCACCATTGTTCGATCACATACATTCAAATCCAACGGCCCTCAGCGATTTCAGGTTGGCTCTCTGTGCGGGCATTACCCACCTTGACAGTGGTATTGCACTGATCTCCTCTTTCTACGTGTCAGGCCTAGATTTTATCTGGTGACTCCTCCCAAAACCACCCATGCCTTATAAGCGGTGCATTGAAAACCAAAACCACCTCCTGCATAACGACAAAATGACCACTGTTCACTTTGTGCCATATTTCTAAAAGAAAACCTTTTTTCTGTTTAAACGAAAAAACTACCATTTTGCTCTATTTTTCCTGTTTTCACAGTGAAACCTCAATAAGCCGCTGTGACCAATAAAACCATTTTTTACCTTCCGATATGCTCTAGACTCCTTCAAATGTCCTTCCCAGCTCAATAAAGCCATTGACGACCTTCTCTGTCACCTATGTTTCTCTTAACAATTTCTGTGTTTTGCAGGTAAAGACTCCTATCCTAGGCTTACAAAGAAAAAGCCTGCATATAGTTAGAAGACAAATATAAAGATCATATCAAATTACTTTACCATGTGACATAAACTCTAAAAGGATTTACTGTTGAAAAACACAGTGAAAACCTGAAATGCATAGTAAAGGTAAAAAGAACATAGTAAAGGCTACTAAGCAGGGTTAAAGGATATTCACAAAGTTTAAAGAGTATCATATGAAAGATCAAAATGAAGGAATCAGCTAGTGTCCAGGATACAAACAATTTAGCAACTTAAAGGGAAAAATATCAAACGACAAAGCCAACACAACCTGAATAAAAGGGACAACAAGAAGCAGTTAAATAGTTGCCCCTATCTTCTTGCATGAAGATATTTTCCTTTCTTAGAATAAATCTTAATCAGTTTTAGGATATTTTCCTAGTTTCATTATTGTATAAATAACTCTCTTCTCGAGTTGTTATGAGTTCAAAGTTCAAGATTCATTGTTCATTGCTTGTTAAGTCTTGACTGTTCATTCTACTTTGAACCTGGTTGCACCTTTGAAGGAAGCTCTTTTAGACACTTGATGTACTTAGTCTTTCTGGAACCTTAATACAAAGCAGAGGATTTTGAATTTGGTTTTACACAGTCTGTGTTATCCTGTAAGTTTTTCCAGTTATCAATCATTATGATTTTCTTCATATGCTTATGACTTATAGATATATCTAGGTAGGAATAATTGTGTCTTAATTTATTCCTATAAGCTCCTGAAGTGATCATCTATTAAGAGAATGGATTAATGAACTGTCTGTTTAGCTAATCCCCTCTAATCAATAAATCATCAACATCTTCTGTAAGCTTAAGTATATTGCCTTGAATCTTTGGAACATAGTTTAGAAGGTTTTCACACTTATGATTGTTCTGTTTTACAGTCTGGAAACTATGATAATCATATTATTTTCTGTCTTCTTCTCACCACTATTTGATCTATATCACTGTGTAAAGCTTTATAGTATCCCTTTGCTAAGATATTAATATTATCCAAAGGATTAAGTATTTCAATTCTACATTTGTCTTCATTCATTGGTCTTCCAAAACTAAAACCAAAAACCCCAAAACAATTATTTTAGATGCTCTGGCATTAGTAGCTGACCTACTACTATCTTAGAGGTACAACATCAGATTGGCGCTGCTGCCACGGATTCGAATTTCTTTTAAGTTTCCCTTGGGACAATGATATTCATTCATTCTTTTCCTTTAAGGTGATTAAAGGTTTAGAAAGGTTAAAATCATTCACCTAGGTGACTCCACACTCCCAAGCTAACACCTTTTAAACTTACCAGATCTCGTTCAGAAGCTGACATAGTTAGTCCTCTGACAGATCCTGAAAGGCTTTTGAGAAAATCCAGTTCTAAAAGGGGACACCAGCCATCTTCTTTTTCCTCTTCAGTCCTACAATATGAAGAATTAGAATCATTTGACCCCTATAGTAATATCCCATCTAATCTTGATTACTCCCATTTATCACCTAGGATTGCTGATCTTCTAGTTAAAGGAGTTGATTTTAAGTCAGCCTACTTTATTCATTCATTAGACTCTCATCCAATACCCACACTACCATCAGGATACCCTAAAACTGAATCTGATTTGGGTGTTGATCTACCAGAATATAAACCCACATATTTCATATCCCCTGCCACCTATCCATTTCCTTCCATTTTTGTTTGACCTGAAGCTTCTTCTTCTAAACAATTTGAGGAGATCTTATCTATATATAACAATCCTCTCTTTTAAACAAAAGAAGGCATTCCTTTACAGGTCCCAAAGTTAGTTGTTAAGACTCCTTTGAAGTCTTTCAGGAGATCTCCTCCTCCTTCACCTCCAACTAGTTCATCAACCCCTAAATCACCATCTTCTTCCTCTACTTCTTGTTCATCCTCTACATCCACACAAACACCTCATACTCCACCTGGACAACCTCATATACCTCAAGCACATCATACACCACCTACTGTCATGGCTTTCCGACATATTGTATAGGCCAGATATGCTGCCTTAGTCTTACGTAATAACCTTGATGAATTCCCAGCTAGATACTTAAAATACCTTCCCAAGTACAATGGAGAAACTGGTCCCTCAACTGAAGACCATCTTCAAGCTTTCCTAGACTTTGCAGACAACATGAATATTGAACAAGAAAATGTTTATATGAGATTGCTTGTACAGTCACTTGAAGGAAATGTGAGGATTTGGCTTAGGCAGTTACCAGGAGCTTCCATTGGCAATTGGGAAGAGATTACAACCATATTTAAAAATCGATGGGGTGTGAAAAATGATCCTCTTTACTTCCTCACAGAATTTGAAGAGCCTAAAAGGAACTTCAGTGAACCAGTATTAGATGTTATCAAAAGATTCAATAAACTCTATAAAAAAATGCCTCCTGATTGTAAGCCCCTTGTAGCAGCAGCTAAGTCTAGATTTTCTAAGGCTTTTGATGATCACTTTGCCTATTATGCTATGAGAGAGAACTTCAAGAAATCTTGAAGATATGCAAGCAAACGCTATAGAAGTAGAAGCAAATAGGGTAGCCTCAACTTCTCTAAAACTTAAGGAAGAAAAGGCCCAAAGAAAACTCAAATCTATTCAAGAAGCATCTAGTTCCTCTAAGACTAAGTCAGAAGACTAAAAAATAGATGAAATAACATATCTTCTTAGAAACATATCAAATAGGATTTCAAAGAATGAGACCCAACCTAGGACAATAGAACAAACAATTACCAGACCTCAAAATCAAAATCAACGTCAGTATAAAAGAAATCCACCACGACAAATTCTTCAGAAACCTAGCAATGATCAATAGGTTCCTACTCCTCTATTGATAGATGACCAACAACCTGATGATAATACTATGAAAATTACTGAAGGTATTAATAGTATGGATTCTTCTTCCAATCAAATAGCCATCATTCCTATCTCACGACAAAATTAGGTTCAAGAAGATCAAGAATCTTCACAGGTCTCTAAATATCCTGCTTTCTTTGAATTTTTAATTGCAGAATTAAACAAGAGCTATGATCTTAGGCCTAGGCTTGGTCCTGGGAGACCTCCAAAGGAAACTCCAATAATTGAACCATGCACCAAAATTGCTGAAGCTCAAATAACTCTTATTCAACCCTTAGATCAGTCAATTGATACTACACAAACTGGTAAAAACATTTTGACTACATTTAATGTTGAAAAAGAAGTAGAGAGGGTTAAGATCCCAATTCCACTGTCATATATTTCTAAAAACCCTGGTTACAAAATGCAAGTCACAAAATGGATACAAAATACCTTGGTTGATGTTGAAGGTGATGACATAAGTCTGCAAGATGAAAAACCAGCAGTAGTTTTTGGCCCTAGTTCAAACATGATAAATGAGATAGTGCCTCCTTTCTATGTAACTCTTAAAACAATTGATTCCATGTTGTATAATTGTATGCTTGATTCAGGAGCATCACACAACCTTATGCCAAAATCTATCATGGACCATTTGAAACTTGACATAACTAGATCCTACCATGACTTGTACACCTTTGATTCTAAAAAGGTGCCTTGTTTGGGATTTATTAAGAATCTAGTGGTTACCCTTGCCGAAATTCCAGTGAAAAGTGTAGTACTTGATATTGTTGTCACAGATATCCCTCGCAAGTTTGGAATGCTCCTTTCTAAGTCTTGCTGTGCCAAATTAAGGGGAACTCTACAGATGGATATGTCATATGCTACTATTCCTATTTATGGAGGAGAGAAATTAAGATTATATAGAGAGGTAAGATTTATACATACTGTTTGTAAGACTGACTAGCCAAGGAACCATCCCATTTATGCAATAGATCAAGACTTTGGTTGTTTTCAACTCACTTCAAACCAACATAAAACTCAAGTCAAAATTGAAGAGGTAGTTGAAAGCCCTGAACCAAACCAAAGTGATATTTGGAAACTGTTCTTTGATGGCTCTTGCACAAAAGATGGGGAAGAAGCTGGAGTAGTTTTAATTTCACCTGAAAAAGAAAATATAACCCAATCATGTAAATTAGACTTCGAAGTTACAAATAATGTGGGTGAATAGGAAGCTTTCCTTTTAGGATTGCAATTAGCCAAAAGCTTAAAAGTTCAAAACTTGAGTGTTTTTACTAATTCAGAACTTATTGTTAAGTAAGTAAGAAATGCTTGCCAGACCAAGCACCCTAGACTTAGGTCCTACCTAAATGAAGTATGGGATTCAGTTGAAAACTTCTTTGATGCTTTTAATTTGACTCATATTCCGATAGATCAGAATATTCATGCAGATGCCTTAGTCGTCTCTGCTAGCTCTTTTAAAATTCTTGATCATACTGATGTACTCTATCAAATACAAATCAAATATAGGTCATCTATCCTAGATAATCTGAAAAATTGGCAAATATTTGAAGATGATGAACATTTGAAATCATTTCTGCAGGTAATAGATGGTTTTCCATTTCTACAAATTGATGAATATAGAAATGAAATAAATGAAAATGCAGATGGAAATGATATTTCAGATTTTAAAATGAAAATTGCTAATCATGACATTATTCAATTATCTAATAATTTTATTCCAAAAGGACTCATTCCTTTAGGACAATTGTTTGATCAAAATGATGTCTTCTGAAACCCTCAATCCATTTCTTCATAAGATGACATAGAAGAGATTAACATGGGAACTGATGAAGATATCAAAAACATCAAAATATGTGCATCTCTAGACCTTGAGAACAAAGCTCAATATCTTAAGTTACTACAAAATCATAAGGATTTTTTCTTGGACTTATGCTGATCTAAAGACCTACGATACTTCGTTAATACAACATAAGATTCCTTTGAAGCCATAAGCAAAACCTTATCAATAGAAAATTAGAAGGATAAATCCAACCCTTCTACCAACTATAGAAAGGGAGATTAAGAAAATGCTAGATGCTCAGATCATCCTCCCTCTTAGATATTCTAATTTGGTTGCAAATCTAGTTCCTATTAGAAAGAAAAATGGAGAAATAAGAATCTGTGTGGATTTTAGAAATTTTAACAAATCATCATTAAAAGAAAATTATCCTTTGCCCAAAATGGATCAGTTACTTCAAATGGTTTCAGGAGCACAAAGACTTTCTATGCTTGATGGTTTTTCAGGTTACAATCAGGTGAATGTTGATACAACAGACAGAGAGAAGACAACCTTTACTACACCCTGGGGTACATTCATGTATGCTAGGATGCCATTTGGCTTAATCAATGCTAGAGAAGCATTTCAGAGAGCTATGGACATAGCTTTTATGGGCTAGGTAAATAAATTTGTGGTTATTTATATTGATGACATAACTCTTTTTTCTAAATCTGATCATAAAGATCTAAAGAACTTGATGAAGGTTTTTGACAGGTGTAGAAAATTTGGAATATCATTGAACCCTAAGAAGTCCTTGTTTGTTGTCAAAGAAGGAAAACTATTGGGCCATATAATTTCAAAGGAGGGAGTAGTAATTGATCCCAAACGAGTATCTGCCATTGAAACATTGACCTTACCTAGAAACAATAAGGAGATTCAAGATTTTCTAGGCAAGATTAATTTTCTAAGGAGGTTTATTCAAAATTATGCAGAGATTGTAAAAGATATAACTGACATGCTCTGAAAGGACCATGAAGTCAGATGGACTCCCTCTTCTAGGCATGCATTTGAACAAATAAAAAGGGCTATCTCTAAAGCTCCCACCTTAGCTAGCCCTGATTATACTAAGCCATTTAGTATTTTCTCTTTTGCCTCTGAATCAACCCTTGTTGTCGTTCTATTACAGAAAAATGAAGATTCCCATGCGCAACCCATAGCCTTTTTCGGCAAGGTTATGAGAGATGCTAAACTTAAGTATGCCATCATTGAGAAGCAATCCTATGCCCTCATTCAGTCCCTGAAGTCATTTAGGATGTGTGTTTTACATTCACCTATTACTTCGTATGTTCCTAATAATGTTGTGAAAATTGTCCTAACCCAACCAGAGGCTGATGGGAAAAGAGGTATACGGATCACTCAAATTTTGGAGTTTGATATAACTATCGAGACTACCAAGTTAGTAAAAGGTCAAGGATTAGCCAAGCTTCTAGCTGAATCCAACTGTAAAGTACTTGGGATCCATTCTGCTTTAGAAATAAAAGGGAAGAATACACAAGAACCTTCTATCCTTGTGGAAGGGGGGAATCCACAAGAACCTTCCTTTCATGCAGAAGGGGAGAATCCACAAGAACCTCTACCTTCAGAGCAGATCAGTCCTACACACATTGATGAAAAATTCTTGTCGTCAAACTGGTATCAAGATATTGTAAATTTCTTGATCCATTTTGAGTGTCCAACATCATTCTCCAAAACCTAGTGTAAACCCTTAAGTTAAAAATAGTCAAGTACTGCATTATAAATGAAAATTTATATTGGAAAGATCCACTGAATATTTTTTATTATGTTTAACAGAATCATAAATTGAAGGAATCATTGATTAGTTTCATACAGGATTTTTCGGGGTACATTATGCTTGGAGAGCAACAGCATACAAGATTCTAGAGGAGGATTTTATTGGCCCACATTGTTCTTACAAGTAGGGGCAAAAGTCAGAGGTTGTGTTCCTTGTCAAATGTTTGTTGGTAAACAAAAATTAGCAGCTCTTCCACTCGTTCCATCAATTGTTTCAACACCTTTTTCTCAATGGGGATTAGTCTTTGTTGGAGAGATTCACCCCACTTCAAGTAATCAACATAGATGGATCCTCACTGCAACAGACTACTTTACTAAATGGGTGGAAGAAATTCCAATAAGAAATGCTACTGATTTAGTAGTAATTAAGTTTATTGAGGAGAATATCTTATCTAGGTTTGGTTGCCCAACTCAAATTGTCACTGATAATGCAACAACTTTTTCTAGTGTTAAAATTATTAACTTTTCCCAGAAATATCAGATTCTATTACATCATTCAACTCCATACTACCCTCAAGGTAGTGGCCTTGCAGAGTCATCAAACAAAAGCTTGGTCAAGGTAATAAAAAAGACTCTAGCTGATCATAAAAATAGTTGGGATTCACATTTGATTTATGCAGTATGGGAAAATAGAATTACTCCAAAGAGATCAACTGGAAAATCTCCAACTCAATTAGTCTATGGGAAATATGCAATCTTCCCTACCAATTTGGCCTTCCCCGTTTTAAAATTCCTACAGGATTCAATAGATGAACCTGATGATTTTTCAAGAAGAATAAATCAAATTATTGAGCTTAATGAAAATAGACATCAAGTTAAACACAAATTGAAGAAATATCAGAATAATATGAAGGCCCTGTTTGACAGAAGAGCCAGGGAGAGGGACTTTAAGGAAGGTGATCTAGTTCTAAGATGGGATGCTAGGAGAGAAGAGAAAGGAAAGCATGGCAAATTTGACAATCTATGGTTTGGACTGTTAAGGGAGAATTTCCCCTAAGGTCTTGGGTTAATACCCTAGTAGAACGAGGGTTATCTATAAAGAAAAACAAGCATTCCACATAGCCATGATGCTAATGTAAACAAACTACGTGAAGAGAGGTGCACCTGGGTGTCATTCGTTTGGGAAGATCCAGCTAGGGTCCAAACCCTCTTGGAGTTCCTTTTGCTCCTTCAACCTACAAAACAATCAATTTAAGAAAGCACAACAGTATATGGACTAAACATCATAAAGAAATAAACTTCATATCATATTGAAAGTTAGTTATGCAATTGAAATAATCATTCATTTGTAAATCATAACATTGATATCATAAACATGAAGAAGATTCATATCAGGAACAAGACAAGTGTTTCTTTTATTATAGATAACAAAAGTAGAGAAAGGAATGATTTCACCTGATTCTTCCTTTTGCAAGCTCCAAACGGAACTGTCCTCCAGATTCGTCCGATCTCAAACCTTCAATAAGCTCCTTCCATAACTCACTCAAGGATATCTCAACAAATGGAAAGACATCATAACTCGAGGAAACGAGGGTTTCCTATAATGGGGGAAGTGCTGGAAGCATAGGGATATTCAGACCTGATCTAGTATAATATCAACAGAGTGATTTTTCCCTCTATTCACTCCTCCCTTAGGCCTTCCCATTGAAGCCTTTTTATACTTCTCCCAAAGTAGTTTTTTAGTTGGGAATTCATTGGGAACAGTTGGGCCACGGGCACTAATAGGTAATCAGCAGGTAAAACATGCGATCTTCACCCAAAATTAAGGAGATTTATTTTTTTTAAGTGTTTTAAGACATATGCGAGTTGGGTATACACAGATCTACACACACACACATTTAGCTAAGGGAAATGTCGCGTATAAGGAATAAAACACTGTTTTTTAAGTATTTGGACCAGGTCTGGAAGGAGGGGTTGCCCTAGGCCATGAGTGCAACATCACAAACATCAAGAGTGAGATTTGGAGCTATAACATATGCCCCCTAATATATGAGGTCAGAAGGGATACATGATGGCCAAAATATATTATGTAAGTGCATGGAAAGGAAACCTGTCAAAAACTGAGAAGGACTTCACCAGGGTTCAGCTTGCCAAGCCACAAAAGGAGATCAGCAAGAAACACAGTCTGAGGCGGGCATACCCATGCTCAGAGAAAGTAAAGCATGTCCGCATATCAAGTACAAGTGGATCCACTAAGTATACAAGTATAAAGCACTGGAAGATACATAATGGATCATCTGATCACGATCGAACAAGTACATGTCTAAATATCATATAAGAATGTCAATGATACTGAATGATGAAGAAAATCACTGATATCAAACACTGATCCCCAAAAGTACCAAATGAACATGATGGAGTAAGATGGTACTACACTACAAACTCAGGTGCCATCATATAAAATGTTGTCATGAATGAATGCAACATATAAGGTGGAGTGGTATCAACTAGCAGCAACAGGAGCATCTGTCAAGTGAACTAATGAATGTTGATGCAACCTGAGGTCTTCACCGACCGCCATGGTACATTTCTACACCATGGGAATAAATGATTTGAATTCAACCATGTGAGAAATCATTTGATTACCGGTCATTGATGTATACTGTTAACAAACGTGATACTACTCATCGATAATGATAATGAGCGTCAAGGTACCTAGTACAATCTAACAAGTGTGAATAGATGAGCTGGAGTCGAACACCTGTAAGAATCTATTAGTTAGGAGACAATGACGATTTCCGACTGTCAATAGCAAAGGATCTGCCACTAATGACTACAAACCCCAAGGTACTGCCAAATGGACTCTAGATCTCTACCCCAGAGTAATGTGTCGTAGTCGATAAGGAAAGATCCGCTAGAAGGAAGGAATTAAGGCATCATTCATAAATCTAACACGAGTGTAACTTGTAGGCCAATAATGTGGAATGAATTGGACGAAAAAAGATGTAGTAACCCAACAGAAGCATGTTTTCGACGTACACAAGATGTGGCTAGCACACGACAGAAACCATCTGAACCAACCAATAATGAAAGTTGACACAGAGGCGAGGTAGCCACCAATAGGGTCAAATGGAAACCAAGGTACTGCATGAATCCCAATGTGTGATAGTGTAAGTTGATGTTGAACACAAGGGAAACCACTTAGTCAAAGACCCATGATACTGATCGATGCTGAGCACAAGGTGACCTATCAATAATGAAAATAGGGCTAGGATGCATCTCTAGGCCTGTCCTCAGAGCAAGATGTCATCGTTGATAAGGACAAGACCCTCCAGCAAGAAGTCAATGGGGACCTTCTCCAACTGGCACGAGTAAAGGACCAATATAACTGATGTGATGATAGACAAGATACTAACAACCAGGGATGGCCAACTGTAAAATGAGTCAAGAGACACCGTAGAGAGGCTGACTCAGGCTAACCTCCCTTGAACAAAAGCACGACTCAATGTGACTATGCGGCAGCATATGATGACTCTGTATAAGTTCACCATGCAGGAGGCATGAACAAACCCTCCATATGATTGGAAGAGATAACCAATCGTGGGAGAACTGACTCAATAACAAGGTTGAGGTGTACCTAAGTCAAACTAAATCCCGCCCAAATGGAGGAGACTTTGTGTTGAGTGCTTTGTTCAAGGGCAACACGACTGACTCTAGCTACCAATAATAAGTGGAAATACTGTCCCGTTCCCACTCTTTTTGGAATATATAATTTTTTTTGTCTTTTTCTTTAAGTTGGAAAAAGAATAAAAGAATGTTATAGTATAGTGGAAAGAACGTCGGTGAAACAGATGCTCTAGTTCCTGGGATTGGAACATTCCTATGCTCAATGCAGGGAGGTGAAAATTGGTCAAAGACACTCAAAGACATGTTCCTTCCATGGTTCAAGGTGTGTCAAGTTGCAGAAGTCAAGGGCATGCAAGTTTGAATTTGCAGTTCTCATGGTCAAAAGTTGGCTTAAACACGAGTCCAAGTTAAGCCGGCTCAAGGCAAAAAGGTGAAAATGGTCAAAATGCAATGCAGTAGTACAACTCAACACAAAGGAGCCTCTAGGGTGTAAGGCCAGAACAAAGCGGAGAAGCAAAGATGAATGAGTCTTCAGCGCATAAGTCATGGTGGGACTATAGAGGACTCCCAAGCCTACTCAAATCAAAGCAACATGGGCAAAAAATGTCAGTGAGGTGCTAACTACGATGCCTGTGAAAAGAATGGCTCTACCATCGTGTCATGATTTAAAAATCGACAAGTGAAGGTGGTTTACCAACCATAACACGATGGGATCTACCCTATGGCAAGTATATCGGAAAATGGAGGCTAGTATGCATAATGCAACGGAAAGAATGGCTTTCCTAACCTATATGACAGTAAAAAATGATACCTGCCATGACGGGTCAGCAGTCATGGAACCGTCTCGAAACTATCGAAAAAGTGTCCAAAATGTCTTGAAAATCAAACCATTCTTGACATTTCAAGCTCCCAGGTTAAAAATTACATGAGATAAAACAAAATCAAGATTTGAAAAAAAATTTCATTTTCAAAGCTTATATAATAGTTTTTTGACTCACCATTATCATCATTTGGTTTGAGAGCAAAGAAGTGGAGCAAAAGGAGCAAGAATTGCCATTCGCCAAAACCAACCGTTCGAATTGTCCCAAAATCACCAGATAACCCTTAAACTTATCTTGCATTCAATTGTGATTGGTTTTAGAATTTTTAATTTAATTTTACCGTTGAAGTATTGTTAAAAAATTTGTCGCAGCATATATACGGGTTGCATATAAACAACTCGTGTATACGTAGGCCCTACACGCGACTGTGTGTAAAATGGACCCGTGTATACGCTGCGAAAACTTCAAACAAAAAATCTAACGGTCTAAATTCATTTTGTCTTCAGGATGCCAGTCACTTGGAGAGAAAGAAAGCATACCTTAGTAGATGATGAGGTTATGAACAATCCTAATGCTTTGGATGCCTTACGAGGATGTGGTTTGCTAAATTTCTTTAAAATGACAAATATGAAAGCAAACACCCACCTGTTGGACATGCTCATTCACTACTGGAGAATTAAAGATGATGTGTTTATGATTGATCAGATGCCGCTCAGGATAGAGGTTGAAAATATTTATTTCATCACCGACCTTTCCCAGAGGGGAGAGGTGGTACATTCCATGGGAAGGTCACGAGGTAGTCTCTCCATCGAGGACTACGTACATATCTATTGCCTAGGTCATCTTGAAAAGGTTGGAAGTCAAATTCTAATCAAACATGTGGAGATTTTATCTTTGAGAATAATCTTGATCACCATAGCTAGAGTGAACGGATCAGCTTCTTTGCACCAGGCATCATGGCTAGCCATGATCTTGGCAGTAGAATGCCTCACCATCATCTTTGATTGGTGTACTTCTCTTCTTTCTAACCTGAAGAGCTATCTTACTTCTATCAAGAAGGGACAGACCAAAAAATTTGGATATGGAACTATCTTATGCTCTTTCTTCTTTGAGAGGGTCCTAGCACTTCGTCCTATAGTACTGGTTTCGATTAGCTCCCCACAAGATCCACGCATGGGTAGGTGGGCTGACTTGATGAAATGTCTAGGAGGTGGGGATGTCCCACAGATTACTTTCGATGATGACTTCTTCTCTTGGTGGGAGCAGCAGATCATCGCCATAGATGACTACCCTTATGCTGGGTTGGATTTCTGAGGAGATCTTGATCTAGCATTACCACCGACGGCAGCATGGGGTGACATAGGTAACAAATATTTTTGATTTTACGATTTTTTGTGATTTTTCGAATATAATAATAAATTTTGAAAAATATTTTTGATAGGATTCAAATGATTAATATGACGATCATGTTCCAGATATTGGGCCAGTGCGACTAGATGGGTTCCCACGGCATGGATGTCACGACCAAGGGGCCGAAGAGGTGGCTGCAGACATAGAGCGACTTCTACACACTATTCAACAGCACTTGGTGAGACTAACTCACCGAGTACCGATGGAGGCCATAGAGGATCTCCCTATAGATATGCAGCGTCATGTGGTTGGCATGCCACGAGACTGGGTTCGCACTCTTAGGCATGTGGCCAATGCAGTAGTTGCATACTTAGCCGCTCATCCTGAGCCGGGGCATTAGATGTACTGGACATGATTATGGGCATTTGAGTCCCAATTTTTGTATATTATTTTGGACACACTTATGTACACTCGAGATGCTTTATGATATATATATATATACACACACACACACATCTATATATATATATATATATATATATATATATATATATATATAGTTCTGACTTTTTGATGCTTGATTTTATTGTGATGAATGATTGATATGGTAGTCTAATGCTTGATTAGCAATATAATCCGCTAACCAATTATGAGATCATGGAATGTGGAAATAATTAATGTAAGTAAATGATCTTTGCAACAACCTCACCCTTAAATAATGGCGATATAAACATGGATCCCTTACTCGATAAATGTTATTCAATTGTGACACTATCAGTTGTGAATCAAGATAAACTACCAACGAATCGATTTCATAAGAAATTGCTTCAGATAGTAAATTAATGACGGCAGTATACTCAGCCATATTATTTGGAGCAAGACCAATGCATACTCCTCTTGACAGCATAAATTGACTAGTTGGATAGTAGATTACCCAAGCTGTGGAAGCAAGGTTCTGAGTGTGCTGACTAGCACTACCAACGAATCCAAAATAGACCAAGTCATCCATCAACACCTGCCACAGCAGACCAAAAAGTGTCGATATCAACAAACTCTCAATGTGATATGTACAAATATAAAAAATGTATAAAGAAGTCATTGCCTAGCTGCTACTTAAGAAAAGTACTTCTTGAGGTAGAGCTCGTTTCGAGACCCTGCCTACTTGTTTCCTTCAAAATTGATTAACTCATACACCGTTTTTTCTAAAACTCATTTAATTATAAAGGGACCGTACCACATAGGTTTGAACTTGCCTCCCCCTAAGGCATCCTTATATTTGTCATAGACAAAGACAAGGTCGCCTTCATAAAAGACTTGAGAATAGATAGCTTTATCATACTGAGTTTTAACCCTTTTCTTATGAGCCTCATTGATTGTGGTGGCATCTCAACACTACTCATCGAGATGCTCCAAATGAAGGAGGTGATCTTCGAGACTAGAGGTCTCGGGAAGGATCTCAATAGCTAACTTAAGAGATGGAATTTCACATTCAACAGGAAAGATATATTCTATCCCATAAACTAACTGAAAAGGTATAAAACCTGTAGTAGTCTTTACAGAGGTTTGGTATGCCCAAAGAGCCGGATACAGCATAAGATGCCAATTGGACCGATTTTTGTCGATCGTCCTTTGCAGGATCGTCTTAAGGGTTTTGTTCACTGCCTCGACCTATCTATTGGCCTGAGGATAATATGGAGACGAGTGCTCCTTCCAGAAACCCAATTTAAGAGCCAATTCAGACATTAGTTGGTTTTGGAAATGAATGCCATGGTTAGTGGCAATCTCTTTTGGGATACCGAACCTTGAGACAATCTTATTAAAAAGGAATAATGCCGTTGTTTCACTATCATTTTTATAAGTGGGCATGGCCTCAGCCCACTTCGTGAAGTAGTCTACGGCCACAATAATGTACTTGTGATTCGCTGCTGAAGGTGGATTACAAGTTGTAAGATCAATACCTCACCTAGTAAAAGGACCGACAGTGACAACAGGGAAAAGAGGAGCTAGATGTGTGCACATCTTTCGAGTATAGATTTGATAGGGGTGACAGCATTTGACCGCTTCAACACAATCATTGAAGAGAGAAGGCCAAAAATAGCTGGCATGCAAGATACGCTGGGCTGTAGCAAGCCCTGAAAGATGATCACCACAAGCTCCACTGTGGAAATCATTAAGTACTGACTCTACTTCCTCTAGGGTTAAACAACACCGAAGGATTGAATCAACCCCTCGACGATATAATGTGTCACCAATGATGAGATAGTTCTTAGCCAGGTGACATAATTTTCGGCGCTCATCCTTAGAGAAAGTAGAGGGGACCTTCGAAGTCTGGAGATAGACAATGATATCTACATACCAAGGGTCGAGTGAAGAGATGAGGAATAAATGTTCGTTAGGTAAACTTTCCTCATAAATCGTATCCTCTTCATAAGGCAGCTCAGAGATTAACTCCACAAAAGCCATAGATTTCTTAGAATTGGCGGACAAGAACTCGAGATCGAATTCTTGTAAGATGACTATCCATTGATTATATTTGCCCCCAATCACTCACCTATTGAGGACAAATTGAAATGGATTGACCTTTTCTAAGACAAAAGTTTTGCGTAGCAAAATATAATGGCGGAGCCGTTGGACAACATGGATAGCTGCCAAAGCCAACTTCTGAACAGGGGAATAGCGAAGTTCAGGACCTATCAAGCCTTAGCTCTAGTAATAAATCATTTGCTCTATTAGAGCATCATCTTCCCAAACGAGAACCATACCTATGGTTGATTTTGCCGCAGCGAGATATAAAAGGAAGTCCCTACCATAATCCGGTGGACTCAAAAGCGGGGCAGAGACTAATGCCTTTTTCAAGGCATCGAATGACAGCTATGCAAAGTCATCCCACACATATGGGACTCCTTTATGTAGCAAATGCATAAATCCTTTAGTGATCTCGGCATAATTTGATATAAACCTTCTTAAGGAATTAGCTTTCCCTTGAAGACTTTGAAGTTGTCGAATTGAGGACGGGGGAGGCAACTAAATTATTGCCTCTACCTTGAAGGGATCAACCTGAATCCCTTAATTTGAAGCAATGAACCCTAATAACTGACCAGATGTAACCATGAAAAGGCACTTATTGGGATTCAATCAAATCTTGTAAAATAGACATCGCTCAAAAACCAATCGAAGGTGACTAGAATGATTAGTTCTCTTTCGAGAACGAACAACTAGATCGTCCAAGTATGCTTTGATGATATGATTAATGTCATGGAAAGCATATGACATGGCCCACTGGAAAGTAGCTCCAGCATTTTTAAGACCAAAAGGCATATTTCTGTATGCAAAGGTACCCCAGGGACATATAAAAACTGTCCATGAAGGAGAAAATCTCATTGCCCGCACACTCATCAATAATTTGATCAATAAATGGCATGGGGTAATTATCTTTGGGACAAGCTTTGTTGAGGTCCCTAAAGTCAATGCACACTCGGATTGTTCCTTTCTTTTTATCCACAAGGACTGGATTAGAAACCCAATCTGTAAGAGGAAGAGGGTATATGAAACTCGCCCTGAGTAGCTTCTCTACTTTAGCTTTAATGGTTGCTGCTTTCCTAGGGTTAACTGGCCAAAGCTTTTGACAAATTGGTTTGGCATTTTCATACGTCTTGATCTCATGTTGAACTATGGATGGATCAATTCCAGGCATTTCTTCATAAGACCAAGTGAATACATCTCGAAATTCCTTAAAAAGGTTGGTGTAAATTTGAATTTCTTCAAGGGAACATTTAGCTCCGATGAATAGATTCTCAATCACGATAGGGTTCCTAGAGATGTTTATAGATATATTTTTTGAAATTAACGACATATTACCTTCGGCACAAAAGTTTGATGGAGCCAAAGGATTTGATACCATACAAACATCACTAGTAAAGAGCTAGGAGAACCTAGATTCTACTTCCTACAATGGAGGAAGAAAATATGAACGATGGTGTAAATATTCCCAAGGTCGATATACACCCATCATTACTTCTAAGATCACTTCCTCAGATGGTGAAACCATGTCTAAAAAGTCCATAGCAGAGGTAGAATCAAGAGTTCGGGCCCGGGCCACATCACCATCTAGCTCCTCCTTAGAGAAAGGAGTAGAAAGGCTGTCTACAGAGTTGACGATAGACTGATATTTGAGCTCTACTGCAGACATAGGAAATTCCATTCCACCAACTTGTCCTTTAGCTAATGTGGTCGTAGGTGAAAGAAAGGTCCAAAGATCTAAAAAGTAATTATTTCTAAAGAACCCTTCTCCTAAAGATTCCTTGGTTGATGAAACAACATTGATTCTAGCAATAGGAGATGGAAGATAAAAGGTACCCATCAATGAAGAATACATCCCAACTCCTAGATTCTCAGTAGGTGGAAAAGGGTTATCCACTAAAGGAATAGTAGAGTCTGAAGTTGCTCGAGGATCAACTGGACAATAATCCAATTTATCAACCTTAACGATTTTCCCTTCATGAGGAATGCAAATGACATGAAACAGAGTCGAAACAATGACGTCCAGTTCATATACCTAGTTCCTTCCTAAGAGGAGATTGTAGTCTAGGTTAGCATCAATGACTTCTACTTCAACATTAATGACTTTTCGCCCAACACATATGGGAAAGGCCAGGATAATCTCATGTGGCTTATGAGAATGCCCATCAAATGCAGTCAGGAGGATAAGTGAAGGAACAACCGAAGGCGATCTGATGGCCTTCCAGAATGACATCGACATGACACACGTGGAAGCTCCTTCATCAATAATGGTGTGAAAAATGTTAATTTTTCGGTAAGTAGATTTTATTTGAAAATCCATGTGATGAGGGAGTCACTTTTTGACATTCAGCATGTCAAAATTGAGCACTAAAGAGTTATTTGGATCAACTACCCTATCATCGAAAGTAAAGCACTTCGTTGAGTTGGACACGACTGGAGAAACTCTAAAGCGAACATAGCGCATGGAATCTGAGCCAGATCCTCAACAATTGAGTAATTCTGGGTGGCCCTAACATTTGGATTGATCGTCGCGCATTTAGTAGAACCTTTTGGTATCCATGGTATAGTCTCGATAGGTATCTGTGGTATAGTCTCGATAGGGGGTCGCTCAATATGAAGGTCGGTACTTTTGGGAGTAGTTTTGTCCTTGGATGTTTCAGCTTCACCGTAATCATGCGACCGAGTGGCCACATGGACATTAGAACCCATCATGAAAACATTTGATGATTTCTCCCCTTCCTGGTTGCCTCCTGCAGAGGTACCAGGGTTTGGATTCGCTCCAGCAAACAGTTGTTGCCCTTGGGGAAAAGGGTTGGTTAACACAACTTAGGAACTAAAAGTCCCTTGCTACCCTAACAAGCATTGAGTTTCTTGAACCTTTGGGCAGAGATGAGTTAAATGGTCTCCACTGCATAACTTGCATAGAAACTTGACTTTCTTTTTAGACTCATTTCCACCACCACCAGCATTATTGTCGGATTTATTTGCATCAGTCTTCCCATCTTGATTCTTTTTCTTACCTCGTCCTTTCTTATTCCCATTGGAATTTTGATTTCCTTTGGGGTTGGTAGATTGGATGGCATTAACCGAAGAGGGTTAGGAAGACGAAGTGTTAGACGATGTGACCTAGTTGTTAGGATCAGTTTGTAAAGACAACTGCTGCAATTGGGTCAACAGGTTCACCGCATTTGTGTCTATTAATCCAACGATACCATTCGCATGAGGACCTGGCTTCGACTTAGCTGTATCAACCTTAGTCTCAGGAGCATCAGGCAAGATTTTTTATAGAATCCTAGACTGAGAGTAAATAAATTCTAATTGTTGGGCCCTAAAAATAGCTTGCTCCTCAGAATATACTCTGGACAGGGAGACATCCTTAGATATTTCAGGTTGTAAAGATTTCAAAAACCATTCGAGATGGTATTCTGGAGGGATTTCGGCTTTAATGAGCCTCTTTCTCTGTCTCCATTCCTGAATGTGATTAGAAATGTGGGTTGTCGTATCCTGACGAAAATAGGCCAGAAGTTCCGTTCCGACATCATAATGGACGGGCAACTAGAAATGATTTAGGAAAATATTAGCTAAGTCAGTGAAAGATGTAATGCTACCCCCTGGAAACTCTATATACCACTTGGTCGCATTACCAGTCAAGGTGCGTTGAAAAAGTCTCAACATAACAGAGTCATCGATAAGGGATTTTGATGAGCACCACAAATGGAATGTGGTTAGATGGCCACTCTGGTCTTCGCTGCCCTTCCCCTCGAACTTTGGAATGTCCAAAGGGAGTTTGGTTGGGATCGGAGGCCATGCCAGATTGTTTTTTATTGGATCGTTTGTTAATTTCGTGAGATCTGGAAAATTTAACGTTGCCAGGAAAGGAAACCTAGGAGGACCTTGGGGATTCTACCTAGACTGGGCAGAGCTCCCAAAGTTCTCAAAAGATTGGCCTGGATTTTGGAAGGCACCAGGCTGCCAAAGGTTACCCACAGAACTAGCTAAAACAAAAGGCAAACCTTGTGATCTAGCAAAAGTCGGAGTTTGACCAACTTCGGCCAAAAAACCTCCATAACTGGTGAAGCCTCCTCCTAAAGGATTATAAGGATTTGATAACCCCTGATAAGGATTCCAAGTAGAAGCTAAGGGAGGAATACTTCGAAATTTGCTAACTATGGAGTACGGCCTGTTAGTGTCGGTATCTTCATCCCTCCATTAAAGATCAAATTCTTTTGTTGCATTGCATATTAGGTGTCTCACTCAGTTAGCTGCATTCCATTAGGAGCATGGATCATCTGATGGTAGTGGCTTGTTGTACATTTTCCCTCATGTCCTTTACCTGCTGGCCCATTTCCATTCATCAAGATCATCTACAGTCACTTTTTGTCTTTCAATTTGCGAGAGTCATTTCTAAGGTTTCAATTTCATTAGGTCTAGGGTTTCATCAAAAAGGTCTTCAAAATGTCCAATAATAGCCAGCAAGCACTTGAGGAGGTTGAGTAAAGCTCCAGTACCAAGAAATTTCATAATCAATTGCTCAGAAATGTATTTTTCCTCAAAACTCTGTTTTGAGGAAAAACAGAGTATTTTAGGTTTTCATTGTATAAATTCATGTATTTTTAGTTCTCTTGTATGTAAATCACTTTAGTGGCAACCCTGGTCACCTTACCAAGCCTCAGTAGCTCCATCCCCTGCAAGGCAAACTAAAATCAAGTCATTTAGTTCATGAAAAGGCTCAAATAAAGTAAACTGCTCAAAAAACAGAGGTGAAAAGAAAAGTCACATGGCAAACATTATAAAAGTGGTTTTTATGAATCAAAAATTAAAAAGCTCTTGTATATAAATCATGTTTTACAATTCAAAGGCTCATTGGCATTCCAAGAAGAAAAATTGACCAAGGTGAAAGCTGTGTTGGAAAAAAGGAAAGAAAATCACAACAAAAGCACTCAGTTTTGGAGGCACGGTGCACTGGGTGAGAGGCACGACGCATACAACAAGCGCGGCGCATAGGGGAAATTTTGCTCAGTTTGACCAAGTATACTCTGTTTTTCGCCTAGTTTCTTAACAGTTTGACTTTTCTCTTTCTTAATGTCAAAATTATGATGTAATTTAATGTAAATTGATGTATCTTGATGTAATTATGTCCAATTTTCACTCATGGAGGTAGATTCATCCATAAAAAGTTAGTTTGCAACTGAATGAATCCGTTCCCTAGTTTTTAGAGGCATGTTGTTCCACTACCTAATTTGTAGTTCTCATTTTAGAATTAGTTGGAACAGCTCCTAAACTCATGAGCTCGACCCCTAGAGGCTAGGATGAGTTGTTGTTTGCCTATATCTTATGTTTTTTCAGTCATTAGCATGGTTGGACTTTTGAGAAAGCTTGGAGCTTCATTGTATACATTTTCTCAGCAGTTTTGGCTAAGGAATAGACCAGGGTTTGCAGCACTCTATGGGATTCATGTGGCATGTTGCTTTGATATTGTGTTTCCTTCTATAAATGTAAGTTTATACGTGTTTTATGTTTTCCATTATCTCTCTTGCTTCTTCTTAACTAAACCAAACAAGGATAAAGGTAGAATCCATTGAAATTGCAGTGCTCTACCTAGGGTTTGCTTAGTTATTGATGTTTTCAGCTGTTTGAAGAGAATCCTTGAGGTTTTATTTCCCTCTTCAACTCCTCACCTATCTAAATCTCTCCATTTCATTCAATTTGAAGTATCAAATCACTTTCCTACCTTGCCCCATTGAGACCTCTACAAAACTGAGCCTCATTCCCAAGACCTAAAAATTGCCTTTCCATTTGAGCCAACAAAACATCATCAAATTCAATCAAACCCTTTTGCACAAATACCTAGCCTAAAATCAGTCTTCATTCAAGTCATCTCAAGCCTCATTGATCATTTTTGCTGAGATTGACAAGAGAGAGCCCTCTCCCGACCTGGTAGGGCTAGCTACCAGGTTAAGCTTGGTTTGATGTTACCCTAGATCCTACCTTTTTCAGCCTGAGGTAAATATAGGCCCTAACACATCCTATTCCCTTTTTGGCCAAAAAACAGATTCCTAATTCCCATGCCACTAACTCTAGGGTTAGTCCAACCTTGAAAGGGGTTGCTGCTTTGTCCTATAGCAGGAAAAGGCATAGATCTTATTGTCGGGTTGGAATGTGGTATATGACCACTTCCAAAAGGAAAACCTTGGAATGAAGCTGACCCACCCATCATGGATGTGGAGGCACTAAAAGGAATTGATGAAATACCCTATGAATGGGTGCCAAATGGGAAAAATCTAGAACTAAAAGCATTGGCTTGGGAATTTCCACTCGTAGAAGGAATGGAGGTAGACCCAACTAAAGATGTGCTAGCAAAAGACCCAAATAAAGATGTAGAGGGGATGGAAATAGTTCCTCCCCCTTGTACATATGTTTTAGTTGGCATAGTTGTAGCACTTGTGGTAGAATCCATGCTTCCAATAGTGGTCATCAACGGTAAGTACATAATATGACCTGGACTTGACGGTCTATGCATTGGAAATCCAACGTATTGTGATACGTCTAGATGGCTAGAAGGTAGGGGAGAATTCAGAGCTGTTGACGACTCTAGGATTTCTTCTACCTCTATGTTATCTTCTGATTGAAAGAGAACTTAAGAAAGAACTGGAGTGTTCCTCTCTTGTTCTACAAAAGTACTAGGCCTGTCCTGAACACTAATGTCCCCGAGTGGAGGATCAATCCCCGATGTGTCAGCTGCCATGGAATGGAACCGACTAGTAGTATTACCTTTGTACCTTCTAGGAGAATGCTCTAAAATTTGTGGTGAAAGACCACGAAGTCTTCGAGACCATATAAGCAATTGGTCAGCCACTTTGAATTTTTTATTAAGATCTAATTAAAGACTCAAAAAGAAAATGAAAGCTAGGCCAACTAAGAGCACAAAGCACACACTAAAAAGTCCCTAAAAGATGTCAGCTCGTCAAACAATTTTCAAGTATTTCTGCTCTGGGTGATGAGGACTGGACATCAAAATACAAGAAAGTGAAGTAAGGGGCCTTCCAAAGATAGTCTGGGATAATGACGGCCTAGTCCTACCAGCGAAGGTAACAGAGGAAGTTACACTTACCTCTTAACAACAATTGTTGCACTAAAAATTGTCACCTTGACATTCTGCAATCTGTGTGAGTCCATTATCACTCATACTCTCTGCCTTTGCAAATCTAAAGCCTCAGTTCTATTGGAAATAATACTGAGGGGGGGTGAATCAGTATTATCAGGTTAATTATTTTTGATTTCACAATCGGATTTGCATACGCTACTTCAATCAGTGAAAATAGTGTATATACGCAACTACAGTTAAGGAAATTCGACTTGCAGACTTGTAATTTAATTTATTCTTCTAATGTTGATCATTAATTTGTGTGTCAGAACCATATAAACAGTAACCAGGAACAGTAAAAACAGATCAAACAGCCACACACAAGAACACAATATATAAGGTGGAAACCCAATGTGGGTGAAAACCACCTGCTGCAATTCATCTCTATCTTCTTTCAGTTAGAAACTTCTTTTTACAATGGATCTGTACTGGTACACTCTTATACCAGTACACAGGATTCTACCTGCAGAAGGCTACAACCTTCTCTCGTTCTCTAGCTTCTCCGGGAAGGGAGCTACAACCCCCTTAGCTCTTCTACTAGTTGAGGTACTAGTACGTAGGTGCTGACCTACAGAAGGCTACAACCTTCTCTTTTGTTCCAGGGACCATGTTCCATAAATTTTCAGACTGTATCCATGAATAACATCAATTATATTTGCATCAAACAATCTCCTTTGCACCAAACAAACTGAATCAAATAGTCACTTCTCTGAATGTTGTACCCAGAAAATAGTAACAATAACTAGAAACCAATTCTGAACCGAGAACACTACAACAATAAACAAAAGTAGCTAAACATATTTCAAGAGACATACGCTACTTGAATATTCAGAAACCTGTTCATACGCTTCTGTGTTAAGGCCAAACAACGTATACACTGTTTTGATTTACTGAACCAACGTGTATACACGCCTCTGATATGTCGAACTTGCATACAGATCTATAAAAGATAATTCACTCTTTCAAATATTTAGACATCAGTTATACCCAGATTATTAGATTTATAGATCAAGTCATGCGCCAAATATAACAAATCAAAATCACACAAGATACTACTATTAAAGACTTGAGTTTTGACCCATCAATATAACTTATCCGTCTTCTTGCGCTCAAGTTCCTCCTTGATTCAGATTCAGGTATGCACCATAAACCAATCATCAGTATTCCAGATATTGTTCGTCATAAGATATTCAATCCTTGAGACAATCCCTTTGCCAAATGATCTCCTCCTTTTTATAGTCTTAGGCCTTACTCAAACCATGGTCCAAAAGCATATACTAGGGACCCAATACCTGGGTTCAATACTTCGGATGCAATACCAAGGTCCAAAACCATAGGTCCAAATACCATGGACCCAAAAATAAGCTTTCCCACATGTACACACTTTTCCGTGCATGAAAGTGTGTGTATACACATATGCAACTTTTGACCATCAATACCACATGTATAGATGACCTAGTTAAGATGAACCTACTTATATGTATTTTTCTTCCATTTTGAGAGCTTGAACTATGATCCGCCATTTGAGTGAGTTGCCATCAAGGACAACACCTGTCCCATAGTGCCAAACCTGTGTCATTATGCCAACAATCTCCCCCTTTGGACTTGATGGCAACCTAAATCATTCAAAGTCATCATTCTCCCCCTTTGACATCAAGGTCAAAGGGTTATGCTCCCCCTAAGTACATGCTAAAGTCTCTGCTCTGCTGTGCTGTCCATGCTCCCCCTGACTATAGGCAAGGTCTGCAGAAAAATGGTCTATTAGAAAGAACATGACTCTATTCATCATAAGCGACCTTCCTATTACCAAAGAATCATACATACATCCATCTCCCAACCAAGTGGGGATACACCAATATTGACTCATCCACCCAACCTAGTGGGGATACACCAAAAGTTTACATAATATAAAACAAGAACATTACCTTATACATCCCATTCATAGTGGGGAAATCAAAGTAGGCCATTACATGACCTTGACAAAAAAATACATGACATAGAGACGTAATATCTACAACCAAATAGTTATCAACAACTATCATCAGTAGCATCTGTCAATCATCATTTAGATCAGCGACCATGTTCTCCTTCTGCACCTGTTCCCCTTGAAACCAAAATATTGTGAACTTGAACCAAGATCTTCTAGGATAATGCCAACAATGCATTATTATGTATGCTCCCCCTGAACCTGTGCCAGATGTTTTTTTCAGACCCATATCAGACTCCTTTCACCCAAAGCCTGGCCCACTGATTGTCTTCAACCAACATATACATGACTGTACCCACATAAATTGTCGTATGTACACGGATCCTCCTCATGAAACTCGTGCACACCCACTTTTCTCTGAAACAGAAAAGTTTCAACAACAAGATGATGCATCGACTACTCCCAGCTTCTGTCTGAGGTATTCAAATGTTTCCCTGGGCAGTGGTTTGGTGAGTATATCAGCAGCTTGTTCCTTCGAGGGAACATACTCTAATTTAACCTTTTGTTCAAGCACTTGTTCCCGGAGAAAATGATATTTTATAGGGATGTGCTTGGTCTCTGAATGCATGAAAAGATTCTTTGAAATACTGAATGCACTTGTATTATCACAAAAAATGGAGATAGGTGGAGTACAAGTGATTTGAATTTCTTGCAATGTTTACATCATCCAAAGGAATTGTGTGCAACAAGATGCAACAACTACATATTCTGCTTCAGCTGTAGATAATGCAATTGAACTCTGTTTCTTGTTGAACCAAGATACTAATCTAGGACCCATGAAGAATGTGTTGGACACACATTGTCATTGATGTCAATATGGCAATATTCGAGGAGCGGATGGAAAGGATCCAAGAGGAGTAGACAAAGCCAAGAAGAATAGCAGAACAAAGCCACCAGAGGAGTAAATGGAGACGAGAAGAGTAGAAACAACCAAAGAAGAGGAGCACATAGAACCATCGGAGCAGATGGAGATGAGAGGAGCAAATATGCCACAGATAATGCTATCGGGAGCCATCGGGAGCCATATAGGCCACAAAAGAGTTATATGCTAGCGATTACACTATCGGAAGCTTATCGGGCCTGTAAAACCCATATATGCGTTTAATATATTATCGGAGTAGAAACCATATAAATATACATTAACATAAATGGAGGTGGAATACTTGGATATATGTAAATACACCATCAACAACAAACAAACATGATCCGTCAGATTTCTAGCGAAAAGATCCGACGGCCACCGGGCGATAAAGGCGCATGGGAGATAGTGAGTGGGGATGGTGGTAAACGGTATTCCCCGCACCACTTTTGGAGGTGGCTGGTAAACGTACCATGGTGTGTGATACCATTCATTGCACGACACGTGGATGACGGGGCACGGCGGAAAACCGCTTTATCGCGCGTTAACTTGCGGTTAAGTTATGGCATCAAGAGGAGTGAACGTCGTTAGATCGCCTGATGAATGATCGGATAGCCAAGTTTAACTTCATGTGTTTTTTGACTGATGTGACAGGTAATCATACGTGGACCCGATGCAGCAATGTGTTATGGTTGAATGCTATATTGCATCTGTTGTGTCGCTAGTCTCGAAGGGATGTTAAATCTGTCGATTGCGATAGAGGTATGGATCCGATGGACTTATCAAAAACAATTTATATAATATCGTGTCTAGTAGGAGGATTGTCCATCAGCCATCAGTGATGCTATGGGCTTGATGTATAAAGGACACCAGAAACCTTGAATGCTGATTGCGATATATGTAGCAGACCCGATACAGAATAGATGCGAGTAAAATAACTCTTGAAGTCCGCCCTTTAGCATTTTCGCCTGTTTTTGCTCATATTTCCTGTGTATTTACATATTTTCTTTGCACGCGGTTTGAAGGGCCAAAATGCATATGATAATGGTTCCAATAGTTCAGAAGGCTAGAATCAAGCTGATTGTGATTGCGATAGGATATGGCATGTCCGTTAAATGAAACAGTCTCGGTGGATTCCTATTATCATTGAAAAGAACAGGCCTGGATTACACTTTTAACACATAGTGACCATAAAGCCAAGAAGTTGAATGGAAAGCTAGCACGGAGGAAGCCACAACGACCAAAGAGGGAAGTTGAAAGATCAAGCGAGTCAGAGGAAACCACAACGACCAAGGAGGAAGCCAAAGAGGCAGTGGAAAGAAAAAACAAATGGACAAAGGCATGAGAATGTATAAAATAGTAAAAAAAAAGAACTTTTGGTGTTGTTATTGTGGTGAAGAACCAAAGGGTGAGGTAGTAGAAGTGGCAGAGGAAAAAGAGGCAGAAAATGTAGCGAAGGCTGCAGAGGCAGCAGAAGCAGCAGAGGCAGGAGAGTAGGAGTGAGTGAACATTAGCTGAATAGAGTGCAACAACATATTAGTATATACCAAGATTGGGTTGGATCCCAAGAGGTTGGAACCTCACTGAAGTCCAAGTTGGAGCTTGGCAACTATTCACAATCAGATTTATACTTATATTGTTTTTATTTCATTGCACTGTCTTGAGTTTTAATAAAAGCATTAATTCCAGCTGTTGATCTCTGTGTTCTATGTATACATATACATACATATGCATATATATATATATATATATATATATATATATATATATATATATATATATATATATATATATATATATATATATATGCTTTTGGTAATCACTAGAAAATTTTAAAAAAATAATAAGAAATACTGATTCACCACCCCCCCCTTAGTATTTCCAACAATTGGTATCAGAGCAGGCTTCTTCATACTAGCCTAACAGCTTGAAGAAGGATCCATAGCCATGATGAGAAATCACGAAGCATCAGGAAGACCTCCTTTGTTCGATGGCACTAACTTTGGTTTCTGGAAGAAAAGAATGACCTACTACTTAATGTCCCTTGGACCTGAAGTCTAGCATTTTGTTCAAAATGAATACAAAACTACTTTCACTCTTCCAACAGACTAAGATGAGAGGAAAGCCTACATCGCAAATGCAAAGGCCATGAACTCCATCACTAGTGGAATCACTGATTCCAAGTTTACAAAAATCATGCACTGTATCTCTACCAAAGAAATGTGGGAGAAGCTAGTTGGCTTGTACGATGGAGACTTAAAAGTCAAAAAGAAAAACTTCAAACTCACATAAGACAATTTGAAAGTTTGAGTATGGAAGATGAAGAAGATATTGCAGCATACTGTAGAGCTATAAAAAGGGTCTCTTTCACCTCTAATTACCTCACATTAATATGTCAATCCAGGAACGTTTGGTTATTTCAAAGAGTGACTCAATCTGAGGCTATTTGTCAGATTAATGCTAGTAGTACATCGTCCTACAAAACACAAGAGTAAACTGATGCTTGTCTATAACTAAGTTCCTTCAAATGACTAAAGCACACACTCTTAAAATAAGCAACTTTATCAGTCAAGGGTCCGACATGAGTAGTCCATCCCTTTGGAAACTAATGGAAAGGAAACTAGAGCATGGATCACGGGTCTGGGAGCAAGGCAATAAATGAAGAGGCTCACTACAGCCACAGATCATCTCTCACACCAAATGAGAGTAAATGAAACGATAGATAAAAATGGAATGACAAATAGGAAATTAAACAGTAAATCTAGAAAGGAACATAAATGCTTAAAATGGAACAACAATTCTGAAATGGAACAACAATTACTATAACTAAACCTCGCGAGTAACAATCAACTTTATCCTATCAACTTAAAAGCTCTTATTGTAATCAAAACTCCAATCTTTCATTCTCCAAGAAAATCACACAACCAACTAAAGGAACAGCAATAACTCTCAATTATGGAACAACATGTGAAAATCATACACACGTAACACTCTAAGGAAGTAATCTGATTTAATACCAATCATCAACAGGAATTATAACTATGTTTCAAAATGGAATAGCATGAATTCTGAATCATAAAGAACACACCTTTCAGATAATTACCTTAACACACATACTTAGCATAGAAGCTTCATAACGCAAGGATAACACTGTTCAGTTGAGTCTAATAAGATTTCATCCACTCTGAGAGTATTGATAATATAATGCAAAGTCAATGGAAAGAACATTAATGAACGAATCTTAGCAGAGCATGTGATGTAACTTATAAAGCATATCAGGTTACCAACTAGTGACGATAAGCAAACCACGCAGAAATCAAATCGTAGTGATACAGAAGCAAGTGTCCTCCGGGGCCGGGCCCTTAGCCTCAAGGGTACACCGCTTTAAGCTAATCCAGACGCGAAGATGAGATAATCACCAAGTTTATATTAATGCATAAAACAGAAAGTACAATGAGACAAACTCAACAAGACTCGATGATCAAAGTTAAGTCTTTAACAAAAAGTTACATAAAATCATCTCCCCTAGACTAACAGTGTCGTCCCTTTATATAAGGGTAACGGCGGAGATGTCTAAGTGATAAGATAAATAAAGCAGCGATCCCTCAGGATTGAAGATTCTGAGGGATTTGCAAAACTGTTAATCCCTAATCACTTCTTTCTCCTCCGCTGAACTGGTGCCTTCTCCTCCTTTTCCGGACTGGTTTGCTTCAGCTTGCTTTGCCTCGTCTGCACTTGGTCCTTCGTCAAAGGGACAACAGTTACCCTGTTCTTATCTTCTTCTTTGGAACAACAACTCCTCGTTTTTACCCTTTCCTGCACAGGAGAATGACAACTATCAGCGGATAAGTCTTTGCATACTAATTCCATGTATTCTACCACAATTCTCTATTTTTTTCCACATTCATGATGTAAAAGATTCATAAGTCCTACTGAAAAGCCACTAAAATGATCATTAAAAACATACCTTTTTAGTACTCCACACACCCCCCGGCTTACCCTGTTTCATGCCCTCATGAAAATGTTGTAGTTGACATGCAAAGCAGTGAGAGAGTAGGCTGGAGAAGGAATCTCATGCAGAGGCCTACAACCATGGTGAGTGACTAGGTAGTCAAAGAACTGGCCTGTTTGACCCTCAAGAATCTCATATAGGGCTTGATACCTGGGTGTAGGATGCCAGATAATTGGACTGCGGAATCTATATCCTAACCAGGATGGTCCTGCCCTCAAAATGCTTTCGCCATAGAGGTTCAAATGATTGGCAGCTAACTAAAAATTCTCATACTTAAATGGCTCCCTGAGCTGGATGTTTGGATTAGAGGTTCGGTACCGGAATTTGGCTGCATCAATGGCGAGGTCTTTGATAGAAAGAAAATATTCTAAACTTTGTCGAATGAGTGCCTTGTGCATAGGTCCTAACGTTTCAATGACACCCGGATTTCTCATAAGGTTTCTATGTGCTTTCCATAGCTGTACTAGGTCCCTAGGCTCAGCCCTTACCCACAAGTCTAGGCCATTTTCCTGTCTCTGGAAAGTGTTATAGGCTTTGAGCCATTTAATCTGATTAACCCCGAATGAGATGAATGCTTGCAATTGAATGTCCCCAACAAAAGGGCCAGGGTTCAACTCAGTTTCCTGATCTAGCACAAGGTTATGCAAATCGAATTCACATAGCAATCTCTGGACCTTCACTCCATAATGTTTACAACAATCTATAAAGTCATTGACAATATTAATTTGTATCGGGGCACCTGCTTTAACAACCTTTATCTTTAATTGTAGGTATCATACCAATAAAAAAAAAGCATAGTTTTTGGCAGGGGCCCTACATGCTAAAACGTCATTGTATAAAGAACACAAGGTATCCATCTATTTGATAACAGTATCTAACCTACGGGTTACCTTTGCAACTTTCTCCTGTTCCTTTTGCCACCCTTCAAAGGCCTGACTTTCAGATTGATTGACATTCCGTAGTTGCTGCTGGAGTTCTTCATACTTCTCACGAGGGACTGTCTTCTCTCTAAGCCTCTCCATTTCTTGCTGAGCCTCTTTCAATCCTTTGTGAAAGGTCTTTGTCTTTGGATCTCTTTTCCATGCATCAGTGGAGGCCGGGAGTTTTACCTGAACTTTCTTATTGCATTGCTTTGAGTTCAGAACCCTTATCACCCCTGAGGGTGGTGCCTCTATTTGAATCTCCTTGTTGTCTTTTTCTTTTTTAACACGAATACCGGCTGGCAGCTGTTCCTTTTCAAATGGAATAGCAGTCTATCCCTCAGCTTCATTTGGAACAGTAGCTGGACCTTCAGCTTCATTTGGAACAACAGCTGGGCCTTCAGCTTGATTTGGAATTTCAGCTGGGCTTTCATCTTGGTTTGGAACGTCAGCTGGGCCTTCGGCTTCAATTGGAACAGTAGTTGGATTTTTGGCAGGGTTTTGATCAACAGAGCGATTTTTAGTCCTCCGCCGTTTTATCCTGCGGTTTCTTATTGCATTGGTCATATTTTTCTTACTGGCAGTCTTCCTTGTCCTCTGCCTCGCTTTCAGAATCCTGATCTGTTCGTGGAGCTGGGCTATTATGCTCAATAACCTCCGTTGTTCCTTTCGTAATTCTCTAATTTCCAATGTTTTATTAGAAGGAACAGCAGGCTTTTTGCTGCGTTCTGGGCTGTGACTAGTCCCTTGATCTTTCTCCTGGGGTACTTCTTCACTGTTTTGTGCTGGTTGTTCCGGGGTAAGAACCCTAACTGATTCTGTGGCTTCACTTTCTATTCTCACTTCCTCTAGAATTTCTTCTGGTGCTGTGGGAACAGATTGTTCCCTCTCAGTATCTCCTATCTCTTTTTCATCATGAACGGGCAGATTTCCTTCCTCTGCCTCTTCTGCATGTGGTTTTTCAGGTGCATCTTCTTCCTGGGGTTTTTCACAGAGGTATGGTGGAGTGGAAGGTTGGCCATACTCACCCATATTGGCCAAGATTGCGGCCAATTCCTCTTCTCCAACTAGGTCCTGTGGTGGGCTACCTACCTGCTGTCCCATTTCCTCCTCCTGCCTGGATTGTCCGTCTTCTACCTCAGGATGCTCAATTTCCATTTCAGGGTTCTCGGCTTCTATCTCAGGATGTTCAACTTCTGTCTCAGGGGGCTCGGCTTTTGTCTTAGGAGGCTCAACTACTTCATCATTTTCTTCTTCGGATCGCTTAGCCTTCTCGGCCTCCCCTTCCTTTTCTCCTTCAACTTGTTCTTCTTCTGTTTCTGGTCGTGAGGGTTGTTCATCCTCAATTACCACTGGCTGGATAGTGCTTTCCTGGAGTTTTTCCAGCCTTCCTCTTATCCGGGCTAACCAAACTGATTTTCTACGTTTCTCTGGCTATTCCAGTGTCTCAGTGTCATGCTTACACTTTGCTGATTCCTGGCGGGTTTCTGGTCGTTTGGATGTGCTTGCAACAGGTTTTTATTTTCTTAATTCTCTGCGTTTTTTTGGATGTTCTAGTGTGCTTAGAGTATGTTTACGTTTTGGGGAAGGTGTTGTCACTCTCCCCTCAATTATTGCAATTAATTTTTTCTAGCTTCTTTGCTGCTGGGTGAGACTATGACTAACTATTAGTCGGATTAATCCATGGTGGCTGAGAACTGATTCTACATGTTGTGCCTTTTTCAGGCTTCGTGCGGCATCATGGAGTAAAGAATTCAAAAGTGCAGGAAGGTTTACAAAGCATTTCTGCTTTAACACAACTAAGATTTTAAGGTGTCGTGGCCTTACCACATCTTTTCTCCCCTCGCAAGTGATGTAGCTTTGCACTGTTCTCGCTAATTCTGCCCAGGGTTCTTGCAGAAATTCCATCGCTACTATTTCATTGGACTCCTTCAGGAGACCGAGATAAGTTAGCCACCCTGCTCTTTCCAAGATCTTCTGAGCAGCAGTGGAGACTGTCAACTTCTGTGGTTCACTTCGAACTGCCCTTCCTCCCATGGTTTCACTGTGGATTCGCAATGGAACAACAGCTGCTTGTGCTGTTTGAAACACAGAGAGGGTAGTAATCGTCGGATTTGGAAAAAAACATAGAGTATGCAACAGAAATGAGTTATGAACAATAACTTGTATAGAAAAAAAAAAAACAGAAATGTCATGCCGTTAAACCGTGCCATTTCTTGGTATGCTATCTTTCTCGAATAGTGAGCTGACACATAACCCGGGGAATCATGAGGTGAACCTCCCCCCCGCAATGCGATAGGCTGCCCCAGCCGTCAAAGAAAGGAGTGGCACCCCGATCTATAACCAAGTCATAAAGGAACAACATATGAAAATATTCCATGTTTAGAAAAACAAGGGTTTGCTGAAATCGAGGTGTAAAGTTAGATCGCGTATTACGTAAGAGGCTGCTGTGATATGATGCGAAGCCGGGGGATAGGACGTCTGTGGTACTTGCCAAATCTCAAGTGGTCATTGTCACCTCCTTTGCCATGATTGGTGTAATAAATGTCCATGCGGTATATAAGTCGGGAGATAATGTATGATTAGTGCCTAGGATATAAGAAACAAAAGAGTATTAGTATCCTACCTATTGGTGTAATTAATGTGACTTCGATACCATTAACAGTGCTCTGCTACCGACAGGTGTCCATAACCTTGGCAGAGTTATTTATTTCACCCCCGGAACCATGATCCTTTATGTGCATATTAAGGAATGTGATGTCAAAATGTAGGCCATTATGCTGGCTTGGTAACCAGGTAGCCATAATGCCATTCATGAGGAGGGGGGTGAAAAGTGGGCAGGCCGGTTCGTGATGAGACCTCCTGTTCCAAGGTTTTTTCTTTTGCTATACCTTTTGGACCATATCCCTGGTGCGGTGGCCATAGTGGGAATGCCACTTCGCTTCCATCCTCATGATCATGGTAGGCTGGCTCTTGATGAGACCCCCTATCCTGCATTTGACAATTTATAATTCATTTGCTTTTTCTTTCTCTTTTTTTGATAAAGCACTATTCCTTATATATCCACAAAGGGTGGTTCAACACTCCTTAGGAGTAGGAATGGTGGAAGAAGTCTTATCATCTCAATAGGAGGATATAAACCCTTTGCTCTTATTCCTGAACAAAAATCAAAGAAAAGAATGGCATGATAAAAGATAACCAATTAGGGCAAGATTAGTAAGACAAGGACAACAAATGATAAGTACATCCTTCCTTCTGTCCTCTACCAATACATAGCCTTATAAAGATAGAGATTTATAATTGCCTGATTTTAGGGTGTTGTGATTTTGGATTCATTGCATAAGTGCATTGCTTGTCTCTAAAAGACTTTGAAAGAATAGGGGCAAGAAGCATTCTTACTTGGACCAGCAAGAGGTTAGCTGTGTCACAAAGAGAGAAGAAGTATACTAGATCAATAAAGGAGCATAAGTTTGAAAAGTGCAAATGCCATTCCTTTTGAAAAATAAACAGCAGAACACAGCAATGCCGTTCCTTTTGAAAAAGGAACATCAAAAATCAAAATGTGCTGTTCCTTTTGAAAAGAAACAGCAAAAAATCAAAATGTGCTGTTCCTTTTGAAAAGGAACAATAGAAAATCAAAAAGTGTTGTTCCTTTTGAAAAGGAACAGCAGAAAATAAAAAAGTGTTGTTCCTTTTGAAAAGGAACAGCAGAAAATCAAAAAGTGTTGTTCCTTTTGAAAAGGAACAGCAGAAAATCAAAAAGTGTTGTTCCTTTTGAAAAGGAACAACAGAAAATCAAAAAGTGTTGTTCCTTTTGAAAAGGAACAACAGAAAATCAAAAAGTGTTGTTCCTTTTGAAAAGGAACAGCAGAAAATAAACAAGTGTTGTTCCTTTTGAAAAGGAACAACAGAAAATCAACAAGTGATGTTCCTTTTGAAAAGGAACAGCAGAAAATCAAAAAGTGTTGTTCCTTTTGAAAAGGAACAGCAGAAACATGCAAATGCCATTCGTTTCAGGAACGACAGAAAAATTGAAATCTATGTATGCACAACAAGTTTGAAGAGATTATGTACAAATTGTGAAAAGAAATGAATTCCTTAATGAATTACAGGTGAGGAAGATTTCTCTTCCTCTCCTAAGATCTCCATATCAGCGTCTCTGCGTAGCTGTTGGCAGAAGGATTCTCGAGTGAGTGGTTTACGATAGAGACGAACCCGGTGGCCATTCACTTTGAAGGTATATCCAGAACCGTCAATGGTGGTTAAAGTGATGGTCCCATTGTCATGTAACTTCTGGATTTCGTATGGTCCTAACCAACGAGTCTGGAGTTTCCCAGGGAAATCCTGAAACCGAGAGTCATATAATAGGGTCCAATCTCCTTCATGGAAGACTTTGTTTTTGATGAGGGCATCATGCCATTTAGCTCGCTGTTGTTGAATCAATGCTGTATTTTGTAGTGCGGAGAGCCTAATTTCGTCCAATTCATTGATCTGTTGTAGTCGATTAATTTGTGCCTCAGTTAAATCTAAGCCGACTTCCTGTGTTGTTCGTAATGTTTGGATTTCAAACTCTATAGGGAAAATGGGTTGTTTTCCAAACACTAATTGATAAGGTGAGTAACTAGTGGTGCTTCTCCATGTTGTTCTATAGGCCCAAAGTGCTTCAGGTAGTCGGGCAGCCCAATCACGCCTATGTGAGGCAATGGTTTTTGTTAGGATCGATTCTATTATCTTATTGCTGCTTTCTACTTGTCCGTTCGCCTATGGGTGATATGGAGTAGTAATTTTGTTCTGGACATGATAATTATTAAGTGTTGCTGCTAATCTATGGCCAGCAAATTGTGGTCCTCCGTCTGTGATTATTTCCCTTGGAAGGCCATAACGTACAAATAGATGGAAGAGGAACTGTATAACAGAGTCCTCTGTGGCTCTTGGCAATGCTTCTACTTCAACCCACTTGGTGACATATTCTGTTGCCACCAAGATATATGTTCTCTGATTTGATGAGGGGTTGATGGGTCCAACGAAATCAAGAGCCCATCGTTCAAATGGTTCGATGAATAACTGAGGTTTTAGAGGCATCTCATCGGCTTGACCAGGATGTCCTGCTCGCTGGCAGCTGTCACAGGCTTGGACAAATTTCTTTGCATCTCTGAAAATTGTGGGCCAGTAATATCCTGTCTGTAATACTTTGTGTCCCGTTCTATGCTCAGCGAAGTGTCCCCCACATGGTCTGTTGTGACAGGATTTTAGGATGTCAAAGATTTCATCTTCTCGAACACATCTCCTAATATGCATGTCTGCCCCTGTATGAAACAAATAGCCCCCAATCCAGGAAAATCGAGTACTCTTCTCAACAATCTGTTTTCGCTCATTAGGGGTTAAGTGTTTTAGTGTTTAGCTACTGCAAGGTAATTGGCAACATCGGCATACCAGGGTGTTCGAACGGCAACAACAAACAGATGTTCGTTCGGAAATTGATCTTCAACTGCTGCTGCATCAACTGGCTTTGGCATTCTTGAGAGAAAATCGGCTACAGGGTTCTCTTTGCTAGGCCGGTCCTTGATTGTGATATCGAATTCCTGCAATAAAATCAACCATCTAGTTATTCTGGCATTTGTGACAGGCTTATTTGCCAAGTATTTTATGGCGGAATGATCCATATACAAAATAACAGGATAGCCTGTAATATAATGTCTAAATTTATTGATAGCATGTATTACAACTAGGAATTCCTTTTCAGTAATGGTGTAATTTAATTCAGCAGGGGATAAATTTTTGCTCATGTAATAGATAGCATATGGTTTTTATCTTCTTCCTGCCCAAGGACTGTGCCAATGGTTGTATCTGAGGCATCAGCTGATATTTGAAATGGCAGGTCCTAGTTTGGTCCTCGCAGGACTGGGGCTGTGGATACAAGCTTCTTTAAATCCTTGAAAGCACGTTCACATTTGTCTGTCCAAAGAAAATCAACATTACTAGTTAGTGCATATAAAGGTGCAACAATATGTGAATAATGTTCTATAAATCGTCTATAATATCCAGAAAATCCAAGAAAGCTGCGTACCTCTGTTTGTTAGAAAATTATATATTACAGAGCAATGGAACATGTAAAATATTGCAGAAATATAAACACAGAAAACGCACAAAACAAGAGAGACACAGATATACGTGGTTCACCCGGTTTGGGCTACGTCCACCCCGAACAACCAGTCCTTCCTTTCTATTATCCAACAAAATGAAGAGACACAACCTACAGAAAATCCGCTGTAATATCCTCTATTTTCTCTCACAGTCTCACCTCTCTATTTCTCGCTCACAGAATATACATCTATCACACAGCCTCAAATACAATACCCTCATAAAAAGAGAGGGGTTTCCTTCTAGGGCAAAAAACCCTAAACTAAACATAAGTTCTACCGTCAGATCATCCACCTAATGAACGGCCCAGATTGACTAGAAATTACTATACTTTTACAAGGCAATTTTAGAGCTATTTTTAGCTTCTGGGGCGCTGCCTCCGAAACCCCCCACCAGGGGGGGCTCCCAAAGGTTGCAACCGCCCCCCCTGGACCCCCCTGCAGCGAATATTTTACGGGCGGCGTTGCCGCCCCCATTTCGAACTGGGGTCCTATGTGGCGATACCTTTGAATATAGTAGATAATCAGGCTCCACACCCAACAATCTCCCACTTGGAGACTGATTGTAGCAACTCCACCGCTGCTCCATTTGCTGGACAATGACTCCTCTTTGGACCTGGCTGTTTCTCATCTTTATCGTCATCCTTGAAGACCAATTGAAACTGAGCATATTCCCAGTTTCTCCCTGGTTACAACTTTAGTTAGCATATCTGCAGGATTTTGGCTAGTGTGTATCTTTTCCAGCTTCAACTCTCCATCTTCCAACGCTGATCGTATGAAATGGTACTTGAGCTGTATGTGTTTAGTCCTGGAATGAAATGTTGAGTTCTTTGCAAGATGAATGGCACTTTGGCTATCACTGTATAACGTGCCCTTATCATGCTCCTTACCCAATTCACCCATAAACGTTTGTAACCAAATCATTTCTTTACTAGCCTCTGTAGCAGCAACATACTCTGCTTCTGTTGTCGAAAGTGCAACAACACTTTGGATTTTTGAAACCCAACTGACAGTTGTTCCTCCAACAGTAAATACATATATTGTAGTGCTCCTCCTGTTATCTCTGTCACCTGCCATATCTGCATCAACATATCCTTGTAAGGAGATGTTTTAACCACCAAAGAATAATGCTTGATTTGTGGTACATTTCAAATATCTGAGAATCCATTTCACTACCATCCAATGTTCCTTTCCTAGATTGTTCATGTACCTGCTTACAACTCCCACTACATGTGCAATATTAGGCCTTGTGCAGACCATTGCATACATTAAGCTTCCAGCTGCTGATGCATATGGAACTTTAGACATATAATCGATGTCTTCTTGGGTCTTTGGGCACATTTCCTTGCTAAGTTAGAAATGGCTAGCAAAAGGTGTACTAACTGGTTTGGCATTGTGCATGTTAAATCTTTTCAACACCTTTTGTATGTACTCATTTTGAGACAATGTTAATTTACGATTTTTCCTGTCTCTATTTATTCTCATACCAAGGATTTGTTTTGTAGCTCCCAAATCCTTCATTGCAAATGAATTTGCCAATTTTCTTTTGAGCACATTTATTTCCTGCATGTTAGATCCTGCAACAAGCATGTCATCTATATACAATAACAATATAATATAGCTGCCATCATTTTGCTTTTTCAAATAAACACAATGATCAGAGTGACATTTAGTATAACCTTGTTTAGACATAAACTTGTCAAATTTTAGATACCACTTCCTTGGAGCCTGTTTTAAGCCATACAAGCTCTTCTTCAACCTGCACACTAGTTTCTCCTTCCCTTTCACCTCATATCCTTGTGGCTACTGCATATATATCTCTTCCTCCAAATCCCCATGGAGAAAGGTTGTCTTTACATCTAACTGCTCAAGATGCAAATCTTCAGCTGCTACAAGACTTAAAATGGTTCTGATTGAAGTCATTTTAACAACAGGAGAAAATATTTCATAAAAATCAATACCTTTCTTCTGTGCAAACCCCTTCACCACAAGTCTAGCTTTATACCTCTGTTTTCCTCCATCTTCTTCCTTCAGCCTGTAAACCCATTTATTCAATGTAGTTTTTCCTACAGGAAACCTGACTAAATCCCAAGTATGGTTATGCATTAAGGAGTCCATCTCTTCTTCCATGGCTACCTCCCACTACTTCCTTCTTTCAACCTGCATTGCTTCTTCATAACATTCGGTTTCACCGGAATCAGTCAACAATAAATAATATAATGAAGGAGAGTATCGTTCAAGGGGTCTACTTATCCTGGTAGATCTTCTAACACCACATTCAAGTGTTTGGGGTGCCTGTTGTTGTTGTTGTGGTGGTTGTTGTTTTTGTGGTTGTTGATTATTATTATTTTCAGACACCTTTCCTTTTTCAGTGATTTCATCAAGAACTGCGTATTCCTGGTTTTCCTTTTCCTGTTTCTTTTCTTGCAACTGATTCTTATACAAGACCTTTTCATTGAATATTACATCTCTGCTCCTAATGATTTTGTGATTTTCGTAATCATATAAGCGATAACCAAAATCATTAACACCATATCCAATAAAGGTACATTTCTTTGACTTTGCCTCAAGCTTTGTTCTATTTTCTTTATCAATATGGACAAAGGCCTCACAACCAAAAGGCTTTAAAATAGAGTAGTTTACCTTTTTACCTGTCCATGCTTCCTCTGGAACACCACCATCCAAGGAACTTGAAGGCCCTCTGTTTATTAGATAAACCGCAGTATCTACAACATCTGCCAAAAACTGTAAAGGCAATCCTTCATGCAATCTCATGCACCTTGCACACTCCATGATTGTCCTGTTCATCCTTTCTGACACACCATTTTCTTGTGGTGTTCTTGGAACTGTTTTCTCTCTGCGAATTCCATGTTCTGAACAGTACCTATCAAACTCTTTGCTGCAATATTCACCTCCATTGTCTTATCTAAGACACTTCAATTTCTTTCCTATCTCAATCTCAACCAAAGCTTTCCATTTCTTGAAAGTATCAAATACATCAGATTTATTCTTAATACAATAAATCCAAGTTTTTCTAGTTTCATCATCAATAAAAGTAGCATAATAATGAGAGCCACCGAGAGATGATACTTGAGCAGGTCCCCATACATCTGTATGGACAAGCTCTAATTTTTCATTCTTCTTTTCTTTCCCAACTCTGAGAAATCTGACTCTCTTCTATTTTCCATAAATGCAATTCTCACAGAAGTCCAAATCAACATTCTTCAAACCCGGCAACAAATTCCTTGAGTGAAGAACCTTCATCCCCTTTTCACTCATGTGTCCGAGCCTATGATGCCATAATGTTGCATCTGCTCCTTTCGAAGTTAAAGCATTAACAGAGTTAGAAATACCATTGCATAAATATAATGTACCAACCTTTTCGCCTTTTGCTATTACCAGGGCTCCTTTGGTGACCTTCCAAGATTTATCTGTGAAAGTTGTCACACAACCTTCACCACCTAACTGCCCTGTTGAAATCAGATTTTTCTTTAGATCTGGAACATGCCTTACCTCCTTTAATAGCCATTGGTTTCCATTCTGTTGTTTTACAAGAACCTTACCCATTCCAACAATTTTACAGGGTTTATCATCACCCAGACGAAATTGTCCAAAATCTCCTTGAACATAGTCATGAAAGTATTTCTTATCAGATGTGGCATGGAATGAAGCCCCTGAATCTACCACCCAGGAATCAGTAATATTTTCGAAAGAAAGAATCAAAGCATCTTGTAACACCTCACCTGTCACATTTGCTTCATGATTGTTTTCTTGTTGTGCATCTTCTACTTTTCCCTTCCGAGATCTACAGTCTTTCTTTAGGTGTCCTTTCTTTCCACATTTCCAGCACACTATCCCCGATCTAGACTTGGATCTGCCTTTCCTTGATTTACTACGATATCCTGAGCTCTTTCCTATTTCCAATTTTCTTCCTCTAGACTCTGCACTCAAAGCATTTGCCGATGTCTCACCGGAGCTTTTCTGTCGCATTTCCTCGCTAAGGATAACACCAACAACATCATCAAACTTTAAAGTACTAGATCCAGAAACGGAGTTACTAATGGCCATTACCAAACCATTCCAACTTTCTGGTAATGAGCACAAGAATAACAGAGCTCTAACTTCATCATCAAATTTTACCCGTACAGAACTTAACTGACTTGTAAGTGTATTAAAATCATTTAAATGGTTTGCAACAAATCCACCTTCCGACATATTCATATTAAATAACCGTTTCATAAGAAATACCTTGTTTGAGGCCGAGGGTTTTTCATATAGTTTTGACAACGTCTGCATCAAACCCTCTGTTGTGGTTTCCTTCGAAATGTTGAAGGCGATTGACGCAGCAAGGTACAACCGTATTGTTCCGAGTGCCTTTCTATTGAGAAGGCTCCATTCTTCGTCTTTCATACCCGTCGGCATCTTTATTTTTCCGCCCAATGGTAGGTATAGATCTTTCTGATATAAATAATCTTCCATCTACATCTTCCACAGCGAGAAGTTTTGGCCGTTAAATTTCTCGACCCTAAACTTACCATCTTCCGCCATTGCTCCCACTCAAACTAGGAACCCTTATTTCCTGCGAGTTTATCAGCCAAATAGACCTTCGGCTCTGATACCAGTTGTTAGAAAATTATATATTACGGAGCAATGGAACATGTAAAATATTGCAGAAATATAAACACAGAAAACGCACAAAACAAGAGAGACACAAATATACGTGGTTCACCCAGTTTGGGCTACGTCCACCCCGAACAGCTAGTCCTTCCTTTCTATTATCCAGAAAAATGAAGAGACACAACCTACAACAAATCCGCTGTAATATCCTTTGTTTTCTCTCACAGTCTCACCTCTCTGTTTCTTGCACACAGAATACACATCTATCACACAGCCTCAAATACAATACCCTCGTAAAAAGAGAGGGGGTTGCCTTCTAGTGCAAAAAACCCTAAACTAAACATAAGTTCTACCATCAGATCATCCGCCTAATGAACGGCCCAGATTGACTAGAAATTACTATACTTTTACAAGGAAATTTTAGAGCTGTTTTTAGCTTCGGGGGCGCTGCCCCCGAAACCCCCTGCCAGGGGGGGGCTCCCAAAGGTCGTAGCCGACCCCCCTGGACCCCCCCTACAGCGAATATTTTAAGGGCGGCGTTGCCGCCCCCATTTCGAACTGGGGTCCTATGTGGCGATACCTTTGAATATAGAAGATATTCAGGCTCCACACCCAACACTGTTTGAGTAGTAGGAGTGGGAATAAGAAAAAGTATTTGGATTTTGGCGGGGTCTATCTGAATGTCGGCTGCTGAAATATAGTGTCCTAGAATAAGTCCTTCAGTCCTCATCATGTAACATTTTTCGTGACTTAAGCAGAGCCTGGTGGCTATACAGCGTTGTAGGACTTTTTCTAGGGTATTTAGTGCTAGATCAAAATCATCTCCGTAGGGTGTGAAGTCATCCATATACACTTCAAGTCCATCATTTATTAAATCTGCAAAAATTCTAAGGATAGCCCTTTGGATTGTGGCGGGAGAATTACATAGGCCAAATGGTAGGACTCGGTAGGCAAATGTCCCCCAAGGACAAGTGAAAGTTATTTTGTCCTGGTCTTCAAGGGCAATCTGAATCTGATTGTATCCACTGAAGCCATCCAAGAAGGAAAAGAAATTTTTCCCCGCCAAAGTATCTAGCACTTGGTCTATGAATGGGAGTGGAAAATGGTCTTTTGGTGTTGCTTTATTGAGTTCCCTGTAATCCACACAAATTCTCCATTTCGCATTCTTTTTTGGTACGATCACGAGTGGAGAGACCCATTTACTGTCAGAAATATGATAAATAACATTAACATCTAACAGTTTCTGAAGCTCTGCTTTAACCACATCTTTTAAATGAGGATTGAGTCTTCTATGCGGTTTAAGGACATGTCTAGCATCTTTTTCTATATAAATGTGGTGTGTACACAAATGTGGGTCGATTCCTTTCATATCAGGGTAATCCCATGCAAATTCCTGTTGATATTTTCTTAATACATGGATGAGCTTAGTTTCTTGTTCAGATGTGAGGTTGGCATTGATATTTAAAGTTTTTCCCGGTTCAATTTCCACAATTTTACTATTTGCGATAGAAGTAACAGGTATTGTTTGATCATGTGTGTCTTTCAGAGGATCTTCCTCTAATTCATTATCAAATGCTGCTTCTATCATGTGACATTGTGTGCAGGATTCAGCTTCAGTTTGACTGATGAAATTATTAATGGCATCATCTTCTGTTTGATCTTTAAAATCAAGTGCCTCTTGCAACGTCAATGGAGACCTAATGTTATCAGTAAGGTATGATACAGGATACTTGTTAGTTTTAATTATTGTAAGACTTGGCTGCGCTGGAGGGTATAGAACCAAATTCTTAATATCGGGTCCTTTAGTTATGGTCATATTTTCTTGCCGGAAACCAATGTAAGCATCGGCGGTGGCAAGCCAAGGCCTTCCTAGGATTAACGGGTGTCCATCAAGTCAGGTTTTTGGATTAATTATCAGGAAATCGGTCAGATATTCCCAGGAGTCTATAGAGACCATGAAATCGTGTAGAGTACCTTCTGGTCTAATCACAAATCGGTCAGCTAATTCTAACAAAGTAGAGGTAGGTTCTACAGATGTAATACCGAGTTTTTGACAGGTGGTGGTTGTTAAAATATTGATTGCAGCTCCTAGATCAACTAAGGCATTAGACAAGGTCTGACCGTAAATTTGAACAGTTACAATTGGATTTCTTGGGTCTTCATATTTGATGGGTGTTTCTTTCCCAGATAAGAGATCAGATAAAGTACCGACTACTTGGACCCTTGGATTAGTTGTTATATTCCTCCTTGGTTTCTTTATGCACAATTCTTTAATAGTTTTGGCATATATAGGAATGTCTTGAATGGCTTGGAGGAACAGGATTTTTATGTACAAATTTTTTAATTCCCCCAGAATGTCAAAGTCAGGATACTGTAAAGGTCGAGGTATGACTAATCGTTCTGGGAATGAGGGAGAGGATGTGGTTGCTTGATTATGAGACTGCTGATTATTTACATCCTCTCATTGCAACTGATGTTCTCTTACTAACTGATCTTCATTATGAACTGTTTTATCTCCCTCATTTTGAATGATACGTCCAGATCGTAATTGAAGATCATTGCACTCCCGCAGGTCAGGTCCTATTTCTGGTGATTCAATGATTTGAAGAGATTGGACTGGTCTGTTATTTGGATTAGGGTTGGGTTGGGCTGGGAGTTGCGGTCTCAAATTAGACTGGGGATTTTGTTGTAGAGCTGGCAGAGTAGGTTGAGGGAGCAGAATAGTTCCTACTGGCTGTTGCATCGGTCTTTGCCAGTTTGTCTGCCAGGATGAACCTTGTGAAGTAGAGGGGGTCCATTGCGGAGGATATGGGCTATTTTGCAAATATGGTGAATTATAAGGGAAATTCTGCCAACTAGATTGATTTGGATGATTTAGCCATGGGTTTGAAGAAGGAAACGGTGGTGGTGACCAATTTGGGAATGGGGGTGGGGGCTGATTTTGCCACATATTATATTTTTGAGCGTTATATTGTGGAGGCTAAAAAGAAGAGGTTGGGTCTGAAAACATACCAGATTGTCTTTGCCGCCACTAGCGGCACTGGTTGATCAAATACACTGATTCTGGTTCTTCCTCTGCTTCCTTTTATACTGCCTTTAATCCAGGAAGTGAGGGGCAGCTTTCCGTAAGATGATCGTTTGTACAGATGGCACATGTTTGGACTGTATCCAGTGGGCACTCCTTGTGACTATGTTTTTTTCTGCATCGGGGGCAGAAGATTGCCAAATTCTGTTCTGCCTCCATCTGCTTCTGCTTGGCCTGCATAATATCAAGTTGTGTAGTTAGTGTCCCTAGAATATTAGTTTTAAAATTTTCTAATAAATTTCCAATCTCCACACGCGTTACTCCTTCTGTTGCTATCTTATTGTCTCTTGCAAACCGATCATATTCTGCCGGTTTTATTCTTATGCTGCCTCTCGAACTCCTGATGCATAAATCAATAATGTCAGCAAAATTCTCTTGATAAATATCCCCTTTTCCCATAATGTTTAATGTTTCGATCCACTGTTCCTTCATGCCCCTTATCAATGCAGTTTTTAACACATTATCAAGTAAAGTTAGTGATGCATAAGGAGATCTTTGTAAATTATATTGAAAATGTTCCACATATTCCTCTAATGTTTCGTTTGGTTTGGCTGTCATTTGAAATATTTCATCCTTCAATTCTCTAGACCTACAATAATCCTGATATTTTTTTAAGAAGGATTATTTCATCTAATCCCAATTATTGATGACCCCACCACCTAGTCCCATAAACCATCTTAGAGCAGCTCCCTTTAATGTTGAGGGGAATAATTTCAATTTCTGGGGATTGGTGGTGTAATCATATCCCCTACACAACACATCAAATACGAATAAAAATGCATCCGGATCTTCTGATGTAAGACCGTGAAAGGTTGGGATATGTTGAAGAGGGATAGCTTTCATGGGTGCATTTACTGCAGAATCCACTATAGGATATTGTAATGTAGAGGTTTGAGCATTTGGCTGATTCTGAGCCATAGGATCGAATATGTGCCAATAACATTCTGGGATATCTAGGAAGGTATTCCTAGGTTGAGAGGGAACGATTTTAGCAGGGATAGTTTTAATGGCACTTCCTTTATCTGGGATAAGAGGAATACCTGATGTCTGAGGAGATTGAATTCCTTCAACAATGATTTTTGCAGCACTCCCCTTATCTGTGCTGTTTAATGGCTGGTCTGTTCCAATGGGAGATTTTGGTTCTTCTGTTTCCCCTGTTTCTCCTTCTCCTTCACAAAAGTTACTGAAATTCCCTTCCTGCAATAGTTCTGGAGTAGAATTTTCAATTTCCTGAAAGTCCTGCTCTTCAGTTTGACTATGCACCTCAGCAAAGGCTACAAATGGTGATCCTGTGGCCTGAAGGGAACTAGTAGGCTGCTTAGAAATGGTTTTCCTGAAACCTATTGATGGCTGAGATTCTGTTTTCTTATAGATTTCGTCTATGAAAGTTGTTCGGCCAAGGGTCATCAGCCCCTTAGCTTTTTCAGGTTTGGATGGAAGCTTGATATTCTTTTCTGGTTTTTTCTGTTTAGTCATGCACTCCAATAAATTGTTAAATTCTATTCAATCAAAGCAAAAGAAAATCTGTTTAGGAAAGTGGACAGTGGAGCAGAGCTTTTACATGCTCCGTACGCGGGTTCTTACTTTTCGTTTTTAAAATCCAACTCTTTCCTAGCAGGTTCGTACACTACTTTGAAAAAAAACGAATGGCTACACTCTTTCCCCTGACAACGGCGCCAAAACGTAGATCTATAAAAAGGGTCTCTTTCACCTCTAATTACCTCACATTAATATGTCAATCCGGGAACGTTTGGTTATTTCAAAGAGTGACTCAATCCGAGGCTATTTGTCAGAGTAATGCTAGTAGTAGAGCGTCCTACAAAACACAAGAGTAAACTGATGTTTGTCTATAACTAAGTTCCTTCAAATGACTAAAGCACACACTCTTAAAATTAAGCAACTTTATCAGTCAAGGGTCCGACAGCAGTAGTCAATCCCTTTGGAAACTGATGGAAAGGAAACTAGAGCATGGATCACGGGTCTGGGAGCAAGGCAGTAAATGCAGAGGCTCACTACAGCCACAGATCGTCTCTCACACAAAATGTGGGTAAATGAAATGACAGATAAAAATGGAACGGCAAATAGGAAATTAAACAGTAAATCTAGAAAGGAACAACAATGCTTAAAATGGAACAAAAATTTTGAAATGGAATAGCAATTACTATAACTAAACCTCGCGAGTAACAATCAACTTTATCCTATCAAATTAAAAGCTCTTATTGTAATCAAAACTCCAATCTTTCATTCTCCAAGCAAATCACACAACCAACTAAAGGAACAACAATAACTCTCAATTATGGAACAGCATGTGAAAATCATACACACGTAACACTCTAAGGAAGTAATCTGATTTAATACCAATCATCAACAGGAATTATAACTGTGTTTCAAAATGGAACAGCATGAATTCTAAATCATAAAGAACACACCTTTCAGATAATTACCTTAACACACATACTTAGCATAGAAGCTTCATAACACAAGGATAACACTGTTCAGTTGAGTCTAATAAGATTTCATCCACTCTGAAAGTATTGATAATATAATGCAGAGTCAATGGAAAGAACATTAATGAACGAATCTTAGCAGAGCATGTGATGTAACTTATAAAGCATATCAGGTTACCAACTAGTGACGATAAGCAAACCACGCAGAAATCAAATCGTAGTGATACAGAAGCAAGTGTCCTCCAGGGCCGGGCCCTTAGCCTCAAGGGTACACCGCTTTAAGCTAATCGAGATGTGAAGATGAGATAATCACCAAGTTTATATTAATGCATAAAACAGAAAGTATAATGAGCCAAATTCAACAAGACTCGATGATCAAAGTTAAGTCTTTAACAAAAAGTTACATAAAAGCATCTCCCCCAGACTAACAGTGCCATCCCTTTATATAAGGGTAGCGGCGGAGATGTCTAAGTGATAAGATAAATAAAGCAGCGATCCCTCAGGATCAAAGATCCTGAGGGATTCGCAAAACTGTTAATCCCTAATCACTTCTTTCTCCTCCACTGAACTGGTGCCTTCTCCTCCTTTTCCGGACCGGTTTGCTTCAGCTTGCTTTGCCTCGTCTGCACTCAATCCTTCGTCAAAGGGACAGCAGTTACCCTATTCTTATCTTCTTCTTTGGAACAATAGCTCCTCATTTTTACCCTTTCCTGCACAGGAGAATGACAACTATCAGCGGATAAGTCTTTGCATACTAATTCCACGTATTCTACCACAATTCTCTATTGTTTTCCACATTCATGATGTAAAAGATTCATAAGTCCTATTGAAAATCCACTAAAATGATCATTAAAAACATACCTTTTTAGTACTCCACACATACCTCCTCCGAGTAGGTGAAGTGGTAAATTCCCTGAAAGGATTAGACGAAAAAGTGGAAGAAAGTACCATTGTTCAAAAGGTATTAAGGTCTCTTCCAGACATGTTTGACTCCAAAATAAGCACTATAGAAGAAGCAGAGGATCTAGATACCCTCAAAATGGATGAACTCCATGGAATTCTCACTGCCTATGAAATGAGGAAAGGTGGCCCAAGCTCCAAAGATGCAGCATTCAAGGCCTCAAAGTCAAAGAAGGGGAAATAAAGGAATGACTGTAGTGATGAGTTAGATGTGGAATCCAAATTGGCTCAATTTGTATGAAATCTAAAGAGAGGATCTAAGCTTAAAGGCACGTATCCTCTTATCTGTTTTAAATGTGGTAAAGTAGGTCATTATGCAGCAAAACGTCCTCATAAACATGACAGTGATGATGAATTAAATTCTAAAAGAATGGCACATAAAAAGAAAGGGTTCAATAAGAAAAACTTCTTCTCCAAGCAAGATGAGTCTGATGAGGATGAGTTTATGGTCATAAAAAAGAAATCAGATGAGGAAAGTGATCGTGATGAAAGCCAAGAATCATTATTCATGGCACTCGTAGATGATGATGACTCAGGGCTAGAATGAAATGTAGATGAACTATTAATAAGAACCATTGAAGAACATGAGAAATTACGGAACAAAATCATTTCTCTCAAAGTGGAAAAGGAGGAAATAATAAGGAGAGAAGATCTCTTGGAAGCAAAGCTTAAAGGAAAAGAAGAGACTTGTGAAAAACGTGAGGCTGAAAGAGTGTCCCTAAGAAAGGAGTTGGAGCAAATTAAAAAGGGCTATAAAAGTTCTCAAATACTTGAGACTATTCTGGAAAATCAAAAACCTCAACATGACAAGTCTAGAATAGTTTTCAAAGGAGAATCCTCAAGCACTAAGAATAGTGCGAAAATCTATGTCGATGCACTTTCCTGCAATCTAAAAGATGAAAAAGTATGTTATCAAAAGTGCATCCCAGATCCCAAAAATGAAGAGAGAATTACTCCAAAGAAGAATGTGGAATTGAATCATGGACACTACAGCAAATACAAACTTGTACTCCACCAAGGTCCCACTGCAAATCCAAAGAACGAGGGAGGAGTAATTCCCAGGAAGGAAATTGACTCAAATTACGGTTGCTTCAACAAGTACAAAACCATCTTTCTTGGACACTTCTTTCGCTGTAAAAGCTTCGGTGATCAAGCTAGACACTGTATGGTTCGCAGAAGTGAAAATACAAAGCTAAAGGACCGAATAATCAACTCATATGCCCCCAAAAGGCAAAGACAAGTAAAAACTTTCAATTCATTTGATGCCTTGACCAAATTTGATCTGATTTGCTCTTTATGCTACAATAATGGGCACTATGAACAAGAGTGCCCACTCAAAGGAAGAAAGACGAGTAGTAAGAACTCCAGCATGGACAAATGTAGCCTGGCTCTATATGCTCAAAATAATGAAAACCAACAGTTTGTAGATAGTGGGTTCTCCAGACACATGACAGGAGACAGAAGGAAGTTTGTCTCACTAAGTAAAAAGGAAGGGAATGTGTCCTTTGAAAGCGGATCAGGCAGAATTGCAGGAAAATGAATAGTTACTCTGATCAATGGAAAAGGAAAATCTCAAGATGCTCTGCTAGTTGACGGGCTCAAACACAACCTCCTAAGTGTCAGCCAAATTTGTGATCAACGACATAAGGTTGTTTTCAGCACCAAAGACTGTGAAATAAGGAACTCTGCCTCAGGGAAACTTGTGGAAAAAGGGTTAAGAACACCAAAAAACATTTACTTTCTGAACAAGATTCAAGAAAATAAATGCTACTCGAGTCAGACAGATGAGAGTTGGCTGTGGCACAAGCAACTTGGACATATAAGCTTCGAAAATCTAATCAATATCATCAAGATCAAAGCTGTACGAGACATCCCAAGACTGTCCAAAACAAATCAAGTAGTGTGTGGTCCATGTCAACATGGAAAGTAGACCAGAACCAACCACAAGACAAAGGAGCTCTATACATCAAAGCCCTTGGAGATCATCCATGCTGATGTGTGTGGGCCAACTAGAAATCAAGCACTCCAAGGAGAAAGGTACTTTGTGTTATTTGTTGATGATTATACTACAATGATGTGGATATATTTCATAAAATATAAATCTGAAACTTTTGAGTGTTTTAACAATATAAAAGCCCTTGTAGAAAATAAAAAAGATTTAAAAATTAAGTGCCTCAGAACAAACAGAGGAGAAGAATTCACATCAAACAAGTTTAGTGAGTTTTGTAATATTCATGGAATTAAAATGGAATTCTCGGCTACCAGAACACCTCAGCAAAATGGGGTAGTTGAAAGAAGAAATCGAATAGTCCAAGAAATGGCAAGAACTATGCTATTAGCAGCAGACTTACAACCTAAATCTTGGAGAGAAGCAGTAGGAACAACTGTCTATACACTAAATCGAACTCAATTAAGACCAAATTGTGAAAAAACTCCTTATGAGCTATGGAAAGGAAGACCTACTTCAGTGAAGTACTTCAAGATCTTTGGAAGCAAGTGATTCATAAAAATAAATGATGTCTCACCCGGAAAGTTTGATTCTTGGGTTGATGAAGGGATATTTCTTGGATACTTTACACGGAGCAAGGCTTACAAGTGCTACAATTATCGACTTAAGGAAATAGTGGAAAGCATTGATGTAAAGGTTGATGAAGATCTTCCAGAAAGGGAAATTGAAGAACATGAAGATGACTCTCTCATTGAAGAAGAAGAACCTAAAGAAGAAGTAATAGATGAGGAAGAAGAAGAAGAAGAAGAGGAAAGAGAACCACCTAATACCCCTTCAAAGGTGAAGTATGTCCAAAGACATCATCCAGAAGAGTAGATCATTGGCGATAGAGATGAAGGTGTGTAGACCCCAAGAAGGATATCAATCACACCCAAGAGAAAAGTCATTGCGCTCCAATGTACAATAGAACTAGAAACATTTGCAGAAGCAAGTAAGGATCCTCATTGGGTAAAAGCCATGGAAGAAGAATTGTCCCAAATTGAGAAGAACAAGACATGGGAGTTGGTACCTCATCCAAAGGACAAACATATAATAGGAACCAAATGGGTGTTCAAAAATAAAATGAATGAGGAAGGACAGGTTATCAGAAACAAGGAAAGACTTGTCTGCAAAGGCTATTCACAAATTGAAGGAACTGACTTTGAAGAAACATTTGCACCAGTGGCCCGTATGGAAGCTATCAAGATGTTCTTGGCATTTTCTTGTTCAAAAGGATTCGAAATCTATCAAATGAACATGAAATCAACATTTTTAAATGGGGAACTCAAGGAGGAAGTCTACATGGAGCAACCAGAAGGTTTCGATCTAACAGCAGGAAAGGACTTAGTTGGTAAGTTGAAAAAGGCTTTATATGGGTTGAAACAAGCTCCTAGAGCTTGGTATGCAAGACTGGATCACTATCTATAACAACAAGGCTTCAAAAAGGTAGTGATTGGAAGCAATCTATACATAAAGACAGATCAAGGTAAGTTACTAGTTGCTCTTGTTTATGTCGATGATCTGATTTTTGCTAGTAATAATGATGAAATGAGCCATCAATTTTCTCAAAGCATGTCAAAAGAGTTTTAGATGTCAATGATAGGAGAGTTGTCCCACTTCCTTGGACTTCAAGTATCTCAAACTAGAGCAGGATTGTGTATATCTCAAACCAAATATATAAAAGACATGCTCAAAAAATATGGAATGGAGGACTGTGCACCCATGAGCACACCTATAACCACAAACTACAAATTGAGTAGAGATGATGACTCCCCTCTAGTAGATGCAACTCATTATAGGTCAATGATTGGATCCCTTATATACTTAACAGCTACACGACTAGACATAATGCAAGCAATAGGAATGGTGGGAAGATTTCAATATGCTCCCAAACATTCCCATTTATTAGCTGTAAAAAGAATTCTCAGATATCTAAAGGGAACTTCTGATTTCGATCTCTAGTATCCAAAGGACTCAACACTAACTGTAACTGCATACACCGATGCTGATTGGGCTGGAAGTATAGATGATCAGAAAAGTACTAGTGGAAATCCATTCTTCCTAGGAGACTGTTTGGTATCCTGGCTCAGCAAAAAACAATCATCTGTATCATTATCCACAACCAAAGCTGAGTATATTGTTGCAGTAGACTATTGTTATCAGATACTATGGATGAAGGAAGCTCTAAAAGATCTCGACATATGTACAGGTCAAGCAATTTCCGTGTATTATGACAACACAAGTGCTATCAGTCTCAGCAAAAAGCTAGTGATGAGCTCAAGAACCAAACACATACCAATCAAGTATCATTTCCTCCGTGAACAAGTAGCTGAACAAAACATTGTCCTGGAATATATCAGTAGTAAGGAGCAGATAGCTGATATTTTCACAAAACCTCTTCCTCGAGAAGCATTCAAATATCTGCGCCAAAAGATGGGGGTTATTTCTTTATCATCACTCAAGTTCATTCATAAAGATGTAGCAGGACAGGGGGAGCAGTTTGAGAGGGGGAGTCCATATGTATTCCTTTGCCATTGATGTCAAAGGGGGAGAGAGCAAAAGAATATTGCCATCAATAACAAAGGGAGAGATTATTGGACACACATTGTCATTGATGTCAATGTGGAAATATTCAAGGAGCAGACAGAACGGAGCCAAGAGGAGCAGACAAAGCCAAGAGGAACAACAGAACAAAGCCACCAGAGGAGCAGATGGAGACGAGAAGGGTAGATAGAGCCAAAGAAGAGGAGCACACAGAGCCATCGGAGTAGATGGAGATGAGAGGAGCAAATATGCCACAAATAATGCTATCGGGAGCCATCGGGAGCCGTATAGGCCACAAAAGAGTTATATGCTAGCAATTACACTATTGGAAGCTTATTGGGCCTATAAAACCCATATATGTGTTTAATATATTATCAGAGTAGAAACCATATAAATATACATTAACGTAAATGGAGGCGGAATACTTGGATATATGTAAATACACGATCAACAGCAAAGAAACATGAGCCGTCAGATTTCTAGCGAAAAGATCCGACAGCCACTGGGAGATAAAGGTGCACGGGAGATAGCGAGTGGGAACGGTGGTAAACGGTATTCCTCGCAACGCTTCTGTAGGTGGGCGGTAAACGTACCATGGCGTGTGATACCATTCATTGCACGACACGTGGATGACGGGACGCAGCGGAAAATCGCTTTATCACGCGTTAACTTGTGGTTAAGTTACGACATCAGGGGGAGCGAACGTTGTCGGATCGGCTGATGAATGATCAGACGGTCAGGTTTAACTTCACGTGTTTTTTGACTGATGTGATAGGTAATCGTACACAGACCCGATGCGGCAATGTGTTATGGTTGAATGCTATATTGCATCCACTGTGTTGCTAGTCTCGAAGGGATGTTAAATTCGCTGATTGCGATAGAGGTATGGATCCGATGGACTTATCAAAAATAGTTTATATAATATCTTGTCCAGCAGGAGGATCGGCCATCAGCCATCCGCGATGCCATGGGCTCAATGTATAAAGGACCCCAGAAACCTTGATTGCTGATTGCGATATATGTAGTGGACCCGATACCGAATAGATGCGAGTAAAATAACTCTTGAAGTCCGCCCTTTAGCCTTTTCATCTATTTTTGCTCATATTTCCTATGTATTTAAATATTTTCCTTGCACGCAGTTTGAAGGGCCAAAATGCATATGATAATGGTTTCGATAGTTCAGATGGCTAGAATCAAGCCGATTGCGATTGCGATAGGATGTGGCATGTCCATTAAACAAATAGTCTCGGTGGATGCCTGTTATCTTTTAAAAAACGGGTCTGGATTACAGTTTTAACACACAGTGACCGTAAAGCCAGGAAGTTGAATGGAAAGCCAGCACAGAGGAAGCCACAACGACCAAAGAGGGAAGCTAAAAGATCAAGGGAGTCAGAGGAAACGACAACGACCGAGGAGGAAGCCAAAGAGGTGGTGGAAAGCGGAAACGAATGGAAAAAGGCATGAGAATGTATAAAACAGTAAAAAAAAAGAATTGTTGGTGTTGTTATTATGGTGAAGAACTAGAGGATGAGGTAGTAGAAGCAGCAGAGGCAAAAGAGGTAGAAAAAGTGTTGTGTGTGGAGAATTATTGTTCAGAGGTCTTTGTTTCAGCCGGATGTATACCCAAGGAAGTTTATACACCCCTCTACGCCAGAGGGTACGGGGGGTCTTGTCCCCCCTATGGGGGTCCGGGGGGGCTGATCCCCCCCAGCTGGGGGGTCTGGGGGCAAGCAGTCCCCCGACGAGGGTTTGGGGGAAGCACCCCCGAAGCCAAAAATAGATGTAAAACTGCCTTATAAAAGTATAGTAATTTCTAGTCAATTTGGGTAGTTCATTAGGCGGATGATCTGACGGTAGAACTTTTGTTTAGTTTAGGGTTTTTTCCCTAGAAGGCAACCCCTCTCTTTGTATGAGGGCATTTTATTTGAGGCTGTGACATAGATGTGTATTCTCTGAGCGAGAAAAAGAGAGGTGAGACTGTGAGAGAAAACAAAGGATATTACAGTGGATTTGTTGTAGGTTGTGTCTCTTCATTTTGCTGGATAATAGAAAGGAAGGACTGGCTGTCCAGGGTGAACGTAGCCCAAACTGGGTGAACCACGTATATCTGTGTCTCTCTTATTTTATTCATTTTCTGTGTTTATATTTCTGCAATATTTTATGTGTTCCATTTCTCCGTAATAAATAATTCTCTAACAACTAGTATCAGAGCCGAAGGTCTATTTTGCTGATAAACTCGCAGGAAAGAAGGGTTCATCGTTCGAGTGGGAGCAATGGTGGAAGATGGTAATTTTAGGGTCGAGAAATTTAACGGCCAAAACTTCTTGCTATGGAAGATGTAGATGGAATATTATCTGTATCAGAAAGATCTATACCTACCATTGAGCAGAAAAATAAAGAAGCCGATGGCTATGACAGATGAAGAATGGAACCTTCTCGATAGAAAGGCACTTGGAACAATACGGTTGTGCCTCACTGCGTCATTCATCTTCAACATTTCGAAGGAAACAACGACAGAGGGTTTGATTCAGGCGTTGTCGAAACTATATGAAAAACCTTCGGCCTCAAACAAGGTATTTCTTATGAAACGGTTATTTAATATGAAGATTTCGGAAGGTGGATCTATTGCAGATCATTTAAGTGATTTTAATACAGCTACAAGTCAGTTAAGTTCTATAAGGGTAAACTTTGAAGATGAAGTTGGAGCTCTGTTATTCTTGTGCTCATTGCCAGAAAGTTGGAATGGTTTAGTAATGGCCATTAGTAACTCTGTCTCTAGATCTAGTACTTTAAAGTTTGATGATGTTATCGGTGCTATCCTTAGCAGGTAAATGCGACAGAAAATCTTTGGTGAGACATCGGGTAATGCTTTGAGTGCAGAGTCTAGGGGAATAAAAATTGAAAGAGGAAAGAGCTCAGGATATCGCAGTAAATCAAGGAAAGGCAGATCCAAGTCCAGATCGGGGATAGTGTGCTGGAAATGCCGAAAGAAAGGACACCAAAAGAAAGACTGTAGATCTCAGAAGAGAAAAGAAGGAGATGCATAGCAAGAAAACAATCATGAAGAAAATGTGACAGGTGAGGTGTTACAAGATGCTTTGATTCTTTTTTTCGAAAATATTACTGATTCCTGGGTGGTAGATTCAAGGGCCTCATTCCATGCCACACCTGATAAGAAATACTTTCATGACTATGTTCAAGGAGATTTTGGACAAGTTCGTTTGGGCGATGATAAACCTTGCAAAATTGTTGGAATGGCTAAGGTTCTTGTAAAACAACAGAATGAAAACCAATGGCTACTAGAGGAGGTAAGGCATGTTCTAGATCTAAAGAAAAATTTGATTTCAACAGGGTAGTTAGGTAGTGAAGGTTGTGTGACAACTTTCATAGATAAAGCTTGGAAGGTAACCAAAGGAGCCCTGGTAATAGAAAAAGGCGAAAAGGTTGGTACATTGTATTTATGCCATGGTATTTCTAACTCTACTAATGCTTTAACTTCCAAAGGAGCAGATGCAGCATTATGGCATCATAGGCGCGAACACGTGAGTGAAAAGGGGATGAAGATTCTTCACTCAAGGAATTTGTTGCCGGGTTTGAAGAATGTTGATTTGGACTTCTGTGAAAATTGCATTTATGGAAAACAGAAGACAGTCAGATTTCTCAGTGTTGGGAAAGAAAAGAAGAGCGAAAAATTAGAGCTTGTGCATATAGATGTATGGGGACCTGCTCAGGTATCATCTCTCGGTGGCTCTCATTATTATGTTACTTTTATTGATGATGCAACTAGAAAAAACTTGGATTTATTGTATTAAGAATAAATATGATGTATTTGATACTTTCAAGAAATGGAAATCTTTAGTTGAGATTGAGACAGGAAAGAAATTGAAGTGTCTTAGATCAAACAATGGAGGTGAATATTGCAGAAAATAGTTTGATAGGTATTGTTCAAAGCATGGAATTCACAGAGAGAAGACAGTTCCAAGAACACCACAAGAAAATGGTGTGTCAAAAAGGATGAACAGAACAATCATGGAGCGTGCAAGGTGATGAGTCCCAAATTTTGGTAACATTTTGGGCTCATTTGGCCTACTTACCTTGCTCAACCCTTCATTTTTCATCACTTATGCATCATTTCTTAGTATATTCATGTTATTTGTAGGAAGGAGGGCAGTCACTATGCCTAGGTGGCTAATACATGTTTATTTCAGGTTTTTTGACATTAAATGGAGCAAAACCACGCAGATGAAGGCAAGGAGACAGCCAAGGTGTCATTGCGGTTTTGTAGTAAGGTTGTCCACAGCCTTGAATGACCTTCCTCGTGATCTCCACCCCAACTCCGAGCTCCAACAGCTATCACCACCGAGCTAGAAGGCAGCCAACGGATTCTAAAGGAACAACAGTTTACTTTTAGTTGGTCAGCCAAGCCCCACTAATTTAGGAGGCCAGCTTTGCCCTCATAATGTATAAATATTGAGGCTGTAGCCTTCGAAGAAAAACTTTTGAACCTTTGTTGCAAATTCTGAAGTACGAGCTGCAGCTCTGTTTTGCTCTTTGTAAGCCATTTTTGGCATGTTGTTAGACTTTTGACTATGATCTTTTAATAAAAGGCAGGTAGATTTGAGTTCAATTCTGAGTTCTTAGAGGAGCTATAGCTCTCAGGTTTGGGCCCAACCTGAGAGCAATAGGCCTCCTTTCTTTGTACTGTTACTTGTCTTTCTTTCAACATTATATTTGTTGTCCTTTACATGCACTTGGAAACACAGTTTTCTGATTCGGATTTCTTGTTGTGCTTACATAGGTTAGTGTTATGAACAAAGTTGCTTTCAGTAGTTTATATTAGAGTAAGGAGATTAGAGTGATCAGAGCTCCAAAAAAGGGTTGATTGCACACTCACTTCCGCCTCTGTTTAGAGATTGGGATTGCAGCCCGTGCCACCCACCAAAAACACAGTTTTACATGTTCATGCAAGCTTTAACGTAATATTTTAAGTTGTAGAAGTGTCCATGCATTTAGATCTTGTGGAATAACTCTTTGTTTCAGCACCATGCACGATTTCCCTTTAACTTACATTGTTGTTCTTTGGTTTCTAATAAAACAGTTAGAGTAGGTTGATGACATTTCGGTTATATTCAAGACAGAGGTGATTTGTTTCATTTACACTGCGCAGCACCACTCTACCATTTTCTTATTCTTCTCAGCCATGCCTAAGCCATCTACTTACCTCCCAGCTAGATCATTTGCCCACCAACTCTTCCATTATCCCCATTGTTTTATCTTTTCGGCCTTCCATTGCCTCTACCCTCCTATCGACCAACCAACTTTACACACTCCCTCTCCATCTCATCTCTCTGTCCATAAGCCATCACAAGCTCCCCTCTCATCCTCCCTATCTACCCATACAGCTCATTCACTCCTCCATCACCCAAAACTCCGATTGCAGAACATCCTGTAGAAGTTAGCAGACTTCCTGTAGAAATCCTGAACTTCCTGTAGGATCCCCTGCAGACATCCTGTAGAAGCTTGCAAACACGATTGCCAGGCATCTGAACTTTGTGAACTTCTGTGGAATGATGTAAGGGATCCCTTAGACCCTCTCAGAGTCCTCCTGACCTTTTCCAAGCCTTCCTCCCCTTTTTTTCTACCCCTGCACAGTCAAGACCCAGTAAGAAGCACAGGAATAATAATTCCAACCACTTGAGCAAAAATACAAAAACATGTTCTCTTCAGATGAAAGTAGTTTAGACCCATGCATCTCATCTCACTAGAAGTAATGGCATCGTTTTTAGAAGTTTCATTCCCACCATTGCATCGTAAGGATTAAGCTGGTCAAATTAGGGTTTACTAGGGTTTCCATGTTTTATTGGCTTTCAGTTCATTCTTTCAAAATAGGTTAATTTCCTTTGAGATAGCTTTCGTTCATCACTTAAAAAGCTTCTTCTGAGAACATATAGAAGTTGGCTTGAGCCCTAGCGGACTTGTGCCAGCTGACCAAGGGAGAGCTGCGATAAGAGCTAGTACTTGTGCATACAGCACCGTCGCTTCCAATTTTGTTACAAACTACCGAGTTGATAAAATTAGAAAAGGAAGCTCTAGTAGTTGTAGCATTATTGCTACAATACTAGAGCCCACCATCTTTTTGGCGCCGTTGCCGGGGAAGTGTTAGAGTATTAGTAATTGTTGCTTTTCTTCTATTTTCCTACTCTCGCCTTCTGCCAAGTAGTTTATTTCATTTCCATTCTGCAAAAGTAGCATAGACATTTCCTTCTTTCATAGATTAACATTTCAATTCCGCAATTTCAATTTTGCAAGCATAGATTAGCATTTCAATTCTGCAAGCGTAGACTAGCATTTCCATTCCTGCAATTCCATTTGAGAAAGTAGATTAGTTCTTTCCTACTTTCATTTCAATTCTGCATTTTCATTTCAGCAAGATAGTTAGTTGTAGATCAATCTGTTTCAGTTTTTGCAGGTACCAGAGAAAAAAAAAAAAAGCAATCAAAAAAGTCTTTCCATTTCATGCCTCGTAGGAATCGAGATAAAACAGGCAAATTCTTACCCAACACCCCCACCACATCACTGAGTCACCCTTCTCTCTTCTTCGGTGACAGTGATCCAGAAGAACCTATAGGTGAACCTCCTGAGATATACGAAGATCCTATAGCAGAAGAAGAATTAGAGACCATCCCATCTGAAGCTGTGGCTGACAATAGAGGAGAAGATGAGAGAATAGAAGGTGCCTTCCCCATCTGAGAAACCAATGGAGACATGAAAATGAAGAACATTAGCCCCTCCGCTTTACCTCACTTCCATGGACTGACTACTGAAGATCCTGATACCTTCCTGTTTGAGTTTGCTGTCCTTTGTCGAACCTATGACTATACTGAAGATGAGCAGAAGCTGAAACTCTTCCCTTCAACTCTTAAGGATGCAGCATTACGCTGGTTCATGGGCTTACCTGGGAATAGTATCACCACTTGGGCTCAGATGCTGCAAGCTTTCAATACCAAGTACCGGGACTACTGTAGGTCCAAGGAAACCAAGGGAGAAATATTTCGGATGACCATGGGAAATGATGAGTCCTTAGAGGATTATGAGGAAAGGTTCCAACTTAGCTATAAACGGGCCAGGTGCACACTTGACCCTGAATCCCTCAAGTTGGTCCTGCTCCGAGGAGTCCCTGAAGACCTCTTAGATACCCTTCACATGTTAGCTAGGGGAGATATTTACCAACTGCCTTATTAGGACATAAAAACTGTGTTTAGAAACCACTCTAGGGTAGCCCGGAAACGAGGTAGAGGAAACCTCCTCTCAGCTGGTATTCCTTTCTCCAAACATGAGTTTGCAAATCAATTAGAGGATCTCAAAAGTGAGGTGAGACAGACCATTGCCATGCAACTTGATACATTCAGGATCCAGCGGAAGAAGGAAGAAGCTGAGAGAGCTTTGGCTATCTTTTGCCCTAGATGTACAAGGAGACACCCTAAGAACGAATGCCCATTACATTCGGTTGAGGTATGTTTCGTTTGTGAGGAGGACCATCCCACAAATCAATGTCCAACCTTACCTAGGCTTAAAGCCATGTACCAAGGGACAGAAGCCCCCACTGAACCTCTCTATTTCCTCAACCAAAGGAGGCCACAAGGACCTAGACCTTACCAGCAGGGGATGCAAGGGGCACCCCAAGCTTATTACAGCCCCAACCAATCTACTCCTATGCCTTCCTGGGGTCCCCCTGTTCATCCTTCCTGGTTTGTGCCTCCTCCATGGTCTTATCCACCTTAGTACCATAATCAACCCACTACTCATTCATATCACTCACATGCCCAGCCACAGCCTCAGTGGAATGCACCTCAGTCGGGGTGGAGGCCCCAGTACAACACTCCTCCTGCCATTTTGCCTCCACCACCAGTCCAACCTCAACCATTACCTCCTGCTCCTCCAAGGCAACCTCAAATGCCTGCTCAACCGAACCCGAACCCCAACAACAGACAGGCCCAGCAGGTATACACTGGGGAAACATCATACCCTACCTATGCTGTGGAGATCCAGGAGATCAATCTTCGATCTGGAAAGACACTTCCGGATCGCCAACCTCCTCCCCCAGAGGACGAGGAAGACAAACAGGAAAGTGAACCAAAGGCTATTCCACCCTTTCCTGAGAGACTAACAGCCACCACACAACCCAACCCAGAGGAGGATGAGCTTCTGGGAGAGCTCAAGAAGTTGTGTGTGAAAATACCACTTCTCCAAGCCATCAAGGATGTGCCAATATACAACAAACTTGTTAAGGAAAAGTGTTTCAAACACCCAGGAAGGCGAAAGCGGGATGCTTCAACCATCAATGTCTTAGGACAACTGTCTGACCTTATGTTAGGACAAGTCATCTGCCCAAAGTATCTAGATCCTGGGAGTCCTGTAGTAGATGTCCACATCAATGGCACCATCATACCTCACACCTTGATTGATCTGGGGGCTGCCATTAATGTGATGACCAGGGATACCATGCTCAAACTCAACCTTCAGGGTTCCTTGAGGAAGACCTCGACAGTCCTGCAACTAGCAGATCGCTCCACCGTGACTCCCGAAGGGATTGTGGAGGATGTCTTGGTCTCTGTTGACTCTTGGGAATACCCTGCAGATTTCTTGGTTCTGCAACCAAAGGCAAAGCTTACTGGATATCCTCTTATTTTGGGAAGGCCTTGGTTAGCCACTGCAGATGTTTACATAAGTTGCCGTGCAGGAAACATGACCATAAAAAATGGTCCTATGTCCAAGCAGATAGTCCTATACCCTCCTGCCCAACCCTCCTTAGAGCATGACTTACCACTTTGGTTGGAGGAAGGAGAAGAGGATGAGGTGTACTCAGCACCTTTGTGCACCTTGGACGCCACTAGAAGAGACCCCCCAACCGAGGATGACTTGATTGAGACCTTGATCCAGAATCCACCTCCCAGTGCACTATCCTTAGAGAAATTGGTGGAGGATTCCCAAGCCAGCACCTTAGTGGACCTTTGTGCAACTAACCCTGTCACTCCCAGAGTCAAGAATGTGGAGTTCGGCCCTGAGAGAACGTTAAATATCAGCTCCTCCCTATCTCCTTCCCAGGAAAAGGAGCTGTGTAGCCTGTTGGCCAATCATCTAGATGCTTTTGCTTGGAGCTATAAGGAGATGAAAGGAGTCCATCCTTCGGTATGTACCCATCACATCTACATCAAAGAGGATTGTAAACCGGTTAGGCAACCCCAGAGGAGAATGAATCCAGCCCTTAAGGACATTGTCAAGGAAGAATTGCAAAAACTGTTGGATGCCGGATTCATTTACCCCATCTCAGATAGTGAATGGGTGTCCCCTCTGGTGTTGGTTCCCAAGAAAAATGGGAAGTGGAGAATCTGTGTGGACTACCGAGAACTGAACAAAGCTACCAAGAAAGACCATTTCCCTCTACCTTTCATAGATCAAGTGTTGGATGGACTGGCATGAAAGAAGTTCTTCTCTTTCCTAGATGGGTTTAGTGGGTACATCCAGATCCAAATCAGCCCAGAAGACCAAGATAAGACCACCTTCACTTGTCCTTGGGGTACCTTTGCCTACCGATTTCTTCCCTTTGGGCTATGCAATGCTCCTGCTACCTTCCAGAGAGCTGTCTTGAGCATCTTCTCGGAGCTGGTCCATGATGCGGTGGAAATCTATATGGATGAATTCACTCCTTATGGGTCAAACTTCCAGGAAGCATTGTCTAATCTGGGAAAAGTCCTAACCAAATGCATTGAGATGAACCTGTCCCTTAGTCCTAAAAAATGTGAATTCTTGATGACTGAAGGGACCGTGCTAGGCCATACCATTTCTTGCCAAGGGTTACAAGTGGATCCTAACAAAATTTCTCTCATCAAGAAGGATCCACCTCCCCAAAAGGTGAGGGATGTTCGGAGTTTCTTAGGATTAGCAGGGTATTACAGGAGATTCATTAAAGACTTCAGCAAGCTAGCCTCGCCATTGTTTGGCCTGTTGGCAAAATATGTGGAGTTTAAATGGACTGACGATTGTCAGAGGGCTCTGAATGAATTAAAGGACAAGTTGGTGTCTGTCCCAATCTTGAGAGGTCCAAACTGGGCCCTACCTTTCCACATCCACACTGATGCATCGAACAAAGCCATAGGGGCAGCTTTAGGACAAGTTGAACAAAAACTTCCATATGCCATTTACTTTGTTAGCAAAAACTTATCCAAAGCTGAACTGAATTAAACTATAACCGAGAAAGAATTCTTGGCTGTGGTCCATGCACTGAACAAGTTCCGACATTATATCACTGGCTATCAAACATTTGTACATACGGATCATGCTGCAATTAGATATTTAATGAATAAACCAGATGTGAATGCTCGTATTATTAGATGGTTACTTTTGTTGCAGCAGTTTGATTTGACCATTGTTGACAAACCAGGTAAAGAAAATGTTGTTGTTGACTTTTTATCTAGATTGGATTTATCTGTAGATGAGGATGGAACAGTGGATGACCAAATGCCCGATGAACATCTATTTGCTATTTCAGTACTCTCTCCATGGTTTGCTGATATAGCAAACTACCTTGTTTCAGCACAGTTCCCTCCGCACCTATCTTCAAGAGAGAAGAGCAAAATCATCAGAAAAAGTGCCTCATTTACATGGATCGGGGGCAACTTGTTCAAGCTTGGCCCTGATCAGATCTTAAGGCATTGTGTAAGGGAGGAGGAAGTCTTTGATATCCTCCTCACCTGTCATGATGGGCCTTGTGAAGGACATTTTGCAGCAAAGAGGACTGCCTTCAAAATCCTGCAGGCAGGCTACTATTGGCCCACACTTCATCAAGATGTCAGAAGGTATATCAGCCAATGTGACCGATGCCAAAGAATGGGGAAACCACTCAAAGGGATGAGATGCCTCTCCAACCTCAAGTGACTCTTGAGCCATTTGAGAAGTGGGGTATGGACTTTGTGGGTCCAATCAACCCTCCTTCGAGGCAAAGGTCTTACATCATTGTGTACACTGACTACCTGACAAAGTGGGCACAAACTAAGGCAATCAAAGCAGCAACAGAAGAAAAGGTGGCTGAGTTCTTAAGAGAGAACATCTTCTACAAATTTGGCTACCCAAGAGAGCTAGTCACCGATCAAGGAAGCCAGTTCACATCCAACCTAATTGAAGACCTACTAGCTCATCACAAAATCAAGCATAGGACTTCCACCCCCTATCATCCTCATGCAAATGGGCAAGTGGAAGTCACCAACAGAGCATTGGAAGGGATTTTGACTAAGGTGGTGAGCAGCAGTAGGAAAGATTGGGCAGAGCGCCTGGTTGAGGCCACATGGCCTTACAACACCACCTGGAAGACCACAACCGGCTTCACACCTTATGAGCTGGTCTATGGGAAGAAAGCTTTGCTGTCCATTGAATTTGAATACAACACTTTGAGGATGGCAGCTCAGCTAGACCTAGATCTCAGCCATGCACAACAAGAAAGGTTATTGCAACTGAATGGACTGGACGAGCACCGAATGCAGGCCCTCCTTCACTCAGAAGTGGTTCAACTTCAGAGAAAGGTGTGGCATGACCAACACCTCAATGATAAGCAATTCCAGCCAGGAGATTGGGCGCTATTGTATGACTCCAGGCACAAAGATTTCAAGGGAAAGCTGAGAACCAGATGGCTGGGGCCCTATGCAGTGGAAAAATGTCATGACAATGGATCTATTCTTATTCGGACCATTGATGAGGAAGCCATCCCCATGCTTGTCAATGGGCATCGACTGAAGATCTACAGGAAACCTCCATCAAGACAAGAGTTCATCAAAACTGTGGAGAAGTCAGTGCTGGTCATAGAGAAGGGTTCTGCCTCTGCTTTGGGCATACCCTGAAAGATCTAACAAAAAAAAAAAAAAGTAATAAATATCCTTGGGTGAAAACCTTTCTGAGGCTCCCAAGGCAGGTGGTAGGGGTGAAAACCTCATTGAGGCGCCCCTATTGTCTTTCAAAAAAAAAGAAAAAAAAGGGAGATTTGAAAAAGATCCTTGAGTGAAAACCTCTCTGAGGCGCTTAAGGCAGATGGCAAGGGTGAAAACCTCATTGAGGCGCCCTTGTTATCTTTCAAAAAAAAAAAGAGAAAAAAAAAGAAAAAAACAATAAGCAAAAGAAGACAGGGACAACAAGTTATAATGTGGAAATGCATGCAGGTTGCAGGTGTTCTATGAAGGAGAGGAGGTCTCTCAACTCAAAGTCAAGGATCCTTATCATGCTGCCAGGAGACCTCACCAGCACCTCCTCTAAGAATACTCATCTTCTCCAAGGTATGGGCACGATTTCATCACAGCTTAGTCTTCTACACGAAGTTACAGACTTTCTACACGAAGTACAGACTTTCTACAGGAAGTTCTGTATTTCTACAGGAAACTTCCTGTAGAAGTTTTGGACGGCCCAGAACTGATCATATGAGGAGATCTAACGACCAAGGTCCGGTATGGATGCATGCAAGCTACCAGTTTCTCCCTCACACACTGCTGTCACCTCCTTCTACCACCCCTGTCGACATGCAATGAAGATACCTGCACATTCAAAGCAGATCATTGAGTTATCAAGGGAAAGCAATTTTTAAATGAAAAGACACTGAGATTCCATGCCATACCCATCCCAGCTATCCATGAGCTCTGTGAGCGTGATCGTGAGGCCACTGTCTTCGTCGTGCAGCATGCACCCGAGGAGGAAAAACTGCTACAGGACATCCTGCAGGAGTCCCGTAGCAGTTAAGCCAGCTAGAGTGTACACCATTCAAGCGCTTGCAACATGCAAGGATAACGCAGGCACACACAGCCGAGTCATAAGCTTCATCGTTAGCGGCCTGTGAAGAGGAACCTCCGGGCCTGTGCAATCCACCAGCAGCAAATAAATCCACTCATCGTCATCCAAGAGCCTGAAAAATCGTGTTGCGGCCGCATAGGTAAGTGCCTCGACCCTTTCTTCCATCGAATTGCATGAATTTTACTTTGAAAATGTTTGCAAGTGTGAAGTGAATGGGTTGAGCGGTTGTATGGCCAATCGACTGGCCACGTCGACCAGTTAGATGGTCTAGTCGGATGGTAAACAGTGGTCGTGGCAAAAGGAACAGGCAGCGCACACATGAGAGCCATCCAGTCGGGGAGAAATGAGTTGTAACAGAAATGACGGCGGCGGATCTGCGGGGAATGATGCGGCAGTAAGGGAACTTGCAGAAGAATGATGGTGTGACGTTGTCCAACGGTCTGGCAGGGGCAGCTCACCCCCGCGCCACGGATTCCGCCGGATTCAAATCTAATTGGCTAGATTGCCACCCCATGCATTTATCATTTGCCGTTTGAAAGTCGAGTGAGCATCCAGATTCCTCTGAAGCTCGACACTCCAAGTCTTCGGCCGTTTGAACACCTGTTAAGCAGCACCAAGAGCACAGACCCACTGCAGTATCCTCCAGAATTCGTGCGCTGCTTCTACAGGAAAGCTGTTTCTACAGGAAATTGGGTTCCTCACGTCAAAAGGTGGCGGATTAAAAAGGTAAGCCTGAAACCTTCCATGCAATTGGTTTTGAGGGTGGCAGAATCGACGTCTACAGTCTGGTCGTAAAAAAGTTTTTTGCAAGTATTGTCTGTCGTTGCATGAATTGTCGTCCTACAGGATGTCAGTATAATTAAGCTGTGTTAAGGTCCTCGGGAGATAAGTTTCGTGAATTATGTGCATGACAGAGGCGTAATTCTACGCTCTGTCCCAGTAGGCCAATTTTCTTCTGCATTCGCCACCTCCAGCTAACGCAGCAGTTTTTCACCATGCCAGGTGGGTTCATCAGAAGGGAACCAACCGATTCAACAAAGTTAAGAGAGAATCCTGAGGTGGTGGAGCTATTCACGCAAGCGCAATGGATGTCGTTCTGCGACAAGTTGCAGGGCTATGACGATGAGGTGGCAGAGGAGTTTCTGCAAGCTCTGAAGCCGAAATCCAAAACATTGGCCACTGTTAACTTCAGGGGTTTGAGTCTTAGACTCACCCCACAATTCATCAGCCGAGTTACTGAGCTCCCAATGGGATTACCATGGGATAAAGAAGAAAGGAAATTGGGCCAACAGGCTAAGAAAGAGTTCTTTCCACCAGAGGAGGAATTCTCAGAAGATAAAAATGGGGTTCGTAGAACCAGTTTGCTACCACTGTGGAGTGAAGTTAGCCTCCAGATTATGAAATACATCACCTGCGAAGGTCGTTTTAGCATTGTATATAGGTACCATTTTTGGTTACTCACGGAATTAAGGCACCAGATGGACCTACCTGTAGAAAACAAACTAAGTATCCCCTACTTTCTACTACAGTCTATGATTGAATGTGCCACCAAGCTGAAAGAAGGCACACCAGACCAGGTAGCCCACCATGGACTCATTAAACTCCTCGTGGAGGATGCGCTCCACACATACAAGGTTCCTCTCTCATGGGAAGCCTTCAGAAATTTGACCAAGGATGGTGACATAAAGATGTTGACCGAGGAGCTCGGTTCATCTAGCAGTGAGGAGAAAGAGTCAGTGCCCGCAGGGAAGAAATAAAAAGGCCAGAAGACCACGACCACGGAGCAGAAGAAAAAACAAGAGAAGGAACAAGAGAAAAAGGGTGCCAAAGAGAAGGATGACACACCCATTTGGATGGCCAAAGAGAAAAGATTACAAAGCAGAGTGGACAAGGCTGAGCAGGTCCACATCAGCAAAGGCACCTCGTCAGCACCCGCAACCAAGTCAAAAAGTAAAACACCCTCAGCAAAGAAATCTAAAGTGGTGCCACCTATCTCTACAGGAAAACCGAAACCAGCTTCTACAGGAAGCCCGAAATCAGCTGAAAAAGGGCCTTCTACAGGAAGCCCGAAATTAACTAAAACAGGGTCTTCTATAGGAAGCCCTGAAAAAGCGAAACCCAAGGAGAAGAAAGCTGACATTCTTGCTAGGGAGGCAGCAGCTGTGCTGGCTGCCCTCAACACACCTCCTAAGCCAAAGGAGAAGAGAAAGAGGGAGACCCCTCTATATTTTAAAGCTAGGAGAAGTGTGAGAATAAAGACGGGCAAGCCACAGCCTTTTTCCAGCAGCCCAATCACTATAGATGATGCCCCTACTTCGCCCAAAGAGAGGTCCCCCTCACGGATATCAGTCACCTATGAGAGGGGGAGCCCGAAGAAAACTACTTGGAAAGAAAGGTTAGACCAATTGACTACAAAAGCTCGGCTACAGGATGCTGAGGATGCTCTACAGGAAACCTTAGCCATGCTTAAAGAAACAGAGAGAATGGAAGGAGAAGCACCCTTATCACCACCGAGGGAGGGTGAAGTAGAGCCACCAAGAGAAGTAGAAAAAGAGCACATTCCAGAGCCTAGCCCTCAGCCAAGTCTGAGTTCATATTACAACTTCTTAGAGGCTGGCAAAATTATACCTCAGAAATTCACTGTGCCACTGTTTTTTGCATTGGAGGAAGAGAGAGTACGCACACACACGTGGATGAAAATAGCCAAGTCAAAGGGTGTGGCGGACATAGGCCCCTTTCAAGAGAAACTTAAGGAGGCCAGGAGTGAATTAGCCATGGCTAAACACGTGGAAAATTGCCAAAGAGTGTTCCTACAGGAAGAAAACGAAAAGCTTAGATTGCAGCTACAGGAGCTGAGGACAGGAACAGGTACACCCTCCAATGACACCACAGCAGAACAGCAAGGCAAAAAGGAACTACAAACCGGTCTTGGGGAGCCAACCTTGCATCTACAGGAAGCAGAACAGCAAGCACAAATTGAGGTGCAAGCTCTCAGACAACAGCTGCAGCAGAAAGAGGCACAATTGGCCTGCATGGCCAGTTGGGCCATGGATGCTATACAGTGCAGACAGTCGGCCAAATCCTATGGCCTGTACCTGAAAGACCAATGGCTGCAATTTCAAATCAATACCTTGGTGCAAAGAGGTATCTCTCAGACCCAAGACCCACAACAATTCACTGAAGTATGCAGTACTAGTTCATCAGAGGATAAGGCCAAATTAGCGGAGTTCTACCTCCATAATTTGGCCCTGCCTAATGTAATTTCATGGGATCCCAATAAAGCCTTAGGAGATATGCAATTAATGGCATTTGCCTCATGGTTGAACCATGAGGACAAAAGAGCAGCAGAAGCCAAAGCGGGCATGAACCGGGAGCTGAATGAGCCATTGCTAATTCGAGCAGAACCAGGGGATCTAGTTGCACTAATCTCAGCACACCAGCACTTGTCCACTGACCCTCAAGCTTCATTGAGATATATGGATCAGCAGGCCCAAGCCATAGCGCATTTTGAGGACATGGAGAGACTGTTAGGAGACAACGTTGTCCAAGCTTGCACCCACCGATGGAATACATTGGCCCACAGTCTGAAAATCAGATAGTATCATACCCCAACTCGGATGAGGGAAGCTCTAGTACGGGTGGCCCTCTATAAGAAATCCATGCAAAACCTCGAGGCCAGCTGGATTGGCCTCAAACTAAACCCACCACTGCTGCTAGGATTAATGGAGGGCAGCACAGAGAAGGATGATAATGAACAGTGGGAAGAGGGAACAGAAAGGCTGGGTTTCATATCAGCAAGGAGGACACTACTACAGAGGCTTGGGATGTAAGGGTGGCAGTAAAGGCAATGAAGGATGAGGAGTTGGACTAGTTGCTCAAGGATGAGCAAATATTTTAGCTGGGGGGTGATGATGAGCCCCAAATTTTGGTAACATTTTGGGCTCATTTGGCCTACTTACCTTGCTCAACCCTTCATTTTTCATCACTTATGCATCATTTCTTAGTATATTCATGTTATTTGTAGGAAGGAGGGCAGTCACTATGCCTAGGTGGCTAATACATGTTTATTTTAGGTTTTTTGACATTAAATGGAGCAAAACCACGCAGATGAAGGCAAGGAGACAGCCAAGGTGGCATTGCGGTTTTGTAGGAAGGTTGTCCACAGCCTTGAATGACCTTCCTCGTGATGTCCACCCCAACTCCGAGCTCCAACAACTATCACCACCGAGCTAGAAGGCAGCCAACAGATTCTAAAGGAACAACAGTTTACTTTTAGTTGGTCAGCTAAGCCCCACTAATTTAGGAGGCCAGCTTGGCCCTCATAATGTATAAATATTGAGGCTGTAGCCTTCGATGAAAAACTTTTGAACCTTTGTTGCAAATTCTGAAGTACGAGCTGCAGCTCTGTTTTGCTCTTTGTAAGCCATTTTTGGCATGTTGTTAGACTTTTGACTATGATCTTTTAATAAAAGGCAGGTAGATTTGAGTTCAATTCTGAGTTCTTAGAGGAGCTATAGCTCTCAGGTTTGGGCCCAACCTGAGAGCAATAGGCCTCCTTTCTTTGTACTGTTACTTGTCTTTCTTTCAACATTATATTTCTTGTCCTTTACATGCACTTGGAAACACAGTTTGTTCATTCGGATTTCTTGGTGTGGTTACATAGGTTAGTGTTATGAACAAAGTTGCTTTCAGTAGTTTAGATTAGAGTAAGGAGATTCGAGTGATCAGAGCTCCAAAAAAGGGTTGATTGCACACTCACTTCCGCCTCTGTTTAGCGATTGGGATTGCAGCCCGTGCCACCCACCAAAAACACAGTTTTACATGTTCATGCAAGCTTTAACGTAATATTTTCAGTTGTAGAAGTGTCCATGCATTTAGATATTGTGGAATAACTCTTTGTTTCAGCACCATGCACGATTTCCCTTTAACTTACATTGTTGTTCTTTGGTTTCTAATAAAACAGTTAGAGTAGGTTGATGACATTTCGGTTATATTCAAGACAGAGGTGATTTGTTTCATTTACACTGCGCAACACCACTCTACCATTTCCTTATTCTTCTCAGCCATGCCTAAGCCATCTACTTACCTCCTAGCTAGATCATTTGCCCACCAACTCTTCCATTATCCCCGTTGTTTTATCTTTTCGGCCTTCCATTGCCTCTACCCTCCTATCGACCAACCAGCTTTACACACACCCTCTCCATCTCATCTCTCTATCCATAAACCATCACAAGCTCCCCTCTCATCCTCCCTGTCTACCCATACAGCTCATTCACTCCTCCATCACCCAAAACTCGGATTGTAGAACATCCTGTAGAAGTTAGCAGACTTCCTGTAGAAATCCTAAACTTCCTGTAGGATCCCCTGCAGACATTTTGTAGAAGCTTGCAAACACGATTGCCAGGCATCTGAACTTTGTGAACTTCTGTGGAATTATGTAAGGGATCCCTTAGACCCTCTCAGAGTCCTCCTGACCTTTTCCAAGCCTTCCTCCCCTTTTTTCTACCCCTGCACAGTCAAGACCCAGTAAGAAGCACAGGCATAATAATTCCAACCACTTGAGCAAAAATACAAAAACATGTTCTCTTCAGATGAAAGTAGTTTAGACCCATGCATCTCATCTCACTAGAAGTAATGGCATCATTTTTAGAAGTTGCATTCCCACCATTGCATCGTAAGGATTAAGCTGGTCAGATTAGGGTTTACTAGGGTTTCCATGTTTTATTGGCTTTCAGTTCATTCTTGCAAAATAGGTTAATTTCCTTTGAGATAGCTTTGGTTCATCACTTAAAAAGCTTCTTCTGAGAACATATAGAAGTTGGCTTGAGCCCTAGCGGACTTGTGCCAGCTGACTAAGTGACAGCTGCGACAAGAGATAGTACTTGTGCATACAGCACCGTCGCTTCCAAGTTTGTTACGAACTACCGGGTTGATAAAATTAGAGAAGGAAGCTCTAGGAGTTGTAGCATTATTGCTACAATACTGGAGCCCACCACAAGGTGCATGAGAATGCATGCAGGATTGCCTTTACAGTTTTGGGCAGATGTTGTAGATGCTGCTGTTTATCTAATAAACAGAGTTTCTTCAAGTTCCTTGGATGGTGGTGTTCTAGAGGAAGCATGGACGGGTAAAAAGGTAAACTACTCCTTTTTAAAGCCTTTTGGTTGTAAAGGCTTTGTCCATATTGATAAAGAAAATAGAACAAATCTTGAGGCAAAGTGAAAGAAATGTACCTTTATTGGATATGGTGTTAATGATTTTGGTTATCGCTTATATGATTAAGAAAATCACAAAATCATTAGGAGCAGAGATGTAATATTCAATGAAAAGGTATTGTATAAGAATCAGTTGCAGGAAAAGAAGCAAGAAAAGGAAAACAAGGAATATGTAGTTCTTGATGAAATCATTGAAAAAGTAAAGGTGCCTGAAAATAATAATAATAATCAACAACCACAACAACAGAAATAGGCACCCCAAACACCTGAAAGTGGTGTTAGAAGATCTACCAGGATAAGTAGACCCCGTGAACAATACTCTCCTTCATTATATTATTTATTGTTGATTGATTCTAGTGAACCTGAATGTTATGAAGAAGCAATGCAGGTTGAAAGCAGGAAGAAGTGGGAGGTAACCATGGAAGAAGAGATGGACTCCTTAATGCATAACGAGACTTGGGACTTAGTTAGGTTGCCTGCAGGAAAAACTACATTGAAGAATAAATGGGTTTACAGAAGATGGAGGAAAACAGAGGTACAAAGCTAGACTTGTGGTGAAGGGGTTTGCACAGAAGAAAGGTATTAATTTTGATGAAATATTTTCTCTTGTTGTTAAAATGACTTCAATCAGAACTATTTTAATTCTAGTAGTAGCTGAATATTTTCATCTTGAGCAGTTAGATGTAAAGACAACCTTTCTCCATGGGGATTTGGAGGAAGAGATATATATGCAGCAACCACAAGGATATGAGGTGAAAGGGAAGGAGAAACTAGTGTGCTGGTTGAAACAAGCTCCAAGGCAGTGGTATCTAAAATTTGACAAGTTGATGTCTGAACAAGGTTATACTAGATGTCACTCTGATCATTGTGTTTATCTGAAAAAGCAAAATGATGGAAGCTATACTATATTGTTATTATATGTAGATGACATGCTTGTTTCAGGGTCTAACATGCAGGAAATAAATGTGCTCAAAAGAAAATTTTCAAATTCATTTGCAATGAAGGACTTGAGAGCTGCAAAACAAATCCTTCGTATGAGAATCACTAGAGACAAGAAAAATTGCAAATTAACATTGTCTCAAAATGAGTACATACAAAAGGTGTTGAAAAGATTTAATATGCACAATGCAAAACTAGTTAGTACACCTTTTGCTATCCATTTCAAACTTAGTAAGGAAATGTGCCCAAAGACCCAAGAAGACATGGATTATATGTCTAAAGTTCCATATGCATCAGCAGTTGGAAGCTTACTGTATGCAATGGTCTGCACAAGGCCTGATATTGCACATGCAGTCGGAGTTGTAAGTAGGTACATGAAAAATCTAGGAAAGGAACATTGGATGGTAGTGAAATGGATTCTCAGATATTTGAAAGGTACCACAAATCAAGAATTATGCTTTGGTGGTTCAAACATTTCTCTACAGGGATATGTTGATGCAGATATGGTAGGTGACAGAGATAATAGGAGGAGCACTACAGGATATGTATTTACTATTGGTGGAACAGCTGTTAGTTGGGTTTCAAAAATCCAAAGTGTTATTGCGCTTTCACCAACAGAAGTAGAGTATGTTGCTGCTACAGAGGCTAGTAAAGAAATGATTTGGTTACAAAGGTTTATGGGTGAATTGGGTAAGAAGCATGATATGGGAACATTATACAGTGATAGCCAAAGTGCCATTTATCTTGAAAAGAACTCAGCATTTCATTCCAGGACTAAACACATACAGTTGAAGTACCATTTCATATGATCAGTGTTGGAAGATGGAGAGTTGAAGCTGGAAAAGATACACACTAGCCAGAATCTTGCAGACATGCTAACAAAAGTTGTAACTAGGGAGAAACTGAGAACATGCTCAGTTTCAATTGGTATTTAAGGATGACGATGAATATGAGAAACAACCTGGTCCAAAAGAGGAGTCATTGTCCAGCAAATGAAGCAGCGGTGGAGTTGCTACAATCATTCTCCAAGTGGGAGATTGTTGTGTGTGGAGAATGATTGTTCAGAGCTCTTTGTTTCAGCCGGATGTATACCCCAAGAAGTTTGTACACCCATCCACACGGGGGGGTGCGGGGGGGGACTTGTCCCCTCCGCAGGGGTTTGGGGGGGCCAATCCCCCCTGGCTGGGGGGTCCGAGGGCCAGCGGTCCCTCGGCGGGCGTTTGGGGGTAGCACCCCCAAAGCCAAAAATAGATGTAAGATTGCCTTGTAAAAGTATAGTAATTTCTAGTCAATTTGGGCCGTTCATTAGGCGGATGATCTGATGGTAGAACTTATGTTTAGTTTAGGGTTTTTGCCCTAGAAGGCAACCCCTCTCTTTGTATGAGGGCATTGTATTTGAGGCTGTGACATAGATGTGTATTCTATAAGCGAGAAACGGAGAGGTGAGGTTGTGAGAGAAAACAGAGGATATTACAGCAGATTTGCTATAGGTTGTGTCTCTTCATTTTGCTGGATAATAGAAAGGAAGGACTGGTTGTTCCGGGTGGATGTAGCCCAAACTGGGTGAACCACGTATATCTATGTCTCTCTTGTTTTATGCGTTTTCTGTGTTTATATTTCTGCAATATTTTATGTGTTCCATTGCTCTGTAATAAATAATTCTCTAACAAAAAGCAACAGAGGCTGTAGAGGCAGCAGAAGCAGCAGAGGCATGAGAGTAGGAGTGAGTGAACATCAGCTGAATAGAGTGCAACAGGATACTAGTATACCAAGATTGGGTTGGAGCCCAAGAGGTTTGAGCCTCAAAACTGAACAGGACTGAAGTCATTGGGGATAGGTGCTCCTAAGTGTAGAACCACTGCAAAACAGAGTTGGTGCTCTGGAGGTTGGAGCCTCACTGAAGTCCAAGTTGGAGCTTGGCAACTATTCACAATAAGATTTATACTTGTATTTATTTCATTGCACTGTCTTGAGTTTTAATAAAAGCATTAATTCCAGTTGTTGATCTCTATGTTCTGTGTATACATATACATATCTATATATACTTTTGGCAATCACTAGAAAAATTAAAAAAATAATAAGAAATACTTATTCACCCCCCCTCTTAGTATTTCCAACAAAATGCACCACCACTAGTGCTTTTTTCTTTCATCCACGCTTCTTGCCCAATATGCATCTGTATATGCATGAAGTGTGAGATTTTTACCTCTAGGATACCATAAGCCATAGTTTTGAGTTCCTTGAAGATACTTGAAAATTCTATTAACTGCCTGAAGATGAGTTTCCTTTGGATTTTCCTGAAACCTTCCAACTATTCCCACTGCATTTATAATATCTTGTCTGGTACCTGTTAGATAGAGCAGACTACCAATCATGGATCTATAGGTTGGTTGATGCACTGTTGCTGATTCATCATTTGCACTGAGGCCGCATCCTGTTACCATAGGGGTACATACTGGTTTCAGATCCTCCATCCCATATTTCTTCAAGATCTGCTTGAGATACTTGGTTTGTGATAGAAAAATACCGTCTTTGTTTTGTTAGACTTGTAAACCAAGAAAATATGTGAGCTCACCAGGTAGGGACATTTCAAATTCTTTTTGCATCACCAAGGCAAAGTTTTGACTCATGTCTTCTTCATTGCTACCAAAGATGATATCATCAACATATGCAACAAGTATTAGCAACTTATCATTGTCAATTTTTATATATAGATTGTTGTCTGTTAATTCTTTTGTAAAAACTTGTTGATGGACGTACTTATCCAAATGATAATACCAAGCCCTTGGAGCCTGTTTAAGTCCATAGAGAGCCTTTTTGAGTCTACATACAAGTTTTGGATCATTTCCAAGGATAAACCCATCTGGTTGCTCAATATACACTTCTTCATCCAAGTCTCCATTTAGAAAAGTAGACTTCACGTCCATTTGAAATACTTTGAACTTCTGAAAGCTAGAAAGAGCAAGGAACATTCTTATGGCCTCAAGTCTAGCAACTGGTGCAAAAGTTTCTTCAAAGTCTATGCCTTCTTGTTGAGCATACCCTTTACAAACAAGTCTTGCCTTGTTTCTAATAACATCTCCATTTTCATTTAGTTTGTTTTTGAATATCCATTTTGTGCCTATTACATTTTTATCATTTGGTCTAGGAACCAACTCCCAAGTGTTATTCTTTTCAATCTGCTCCAGTTCTTCATTCATGGCCTTGACCCAGCATTCATCTTTGCATGCTTCACTTACATTTTGTGGTTCAGTGGAGGAGAGCAATGCTAGGTAGCTTGAAGCTTCTGAAATAGTTCTTCTTGTTTGTACACCTGCCTCTTTCGGACCCAAAATTTGAGTTTCTAGATGATTCTTCTGAACGTACCTGGATGGATTCTTTTCTTCTATCCTTATCTGTTCTTCTAGTGCCTCATGGGTTTCTTCTTCATCATGAGCCTGATATTTTGTTGAAGGATAGTCCTCATCATCTTCGAAATCTTCAGATTTTACTTGCCTAGGAATGTTTCCTTCTTCATCAACCACTACATCAATACTTTCAACAATCTTTCCAAGTCTTTTATTGTAACACTTATATGCTTTATTGTGGGGAGAGTAACCAAGAAGAATGCCTTCATCTACTCTAGGTTCAAACTTACCAAGTTTTTCATCAGTTTTTTTGATGTAACATTTGCTTCCAAAAATTTTGAAGTATTTTACTGTGGGAGTCTTACCATACCAAAGTTCATGAGGAGTTTGAGTGTTGTTTACCCAGACGTTTGTCTTGTTGAGAATAGTAACTGCAGCAAATGCAGCTTTACCCGAGAAGGTTGCAGGAGTTCCAGACTCATCAAGCATAGCACGAGCCATTTGTTGAACCATTCTATTCATCCTTTCCACTACTCCATTTTGCTGAGGAGTCCTTGCAGTAGAGAATTCCCTTCTTATTCCATGTTTTTCACAAAAATCGAAAAATTCATCTGAGGTAAATTCCCCACCTCTATCAGACCCGAGGCATTTGATTCTGCGATCTGATTCGTTTTCAACCAAGGCTTTGAATGCTTTGAACATTTCAAAAGCTTCGTCTTTATGCTTCATAAGTCCTATCCAACACATCCTGCAAATGTCATCAATGAACAATATAAAGTATTCTTCTCCTCGAGGTGACCATTTCCTAGATGGACCACATACATCAGTATGGACAAGTTGAAGTGGCCTACCTGCTAATCCTTCCTTCTCAAGGAAATTAGTTCTAGTTTGCTTCCCAAACTGACATGATTTGCATATTGTATTGTCTGGAATTCTAATGTCAGGGAGATCACGAACTGCCTGATATTTGCATGCTTTCCTTATTTGAGAGAAGCTTAGATGCCCCAATCTTCTATGCCATAGCTAGTGTTCATCATTCTTGCTTAGATAGCATTGTTGTTGTCCTCCCTTGAGTATGTATAAATTATTTGGTGTTCTTATGCCTTTGATCACTGTTTCTCTTGTATCAAGCTCGCGAACAATACATCCATTTGATCGAAATATTACCTCATTTTCTTGATCACACATTTGACTGACACTTAATAGATTATGCTTTAAGCCATCAACATACTTAACATTCCCAGCTTTGACCTTTTCTTTCAAAAGAATAGAACCTTTAACTTTTATGAATGCAGGGGTGTCATTTCCAAATGAGGCCTTCTTTTCCTTTTCTAAGGCACTATATGATTGAATTTATTCTTTATCACCTGTCATATGTTTTGAGCATCCACTATCGACGTACCACTGATTTTCTTGCCCTTTTGCATATAAGGCTATACCACATCTTTTTGGTTGCAGTTCTTTCTTCCTCCATGTTTTGGGGGTCAATGAAGCTTGCTCCTTCTGAGTTGTTTGCCGAAACCTACTCCTGCATTTAGAATCTTCATGACCAAAGTTGCTACAAATAGAACATTCTATTTCATTTTCAAGAGCAGAAAAGTTATTGTAGGTTCTTTTCATGATTCCAGTCACACTCCTATGATTTCGTGCTTCTCTGGTCATGATGGTCTTGTAGGCAACACATTCAGCTGCTTTATGTCCAAAGTTATGACAAGAGAAACGTTGGCCATTGAAGAAATTCATGTGATCATCAAACCTTCCGTCTAGGTGATTATAATAGCCATTCATTCTTGAGGCAAATTGAGAATGATTTACCTGCAGTTGGTTGTAGCTTCTATTCATCCTTGAGTAGATTGCCCTCGATTTACTTGGTGATCTTTGTTAATTCTTGAAGTAAATTGTCCCTGATTTACCTAATGAACTTCATTGTGCCTTTGTTGTTGATTGTCAACTTGTTCACTTCTCCTTGTTGCTTCAAGATAACTTTTGGAGGTAGATGGCTTCTAAGCTTGAGATGTTTCTTCAGTATACCCAAGACCAGTCTTGATTAGAGGAGAAAGTTGCACTTTGATAATCTCATCTAAAGTTTCAGATCCTTTAGCAAATCTAAGATTAATAGCTTTGTTTTCTCAATGTCTTTTCTAAGTCCCACAATTTCACATTCTCACTTTTCATTGTGTTTTTCCCTTTCAGCAAGTTGGAATGTCAGAGTATCTATAATCATATTCTTTTCTTCTAAACAGATTTTGAGTTTAGAAATTTCTTCATAAATACCTTCTTCATCTATAGCATCCAAGAAAACATCATCTTCAAGAGCCATCAAAAGTCTATAATCATTACCTTTTTCATCTTCATCAATATTTGAAAATCCATCACTATCTTCATGTGTGTAATAGCTTTTCCTACTTACATTCTATTTTCTGTTCCATCTAACTGGTTCCTTACCTTTGTCAAGCTTATCTTTATGCAGACACTTGGCAACATAGTGACCAACTCTTCCACAAGCAAAACATTTGAAAGGTAGCTTACCTCTGAATCTTCCAGAACCTCGTTGAAGGTTCTTGACAAAATTTCATTCTCCCTCTTCTTCTGACATATGTCATGAGTCATTGTAATCTCCTTTTCCTGAGGCTTTGAATGCGGCCTCTCTTGTCTGATGGTCCCCCTTTTCTAATTTCGTAAGTAGTTAGGATTTCGTGCAGCTGTGACATGGTAATTCTCTGTAGATTCTGTTTTTCTTCTATGGCAAAAACTTTTGATTCAAACTTAGAAGACAAAGATCTTAGAACCTTTTTGACCAAAACAACTTCTTTTATTTCTTCACCCAAGTTTTTCATACAATTAACAATCTCATCTATACATAGGAAATAGTTAGCCACACTTTCATCATTGTGCATTCTGAGATTTTCATATTGAATTCTGAGAGTTTGTAGTTTTGCTTGTTTTACCTAATCATCTCCTTCATAGCTCAAAACGATCTTGTCCCATATTTCTTTTGCGGTTTTGAGCTGCATAACCTTGATGAATTCTAATTGAGATAGACTCGCTAATAGAGTATTGACCGCCTTTGCATTTGTTTCATACTGCTTCTTACCAACCGTATCTGTAGGAGTTGTTGATGGAAATGTGTATCCTGTTTCCACGATATCCCAAACTTCTGTATCAAGAGATTGAAGATAGGTTGTGATTCTTACCTTCCAATAGACGAAGTTGCTCCCATCAAAAATTATTGGCCTGATTGATGCTTCTTTCTCATATTTGCTCATGATGATAGGTCTTCCTTCAAGAGATCAAGCTTCTTCTGAAGGACCTGATCTAATACCAATTGTTGGAAATAATACTATGAGGGGGGGTGAATCAGTATTATCAGGTTAATTATTTTTCATTTCACACTTAGATTTGCATAAGCTACTTCAGTTAGTGAAAACAACGTATATACGCAACTACAGTTAAGGAAATTCGCGTATAACTTGTAGACTTGTAATTTAATTTATTCTTCTAATGTTGATCATTAATCTGTCTGTCAGAACCATATAAACATTAACCAGGAACAGTAAAAATAGATCAGACAGTCACACACAAGAACACAAGATATAAGGTGGAAACCCAATGTGGGTGAAAACCACCTGCTGCAATTTGTCTCTATCTTCTTTCAATTAGAAACTTCTTTTTACAATGGATCTGTATTGGTGCAGTCTTATACAAGTACACAGGCGTCTACCTGCAGAAGGCTACAAACTTCTCTCGTTATCCAGCTTCTCCTAGAAGGGAGCTATAACCCCCTTAGCTCTTGTACTAGCTGAGGTACTAGTACATAGATGCTAACCTACAGAAGGCTACAACCTTCTCTTTTCTTCCAGGGACCATGTTCATAAATTTCAGACTGGATCCATGAATAATATCAATCAAACATCAAGTATATCTGCATCAAACAATCTCCTTTGCACCAAACAAATTGAATCAAATAGTCACTTCTCTGAATGTTGTACCCATAAAATAGTAACAGTAACCAGACACCAATTCTGAAACCAGACCACTGCAGCAATAAACAAAAGTAGCTAAAACATATTTCAAGAGATGTACGCTACTTCAATATGCAGAAACCAGCGTGCATACGCTTCTGTGTTAAGGCCAACGAGTGTATACGCTATTTTGATTTACTGAACTAGCGTGTATACGTGCCTCTGACGTGTCGAACCTGCGTACAGATCTATAAAATATAATTCACTCTTTCAATTATTCAGACATCAGTTATACCCAGATTATCAGATTTATAGATCAAGTCATGCGCCAAATATAACAGATCAAAATCACACAAAGATACTACTATTCAAGACTTGAGTTTTGACCCATCAATAGAACTTATCTGTCTTCTTGCGCTCAGGTTCCCCCTTGATTCAGATTCAACTATGCACCACAAACCAATCATCAGTATTCTAGATATTGTTCTTCATAAGATATTCAATCCTTGAGACAATCTCTTTGCCAAATAATCTCCTCCTTTTTATAGTCTTAGGCCTTACTCAAACCATGGTACAAAACCATAGAGAACCAATACAAGCGACCCAATACCTGGGTTCAATACTTCGAACGCAATACCAAGGTCAAAACCATAGGTCCAAATACCATGGACCCAAAAATAAGCTTTCCAACATGTACGCGCTTTTCCATGCATGAAAGTGCATGTATATGCATACGCGAATTTTGACCATCAATACCGCATGTATATGCGACCTAGTTAAGATGAACCTGTGTATATGTATTTTTTTTACATTTTGAGAGCTTGAACTGTGATCTGCCATTTGAGTGAATTTCCATCAAGGAAAACACTTGTGCCATAGTGCAAAACCTGTGTCATAATGCCAACAAGTTCTTCATATCAGGCCTTGAAAGTAAGAGAAAAGCCCTAAAAGTCTCTAAAACTCTAGTTCCGCACTTTCTCTTTGCATTACCTATGGTCCCACACCTAATGGTCATGTCCGCTACACACCTAACCGCTCTGTCCTTATGCTATGGATGCGGATCCCTGTAAAAGTTAAAAAGGCGCGAGTTTATTCTAAAAAACTCACTTTCAATCATTTCTAGAAGCTTTGGAAGGAATCTTGAGGTGCAAGTTTGCTCTCTTAAGGTTCATGCACTCCATAGCTTAAGTAGCTAACCCCTTGATGTGAGGAGCTTATCCCTTTGAAGGAGGATTCTATCCCTTCATAGATGGACCTGTAACCTTCTCCTCTACACTATAAAATGAAGCATTGGGCTGGTTACTTGGGAGGTAGAAAGCTGAATGCTTTTGAGGTGAAATGCTGCTGGAACTTAGTATTCTTAGTTGAGCTTTAATGAGGAGAGATTACATACCTCTAAGATCTCATTTGGAAGAGTACAAGGCTTGTCAAAGTAAAGGAAATTCCTATTACGGACCCCAGGAAGAGCTTTTTCAACATCAAGGCTGAAAAGGTTCTTCTACTTCAAAGTTAATACAAATAATTTTGTTTTTCTCAATAAACTGTTCATTTATGGTTTATTTTATGGATTCCTTGATCACCATAATAGGCATGATTTATGATATTTTCTATGCAGGTGCTATTTGATGTTTTCTTGTTTGTGATTGCAGGTATTTAAAGATAACTCTTTCGGACAATCAAGGGATGACTACAATGAACAAGCATTGGATCTAAGGTAGGATCGTAACACCTCTATAGTCTTTATTTGTAAATTGCATATGTCTATAGAAAGAAAGATTTATTTGTCTGTTTGTTGCTATATTATCTTGTGATACTAGGGAGATCGGTCTTGTCTGCAAGTTCGATTTATTCGGCCAACAAATTGGCGACTTCGCTGGGGATCCATTTTGTATTATTTTATCCTTTTTCGGGCCTAGGGGATTATTTTACGAAAAGTACCCCCATGGAGTTTCCTTAAGTTTTTCTTCTAACCGACTAAAATTGAAAAGCACCGAGTTATTCCTATACTGGACTCGTTAAAATTTAACAGTAAAGGACCTGTTCAATTTCAAATAGGAATGAACCACTCCTTCTTAGGGTTTTGAATTTTAAACTAAGTTGGACTCATCCGAAGGATAAGCTTATAAACAAGAAAATTTTATCCTCCTCAAGTTTGTCAAAAATAAAGAGGTACTTGCCAGAAATGATGGGGGAAAAGAGAGAAAAATGAACCTACTTGTTACACTTTTTTTATAAAAACCCGTCAACCACTCTTGAACACGACACTTTTTGTTCACTTGGGTTGGGAAAATCCTTTGCCTAACAGTTAATCAAACAAAATTGAAAGTCTTCAGCCGGTTTCTGGGTATTAGATTTGGGTCAATTGTCCCCAAACCATTTGCAGTGTCGTTATTTGTTCAAGAGAATAGTTCAAACCAACCATTCATCTACAGAATATCTATCATCCCTTTTGACCATCCCTGAGTTAGTCCTTGCCAATATATTTCTTCAAAACTTGATCTATGATTTCGTGTTGTGGGCTTCCCCACGAAAGATCACTTTCTATCGACTTCAGCTCATTATTGGGAGATTTGATCTAGAAATAGTTACTACCTTGAAAGCTGCATGCCCTAATGGCAGTTTTCTCGCCTTCGATGATAGGTTGTGTCATTGACCTTTAATCGAATGATTCCGTGACATGTTCGACTTTGACTCATTTATTCACATTTCATGGATTGTACTGGGTACTTTGAGGGCCATTGACATTACTGGTGGTTTCTCTCACACTTATTAACAGTTCACATCATTGACTGGTAATCAAGTGGTTTCTAGCATGTTCGACTTCGACACATTCATTCACATGGATAGAATCATACTAGTTCGAGAAGTGAAAATCAAGACCCTGGATCTAGTTTCTACCATCCAGGCTGTGAGGAATTTTGTTATTCATTATGCAGTGGACTATTGATAAATAGATGGTTGCGTCCATATTGTGTCTACACATGTCTATACTCTTGACGTATTACAAAAATCATTCCCGTATCAGAACAGTTTAGTCAGTTTTCTAGTCAGTTTTGATCTGAGTATGGGAATGCCTACCTCAACAGTGATATGTATGTATATATATATATTACATTGAATGTTTTTATAGGTTCTGACTTGGGTGTCCATAGGATGATCCTTGAAATGATAAAGTACTTCACTCTTCATACATGGAAGACTTCATCTTCATCTATTACAAACTTCGCACTTTATGGGGAAATCTGTTGCACTAAAAATTGTCACCTTGACATTCTGTAATCTGTGTGAATCCATTATCACGCATACTTTCCTCTGCAAGTCTAAAGCCTCAATTCTTCATATCAGGCCTTGAAAGTAAGAGAAAAGCCCTAAAAGTCTCTAAAACTCTGGTTCTTCACTTTCTCTTTGCATTACCTGCGATCCTGCACCTAATGGTCATGTCCCCTGTGCACCTGACCGCTCTGTCCTTGCGTTACGGGTGTGGACCCCTGTAAAAGTTAAAAAGGCACGAGTTTATTCTAAAAAACTCACTTTCAGTCATTTCTACAAACTTCTGGAAGGAATCTTGAGGTGGCAAGTTCTCTCTCTTAAGGTTCATGCACTCCATACCTTAAGGAGATAACCCCTTGATGTGAGGGGCTTATCCCTTTGAAGGAGGATTCTATCCCTTCAAAGATGGACCTGTAACCTCCTCCTCTGCACTATAAAATGAAGCATTGGGTTGGTTACTTGGGAGGTTGAAAGCTGAATATTTTTGAGGTGAAATGCTACTGGAACTTAGTCTTCTTAGTTGAGATTTTATGAGGAGAGATTACATACCTCTAAGATCTCATTTGGAAGAGTGCAAGGCTTGTCAAAGTAAAGGAAATTCCTGTTTCGGACCCCTGGAAGAGCTTGTTCAACATCAAGGCTGAAAAGGTTGTAAGGTTCTTCTACTTCAAAGTTAATACAAGTAAGTTTGTTTTTCTCAATAAACTATTCATTTATGGTTTATTTTATGGATTCCTTGATCACCATAATAGACATGATTTATGATATTTGCTATGTAGGTGCTATTTGATGTTTTCTTGTTTGTGATTGTAGGTATTTAAAGATAACTCTTTCGGAAAATCAAGGGATGACTACAATGAACAAGCATTGGATCTAAGGTAGGATTGTAACACCTCTATAATATTTATTTGTAAATTGCATATGTCTAGAGAAAGATAGATTTATTTGTCGGTTTGTTGCTAGATTATCTTGTGATACTAGGGAGATTGGTCTTGTCCGCAAGATCGATTTATCTAGCCAACAACAACCTGCGTCGGTGCCAGCCCCCAAGCTTCGCAAGGGTGCCCTCCAGTAGTACCGTCGAGAGTGATACAATGTCGAATTGAGGTGCCACAGGATTCCTCTCTACAACCACCTATGTAGATCCCTAGGAGAAGCAACTAAGGTTACCAACTCATGTCTGAAGCCAGGCAAAATAGTCTTGAGGTAAGATCTGAAAAGTAGGAGAGGGGGTATCTCTCTTCCTTATCTTCAAAAACCCTCATTCTTAACTCCCACATTCGGGGCTTTCCTGGTCTTCTTAACGTTATTGGATTTGCACTCACTATTCAGACTCCTATGTTTGATAGTTAAATAGCCTTGGAGAGTTTTCTCTTCACTCGCCTAATCCAAGGCCCTAAAATATCCTAAAACTTGTTGGTGTGTCTAACTCGACAATTATAAAAAGGTTTTAGTGTATTTTAATTAGTGCTTGTTTTTAAATGGGTTGTTCTTTAAGTCAAGACATAAGCGGAAGTGAAACTTGTGGTGTTTTGATGCAAAAGAAGTTAATAAAAACCAAACTATATGCAAATGAACTCATTTTTTCTTCGATGAAAGAAATTTCTACTAGGTTAAGAGGAACTTCTAAGAAAGCAACAAATTTTCTTTTCTTTTCTTTTACTCAAGCTTCACACTCACAAAAATTAACAAAACTATGGATGCCCTAAAATGATGCACAATTTTATCCTAATGCAATTAGTACATGCTGATGCAAAACTTAATGTTAGATGATCCAAAAATACTTTATTATCATAGGTTATAAAATTGAAATAAAATAATTATTAATTTAAGAAATTAAATTATTAATTATTCTAGAATGATTAATTATTTTAGAGACAATTAGAATTAGTATATTGTTGTAACAAGATATGACTCTCCAAATGTTTCGTATCTTAGGCTCTATTATAGGAGATTAGTTAGCTAGTTGGTTTGAATAGCATTTATTGTAAATGGACACTTGTTATTTAATAAGTGATCCATAATTAGAGGTAGTTAGGACATGGAGCTTATAAATAGCTCATTGCAAGAGTGTTTGGTTGTTCGGGTGTAAGCTCTTGCAAATCAATTATGTAATTGTTTTTTTTCTGATTAATAAAATTACGTGTCTGAGGACACTTCTGCCATTATTGTGGTATCAGAGCTCCAGTAATGTTGCAGTGGATTTGAGGAGATTTCAGCTCAACAAAGTCATGGAAAACTCCATTCAGTTGGCCAACAAAGCATTGGTATGGAAATTGTATAATTTTGTTTAAAAGGAAAATAAATTTTATGACTGATTTTAGATTTTTTTTAAATCTAAAATTCATTGTTTTTATTAAAAAAGTTGCCTCTGTTTTTCCTCTGAACTCACCAAAATCCTTGGATACTGCCTCAATAAATCCGAAATTCGTTTTTCAGAAAAACCTGAACTTCTCAAAAACTACTGTCTTTGTTCTATTTTTCCTTTCCCCGCTCTTAATATAGCACACATAGCGATTGAAAACATCTTTGATCCCTTCCTGATGCCCAAACTCTCGGCCTGATTAAATGACTCTAGAAGAGAAATCGCAGATTTGAATTTCTCTTCGCTGTGATTAAATATTCTTTCATTTGTGATAAGTAGTTTGGCGATATCTTCTTCCTTCATGAAACTCCTAAAGAATCTGAGCTTAGACTTTACGTTTCTTGTGGACCTGTAAAAGAAAAACCACCTAACATTTTTCATTCACCCTGCATGCATTTCACTATGCCATCACCGTCTCAGAATCCTCAGAAGCCCACCCCGTTTTCCTGCAATTAGCTGCTTCTGAATTTCAGCATGACCCACGCCTGCCATCCCAGGAGTGTCGCCAGTGGTCTTGAATTCCGGCCTGGCAACGGTGACGATTCATGGTACTTCGTTTCCCTTCGGCTGCAGTATGGCAAACTCATTGTTCGTCACGAAGGTTGTTCTGACAAACGTGGCAAAGAGTGGGAGGTTGCGGATGTGAAAAACGGGAAGGAATTGTATGACAAGTTCCGTCCTCCGTCGAGGCGCCTTGAAGATGAGAACTGCCAAGAAGTAAACCTAGGGTGTAATGTGTAACCCATAGCTTAATTGAAAATTGAAGGTGAAACCGCTGGTCCATATATTTGAAGGTGAAACCGTTGGTCCGTATAGCTGAGGTGCCACCAGAGTAACTCCTCAAGACAGAAAGCTCTTCGGATGGGCAACGCTCCACAAACACACAGTACTCAATATTGAAAAATACATTTACATTTGCGTATTCAAGATTGAACCTTTGGGTATGGTGCATCATTTTTTTATTAAAGTTCTGGGCTCTTATTAAAAGGAGTGAGTGTTGTAAAAAGTAACAATGGAGAAATATTTGTGTAATTTTGTAATGTTATTGGAGTAATAAGGGGTTTGTAATTTTGGGCATATTGTATTTTTGAGAGTGGGAATTTATTGTTAGTGGAGAAATAAGGTGCAATAGAAATTTGTAATTTTTGGAGCAATAAGGAGTTTTATTTGTAACTTGGAGAGATAAGGTGTGTTTGATAATTTGAAGCTATTTTTTTAATTGGGATCATCATATTTGTAACTCAAAGTAATTTTACTTTGAGGGGGGGTTATTTTGTTTACCAGATTGTGCAAAAGCACCCTTGTAAAAATCAAATTTTGAAAGTTTCCTTGTAAACATTTGAGAAATTGACTAGAGCCAAGTGCAAAGCTCAGTCAATTTTCTCTTGTTTTGACGACTATTCGAGGGTCAAGGCCAAGCCCCGATAGTTCGTTTTTTGCATCGTGTGTTGCTGTTGTGTTGACTATCTTGTCCTTTCTGTTCTGCTTCTTGGTGCGTCTCTTCATCGCTAAAAATGTCTAAGTTGATTAACTTATTTTCTGATTCCGACAAACTTGAGGGCACTAAATCTTATAAAACATGGCATCGTCTTATTGAAAGCACACTCATTTACAATGAATTATGGCATGGAATATGTGATGGAGATGTAAAGCCGAACAAACCCACAGATGCAGATCCACTGGCAAAATGGGAAATCAAGAATGCTAAAGCCTTAGCTCTTATTAAATCGTCTGTGAATGATGAAATGTATGTACATATAGAGAATGCCACAGATGCATGGACTGCCTTGAAAACTTTTAAAGACCTCTTTGATACTCATCCAGAATCAAAGAAGGTTGATCTACAGTTAAAATTGTTGCAACAAAAATTAACTGAAGATGGTGATATTCTGGAATATCTCTCCAGACTTAAGAATATTAAGCAGGAAATTATTAATGCTGGTTTTCCCACAATTGATGATAGCTTTATGGTCACAATTGTAATTGTTGGGCTTCCTTCTTCCTATACGCATTTTTTAGAAACTTTACAAGTAACTGGGAAATTAGAAAAACTAAAGTTTGATGAACTTTGTGAAATGTTAAGTCAACATGATAAAACTTTTGGGAAGAAGAAGAAAGTTGGTGAAGATGTTTTTCTCACAGAAGCCAGCACAAGTAAGTCATCAGCAGATAGTTCTCGAGGAAGAGGTAGATGGAATCCGAATCAAATAGCACATAATCAAGGTCGAAGCCAAAGCAGAGGCAACAATTTTAACAGAGGAGGAAGAAATAATTTTCAAGGTAGAGGAAACAACCAAGGAAGAGGCAATTTTCAAGCACAAGGATATAATAGTCAAGGTAGAGGACAATCTCCAAATAGATGTCAAAGCAGAGGCCGAGGACAATCTTCAGGACGAGGAAGAGACTTAAGTCAAATTGTGTGTCGAAGATGTAACAAAGTTGGCCATTATGCTAAAGATTGTCGAACTTCACTTAATAAAATTCCCAAGTTTCAGCAGCATTCAGCACAATTTGCAAATGATCAAGATGAAGACAGCTCAGAATATGTTTTTACTTCCTCACTAGCATCACAAATTTCATCTCATCTTAGAAGTGATTATGAAGATGCCTGGATCTTGGATTCCGGGGCAACTCAGCACATGACTTGTCGACGTAATTTTTTCTGGAATTTTCAAGAATGCCAACTTAATTCAATTTTTCTTGCTGATGATACAAAACATACTCCTTATGGAAAAGGAGTAGTAAAAGTTTTTCTCCCTGACATTGGAGAAAAATTGATTTCCAATGTATGGTATGTACCTAGTTTCAAGAAAAATTTGCTCTCTTTAGTCACGATTCGACAAGCAGGACATTAGGTGATTATGGAAGATGGTTTAGTGAAGATTAATTCAGTGAAACAGAACTTGAAAACAGTTATGACAGGTTATGAAGATGGAAAACTGTTACGGATGAAAGGGACAGTTATTCCAAGGCATTCTGATTTTGCAGGGGCAGTGACTACAGGTATTTCACCTATCAGACTATGGAATGTAATATATGGACATTTGAATTTTGAGAGTCTTTCTCAATTGCAGAAACAAGGAATGGATAAAGGTCTTCCCACATTCAAAAGGGAAAATGCAAAATGTGAGGCTTGCATTTATGGCAAACAAAACCGAAAAAGTTTTCCAACAAGTTCATGGTGTGCAAACAGGCGGCTACAACTAGTTCACAGTGATGTTTGTGGTCCACTACAAACTTCATTTGGTGGCTGCAAATATTTCTTACTATTCATTGATGATTTCAGCAGAATGACTTGGGTTTACTTCTTGAAGAACAAGTCAGAAGCATTTGATAAGTTTAAACTTTTTCGCCAACTTGTTGAAAATGAAGTCAAAGAAAAGATAGGTACTCTCAGGACGGATAATGGGGGAGAATTCAATTCAAATGAATTCAAAACTTATTGCAGTGAAAATGGCATAAGACGACATCTCACTAATGTTTACACTCCACAGCAAAATGGAGTAGTCGAAAGAATGAATCGCACTTTGTTAGGAATGGCGAGATCCATGTTAACCTTTAAGAGGTTAAGTCCAACATATTGGGCGGAAGCAATACATACAGCTTTCTACTTAAGAAACAGATCTCCAACTGCTTCTTTAGACGGAATCACACCTTATGAAGCTTGGTTTGGTTTCAAACCTCGAGTTAAACATCTTAGAGTTTTTGGGTCAGTGTGTTATGCCTTAGTTCCGAAAGAAAAACGAACTAAGCTTGACTCACGAAGTTTAAAATGCACAATGATTGGCTATTCTGATGAGAAGAAAAGGTATCGTCTTTTGACCAATGGAAAATTCATTGTGAGCAGGGATGTCATTTTTGATGAAACAGAGAGTAAGAGTGCTGAAGAAATTGAAAATCTTCTTCACAAATTAGAAACTAAGGGAAGTAAAAGAAATGAAAAAATGCAAAGTCAACCAACTTCACCAAATTGGTATGAACTTGATTTTCCTTCCTCTGAAGATGATTCATCCAGTCCATCTACATCAACAACATCATCCAGGTCTTCTAGCAGTTCATCCGCATCTCCAAGCAGCAGCAGTTCTTCAGACAGTGAGTCTCCACATTCTTCACCTGAACGACGAACATCAGTTTATATTAATCCTCTTTACAATGATGGGGACTTTACAGAAGCACAAACAAGTGAGCATCAACTTCCGAAATGGGCAGTTCAACTTTTGAAAGATGTAAAGCCTGATGAACAGAATAAAACTGGCACCAGAAGGGCACATCGAAGTGAAGGCAATTTTGCCTTGATAGCAAATGATTTTATTGAACCTTCCACATACAAAGAGGCAGTAAAACATAAAGAATGGCAACAGGCTATGGTTGAAGAATATAAAGCAGTAATTGATAACAACACTTGGAAACTTGTTGATTGTCCAGCAAATGTTAAACCCATAGGATGCAAATGGGTTTACATAATTAAGTATAATCAGAAGGGTGAACTTGACAAGTATAAAGCACGACTTGTCGCAAAAGGTTTTGCGCAGCAGGAAGGCATTGATTATGAAGAAACTTTTGCTCCAACAACTAAATGGAACACCATCCGATTAACACTTGCATTGGTCACTCAAAAAGGATGGAAAGTTCATCAAATGGATGTGAAAAGTGCTTTTCTCAACGGGGATTTACAGGAGGACGTGCATATGACCCAACCACCAGGTTTTGAAGTGAAAGGACAAGAACATAAAGTCTGCAAATTGATCAAAGCTTTATATGGGTTAAAACAAGCTCCCCGAGCCTGGTATGCCAAGATGGATGATTACCTTAAGAAAGTTGGTTTTCAACGAAGTGAATCTGATGATACTGTGTATGATCTATCTTATGCAGTCAGTATTCTTTCACGTTTTATGCAGGAACCACGAGACAGCCACTGGAATGCAGCCAAAAGAGTTCTTCGATATATCCAAGGAACAAAAGATTTTGGCCTTCTTTACACCAAGACTAAAAATTTTGTACTTGGTGGATATTCTGATGCCGACTTTGCTGGGAGTATTGATGATCGAGCATCAACATCAGGTTATTTAATGAATATGGGGTCAACAGCAGTATCTTGGAGTTGTAAGAAACAAGCTACAGTGGCCACTTCTTCAGCAGAAGCAGAATACATTTCAGCATGGGAAGCAACATGTGAAATTGTTTGGTTGCGCCGAATTGTGCAAGACTTGGGCATTTCTCAGGGAGAAGCTACATCATTGTTCATTGACAGCCAGTCAGCCATCAAACTTGCCAAGAACCCAGTTTTTCATTCAAAGACAAAGCATGTGGACACCAAGTATCATCATATCAGGTCACTCATTGCCAAAGATGTCCTCAAACCAGTTTATTGTCCTTCCGAAGATCAGATCTCTGACATTTTCACCAAACCACTTGGCAGAATAAAATTTACTAAGTTCAGGGATGAACTTGGTATTTGTTGTAATGTATCTTTGGATCATAGGGGGGAATGTTAGATGATCCAAAAATACTTTATTATCATAGGTTATAAAATTGAAATAAAATAATTATTAATTTAAGAAATTAAATTAATAATTATTCTAGAATGATTAATTATTTTAGAGACAATTAGAATTAGTATATTGTTGTAACAAGATATGACTCTCCAAATGTGTCGTATCTTAGGCTCTATTATAGGAGATTAGTTAGCTAGTTGGTTTGAATAGCATTTATTGTAAATGGACACTTGTTATTTAATAAGTGATCCATAATTAGAGGTAGTTAGGACATGGAGCTTATAAATAGCTCATTGCAAGAGTGTTTGGTTGTTCGGGTGTAAGCTCTTGCAAATCAATTATGTAATTGTTTTTCTTCTGATTAATAAAATTACGTGTCTGAGGACACTTCTGCCATTACGTAAGACTACTCTAAATCAAGAAATGAAAGTAACTTGTTTATCAATTCTAATTTTCCACTTAAGATGTTTAGATAGAATATAAGTTGCTAATGCTCATTTTCGTCCAAACATTAAAAGCAAGTTTCAATACAAACAAAAATGCACTCTCACTCACAAAAAGAAACTAAATCAAAACAAAGTTCAAGAAAGCAAAACCAAGTTTTCAAGAAGTTTTCTTCAAAAGAAAAAACAAAAAAATCTTTTCAAAAAGTGTTCTAAACAAGACTGAAACTTTATTATCGAAGAATAGGCAACAAAACACTTTGCAAGTTAACAACACAAGACAGGTGAAAAATCAACGAAAAAAATGTGTTTCAGGATGCTCTTAACGATCAAAAGCAGCAACAAGAGCTTGGCAACAAATACCAAAAGATCGAAAAGAAAACTTTCAAGAAAGTGTCAATCAACAACTTTCGGAAAGTAAGAAAAGCAAATGGTCACAAAGATGTAGTTTTGACATGCAAACAAAAGATTCACCAAGACAAGATTTGACACAAAGATTGAGATCAATCTTTCTACCCTGGAAGACCAGAGAAGCCAAGATTCCCAACAAGAAATCTTGTATGCTTAAACAAAACGATGATGCTTGCAACAAAAAAAAAACAAGATCAACATTTTTCACAATCGGAGAGAGTTTGAAATCATATACTTATTGTGAAAATAAAGACTAACACAAAAAAATAATTGTTTAGGACTGATTCAGACCAGTAGACAGATCTTCAGAAACAAAAATATTTGAAAAATCCTGAAAATTTTAGGGTATACGTGACTGTGTAAGTGCACAGTTGCGTGTATACGCTATTCAACCTAAGGAAACCAGTGTATACACAGGTTGACTTGAGGAAACTTGCGTACATATGCTTTTGCAAACTATAAAAATAGCTTACACAACAAATTACAAGAAAAAACAAAAAACAGTCTGAAGAAACTGATCAAACTTACATTTCAAGTTCCTACAGGAACAAACTAAGTCACAGCAAGTAAATAAACAGTTGAGCCCTGATTGGCTTGAACAAACCCAAACTAGGAACAACAATACTGTTGTCCCTAGTGGAGTCGCCAATTCTGTTAAGGGAGAATGTCCCCTAGGGTCTTAGGTTAATACCCTAGCAGAGCGGGGGTTATCTATAAAGAAAAATAAGCATTCCACACAACCATGATGCTAATATAAACAAACTACGTGAAGAGAGGTGCACCTGGGGGTCCTTTGTTTGAGAATATCCAGGTAGGGTCCAAACCCTCTTGGAGTTCCTTTTGCTCCTTTAACCTGCAAAACAATCAATTCAAGAAAGCACAATAGTATATGGACTAAACATCATAAAGAAATCAACTTCATATCATATTGAAATTTAGTTATGCAATTGAAATAATCATTCATTTGTAAATCATAACATTGATATCATAAACATGAAGGAGATTCATATCGGGAACAAGACAAGTGTTTCTTTTATTATAGATAACTAAAGTACAGAAAGGAATGATTTCACCTAAGTCTTCCTTTCATAGGCTCCAAGTGGAACTGTCCTCTGGATTCATCCAATCTCAAGCCTTCAACAAGCTCCTTCCATAACTCACTCAAGGATATCTCAACAAATGGAAAGACGTCATAACTCAAGGAAACAAGGGTTTCGTGTAATGGGGGAAGTGCTGGAAGCACAGGGATCTTTAGACCTGATCTGGGATAATCTCAACAGAGTTATTTTTCTCTCTATTCTCTCCTCCCTTAGGCCTTCCCATTGAAGCCTTTTTATACTTCTCCCAAAGTAGTATTTTAGTTGGGAATTCGTTGGGAACAGTTGGGCCACGGGCACTAATTGGTAATCAACAGGTAAAACCGGCGATCTTCGCTCGAAATTAAGGAGATTTATTTTTTTTAAGTGTTTTAAGACATATACATGGGTTGGGTATACATAGAATCGCGTACAGACACGTTTAGCTCAGGGAAATGTCAAGTATAAGGAGTAAAACACTGTTTTTTTAAGTATTTGGACCAGGTCTGGAAGGAGGGGTTGCCCTAGGCCATGAGTGCAGCATCAAAAACATCAAGAGTGAGATTTGGAGCTATAACATGGACCTTTAGCAATTGCTAAAGTGAAGGGTAACAATACTTTTGTGCTACAAAATCTTGAGGGGCTATATTCCACTTATCATGTAAATGGAAGGTTTCTCAAACATTACATTCAGTACTAAGAAGTGGAAATAATTTTCATTGTAAATATTTTGGTTTTCCAAACCAAATCAAGTAGTGTGTGGTCCATGTCAACATGGAAAGTAGACCAGAACCAACCACAAGACAAAGGAGCTCTATACATCAAAGCCCTTGGAGATCATCCATGTTGATGTGTGTGGGCCAACTAGAAATCAAGCACTCCAAGGAGAAAGGTACTTTGTGTTATTTGTTGATGATTATACTACAATGATGTGGATATATTTCATAAAATATAAATCTGAAACTTTTGGGTGTTTTAGCAATCTAAAAGACCTCGTAGAAAATAAACAAGATTTAAAAATTAAGTGCCTCAGAACAAACAGAGGAGGAGAATTCACATCAAACGAGTTTAGTGAGTTTTGTAATATTCATGGAATTAAAATGGAATTCTCGGCTACCAGAACACCTCAACAAAATGGGTAGTTGAAAGAAGAAATCGAATAGTCCATGAAATGGCAAGAACTATGCTATTAGCAGCAGACTTACAACCTAAATCTTGGAGAGAAGCAGTAGGAACAACTGTCTATACACTAAATCGAACTCAATTAAGACCAAATTGTGAAAAAACTCCTTATGAGCTATGGAAAGGAAGACCTACTTCAGTGAAGTACTTCAAGATCTTTGGAAGCAAGTGATTCATAAAAATAAATGATGTCTCACCCAGAAAGTTTGATTCTTGGGTTGATGAAGGGATATTTCTTGGATACTTTACACGGAGCAAGGCTTACAAGTGCTACAATTATCGACTGAAGGAAATAATGGAAAGCATTGATGTAAAGGTTGATGAAGATCTTCTAGAAAGGGAAATTGAAGAACATGAAGATGACTCTCTCATTGAAGAAGAAGAACCTAAAGAAGAAGTAATAGATGAGGAAGAAGAAAAAGAAGAAGAGGAAAGAGAACCACCTAATACCCCTTCAAAGGTGAAGTATGTCCAAAGACATCATCCAGAAGAGTAGATCATTGGCGATAGAGATGAAGGTGTGTAGACCCCAAGAAGGATATCAATCACACCCAAGAGAAAAGTCATTGCCCTCCAATCTACGATAGAACTAGAAACATTTGCAGAAGCAAGTAAGGATCCTCATTGGGTAAAAGCCATGGAAGAATAATTGTCCCAAATTGAGAAGAACAAGACATGGGAGTTGGTACGTCGTCCAAAGGACAAAAACATAATAGGAACCAAATGGGTGTTCAAAAATAAAATGAATGAGGAAGGACAGGTTATCAGAAACAAGGCAAGACTTGTCTGCAAAGGCTATTCACAAATTGAAGGAACTGACTTTGAAGAAAAATTTGCACTAGTGGCCCATATGGAAGCTATCAAGATGTTCTTGGCATTTTCTTGTTCAAAAGGATTCAAAATCTATCAAATGAACATGAAATCAACATTTTTAAATGGGGAACTCAAGGAGGAAGTCTACATGGAGCAACTAGAAGGTTTCGATCTAACAGCAGGAAAGGACTTAGTTGGTAAGTTGAAAAAGGCTTTATATGGGTTGAAACAAGCTCCTAGAGCTTGGTATGCAAGATTGGATCACTATCTATAACAACAAGGCTTCAAAAAGGCAGTGGTTGTAAGCAATCTATACATAAAGATAGATCAAGGTAAGTTACTAGTTGCTCTTGTTTATGTCGATGATCTGATTTTTGCTAGTAATAATGATGAAATGAGCCATGAATTTTCTCAAAGCATGTCAAAAGAGTTTTAGATGTAAATGATAGGAGAGTTGTCCCACTTCCTTGGACTTCAAGTATCTCAAACTAGAGCAGGATTGTGTATATCTCAAACCAAATATATAAAAGACATGCTCAAAAAGTATGGAATGGAGGACTGTGCACCCATGAGCACACCTATGACCACAAACTACAAATTGAGTAGAGATGATGACTCCCCTCTAGTAGATGCAACTCATTATAGGTCAATGATTGGATCCCTTCTATAATTAACAGCTACATGACTAGACATAATGCAAGCAGTAGGAATGGTGGGAAGATTTCAATATGCTCCCAAACATTCCCATTTATTAGCTGTAAAAACAATTCTCAGATATCTAAAGGGAACTTCTGATTTCGGTCTCTGGTATCCAAAGGACTCAACACTAACTGTAACTGCATACACCGATGCTGATTGGGCTAGAAGTATAGATGATCGGAAAAGTACTAGTGGAAATGCATTCTTCCTAGGATACTGTTTGGTATCCTGGCTCAGCAAAAAACAATCATCTGTATCATTATCCACAACCAAAGCTGAGTATATTGCTGCAGCAGACTGTTGTTATCAGATACTATGGATGAAGGAAGCTCTAAAAGATCTCGACATATGTACAGATCAAGCAATTTCCGTCTATTGTGACAACACAAGTGCTATCAGTCTCAGCAAAAAGCTAGTGATGAGCTCAAGAACCAAACACATACCAATCAAGTATCATTTCCTCCATGAACAAGTAGCTGAACAAAACATCGTCCTGGAATATATCAGTAGTAAGGAGCAGATAGCTGATATTTTCACAAAACCTCTTCCTCGAGAAGCATTCAAATATCTGCGCCAAAAGATGGGGGTTATTTCTTTATCATCACTCAAGTTCATTCATAAAGATGTAGCAGGACAGGGGGAGCAGTTTGAGAGGGGGATTCCATATGTATTCCTTTGCCATTGATGTTAAAGGGGGAGAGAGCAGAAGAATATTGCCATCAATAACAAAGGGGGAGATTGTTGGACACACATTGTCATTGATGTCAATGTGGAAATATTCAAGGAGCAGACGGAACGGAGCCAAGAGGAGCAGACAAAGCCAAGAGGAACAACAGAACAAAGCCACCAGAGGAGCAAATGGAGATGAGAAGGGCAGATAGAGCCAAAGAAGAGGATCACACAGAGCCATCGGAGTAGATGGAGATGAGAGGAGCAAATATGCCACAGATAACAATATCGGGAGCGATCGGGAGCCGTATAGGCCACAAAAGAGTTATATGCTAGCGATTACACTATTGGAAGCTTATTGGGCCTATAAAACCCATATATGTGTTTAATATATTATCAGAGTAGAAACCATATAAATATACATTAACGTAAATGGAGGCGGAATACTTGGATATATGTAAATACACGATCAACAGCAAAGAAACATGAGCCATCAGATTTCTAGCGAAAAGATCCGACAGCCACTGGGAGATAAAGGTGCACAGGAGATAGCGAGCGGGAACGGTGGTAAACGGTATTCCTCGCAACGCTTTTGGAGGTGGGTGGTAAACGTACCATCGCGTGTGATACCATTCGTTGCACGACACGTGGATGACAGGACGCAGCGGAAAATCGCTTTATCACGCGTTAACTTGCGGTTAAGTTACGGCATTAGGGGGAGCGAACGTTGTCGGATCGGCTGATGAATGATCGGACGGTCAGGTTTAACTTCACGTGTTTTTTGACTGATGTGATAGGTAATCGTACACGGACCCGATGCGGCAATGTGTTATGGTTGAATGCTATATTGCATTCGCTGTGTTGCTAGTCTCGAAGGGATGTTAAATTCGTTGATTGCGATAGAGGTATGGATCCGATGGACTTATCAAAAATAGTTTATATAATATCTCGTCCAGCAGGAGGATCGGCCATCAGCCATCCGCGATGCCATGGGCTCAATGTATAAAGGACCACAGAAACCTTGATTTCCGATTGCGATATATGTATTGACCCGATACGGAATAGATGCGAGTAAAATAACTCTTGAAGTCCGCCCTTTAGCCTTTTCACCTATTTTTGCTCATATTTCCTATGTATTTACATATTTTCCTTGCACGCAGTTTGAAGGGCCAAAATGCATATGATAATGGTTTCGATAGTTCAGAAGGCTAGAATCAAGCCAATTGCAATTGCGATAGGATGTGGCATGTCCATTAAACAAATAGTCTCAGTGGATGCCTGTTATCTTTTAAAAAACGGGCCTGGATTAAAGCCAGGAAGTTGAATGGAAAGCCAGCACAGAGGAAGCCACAATGACCAAAGAGGGAAGCTAAAAGATCAAGGGAGTCAGAGGAAACGACAACGACCGAGGAGGAATCCAAAGAGGCGGTGGAAAGTGGAAATGAATGGACAAAGGCATGAGAATGTATAAAAAAGTAAAAAAAAAGAATTGTTGGTGTTGCTATTATGGTGAAGAACTAGAGGATGAGGTAGTAGAAGCAACAGAGGAAAAAGAGGTAGAAAAAGTGTTGTGTGTGGAGAATGATTGTTCAGAGGTCTTTGTTTCAGCCGGATGTATACACAAGGAAGTTTATACACCCCTCCACGTCGGGGGGTACGGGGGACTTGTCCCCCCTATGGGGGTACGGGGGGGCCGATCCAGCCCAGCTGGGGGGTCTGGGGGCCAGCAGTCCCCCGGCGAGGGTTTGGGGGCAGCACCCCCGAAGCCAAAAATAGATGTAAAATTTCCTTGTAAAAGTATAGTAATTTCTAGTCAATTTGGGTAGTTCATTAGGCGGATGATCTGACGGTAGAACTTTTGTTTAGTTTAGGGTTTTTTCCCTAGAAGGCAACCCCTCTCTTTGTATGAGGGCATTGTATTTGAGGCTGTGACATAGATGTGTATTCTCTGAGCGAGAAACATAGAGGTGAGACTGTGAGAGAAAACAGAGGATATTACAGTGGATTTGTTGTAGGTTGTGTCTCTTCATTTCGCTGGATAATAGAAAGGAAGGACTGGCTGTTCAGGGTGAACGTAGCCCAAACTAGGTGAACCACGTATATTTGTGTCTCTCTTATTTTATTTGTTTTCTGTGTTTATATTTCTGCAATATTTTATGTGTTCCATTGCTCCGTTATAAATAATTCTCTAACAACTAGTATCAGAGCCGAAGGTCTATTTCACCGATAAACTCGCAGGAAAGAAGGGTTCATCGTTCGAGTGGGAGAAATTGCGGAAGATGGTAATTTTAGGGTCGAGAAATTTAACGGCCAAAACTTCTCGCTATGGAAGATGTAGATGGAAGATTATCTGTATCAGAAAGATCTGTACCTACCATTGAGCGGAAAAACAAAGAAGCCGATGGCTATGACAGATGAAGAATGGAACCTTCTCGATAGAAAGGCACTTGGAACAATACGGTTGTGCCTCACTGCGTCAGTCGCCTTCAACATTTCGAAGGAAACAACGACAGAGGGTTTGATTCAGGCATTGTCGAAACTATATGAAAAACCCTCGGCCTCAAACAAGGTATTTCTTATGAAACAGTTATTTAATATGAAGATTTCGGAAGGTGGATCTATTGCAGATCATTTAAGTGATTTTAATACAGTTACAAGTCAGTTAAGTTCTATAAGGGTAAACTTTGAAGATGAAGTTGGAGCTTTTTTATTCTTGTGCTCATTGCCAGAAAGTTGGAATGGTTTAGTAATGGCCATTAGTAACTCTGTCTCTAGATCTAGTACTTTAAAGTTTGATGATGTTATCGGTGCTATCCTTAGCAAGGAAATGCGACGGAAAAGCTTCGGTGAGACATCGGGTAATGCTTTGAGTGCAGAGTCTAGGGGAATAAAAATTGAAAGAGGAAAGAGCTCAGGATATCGCAGTAAATCAAGGAAAGGCAGATCCAAGTCCAGATCGGGGATAGCGTGCTGGAAATGCTGAAAGAAAGGACACCAAAAGAAAGATTGTAGATCTCAGAAGATAAAAGAAGGAGATGCATAGCAAGAAAACAATCATGAACAAAATGTGACAGGTGAGGTGTTACAAGATGCTTTGATTCTTTCTTTCGAAAATATTACTGCTTCCTGGGTGGTAGATTCAGGGGCCTCATTCCATGCCACACCTGATAAGAAATACTTTCATGACTATGTTCAAGGAGATTTTGGACAAGTTCGTTTGGGTGATGATAAACCTTGCAAAATTGTTGGAATGGGTAAGGTTCTTGTAAAACAACAGAATGGAAACCAATGGCTACTAGAGGAGGTAAGGCATGTTCTAGATCTAAAGAAAAATTTGATTTCAACAGGGTAGTTAGGCGGTGAAGGTTGTGTGACAACTTTCATAGATAAAGCTTGGAAGGTAACCAAAGGAGCCGTGGTAATAGAAAAAGGCGAAAAGGATGGTACATTGTATTTATGCCATGGTATTTCTAACTCTGTTAATGCTTTAACTTCCAAAGGAGCAGATGCAGCATTATGGCATCATAGGCTCAAACACGTGAGTGAAAAGGGGATGAATATTCTTCACTCAAGGAATTTGTTGTCGGGTTTGAAGAATGTTGATTTGGACTTCTGTGAAAATTGCATTTATGGAAAACAGAAGAGAGTCAGATTTCTCAGTGTTGGGAAAGAAAAGAAGAGCGAAAAATTAGAGCTTGTGCATTAGATGTATGGGGACCTGCTCAGGTATCATCTCTCGGTGGCTCTCATTATTATGTTACCTTTATTGATGATGCAACTAGAAAAAACTTGGATTTATTGTATTAAGAATAAATCTGATGTATTTGATACTTTCAAGAAATGGAAAGCTTTAGTTGAGATTGAGACAGGAAAGAAATTGAAGTGTCTTAGATCAAACAATGGAGGTGAATATTGCAGAAAATAGTTTGATAGGTACTGTTCAAAGCATGGAATTCACAGAGAGAAGACAGTTCCAAGAACACCATAAGAAAATGGTGTGTCAAAAAGGATGAAAAGAACAATCATGGAGCGTGCAAGGTGCATGAGATTGCATGCAAGATTGCCTTTACAGTTTTGGGCAGATGCTGTAGATACTGCTGTTTATCTAATAAACAGAGGGCCTTCAAGTTCCTTGGATGGTGGTGTTCTAGAGGAAGCATGGACAGGTAAAAAGGTAAACTACTCCTTTTTAAAGCCTTTTGGTTGTAAAGCCTTTGTCCATATTGATAAAGAAAATAGAACAAATCTTGAGGCAAAGTGAAAGAAATGTCCCTTTATTGGATATGGTGTTAATGATTTTGGTTATCGCTTATATGATTACGAAAATCACAAAATCATTAGGAGCAGAGATGTAATATTCAATGAAAAGGTATTGTATAAGAATCAGTTGCAGGAAAAGAAGCAAGAAAAGGAAAACAAGGAATATGTAGTTCTTGATGAAATCACTGAAAAAGTAAAGGTGCCTGAAAATAATAATAATCAACAACCACAACAACAACAACCACCACAACAGAAATAGGCACCCAAAACACCTGAAAGTGGTGTTAGAAGATCTACCAAGATAAGTAGACCCCGTGAACAATACTCTCCTTCATTATATTATTTATTGTTGATTGATTCTGGTGAATCTGAATGTTATGAAGAAGCAATGCAGGTTGAAAGCAGGAAGAAGTGGGAGGTAACCATGGAAGAAGAGATGGACTCCTTAATGCATAACGAGACTTGGGACTTAGTTAGGTTGCCTGCAGGAAAAACTACATTGAAGAATAAATGGGTTTACAGGCTGAAGGAAGAAGATGGAGGAAAACAGAGGTACAAAGCTAGACTTGTGGTGAAGGGGTTTGAACAGAAGAAAGGTATTAATTTTGATGAAATATTTTCTCTTGTTGTTAAAATGACTTCAATAAGAACTATTTTAAGTCTAGTAGTAGCTGAAGATTTTCATCTTGAGCAGTTAGATGTAAAGACAACCTTTCTCCATGGGGATTTGGAGGAAGAGATATATATGCAGCAGCCACAAGGATATGAGGTGAAAGGGAAGGAGAAACTAGTGTGCTGGTTGAAACAAGCTCCAAGGCAGTGGTATCTGAAATTTGACAAGTTGATGTCTGAACAAGGTTATACTAGATGTCACTCTGATCATTGTGTTTATCTGAAAAAGCAAAATGATGGCAGCTATACTATGTTGTTATTATATGTAGATGACATGCTTGTTTCAGGGTCTAACATGCAGGAAATAAATGTGCTCAAAAGAAAATTGGCAAATTCATTTGCAATGAAGGATTTGAGAGCTGCAAAACAAATCCTTGGTATGAGAATCACTAGAGACAAGAAAAATTGCAAATTAACATTGTCTCAAAATGAGTACATACAAAAGGTGTTGAAAAGATTTAATATGCACAATGCAAAACTAGTTAGTACACCTTTTGCTATCCATTTCAAACTTAGTAAGGAAATGTGCCCAAAGACCCAAGAAGACATGGATTATATGTCTAAAGTTCCATATGCATCAGTAGTTGGAAGGTTAATGTATGCAATGGTCTGCACAAGGCCTGATATTGCACATGCAGTGGGAGTTGTAAGTAGGTACATGAAAAATCTAGGAAAGGAACATTGGATGGTAGTGAAATGGATTCTCAGATATTTGAAAGGTACCACAAATCAAGCATTATGCTTTGGTGGTTCAAACATTTCTCTACAGGGATATGTTGATGCAGATATGGCAGGTGACAAAGATAATAGGAGGAGCACTACAGGATATGTATTTACTGTTGGTGGAACAGCTGTTAGTTGGGTTTCAAAAATCCAAAGTGTTGTTGCGCTTTCACCAACAGAAGTAGAGTATGTTGCTGCTACAGAGGCTAGTAAAGAAATGATTTGGTTACAAAGGTTTATGGGTGAATTGGGTAAGAAGCATGATATGGGAACGTTATACAGTGATAACCAAAGTTCCATTTATCTTGCAAAGAACTCAGCATTTCATTCCAGGACTAAACACATACAACTCAAGTACCATTTCATACGATCAGTGTTGGAAGATGGAGAGTTGAAGCTGGAAAAGATACACACTAGCCATAATCTTGCAGACATGCTAACAAAAGTTGTAACTAAGGAGAAACTGAGAACATGCTCAGTTTCAATTGGTATTCAAGGATGACGATGAATATGAGAACCAACTAGGTCCAAAAGAGGAGTCATTGTCCAACAAATGAAGCAGCGGTGGAGTTGCTACAATCATTCTCCAAGTGGGAGATTGTTGTGTGTGGAGAATGATTGTTCAGAGGTCTTTGTTTCAGCTAGATGTATACCCCAATAATTTTGTACACCCATCCACACGGGGGGGTGCGGGTGGGGACTTGTCCCCCCCGCAGGGCTTCGGTGGGGCTGATCCCCCCTGGCTGGGGGGTCCGAGGGCCAGCGGTCCCTCGGCGGGGGTTTGGGGGTAGCGTCCCCGAAGCCAAAAATAGATGTAAAATTGCCTTGTAAAAGTATAATAATTTCTAGTCAATTTGGGCCGTTCATTAGGCGAATGATCTTACGGTAGAACTTATGTTTAGTTTAGGTTTTTTGCCCTAGAAGGCAACCCCTCTCTTTGTATGAGGGCATTGTATTTCAGGCTGTGACATAGATGTGTATTCTCTGAGCGAGAAACAGAGAGGTGAGACTGTGAGAGAAAACAGAGGATATTACAACAGATTTGCTATAGGTTGTGTCTCTTCATTTTTCTGGATAATAGAAAGGAAGGACTGGTTGTTCCGGGTGGATGTAGCCCAAACTAGGTGAACCACGTATATCTATGTCTCTCTTGTTTTATGCGTTTTCTGTGTTTATATTTCTGCAATATTTTATGTGTTCCATTGCTCCGTAATAAATAATTCTCTAACAAAAAGCAGCAGAGGCTGTAGAGGCAGCAGAAGCAGCAGAGGCAGGAGAGTAGGAGTGAGTGAACATCAGCTGAATAGAGTGCAGCAGGATACTAGTATATACCAAGATTGGGTTGGAGCCCAAGAGGTTTGAGCCTCAAAACTGAACAGGACTGAAGTCATTGTGGGTAGGTGCTCCTAAGTGTAGAACCACTGCAAAATAGAGTTGGTGCTCAGGAGGTTGGAGCCTCACTGAAGTCCAAGTTGGAGCTTGGCAACTATTCACAATAAGATTTATACTTATATTGTATTTATTTCATTGCACTGTCTTGAGTTTTAATAAAAGCATTAATTCCAGTTATTGATCTCTATGTTCTGTGTATACGTATACATATCTATATATGCTTTTGGCAATCACTAGAAAAATTAAAAAAATAATAAGAAATACTTATTCACCCCCCCTCTTAGTATTTCCAACAAAATTCACCACCACTAGTGCTTTTTTCTTTCATCCACGCTTCTTGCCCAATCTGCATCTGTATATGCATGAAGTGTGAGATTTTTACCTCTAGGATACCATAAGCCATAGTTTTGAGTTCCTTGAAGATACTTGAAAATTCTCTTAACTGCCTGAAGATGAGTTTCCTTTGGATTTTCCTGAAACCTTCCAACTATTCGCACTGCATGCATAATATCTTGTCCGGTACCTGTTAGATAGAGCAGACTACCAATCATGGATCTATAGGTTGGTTGATGCACTGTTGTTGATTCATCATTTGCACTGAGGCCGCATCCTGTTACCATAGGGGTACATACTGGTTTCGGATCCTCCATCCCATATTTCTTCAAGATCTGCTTTAGATACTTGGTTTGTGATAGAAAAATACCATCTTTGTTTTGTTAGACTTGTAAACCAAGAAAATATGTGAGCTCACCAGGTAGGGACATTTCAAATTCTTTTTGCATCACCAAGGCAAAGTTTTGACTCATGTCTTCTTCATTGCTACCAAAGATGATATAATCAACATATGCAACAAGTATTAGCAACTTATCATTGTCAATTTTTATATATAGATTGATGTCTGTTAATCCTTTTGTAAAACCTTGTTGATGGACATACTTATCCAAATGATAATACCAAGCCCTTGGAGCCTGTTTAAGGCCATAGAGAGCCTTTTTGAGTCTACATACAAGTTTTGGATAATTTCCAGGGATAAACCCATCTGGTTGCTCAATATACACTTCTTCATCCAAGTCTCCATTTAGAAAAGCAGACTTCACATCCATTTGGAATACTTTGAACTTCTAAAAGCTAGAAAGAGCAAGGAACATTCTTATGGCCTCAAGTCTAGCAACTGGTGCAAAAGTTTCTTCAAAGTCTATGCCTTCTTGTTGAGCATACCCTTTACAAACAAGTCTTGCCTTGTTTCTAGTAACATCTCCATTTTCATTTAGTTTGTTTTTGAATATCCATTTTGTGCCTATTACATTTTTATCATTTGGTCTAGGAACCAACTCCCAAGTGTTATTCTTTTCAATCTGCTCCAGTTCTTCATTCATGGGCTTGACCAAACATTCATCTTTGCATGCTTCACTTACATTTTGTGGTTTAGTGGAGGAGAGCAATGCTAGGTAGCTTGAAGCTTCTGAAATAGTTCTTCTTGTTTGTACACCTACCTCTTTCTGCCCCAAAATTTGAGTTTCTAGATGATTCTTCTGAACGTACCTGGATGGATTCTTTTCTTCTATCCTTATCTGTTCTTCTAGTGCCTCATGGGTTTCTTCTTCATCATGAGCTTGATTTGTTGTTGAAGGATAGTCCTCATCATCTTCGAAATCTTCAGATTTTACTTGCCTAGGAATGTTTCCTTCTTCATCAACCACTACATCAATACTTTCAACAATCTTTCCAAGTCTTTTATTGTAACACTTATATGCTTTATTGTGGGGAGAGTAACCAAGAAGAATGGCATCATCTACTCTAGGTTCAAACTTACCAAGGTTTTCATCAATTTTTTTGATGTAACATTTGCTTCCAAAAATTTTGAAGTATTTTACTGTGGGAGTCTTACCATACCAAAGTTCATGAGGAGTTTGAGTGTTGTTTACCCAGACGTTTGTCTTGTTGAGAATAGTAATTGCAGCAAATGCGGCTTTACCCGAGAAGGTTGCAGGAGTTCCAGACTCATCGAGCATAGCACGAGCCATTTGTTGAACCATTCTATTCATCCTTTCCACTACTCCATTTTGCTGAGGAGTCCTTGCAGTAGAGAATTCCCTTCTTATTCCATGTTTTTCACAAAAATCGAAAAATTCATCTGAGGTAAATTCCCCACCTCTATCAGACCTGAGGCATTTGATTCTGCGATCTGATTTGTTTTCAACCAAGGCTTTGAATGCTTTGAACATTTCAAAAGCTTCGTCTTTATGATTCATAAGTCCTATCCAACACATCCTGGAAATGTCATCAATGAACAATATAAAGTATTCTTCTCCTCGAGGTGACCATTTCCTAGATGGACCACATACATCAGTATGGACAAGTTCAAGTGGCCTACCTACTAATCCTTCCTTCTCAAGGAAATTAGTTCTAGTTTGCTTCGCAAACTGACATGATTTGCATGTTGTATTGTCTGGAATTCTGATGTCAGGGAGGTCATGAACTGCCTGATATTTTCATGCTTTCCTTATTTGAGAGAAGCTTAGATGCCCCAATCTTCTATGCCATAGATAGTGTTCATCATTCTTGCTTAGATAGCATTGTTGTTGTCCTCCCTTGAGTATGTATAAATTATTTGGTGTTCTTATGCCTTTGATCACTGTTTCTCTTGTATCAAGCTCGTGAACAATACATCCATTTGATCGAAATATTACCTCATTTTCTTGATCACACATTTGACTGACACTTAATAGATTATGCTTTAAGCCATCAACATACTTAACATTCCCAACTTTTACCTTTTCCTTCAAAAGAATAGAACCTTTAACTTTTATGAATGCAGGGGTGTCATTTCCAAATGAGACCTTCTTTTCCTTTTCTAAGGCACTATATGATTGAATTTATTCTTTATCACCTGTCATATGTTTTGAGCATCCACTATCGATGTACCACTGATTTTCTTACCCTTTTGCATATAAGGCTATACCACATCTTTTTGGTTGCAGTTCTTTCTTCCTTCATGTTTTGGGGGTCAATGAAGCTTGCTCCTTCTGAGTTGTTTGCCGAAACCTACTCCTGCATTTAGAATCTTCATGACCAAAGTTGTTACAAATAGAACATTCTATTTCATTTTCAAGAGTAGAAAAGTTATTGTAGGTTCTTTTCATGATTCCAGTCACACTCCTATGATTTCGTGCTTCTCTGGTCATGATGGTCTTGTAGGCAACACATTGAGCTGCTTTATGTACAAAGTTATGACAAGAGAAACGTTGGCCATTGAAGAAATTCATGTGATCATCAAACCTTCCGTCTAGGTGATTATAATAGCCATTCGTTCTTGAGGAAAATTGAGAATGATTTACCTGCAGTTGGTTGTAGCTTCTATTCATCCTTGAGTAGATTGCCCTCGATTTACTTGGTGATCTTTGTTCATTCTTGAAGTAAATGGTCCCTGATTTACCTAATGAACTTCATTGTGCCTTTGTTGTTGATTTTCAACCTGTTCACTTCTCCTTGTTGCTTCAAGATAACTTTTGGAGGTAGATGGCTTCTGAGCTTGAGATGTTTCTTCAGTATACCCAAGACCAGTCTTGATTAGAGGAGAAAGTTTCACTTTGATAATCTCATCTAAAGTTTCAGATCCTTTAGCAAATCTAAGATTAATAGCTTTGTTTTCTCAATGTCTTTTCTAAGTCCCACAATTTCACATTCTCACTTTTCATTGTGTTTTTCCCTTTCAGCAAGTTGGAATGTCAGAGTATCTATAATCATATTCTTTTCTTCTAAACATATTTTGAGTTTAGAAATTTCTTCATAAATACCTTCTTCATCTATAGCATCCAAGAAAACATCATCTTCAAGAGCCATCAAAAGTCTATAATCATTACCTTTTTCATCTTCATCAATATTTGAAAATCCATCACTATCTTCATGTCTGTAATAACTTTTCCTACTTACATTCTGTTTTCTGTTCCATCTAACTGGTTCCTTACCTTTGTCAAGCTTATCTTTATGAGGACACTTGGCAACATAGTGACCAACTCTTCCACAAGCAAAACATTTGAAAGGTAGCTTACCTCTGAATCTTCCAGAACCTCATTGAAGGTTCTTGACAAAATTTGATTCTCCCTCTTCTTCTGACATATGTCATGAGTCATTGTAATCTCCTTTTCCTGAGGTTTTGAATGCGGCCTCTCTTGTCTGATGGTCCCCCTTTTCTGATTTCGTAAGTAGTTAGGATTCCGTGCAGCTGTGACATGGTAATTCTCTGTAGATTTTGTTTTTCTTCTATGGAAAAAACTTTTGATTCAAACTTAGAAGACAAAGATCTTAGAACCTTTTCAACCAAAACAACTTCTTTTATTTCTTCACCCAAGTTTTTCATACAATTAACAATCTCATCTATACATAGGAAATAGTTAGCCACACTTTCATCATTGTGCATTCTGAGATTTTCATATTGAATTCTGAGAGTTTGTAGTTTTTCTTGTTTTACCTAATCATCTCCTTCATAGCTCAAAACGATCTTGTCCCATATTTCTTTTGCGGTTTTGAGCTGCATAACCTTGATGAATTCTAATTGAGATAGACTCCCTAATAGAGTATTGACCGCCTTTGCATTTGTTTCATATTGCTTCTTACCAACCGTATCTGTAGGAGTTGTTGATGGAAATGTGTATCCTGTTTCCACGATATCCCAAACTTCTGTACCAAGAGATTGAAGATAGGTTGTGATTCTTACCTTCCAATAGACGAAGTTGCTCCCATAAAAAATTAGTGGCCTGATTGATGCTTCTTTCTCGTAGTTGCTCATGATGATAGTGTTGAGCAATTTATTGGACTTAAATTGCTGCATAAATTATCGACCAGGGAAACTCGTAAGCTTGTGATGATGCTAGCACAATATATGCAGGAGTAGGCAACTAACTCTATGTCTAACTAAACTATTTAAGATTCAATACAATATGCAAGGGAAGAGGCTCCTAACTTAAGGAGGTCCTGGTTGTCCTTCCCTACAGTATCATAGAGAAATCATATAATTACATAAAACTAAAACTTGAAATGAAAACAAGAGAATGAACTTAGTTATTGTTTAGATTCAAGTAGAGAGAGAGACTAACTTAGTCTCTTGATTGTCCTCTCATGTACTAATCCAAACTAAACTAGAATTCATTCATAAGCATAACAAATGAAATAACTTTGAAACATAAACACAAAAGAATGAATTTCAATTACCATATAAATCATTGGAGAGAGAGCCTAACTTAGACTCTTGGTATCTCCTCATATGATACTTGAAACATAAAAGCAAAAGAATGAATTCCAATTATCATACAAATCAAATAGAGAGAGAGAGCCTAACTTAGACCCTTAGTTGTCCTCTCATATGCTGATTACATTCTAATTTAAAACTCATTCATCAATCACAAACAAATCCTCAAACATCTAGACAAATAAATGAAATAAGATCTAATATGAAATAACATGTTTCTCTCATCCTTTTAGAGTGAGCTCAATTCTCTTAAGAACAAGACAAATTATTCCATATACTACATTAAGGAAAATTAAATCTAAAACTACATAATGGAAATATATGTAAAACTTATATCTATAACTACATAATAGAAATATATGCAAAATGAAGCTTTATTCTATTCCATCATCAATTGGATACAATGCTCTAAGAGTCCTCCCCTTGGAATGGAGGAGGTACTCCTATTTATACAAAAACTTATGATAACAACCTCATAAATGTAGACCCACTATTCTCTCCTTTGACCCACATATTTCTCAACCAATGATGACACATAACCCTATCCTCCATGATCTCCTCCATGAGGTCCATGATCTTCTCCATGAAGCTTATCTTATCAAATTCGAATTTGATCATTCAAGGCCACATAAAGATGCCCTGGAAGCTTCCTTTGTGCCTACACATGTCAACAAACTCATGCTAATTGTTAGGTATAAGTTTAAGCATATTATTTTCTAAGTTTTAGCCATAAATTCACTTAAAAATGTTAAGAATTAATAAACTTTGGAAAAGCATAGTTATAATCCAATAATGAGGTAAATGGAATGATGTGGAGGTGGAATGGAGGTGACATGAAGGTAAGATGTGAAGATATTGGTGAATAATGGAGTGAAAATAGGGACTATTTTGAGGCCCAACAGATAGGTCTTCCTTAAAGAGATCAAGCTTCTTCTGAAGGACCTGATCTAATACCAATTGCTGGAAATAATACTATGAGGGGGGGTGAATCAGTATTATCAGGTTAATTATTTTTCATTTCACACTTAGATTTGCATACGCTACTTCAATTAGTGAAAACAGCGTATATACGCAACTACAGTTAAGGAAATTTGCGTATAACTTGCAAACTTGTAATTTAATTTATTATTCTAATGTTGATCATTAATCTGTCTGTCAGAACCATATAAACATTAACCAGGAACAGTAAAAACAGATCAGACAGTCACACATAAGAACACAAGATATAAGGTGGAAACCCAATGTGGGTGAAAACCACCTGCTGCAATTTGTCTCTATCTTCTTTCAATTAGAAACTTCTTTTTACAATGGATCTGTATTGGTGCAGTCTTATACAAGTACACAGGCTTCTACCTACAGAAGGTTACAACCTTCTTACGTTCTCTAGCTTCTCCTAGAAGGGAGCTATAACCCCCTTAGCTCTTGTACTAGCTGAGGTACTAGTACATAGATGCTAACCTACAGAAGGCTACAACCTTCTCTTTTCTTCCAGGGACCATGTTTCATAAATTTTAGACTGGATCTATGAATAACATCAATCAAACATCAAGTATATCTGCATCAAACAATCTCCTTTGCACCAAACAAATTGAATCAAATAGTCACTTCTCTGAATGCTGTACCCAGAAAATAGTAACAGTAACCAGACACCAATTCTGAACCCAGACCACTGTAACAATAAACAAAAGTAGCTAAAACATATTTCAAGAGATGTACGCTACTTCAATATGCAGAAACCAGCGTGCATACGCTTCTGTGTTAAGGCCAACAAGCGTATACGCTATTTTGATTTACTGAACTAGCGTGTATACGTGCCTCTGATGTGTCGAACTTGTGTACAGATCTATAAAAGATAATTCACTCTTTCAAATATTCAGACATCAGTTATACCCAGATTATCATATTTATAGATCAAGTCATGTGCCAAATATAACAGATCAAAATCACACAAAGATACTACTATTCAAGACTTGAGTTTTGACCCATCAATAGAACTTATCCGTCTTCTTGCGCTCAGGTTCCTCCTTGATTCAGATTCAGCTATGCACCACAAACCAATCATCAGTATTCCAAATATTGTTCTTCATACGATATTCAATCCTTGAGACAATCTCTTTGCCAAATAATCTCCTCCTTTTTATAGTCTTAGGCCTTACTCAAACCATGGTCCAAAACCATAGAGAACCAATACTAGGGACCCAATACCTGGGTTCAATACTTCGAACGCAATACCAAGGTCAAAACCATAGGTCCAAATACCATGGACCCAAAAATAAGCTTTCCCACATGTACGCGCTTTTCCATGCGTGAAAGTGCATGTATACGCATACGCGAATTTTGACCATCAATACCGCGTGTATATGCGACCTAGTTAAGATGAACCTGTGTATATGTATTTTTTTTACATTTTGAGAGCTTGAACTGTGATCTGCCATTTGAGTGAGTTTCCATCAAGGAAAACACTTGTGCCATAGTGCAAAACCTGTGTCATAATGCCAACAAGTTCTTCATATCAGGCCTTGAAAGTAAGAGAAAAGCCCTAAAAGTCTCTAAAACTCTAGTTCCGCACTTTCTCTTTGCATTACCTATGGTCCCACACCTAATGGTCATGTCCCCTACAAACCTAACCACTCTGTCCTTATGCTATGGATGCGGATCCCTGTAAAAGTTAAAAAGGCGCGAGTTTATTCTAAAAAACTCACTTTCAATCATTTCTAGAAGCTTCTAGAAGGAATCTTGAGGTGCAAGTTTGCTCTCTTAAGGTTCATGCACTCCATACCTTAAGTAGCTAACCCCTTGATGTGAGGAGCTTATCCCTTTGAAGGAGGATTCTATCCCTTCATAGATGGACCTGTAACCTTCTCCTCTACACTATAAAATGAAGCATTGGGCTAGTTACTTGGGAGGTTGAAAGTTGAATGCTTTTGAGGTGAAATGCTGCTAGAACTTAGTATTCTTAGTTGAGCTTTAATGAGGAGAGATTACATACCTCTAAGATCTCATTTGGAAGAGTAAAAGGCTTGTCAAAGTAAAGGAAATTCCTATTGCGGACCCCAGGAAGAGCTTGTTCAACATCAAGGTTGAAAAGGTTCTTCTACTTCAAAGTTAATACAAATAATTTTGTTTTTCTCAATAAACTGTTCATTTATGGTTTATTTTATGGATTCCTTGATCACCATAATAGGCATGATTTATGATATTTTCTATGCAGGTGCTATTTGATGTTTTCTTGTTTGTGATTGCAGGTATTTAAAGATAACTCTTTCGGACAATCGAGGGATGACTACAATGAACAAGCGTTGGATCTAAGGTAGGATCGTAACACCTCTATAGTCTTTATTTGTAAATTGCATATGTCTATAGAAAGACAGATTTATTTGTCTGTTTGTTGCTATATTATCTTGTGATACTAGGGAGATCGGTCTTGTCTGCAAGTTCGATTTATTCGGCCAACAAATTGGCGACTTCGCTGGGGATCCATTTTGTATTATTTTATCCTTTTTCGGGCCTAGGGGATTATTTTACGAAAAGTACCCCCATGGAGTTTCCTTAAGTTTTTCTTCTAACCGACTAAAATTGAAAAGCACCGAGTTATTCCTATACTGGACTCGTTAAAATTTAACAGTAAAGGACCTGTTCAATTTCAAATAGGAACGAACCACTCCTTCTTAGGGTTTTGAATCTTAAACTAAGTTGGACTCATCCTAAGGATAAGCTTATAAACAAGAAAATTTTATCCTCCTCAATTTTGTCAAAAATAAAGAGGTACTTGCCAGAAATGATGGGGGAAAAGAGAGAAAAATGAACCTACTTGTTACACTTTTTTTATAAAAACCCGTCAACCACTCTTGAACATGACACTTTTTGTTCACTTGGGTTGGGAAAATCCTTTGCCTAACAGTTAATCAAACAAAATTGAAAGTCTTCAGCTGGTTTCTGGGTATTAGCTTTGGGTCAATTGTCCCCAAACCATTTGCAGTGTCGTTATTTGTTCAAGAGAATAGTTCAAACCAACCATTCATCTACAGAATATCTATCATCCCTTTTGACCATCCCTGAGTTAGTCCTTGCCAATATATTTCTTCAAAACTTGATCTATGATTTCGTGTTGTGGGCTTCCCCATGACAGATCACTTTCTATCGACTTTAGCTCATTATTGGGAGATTTGATCTAGAAATAGTTAGTACCTTGAAAGCTACATGCCCTAATGGCAGTTTTCTCGCCTTCGATGATAGGTTGTGTCATTGACCTTTAATCGAATGATTCCATGACATGTTTGACTTCGACTCATTTATTCACATTTCATTGATTGTACTGGGTACTTTGAGGGCCATTGACATTACTGGTGGTTTCTCTCACACTTATTAACAGTTCACACCATTGACTGGTAATCAAGTGGTTTCTACCATGTTCGACTTCGACACATTCTTTGACATGGATAGAATCATACTAGTTCGGGAAGTGGAAATCAAGACCCTGGATCTAGTTTCTACCATCCAGGCTGTGAGGAATTTTGTTATTCATTATGCAGTGGACTATTCATAAATAGATGGTTGCGTCTATACTGTGTCTACACATGTCTATACTCTTGACGTATTACAAAAATCATTCCTGTATCAGAACAGTTTAGTCAGTTTTCTAGTCAGTTTTGATCTGAGTATGGGAATGCCTACCTCAACAATGATATATATATATATATATTACATTGAATGTTTTTATAGGTTCTAACTGGGGTGTCCATAGGATGATCCTTGAAATGATAAAGTACTTCACTCTTCATACATGGAAGACTTCATCTTCATCTATTACAGACTTCACACTTTATGGGGAAATCTGTTGCACTAAAAATTGTCACCTTGACATTCTGTAATCTGTGTGAATCCATTATCACTCATACTTTCCTCCTTTGCAAGTCTAAAGCCTCAATTCTTCATATCAGGCCTTGAAAGTAAGAGAAAAGCCCTAAAAGTCTCTAAAACTCTGGTTCTGCACTTTCTCTTTGCATTACCTGCGGTCCTGCACCTAATGGTCATGTCCCCTGTGCACCTGACCGCTCTGTCCTTGTGTTATGGGTGTGGACCCCTGTAAAAGTTAAAAAGGCACGAGTTTATTCTAAAAAACTCACTTTCAGTCATTTCTAGAAGCTTTTGGAAGGAATCTTGAGGTGGCAAGTTCGCTCTCTTAAGGTTCATGCACTCCATACCTTAAGGAGCTAACCCCTTGATGTGAGGAGCTTATCCCTTTGAAGGAGGATTCTATCCCTTCATAGATGGACCTGTAACCTCCTCCTCTGCACTATAAAATGAAGCATTGGGCTGGTTACTTGGGAGGTTGAAAGCTGAATATTTTTGAGGTGAAATGCTACTGGAACTTAGTCTTCTTAGTTGAGATTTTATGAGGAGAGATTACATACCTCTAAGATCTCATTTGGAAGAGTGCAAGGCTTGTCAAAGTAAAGGAAATTCCTGTTTCGGACCCCCGGAAGAGCTTGTTCAACATCAAGGCTGAAAAGGTTGTAAGGTTCTTCTACTTCAAAGTTAATACAAGTAAGTTTGTTTTTCTCAATAAACTATTCATTTATGGTTTATTTTATGGATTCCTTGATCACAATAATAGACATTATTTATGATATTTGCTATGTAGGTGCTATTTGATGTTTTCTTGTTTTTGATTGTAGGTATTTAAAGATAACTCTTTTGGAAAATCAAGGGATGACTACAATGAACAAGCATTGGATCTAAGGTAGGATTGTAACACCTCTATAATCTTTATTTGTAAATTGCATATGTCTAGAGAAAGATAGATTTATTTGTCAGTTTGTTGCTAGATTATCTTGTGATACTAGGGAGATTGGTCTTGTCTGCAAGATCGATTTATCTAGCCAACAACAACCTGCGTCGGTGCCAGCCCCCAAGCTTTGCAAGGGTGCCCTCCAGTAGTACCGTTGAGAGTGATACAATGTCGAATTGAGGTGCCACAGGATTCCTCTCCACAGCCACCTGTGTAGATCCCTAGGAGAAGCAACTAAGGTTACCAACTCATGTCAAAAGCCAGGCAGAATAGTCTTGAGGTAAGATCTAAAAAGTAGGAGAGGGGGTATCTCTCTTCCTTATCTTCAAAAACCCTCATTCTTAACTCCCAGATTCGGGGCTCCTGGTCTTCTTAACGCTATTGGATTTGCACTCACTATTCAGAGTCCTATGTTTGATAGTTAAATAGCCTTGGAGAGTTTTCTCTTCACTCGCCTAATCCAAGGCCCTAAAATATCCTAAAACTTGTTGGTGTGTCTAACTCGACAATTATAAAAAACATTTAGTGTATTTTAATTAGCGCTTTTTTTTTAAACGGGTTGTTCTTTAAGTCAAGACATAAGCGGAAGTGAAACTTGTGGTGTTTTGATGCAAAAGAAGTTAATAAAAACCAAACTATATGCAAATGAACTCGTTTTTTCTTCGATGAAAAAAATTTCTACTAGGTTCAGAGGAACTTCTAAGAAAGCAACAAATTTTCTTTTCTTTTATTTTACTAAAGCTTCACACTCACAAAAATTAACAAAACTATGGATGCCCTAAACTGATGCACAATTTTATCCTAATGCAATTAGTACATGCTGATGCAAAACTTAAGACTACTCTAAATCGAGAAATGAAAGTAACTTGTTTATCAATTTAATTTTCCACTTAAGATGTTTAGATAGAATATAAGTTGCTAATGCTCATTTTCGTCCAAACATTAAAAGCAAGTTTCAATACAAACAAAAATGCACTCTCACTCGCAAAAAGAAACTAAATCAAAACAAAGTTCAAGAAAGAAAAACCAAGTTTTCAAGAAGTTTTCTTCAAAAGAAAAAACAAAAAAATATTTTCAAAAAGTGCTCTAAACAAGACTGAAAATTTATTATCGAAGAATAGGCAACAAAACAATTTTCTAGTTAACAACACAAGACAGGTGAAAACTCAACAAAAAAAATGTGTTTCAGGATGCTCTTAACGATCAAAAGCAGCAACAAGAGCTTGGCAACAAATACCAAAAGATCGAAAAGAAAACTTTCAAGAAAGTGTCAATCAACAACTTTCGGAAAGTAAGAAAAGCAGATGGTCACAAAGATGTAGTTTTGACATGCAAACAAAAGATTCACCAAAACAAGATTTGACACAAAGATTGAGATCAATCTTTCTACCCTGGAAGACCAGAGCAACCAAGATTCCCAACAAGAAATCTTGTATGCTTAAACAAAACGATGATGCTTGCAACAAAACAAAACAAGATCAACATTTTCCACAATCGAAGAGAGTTTGAAATCATATACTTATTGTGAAAATAAAGACGAACACAAAAAAATAACTGTTCAGGACTGATTCAGACCAGCAGACAGATCTTCAGAAACAAAAATATTTGAAAAATCTTGAAAATTTTAGGGTATACATGTCTGTGTAAGTGCACAGTTGCGTGTATACGCTATTCAACCTAAAGAAACCTGTGTATACACAGGTTGACTTGAGGAAACTTGCGTACATATGCTTTTGCAAACTATAAAAATAGCTTACACAACAAATTACAAGAAAAAACAAAAAACAGTTTGAAGAAACTGATCAAACTTACATTTCAAGTTCCTACAGGAACAAACTAAGTCACAGCAAGTAAATAAACAGTTGAGCCCTGATTGGCTTGAACAAACCCAAACTAGGAACAACAATACTATTGTCCCTAGTGGAGTCGCCAATTCTGTTAAAGGAGAATGTCCCCTAGGGTCTTAGGTTAATACCCTAGCAGAGCGGGGGTTATCTATAAAGAAAAAGAAGCATTCCACACAACCATGATGCTAATATAAACAAACTACGTGAAGAGAGGTGCACCTGGGGCTCCTTTGTAATAGTATATGGACTAAACATCATAAAGAAATCAACTTCATATCATATTGAAATTTAGTTATGCAATTGAAATAATCATTCATTTGTAAATCATAACATTGATATCATAAACATGAAGGAGATTCATATCAGGAACAAGACAAGTGTTTCTTTTATTATAGATAACTAAAGTACAGAAAGGAATGATTTCACCTGAGTCTTCCTTTCATAGGCTCCAAGTGGAACTGTCCTCTGGATTCATCCAATCTCAAGCCTTCAACAAGCTCATTCCATAACTCACTCAAGGATATCTCAACAAATGGAAAGACATCATAACTCAAGGAAACAAGGGTTTCATGTAATGGGGGAAGTGCTGGAAGCACAGGGATCTTTAGACCTGATCTGGGATAATCTCAACAGAGTGATTTTTCTCTGTATTCTCTCCTCCCTTAGGCCTTCCCATTGAAGCCTTTTTATACTTCTCCCAAAGTATTATTTTAGTTGGGAATTCGTTGGGAATAGTTGGGCCACGGGCACTAATAGGTAATCAACAGGTAAAACCGGCGATCTCCGCTCGAAATTAAGGAGATTTAATTTTTGTAAGTGTTTTAAGACATATACACGGGTTGGGTATACACAGACTCGCGTACAGACATGTTTAGCTCAGGGAAATGTCATGTATAAGGAGTAAAACGCTGTTTTTTTAAGTATTTGGACCAGGTCTGGAAGGAGGGGTTGCCCTAGGCCATGAGTGCAGCATCACAAACATCAAGAGTGAGATTTGGAGCTATAACATGGACCTTTAGCAATTGCTAAAGTGAAGGGTAACAATACTTTTGTGCTACAGAATCTTGAGGGGCTATATTCCACTTATCATGTAAATGGAAGGTTTCTCAAACATTACATTCAGTACTAAGAAGTGGAAATAATTTTCATTGTAAATACTTCAGTTTTCTTTTACATTTCAAGATGTCAATGATCTTTTTATTACAACAAGGACTCCATAGCCTGAGGAGAAGGCACATGGATCTGTAGGTTCTCTGCATTATACAGGAGAAAGCAGTCCCAGATGGAGTCAATGTTGTAGCATTTTTTGGTTTTGATAAGATAGAATATTTGAAAAAATGTTAAGTTAGGTTATGGACATAACAATAGTGAATAATTTTTTTTTGAAAATATCTTGATGATGATGTCTGTATCAAAGAAAATGTTAGGTTAGATGTCCTAAAAAATCAAGACAAAAAGAAAATGTTATGTTTTTTTCCAAGGAAAAAAACGGTAACTTTTTATTAAAAAATTAATGAAAAGTTACACTAGCAGATGCATTGAAGCATTCCGTGAGCTGCCACATGGGCACGAGTGCTTTCACACCCCACGCAACGTTAGAAGACTAACGTGCACAAAGAATGAGAAGAAAAGAACAGAGGAGAGAGAAAGAAAAAAGCAAGAAGAAACTGAATTCCGGCAGTGAGTAAAACTCACGCTTCAAGTTTTTCTCCCTTTTTTCTTTTCGACCTTGTGCCACTCTCCTTGAGTGGGCTCGATCGTAGCAATCACCAGCTGTGTTTCTGCATTCTGAGAGCCTGTTTCTTTGTCTGAGTCTGAGGTATCTGAGAGATGATGCCGCTTGATGCCTCCCATACTTTGATCCACTCTTGTCATCTCTGCCTGATTTGAGTGTAGCTGTGAGTCCTCTATGGCTGGTGTGGTGCCCTTTTGAGTCTCTTTTTCTTGTGAAAACTCTGCATTCTCTACGGGAGGCTCTTCCTCTGCTGCTTCTGACTCTTCGCCCTCTGAATCTGGGTAGGAGAATTGCCATCCTTTCCTCTGCTTCCCTTTCTGCTTCTTTTTACTATTTGTTTTTTTGGCTTCTGGGCATGTGCTTTGCAGGTGTCCTGTTTGTCTACAGAGCCTACATCTGAAAGCGGTGTTTTCATAGTCTAGTGCTTGCATCCAGTTCTGTTGTTTGTAGATCAGCCTAATGTTATCCGACAGCCCTTTGCTTAGATCTACTTCCACACAGATGCGTGCGAAAGTGTAGATCCTTTCGTCTATCCATTCCAGATCTGTTTTGATATATTTCCCTATGCTGTTCCCAATTCCTTCCAGTACCTGTTCACTCCAGAAGTGAAGGGGAAGGTTGTAGAGGCGAACCCAAACCGGCACTGTGGATACAGTCATTTTGTTTGGGTCAAAATCTGGAAACCATGGGGTCATAAACAGCCCCGCCGTTCCCCAAAACCAAGGCCCAGCGCTGATCACTGTATCTATGGCTTCCTTGGATGTAAATCTAACTATAAAGAAACCCTTGGAGCACAGATGTATATCACATTCCATGGTCCAATTTGCAAAGATCCAGTGGAAAAGATCCATTGGCTTGGGCCAAAAACTGTTAAAACGGCATATAAGGGCCTGCGTTTCATAGGACTTAACGAAATCATCAAGTCCTGTAGTGTCCAGATTCAGAGCTGGGGATTTCCCTAGCTGATCTACTATGTATGGCTTTGGTTTATATCCGCCGAGGTCTGGAGAGGGCCCTGAGTTTTTGCTTCCTTGTAGGATATTTTTGTAGGATGAGCCGTATTGAGGGGCTGTCCCTTTCCCCTTGGCTCCCCCTGAGGAACTTGTCTGTCCCTGAGGCTGAGCCCCTCCTCTCAGCCTCAGGTTTAAAACTATATTTGTTCCTGGGCTGATCTCATAGCTTTTCATCATTCTAGAGTCCTGGAGGGACCGCCTACCGCTGACCAGATGTTGGATCTGGACTGGGTATCCCATCTCTGTCCATATCTGCTGTTTCAGTTGCTGGATGGTGTCTCCTGCATGAACCCATACTAGTCGTGTTTTCCCCTCAGGGGGATTTATGAAGATCTGAAAACGATTTGCTCTTACCTGCTCTGGCTGTGAGTAATCTTCCAGATCTGGCCTCGATTTGGGTCGTCTATCTTTGTGCATGTCTGGATCTACGAATCCTCTGCTCGATCTATGCTCTGTGTCGCCGATCTGCTGCCTGGGGCGAATGCTGGCTGGATCAGATCGATTTAGGCCAGATCTGCAAAGTTTTGGCCAATGAATTAAAGGAGGGCATAGATCTGCAACATGCAGACCCCTCCTGCCAATACTCCGTGCGATCTGCGTCTGGCGATTTGGGTCGTTTCGCTGCGCCATTCCACGAAGCGAGCCCTTTCAGCGTCATAACGAGCATCCCCCACCGTGGCTCCGAACCCTGGTCCGCCTTCAGCACCCGCACCAAGCTTTGGACCCGCTGCGGCTGCTATCCGATCTCTGCAAACACAAGCCCTCGAACTCGCCATCGCTCCTCTCCTTTCCTTTTGTCTTTTCGGTAACCAGGATGCCCTGCATAGGGACTTCTAAGAAAATGTTATGTTAGAAAGAAAAGAAAACAAATAAACTCTGAAAGCGAGCAAGTCTAAATGCCACACTATTGTTTCTGCAAAATAATGGTTTTGTGCAGATTGTCATAAATGCCACAACCCATGACAGTCAAATAGTTTAATCTTGATTGCTTCATGCTTTAAATTTGATGTTATAGTTAGAGAATAAAGATTTGGCCAAACTATTTAATCTTGGCAGAACAGTAGTTAGGTAGAGAATAATAAGGTGCTCATCAGTTTAATCTGAGCCCTTGGAGGTTATAAGGTTAGAATTAGATCATTTGCTTTTATGAAATAAAAAGAAAGGAAAAGGGTTTTCTAGCTTAAATGCACCCATTAAGTGAAGAAAATATGATAGGATAAGCAAAGGTAAGTAAAAGAAAGGTTGTAGATGTTTGATGATTGATTGGACAAAATGTACATTTATCATGTTTTATCATATGTTTCTATGTCCATGATGCAATTACACAAAGCAAATGAAGGTCTACAAGATCAATTAATTAACTTCCCATTCATCCCCATTCATCCCTATATTTGCTAATTTTCCCTTCCCGCCTTCATACCGTTCATATTCATTCATTTTCCATAAAAAACCCCTTTTCCTAAGGTTAAAATCCTTTTTTCCTAGGAAAACTAAAACCCCATGTTAGATCCTCTTTTACCCAAAAACCCACAATTTTTTTTTTAGCCTAAGTATTGATATATATATGTGAAATCAAATAACTTATTAAAAAGCATCATACTTAGTGTATTCCCCCTTTCTTCTCATATTTCATATTAACTCTAACTTATAGTATTAAACCCCTAAAAGTTCCCTTTCCCGTATATATTAAGTCACTTTAATAAAATACCCCGAAACCATAAGTTTTATAATAAAACTATGTATTTAATAAAACATCGCATCAGCGGATCACAATCCTTTCAAAGTGCATGCACTCAAACCGCGATTATGATATACGATTGAAATGGAGTTGGACCCGACGCAGATATATATCATAATTCATACCCATTTCGCATCCGCTCCCATCGCAAGTCCCGGCTAAAGCAATAACCCTCCGCCGTTGCGATCTTTGATATGCGATAGGAAACCCGGACCCGATCGCATTATTATCTATGATCTATTTTCCACATCACCTCCGACCCCTATCACATTCCTTTATGATGGGCCTTCCTTCGCTAAACTCCGATTGTGATATGAGATGAACCCGAACCTAATATCATTTATCTGCCTGAATTCATACTTTTTCAAGTCCACCATACCATGTTTTGCAAAGGTTTTCTTTGTTAAAAAGTTTTTATGATTTAAACGAAGAATCGACCTAAACCTCTATTTTACCATAAAACCTCACTAATCTCAGTTTTAAACCATAATAAAGCCCATACTGCCATATTTAATCACTGGGCCCCTCCGTACTGGTCTTTCGCTCCACCACTGTCCAATCACATACATTCAAATCCAATGACCCTCAGCGATTTTGGGTTGGCTCTCTGTATGGGAATTACCCACCTGAAAAGTGGTATTCCACTGATCTCCCCTTGCTACGTGTCAAGCCCAGATTGTATCAGGTGACCCCTTTTAAAACCGCCCATGCCTTATAAGTAGTGAGATGAAAACCAAAACCACCTCCCGCATAACGACAAAATGACCACTATTCACTTTGCACCATATTTCTAAAAGAAAACCTTTTTTCCGTTTAAACAAAAAAACTACCATTTTGCTCTGTTTTTCCTGTTTTCATAGTGAAACCTCCATAAGCCATTGCGACCAATAAAACCATTGTTTTACCTTCTGATGTGCTTTGGACTCCTTCTAATGCCCTTTCAAGATCAATAAAGTCATTCACGACCTTCTCCGTCACCTATGTTTTTCTTAACAATTTCTGTATTTTGTAAGTAAAGACTCCTGTTCCAGGCTTACAAAGAAAAAGACTACATACAATTAGAAGAAAAATATGAAGATCATATCAAATTACTTTACCATGTGACATAAAATCTAAAAGGATTTACTGTTGAAAAACACAGTAAAAACCTGAAATGCATAGTAAAGGTAAAAAGAACACAATAAAGGCTACTAAGTAGGGTCAAAGGATATTCACAGAGTTTAAAGAGTATCAGATAAAAGATAAAAATTAAGGAATCAACCAGTGTAAAGGATACAAACAATTTAGTAGCTTAAAGGGAAAAATATCAAACAACAAAGCCAACACAATCTGAATAAAAGTGACAGTAAGAAGCGGTTAAACAGTTGCCCCTATCTTCTTGCATGAAGATCTTTTCCTTTCCTAGAATAAATCTTAAACAGTTTTAGGATATTTTCTTAGTTTCATTATTGTATAAATAACTCTCTTCTAGAGTTTTTATGGGTTCAAAGTTCAAGATTCATTGTTCATTGCTTGTTAAGTCGTGACTGTTCATTCTACTTTGAACACGGTTGCACCTTTGAAGGAAGCTCTTCTAGACATTTGATGTACTCAGTCTTTTTGGAACCTTAATACAAAGCAGAGGATTGTCAATTTGGTTTTACATAGTTTGTGTTATCCTGTAAGTTTTTCCAGTTATCAATCATTATGTTTTTCTTCATATGCTTATGACTTATAGAGATATCTAGGTAGGAATAATTGTGTCTCAATTTATTCCTATACGCTCTTGAAGTGATCATCTATTAAGAGAACGGATTAATGAATTGTCTGTTTAGCTAATCCCCTCTAATCAATAAATCATCAACATCTTTTGTAAGCTTAAGTATATTGCTTTGAATCTTTGGAATGTAGTTTAGAAGGTTTTAACACTTATGATTGTTCTGTTTTACAGTCTAGAAACTGTGATAATCATATTATTTTCTGTCTTCTTCTCACCACTATTTGATCTATATCATTGTGTAAAGATTTATATCATCTCTTTGCTGAGATATTAATATTATCCAAAGGATTAAGTATTTCAATTCTACATCTATCTTCATTAATTGGTCTTCCAAAACTAAAACCAAAAACCACAAAACAATTATTTTAGATGCTCTGCCATTGGTAGCTGACCTACTACTATCTCAGAGGTACAATAGCTTCCATGAAGGTTTTATTAGCGCGCTCCAAATCAAACTCTACTTCTTTCGTCAGAGCCTTGCGAACCCAAGTACTATCTTCGGTATGTTTACCTTTGTCATCTCTCGTCGCAATTCCACTTCAGAGCACAATTTTCACATTTGGAGCTTCTTCGCGCAGCTCAAACCTCATCATCTGCAAGTTCTGAGTCAGGGGAGGTGGTAGCTCTCCCTTGTTGCATATCCTAGCTATCAGCGTAGGACAATCCTCCATCTCATGATCAAACAAGGTGTAATACAGACATGATGGGCACGTTGTATTTGTACAATCGTGAGCATAATGTCCCGACCCTCCACAATTGTAGCATATTTAATGTCCGTGACCTCTTCCAGGTCCTCCTCCACCTCAGCCTCGTTCACACGCCTAAAATTTGGTTCACTCCATCCCCGCACTCTGGTCTAGGGGCCATGATTCAGCCTAAACTCTATAGGTGGGAGTTCTATCCATCATTAACTCATAGCTTCTACAAGTGCGCTCATTTTGTCCTACTGACCTACAAAAGTTACATAACAATTGTTGCGAATTTTGTGTATACTTCTGTAACAAATGGAAATTGTCTATAGTGTGTTTCCCTCCTATTTGAAAAATCGTGCACCAAAAAGCAGGCGCCGTGGTAGGTCTTGCTTTTGCCTCCAATCTTAATGGCATTGGTCCTCCTCCTATGAGGTAATTCGTGAACATCGGGCAGTGGTCCTTATCATGACCCTGAGCCTTGAATTTTACGCACCACACCTCTTCGTGCACTTCTAATTGAGCTGTCCTATCCTGTTTCAGAATCTGCATCTCAAGGCATAAGTTTTTCAACTGCACGTGGATCTGCTAAACTCCTAAGTTAGGATCCTTCATTAGGGTCTCATGCAGTGTCATTGCGATCTCCAAGGCTTCTGCCTGAGTCATTAACCTCTACTGCGACAACGCGTTCCTCAAATGTGGCGTTAGCAATGCTACAAACCATTCGCGGTGTTGTTTTTAAGATTAGGTATGTTCTATGCTAGAGCAATTTATTTAATTTTTCATAGTTAGCAATTATGATAAACTGTAGATAGAACATAAATATAAAATGCAGAAGACAAGCCGAGACAAGAGGACACATGATATGGCGCGAGCCAGGGACAAACCCCACAATGTGTGGGGAAACTCTTTGATCAAATCTTCTTTTATCTTCAAAGTTCAGCAGAGAAGGAGAGAGAGAGAGAGTACATTTACAACAGAAGTCAATACTTTGACTTATCTAGGTCTAGCATAGATCATATCATATCATGATGAGATCAGTTGAAGACATTTTGCTTCAACTGATTCTCAAGGTGACTCCTCCACCTATCATCGTGTTGCATCTCGTCCATTTGTTGCACCTTACTGTGTAGCACCATCATTCTGCCCATGATAATCATGTTGCTCATGCTGCCCATGATCTCATCATACTTCATGCTACCCACGCTGCCCATGATCTTGATCTCATTTATCATGATGTTGTTTGTTGCATCATTTATCACAGTTGCACCATTAAAATCAACACACGCATATATACGTCACCTTTTATGTCTGCGTATATCATGTATAGTATCCATGCTACTGATGTGTATATCAGTACGTTACACATGACAACATATTGTTACCCTTACCCGCAGCTCTAGGAATTGACAACGGCTTCATGCCTTGACAACAATTATCTCTGTGCATATGGACAACGTATATATATATATTTCATTATCGTTGAACAACGTGTATATATCTATATATATATATATATATATATATATATATATATATATATATATATATATATATATATATATATATATATATATACTGCATCTATATGACAATTGATGGCATCACGTTGGTTGTCTTCATGATGACTACGTATTCTCCATGCTGTGCGTATATACTGTTGTCCCATTACAGCGTATGATGCATATTTCGTTCCCGTTACATCGAACTATGGCTAAGTATCTATATTACACCAACTGCGTTTAGGGCTTCTTGAACATGTCACACCCACTATGAATAGCGTATAAGTACAGTGTATAACCTTCACTTATAACTATGTGTAACATGTCCTATTATAACGTGTATATATCTCTATTACTGTTGCGTATACATAGTAATTGCCTGCGTGTATTCTCCATGATCTGCATATGATATACACCTATGACTGCGAGAACAACTGTGGCTTCATATATTGACTGCGGATTTTGCATGGACTGTGGCTTCATATATTGACTGCGGATTTTTGCATGGACTATGGCTTCATTATTACCCTTACTGCGATATGGTTTCACCATGAATAGCGCATATGTTTTCCTTGAACAACGTATCTGGTTTAACCATAACATATTAGATTTCCTTGAACAACGTTTCACCATGAACGACATATCAGATATTTCCATGAACAACGTTTCACCATGAATGGCATATCAGATATTTCCATGAACAACGTTTCACCATGAATGGCATATCAGATATTTTCATGAAAATGCATTGAGCTGTTTGTAGAGTATATGTACAGTGTGTAATATATATTGCCATGCTGCGTATATATGTATCTATTGCTACATTATGTCATTGCCCGTGAATTGCATGTTATGACTGCGGCTCTTTAGGAGGAGATTCTCACATTGACTGCGGCTTAGGGCAATGTATCACAACAGCTTCCATTTATTGTGGCTCCCTTCTACTACGGCTTCCATCTACCATGGCTGCGTTTATGGCATTACGTTTACTGTGATTGCTGTGCATTAGAACTAGGGCATCATAGGCCAGCGTACATTTTCATGGTGTCTCTCTCTTGCTCCAAAAACCCAAGACATGGAGAGGAGGAGATCACCTCAATAATGTATCTCTACCAAATGACATCAAATCCTCTTTTATTTATACTAAAAATGTATAAGTGAATAGACATGATGTTTGGGCTTCTAGAGCCTACATGAGAGCTGGTCGGCTTGATAATAATTACATAAACAAAATAAATTCATATCTCCATAAATACTTATCAGAATCGGATGATCTTTGGATCAATCCTACACCTCTCTACGAGAGGGATCCAATAAAAATATCAGCTGCCATAAATAAGCTGACCCACATGGAGTTTGGCCCTAGTTGCCAATTTAACACTCCCTCTCAACTAGGGGGAACTCCATCTGCTGATCCATATGTCCGACTGTACTATCTCTGCCATCAGTGCCCTGCACTGCTCTGCCCGTCTTTGCTCAGCTCTGCTGGCTCTGCTCTACTATGCTCAGCTCTGTTGGCTTTGCTTTGCTTTGCTCAGCTCTGCTGGCTCTGCTAGCTCTGCTCTGCTCAGCTCTGCTCAATGCTGTTGGTTCTGCTAGCTCTACTCTCCTCAGCTCTGCTCAACGCTGCTGGTTCTGCTAGCTCTACTCTCCTCAGCTCTGCTGAACTATGAAGAAGAAGAATTGATCGAGAATGTCTCATACGATTCTCCACTGACGCGAAGTCAGACTCAGAGTGCGTACCACTGGTCCCAGACCAGTCTCAATCGACCCAAAGTCAGCGTCATAGTATGTACGACTCTCACTGGTCCCATACGAGTCCTGCACTGACACGAAGTCAGTCTCGGAGTATATACCACTGGTCCCAAACTAGTCTTAGCCGACCCAAAGTCAGCGTCATAGTATGTACAACTCCTACCCTTGGTCCCAGACCAGTATCATTGATCCCAGATCAATGGAGGACATCCTAGCGTAGGGAGTACGATAGATACAACGATGCATCCATCGGTACTACTATGGTCCCTAACTTCATTTCCCTGCTCATTGATCAGATGAGAGGTACTTCCCATGAGTCCCAGACTGCATGGGTAGGATGCCTCGACAGGAGAACTTAATCAATTCTGTCCTCACAGGAGAACACATCAATCCTGCTACAATCGCCATGGAGAACACATCAATCCAGGCTACCATGGAGAACACATCAATCCAGGCCTCACAGGAGAACACATCAATCCTGCTACACAGGAGAGCAAATCATCCTGTTCCGCAAGAGAGTGAATCATCTTGTTCCAGTGCACACCACCGGGGGAGGGTGAGTCACCCTGTGGTCGTATGTTGCTCCAATAGAACTGCAAGCCCCCCAGAGCTCCCAAAGCTCATTGTATGCAACATGCAGGACCCTTTTACAAAGGTCTCTTGATGACTCCAAGTCATTCGAGAAAATCACAAATTTGATCTTTCCCCCAGGGCTTTAGCGACCTGTATATCATCTCAGTGCGATGGAGCCTCCTTGCTCATCGACTTTCCATATCCCAGATAAGGCAGTATCTGATGTCTATCTGCTGGAGCAATTGTCAAATATGAGATTCCTCAATAATCGAATCCCATCTCTGGTTGTCACAGAAAATCACAGTGGTATTCACCATATGTACAAACAGCTCACTGAAGAGCTTCAGCAACCAGACTGCCTCACAGAAGGCCATACTATCAGCAATGTATTTTGCCTTGGTGGTGCTCAGAGTCACCGATTTCTGCTTCTTTCTCATCCAGGATATCGAGGCAGATTCCAAAGAGAAACAACACTGAGAAGTGCTCTAGTGATCCTCCATACTACCTGCCCACTCATCATTCGAATAATCATGTGATTACATATTTCCGGCAGTGTATCTCAATTCATGAGAGATTGTGCCCTGAAGATACCTTACAAGATTCTTGGCACCAATCTAGTGAGGCTCAACCAAATATGAGCTCACCATGCTAACTGCAACACAGATGTCTGGACGGAGGTATGAAACTCAGAGGAATTTCCCAAGTCTGGTCCGACATCATTACTATATAACTTCTGAAAGTTAAGATCCTCGAGGCATTCACAAGCTTGCAGCTTATCTTCCCACATTCAGAATCCAACTCCCTCTGTTTCCTATAAATGAGAGGGTCTACACCTGTCAGACATAAGTGCCGATACAAGAGGTTTATCATCCACAACCTTTGAGAAATGGTTTGGATTGGTTTCACTCCTAGTGAATCTCAGCTGCATTAGACAGTTATCAATCCTCTCATACTATGCCCGAGGTGTTTTTCTTCAAGCCATAGAGGGCTTTCTTCCACCTATATACATGAGATTCCTTGATCATGATTCTCAAACTCCTTGGGTTGTTCCAAACCTGTGAACTTGCTGCATGAGGGGAATGGTCCCCTTATAATATTTTCCTTCGGTACATTTCAGACATGTACCTTCATGCTTCTTTTTGAATTCAGGCATCCTAGTCACCATCTGACTCACAGTCCTCCGGAGATGAGTCAATGGACATGGTCCCCAGTGGACTTCCTGCAATTTGATACAACCCTGAACTCAAAAACATCTTTAAAGGATCTATTTTCAAACACGTACCTTTCCATCGATAAGTGCCACCCTGTAACCTTTGACTTCCATTTCCAAGATGGACATCAGGTTCGATCAGGTACATAAAAGAGATTTTGGGGTTCCTTGCTTTCATGGAAGAGTCGACCATTTCCTTGATGACCTACATTACTAGTCATTCTTTTGATCATTGAAGATGTCCCAGGAATGATTGTTATCTTCATCAAGAGATGTGTCTCTGCCATTCGGACACTCCTTCGCATAACGACCGAACTTATTTCAACAAGGCATCCACCTTTCCTTCCACCCTTAGATCCGAACTTCCCAATGAAGTGATCTTAAGATGGACCATCAGAATCTTCCGCTGCGCCATTCTAATAACATTCTCTGCTTTGTCTTCACCCTAGGTGAATTATGAAGAACCCATTGATCCTTCTGTCTTGTCCCAACTATCTTCGGTGATTGCTCTTTCACTCTCGCTTGGGCAGTGTCTTCACCTCAACTCTGATACCATGTTAAGATTAGGTATGTTCTATGCTAGAGCAATTTATTTAATTTTTCACAGTTAGCAATTACGATAAACTGCAGATAGAACATAAATATAAAACGCAGAAGACAAGCCAAGACAAGAGGACACAAGATATGGCGCGAGCCAGGGACAAACCCCACAATGTGTGGGGAAACCCTTTGATCAAATCTTATTTTATCTTCAAAGTTCAGCAGAGAAGGAGAGAGAGAGAGTACATTTACAACAGAAGTCAATACTTTGACTTATCTAGATCTAACATAGATCATATCGTATCATGATGAGATCAGTTGAAGACATTCTGCTTCAACTGATTCTCAAGGTGACTCCTCCACCTATCATCGTGCTGCATCTCGTCCATTTGTTGCACCTTACTGTGTAGCACCATCATGCTGCCCATGATCATCATGTTGCTCACGCTGCCCATGATCTCATCATGCTTCATGCTACCCACGCTGCCCATGATCTTGATCTCATTTATCATGATGTTGTCCGTTGCATCATTTATCACAGTTGCACCATTAAAATCAACACACACATATATACGTCACCTTTTATGTCTGCGTATATCATGTATAGTATCCATGCTATTGATGTGTATATCAGTACGTTACACATGACAACATATTGTTACCCTTACCTGCAGCTCCAGGAATTGACAACGGCTTCATGCCTTGACAACAGTTATCTCTGTGCATATGGACAGCGTATATACATTTCATTATCGTTGAACAACGTGTATATATATATATATATATATATATATATATATATATATATATATATATATATATATATATATATATATATATATATATATATATATATATATATATATATACTGCATCTATATGACAATGGATGGCATCACATTGGCTGTCTTCATGATGACTACGTATTCTCCATGCTGTGCGTATATACTTTTGTCCCATTACAGCGTATGATGCATATTTCGTTCCCGTTACAGCGAACTGTGGCTAAGTATCTATATTACACCAATTGCATTTAGGGCTTCTTGAACATGTCACACCCACTATGAATAGCATATAAGTACAATGTATAACCTTCACTTATAACTGCGTGTAACATGTCCTATTACAATGTGTATATATCTTTATTACTGTTGTGTATACATAGTCATTGCCTGCGTGTATTCTCCATGATCTGCATATGATATACATCTATGACTGCGAGAACAAATGTGGCTTCATATATTGACTACAGATTTTTGCATGGACTGTGGCTTCATATATTGACTGCGGATTTTTTCATGGACTGTGGCTTCATTATTACCCTTACTGTGATAGGGTTTCACCATGAATAGTGCATCTGTTTTCCTTGAACAGCGTATCTGGTTTAACCATAGCATATCAGATTTCCTTGAACAATGTTTCACCATGAACGGCATATCAGATATTTCCATGAACAACGTTTCACCATGAATGGCATATCAGATATTTCCATGAACAACGTTTCACCATGAATGTCATATCAGATATTTCCATGAAAATGCATTGAGCTGTTTGTAGAGTATATGTACAGTGTGTAATATATATTGCCATGCTGCGTATATATGTATCTATTGCTGCGTTATGTCATTGCCCGTGAATTGCGTGTTATGACTGCGGCTCTTTAGGAGGAGATTCTCACGTTGACTGCGGCTTAGGGCAATGTATCACAACAACTTCCATTTACTGTGGCTCCCTTCTACTGCGGCTTCCATCTACCATGGCTGCGTATATGGCATTACGTTTACTGTGATTGCTGTGCGTTAGAACTAGGGCATCATAGGCCAGCGTACATTTTCATGGTGTCTCTCTCTTGCTCCAAAAACCCAAGACATGGAGAGGAGGAGATCACCTCAATAATGTATCTCTACCAAATGACATCAAATCCTATTTTATTTATACTAAAAATGTATAAGTGAATAGACATGACGTTTGGGCTTCTAGAGCCTACATGAGAGCTGGTTGGCTTGATAATAATTACATAAACAAAATAAATTCATATCTCCATAAATACTTATCGGAATCGGATGATCTTTGGATCAATCCTACACCTCTCGACGAGAGGGATCCAATAAAAATATCAGCTGCCATAAATAAGTCGACCCACATGGAGTTTGGACCTAGTTGCCTATTTAACAGTTGTCCATCCATCAAAGTCATATTAGCTTCACGAATTGTGCACTTCAACCTCTGATCCAACTCCTAAGAAGTCTCACTTGGTAACATTGTGATCTCCTTGAACCTAATGATAGACTGTGCTTTTGACTTCGGCTGGCTAAATTCCTTTATTTAGCATAGTTTGGATATCCTCGATTCCTGCATTCAGATTATCACTTGAGTGCTTAATGTACTAGGTTAGTGCGTGGTCATGTAGGGTGCTAACTAGTGTTTCTTTCATGATATTATCATTCATAAATCCCTGTGATTCTTAGGCATATTTTACATTGAACCAAAACTAGTTCGAATATTCATTTCCCAATCCCTTGAACATAGACAACTATATTGTGCTTTCCATACTGACTTGCGGTGGCGGCGGAGGTGGTACGGGTGAAGATGGAGGTGAAGCTGGTGGCCGTGTGGGTGGGGGTGGTATGCGTGGAATTCTCTGCCTTATCAAATAGATCACACTTCGCGGAGAGACCTTCGTGAGCTCTTCCTCGTCCCCTCACAGAGGTGAGATCAAAGGGCTATTCTCTAGTCCCTTACTTCCTTTGTTCCTGTACGTTTTTCCACTTTGCATAGCCCCAAACATCAATGTAACTGCATAATCCTCTTTTCACACAATGACATTTTAATCCAAGTGTTCAAATACTTTACGTACTTATCTCGTGGTCCTTTGAGAAAGCATCACTCTGCCTTGCTATAGATGACTGAAGTTTCTACTGTGAATACAGTGCTAAATCCTCCTATAATCCATTCGAGTCATTGATCAATAGCATCCATGATCTTATCTTTCGATGCTTCCAATCTGCTCACCAACTCTGGGGTCCACACAATAGGACCATCAAGCTTCCACCTTCCTTGACTATCTGCTAGTTTTGCGATCCACTCATACAACTTAGTAGGGAAATATGTGAAGAAGATTTCATGGATCTTTGTGTACAAGTAGCAGTCTAACCACTCTTCCTTTGATAGTCATGGATTCCTATTCTCCTACGCTACGAATTCATGAATTCTCCTATCCAACCAGCCTTTAATTTCCTTCTTAGTTGGATTCCAATGATACGACATCAGATATCTATATGCAGATTCTGGTCGCGGCAACAGAACCATTTTTTGGCTTGAGGGGGCCTGACCCAGGTTCAGAGTGAATTAGCCAAACAAATTGCTACACTACTGGCCCTTTTGGCAACTACCCGTAGAGCATGGACTGGGGTCTCACTTGAAGTAGTATGGGGGGATGCTGGAACCAAGTTTCCATACCCTTGATATGTCTGAGGGGTCGATTTAGTCCAACTGTGAATAGCTTTACACAAGTCACTTTGTGCATTGTCCTGTCCTGCAAGACCTTCACGATATGTTATAATTGACTTCGCATAGCCTTCACGAGGGGTTGAGGTGATTTTGCGCTACCCAGGCAACGATCTACAATAATTCCCCAAGTTACATTGTAGATCTTACTTATTTTCTTATAATGGTTATTTAACTTCGCGTAAACATATACTTTGTCTTATATTCTCTTAGTCAACATAATCATATGAGTTTGTGCATATAAACAGTAAAAATGCAATTCATACCCAATATACTCAATGCATAAAATAGGAAAAAGATACACAACAATGATATGACAGTTCTCTTTATTACTTCTCCAAAGGCTACAGACTTGACTTGCCCTGTGCATTCAGCTGTAGTGGTCCACACACTTAGCTGCAGACTACTAGGCCTCTGCGCACTCAACTGTAGAGCCTTCTCCTACTCTACAACCCAAGACTCGACTCTACACTTAGATAAGATTCAATTCTTCATCATTCATTCTTAATTGATTCCTTCCTTTACAACTTAGAGCCTCGCTCTATCTATCTCTAAATCCGACACTACATTTACAAAAATGAGGGCAGAAAACCCTATAACGCATTTACAAGTTCGCGCTCCGCGCCCACAAAACGCGGAGCCTTTACATTGAATTTAGTCAAAATCTGGGATTTAAACCCTAAAACTTCCCTTGGGGGATCTCGTGCCCAACAATAGGTGTTGTAACCATATTTTCCTTCAAGACATCTAAGCTTTTCTGGAAATCATCATCCCAACAAAATGTCGCATTCTTCTTCAATAAATTTTCCATGGGCTCAGTGATATGCACATATGCCTTGATGAACTTTCTATAGTATTTTGTATGGCCCAATGTTGTGCACAATTGTTTTACATTCCTTGGGGGTTCCAAATTCATAATCACGGAACTTTTAGTAGGGTCCACCATCAACCCTTGCTTACAAACAATGTGGCCAAAAAGAATCCCATATGGTACACAACATATACACTTCTTCAGATTTAGGGAGATCTGACACTTCCTACAAGTATCCAACATTAGGCGAATACTTGCAACATGCTTTTTAATTAACCCAAACACCATCCAATCATCAAAGTAAACCTCCAAAATCTTATGAATAAATTCTTTAAATGCTGCGACTACCAACCTAGAAAAGATCACACGGGCATTCTTAAGTCTAAAGGGCATAATTGTGTACTAGAAAGAGCCCCATTTTGTGGCAAAGGTAGTCTTACTTCAATCTTCTGGAGCAATTTTGATCGGTGATAACCTGAGAACCCATCTATAAAAGAGTAGGCTTCTTGACCACCAACTTTTTCCAAGACTTCATCTATGAATAACATGGGGAATGGATCATGTACACACATCGTTCAATTTCCCTAGATCTACACAGACTCTGATTTTTCTTTTTGTCTTCTTCTCCTGAACCACCATAGGGCTAACCCAGTATGATTCTTGTTATGAAACCATCTCACAAAAAGATAGAAAGGATAGATCAACACCTTAAAATTTAGCCTCTTCGAGGGGGCAACCTCCTTTACATTACATAAATGAACAATTCTTGGATGATACAAATGAAAAGACCTCCTTTCTATATATAGGAGTCTAAGGGGTCATAATATAATTAGAGCTGACATAACAATAATAATGTAAGGGCACAATAATAACAATAGTGGGCTTCTATGGGGCACAATAGTAACAATATGAGCACTACATGGGTACATCAATATAATAAGGGGGTTTTAATAATAAGAATAAGGGGTTACACTAGTAGTATAGGGGCCTAACATGCCCCTCTCTTCCAAAAAGTGTTGTCCTCAACGCTTGAGTAGTTCTTGATGCTTCTATATAAAATTCTTGTCCTCCCATGTGGAATCTTTAACGGTTAAGTTCTTCCACTTTATGAGATACTCTGAAATTGATCAACTTCATAGCTATCGGGTTCTTGTTTCTATGACTGCTCTAGGTTCGAATATTATTTTTCCTTCCTCTTCAATTTCTGGCAATATTGTTTGAATTGGTATCTTTTGAAACTTTTGAATAAGTGGCCATACTTCTTCATCCTTCTTCCATTCATCCCTTGCTTCGTTTATCTAATCTGCTTGGATAATAGAAATAGCACAAAACAATGCTTCCACATCCTCATCCTTTCTTGAGAGTGCATCTGCAACAAAATTTTGCTTCCATTTTCTATAGATGATGTTAAAGTCATAACCCAACATATTTGTGACACATTTTTTCTATTCTTTTGAAGATAATAGTTGTTCTAAAAAGTATTTAAGACTATCATGATCCATTTTTACCTTGAAGTGTCTTCCCATTCGGTAAGGTCACCATTTCTTAATTGCATGTAGTATTGCCAACATTTCCTTCTCATAAATAGCTTGCTTGAGATGTAGCAGTAAAAATACCCAATCACCTACATCAAAAAAAATTTCACTACGATGTTGATCTACCTGTTGTTTCATTCGATTTTGTAGCAAAGTGGCATTATCCTTTAAAAGTTGGAGAACTTGTTGTTGATGCTCGATGTGATCTTTCACTGCTTGAACCTTTTTCTTCTTGATATGTCATTCTATCTTTAGAGTTTGAGGAATGGTAATTTCTTCCAATCCTTTACTAGATATGGTCGGATTCATTTCGTGATGCTCGATGTGATCTTTCACTTCTTGAACATTTTTCTTCTTAATATGTCCTTCTATCTTGATAGTTTGAGGAGTGCTAATTCCGACCAATGAATTACAAGATATGGTTGGATTCATTTCTTCTTTCTCAATGTGATCTTTCACTTCTTGCACCTTTTTCTTCTTGATATGTCCTTCTATCTTGAGAGTTTTAGGAGTGGTAATTCTTGCCAATGCTTTACAAGATATGGTCTGATTCATTTCTTCTTTCTCTGGGGTTGGGTCCTGGTGTATATCCTCTTATTTTGATGTTTCTTGATACTTTTCTTCCTCCTCTTCATACTCTATGTAAAATAATTTCTTCTCAGCACACTTATGACCTTTAGTGCATTTGCTATCACAATTGTAACAAAGCCCTTTTTCTCTTTTTTCTTCCAATTGTTGTGGTGTAACGTTTGTAGGTTGTGGAAGGCTAGGATAAACAACACTTCCATCTTTATAGTTGTGAGGGGTGGACTTCCTTGTTGCCATAATTTTACTTTACACTATGTAACAAAGCCCTTTTACTCTTTCCAATTGTTGTGGTGTTGCTCTAAAGAAGGTGTTGCTCTTTGTATCCTCATAATGTGCTATCATTTCCTCTGTGAAAATTGACCACGTAACATGTTGTTTACGAGAACAAAGTCTTTTATACCATAAAAATTGATCTGCTTCTAAATGTGAAGATGAAATACATACCTTTTGTAATAGTGGTACACCATGTAGATCAAAATATTGCTCCATCTGAATTATCTAATTTACGAGATCCTTGCCTCAAGCTTCCTCATATTGTCTTTTCTTGATTTTAGGAGCTCGATCTTGAAATGACTATAACTCTGTAATTTTGGTTCTTCTAGTTCTGAAATTGCAACCTGTAGTAGCCCTCTACGTCCTTTTTCCAATGCCACCAGTCTGATTCAAATTGGATTCTCCAAGGAAGAGTTATGCACAATCTCTCAAGATGCCTTGATTATGGACCTTTCCAGAAGAGCGAACTTGTATGAAGTGCGACATGTCACTGTTTTGACCTTTGGCTCTAAAAAATATATACAAGAAACTACAATCCGTCCTCTTTCTGTACCTTCTTACAAAATTTCAATCCAATTCTCAGAGAGAAAGTTATGACGATTTTCCTTAGGTCACTTGTTTGGAATGTAATTTAGGAGTCTGCAAAAAGACCAAATTAAACAGATCATATCTCCGCAAAGATAGCGTGAAAAGCTCTGAAATTCGGACCCTGGGTTCAGTACGATTTCATATAAAATGGGTTTGTTTTTTTTCTTCTGAAACGTCGCAGAAGAAAATTTATAGCGAAAATGCCACGATGACCTATTTGGAGCAGTGAAACCCTAGAATCGAAAGCTCTGATACCAAATGTTATGAAACCAACTCACAAAAAGATAGAAAGGATAGATCAATGCCTTAGAATTCAGCCTCTTCGAGGGGGAAACCTCCTTTACATTACATAAATGAACAATTCTTGGATGATACAAATGAAAAGACCTCCTTTCTGTGTATAGGAGTCTAAAGGGTCATAATATAATCAGAGTCGACATAACAATAATAATGTAAGGGCACAATAATAACAATAGTGGGCTTCTGTGGGGCACAATAGTAACAATATGGGCACTACATGGGTACATCAATATAATAAGGGGGTTGTACTAATAACAATAAGGGGTTACACTAGTAGTATAGGGGCCTAACATTTCCTCTACAGGTTCAATAATTCCTGCTACAAGTGTCTTATCCAGTTCTTCACGCACTTCTTCTTTATATTTAGGATTCAATTGGTATGGGCGCTACTTTACCAGATTTGCATCTGGCTTTAGATTGATCTTCATAAGACCTAGATCACCTACTATCCCATTCATATCAGAGAACTTTATTGGGAACAAGTCCTAATATTCCCACAATAACTCCGCGACTTTGTCAACTGTGTCCTCATCCCAGTATTGACCTATATTCATGAACTTCGGCTACACTTCGAACCCAATGTTCACTTGCTTGGGTATCAATGGTTTTGAGATGTCAGAAACTTCTACCTTCGGCCCAGTGACTTAGTGTTGTCCCTCTGACTTAGGAAAATATATATTCCTGGGGTCTTCCTTGTCTTGTTCTATGGTAACATTGTAGCACTCCAAAGCATGGTGCAACTGCGTACTCCAGTTTGGTTGAACCCATGTGATAGGCTCTACACAATTTCTGAATATTTCAGCCTTGATTTCTTGTAATCCTCAAAATTGAATGTTAACAGAAAACTTTCCTTCAGAACATGTCACTCCGCGGTTCTGTGTCACAACTCTATTTCTAAATACAGTTCATTAGGATAGTGTCCAAAGTGTGGCAAAATATATGTACCCATTCAGGCTGGGGTTCCTCTCCCCATGTTTTCTTCCAACGAGCTAGATGCTCACGCGGATCATCCTTCCCGGCATATTTTTCAGTAATGTGGGTATTGGCATATCTAAACCGCAACTTCATCATGATTCAGTACACCTTCCAGTCTTCAGAACTGTTGTTATGTGTACCCCACTATCTAGCAAGCATAGCCCTCAGCGTGATGTCCAAGGCTTGGAACCAATGCTCCTCCGATACATCCCTTTCAAATTTATGAAGAAATAAATTTACGTCATCTAAGCCATCATAATATGGTAAATCGTGTACCTTAGTAGATATACACTAGAGTGTTTTAGTAATTTTGTTACATCACAGTGTTGAAACTTAATGTAATCTATTCTGCCAATGCTTGAGCTCCTCATCTGAGTCCGAGTTGCAAGAACTGTCCTTTTCCCAGGTAATTCTTCCATCCACCGTAGGCTTGATCCAATCATCATTATTTGTAGTAAGCTTATATATCTTCTCAATATCATCTTCCTCATAGTAATCCTGGATTGGTTCAATATACCGCGCAACCTCGACTGGATCTAATGAAACAATGAATCTTAGTTCTTTCTTCTCAAATGTCATACCGCGCTTCTTCAGGTTGATGAATACATTTATATCAAATGCCCAATCAATTCCAATTAGCGCTAGGTAGGGATTACTATCATCCACTATTGTAACAAATAATATGTTCGCGACCTCCTCCAACTCCTCCCCCTCGTCCTCTTCCTCATCCTCGGAACCCTCCATGCACTGGAGGTGTGCTTTGATCCTATTGAGGACGTGTCTCAGGATGTACTCTATATGTCATAGGTCTATCCATCATTAACTCATAACTTCGAGAATTTCCCTCATCATGGCCTACAGACTTACATAAATTGCAGAACAATTGTTGGGGAGTTTGTACAAACTTCTGCAACAAATGGAAGTTGTCTATCGAGGGTTTTCTTGTTATTTGGTAGATAGTGCACCATGGCACTACACTGTTACTTGACCCAGTAGTATTTTCTAGCTTCAGGGGAATAGGACCTCCACAATTAGATAGTTCTGATATACTGGGCAATGATCCTTGTCATGACCATCCCCTTTGCACGTTAAGCACCATGTTTTAGAACGGGTCTCATTTTGGACCTCTTTCTCCTTTTTGAGATCCTGTAGCTCCATATGCAGGCTAGACAACTGCAACTGAATCTGTTTCACTCCCAGATTCGTATCCTAAATAGGTGAAGCCTCCAACTCCATAGAAATTTCCAATGCTTCAACTTGCGATCCAACTTTCTGCTATGACAATGGTAATCTCAAATGAGGTAACAATGAAGAAATATACCAATCCTTATGTTTCTCATTCGAGATCTATAGATTAGCCTATTGTAGTAGACATTTCAACCTTTGATCAAAATCCCATGTAGATTCATTTACCCTCTACTTAATTTCTTTGACCTCAGTCACAGATTGGGCTTGAGACTTAGGCTTCATGAATTCATTATTGAGAAGATATTTTGTGTCTTTTAATGATGCAACTATATGAGTCGTACTATACTTAATATGCCAACTTAGTGCCCTATCTTGCAATGTTGTGACCAGATGCACTTTCTTCAGATCATCATCTGTTATCTACTATGACTTCCACACCGCATTTTATACAAACCAGAATTGATCAAGGTCTTCTTTTCTTAGACCCTTGAATATAGGAATCTTCATTGTATTCGCCATTTTGAATAACGGAGGTGGAGGTGGAGGTGGAGGAGTGTGAGGTGGAGGTGATGGAGGAGGTGTAGTGGATGGATGTAGTTGTTAGAGCCTAGATTTGCCTCAGGCTGAAAAGACAAGGTTCTAGGTCCACATCTAACCACGCTCAGCCTCGTAGCTAGCCCTACGAGTATAGGAGAGGGCTCTCTTCGGGTCGATCTCGGCAAAAGACAAGCGATGGGGCTCGAGATGACCGAAAAAAAAAGACTAATTTTAGGCTAGGTATGAAGTACAAAGGTTTGATTTGAGTTTTTGGGGGTTTTGTGCTGGAAACAGGGAAAGGTAAATTGGGCTCGGGGATGAGGCACAGTTTCTGCAGAATTCTGGTTGGGGCAAGGAAGGTAATCATTTTGATGCATTAAATGAGGAGGTAAGGAGAGCAAGAGAGTCTCAATAATTCTCCTTAAACAGATGAAAACATGGAAATTTATACAAATTCAAAGGCAGAGCATAACAATTAATGGATTCTACCTTAATAGAATTTAGGCTTCTGTGATCCATATCAAGTAAGAGAGAGATTCTTTGGCGAAAATCACATGGAAAACCATTTGTGGATGCATTTCGAACCAACAAGTGTGGTTCATCGTCGTGACGATGAACCACACTTGTTGGTTCGAAACGCGTCCACAAATGGTTTTCCATGTGATTTTCGCCGGACGATTCTACCTTAATCACTCATTTGTTCAAATTCAGAAGAAGAGACAGGAAAATGATACACATAACACTAATGAACTTACAATTACTTAGATAAGCACACCATCAAAACATAAAGCCACATGGATCCCAAACAGTGCTGCAAAACCCTGGTCTTTCCTTAGCCAAAAATGCAGAGATAGAATGTACAATGATATTCTAAAGCAATCCCTAGTGTCCAACCATGAAAATGACTTAGGAATTACATGATATAGACTAGCCCAACCCATTCCCTTGCCTCTAGGGGTTGAGCTCATCATTCTAGGATCTGTTTCAACCAATTCTAAACAAAGCACTAAAATCTAGGCAATCAAAACAACTTGCCTCTTTAAGGTAGGAAATTGATTCATTCATTAAATTTTCACTTTTTAGTGAATGAATCCTCTAGAACAAGTAAATAAGTGCCAACATTACATCATGTTTATCCAATTACATCAAAATAGATAAAAAATTACATCAAAAAGCAAAACTAGTCAAACTAGTCGAATTTCTGAGCTAGAAGGTGAAAAATTGAGCAAAAATCCTCTATGCGCTGCGCCAAATCCTGTATGCGTCGCGCCACTTTCAGGCTGAGTTTGAGGCACTTCCTGAAGTCCAAATTGAGCCCAAGATAGCTCATTGGAAATCCCTACCTGTCAAATTTCGAACCCAAGTGGAATTTTTCAATTTGGATGTCATTTTCCCCTCCAAAACTGTAATCTCCCAGGACTGCTTCCTGTGTGTCAAAATAGGGGCAAAGAGGTCATTTTGTGAGTGTTTTTGACCTCTTGAGGACTCAAAACTTGCCCAAAATTCTTGTCCATGCACCAGCAGTCATGATTTTTCATGAAAAATCCAAAAATGTAAAGTTTTTGCAATTTGGAGCTCCCTAGCAAAAGCGCGTGCCACGTGGCACGACGCATAGGGAGAAAAACCCTGTTTTTTGTGCCAAAATTTGTCAAAATGCCAAAAATGCCCCAAATTTCTTGAAATTTGGGCTGGATTTTCTTCATTAAGTGTCATGCTAGGCTAAAGAGGCTTCAGCCAATATCTAAAGATGATCAATCTCCCTTTGCCTCTTTTGCTTCCTTATTGGCTTCCTTAACTTTGCCTTTAAATTTCTGATTCGTGCCTTGCAGACCTTGTTACGTGCCATGTAGTGGACAGCCATAAGTCTTAGCAATGCATGATCCTTATCGGACTTGTCTAGCAGTCTCTCCAAGTGGATGTTGATTCTCACAAGATTAGACTCCTGATCCTCATTAATCTCCTGCTCCAATGATTTGAGCTCAATTCTTCTCCTTTGTGCAGCTTGGCGATTCTCGCGGATGTTTTGTAACTCCATGATTGCTTGCTAATCTTCAAGCTGTTTGTTCCTCTACTCCAAGTATTTCATAGTCCAATTAGCTCTCTCCAAGTCAAAGGATAAGGCTTGGATCTCGTTTTGCTGCTCCTGGATGATCTCCCTAAGTTTGGCACTTTGTGGATCCGTATTTGTATCATCATCATGAATGAGAATGAAGTTGGTCTCTCTTTCACCTGAAGGCCCCTCATCCTGCATTGGCCTCTTGCCTTTGTCCTGTACCTTTGGTACTGATGTCGGAAGCGAGGCCCCTTCCACACCAGGTGGAGATAACACTCGCTTTTCTACTGCAAACAAATGTCTGGTGCCTCTCTGATATGTGATGAATACCAGCACACTAGCGGTCTCATGGCGCTCATACTAATGAGAAGGTCCACTTGTCTCATGCTTGACCTCTGATAATCCCTGTGAAGCTCTGAAGAAGTCATGAGAGATGAAATCATCCCAAGTGATGCCCTGTAATCCAAGCTTAATGAACCACCAAAATCTTAATAAGAGCAAAATGATAAACATTGTTAAGTTGCTGCTGAGGGGTTTTATGCTGCACAAGTGTGGCCATCCTCTCTATATTCTAGCAAATGAAATATAGAATGTTCATCATCCATACCCTGGTGAAATGCATGAGCAACCTGATGCGATAGGCATATAGACGAGAGAATCGTCCCTCACAGCTGAAATATTTCATGATCAATTTCATTAGCGGAGCATATTCATCTTTCAGATATCGGAATGGAAACACTCTCTTGAGCTACCTCAAGAAACCAGTTTTAATGTATGGCTCATAATGCTGCCAGTCAATCTTCTTCCTCTTGGTCCATGGTTCCCCAATGTTTGGTATGCCGGTTGCTAGTAAGATAGTTTCTAGTGTAAGTGTGAAGGTGACATTGGCTAAGGTAGCCTGATCTCCATGTAAATGCAGCACAAAAAGACGAGCCAACTCATGATGAAATTGAAAACTAGCCACCTTTTGACAAAACTCGTAGCATGACTGATGCTGGAAATAAAACATAGCAAGAGGGCAGGCTTGTAATTCAGTGAGGGTGACTGGTTCTTCTCGGATATGTCTACCTCCTCTATGAGGCCTCCGGGGTGCATGTTCATCCATGGGGGAGTCACTTTGGGTTTCCATTTCATAATCCGATGAATACTCAGATGCCATGATTGTTGTTTTTCAAACTACCTTGGAGAAAAAGATGTTGGTGTAGGAAAACTTTGTTGAACTGCTCTTTTAGTGATTTGTTCAAATTCTGCCACCAAGGGGAAACAAATGAAACAAGGGACTGTTAGGAATAGGGAAAGTTGTAAGGGATTAGGGACTATTGGGACTATAGGGATTAGGGAAATGTAGGAGGGTTTTGAGGGATTTGATGTATAGGGTTAGGAATTGATGTGTAGGGTTTGAGGTGTGAGTTTGGAGAATTTGGGATAGAGCATTTAGGAGAAGGAATTAATGAGCTTAGGGGGATAGGAAATTAGGGAATGATAAATACAAGGGAGGAGTGGGAAGGAGGAGTGACAACTTTGGTAGCAAAACAATGATTTTGAAACCCACAACAATTTTCCTTTGAGGCACGTTGAAGTAAGGTTTGGATTTTTGTTTCAATCATTAGGATGCATAAACCACCATCACTCAGCACAAAATGGATGAAACATTAATATGTCGACCCTACCTGGCGAATCCACGCAAATAAATGGCAATTTGGAGAAATTTCAAATGTTTTCGGGCTTTCAGGTGTATGCGCCGCACTGCATACCCAACGCGCCACGCCATCCTAGTGCACCACGCCGGTTCAGAATTACACTGGACAATTTCTCCCAGTGCGCCGTGCCACCTACTCTATGCACCGCGCTGGCCAAGTTTCCTCCAACTTCACCCAAATAGTGCACTAACTCAACCAATTTGCTTTGAGTGGCTTCTCTTTGGTCTTAGCATGCAAATGACATTGATCTTCATGAAAATATCTTTATAAAGACATGGATTTAATTTTTGACTCTCCAAGACCCATCTTTGTAATGTTTTGGCATTGCCACTTTTTCCACTTTAATACAACTCTGTGTTTTAAATTTCCTTTTTGATTTTTTGACTGAAATGATGAAATTATCGGCAATATTTTGCAGGGATAGCTGACATGGAATTTGGCAAAGGAGACTAGGGCTACGCCTAAAGAAATCGACTGAAAAACTTTTGAAAATGTTACAAAAGACAAAATGTTGACTTTTCTTCAAATAGAGTTTTGAAGAACAGTCATAATCCATCGATATGACGATGAAATTTCTGAAATAAAAAACATGTGTAGAACCTCCCTCTAGCCTGATGGCATTTGGACACTTTAACGACTCAATTTGTGAAACCCTAGACCTAAGATTAACATGACCTTTGCTAATCAATAGACTAAAATAGGACTGTAAGTGATTTTAAAATTTGATTTTGATGAACAGACCTGAGCCAGCATGATAAGGCATGACGGGCAATGTATGAAAAGACCCTTCTGTCAGATTTATGGCCTGCTCCTAACGGAATGCAACTGAGTGAATTGACAGAGACACCTAAAAATGAAATGCAAAAAGAGAAATGATCTCTGACGGAGGGATGTAAAGACCGACTCTAACAATAGTATTCCCACAATACCCTCATATTTCATCTACAACACACCTTGAAGGGTCTTCATACTATTACTTTCTTCATCACTATCAGATGCTTCCAACAAAGGGTTGTACTCAACACTTGTATCTATATCTCTTTTGAATTCTTTCCCACTTTGCATAGCTCCCGTCGAGTCTCGTCTAAACATCAATTTAGTGGCATAACTTGTTTCTCACACAATAGCATTTTAATCCAAGCTTTCAAAGAATTAAGATACTTACCTCTTGGTCCTTTGAAAAATTGGTGTTCTTCTTTGCTCTAACTCGTAGACATAGCAATCATGAAATCGGTAATAAATCCACCCAAAATACTATTGATCCAATAATAGACAGTCTTGACAACCTTGTTTTATGATCCTTCCAGGCACCTGAGTAACTCTAGATTCCACACAATAGGGCTATCCAACTTCCAGGTGTTAGGTAAACTTGACTCGAGATAGAGTCAAAGTTAACCAGGTTAAACAGTGATGGTTTTGGGGCACATGGTATTGTGCACCCATAGTATTCTACCTGTGGTATTATATGTAATGGAGCTTATAAAAGGCTGGAAGGACTTCATTGTAATGTAAGACTTGGAGGTGAGAGGTGAAGGCTCACTTGGTCGGATTGGCCAGGGTTTTGGCCAATGCTAATAAGATCTTATTAGGTTGGGTTTTTCCCAGATTTGGGGTTTTCGTGGATAAACATTTGTGTTTATGTGTTTATGGTTGTTGCTGGTTATTTTTATATTTATTCCTCTCAATAATTATTTATGTTATGCAATAAATTTCTTAACAACTCGTATTGGAGCTAGATATTGGTTTCAAAGGGATTCTTTGATGCTAGGGGTTTATAGTGCCTCATGAGATCAATGAAGCCTTTCTACAGATCTGGGTCTGGAAAATAATGGTGGAACAATCGTACGTGGAAGAACCTTGAGGAGAATGTGCGGGAGATAGTGCCATAACTACCAGGGATCGCAATGCATTTGTGATATTTACCGGTTTGGAACATGTTGACCAATTGTTAGAGATTCATGCGGCTTCAAAAATTGTTCGTTTTCTACGACGTGAGGCCACCGGTGCTGGAATCTACTTGTCGGGCTCGTAGTTCGAGTAGTTTGATAGAATTTTTTGAGCAAATCAAATTGAGAGAGGATGGATCAGAATCGCAGTAGCAATAAACAAAAAAAATAAATTAATGAAGTCAAAATTATTGCATGTAAATGGGCATACTACTGTAAGACCTGGTAAGGCATGTGTACCCCTCGGTGATCACCGGTAAAGTCTAGGTTAGACCTAGGTGATAGGGGGGATGTCGGGTTAACAATACCCCGGGTAAAAACTCTGAGGGGGGTAAGAGCTAGAGTGAGCGGGATTGTCTCACTTAGCAGGTTTGGCTGGAGTTAGTCAAGGAACCCCAAGTCAAGTTTAAGGGGGGAATTGTTAGGTAAACTTGACTTAGGATAGAGTCAAAGTTGACTAGGTTAAACAGTGATGGTTTTGGGGCACATGGTATTGTGCACACATAGTATTCTGCCTATGGTATTATATGTAATGGAGCTTATAAAACGCTGGAAGGACTTCATTGTAATGCAAGACCTGGAGGTGAGCGGTGAAGGCTCACTTGGTCGGATTGGCCAGGGTTTTGGCCAATGCTAATAAGATATTATTAGGTTGGGTTTTTCCCCAGATTTGGGGTTTTCCCAGATAAACATCTGTGTTTATGTGTTTATGGTTGTTGCTAGTTATTTTTATATTTATTCCTCTCAGTAATTATTTATGTTATGCAATAAATTTATTAACACCAAGTCAGTTGACCATTCTCCAGTTTAGCCAACCATTTGTATAATTCACACAGAAAAGGGTAGAAGAAAAATTTGTGTTCCTCTATTTACAGGTATCTCTACAACCACTCTTCTTTTGATAGGCACAAATTCCTATATTATTGGGGTGAAAAATCATGCATCCTCTGATCTATCAGCTTTTCAATCTCCTTCTTAGTTGGTATCCACTTATGCCACATGCCACATTCCTCAGATAGATCCCTATCCCAACAATGAAACCATTTGTTGGCTTGAGGGGGCTTGGACCCAGATTGAGAGTTAGTTGCGCTAACCAACAAAACCCTACACTACTAGCCCTTTCGGCAACAACTCGAGTAGTGGAGGCTGCAGTCTCAATCGAGGCAATATTGGGGGATGCTAGAACTAGGTTTCTGAATCCAGAGTACTATGTGATGTGCTTCTGCCAAACTTAGGGCTTTATCTTGACCTTCGCAAACCCTTAACCCTTTAAACCATAAATTTATAGTATTTAACACTTAGCAGAATTATGCCTTTCGATAATTACGCTAAACATGGATAACATCATATAAATGAACATATCTACATTTCTCGAATCTAATAAGTCTTTCTCCTGATTAATTACATTCAACATATCATAAATAGAGTAAATTCAGAGATATAAATCAATACGCAGATACATGGATAGTTCTTCAACACAAGCCTTTATTATGCTTCTGATCTTTAATTAGAATTCTTTCCAACCCTATGCACACCGCTGCAAGGGCCCACACACTTACCAAGGTCTTCGTGCACACAGCCATCCCCTTCACCCAAGTATAGAATAGACAACACAGACTCAAATCATGCACTATTCTTTTATTTTTCACTATCCCTCTATTACTCTTCTATGACTTCCTGTTATATCCTTCTTCCCTACAATACCATGGTCCACGAACCATGGGTGGGTCTCAAAATAGCTTGAGTCTTAACAAACTAAGGGGATTTCACTTTCTAAAATCCCCTTTGACTCCTATCAACCTACGCTACTCACACTGCACTCCTAAAAATGTGGAGACTTTACAATATTTCAAAAAACTTTATAAAATTTGACCTACGGGATCCTGTCCCAACTAAGTCCTACAAAGTTTAAGTTTTACGAGTCTGACGGAGGGGAAACTCAACATATTTTTCATGTTTAGAGAGTTTGAAAAATAAGTAGAAAAGAAAAATCCAAAGGTTCCTTTTCGTAAATCGTCTCTTGAACCCAGAAAGGTAGAAAATAATATCGAAGAGAACCTCTTAGCCATGTTTGACTAAGGTATTCCTTTTTCGTACAATATTCTATTTCAATCTGGAAAATGGTTAAAATTAAACTGAGTAGATGTCATTTCATTTACTTTGCCAAGTTCAAAATGACAAGTACTTGACAACCTTTTCATTTTTCAAGAGTCAGAAAAGAGCTTAAAGATGACTCCAAGGGGTTATTTTTTCATTTATTTTTTATGAGTCCGAAAAAGTGATAAGATAAAACTCATTGAATCAGCCAAGATAAATCACCGTCACGAAGTATATATGATTTTTCATTGCACAAGGAAATGCACATTACTGATTTTGAAGAAAAATATTAAAAAATGAGTGAAATGTGCCCTAATTTAGTAAAAAATATTATTTAAAACTTATTAATAGGGAAAAAAGTAAATGATTTTTAATATTTGACTAATTTTTAATTTTGAGAGCATTTTACCTCATTTTACCTCGATTTTAAGGAAATGAGTACGATCAATCTTGGACATCATTCACCAAGCTGCTTGTTGTAGATGAGAGATCTTTCCCTTCCCTTCATTTTGGTACTCATTTCATGCATTTTCATCCACAGATTAGGTTGCAAGGATGACTTACAAAAATTTTATGTCGAGGGTGACCAACGCGAGTTTTACCCATCAGACTCGTGCTACTCACCCTATGGTCAGTTAGGCCCTCATGCTGGTAGAGCATGAAAATTCACACACAGTCATCTTGGAGCCAAGGTATAAAAAAAATGTGTGAAATCCTCCATATTAAATTATTTTTCTTAGATTTTGTCTCAATGAAAGCTCATGAAATGTTGTTTTATTGATTTTCCATAGGATAATTAATCCAAAATGGTGGTTGAATGGAAATAAAGAGGACACGAAGCTAATGACCATCAGGATGCTCAGGATTAAGACTGTGTTGATGCCCTACAAGCATGTGGGTTACTCCAGTTCTTTAGCATTCCTAGGATTAGATCTCAGCTTGAGCTATTGCAACATTTGATTAGTTGGTGGGATGTGGATTGCCAACTATTCATGATTGGGGACCAAGAGCTCAAAATAGACATCAACGACATTTATTTCATTACTAGGTTGTCTAGAAAGAGACAGTGGGTTCCATTGTCCGGTTCATGCACTAGAGGAGAGAGCATGATATGTTGATTGCAAGGAATTGTCCAGGGACTAGAAAGACCCAAAGTGGGAATATCAATATAAATATCATCATAAATTTCCCACTACGAACAATCCTGCATACTATGGCCCGAGTAGCTAGGGATCAAGAGTTGCGTGACACAAGAAAATATCATTTCCACTATGAAATTGAGTGTCTTATCCCACAGTCTTAAATTGGAGTGAGGGTTTGTTGGTTTGCATGAAGCACCAACATACCAAGTGCAAGTCAGGGACTATTCTGAAAAAAATTGGTTTCAAATCCATTTTTGTGACATTCTTCTTGGAACATGTGCCATTGTTTTGTTATCAGTGGATAGAAGTGGATGCACCAGTGCCCATAGATCCATGATTACTTAGATGGGGTGAGTTGGTGCCCAGTCATGGAGGTGGCCAAAAAATGTCATTTCCTTTGGCACCTTTCAAATGGTTGCATCTATAGCTAATCATGGTTGATGATTAGGCATATACAGGCACATATTTCCGAGGAGATCCAGATCTTCCACATCCACCCGCTGCACAGTGGACCAATTCAAGTAAAAACTATTTTTGAAGTTTTTGATTTTTTTGTTTTGTATGTGTACTGAGATTTACTTATGATTATTTGCAGATGTGGGACCAAAGATACCTCTAGGGGTTTCTTATAGCCAGGCAAGTGGCACACTATACTGAGGAGGCTCCTTGTGAGGAGGGAGAAGATCTGATTTTCGAGGTAGAGCATAACTTGGACGCTTTAACCAGGGGCATTCTAGAGTATGCCTCGATAGATAAGGTGCCATTGCGGTACCAAAGATAGACCATATGAGTTTCTGCCAGAATGTGCGTCATCTATTGGGCCAAGTCATTAGGGTTATTTTGTGCTATCACGAACACCATGTGGGCGAATATCTAGCTCTAGTTTACTTTTTGCACTGATGTAGGCTTATAAATCCATGTGTCTCAAAACACAAATTTTGTCATTTTGATGTAGCAAACTCTTTTGCAAACACACACACACAATCTCTCTCTCTCTCTCTCTCTCTCTCTCTCTCTCTCTCTCTCTCTATATATATATATATATATATATATATATATATATATAGATACACATTCCTCAAATAGATCCCGGTCCCCACAATGGAACCATTTGTTGGCTTGAGGGGCCTTGGACCCAGGTTCAGAGTTAGCTGCGCTAACCAACAAAACCCTACACTACCAGCCATTTCGGCATCAACTCGAGTAGCGGAGGTTGACGTCTCACTCGACGAAATATTGAGGGATGCTAGAATGGGGTTTATGCATCTTAAGGAGTATGTGATGTGTTTCTTCCAAACTTAGGGCTTTATCTTGAGCTTCACGAACCATAACGCTTAAAACCCAGAAATTGTAGTATTTAACAGTTAGTACAATTATGCACTTCCCCGATTATGCTAAACATGCATAACATCATATAAATAAATAGATCTATGTTTTCACAAATCTAATAAGTATTTTTCCTGATTATTACATTCAACAGACCATAAATACAGTAAATTCAAAGATAAAAATCAATACACATATACACAGATAGTTCTTCAAAACAAACCTTTATTATGCTTCAGATCTTCAATTAGAGTTCTTTCCAACCTTGTGCACACAGCTGCCAGGGCCCGCGCACTTTGTTGTTGACTTACCAAGGTCTCCATGCACACAACTGTAGGAGCCTTCCCCTTCGCCCAAGTATAGAATAGACAACATAGACTCAAATCATACACTATTATTTTATTCTTCGCTATCCCTCTATGGCTCTTCTATGACTCCCTTTTATATCCTTCTTGATTACAATACCATGGTCTGCGAACCATGGGTGGGTCTCAAAATAGCTTGAATCTTACCAAACTAAGGGGATTTAACTTTCTAAAATCCCCTTTGACTCTTATCGACCTATGATACTCGTGCTCTGCTCCTCAAAATGTGGAGACTTTACGATATTTGAAAAAACTTTACAAAATTTGACCTAGGGGACCCCGTCCCAACAAAGTCCTACATTGTTTAAGTTTTACGAGTCCAACAGAGGGGAAACTCGACATATTTTTCATGTTTAGAGAGTTTGAAAAAGAAGCGGAAATACTCCAAAGGTACCTTTTCGTAAATCATCTCTTGAACCCGAAATGTTAGAAAATAATATCCAAGAGAACCTCTTAGCCATGTTTGACTAAGGTATTCATTTTTCGTACAATAGTCTATCTCAAGCCAAAAAAGGGTTAAACTTATACTAAGTAGACATCATTTCAGTTACTTTAACGAGTTTGAAATGACAAGTGGTTGACAATCTTTTCATTTTTCGAGAGTTAGAAAAGAGCTTGAAGATGACTCCAAAAGGTTGTTTTTTTGTTTATCTTTTATGAGTTCGAAAAAGTGATAAAATAAAACTCATTGAATTAGTCAAGATAAATCACTGTCACCAAGAATATATGACCTGTCAGTGCACAAGGAAACACACATTACCAATTTCGGAGAAAAATATGAAAAAATGAGTGAAATTTTCCCTAATTTAGTAAAAAATATTATTTAAAACTTATAAATAGGGCAAAAATTAAATGATTTTTACCCTTTAACTAATTTTTAATTTTGAGAGCATTTTACCTCATTTTACCTCGATTTTTAGGAAATGAGTACGATCAATCCCAGACACCATTCGCTGAGCCGTTTGTTGCAGATAAGAGATCTATCCCTTCCCTTCATTTTTGTACTCATTTCATGCATTTTCATCCATAGATTAGGTTTCAAGCAGAACTTGCAAAAAAATTATGTCAAGGGTGACCAATGCAGGTTTTACCCATCAGACTTGCGCTGCTCACCATATGGTCAATTAGGCCCTCATATTGGTAGCGCGTGAAAATTCACACGCAGTCACGCTGGAGCCAAGATAAAAAAAATTGTGTGAAATCCTCCATGTTAAATGATTTGTTATAGATTCTTTCTCCATGGAAGCTCATGAAATGTTGTTTTATTGATTTTCCAAAAGATAATCAGTCTAAAATGGTGGTTAAATGGAAAGAAAGAGGGCATGAAGCTGAATACCATCAGACTACTTAGGATCAAGATTGTGTTGATGCCCTACGAGCATGTGGGTTGCTAAAGTTCTTCAATATTCCTAGGATTAGATCTCAGCTTGAGCTATTAAAACATCTGATTAGTTGGTGGGTTGTGGATCACCAAATATTCATGATTGGGGGCCAAGAGCTCGAAATATATGCCGCCAACATTTATTTCATTACTAGGTTGTCTAGAAAGGGACAACAATTTCAATTTTTTGGTTCACACACTAGAGGAGAGAGCAAGATATGTTGATTGCAAGGCATTGTCCAGGGACAAAAAGTGTCCGAAAGTGGGAATATCGATATAAATACCATCACAAGTATCCCACTACAAACAATCCTGCATACTATGGCCCGAGTAGCTAGGGCTCAAGCATTGCGTGAGGCAAAAAAATCTCATTTCCATTATGCAATTGAGTGTCAAAATCCCACGGTCTTTGTTGAGGGACAAAGTCCTCTAGGCGCTTGGGTTAATACCCTAGCAGAGCGGGGGTTATCTGCATTGAAAAACAAGCATTCCACATAGGCATGATGCTAACATAAGCAAACTATGCAAAGGGAGGTGCACTTGGGAGTCCTTCGTTTAGGTAGATCCAACTAGGGTCCAAACCCTCTTGGAGTTCCTTTCGATACTTAAACCTACAAAACAATCAATTCATAGAAGCATAGTAGTATATGGACCAAGCATCATAAAGAAATCAACTTCATAGGATATTGAAAGGTAGTTAGTTACACAATTGAAACAACTATTCATATGCAAATCATAACATTAACATCATAAGCATGAAGAAGATTAATTTCACGAACAAGACAAGTGTTTCTTTATTGCAGATAACTAAAATACAGTAAGGAATGATTTCACCTAAGTCTTCCTCTCGCTGGCTCCAAGTGGAACCGTCCTCTGGGTCCATCCAATCTCAAGCCTTCAACAAACTCCTTCCATGACTCATACCAAAGTATCTCAACTAGTGAAATAACATCAAAGCTCAAGGAAACAAGGGTTTCCTATAATGGGGGAAGTGCTAGGAGCACAAGGATCTTCAGACCTGATCAGGGATAATCTCAGTAGAGTGAATTTTCTCTCAATTCTCTCCTCCCATAGGCCTTCCCATTGAAGCCTTTTTATACTTCTCCCAAAGTAGTTTTTTAGTTGGGAATTCGTTGGGAACAGTTGGGCCATAGGCACTAATAGGTAATCAACAGGTAAAACCTGTGATCTCCACTCGAAATTAAGGAGATTTAATTTTTTTAAGTGTTTTAAGACACATATGCGGGTTTGGTATACACAGACCCATGTACACACGCGTTTAGCTCAGGGCAATGTTGCGCATATGGAGTAAAACATTGGTTTTTATGTATTTGGACTAGGTCTGGAAGGAGGGGTTGCCCTAGGCCATGAGTGCAGCATCACAAACATCAAGAGTGAGATTTGGGGCTATAACAGATGCCCCCTAATATATGAGGTCAAAAGGGGTACATGATGGCCGAAATGTATTAAGTAAGTGCATGGAAAGGAAACATGTCAAAACTAAGAAGGACTTCCCCAAAGTTCATCCTGCCAAGCCACAAAAGGAGATCAGAAAGAAACACTATCTGAGGTGGGCATACCCATGCTCAGAGAAAGTAAAGCATGTTCGCATATCAAGTACAAGCGGATCCACTAAGTATACAAGTATAGAAGATTGGAAAATACATAATGGATCATCTGATCACGATCGAACAAGTACATGTCTGAATATCACATATAAGAATGTCAATGATGTTGAAGGATGAAGTTGATCACTGATATCAAAGACTCATCCCAAAAGTACCAAATGAACATAATGGAGTAAGATGGTACTACACTGCAAACTCAGGTGCCAGCATATAAAATGTGGCCATGAATGACTGCGACATATAAGATGGAGTGGTATCAACTAGTAGCAACAGGAGCAACTGTTAAGTGAACCAATGAATGTTGATGCAACCCGAGGTCTTCACTGACTGCCGTGGTACATTTCTACACCACGGGAATAAATGATCTGAAGTCGACCATGTGAGAAATCGTTTGATTACAAGTCACTGATGTATATCGTTAACAAATGTGAGACTACTCACCGATAATGATAATGAGCGTCAAGGTACCCAGTACAATCTAAAAGTGTGAATAGATGAGTTGGAGTCAAAAACCTGTAAGAATCTATCAATCAGGAGACAATGATGGTTTCCCACTGTCGATAATGAAGGATCTGCCACTAATGACTCCAAACCCCAAGGTACTACCAAATGGACTCTAGACCTTTGCCCCAGAGCAATGAGTCGTAGTCGATAGGGAAAGATCCACTAGTTAAGGCATCCTTCATCAATCTAGCTCGAGTGTAACCCGTAGGCCAATAATGTGGAAGGAATCAGACGATAAAGATGTAGTAACCTGACCAAAGCACGTTTCCGGTGTACACAAGATGTGGCTAGCGCACGACAAAAACCCTCTTAACCAACCAATAATGAAAGCTGACACAGAGGTGAGGTATCTACCAATAAGGTCAAATGGAAACCAAGGTACTGCATGAATCCCAATGTGTGATAGTGTAAGCTAATGTTGAACACAAGGGAAACCACTCAGTCAAAGACCCATGATATTGGTCGATGTTGAGCACAAGGTGACCTATCAATAATGAAAATAGGGCTAGGGTGCAACCCTAGGCCTGTCCTCAGAGAAATATGTCGTCGTCGATAAGGACAAGACCCGCCAGCAAGAAGTCGATGTAGACCTTCTCAAACCGGTACGAATAAAGGACCAATATAACTAATGTGATGATAGACAAGACACTGACAACCAGGGATGGGCGACTGAAAAATGAGTCAAGGGACACCATAGAGAGGCCGACTTAGGCTAACTTCCCTTGACAAAAGCACGACTCAGGTAAAGCCATCATTTTTACCTTCCGATATGCTCTGGACTCCTTCCAATAGCCTTTCAAGCTCTATAAATCCATTGTAGACCTTCTCTGTCACCTTGTTTTTCTTAACAGTCTTTGTGTTTTGTAGGTAAAGCTTCTGTTCCAGGCCTACAGAGAAAAAATCCTGCATACAGTTGGAAGAAAAATATGAAGATCATATCAATTTACTTTACCCTGTAACATAAAATCTAAATTGATTTACTGTTGAAAAACATAGTAAAAACCTAGATTGCACAGCAAAAGGTAAAAGGAAACAGTAAAGGTTATTCTGTAGGGTTAAAGGACATTTACAAAGTTTAAAGAGTATCATATGAAAGATCAAATGAAGGCAATCAACCAACATGAAGGATACAAACAATTTGGCAGCTTAAAGGGAAAAATATCAACCAACAAAGCTAGCACAACCTGAATCAAAGGAACAACAAGAAGCAGTTCAATAGCTGCCCCTATCTTCTTGCATGAAGATCTTTTTGTTTCCTATAATAAATATTAATCAGTTTTAAGATATTTTTAAGTTTCATTATTGTATAAATAACTCTTTTCTCGATTTATTATAGTTTCTAAGTTCAAGATTCATTGTTCATTGCTTGTTAAGTCTTGACTGTCAATTCTACTTCTAACCTGGAAGCCACCTTTGAAGGAAGCTTTTGCAGACACTTGATGTACTCAGTCTTTCTGGAACCTTAATACAAAGAAGAGGATTCTAAATCTGGTTTTGCACAGTTTTTGTTATCCTGTAACTTTTTCCAGTTATCAATCATTGTGTTTTTCTTCATATGCTTATGACTTATAGGTATATCTAGGTAGGGAGAATTATGTCTCAATTTATTACTATAAGCTCTTGAAGTGATCATCTATTAAGAGAATGGATTAATGAACTATATGTTTAGCTAATCCCCTCTAACCAATAAATCATTAGCATCTTTTGTAAGCTTAAGTATACTGCCTTGAACCTTTGGAACGCAGTTTAGAGGGTTCCAACTTACGATTCTTCTGTTTTATAGTCTGGAAATTGTGATAATCATATTTCTTGCTGTCTTCTACTCACCACTATTTTTTATCTATATCACTTTGTAAGTCTTATAGCATCCCTTTGCTGAGATATTAATATAACCCAAAGGATTAATTACTTCAATTCTACATTTGTCTTCATTCATTGGTCTTCCAAAAAACTAAAACCAAAAACCCCAAAACAATTATTTTAGATGCTTTGGCATTGGTAGCTGACCTACTACTATCTCAGAGATACAACATTAGACTAGCGTCATTGTCGAGGATTCAAATTTCATTTAAGTTTCCCTTGGGACAACGATATTCAACCATTCTTTTCCTTTAAAGGTGATTAAAGGTTTAGAAATATTAAAATCATTCACCTAGGTGACTAGACACTCCCAAACTAGCACCTTTTAAACATACCAGATCTCGTTCAGACGCTGACATAGTTAGTCCTCTATCAGATCTTGAAAGGCTTCTACGAAAATCCAATTATAAAAGGGGAAACCATCCATATTCTTCTTCCTCTTTAGTCATACAATCTAAAGAATTAGAATCATTTTACCACTATAGTAATATCCCATCTCATCCTAATTACTCCCATTTATCACCTAGGGTTGCTGAACTTCTAAATAGACGAGTTGATTTTAAGTCAGCATACCTTATTCATTCATTAGAATCTCATCCAATACCCACGTTACCACCAGGATCACCTAAAACTGAATCTGAGTTGTGTGTTGATCTACCAGAATATAAACCCATAGATTTCATATCCCCTACCACCTGTTAGCCACCTATACCAATAGGTTTCATATTTCATGATTGGCAAGGAAAGGTCCAAATATGCTCCGCTTTGATGATGCAAAGATCCCATATTTCCATGAGAAAACATGCTGTGTATATAGCTTGATGTTGTCTAAACCTTGATGGATGGTCCAATAGCCTAATCTAGATCATGCCATGTTTTAAAATTTCAGTTGTAAAATAGAGAAAGAAGTTTGTCCAAACTGTTTAATCTTGGCAGACAAGTAGTTTAGGTAGAGAAAAAAGGCTCCCAACTGCTTAATCTGGGACCTTGGAAGAAATAAGGGTAGAAGTAGATAGAAAATCAAAAGGAAAGGCCAGAGAAAAGAAAAGGAAAGCAAGGGTCTGCAAGTCTAAGTGCACCCTCCAAGAAGAAACAAAAAATGCTAGGCAGGTAGATGGGTAGGCAGATGGGGTTGCAGAAGAATCATTCCTAGAAATTGAAGGTGTGCTAACCTATTTCACAAAGCAAAATCAATGGAGTGAGAAGTCCTTCTTCTCCATCAGGTTGCAGCAAGCAAAGAAGCATGTCTAACTTCCCAAATTTTCCCCTATTCCCATTCATTTACTAACATCCCATCATCAGTTGAGATTCATGGAAGAATTGATGGTTTTATGGTGGTTCTTAGTCCTATTAGAAGCCACATTTCTTGTCTAAAAATCTTTTTATTTTGATCTACTCCCTAAGCTAAGTTATTTTCAAATAAACTTAGTGTTATCTCCCCCCCTCCACTCCTTTCATCCATATTAACCCTAACTCTATTATATAATTCCCCTATGTTACCTTTTTCCCTACTAGTATAACACCATGTTGTATAAACCCCAAACATAGTATAAATATCCCTCCCCTTGGCACTATAGCCAACTAAGTTGTTTAAGGAGACTTCAGTCCACCAGGGGCTGTGGTTAACCCTGTCTTGTTATGAGCAACAACCTCTCCCCTAAACCCTTACCTTCCATCGGCTCAAAACGCCACAGTAAGCCCCTTCCCCCTGCTAAACCCACTCCTAAACCTCTTTTTTCCTTATAAAACCCTTGTAAAACCCTTGAAAAACCCAAAATCCCGAAAAAATACATGAAAAACCCCTAACCCTAAGTTTTTCCGCCAAAAATATTTAAATGAGTATTTTAATAAGCCAGCGGGACCCCCCAACCTGCACGATCCGTCGGAGGACCCGCCAGCCGTCCGATCCCCGCCGCTCAAGATCTAACGGTGGGCGGTAATTTTCACTCCCCGACCTACCGATCTTTAGCGTCCGGGGAAAGTGGTTTCCCGCCCCGTACAAGGGACGCGTGGCAAGCAGTGGGGTTGTTCGGAGTCCCCCTCCCCGATACCGCCTTTGCCCAAAGGTGGTGCGGGGAACCCACTTACCACCGTTCCTTTACCGCCTTCCCTTACGTCATCACTACGTCAGCATGATGTAGCACCCTCCTCCGCCCCCGCGCCATACCATCCTCCACGTAGCCCTGCCACTGCATCTACCCGCCACCGTGTCCTGCCACCCTAGCCTACACCTCAGCAGCCACGTCACCTCCGTACCCGGGCCCCGCCATGACGTCATGTTGACGTCATCAGCAGAAAGGCACCAATTACCCATATTTTCTGAATTTTGTCGTTAAAGTCATGTTTTAGGCAGTTTTTATGCCATTTTCGCGGAAAAGAAAAGCTAGCCGTTGCAGCTGCCAAAGCACCTCCAGACCTCCAAATTCAAAATCCAACCGCTCAAATTCATCTAGTCGACCTCCAGAGTTCAGCCAGCAGGCTTTTCAAGCGTTTCATCCAGGTATTCACCGTAATTCCTCTGTTGGCCTATGCATACCATTTCTCTATAAAATTGCCATTAAAATACCTGTTGAATTCCACATAAACTCTGCACCTACTACCTAAAGTGAGCCAAGTCATCCTGCTTACCCTCAGAACCAGAAATTCAGCACCCAAACAGGAAATTCGCGGGCCAAAACGGTGAAATTATCTTCAAGGTGCCCGGCATTGTTCCCTTTTGCCAGGTGTGGACCAACAACATTTTTCCACCAAAGTAAATCTCACTCACCCTCTGCAGTTCACCCCTAGCAATTCACAATCTCTGTGAACCTACCAAGACTGCAGAAGCAAGCCTGTGTTTTCACTATAAAAAGCATTTCAGACTTAGTCCACAGTTGGCCTATCACCTAAGCTCTTAACAGTTTTGCAAACCAGTGCACCCATATTATTCCAAATCAAACCATACAATGGCTGCCCTTGTACCCACAACTCTCAGTGTGGCTCCACTAAATCCACCCAATAAAGACCTGCAGTCTTTAGCTCTTGCTGACCAGGACTACCTTATCGAAGACTATGTGGGAATCAGAGATTTTCTACAAACCTTCAGACAGCTGAGAGAGGACTATCTGATGGGTCATGACACATATGGCATCTGGGAATCAAACCTGCCATACTATTGTCTCCCCTCTGTGAATGTATTTCCTGAAATCATTCGCCTATGTGCTGAGAACTATGACGTGCACCACAGGGCCATCAGCACCCCATCTGGGAGGGTCCTTTTCTACATTAATCCTGAGACCATCAACAAAATGCTACATTTTGACCAGACAGAGCTGTTGTTCCCATTCTCTATGAACTATCTGCTGGACACTGGTACCAAAATGACCATTGAGGAGATTCAAAGGGTCACCAGGACATTCATGAGACCTGAGTGCCAGCCTACAGGGCCACCTCCTTACTTGGATGTCCATTTCACTAAAGAAGGTAGATTACTCCTGGACATGATTGCTTATGTGCTGGGGTATAGCACCAGTGAGCATGTGGACCAAACCATGCTAGTATTGCTGGCTGTTTACAGCCCAGGCCAACCCCCTGCCCGCAAATACAACTTTGCCAAGTTCATTGCTAATAAAATTCATGATCAGCTGAGCAAAGTAGGCAGGCAGGGTGTCTTCAGGTACTCAGCCTATATTTATCATCTCTTCATGTATTATCATACTGAGGCTTTTCCATGCTATATCAAAAAGCTGGATTATAGAGGGGAAAGAAGATCTGTCATCTTCTGGACCTCTGTCTATCACAATGTCACAAACTCGCCCTATTCCTATTGTGAGTTTGTTGACCAATTTGTGTATCCAGTCTCTTGCCTATTAATGAGGTCCCCCCCTCCCAGAATGTCAACAGAGATACAGAAGGCTCTGCAGCTCTCAAAGAAATGTAAAATAGGTGATTGGTACCTATATGAGGAACACACAGTCATCAGGGTCTATGGCTGTGAGCTCTGTCCTTTCAGACTCCCAAAGTATGTGCCCATGAGGTTATTTGCCTTGGAATATTATAGGCAATTGATTCAGTCTGACCTCACCCATTTCCACAACTCCAGGAAGAAGGCTCACCTCAAGTTCAAACACCAGTTGGGCCCATTCATCATGAATAAAAAGGAAGGATGGGAGGATGCTGACCTCATCCTCAAGGACAAATATAAACTGTCATACAGTTTCTGGTGGGTCCCTTATGACCCTGAGGGCGTCATCTCTGCAAGAAGAACCAAATACAGACTCCTAGGTTATAGGCATTGTCAATACTCACATATTGAGAAATATGCCAACCAGCAAGAATGGCTGCAGGGTACTTTAGTTGAAAATCTCACTGAAGATGAAATAATGCTTAAGAATATGATGGAGCTTGAAAAGACCTTTGACCTAGACTCTGTGCAGCAGGTACCCCTCAAACGGCCTCACTCAGCAGGAGAAGGGACCTCGGCCACAAGGACTGCACCACAGGCCCCCTCTACATCAGCACCGATGACAGACAAAGGCAAAGGCATAATGGGTGCAGAGGAAGAAGCAGTGAAAGAAAAGCCTGCCCTTGTAACAGAGCAGAAAACAGAACAGCAGCAAGGGAAAACTGTCCTTCCTCAAACTGAGCTACCAGCAGCTCCAGCACTGCAAATTCCACCCCCACAAACTGAGCCAGTAACTGCTCCAATTTTACAGACCCCAGCACATGAGGAAAGGGGGGCAAAAAGAGATAGAGAAGAGTCCACTCCTCTCAGTGGATCCTCCCACCAGCCAGAAGCCAAAAGGCAAAGAGCAGACTCCCCAGAGGTAGAAGACATTACTGAAGATGTCTTGGACAGTGCAAGAAAGGACAGGGAGGGCAGTCAGCATACAGGTACAAGCTCCTTTCAGCAGGAGCAAACTTTACAGCTCGGTTTGGAGGTGTCCTCTTCTTCCCAACAAAGCAAGAAGCCCAAGAGCACCAAGGCTTCTTTCAAACAAATAAAGGCTCAAAATGAGCTGCTAAGGGCTGAAGTCTACAAGAAATTCATAGATGCAACACCAGCCCAGCAAGAAAGGCTAATGTCGGTATATGACATTCAGCAGGAAAAATTGCTTCTCAGCCACTTTAAGCCCAAAGGGCCGCAGCCTAAGACAGCTGTAGATTTTGTAAAGACAAGGGTGGAGGTCTTAGCCAGAGATATACATCCCATGGACCAGATTGAACTCCATAAGCAAGCTGGGGAGATGGTCTATGCAACCTTGGTAGAGAAGGCCACCATGGCCCATGAGCTGAAAGAGTCCCTAAAAAACACCAACACCCAGTTGGATTTTAAGAGAATGTCCTCTCAGGCCAAAGACAATAGAATAAAGTCTCTTGAGGAGATCATCATTGATCTAGGACATGATCCGAGTGATCCAACGGGTGTGAAGGCCCTCATGAAGAAGAAAGATGATGACCTCAATGCATTGAAGAAAATATTGAAGCTGCAGCCCACAGAGCACCCTCAAACAGCAGAACTTCAAAAGCAAAAACAGGCTGAGGACCAACTAGACCTCCTAATGCAGCAAGACCAGAGGATCAGGGAATTGGAGAAAGAGCTGGAAGGAGCACTACAAGATAAACAGGGAGAATCCACTTCCCAAGCTCCTCCAACTACTTCCACAACAGCAGCAACTTCAGGGGCAGCAGTGGCCCCCACAACAGAAGCAGTAGGAACAACAACAGCTCCAGAAGCCAGCAAAAGTGTAGAGGAATTGACCAAGGCTATCAAAGAAATGGAACTCCAGGCCAATGAAATAAATTAGGCCAAGGAAAAATTGGCAGAACTGGATGCCAAGTATGACAAGTCGAAGGTTACTATGGCTGAACAGGGCAGAGAGATAAAGGCCCTCAAGGACAAGATAAAGGCCTTAGAAAAAGAGCTGAATCTAGAAACAGCCATGGAAGACATAAAGAGGATTCTATGGGCCAAAATAGGCCAATCCATCACTCAACAATGGAGATCAATAAAAACAATGCATGAACAGATGGACTTGTTGAGCCAAGCACAAATAGAAATTAATAAGGCCAAAACACTGCTGCAAAACAGACCAGAGCAGGCCAACAAAATGATAGACTTCCTGAACAGGCAGGAAAAGGAGGAACTGGCAGCCATAGGCATTCCCAATAGAATAGAGGTTGTCCTCACTGCCAAGAAGGTGCTAACTCTCAGGAGCTATGTGCAAACTGTGGAGAGGAAGTGCTATGAGATCACATCAGATGTGGAGGAATTCAAAGTTAAGTTGGCAGTGCTGCAAGCAAAGGCCTGCCCAGCCTCCTAACTGGTGCAGGAAAACTAGTCTCCTGGGATCAATTTGCCAACAGAATGGCAACATACATTGAGAATCAGATTACTGGAGCTGGCAGTACATCTGAACAAACAGGACCTCCCTCAGGACAGAGCTTGTATGACAAATTAGAAGGCCTGTTCTTTATTGAGAATGAAGTGAATCATCTTTTTGAGACTCCTCCTAATTTCTACAGATATACAGAGGCCAATGAGACCTTGATAACGATTAGGAGGCATCAAATGCCCAAAGAGGATTGGTGGCAAGCAATGCTTCAAATTCTGCCACGGTAGCTTCAGCTGTTCAGTCACTACCAGCTCCAGGTCACTACAAGACAACAACATGATAAAGTCAGCATTAAAAGCAGCTGAAATGTGACTCAGAACATAGACAACGGCGGCTAGCCCAAAATGTGAAAGAAATGCACAAATTTTGGCAGCGTACCATCAGCCGACTCCAACTGCCACCAAGACAACAAGCTCTGGCCAATTTTTGACAGCTAAGGCAACAAAAGTTATTACAGCACTAACTTTCTCAGCTGCTACACTCCAGCGGTTGGCATGCTATTAATGTAGCATTCACTCTCCATGCAGATATTTTCTTATGTAAACTTTCTATATATACTCCCCTTAGTAACGCATAAGGGGTTGGTAATTTTCTCTATGAGACAAATGTATTGTACACTTTCCGAATTAGCTAATACAAAGGGTTGGATGAGCTCAGTGATTTCCTGAAATATTTGATGTCTGGATGATGCTCCATGTGCTGATGCAGAATTCCTATGTTGTCTGATGAAATAACAAGTTTTCTCCAAACTCTGTTCATGTTTTACTTATGTTTGTCAAAATCATACTCATCTTATACTAAGCTAGCAGTAAAAAGAAAGAATAGTGCAGGACTTGTTTCGCTACACCTTGTACTCAATTTTTACTACTGTAAATGTTTGTCTTCAGGATTACTATGCACATGAATTCTTAATTGCTCATGTCTATATTGATTCTATAAGTATGAATACTACCTAGAAATTCTTAATTGCTTCTAGGACAATATTCCCCTTGTGTTTCTTTAGTAGTTCACTGCAAGATTCTTCACTGCCTTGCATTAACTGGATACACTCCACTTAATCACTATTATAAACGTTGTTCTCAGACACTAATCTGGCTCTGCAGCATCACTACAGCAAATCGCTCAGCACCTCAAAATAACTAAAGGACCACTGACTCCATAGCCCAATGGACTAGAACACTTCGGAGAATGCATAAGCACCTTGACTGAAATTATCATCCAACCAAAACCTTAAACAAACCTGAACAACGTAGCTAGCCTAAAATACTATCAAACAGAGACAAATTATAAAGAGAGAGCCCTCTCTGATTACAGTTTGGCTAGGAACTGTAATCCAAAGATTGGTTAGTGGTTACCCCGGCTGTATTCCCTTGAGAGTCAAAGGGAACAACCTGGGTGTTAACATAAATGGCGACTCCGCTGGGGACTTCTTAGGATTTTCCAATTTCTATACATCTCTCAAAGCTACAAATCAAGCCTGAAATTAGTGAGGAGGCCTTCAAAACTGTTTCTGTGTCACATTGACAACTTTAGGGAAGAGCTTTTTCAGTGAATCTTCATCTCAGCTTTGAAATATATATAGCCATTCCAAAATCTTTATCCAGTCCTTGCAGATATAAAAACTTCCTATAAAATCCTAAAAACAGTTAGAAGTTGGCTCCCAAGAAAAATCCACGGCATACTAGGGTAAATCCTGACCCTAATCCACCCATCATTGTTGATAATCCAAATACTATCCCTAGAAACATTAGCAGGCAGCAAAGGCAGGAGCAGCCTGCTGATTTAACCTCAGATTCAGATCATCCCAGCCTCATCTCTACTCCATGCAAGGTCCTTTTCCGGTCTACCCCTAGTACCCCTAGTTCCCCTAGTTCACCATCCACATCTCAAAGTCCTCCTCTCACATCTTCATCCACTGCACATATCCCCTTGACCAACACTCTAGGTGCTACCACACCTGTTACCCCTGTAGTACACACCGTTCCTTTTATCCCAGTTGCCCCTGTAAATCCCCCAAACCTTGTGAATATGGCTAACAGATATGCACCCTTGCAAATACCAGCTAATGCTGCAGCTCTACCGCAAGACTACCAAACCAAAATCTCATATTTTGACTCCAACGGCCCTTTGACAGCTGTCCAGCATGCCAAAAGGATGCAAGACCATTTTGAGACCTATGAAATAGATGATGACAGTGTGAGAATGAGGATGTTTGTTCAAAGCCTAACTGGGGATGTAAGAACTTGGTTTAGATCCCTGAATGCAAATTCCATCACAACTCCTGATGAACTGTATCAAGCCTTTACTAGCAGATGGGAAAAGAAGAAGGATCCTCTGCACATACTTGGTGAATATGACACTATCAAAAGAGGTCCCCAAGAGACTGTTTTGGAGTATTGTGCAAGATTCAACAATGTATATAACGCAATCCCACAAAATTTAAGACCCCCTCCTGATTTAGCTTTGTACAAATTCCCTGATGGTTTTGACCCTGACATGGCCTATCAGTTAAAGGAAAGAGATCCTCAATCCCTTGCAGAGGCCCAAAGGGTTGCTGTCACAGTGGAAGCTAACCTGATTGCTAAAAGAAACAGAGCAAGGCTGGAAAAGAGAACAGCCTTTAAAGAGGAACCCTCTGCTTTTGATCAAAAGCTGGATGCAATACTCACTGGAATGAAAAGATTGGGTGATAGAGTGGAATCGGTTGAGAGAAAATCATCATGGGAAGCACCACAAAACAACCCTCCTAGGAATCCGAATTTTAGGAGAACTCAAAACCCAGGCATTGGAAAGCCCAGTGCTGACCAAGACATAAGACCCCCTTTCCAAGAAAATTATGCAGAAACTTCCACATCAACTGAGCCCAATGAAGATCCTGAGATTAATTTAATGGGTCTAGATGGTGAAAGTCAAGTTTTCTTAACACAAGAAGATCATGAGGATGATGAAATCAAACTGTTCCAAACTAAATCAGGTGAATCCTTTGACTTTAAACAAGGCTATGACACTGCTGTTTATGAAGTCCATAAACAATACAAGCTAAGGAGCAGAACTGTGAATGTAAATCAGCCTAAAAAGGTAAAGGATAATCAGCAGCCTAAAAGAGCCATAGTCACAGAACCTAGTGACAAAACAAATTCACCTACAGAAGAAGTAATTATTGAAGAGATCACTGAACCATTATCCTTAAAACAGCAGCCTCTGGCCACTCCATCCTCTCAACCTAATTTAAGTGTTACTCCTCAAGAGATGAGTAAAAGAGACAAGTCCCAAAATCAAGATAAAAATCAAGAAGAAGATCTAGTGAACAAGGAAAGGACTGTTATCCATAACCCTAAGACCCAATCTGAAAAACCGTTTGACCTAGAAACAGAAATTGGCAAACTAAAGATAGCAATTCCTCTCTCAGAACTAGCCAAGCATGACATCTATAAACAACAGATCAAGAAGTCCCTTCAACTCACTAGCAACAAAGATGATGTCAATGTGTTGGATGACACCCCAGAACTACTGTTTGGCCTAGAAGTGGATGGAAAAACAGTAGTCACAGGGGTATTACCTTTTTATGTCAGCTTACATATTCATGATAAGATATTACATAATGCAATGTTTGACTCAGGTGCCTCTCACAATCTCATGCCAAAAGCAGTCATGGAGAGATTGAATCTAGATATAACAAGACCATACAAGGACCTGTTTTCCTTTGACTCCAGCCAAGTCAAGTGTTTAGGGCTCATAAAAGATTTATGTGTGTCTCTGGTTCAATACCCAAACAAAACAATTCTAATGGATGTTGTAGTTGCTGATATCCCACCTAAGTATGGGATGCTGTTATCAAGATCATGGGGAGCTAAACTCCAAGGTTCCCTACAATTAGACATGTCATATGCCACCATCTCTGTTTTTGGGCAACCAAAAAGACTATACAGAGAAACACTCATGAAATACATGCTCAGCAGTGAAGAAAAGCCTCAAAACTTTCCCATATATGCTGTCCATTAAGACATAGATTCATACATTCTTTTCAATGACAGCACAACTCCCTCAAAAAATGATGTTGAAACCAAGATACTCATACAAGAGGAAGACACTAATGAAAGAACTACCACCAATGACACAGCAGTCAATCAATTACTAGACACTGCTGCTGCTCTAGATGTCAAGCATATCCAATCAAATGATGAGTCTGTCCTAGAGGACAGGCCAGATGAAAAACCAGAACTTCAACTTACATTTCCAGTCCATGAACAAATCATTAAATCTCCTTCACAACAAGATATTCTATGGTTCCTTGAATTTGATGGCTCAGTCAACAAATTAGGGGCAGGAGTTGGAGTTTGGGTACACAATAAAGAAAACAGTCATGCAGAAGGCAGAGCCTATAGATTAAACTTCAAATGTACTAATAACATGGCAGAATATGAAGCTCTTTTACTAGGCCTCAAGTTAGTAAAGTTCTTGCAAGCTGCCAGGGTTTCAATCATGGGTGATTCAGATCTAGTTATTCAACAAGTGAAGGGAAATTTTGTCACAAATGACAAAAGACTAAGGTCTTATAGGTATGCTGTTGCTGAAGTACTAAACTTTTTCTCTGAATTCCAAATCACTAAAATTCCTAGGACCCACAATCTGCATGCTCATAGTTTGGCCACATTTGCTAGTACTTGCAAATTACCATTGGAACCTAACAATTGTTTCACAGCTGAGATAAAACATAGACCCTCCATTCCAATTAATGTTAAAGATTGGCAAGTATTTGAGGATGATATGCAAATAAACAATTTTTTAACGCTGCAACAGGAGTTTGTAGGATTAAATATTGATACTGACACAGCAAGTCAATCACAAATACTTGACATAGCAAGTCAATCACAAATACTTGACACAGCAAGTCAATCACCAATACTTGACACAACAAGTCAATCACAAATACAGTTTGAACAGATCAACTACCCAATATCACCTAGAACAGCAAAACAAATGCTAAATCCAACTATTTTCAACAAGGAAAACATTCAGCAAATTCAACCAATCAGTTGTGAGGAAGTGGCCAATGCTGAAACTGAAATCATAGAGCTAAAAGACAATTTTCTGCCAACAGGCCTAACTCCACTAGAGGACATCTTTGATTCAAATGATATTCCCAGAAAACCAAAAATGCAGCCCTTAAATGCAGCCATTGAAGAATGCAACATTGGTACCATTGACAAACCCAAAATAATAAAATTATCTGCATCTCTACCTCCTGATCAAAAGCCTAAATACATTGACCTCTTTAAAGAGTTCCAGGATGTTTTTGCATGGAGTTATGAGGACCTAAAGTCCTATGATACTTCTGTTATCCAGCATAAAATCCCTCTCAAGCCTGATCAAAAACCCTTTAAACAAAAATTGAGGAGAATCAATCCTATGCTTCTCCCAGCAATGGAACAAGAGGTACAGAAAATGTTCAAGGCAGGCATCATAGCACCTATCAGATTCTCTGAGTGGATTTCAAACCTAGTCCCTACAAGAAAGAAAACCGGTGAAATAAGGCTGTGTGTGGATCTAAGAAATCTGAACCAAGTATCCCTCAAAGACAACTATCCCTTACCCAAGATGGATCACATTCTCCAAAGAGTGGTAGGGGCCTCAAGGATCTCATTACTTGATGCATTCTCAAGATTTAATCAAATCTTAGTACACCCTGATGATCAAGACAAAACTGCATTCACAACCCCATGGGGAACTTTCAAATATGTAAAAATGCCTTTTGGGTTGAAAAATGCAGGGGAAACTTTTCAGAGAGCAATGGATATTGCTTTTGCAAAGGAGATTCATGACTTTTTAGTCATTTACTTAGATGACCTCACACCTTTTTCAAAATCTGACCAAGAACATTTAAAACACTTGAGGCAGATTTTCTTAACATGTAGGAAATATGGAATTTCCTTGAATCCCAAGAAGTCTCTATTTGGTTTGGAAGAAGGTAAACTGTTAGGACATATCATTTCAAACGATGGCATAAGAATTGATCCAGACAGGATACAAGCTATTCTACAAATGCCCCACCCAAGAAATATCAAAGAATTGCAAGGATTTTTGGGAAAAATCAATTTCTTGAGAAGGTTTATCCCAAACTTAGCAGAACTAATCAGATTACTAAATAACATGCTAAAGAAAGATTCAAAAGTGAAATGGACAGTTGAAGCAAATCAAGCCTTTGAAGGTATAAAGCTGGCTCTTACCCAAACCCCGGTCTTGACCAATCCTCAATTTGACAGAGAATTTATCATTTTCTCTTTTGCCTCCCAGCATACTATTGCTGTTGTTTTATTACAGAAAGATGATCAAGGGAATGAGAAGCCAATTGCTTTCTTAGCAGAGCTCTTAGGGATGCACCTCTGAAATACCAAATCATGGAAAAGCAAGCTTATGCTTTGGTCAAGGCTATCAAAGACTTTAGGATCTATATTCTATATTCCCATGTTGTAGCATATGTGCCAAGTCCTATTGTGAAAGACATACTCACTCAAGAAAACCTAGAGGGCAGGAGAGGAAAATGGATTGCCAGCATCTTGGAATTTGATATTGAGATAAAACCTACAAAACTAATAAAAGGGCAAGGTCTGGCCAAACTAATGACAGAAGCAAACTTCCAAGCCTTAGACATAAACCAGCTGGACAGTGAACCAGAGCTAGCGACTCCAAAGATCAATGTAGCCTTTGAACAATCCCCTTGGTACTCTGATATATGTTATGTATTGCAAAACCTGTGTGCTCCCCCAGGATTGTCCAGAACTAAATGTAGGTTCTTAAAAATGAAAGCTTCTAAATTCTGTGTTATGGATGGAAATTTATTTTGGAAAAACCATGAAGGGATATTGCTAAACTGCCTAATTGAAAATGAAACTGACAATATCATAAAAGAATTTCATGCAGGTGACTGTGGTGACACTTGTACTGGAAGTCCACCGTGGATAAAATACTAAGGGCAGGTTACTACTGGCCCACCATGTTCTCTGATGTCAAGAAATTTACCACCTCATGTCATAAATGTCAAGTGTTTGAGGGAAAGAGACAGTTACTGCCACTTCCCTTAAGACCTATTGCAACAGAGAGACCTTTTCAACAATGGGGCTTGGATTTCATTGGGGAAATTCATCCCTCATCTTCAGGCCAACACAGCTGGATCTTAACAGCCACAGACTACTTCACCAAGTGGATTGAAGCTGCTCCATGCAGACAAGCAAATGATTCAACAATCATTCCGTTTTTGGAGAATAACATATTGGCTAGATTTGTCTGCCCTGACAAATAATAACAGACAATGCTGCTGCTTTTAGATCCAAGAAAATGGTGAATTTCTGCCACAAATTTCACATTACCTTGGGCCATTCTACTGCATACTATCCCCAAGGAAATGGCCTTGCTGAATCATCAAATAAAAGCCTGGTAAACATTATAAAGAAAGTGCTAGAAGAGAACAAGAAGAATTGGCATAAGAAGCTGGTTAATGCCTTATGGGCAGATAGACTAACAACCAAAAGATCGATTGGGACCAGCCCATATGAGCTGGTTTATGGATTAGAAGCCAAATTTCCTTCATCACTAGGGGTTCCTGTTATGAAACTTCTTCAAGAAAGCCAAGCTGAACCAAACGATATGCAAAGAAGGATCAATCAAATCATATGTTTGCAGCAAACCAGAGACCAAGTTTTCAGCAGAGTTCAAGTTCTACAAGAAAAATTAAAGAAGGCCTTTGACAGAAGAACTAAGGCAGAAGACTTTAATGTTGGAGACAAAGTCCTCAAATGGGACTCAAGGAGAGAAGATAAAGGAAAACATGGAAAATTTGATTCCCTTTGGAGAGGACCTTTTTCTGTCCAAGCAGTACAAGGAAACAACACTTATTTCCTTAAAAGTCTTAATGAAACTGATTTGGATGAAGGTCCTGTGAATGGCAGGATGCTGAAGCACTATTTTGACTGTTACCTATAAGTGCAGCCTGAGTTTCCCTTGTACATATCCAGATGTATATATTATTTTCTGTTAAGATGTAAAAATGCAGTTTCTCAAGTTTTATTAACTATCAGCAAAAGGTAAATAGGCTCAGAGATCTACCAAGAACGAAGAGCACAATTTTGCATTTCAAAGCAGCATACTTCAAGTTTGGTAAAAGCAGTCAAGGGCCAAGGCATTCTAACCTGCTGTTCTTGGTCTTTCAAATGAAAAACCATCCCCATGTGGAGCCACTGTTAGCCACCTATACCAATAGGTTTCATATTTCATGATTGGCAAGGAAAGGTCCAAATATGCTCTGCTTTGATGATGCAAAGATCCCATATTTCCATGAGAAAACATGCCGTGTATATAGCTTGATGTTGTCTAAACCTTGATGGATGGTCCAACAGCCTAATCTGGATCATGCCATGTTTTAAATTTTCAGTTGTAGAATAGAGAAAGAAGTCTGTCCAAACTGTTTAATCTTGGCAGACAAGTAGTTTAGGTAGAGAAAAAAGGCTCCCAACTGCTTAATCTGGGACCTTGGAAGAAATAAGGGTAGAAGTAGATAGAAAATCAAAAGGAAAGGCCAGAGAAAAGAAAAGGCAAGCAAGGGTCTGCAAGTCTAAGTGCACCCTCCAAGAAGAAACAAAAAATGCTAGGCAGGTAGATGGGTAGGCAGATGGGGTTGCAGAAGAATCATTCCTAGAAATTGAAGGTGTGCTAACCTATTTCACAAAGCAAGATCAATGGAGTGAGAAGTCCTTCTTCTCCATCAGGTTGCAGCAAGAAAAGAAGCATGTCTAACTTCCCAAATTTTCCCCTATTCCAATTCATTTACTAACATCCCATCATCAGTTGAGATTCATGGAAGAATTGATGGTTTTATGGTGGTTCTTAGTCCTATTAGAAGCCACATTTCTTGTCTAAAAATCTTTTTATTTTGATCTACTCCCTAAGCTAAGTTATTTTCAAATAAACTTAGTGTTATCTCCCCCCCTCCACTCCTTTCATCCATATTAACCCTAACTCTATTATATAATTCCCCTATGTTACCTTTTTCCTTACTAGTATAACACCATGGTGTATAAACCCCAAACATAGTATAAATATCCCTCCCCTTGGCACTATAGCCAAATAAGTTGTTTAAGGAGACTTCAGTCCACCAGGGGCTGTGGTCAACCCTGTCTTGTTATGAGCAACAACCTCTCCCCTAAACCCTTACCTTCCATCGGCTCAAAACGCCACAGTAAGCCCCTTCCCCCTGCTAAACCCACTCCTAAACCTCTTTTTTCCTTATAAAACCCTTGTAAAACCCTTGAAAAACCCAAAATCCTGAAAAAATACATGAAAAACCCCTAACCCTAAGGTTTTCCGCCAAAAATATTTAAATGAGTATTTTAATAAGCCAACGGGACCTCCCAACCTGCACGATCCGTCGGAGGACCCGCCAGCCGTCCGATCCCCGCCGCTCAAGATCTAACGGTGGGCGGTAATTTTCACTCCCCGACCTGCCAACCTTTAGCGTCCGGGGAAAGTGGTTTCCCGCCCCGTACAAGGGACGCGTGGCAGGCGGTGGGGTTGTTCGGAGCCCCCCTCCTCGATATCGCCTTTGCCCAAAGGTGGTGTGGGGAACCCGCTTACCACCGTTCCTTTACCGCCTTCCCTTACGTCATCACTACGTCAGCATGACGTAGCGCCCTCCTCCGCCCCCGCGCCATACGATCCTCCACGTATCCCTGCCACTGCATCTACCCGCCACCGTGTCCTGCCACCTTGGCCTACACCTCAGTAGCCACGTCACCTCCATACCCGGGCCCCGCCATGACTTCATGCTGACGTCATCGGCAGAAAGGCACCAATTACCCATATTTTCCGAATTTTGTCGTTAAAGTCATGTTTTAGGCAGTTTTTATGCCATTTTCGCGGAAAAGAAAAGCTAGCCGTTGCAGCTGCCAAAGCACCTCCAGACCTCCAAATTCAAAATCCAATCGCTCAATTTCATCCAGTCGACCTCCAGAGTTCAGCCAGCAGGCTTTTCAAGCGTTTCATCCAGGTATTCACCGTAATTCCTCTGTTGGCCTATGCATACCATTTCTCTATAAAATTGCCATTAAAATACATGTTGAATTCCACATAAACTCTGCACCTACTACCTAAAGTGAGCCAAGTCATCCTGCTTACCCTCAGAACCAAAAATTCAGCACTCAAACAGGCAATTCGCGGGCCAAAACGGTGAAATTATCTTCAAGGTGCTCGGCATTGTTCCCTTTTGTCGGGTGTGGACCAACAACATTTTTCCACCAAAGTAAATCTCACTCACCCTCTGCAGTTCACCCCTAGCAATTCACAATCTCTGTGAACCTACCAAGACTGCAGAAGCAAGCCTGTGTTTTCACTATAAAAAGCATTTCAGACTTAGTCCACAGTTGGCCTATCACCTAAGCTCTTAACAGCTTTGCAAACCAGTGCACCCATATTATTCCAAATCAAACCATACAATGGCTGCCCCTGTACCCACAGCTCTCAGTGTGGCTCCACTAAATCCACCCAATAAAGACCTGCAGTCTTTAGCTCTTGCTGACCAGGACTACCTTATCGAAGACTATGTGGGAAGCAGAGATTTTCTGCAAACCTTCAGACAGCTGAGAGAGGACTATCTGATGGGTCATGACACATATGGCATCTGGGAATCAAACCTGCCATACTATTGTCTCCCCTCTGTGAATGTATTTCCTGAAATCATTCGCCTATGTGCTGAGAACTATGACGTGCACCACAGGGCCATCAGCACCCCATCTGGGAGGGTCCTTTTCTACATTAATCCTGAGACCATCAACAAAATGCTGCATTTTGACCAGAAAGAGCTGTTGTTCCCATTCTCTATGAACTATCTGCTGGACACTGGTACCAAAATGACCAGTGAGGAGATTCAAAGGGTCACCAGGACATTCATGAGACCTGAGTGCCAGCCTACAGGGCCACCTCCTTACTTGGATGTCCATTTCACTAAAGAAGGAAGATTACTCCTGGACATGATTGCTTATGTGCTGGGGTACAGCACCAGTGAGCATGTGGACCAAACCATGCTAGTATTGCTGGCTGTTTACAGCCCAGGCCAACCCCCTGCCCGCAAATACAACTTTGCCAAGTTCATTGCTAATAAAATTCATGATCAGCTGAGCAAAGTAGGCAGGCAGGGTGTCTTCAGGTACTCAGCCTATATTTATCATCTCTTCATGTATTATGAGACTGAGGCTTTTCCATGCTATATCAAAAAGCTGGATTATAGAGGGGAAAGAAGATCTGTCATCTTCTGGACCTCTGTCTATCACAATGTCACAAACTCGCCCTATTCCTATTGTGAGTTTGTTGACCAATTTGTGTATCCAGTCTCTTGCCTATTAATGAGGTCCCCCCCTCCCAGAATGTCAACAGAGATACAAAAGGCTCTGCAGCTCTCAAAGAAATGTAAAATAGGTGATTGGTACCTATATGAGGAACACACAGTCATCAGGGTCTATGGCTGTGAGCTCTGTCCTTTCAGACTCCCAAAGTATGTGCCCATGAGGTTATTTGCCTTGGAATATTATAGGCAATTGATTCAGTCTGACCTCACCCATTTCCACAGCTCCAGGAAGAAGGCTCACCTCAAGTTCAAACACCAGTTGGGCCCATTCATCATGAATAAAAAGGAAGGATGGGAGGATGCTGACCTCATCCTCAAGGACAAATATAAACTGTCATACAGTTTCCGGTGGGTCCCTTATGACCCTGAGGGCGTCATCTCTGCAAGAAGAACCAAATACAGACTCCTAGGTTATAGGAATTGTCAATACTCACATATTGAGAAATATGCCAACCAGCAAGAATGGCTACAAGGTACTTTAGTTGAAAAGCTCACTGAAGATGAAATAATGCTTAAGAATATGATGGAGCTTGAAAAGACCTTTGACCTAGACTCTGTGCAGCAGGTACCCCTCAAACGGCCTCACTCAGCAGGAGAAGGGACCTCGGCCACAAGGACTGCACCACAGGCCCCCTCTACATCAGCACCGGCGACAGACAAAGGCAAAGGCATAATGGGTGCAGAGGAAGAAGCAGTGAAAGAAAAGCCTACCCTTGTAACAGAGCAGCAAATAGAACAGCAGCAAGGGCAAACTGTCCTTCCTCAAACTGAGCTACCAGCAGCTCCAGCACTGCAAATTCCACCCCCACAAACTGAGCCAGTAACTGCTCCAATTTTACAGACCCCAACACATGAGGAAAGGGGGACAAAAAGAGATAGAGAAGAGTCCACTCCTCTCAGTGGATCCTCCCACCAGCCAGAAGCCAAAAGGCAAAGAGCAGACTCCCCAGAGGTAGAAGACATTACTGAAGATGTCTTGGATAGTGCAAGAAAGGACAGGGAGGGCAGTCAGCATACAGGTACAAGCTCCTTTCAGCAGGAGCAAACTTTACAGCTCGGTTTGGAGGTGTCCTCTTCTTCCCAACAAAGCAAGAAGCCCAAGAGCACCAAGGCTTCTTTCAAACAAATAAAGACTCAAAATGAGCTGCTAAGGGCTGAAGTCTACAAGAAATTCATAGATGCAACACCAGCCCAGCAAGAAAGGCTAATGTCGGTATATGACATTCAGCAGGAAAAATTGCTTCTCAGCCACTTTAATCCCAAAGGGCCGCAGCCTAAGATAGTTGCAGATTTTGTAAAGACAAGGGTGGAGGTCTTAGCCAGAGATATACATCCCATGGACCAGATTGAACTCCATAAGCAAGCTGGGGAGATGGTCTATGCAACCTTGGTAGAGAAGGCCACCATGGCCCATGAGTTGAAAGAGTCCCTAAAAAACACCAACACCCAGTTGGATTTTGAGAGAATGTCCTCTCAGGCCAAAGACAATAGAATAAAGTCTCTTGAGGAGACCATCATTGATCTAGGACATGATCCGAGTGATCCAACGGGTGTGAAGGCCCTCATGAAGAAGAAAGATGATGACCTCAATGCATTGAAGAAAAGATTGAAGCTGCAGCCCACAGAGCACCCTCAAACAGCAGAACTTCAAAAGCAAAAACAGGCTGAGGACCAACTAGACCTCCTAATGCAGCAAGACCAGAGGATTAGGGAATTGGAGAAAGAGCTGGAAGGAGCACTACAAGATAAACAGGGAGAATCCACTTCCCAAGCTCCTCCAACTACTTCCACAACAGAAGCAACTTCAGGGGTAGTAGTGGCCCCCACAACAGAAGCAGCAGGAACAACAACAGCTCCAGAAGCCAGCAAAAGTGTAGAGGAATTGACCAAGGCTATCAAAGAAATGGAGCTCCAGGCCAATGAAATAAATAAGGCCAAGGAAAAATTGACAGAACTGGATGCCAAGTATGACAAGTCGAACGTTACTGTGGCTGAACAGGGCAGAGAGATAAAGGCCCTCAAGGACAAGATAAAGGCCTTAGAAAAAAAGCTGAATCTAGAAACAGCCATGGCAGACATAAAGAGGATTCTATGGGCCAAAATAGGCCAATCCATCACTCAACAATGGAGATCAATAAAAACAATGCATGAACAGATGGACTTGTTGAGCCAAGCACAAATAGAAAGTAATAAGGCCAAAACACTGCTGCAAAACAGACCAGAGCAGGCCAACAGAATGATAGACTTCCTGAACAGGCAGGAAAAGGAGGAACTGGCAGCCATAGGCATTCCCAACAGAACAGAGGCTGTCCTCACTGCCAAGAAGGTGCTAACTCTCAGGAGCTATGTGCAAACTGTGGAGAGGAAGTGCTATGAGATCACAGCATATGTGGAGGAATTCAAAGTTAAGTTGGCAGTGCTGCAAGCAAAGGGCCTGCCCAGCCTCCTAACTGGTGCAGGAAAACTAGTCTCCTGGGATCAATTTGCCAACAGAATGGCAACATACATTGAGAATCAAATTACTGGAGCTGGCAGTACATCTGAACAAACAGGACCTCCCTCAGGACAAAGCTTGTATGACAAATTAGAAGGCCTGTTCTTTATTGAGAATGAAGTGAATCATCTTTTTGAGACTCCTCCTAATTTATATAGATATACAGAGGCCGATGAGACCTTGATAAAGATTAGGAGGCATCAAATGCCCAAAGAGGATTGGTGGCAAGCAATGCTTCAAATTCTGCCACGGTAGCTTCAGCTGTTCAGTCACTGCTAGCTCCAGGTCACTACAAGACAACAACATGATAAAGTCAGCATTAAAAGCAGCTGAAATGTGACTCAGCACATAGACAACAGCGGCTAGCCCAAAAGGTGAAAGAAATGCGCAAATTTTGGCAGCGTACCATCAGCCGACTCCAACTGCCACCAAGACAACAGGCTCTGACCAATTTTTGACAGTTAAGGCAACAAAAGTCATTACAGCACTAACTTTCTCAGCTGCTACACTCCAGCGGTTGGCATGCTATTAATGTAGCATTCACTCTCCATGCAGATATTTTCTTATGTAAACTTTGTATATATACTCCCCTTAGTAACGCATAAGGGGTTGGTAATTTTCTCTATGAGACAAATGTATTGTACACTTTCAGAATTATCTAATACAAAGGGCTGGATGAGCTCAGTGATTTCCTGAAATATTTGATGTCTGGATGATGCTCCATGTGCTGATGCAGAATTCCTGTGCTATCTGATGAAATAACAAGTTTTCTCCAAACTCTGTTCATGTTTTACTTATGTTTGTCAAAATCATACTCATCTTATACTAAGCTAGCAGTAAAAAGAAAGAATAGTGCAGGACTTGTTTCGCTACACCTTGTACTCAATTTTTACTACTGTGAATGTTTGTCTTCAGGATTACTATGCACATGAATTCTTAATTGCTCATGTCTATATTGATTCTATAAGTATGAATACTACCTAGAAATTCTTAATTGCTTCTAGGACAATATTCCCCTTGTGTTTCTTTAGTAGTTCACTGCAAGATTCTTCACTGCCTTGCATTAACTGGATACACTCCACTTAATCACTATTATAAACATTGTTCTCAGACACTAATCTGGCTCTGCAGCATCACTACAGCAAATCGCTCAGCACCTCAAAATAACTAAAGGACCACTGACTCCATAGCCCAATGGACTAGAACACTTCAGAGAATGCATAAGCACCTTGACTGAAATTATCATCTAACCAAAACCTTAAACAAACCTGAACAACGTAGCTAGCCTAAAATACTATCAAACAGAGACAAATTATAAAGAGAGAGCCCTCTCTGATTACAGTTTGGCTAGGAACTGTAATCCAAAGATTGGTTAGTGGTTACCCCGGCCGTATTCCCTTGAGAGTCAAAGGGAACAACCTGGGTGTTAACACCACCTATCTATTTCCTTCCATTTTTGACTGATCTGAAGCTTCTTCTTCTAAAACATTATGAGGAAAAATTCTCTATATATACCAATCCTCTCTTTGAAATAAAATAAGGTATTCCTTTACAAGTCCCAAAGCTAGTTCTTAAGAATCCTTTGAAGTCTTTTAGGAGATCTCCTCCTCCTTCACCTCCAACTAGTTTATCATCACCTAAATCACCATCTTCTTCCTCTACTTCTTCTTCATCCTCTACATCCACACAAACACCTAATACTCCACCTGGACAACCTCACACACCTCAAGTACCTCATGTGCCTCAAGCACCTCATACATCACCTGCTATCATGGCTTTTTGACCTATTGTACAGGCTAGATATGCTGCCTTAGTCTTACCTAATAACCTTGATGCATTCCCAGTTGGATACTTTAAATACCTTCCCAAGTACAATGGAGAAACTGGTCCCTCAGCTGAGGACCATCTCCAAGCTTTCCTAGACTTTGCAAACAACATGAATATTGAACAAGAAAATGTATATATGAGATTGTTTGTACAATCACTTGAAGGAAATGTTAGGATTTGATTTAGGAAGTTACTAGCAGCTTCCATTAGAAATTGGGAAGAGCTTACAACCATATTTAAAAGTCAATGGGGTGTGAAAAAGGATCCTCTTTATTTCTTCACAGAATTTGAAGAGCTCAAAAGGAACTTTGGTGAACCAATAGCAGATTTTATCAAAAGATTCAATAAACTCTATCACAAAATGCATGTTGATTATAAGCCTCCTGTAGCAGCAGCTAAGTCTAGATTTTCTAAAGATTTTGATGATGACTTCACTATTATGCTATGAGAGAGAACTTCAAGAACTCTTGAATATATGCAAACAAACACTATAGAAGTAGAAGCAAATAGGGCAACCTCCACTTCTTTAAAACTTAAGGAAGAAAAGGCTCAAAGAAAACTCAAATCTGTTCAAGAAGCCTCTAGTTCCTCTAAGACTAAATCAGAAGACTCAAAAATAGATGAAATAACATCTCTTCTTAGAAACCTATCCTATAGGATTTCAAAGTTTGAGACCCAACCTAGGACAATACAACAAACAATTACTAGACCTCAAAACCAAGATCAAGGTTAGTATAAAATAAATCCACCACTACAAATTCCTTAGAGACCTAGCAATGATCAATAGGTTCCTACTCCTCTATTAATAGATGAGCAACAACCTGATGATAATACTATGAAAATAACTGAAGATATTAATAGTATGGATTCTTCTTCCAATCGAACAGCCATCATTCCTATCTCACAACAGAATCAGGTTCAAGAAGATCAAGAATCTTCACAGGTCTCTAAATATCATGCTTTCTCTGAATTTTTAATTGCAGAATTAAACAAGAGGTATGATCTTAGGCCTAGGCCTGGTCCTGGGAGACCTCTAAAGGAAAATCTAGTAATTGAACTATGTACCAGGACTGTTGAAGCTCAATAACTCTTATTCATCCCTTAGATCAGTCAATTGATACTACCCAAGCTGGTAAAAACATTTTGAATACATTTAATGTTGAAAAAGAATTAGAGAGGGTTAAGATCCCAATTCCACTGTCAGAACTTTCTAAAAAGCCTCGTTACAAAAGCCAAGTCACAAAATGGATACAAAATACCTCGGTTGATGCTAAAGGTGATGTCATAATTCTGCAAGATGAAAAACCAACAATAGTTTTTAGCCCTAGTTCAGATATGATAGATGAGATAGTGCCTCCTTTCTATGTAACTCTTAAAACAAATGATTCCATGTTGTATAATTGTATGCTTGATTTAGGAGCATCACACAACCTTATGCCAAAATCTATCATGGACCTTTTGAAACTCAACATAACTAGATCCTACCATGACCTGTACATCTTTGATTCTAAAAAGGTGACCTGTTTGGGATTGATCGAGGATATAATGGTTACCCTTGGCCAAATACCAGTGAAACATGTAGTACTTGATATTGTTGTCATAGATATCCCTCCCAAATTTGGAATTCTCCTTTCTAGGTCTTGCTGCACCAAATTAGGGGGAACTCTACAGATGGATATGTCATATGGTACTATTCTTGTTTATGGAGGAGAGAAATTAAGATTATATAGAGAGGTAAGATTTATACATAGTATTTGTAAGACTGACCAGCAAAGGAACCATCCAATTTATGCAATAGATCAAGAATTTGGTTGTTTTCAACTCACCTCAAACCAACAAAAAACTCAAGTCAAAATTGAAGAGGTAGTTGAAAGTCCTGAACCGAACCAAATTGATATTTGGAAACTGTTCTTTGACAGCTCTTGCACAAAAGATGGGGTAGGAGCTAGAGTAGTTTTAGTTTCACCTAAGAAAGAAAATATAACCCAATCATGTAAATTAGATTTTGAAGTTACCAATAATGTTGCTGAATATAAAGCTTTCCTTTTAGGATTGCAATTAGCCAAAAGCTTAAAAGTTCAAAACTTAAGTGTTTTTACTGATTCAGAGCTTATTGTTAAACAAGTAAGAAATACTTGCCAGACCAAGCATCCTAAACTTAGGTCCTACCGAAATGAAGTATGGGATTCAATTGAAAACTTCTTTGATGCTTTTAATTTGAATCATATTCCCAGAGATCAAAATATTCATGCAGATGCCTTAGCTATCTCTGCCAATTCTTTTAAAATCATTGATCATACTAATGTACTTTATCAGATACAAGTCAAATATAGGCCATCTATCCTAGATAATCTGAAACATTGGCAAATATTTGAAGATGATGAAGAGTTGAAATCATTTCTGTAGGTAATTGATGATTTTTCATTTCTACGAATTGATGCAGATAGAACTAAAATAAATGAAAATACAGATGGAAATAATACTTTAGATTTTAAAACCCAAATTGCTAATCATGAAATTATTCAATTATTAAATAATTTTATTCCAAAAGGACGCATTCCTTTAGAAATATTGTTTGATCAAAATGATGTCCTCCAAAACCCTTAGTCCATTTCTTCAGAAGATGACATAGAAGAGATTAACATTGGAACTGATGAAGATATCAAAAACATCAAAATATGTGCATCTCTAGACCTTGAAATCAAAACACAATATCTTAAGTTACCGTAAAATTTTAAGGATGCTTTTGCTTGGACTTATCTTGATCTAAATACCTATGATACTTCATTAATATAACATAAGATTCCTTTGAAGCCAGAAGCAAAACCTTATCAACAGAAACTTAGAAGGATAAATGCAGCCCTTCTACCAACTGTAGAAAGGGAGATTAAGAAAATTCTAAATGCTCAGATCATCATCCCTCTTAGATATTCTAATTGGGTTGCAAATCTAGTTCCTGTTAGAAAGAAAAATGGAGAAATAAGACTCTGTGTGGATTTCAGAAATTTGAACAAAGCATCATTAAAAGATAATTATCCTTTGCCTAAAATGGGTCACTTACGTCAAATGGTTTCAGGAGCACAAAGAATTTCTATGCTTGATGGTTTTTCAAGTTACAATCAGGTGAATGTTGATACAACAGATAGAGAGAAGACAACCTTTACTACACCCTGGGGTACATTCATGTATGCTAGGATGCCATTTGGCTTAACTAATGCTGGAGAAATGTTCCAGAGAGCTATGGAAATAGATTTTATGGGTCAGGTAAATAAATTTGTGGTTATTTATCTTGATGACATAGCTATTTTTTCTAAATCTGATCAGAAACATCTAAAGCACTTGATGAAGGTTTTTGACAAGTGTAGAAAAATTGTAATATCATTGAACCCTAAGAAGCCCTTGTTTGCTGTCAAAGAAGGAAAACTATTCGGCCATATAATTTCAAAGGAGGGAGTAGTAATTGATCCTAAATGAGTATCTTCCATTGAAACATTGACCTTACCTAGAAACAAGAAGGAGATTCAAGATTTTCTAGGCAAGATTAATTTTTAAGGAGGTTTGTTCCAAATTATGCAAAGATTGTAAAAGATATAACTGACATGCTCCAAAAGGACCATGAAGTCAAATGGACTCCCTCTTCTAGGCATGCATTTGAACAAATAAAAAGGGCTATCTCTGAAGCTCCCACCTTAGCCCGCCCTGATTATACTAAGCCATTTAGTATTTTCTCTTTTTCCTCTGAAACAACCCTTGCTACCATTCTATTACAGAAAAATGAAGACTCCCATAACCAACCCATAACCTTTTTCTGCAAGGTTATGAGAGACGTTGAGCTTAAGTATGACATCATTGAGAAGCAAGCCTATGCCCTCATTCAAGACCTGAAATCATTCAGGATGTATGTATTACATTCACCTATTACTACTTATGTCCATAATAGTGCTATCAAAATTGTCCTAACCCAACCAAACACTGATGGGAAAAGAGGTAGATGGATCACTCAAATTCTAGAGTTTGATCTAACTATCAAGGCAACCAAGCTAGTAAAAGGTCGAGGATTAGCCAAGATTCTAGCTAAATCCAAATACAAAGTACCTGGAATCAATTTTGTTTTACAAATACAAGGGAAGAATACACAAGAATCTTCTCTCCTTACAGAAGGGGAGAATCCACAAGAACCTTCCTTTCCTCCTAAAGGGGAGAATCCACAAGAACCTCTACCTTCAGAGCAAATCAATCCTATACACATTGATGAAAAATTCTTGTTAAACTGGTATCAAGATATTGTAAATTTCTTGATCCATTTTGAGTGTCTAGCACCATTCTCCAAAAACCAGTGTAAAACCCTTAAGTTAAAATCAGTCAAGTATTGCATTATAAATGAAAATGTATACTGGAAAGGTCCACTTAATATTTTGTTATTATTTTTAACAGAATCAAAAACTGAAGGAATCATTTATCAGTTTCATAGAGGATTTTGTGGGGGACATTATTCTTGGAGAGCAAAAACATACAAGATTATGAGGGGAGGATTTTATTGGCCCACATTGTTCTTACAAGTACAGGCAAAGGTCAAAGGTTGTGTTCCTTGTCAAATGTTTGTTGGTAAACAAAAATTAGCAGCTCTTCCACTCGTTCCATCAATAGTTTCAGAACCCTTTTCTCAATGGGGATTAGATTTTGTTGGAGAGATTCACCCCACTTCAAGTAATCAGCATAAATGGATCCTCACTGAAACAGACTACTTTACTAAATGGGTGGAAGCAATTCCAGTCAGAAATGCTATTGATTCAGTAGTAATTAAGTTTATTGAGGAGAATATCTTATCTAGATTTGGTTGCCCAGCTCAAATTGTCATAGATGATGCAACAACCTTTTCTAGCGTTAAATTGATTGACTTTTGCTATAAATATCATATTCTATTACATCATTCAAATCCATACTACCCTCAAGGTAATGGCCTTGCAGAGTCATCCAACAAAAGCCTAGTAAAGGTAATAAAAAATACTCTAACTGATCATAACAAGAGCTGGGATTCACATTTGATTTTTGCAGTATGCGAAAATAGAATTACTCCAAAGAGATCAACTGGAAAATCTCCATTTCAGTTAGTCTATGGGAAAGATGCAATTTTCTGTACCAATTTGGCCTTCCCTCTTTTAAAATTCCTACAGGATTCAACAAATGAACTTGATGATTTTTCAAGAAGAATAAATCAGATTATTGAACTCAATGGAAACAGAGATGAAGTTCAATACAAATTGATGAAATATCAGAATAAGATGAAGACCCTGTTTGACAGAAGATCCAGGGAAAGGGACTTTAAGGAAGGTGATCTAGTTCTAAGATGGGATCCCAGGAGAGAAGAGAAAGGAAAGCATGACAAATTTGACAATCTATGCTTTGAACCTTTAGCAATTTTTGAATTGAAGGGTAACAACACTTTTGTGTTGTAGAATCTTGAGGGGCTATATTCCAATTATCCTGTAAATGGAAGGTTTCTCAAAAATTACATTCAGTACTAAGAAGTTAAAATATATTTCATTGTAAATTCTCCGGTTTTCTTTATGTTTCAAGATGTTAGTGTGATTTTGTTACAGCAAGGACTCCATAGCCCGAGGATAAGGCACATGGATCTGCAGGTTCTCTACATCCTATAGGAGAAAGCAGTCCCCAGTTGGAGCCAATGTTATAGCATTTTTTGGTTTTGATAAGATAGAATATTTGAAAAAATGTTAAGTTAGGATATGGACATAACAATAGTGTATAAAAAGTTTTTAAAAATAAAATATATTGATAATGATGTCCATATCAAAGAAAATGTTAGGTTAGATGTCCTAAAAAATGAAGACAAAAAGAAAATGTTAGGTTAGAAAGAAAAGAAAACAAATAAACTCTAAAAGTGAGCAAGTCTAAATGCCACTACTTTGTTTCTGCAAAATAATGGTTGTGTGCAGCTTGTCTTAAATGCCACAACCCATGACAGTCAAATAGTTTAATCTTGACTGTTTCATGCTTTAAATTTGATGTTATAGTTAGAGAATAAAGATCTGGCCAAACTCTTTAATATTGGCAGATCAGTAGTTAGGTAGAGAATAATAAGGTGCTCATCAGTTTAATCTGAGCCCTTGGATGTTATAAGGGTAGATTTAGATAGTTTTCTTTTGTAAAATAAAAAGAAAAGAAAAGGTTTGCTAGTTTAAATGCACCCATTAAGTGAAGAAAAAAAGTATAGGATAAGCAAAGGGTAAGTAGAGCAAATCTTGTAGAAGTTTGATTATTGATTGGACAAAATGTATAGTTATCATGTTTCTATGTCCATGAGGCAATTACACAAAGCAAATAAAGGTCTACAAGATAAATTAATTAACTTCCCATTCATCCCAATTCATCCCTATATTCACTAATTTCCCCTTCCCACCTTCATACATTCATATTCATTCATTTTCCACAAAAAACCCCTTTTCCTAAGGTCAAAACCATTTTTGCCTAGGAAAAGTGTAAACCCTATGTAAAATTCCTTTTACCATGTAAAATTCCTTTTTACCCAAAGAACCCACAAAAATATGTTTTACCTTAAGTATTATGTTGGAAATAATACTGAGAGGGGGGGGGGGGGGGGGGAATCAGTATTATCAGATCAATAAAACTTTTCAATTTCATGCTCAGAAACATATACGCGACTTTAGTTAAGTGAACCCGCGTATACACGCTACTGTGTCTAAAGCAACTAGCGTATATCCAGAGATCTTATAATTTAGCTATCTTAATCTTCAGTAGATGCATCAGAACATTATTAAGCATATTAACAGTAAACAGGTGCAGTATAACAGAACAGAACATCACACAAGAGCCCCACACATGAACACCATGATATAAGGTGGAAACCCAATGTGGGTGAAAACCACCTGCTGCAAGTCATCTCAATCTTCTTCTTAATAAGAAAATCCTTTTTACAATATTTGTACTGGTGCAGTCTTATACCAGTACGGGAGCTACAACCCCCTTTGCTCTTGTACTAGTCGATCCATTTACTAGTACGCAGGCTGCTACCTGCTACAATGCTCCAAAGATCTCCCTTAGCTTTTGTACTAGCTTAGATACTAGTACGTAGGTGCTTGCCTACAATCTTCTCACCTCCAGGTACCACGTTTCATCAATTTTCAGACTGGATACACTGAAGCACAACACATAATCTGTAAGGCCACTTTTCATCCAATTTTCATACTGGACCCATAACTATCATTGAAGCTCAAAACAATCATCAAACTCTGAATCACTGAAACCCTGTTAACAACAGTCACCAGAACACAGAGCAGACACAGAACTCTGTAATAACCATCAGATCCATCTGCAACTTCAAATATTAAGATTTACAATGTATACGCTACTTCGATGAATCAAACCCGCGTGTATACGCGCTTTTATCAAAGCAAACTCGCGTACAGATCTAAAAATAATTTCTCATAACTTACAGCTGTACCATACATCAGTCATACTCATAACACTTATAGAACAATACATGCATCAGTATGTAGATCTAGAATAAGCATCATAAAGATAGTTCATTTCAAACCATTTGATCCCGATCTCTCCTTAGATCTAGTTCTCCATCAACAGGTGAGATCTCTCCTTAGCTCAGATCAAGCAATGCATCATCAACCCATAACCCTGCATACTGGATCTAATGCTTCATCAGATATTCAAGACATTTCAGATGCACTTGCCTAATGATTTCCTTCTCCTTATATAGCCTTAGGCCTTGTTCAATACCAAGAGCCAAAACCATAGAAATCCAATACCATCAACTTCAAAACTAGGGATCGACACGCCCGTCGAGACACAATGGTCCGAAACCATAGGCACAACTTCCAAGGACTAACCGCCATGGACCAAAGGTACTTTTCCACATACACGCGCTTTTTCTGAATCCAACCTGCGTGTACACGCGACTTGGGCTTAACGAACCTGCGTGTATGAACTTTCTCTTCTTCTTATAGTCTGATCATCAATTCCTTGCTGCTGACCTTCTGTACTATGATTTGTCATCAGTGAGGTGATACACGCGCTTTTTCTGAAGCCAACCTGCGTGTACACGCGACTTGGGCTTAACGAACCTGCGTGTATGAAATTTCTCTTCTTCTTATAGTCTGATCATCAATTCCTTGCTGCTGACCTTCTGTACTATGATTTGTCATCAGTGAGGTTTGCCATCAAGGACAACACTTATCTCATAATGCCAACAATCTCCCCCTTTGGACTTGATGGCAAAGCTAACTTGTCACACTTAGAATTAGCATCTGATTCCTTTGAGCTGTCCTCCATCAGTCACATCTGATATCTCTTCTGAAGATTCATCATCTGATTCCTTTGAGCTATCCTCCATCAGTCACATCTGATATCTCGTCTGAAGATTCATCCAGTTATACATAAGTGAGATATTCTTCCATCAGTCACATCTAATATCTCTTCTGAAGATTCATCATCTGATTCCTTTGAGCTATCCTCCATCAGTTACATCTGATATCTCATCTGAAGATTCATCCAGTTATACATAAGTGAGATATGAGAGGGTTGCCATCAAGTACAACACATGCATCATAATGCCAACAATCTCCCCCTTTGGACTTGATGGCAACAACACCAAATCACTCTCCCCCTTTGACATCAAGGGCAAAGGGTGGACCAAGATATTCTCTTCCTTTGCTGAATCATTCCACTGTCCATACTCCCCCTGAGTACCTGCTGAAAATCTCTGAATAATCTCCCCCTTTGTATATGCCAAGGTGTACCAATCTGTCAATGCTCCCTCAGAGTGCATGCTGAATCTCTGTCCTTCTGAAGTGTGCTGTTCATGCTCTTCCTGACTGTAGGCAAGATCTGCAAAAGATGTTCTTCAAGAAGAACATGACTCTATACATCATAAAAGACCTTCCTATCACTTAGGACTCATACATACATCCATCTCTCAACTAAGTGAGGATTTACAAAAAAATTGACTCATCCACCCAACCAAGTGGGAATACATCAAGATTTTACATATGACAACCAATCACATTGCATCAATCATCCCAGGCATAGTGGGGAAACCAAAATAGGCCGTTACATGACCTTGACACCATGAAAGAGATACCACAAAAGAGATATATGACATAGAGACGAAATAACTAGACCAAGACTTATGAAAGTCACCAGCAGCATCTGATAATCACCATTCAGATCAGCAACCAAGAGATCCTTCTGTTCTCCTTTCGCCTTTGTTCCTCCTGAAATCAACACCAAATGTGAACTAGAACCAAAAGCTTTAAGATAATGCCAACAATGCATCATTGGAAGATTATCTGCTCCCCCTGAACCTGTGCCAGATGATCTCTGTCAGACCTATATCAGACTTTCTGCAACCAACATCTGTCCCTGCTGATTTCCTTCAAATCTCCATATACGCGTCTGTATACACATAAACAGGCGTATATACGCAGATATCCCTTACGCAACACGCGTACACCATATACGCGACTATCCCCTTGTAAAACGGCGTATGCACGCGGATATCCTTTAAACAACACGCGTACACAAATTTCCATATCAGCAACCTGTAGAGAATAGGTCATCAACCTATAACAAGGTATGTCTGCATCAATTCATCCCTTTGAACAGAATTCAGAGTCATTCACATTGTATCATGTGTGAAACCACCATAGCCATTTCATCAAGCTCTACATGATCCAAGTATCATTACTTGGGAACATCTGCATCAATTAACATATGTAAGGATCAACCTATCATCATATAGATAAGAACTCATCACCATGTCTTCAATAAAGCAACTTTGAGTAGTCATCCATGTATCAGCACTCTGTATCTTGAGCTTAAATTCTTTTGACAAAGCTTCTTGATATCATTATCAGCAACAATCCTTATCCACATGAGTGCCTGCATCATAACTGTATGATCTTTATGCATATGACAACAGCAGTATATAAGTGACTCATCATCAAGTGAGGAAGATGTGTATTCAAGCTTTGTACTTCTCCTTGTTCTTATGAAGATCACCATGTAAGCACCATATATGCATCATCAAAGAATCAACCATAAATCTGATCTGAACATCTTCTATGTAACTTCAAGAATCATATGAGAGTTTATCATAGACAACTCACAACCACATCATAGCAAGATATATCTTTTAGCCATATAAGAATCATCACCAAGGATTATTAACCATAATGCCAACAATGAATTACTAAAGGCATATGCTCCCCCTCAACCAGTGCCATCTGTTAGATCTGATCATGCATAAGCATCAAAACATCATCATCCTCAAGTTAGGATCAAAACACTTCTAGACATCATACAAGTAACAAAACATTTCCACACATCCTTAGCAGACTGTAATCAATAGAGCAAATAATAGACTGAATCATATCAGATCCTTTTTCGGAGCCTGTCCCCACTGCTTTTCCTCAGACTGACATATACGCGACTTTGTAGTGTCGAACTCGCGTATATACGCGACTTCCCTTTAAGGAACTTGCGTATGAGATTCAGGACACTGAAGGTTTACACTTTCAGCTCCCCCTGAGTCTGATATGTCTGTGTTGTGCTGTGTCTCAGTACATTGTGCTGACTGTACTTCCTTCTTCCTCCATATCTTCAAGTGTGATGAGGTTTTCTCCTTTTGGTGTGATGTCCATCCTTTGTTCCTGCATTCCTTTGCTATATGTCCAAGCTTGTTACATGCATAACATCTTACATGTTTCATATTCCTTCTGTAGCAATCAGCAGCTTTGTGACCATACATATTACAAGCAAAGCAATATCCATTAAAGTACCTTGATTGAGATGACTTGTCTGCATAATGGTCTTGAACTCTTCTTCTTTTACATCTAGCTGCAACATGTCCAAGATTATGACATACATAACATTCAACATTATTCATAGGAGGAGTAAACGATTTTCTTTGAGGAGTCTCTTTCCTTGATTGTTGATGGGGTTGACCTTTCATCTCCCTTTTGATCATTTTAGTTTTCTCTTTAGAGTTCCTTGCCTCACCTTGTGAGCTAGATTCACCTTCAACAGATTCATGAAAACCAAGACCAGTCTTGATTGCAGGAGACCTTTGACTACTAAGAATATCATCCAAGGCTTTAGTACTATCTTGAAATCTCAAAAGTTTATCCTTTTCTTCTAATTTACCTTTCAAGATATTTACCTCAACTTGAAGTTGTTCCTCCTTTTCTAGACATTGCTTCTTCATGTCTTCTCCATATTTTCTTCCTTCTTCCATTTGTTGCCTTAGATTGAGTATCTCCTTTTCTTGCTTTTCATACAGATCCTGCTGAATTTGACGAACTCTGAAGGCACATTCCAACTGTGATTTTAAGCTGATGACTTCGTTGTCTTGCTTTTCAATTGCTTGGTGTAGATCTTCATTCTGCTTCTTGGATTCTTCAAGATCTTCCTTTAGTGAGAGGATCGTAGCTTCAAGATTTTCATAGTAGTTGGATCTATCTTTGAGTTTCTTGATGGTTGTGCTTCTTTTGTTGACTTCTTTTCTTAATGATGTCACTTCATGCTGCAATTTTTGACATTGGTCTTCCTTGTCCTTGAGTAGCTTTCTTACCTTGTTTCCTTCTTCTAGTTGGGCCTTTAGTTTGGTAACTTCTTCTTTGAAAGCACATTCCCTTTTGTTCAATAGATCTTGTTGATCTTTAACTTTGTCTGTAAGCCTTCTAAATACTGCCTCTATTTGATACTTTTCTTGCTCACCCATAAAAGCATGTTCAGTAGTTTCACTATCACTTCCATCACTTTCACAAGGAAATATAGCAGGAACATCAGAGGATAACACATTCATACCTGATAATGATTCTGAATCTGATTCTGAATCTGAAGAGCCTCTTATACCTAATCCCCAATCGATTCTCCCACTGTCATAGTCCTTCTGAGATGTCTTCTTCTTCTTATGAGCTTTCTTCTTAAGCTTCTTTCCCATTGTTCCACGGATCTCCTTCAAGCGATCAAGCTTCTACCAAAGGACCTGCTCTGATACCAATTGTTGGAAATAATACTGAGAGGGGGGGGGGGGGTGAATCAGTATTATCAGATCAATAAAACTTTTCAATTTCATGCTCAGAAACATATACGCGACTTTAATTAAGTGAACCCGCGTATACACGCTACTGTGTCTAAAGCAACTAGCGTATATCCAGAGATCTTATAATTTAGTTATCTTAATCTTCAGTAGATGCATCAGAACATTATTAAGCATATTAACAGTAAACAGGTGCAGTATAACAGAACAGAACATCACACAAGAGCCACACACATGAACACCATGATATAAGGTGGAAACCCAATGTGGGTGAAAACCACCTGCTGCAAGTCATCTCAATCTTCTTCTTAATAAGAAAATCCTTTTTACAATATTTGTACTGGTGCAGTCTTATACCAGTACGGGAGCTACAACCCCCTTTGCTCTTGTACTAGCCGATCCATTTACTAGTACGCAGGCTGCTACCTGCTACAATGCTCCAAAGATCTCCCTTAGCTTTTGTACTAGCTTAGATACTAGTACGTAGGTGCTTGCCTACAATCTTCTCACCTCCAGGTACCACGTTTCATCAATTTTCAGACTGGATACACTGAAGCACAACACATAATTTGTAAGGCCACTTTTCATCCAATTTTCATACTGGACCCATAACTATCATTGAAGCTCAAAACAATCATCAAACTCTGAATCACTGAAACCCTGTTAACAACAGTCACCAGAACACAGAGCAGACACAGAACTCTGTAATAACCATCAGATCCATCTGCAACTTCAAATATTAAGATTTACAATGTATACGCTACTTCGATGAATCAAACCCGCGTGTATACGCGCTTTTATCAAAGCAAACCCGCGTACAGATCTAAAAATAATTTCTCATAACTTGCAGCTGTACCATACATCAGTCATACTCATAACACTTATGGAACAATACATGCGTCAGTATGTAGATCTAGAATAAGCATCATAAAGATAGTTCATTTCAAACCATTTGATCCCGATCTCTCCTTAGATCTAGTTCTCCATCAACAGGTGAGATCTCTCCTTAGCTCAGATCAAGCAATGCATCATCAACCCATAACCCTGCATACTGGATCTAATGCTTCATCAGATATTCAAGACATTTCAGATGCACTTGCCTAATGATTTCCTTCTCCTTATATAGCCTTAGGCCTTGTTCAATACCAAGAGCCAAAACCATAGAAATCCAATACCATCAACTTCAAAACTAGGGATCGACACGCCCGTCGAGACACAATGGTCCGAAACCATAGGCACAACTTCCAAGGACTAACCGCCATGGACCAAAGGTACTTTTCCACATACACGCGCTTTTTCTGAAGCCAACCTGCGTGTACACGCGACTTGGGCTTAACGAACCTGCGTGTATGAACTTTCTCTTCTTCTTATAGTCTGATCATCAATTCCTTGCTGCTGACCTTCTGTACTATGATTTGTCATCAGTGAGGTGATACACGCACTTTTTCTGAAGCCAACCTGCGTGTACACGCGACTTGGGCTTAACGAACCTGCGTGTATGAACTTTCTCTTCTTCTTATAGTCTGATCATCAATTCCTTGCTGCTGACCTTCTGTACTATGATTTGTCATCAGTGAGGTTTGCCATCAAGGACAACACTTATCTCATAATGCCAACATATTATGCATATATGAAAAAGAAAAAAACTCATAAAAAGCATAATACTTAGTATTTTCATCTATAATTCCCTTTTCTACCTATAGTTCCCTTTTTTGCTCCTATTCATATTAAAACTAACCTTAGCATATTATACCCTTAAAATTCCCTTTTCCCGTATATATTAACTCCTTTATAAAATAACCTGAAACCTTAGTTTTATAATAAAACTATGTATTTTCATATCACATCGCAATATTGGCGGATCACAATTTTTCAACGTGCATCCACTTTCCCTAATTGTGATATGCGATAAACGATGGGCCCAAATCCGACCAAATATATATTATAATCAATATTCATATCACATCTGCCTCCATCACAAGTCATGGCTAAAGCACATACCTTACGCCATTGCGATATCCGATTGTGATTGGGACCCGGACCCAATCACATATCATATATGGTTTTCCATGTCGCGTCCAGCACCTATCACATTCCTTGCCATGGGTCATCCTTTGCTAAAATCCGATTGTGATATGTGATATAAACCTGGACCCGATATCATTATCTGCCCGAGTTCATAAAATTTCAAATCTACCATTTGTGTTTTATGAAGGTTTTCTTTGTTAAAACGTTTTTACGATTTAAACGAATAATTAACCTTAAACCTCCATCTCACCGCTAATCTCAGTTTTTAACCATAATAAATCCATTTCCACCATAATTAACTATTGGTACCCTCCGTACTACTATTTCACTCCATCACCGTCTGATCTAAGCCATTCAAATCCAATGACCCTCGGCAAATTTCGGGTTGCTCTCTGTACGGGCATTATCCACCTGAAAAGCAGTATTCCACCATCCTCCCTTGCTATGTGTCAAGCTCAGATCATTTCGGGTGACTCTTCCCAAAACCACCCATGTTTCATAAGCGGCGCGATGAAAATCATCTCCCGCATAAAAACAAAATAGCCATTGTTCACTATTGCGCTATAATTCAAATGAAAGACTATTTTTCCATTTAAACGCCAAAATCACCATTTTGCTCTGTTTTCACATCAAAGCCTCCATAAGCCTCTATGACCCATAAAGCCATCATTTTTACCTTCATATACGCTCTGGATTCCTTCCAATATCCTTTTAAGCTCTATAAAGCCATTGAAGACCTTCTCTGTCACCTTGTTTTTCTTAACAGTCTCTGCGTTTTACAGGTAAAGCTTCTATTCCAGGCTTACAAAGAAAAAAGCCTATGTATAGTTGGAAGACAAATATGAAGATCATATCAATTTAATTTACCCTATAACATAAAATCTAAAGTGATTTACTATTGAAAAACATAGTAAAAACCTGGATTGCACAGTAAAGATAAAAAGAAACAATAAAGGTTATTCTACAGGGATAAAGGAGATTTTCAGATTTTAAAGAGTATCAAATGAATGATCAAATGAAGGAAATCAACCAGCGTGAAGAGCATAAACAATTTAGTAGCTTAAAGGGCAAAATATTAAAACAAATCCAACACAACCTAAATAAAAGGGACAACAAGTAGTTCAATAACTGCCCCTATCTTCTTGCATGAAGATCTTTTCCTTTCCTAGAATAAATATTAATTAGTTTTAGGATATTTTTAAGTTTCATTATTGTATAAATAACTCTTTTCTCGAGTTATTATAGGTTTCAAGTTCAATATTCATTGTTCATTGCTTGTTAAGTCTTGACTGTCAATTCTACTTTGAACCTGGAAGCCACCTTTGAAGGAAGCTTTTGCAGAAACTTGATGTACTCAATCTTTCTGGAACCTTAATACAAAATAGAGAATTCTAAATTTGGTTTTTCACAGTTTGTGTTATCCTATAAGTTTTTCTTGTTATCAATCATTATGTTTTTCTTCATATGCTTATGACTTATAGATATATCTAGGTAGGGAGAATTGTGTCTCAATTTATTCCTATAAGCTCCTGAAGTGATCATCTATTAAGAGAATGGATTAATGTACTCTTTGTTTAGCTAATCCCCTGTAATCAATAAATCATCAGCATCTTTTGTAACCTTAAGTATATTTCCTTGAACCTTTGGAATGTAGTTTACAAGGTTTTCCAACTTATGATTGTTCTGTTTTACAGTCTGGAAACTGTGATAATCATATTTTTTGCTACTCTACTCACCACTATTTTTGATCTATATCACTGTGTAAGTCTTATAGTAGCCCTTTGCTGAGATATTAATATAACCCAAAGGATTAATTACTTCAATTCTACTTCTGTCTTCATTCATTAGTCTTCCAAAAAACTAAACCCAAAAACCCCAAAACAATTATTTCAGATGCTCTGGCATTGGTAGCTGACCTAGTACTATCTTAGAGGTACAACATCAGCCTGGCGCCATTGCTGGGGATTTGAATTTCATTTAAGTTTCCCTTGGGACAACCATATTCATTGATTCTTTTCCTCTAAAGGTGATTAAAGTTTTAGAAAGGTTAAAATCATTCACCTAGGTGACTCCACACTCCCAAACTGGCACCTTTTAAACATACCAGATTTCATTCAAAAGTTGACATAGTTAGTCCTCTGTCAGATCCTGAAAGGCTTCTGAGAAAATCCAGTTCTAAAATTGGACACCATCCATCTTCTTCTTCCTCTTTAGTCATACAGTTTGAAGAATTAGAATAATTTGACCCCTATAGTAATATCCCATCTGATCATGATTACTCCCATTTATCACCTAGGGTTGCTGAACTTCTAAATAGAGGAGCTGATTTTAAGTTAGCATACATTATTCATTCATTAGAATCTCATCCAATACCCACGTTACCACTAGGATTACCTAAAACTGAATCTGAGTTGGGTGTTGATCTACCAGAATATAAACCCCACAGATTTCATATCCCCTACCACCTATCCATTTCCTTCCATTTTTTACCGTCTTGAAGCTTCTTCTTCTAAAACAATATGAGGAAACCTTCTTTATATATACCAATCCTCTCTTTGAAACAAAAGAATTTATTCCTTTACAGGTCACAAAGCTAGTTCTTAAGACTCCTTTGAAGTCTTTCAGGAGATCTCCTCCTCCTTCACCTCCGGCTAGTTTATCAACCTTTAAATCACCATATTATTCCTCTACTTCTTCTTCATCCTCTACATATACACAAACACCTCATACTCCACCTGGACAACCTCATACACCTCAAGCACCTCATACATCACCTACTATCATGGCTTTCCAACCTATTGTACAGGCTAGATATGCTACCTTAGTCTTACCAAATAACCTTGATGCATTTCCAGCGGGATACTTAAAATACCTTCCCAAGTACAATGGAGAAACTGGTCCCTCAGTTGAGGGCCATCTTCAAGCTTTCCTAGAATTTGCAGACAACATGAATATTGAACAAGAAAATTTTTATATGAGATTGTTTGTACAGTCACTTGACGGAAAAGTTAGGATTTGGTTTAGGAAGTTACCAGCAGCTTCCATTAGAAATTGGGAAGAACTTACAATCATATTTAAAAATCAATGGGGTATGAAAAAGGATCCTCTTTATATCCTCACATAATTTGAAGAGCTTAAAAGGAACTTTGGTGAACTAGTATCAGATTTTATCAAAATAGTAATAAACTCTATCACTGATTATAAGCCTCCTGTAGCAGCAGCGAAGTCTAGATTTTCTAAGGATTTTGATGATGACTTTGTTGTTATGCTACGAGAGAGAACTTCAAGAACTCTTGAAGATATGCAAACAAACACTATAGAAGTAGAAGCAAATAGGGCAACCTCCACTTCTTTAAAACCTAAGGAAGAAAAGGCTCAAAGAAAACTCAAATCTGTTTAAGAAGCCTCTAGTTCCTCTAAGACTAAATCAGAAGACTTAAAAATAGATGAAATAACATCTCTTCTTAGAAACCTATCCAATAGGATTCAAATATTGAGACCCAACCTAAGACAATACAACAAACAATTACTAGACCTCAAAACCAAAATCAAGGTCAGTATAAAAGAAATCCACCACTACAAATTCTCCAGAGACCTAGCAATGATCAACAGGTTCCTAACCCTCTATTGATAGATGACAAACAACCTGATGATAATACTATGACAATCACTTAAGATATTAATAGTATGGATTCTTCTTCCAATCAAACAGCCATCATTCCTATCTCACAACAGAATCAGGTTCAAGAAGATCAAGAATCTTCACAAGTCTCTAAATATCGTGCTTTCTCTGAATTTTTAATTGCAGAATTAAACAAGAGGTATGATCTTAGGCCTAGGCCTGGTCCTGGGAGACCTCTAAAGGAAACTCCAGTAATTGAACTAAGTACCAAAACTGCTAGAGCTCAAACAACTCTTATTCAACCCTTAGATCAGTCAATTGATACTACCCATGATGGTAAAAACATTTTAACTACATTTAATGTTGAAAAAGAATTAGAGAGGGTTAAGATCCCAATTCCACTATCAGAACTTTATAAAAACCCTCGTTACAAAATCCAAGTCACAAAATGGATACAAAATACCTCAGTTGATGCTGAAGGTGATGTCATAAGTTTGCAAGATGAAAAACCAACAGTAGTTTTTTGCCCTAGTTCAAACATGATAGATGAGATAATGCCTCCTTTCTAGGTAACTGTTAAAACAAATGATTCCATGTTGTATAATTGTATGCTTGATTTAGGAGCATCACACAACCTTATGCCAAAATCTATCATGGACCATTTGAAACTCGACATAACTAGATCCTACCATGACCTGTACACCTTTAATTCTAAAAATGTGCCTTGTTTGGGATTGATCAAGGATCTAGTGGTTAGCCTTGCCCAAATACTAGTGAAAAGTGTAGTACTTGATATTTTTGTCACAGATATCCCTCCCAAGTTTGGAATGCTCCTTTCTTGGTCTTGTTGTGCCAAATCAGGGGGAACTCTACAAATGGATATGTCATATGCTACTATTCCTATTTATGGAGAGAAATTAAGGTTATATAGAGAGTTAAGATTTATACATACTGTTTGTAAGACTGAATAGCCAAGGAACCATCCAATTTATGCAATAGATCAATACTTTGGTTTCTTTCAAGTCACTTCAAACCAACACAAAACTAATGTCAAAATTGAAGAGGTAGTTGAAAGTCCCGAACCAAACCAAACTGATATTTGGAAACTATTCCTTGGTGGCTCTTGCACAAAATATGGGGTAGGAGCTGGAGTAGTTTTAATTTCACCTGAGAAAGAAAATATAACCCAATCATGTAAATTATATTTTGATGTTAGCAATAATGTTGCTAAATATGAAGCTTTCCTTTTAGGATTGCAATTAGCCAAAAGCTTAAAAGTTCAAAACTTAAGTGTTTTTACTAATTCAGAGCTTATTGTTAAGAAAGTAAGAAATGCTTGCCAGACCAAACATCCTAGACTTAGGTCCTACCAAAATGAAGTATGGGATTCAGTTGAAAACTTATTTGATGCCTTTAATTTGACTCATATTCCCAGAGATCAGAATATTCATGCAAATGCCTTAGTTGTCTCTTCTATTTATTTTAAAATCCCTGATCATACTGATGTAATTTATCATATACAAGTCAAATATAGGCCATCTATCCCAAATAATCTGAAACATTGGCAAATATTTGAAGATGATGAACAATTGAAATCATTTTTGCAGGTAATTGATGATTTTTCATTTCTACAAATTGATGAAGATAGAACTGAAATAAATGAAAATGCAGATGGAAATGATAATTTAGATTTTAAAACCCAAATTGCTAATCATGACATTATTCAATTATCAAATAATTTTATTCCAAAATGAATCATTCCTTTAGAACGATTGTTTGATCAAAATGATGTCCTCCGAAACCCTCAGTCCATTTCTTCAGAAGATGACATAGAAGAGATTAACATTGGAACTGATGAAGATATCAAAAGCATCAAAATATGTGCATATCTAGACCCTAAAATCAAAACTCAATATCTTAAGTTACTACAAAATTATAAGGATGTTTCTTGGACTTATGTTGATCTAAAGACCTATGATACTTCATTAATACAGCATAAGGTTCCCTTGAAGTCAGAAGCAAAACCTTATCAACAGAAACTTGGAGGGATAAATCTAGCCCTTCTACCAACTGTAGAAAGGGAGATTAAGAAAATGCTAGATGCTCAGATCATCCTCCCTCTTAGATATTCTAATTGGGTGGAAAATCTAGCTCCTGAAATGAAAATGGAGAAATAAGACTCTGTGTGGATTTTAGAAATTTGAACAAAGCATCATTAAAAGATAATTATCCTTTGCCTAAAATGGATCATTTACTTCAAATGGTTTCAGGAGCGTAAAGACTCTCTATGCTTGATGGTTTTTTAGGTCACAATCAGGTGAATGTTGATACAGTAGACAGAGAGAAGACAACCTTTACTACACCCTGGGGTACATTCATGTACACTAGGATGCCATTTGGCTTAACTAATGCTGGAGAAACATTCCAGAGAGCTATGGACATAGCTTTTATGGGTCAGGTAAATAAATTTATGGTTGTTTATCTTGATTACATAATTGTTTTTTCTAAATCTGATCAGAAACATCTAAAGCACTTGATGAAGGTTTTTGACAGGTGTAGAAAATTTGGAATATCATTGAACCCTAAGAAGTCCTTGTTTGTTGTTAAAGAAGGAAAACTGTTGGGCCATATAATTTCAAAGTAGGGAGTAGTAATTGATCTTAAACAAGTATCTGCCATTGAAACATTGATCCCAAATGAGTAATTTTTCAACGTGCATCCACTTTCCCCGATTGCGATATGCAATCAATGATGGGCCCAGATCCGACCAAATATATATTATAATCCATATTCATATCGCATCCGCCTCCATTGCAAGTCCCGGCTAAAGCACATACCTTCCGCCATTCCAATCTCCGATTGCGATTGGGACCCGGACCTGATCACATATCATATATGGTTTATTTCCATGTCGTGTCTGGTGCCTATTACATTCCTTGCGATGGGCTTTCCTTTGCTGAACTCCTATTGTGATGTGTGATATAAACCTGGACTCGATATCATTATCCACCCGAGTTCATAAAATTCCAAATCCACCATATGTGTTTTGTGAAGGTTTTCTTTGTTAAAACGTTTTTACTATTTAAACAAAGAATTGACCTTAAACCTCCATTTTAGTGCTAATCTGGGTTTTTAACCATAATAATTCCATTTCTGCCATAATTAACTGTTGGGTCCGTTCGTACTACTGTTTCACTCCATCACCGTCTGATCTAAGCCATTCAAATCCAACGAACCTCGACAAATTTCGGGTTGGCTCTTTGTATGGGCATTACCCACCCGAAAAGCAGTATTCCACCATCCTCCCTTGCTACGTGTCAAGCTCAGATCATTTTGGGTGACACTTCCCAAAACCGCCCACACTTCATAAGCGGTGTGATGAAAACTGCCTCTCGCATAATGAGAAAATAGCCACTGTTCACTATCACACCATAATTCAAATGAAAGACCATTTTTCCATTTAAATGCCAAAATCACTATTTTTCTCTATTTTCGCCTGTTTTCATAGCAAAGCCTCCATAAGCCTCTGTGACCCTGTTGAGGCCTCGAAAATCGCTACCACAACAAAGGAGATACCACCCGGTCCGGACCTTAATGCAGCTCCTTTTCCGTTTGGAATAGTGGTTCCGACTGGGGATAATGGGACCAGTTTCCCAAGAAGTATAAGTGAATGGGATGGATGAATGACTTATGAGATAAGATGGTAATGAGCGGACAGCTAAACTATAAACAAAATGTAATAACTATAATCGGATCCCGGGACTTATTACTAGGCAAAGCGTAGCGTTTGATGATCTATGCTTTAAGGCAGGCATATAAATGACTCTAACACTTTAAGCATAGACGTTTGAACCATTTAAACATTTGCTCTGCATAATTAGTTATGTAGAGCGATTAGAGCGAATTACTACACTTAATCATTCATATCATTGATACATGCATGAGTGAAAGAGATAACAAATCAACACAAACATTCAATAGTGAAGCGAAATGACGATTCGCTGTTATATCGCATACATGCATTCAACAATAGCAAAGATAATAACACAGCAATTCATATAATCAGAAAGGACACAGATACAGATAATAATACCATGTAAGCTGATCGATCAATCCAGTACATCAATCATTATGTCGCAGTCCTTCCTTCCAATCGGAAAGCCTTCCAAACAACATACAGTCGTGCGCAATTGTATAAAACAGCCTTCTAATCAAAATTCAGAACCATTGGTCGAGTTTCACAAAAAGAATATAGACTGAAGCACAATAGTGCAAACTTCAGCCTTTAAGTCTTATTACAAAATTTTATGACCCTTTCCAAAACAATGAAAGGGTCTATAAATACTATATTAATCTAAATATCTAAACAACTGAAAAGCTATTAAATTGGCATCAATAAATGTTTGTTCCATCTTTTTTGGCAATCTGGCAGTTGGCGGCAGTGCTTCATTCGATGGGTTCTTTGCCTTTACTCCTTAGCTGACATATTGCCAGCATTGGCTCTACTTCTGGTGGAGTGTTGAGACGCGAAGTTAGCTGAGCATCATATGTAGCATCTTGAATGTCGAGGATCAGGTATCCGAGGGCATCTGTTAAACACTTGAGAGCAGACCTTTGAGTATGTGGCTTGATTAGAAAGAGCCAATATGCATCAGAGGTTAAAGTATTTACTCCGGTAATTAATTTCCTCTGTTCCTCCAAGTCAGGATAACTTGATTCTTCAAGCATACCTGCTGTTGTTATGCTTCCAGGTGTGCACTTGGAGATCATGTTCGCCAAATAAAGTGTATCATTGACTAGGTCGATCATATTGCTGGCAATTATTTTACACCTGGAAGCCGGCCTTTCTGCCTTCATTACCTGAGTATTCCATTCAGTGAAGAGTATATCCTTATACGTTTCATGGATTCGGGACAAATTCGCCGCTTTCCCTTCTGGAGTGTCTTGCCACTCAACGTATTCGGATATGGCTTCTTCGGCCTGATCCAGCTCATTCCTGGACTTCTCTATTTGCTCACACACTGTTGTAGATATTTCGCATAATTGCTCAGCCTTAGCAAGTTTTTGACATAAAAGTCTGATCTGAGACAGTAATGCGCCATTTATTTGAGTTGCCTCTGCTCTGAAGACTTTCACATTCTGTGTGCTCTTGATACCTTCGAGCTGTGTTGATAGTTGAGCTATTCGCTCATCTTTTGATTTCATCATCAGCTCATTTGATGCTTCCAACTGTGACAATGCCTCTGACAATTCTTTTGCCTTCTGAGTTTCACTTTGGTCTATCCTTTGTCTTTCAATTTGCAGTTGTTGGGTTAACAAATTGTTCTCTTGCTGTTGAGCCAGCAACTGCTCTTCCACCTGTGCTGCTTTGTTTTTCACCTCAATTACCTCCGCCTGTAATGCATATATTTCATGGTCCTTAGTCTTCAACAGAAGACTTACCTCCGATGCTTTGTCGATGGTTGCTGCAGAATAAGCTCCCGCGAATTGCGACAGCTTTGTTAGATCATCGGAGGGATCCAAATCCTCCTTCCAGACCATATTGCCCGTGACTGTTTGCTCAGGAAAGATAGAAGGTTGATCAAGCCTTCGTCTTTTCTTAGAGCGCTTGATAACGGCTTTATGCTTTGGGCTATAGAAAATATCCAGGGGAGGAATTTCTTCCACCTGGAGAACAATTTGATCGGAAGGGTCCTTATTGATTACCTCGACATCCTGTGAAATAGGTGGGCCGCTGGTTCCTCCTAGAACCTGAGAAGAAGTGATATCGGGCGCATCGCTTGTTTTAGAGGAGCCTGTGTCTTTGGAGCCTTCCTTACCACTGATAATGGAATCGAATTGATTCCATTGTTTAATCAATTCAGGATCAATGGAAGATTGCTTATGGGCTTTGCTCCGTTCTTTCTCTTGTTCTAACTTCTGCTGTTCTTCAAGTGATTTTCGCTGCTGCTCCTCTTGCGTTTTCCGCTGCTGCTCCTCCAATTCCTTTTTCTGCCTATCTGCTAGTTCTTTCTTTAATCTTTCTTCTTCCTTCTTCTTCCTCTGCTCTTCTTCCCTCTGTGTCTTTTGCTGCCTTTCTATCTGCTCCTTTTTCTGCTTCTCTGCTTGCTCTTTTTTCTGCTTCTCAGCCTGCAGCTTTTTCTGTCTTTCCTCCTGTTGTTTATCCTGTTCTTTAGTTGTAACCGGAGGTGAATGTATCTGTTGCTGACCAGGCTCGCTTGAGGAAGACGCTGGGGTTGTGGATAATAACTCTAGGGGAAGAGTTTGCAACCTCTGCTCCCTAAGTTTATTAAACTCAGTCAACGCCTCATCGTTGTATTTCATTATGGAAAGCTGTTTGACTTGGCTTATTGTCTCGGCACCTACGAACAAGTCATCAAATGTATCCTCTTGATGATCAACTTTTGTTAATTTTGCTTGTTCTAGGGCAATGTAGGCAGTTTTCTTTGGATCATAGAGTCTGCTTGGGAGAGTGGCCAGGGATAAAGCTTGGATTTTTGCTGCTTCTTTTTCTGCGTGCTTGTAATTAAGCAGAGTAAAAACCCCAATTCTTAAAGAAAAAGAGGGCCAACCTTTCTTCTTCTCTTCTTTGAGAGTTTGTGTGACACTGTCGGCTATAATCTGGTAGCAGATTTCCCGGGCTAACAGCTTGTCTGGGATATACAAAGGGAGGACATGTGGCCTAGCCTTACTCCCAAAAACTCTGATATAGGAGAAATACTCTTCCCCAAACCAACTCGCTACGGCAGGTAAGTCAAAGGAGGCTTCATAAGAAATTCTGGAAATGGGTCTGTCAAAAATAGAATAGTAAATGGGCACCATAAAACCATTACAAATTTGGTACAAGTGGTCCTTGTAAGAGGACTTCCACAATTTCTGATGGTATAAATGAATGGGTGTTGGATCCTGGGTGGTCCATCTCCAACCGAGGACAGGAAACTCAGAATTAAGACACAGGGTATCCATAATGTAAGCAGAATAATAGAATGGAGGGATTTTCCTTTCGGAGACTATAGTTTTGTTTCTGAATTCACGAGCAGCTACGACCAATTTATCGGAAAGAATAGTAGCCCAGTCCATGATTATAGAATTGATAGCCGCTTCCATTAGGGGAACCATGTCAATATTGATATTAACAGAGTCATGTAATCCCCACAATCTACACATCATAATCCCCGCATAGCAATAGGGAGAGGCCAAAGAAATGTTAGAGTACTTACCCGAACTTTCATGCTTGTGCTTGGCTGGGTTCTGCCTCCAATCTCGGAGGGGTCCGGATGGTGATTCATTTTCTTTTGCGAATTTCTCCACGAAGGTTCTGTTGTAGACTAGCTCCGGTTCAGGCAGATGATACATTCGCCTCAGGTCATCAGGCTTGAATGACCCGAAAATCCTTCCGTCCCTTGTATGGAAAGTTCTATCAGTGATGGGGATTTCTTCGATTGCCCAGCGCACCACATCTGTGTAAGGGAGAACCTGCTCTCTGGCCGCTATTCTGTGTAAAAAGGAGTCGGCCAAGTCTTTGAGCGTTGCATCAGACTTCCTTAATACATCTACACTAGCTGTTCTCACTGTCACTTTTGGTTGCTCGGCCTCCAATAGATTATATGTGCCTTGCCATGTGGTTCTATGAAGACCAGCGCACGTAGTGTCCGAGATTAAGCCTTTCTTTGAAATTGGAGCAGCTTGACCTGCAACAGATGTTGTAGTAGAACCATAACTCCTCTTATTTTTCTTCCCCATCATGTTCAGGCTTTCTTCAACAAACGAACTCTACACAAGTGCGAGAGAAATCGTAACACGAGGAATAATGAAGACAAAGCATAATTGGAAAGGTATATATCACTTGAAGCGTGGCGCTATTAATCTTCAAAAAGTGGCTGCCGATCCAATCACTGGTAAGAGATTGCATATGCATTAATGGTGATTTTAAGGCTTGCTACCCATTAAATGACCATTTACGCTGTTATTCAGTTGAATGACCACCCAACGCGTGCAACAGATATGATATGCCTTAGACGCAAGTATTCGTTAATCGAAGGGGCAAGGTTATTAAATACGCATGCATTACCTTATCCCTGCATTTAACGGCATTTTGAAATCTGCGCCTTATCAACCGGATTTAAACAATCACCTTTTGAAAATGCCGATTACCGATGAACAATGTCGCATCGCATGGGGGGAGAGTGTTACATTATCGTTTGAAAGTAGCCCTGGCGAACGCCGATTGCGAATTCGCATCGCATCGGGGAAAGAGGTGGGCGCCTTATAAAAATGCATGGGATACCACCGACGGCCGATAGCGATATCACATCGGGTCGGGGTTTATAATTTAACGCGTTTTCTCATAAGAGGCAGTGCCAAAATGCCGATCGCCGATATAGCGTCGCATTGGGGTGTGAGATATGTGCTCTTTTTGTGTATGCCATGAATACCGCCGATTGCCGATAACGATATCGCATCGGCAAAGGCCAAAGTGCCGTTTAAGTGTGTCTCTCTTGTCATTGCGATATGCGATCTTGCGATCGCTTTATCGCAATAACAAAAGATTGTTTTATTTTGGTAACATTGTTATTCGAAAAAGGCTTCATTTTACATACTTATTTGATTATCATGGCTTTTTCGAACAAATTCATTAATACCAATTAATTTCTAAAAGGGACCCATTTCATACGTTGATTATTTGTAAATACAGATGATATGAAATGGGGGGTTGTTGTAGGACACAACAATTGGCGATTCGTTGGTGGAACCAGTTATCTCTGAAATTAACATAAACATTCAAGTCTTTTATAAATAGAAACTCAATCAGAAGGAGAAATTTCTAATATAACTAGATATTCATGTGTTCTGACAAAAGTGAATTCTATTTTGTTAACTTCGTCCCATTAAGTTTAAAGAGACCAAATACATAAAAAGTTTCTAAAATAAGTCTTTATTGGTTCATAATGATGAAAATAGAAAACTTTCCCATATCAGCTTTTATAATTAACTCCTTTGTCATAGGTAGAGCCTCTGTTGCCAGCAAACATTTATAGTCTCGACAGGGATACCTTTTAACCATAGTATTGTCCACTTTTCCATTCACATAAGAGTGTGATTAACAGAATGAATCCATAAAAATGTTTTCATATTTCACTTCTTCATCTGTTTTTCTTTGTAATAAATAAGATAAAAAGCCACTGTCCTGGTTTGGTAGCCAGCTTATGACAATGCCATTCACTGGTAATAAGTTAACTGATCAAGTCGGCTCGTGATGAGACCCCTTGTCTTGAAATTTCAAGCCATTACCCTGTTTTGGTAGGCAGTATTGGTAATGTCAGTTAAGCTATTTCCCTATGAACATGGTAAGCAGGCTTATGATAAGACCTCTTATCTTTAATCTTTTATATTTTAGAATTACACTCTGAATAATCACATCCTTTAGTGAATGGGGTGAACAATTTTCTCCTTAAGAGCCGATGGATGACAAGTGAAGAGTTGAAGATACTAAAAAATGGTTTAGCCTCTATTTCTTTTAACAGATAACCTTTGGAGACTATTTTGGAAACAGAAAATGATTCAGAACTTTTACCTCCTGAGAGGAGTCTTTAAAATTTAGATTAAAATTTCAGAACACAAGGATATCTAATTTCCTAGAAACTATTTCTTTTGAGTGAGGATTCTATTATTTAGAAACAAGTATTTATATTATTTCTGTAAGACAGCTTTCTCAAACACAACAAAAGGTCAATGTAGGTACTCTACAGTTTTATTTCCTACTAATCCTACAAACTATGCAAATCTAAAAAGGAGAAGGGGTTACCTTCTCAGTTAAAGAATTTTTTTAGGACCAGGCCATTGACGGGGAGAGAATCTCTCAACCCTGATAAGCTTTGCAATATAAAAGTTGAATGGCCTATCTTTTCACAGATCTGAAATGGTCCAAGCCACATTTTCTGAAATTTGGTATGCTTGCCTTTATCCTCATGGGCCTTGTCCCATTTGAGAACTAAGTCACCAACTTGAAGTTGTTTGGAAGAGGATGATGCTGAGTCAAAAGATGCTTTGATGATTTGTTGATGCTTGGCATGAGTGATTCTGGCCTTTTCCCTTTCTTCTTCTAATTTGAGAATTTGGTCATATCTAAGTTGGATAGAAGAAGACGGAGTCTCTTGAATAGACTGCACTAGGGCTAAAGATGGAAGAACAAGATTTGTAGGCAACACGGCTTCTTTTCCATATACCAGATTGAAAGGAGAGGTCCCTATTGAAGCCTTTTGTGTTATTCTATCAGCCCATAATGCAAAGACCAAAGATTTATGCCAGTTTCTATGATTCTGTTCAACAGTTCGCTTAATGATTTTGATGAGGTTTTTATTAGTAGATTCGGCTAAACCGTTTCCCTGGGGATAGTAATTGGAAGAATATTTCAGTTTAAACCCCCTTTTAATAGCAAAATCATATATAGCGTTTCCTGAGAAATAAGAAGCATTATCGAAAACAAGAGCGTTTGGAACACCGAACCTGGTAATGATGAATTGGTCGATGAACTCGATGATTGCCTCTGCATTTGCTGCCTTCAAAGGAATAACCTCTACCCATTTAGTAAAATAATCAGTAGCGGTAAGGATATACCTATGTTGTTTGGAAGATGGTGGAGTGATTTCCCCGATGATATCTAATCCCCATTGTTCGAATGGCTGTTCAATGTTGACAGGTTGCAGAGGGAAAGCGGGTTTTCGTTGTCTCCCACCAGATGTTTGGCAATTAAGGCATTTTCTTACGTGCTCATGACAATCTCTAAATAGAGTAGGCCAATAATATCCAGCATGAATAATCTTATGAGCTGTTGTGTCGGCTCCAAAATGTCCTCCAGCTGGTCCATCATGTAGCTCCTGCAGAACCTTTAGTGCTTCAGTTTTCTCAAGACATCTTAGCAGGATAGAATCATAATTTTGTTTAAACAACACATCATCAATGAGAGTGAAGTTCTTAGCTTTCAACCTAATGGCCCTTTTATTTTTGTAAGATAAATTTGGAGGAGCGTAACCGTTCTTCAAATAAAATATCAAATCAGCATATTGAGATTCAGAATCAGTGACACTTATCTGATTGATGGATTTATTCTGATCTTCATCGCTTAATTCGTGAATGCTTGATGCTCCTGCCAATATCCTGCAAAAACCTTGGCCCCTAACAATCTTTGCTGGCTTTATTTCTAAGTCATACTCTTGAAGCGCTGTAACCCAATTGGCTCTTTTTTCACCCAATTCTTTCTGAATTAATAGTTGTCTTACCGCTGGGAAAGGAACTATAACTTTCGTGTGGGTTTTCAAAAGGAAGGGTCTATAATGTTTGACTGCTTTGAACACAGCAAAGGCTTGTTTTTCCACATCTGAATAATTCAACTCGGCACCTTGAAGATTTGAACTGAAAAATGATATGGGTGCTTCTAGGTTGTTATCATTCAATTGTGTGAGTACTGCAGCATATGAAGTGTTGGATGCGATAGTATATAGTGTAAAATGATTAGAAAAATTCAGGGTATTCAAAGCTGGGGCATTGATTATTGACTGTTTGATAACATCAAAGGCTTGCTTTTCTTCTGATCCCCATTTGAAGACTGAATTCTTCTTGATCATTGTCTGAAGAGGTAATACAATCTGTGAAAAATCTGGAACAAATCGTTTGACAAAATTAATCTGACCTAAAAATGACTGCATTGATTTCTTGTTATGTGGGAAAGGGATTTCAGAAATTTCATTAATCCGATCAGGATCAATATAAATACCATCTTTGGATACTATAAACCCTAAGAGTTTTCCTTGATCTAGAGCAAAGAAGGACTTTTTTGGGTTTAGAGAAATACCATATCTTTTGCATCTCTGAAAGATCTGATTTAAGTCGTGCAAATGATTATCTCTCTTTCTAGAATACACAGTAATATCGTCTAGGTAGACGACTACTGATCGATTAATTAACCCTCTGAATGCCATGTCCATAGCTCTCTGAAATGTCGCTCCGGCGTTTATAAGACCAAAAGGCATTTTCTGATATGCATAGGTTCCCCATTTTGTCCTAAATGTAGTTTTGAGCTGGTCATCGGGATGTACCAGAACTTGATTGTACCCTGAAAAACCATCTAGAAAAGACATCAATTCAGAACCTGCCACTGATTGGAGAATTTGCTCCATAGTGGGCAATGGGAAGTTGTCTTTTAAGCTCGCTTTGTTTAAATTCCTGAAATCAATACAAATTCGAATGTCGCCATTTTTCTTCCTGACTGGCACCATGTTAGAGACCCAGTTTGAATGTCGGACTGGAAAAATAATTTTGGCTTTTAAAAGCTTATTAAGCTCCGACTTAATCTGGCTCTCCAAATTTGGGTGTATTTTTCTTAATTTTTGCTGAATTGGTTTTTTATCAGGAAGCATAGGAATGGTATGCTGGATAATAGATGTATCGTATGTCTTTAAGTCATCATATTTCCAAGCAAAAACCTGTTTGTTCTTTCTCAACAATTTAATAAATGCTTCCTTTTCGTTCTGAGATAGTCCTGTTCCTAAATTGATGTTTTGAGGAGATTCGTTGGTTCCTAGATTTATCAATTCAAACCTAAGGGTAGAACTTTGAAGCTTTGTGTTGATTACAGGTTTAAACCTGTCTTTGATATCGTAAAGATCTTCTAATTTTACCACTGGTTTGGGGATCGAATTTTCTTTGGGCACTCCTTTCATCTGGGAATCATGATCATCTTCCTCAATAACTTGCTTATCATAAGAATTCTCAGAAGTTAAAAACTGCAAAATATCATTGTCATGATTAAATACTCTCCAATTAGTGACATTGTCGGGAATTGAAGGTCTGAAAAGTAATTCTACGGAAAATCTATCAAGGCTGTAGTCTTCAGAAGGTAGAAGCTTTGAAGCTACATTGGCTAGCAAATTTGCGGCTGCATTTTGAGATCGAGGTATAGAAGAAATGTTGAATGCAAGAAAGTGCGAGGTAAGTTCTTGAACAAGCGATTGTTAATGTTTAAGGTGAGTCGAAAGGCAATGAATTGCATTTCTAACCTGTTTGACAATGATTTCCGAATCGCCGAAAACCTTTAGATATCGTACCTCCAGACCGATTGCTTTATATAATCCTTGGATTAAAGCCTCATATTCGGCTGTATTATTAGTGCACTCAAACTCTAACCTACAAGACAACATTGTCTTTTCTCCTTGCGGACTAACCAATATACATCCAGCTCCTGAACCTTCAGGGGACTTAGAGCCATCAAAATACAGAGACCAAAATAAAGGAATATTAACAAAAGTATCTACATTTTTCTCAGCATCATTATAACATCTGGACCTATCAGTTTGTGAAAAATTTTCTATTTGAGATGTAAAATGATTAACTGAAAAAGGAGATGGTTGGGCAACAAAGTTGCCAAAGAATGATTCTGCCGAATAATTCCCCAAAATGTTATTATTGAATGCGACAGGCTGGTTTTCTTGCTCGAATTCAGTAACTGTGTGGGTCATATGTTTCTCACGATCGATCCTTATCTGATTTGGCTTTCCCTTGTAGGGAAGCCACATGTGTGACCAATCTGTAGAGATATACCCATGTAGTTTTTCGGACCAATCTCTGCTTAAAATCAAACCATAAAATTCAGGTATGTCTGCGATTAAAATGTCAATTCTCTGGACAATTCTGGGGTCGGCTGACAACCTGATGGTTACAGAATTAATTTCTCCCACCACCTGCACTTTAGTTCTATCCAACTGTACAATATGAATTGCAGATTTCTGGGGTTCATTGTTCAGCTTAGAACAAACTGAAGCTGGCATTATATTAGATGAGGCCCCTGAATCTATTAAACAGTTGTGTAGGTTTCTATTATAAATCTCATAAGTAAGCAGGAAGGGTGGAGTGTGAGAATTTGATTTATCTCGGATCAAGACTGAATCGGTAATTTCAACCATGCCTGCAGGAGGCTGGCCTGAATCGTTGGCAGCTTTTGCACTGGGAAGGGGAGTAGAGGGAACAGCGTTTAACTCTTTAAGAAGTAGCTTTTGCTGATGCTTCAGTTTACTGAGTTCAAACATGGTTATATTTGCCTTGGTTTTCTTCATATCATCAACAATGTTATATTCCATGGAATCAGATACTACTAGAGTCTTGGATGTTGAAGGAGAACTAGAAGTTGAAGGCTGATTTGAAGGAACTACCACAGGTGACTTCTTTAGGGGAACTTTTTCTTTTGCTGTAGTAGCGCCTGCGCTCCTCTTCTTTGAAGCTGCCTGGGGGAGTTCAGAAGCAATTTTACTTCTAGTAGTAACCGGGAAGGCTTCTTCTTCATTCTCAGTATCAGAGTTTGGGAGTATAAAATCCCACATTCCGTGACATTCAGCCACTTCTTCATCATCATCGGTCTGTGGAGGTGTTTCCTCTTCCTCTTCTTCTTGGTCTGAATCGGCGTTAGATATAACATTAGGTGGCTTTGATTCGGATTTCTTAAAAGTCCTAAATGGTCTTTTGCTTGAAGTTTCGGCCACTTGCTTTTTAATCTCAACCATTTCATTAGACAATGTTTTAAGGACCTTCTGTAAACCTTCCATGTCATATGGGTCCTTGGGGGTTTTCTTCTTGGAATCTTCTTTAAACGAGACTTTTTTAGCTTTTCTATCTTCTAGAGCAGCTTTCTTTTCAAGAGCATTGATGCGCTTTTCAACTGCAAGTGCTTCTTTCATATTTTCAGTTAGCGTAGGTTTGCCAGCCCTGTCCACAAAGATAGCTATGTTGGCGGGTAGGGCAGTGATGTACCATTCGCTTCGGATTTGCTCACTTGGTTTAGAAGCGGTAGGGATTTTATTCAGTAGTTTATTAAATCTGGCATTAAATTCTTTTATTGGTTCCCTGTGCTCTATTCTCAAATTGGAGAGGTCATTTATTAAAGTTGCTAGGGACCGGTCGTCTCCATACTTGGTGAGAAACTGCTCTTGGCATGTAACCCAACTGGTAATCGAACCAGAGGGTAAGGAAAAATACCAGGATCTTGCTGATCCTTGTAAAGTATAAGGGAACAGTCTTACTACGACATCTTGCTCTGTCACTCCTTTTAGATTAACTGCTAACATGAAGTTGTTGATGTGTTCTTCGGCTTGGGTTCCATTATCTGGATTAAATTTAGGCAGCCATTTTTCGGGAGCATCTGGTAGATCATGTAATGGTCCAGGCATGTTGAAAGCACCCGGTCTAGTCCATGGATCTGCCATTATGCTAGCGACAGTGGTTGTCACTACTGTCGGGGTTCCAGATGTTTGGTGAGGTATCGAAGAGTGAATAGGTTGGGATATTGAGGCTCCTGTTCCCTGATGAACAACAACTTGTAATGGAGGGGTGGGTGGTTGACTTTGCAGATGAGGAGATGAAATGGATGATATGGAAGAAAAATCCCCACTGTCAGATCCTTCAGTGTTTTTCTTTGGCTTTTTCCTTTTGGGTAAAGGAAACTCAGTAGGTTCAATACCAAGTTTTTCGCTCTGAAGTCTGGTAAGAGGATGAGTGAGGTTGAACTGCGAAGTCGCACTGCTTTCTGATATCTCAGATTTCTGTGGTGAGATCGAGAAGCTCTGAAGTTTATGGATTAGAGACTGAACTTCAGGAGATTCAAGACTTAGTTGTTCTGGGATATGATGGGATTGAGCAGTGGTGATAGATTCCTCTTCTTCTTGGTTATGGGCTGGAGAACCAGCATGCAATTGAGAAGAACGAGGAGATTTGGAGGGAGAATTACTCTTAGAATGACTTGCCGATTTGGGTCGGCTTGCCATTCACAGTTGGCCCTCCTTCTAGCGCCAATTTTGTTGAGGCCTCGAAAATCGCTGCCACAACAAAGGGGATACCACCCGGTCCGGACCTTAATGCAGCTCCTTTTCCGTTTGGAATAGTGGTTCCGACTGGGGATAATGGGACCAGTTTCCCAAGAAGTATAAGTGAATGGGATGGATGAATGACTTATGAGATAAGATGGTAATGAGCGGAAAGCTAAACTATAAACAAAATGTAATAACTATAATCGGATCCCGGGACTTATTACTAGGCAAAGCGTAGCGTTTGATGATCTGTGCTTTAAGGCAGGCATATAAATGACTCTAACACTTTAAGCATAGACGTTTGAACCATTTAAACATTGCTCTGCATAATTAGTTATGCAGAGCGATTAGAGCGAATTACTACGCTTAATCATTCATATCATTGATACATGCATGAGTGAAAGAGATAACAAATCAACACAAACATTCAATAGTGAAGCGAAATGACGATTCGCTGTTATATCGCATACATGCATTCAACAATAGCAAAGATAATAACACAGCAATTCATATAATCAGAAAGAACACAGATACAGATAATAGTACCATGTAAGCTGATCGATCAATCCAGTACATCAATCACTATGTCGCAGTCCTTCCTTCCAATCGGAAAGCCTTCCAAACAACAGACAGTCGTGCGCAATTGTATAAAACAGCCTTCTAATCAAAATTCAGAACCATTGGTCGAGTTTCACAAAAAGAATATAGACTGAAGCACAATAGTGCAAACTTCAGCCTTTAAGTCTTATTACAAAATTTTACGACCCTTTCCAAAACAATGAAAGGGTCTATAAATACTATACTAATCTAAATATCTAAACAACTGAAAAGCTATTAAATTGGCATCAATAAATGTTTGTTCCATCTTTTTTGGCAATCTGGCAGTTGGCGGCAATGCTTCATTCGATGGGTTCTTTGCCTTTACTCCTTAGCTGACATATCGCCAGCATTGGCTCTACTTCTGGTGGAGTGTTGAGACGCGAAGTTAGCTGAGCATCATATGTAGCATCTTGAATGTCGAGGATCAGGTATCCGAGGGCATCTGTTAAACACTTGAGAGCAGACCTTTGAGTATGTGGCTTGATTAGAAAGAGCCAATATGCATCAGAGGTTAAAGTATTTACTCCGGTAATTAATTTCCTCTGTTCCTCCAAGTCAGGATAACTTGATTCTTCAAGCATACCTGCTGTTGTTATGCTTCCAGGTGTGCACTTGGAGATCATGTTCGCCAAATAAAGTGTATCATTGACTAGGTCGATCATATTGCTGGCAATTATTTTACACCTGGAAGCCGCCCTTTCTGCCTTCATTACCTGAGTATTCCATTCAGTGAAGAGTATGTCCTTATACGTTTCATGGATTCGGGACAAATTCGCCGCTTTCCCTTCTGGAGTGTCTTGCCACTCAATGTATTCGGATATGGCTTCTTCGGCCTGATCTAGCTCATTCCTGGCCTTCTCTATTTGCTCACACACTGTTGTAGATATTTCGCATAATTGCTCAGCCTTAGCAAGTTTTTGACATAAAAGTCTGATCTGAGACAGTAATGCGCCATTTATTTGAGTTGCCTCTGCTCTGAAGACTTTCACATTCTGTGTGCTCTTGATACCTTCGAGCTGTGTTGATAGTTGAGCTATTCGCTCATCTTTTGATTTCATCATCAGCTCATTTGATGCTTCCAACTGTGACAATGCCTCTGACAATTCTTTTGCCTTTTGAGTTTCACTTTGGTCTATCCTTTGTCTTTCAATTTGCAGTTGCTGGGTTAACAAATTGTTCTCTTGCTGTTGAGCCAGCAACTGCTCTTCCACCTGTGCTGCTTTGTTTTTCGCCTCAATTACCTCCGCCTGTAATGCATATATTTCATGGTCCTTAGTCTTCAACAGAAGACTTACCTCCGATGCTTTGTCGATGGTTGCTGCAGAATAAGCTCCCGCGAATTGCGACAGCTTTGTTAGATCATCGGAGGGATCCAAATCCTCCTTCCAGACCATATTGCCCGTGACTGTTTGCTCAGGAAAGATAGAAGGTTGATCAAGCCTTCGTCTTTTCTTAGAGCGCTTGATAACGGCTTTATGCTTTGGGCTATAGAAAATATCCAGGGGAGGAATTTCTTCCACCTGGAGAACAATTTGATCGGAAGGGTCCTTATTGATTACCTCGACATCCTGTGAAATGGGTGGGCCGCTGGTTCCTCCTAGAACCTGAGAAGAAGTGATATCGGGCGCATCGCTTGTTTTAGAGGAGCCTGTGTCTTTGGAGCCTTCCTTACCACTGATAATGGAATCGAATTGATTCCATTGTTTAATCAATTCAGGATCAATGGAAGATTGCTTATGGGCTTTGCTCCGTTCTTTCTCTTGTTCTAACTTCTGCTGTTCTTCAAGTGATTTTCGCTGCTGCTCCTCTTGCGTTTTCCACTGCTGCTCCTCCAATTCCTTTTTCTGCCTATCTGCTAGTTCTTTCTTTAATCTTTCTTCTTCCTTCTTCCCTCTGTGTCTTTTGCTGCCTTTCTATCTGCTCCTTTTTCTGCCTCTCTGCTTGCTCTTTTTTCTGCTTCTCAGCCTGCAGCTTTTTCTGTCTTTCCTCCTGTTGTTTATCCTGTTCTTTAGTTGTAACCGGAGGTGAATGTATCTGTTGCCGACCAGGCTCGCTTGAGGAAGACGCTGGGGTTGTGGATAATAACTCTAGGGGCAGAGTTTGCAACCTCTGCTCCCTAAGTTTATTAAACTCAGTCAACGCCTCATCGTTGTATTTCATTATGGCAAGCTGTTTGACTTGGCTTATTGTCTCGGCACCTACGAACAAGTCATCAAATGTATCCTCTTGATGATCAACTTTTGTTAATTTTGCTTGTTCTAGGGCAATGTAGGCAGTTTTCTTTGGATCATAGAGTCTGTTTGGGAGAGTGGCCAGGGATAAAGCTTGGATTTTTGCTGCTTCTTTTTCTGCGTGCTTGTAATTAAGCAGAGTAAAAACCCCAATTCTTAAAGAAAAAGAGGGCCAACCTTTCTTCTTCTCTTCTTTGAGAGTTTGTGTGACACTGTCGGCCATAATCTGGTAGCAGATTTCCCGGGCTAACAGCTTGTCTGGGATATACAAAGGGAGGACATGTGGCCTAGCCTTACTCCCAAAAACTCTGATATAGGAGAAATACTCTTCCCCAAACCAACTCGCTACGGCAGGTAAGTCAAAGGAGGCTTCATAAGAAATTCTGGAAATGGGTCTGTCAAAAATAGAATAGTAAATGGGCACCATGAAACCATTACAAATTTGGTACAAGTGGTCCTTGTAAGAGGACTTCCACAATTTCTGATGGTATAAATGAATGGGTGTTGGATCCTGGGTGGTCCATCTCCAACCGAGGACAGGAAACTCAGAATTAAGACACAGGGTATCCATAATGTAAGCAGAATAATAGAATGGAGGGATTTTCCTTTCGGAGACTATAGTTTTGTTTCTGAATTCACGAACAGCTACGACCAATTTATCGGAAAGAATAGTGGCCCAGTCCATGATTATAGAATTGATAGCCGCTTCCATTAGGGGAACCATGTCAATATTGATATTAACAGAGTCATGTAATCCCCACAATCTACACATCATAATCCCCACATAGCAATAGGGAGAGGGCAAAGAAATGTTAGAGTACTTACCCGAACTTTCATGCTTGTGCTTGGCTGGGTTCTGCCTCCAATCTCGGAGGGGTTCGGATGGTGATTCATTTTCTTTTGCGAATTTCTCCATGAAGGTTCTGTTGTAGACTAGCTCCGGTTCAGGCAGATGATACATTCGCCTCAGGTCATCAGGCTTGAATGACCCGAAAATCCTTCCGTCCCTTGTATGGAAAGTTCTATCAGTGATGGGGATTTCTTCGATTGCCCAGCGCACCACGTCTGTGTAAGGGAGGACCTGCTCTCTGGCCGCTATTCTGTGTAAAAAGGAGTCGGCCAAGTCTTTGAGCGTTGCATCAGACTTCCTTAATACATCTACACTAGCTGTTCTCACTGTCACTTTTGGTTGCTCGGCCTCCAACAGATTATATGTGCCTTGCCATGTGGTTCTATGAAGACCAGCGCACGTAGTGTCCGAGATTAAGCCTTTCTTTGAAATTGGAGCAGCTTGACCTGCAACAGATGTTGTAGTAGAACCAGAACTCCTCTTATTTTTCTTCCCCATCATGTTCAGGCTTTCTTCAACAAACGAACTCTACACAAGTGCGAGAGAAATCGTAACACGAGGAATAATGAAGACAAAGCATAATTGGAAAGGTATATATCACTTGAAGCGTGGCGCTATTAATCTTCAAAAAGTGGCTGCGGATCCAATCACTGGTAAGAGATTGCATATGCATTAATGGTGATTTTAAGGCTTGCTACCCATTAAATGACCATTTACGCTGTTATTCAGTTGAATGACCACCCAACGCGTGCAACAGATATGATATGCCTTAGACGCAAGTATTCGTTAATCGAAGGGGCAAGGTTATTAAATACGCATGCATTACCTTATCCCTGCATTTAACGACATTTTGAAATCTGCGCCTTATCAACCGGATTTAAACAATCACCTTTTGAAAATGCCGATTACCGATGAACAATGTCGCATCGCATGGGGGGAGAGTGTTACATTATCGTTTGAAAGTAGCCCTGGCGAACGCCGATTGCGAATTCGCATCGCATCGGGGAAAGAGGTGGGCGCCTTATAAAAACGCATGGGATACCACCGACGGCCGATAGCGATATCACATCGGGTCGGGGTTTATAATTTAACGCGTTTTCTCATAAGAGGCAGTGCCAAAATGCCGATCGCCGATATAGCGTCGCATCAGGGTGTGAGATATGTGCTCTTTTTGTGTATGCCATGAATACCGCCGATTGCCGATAACGATATCGCATCGGCAAAGGCCAAAGTGCCGTTTAAGTGTGTCTCTCTTGTCATTGCGATATGCGATCTTGCGATCGCTTTATCGCAATAACAAAAGATTGTTTTATTTTGGTAACATTGTTATTCGAAAAAGGCTTCATTTTACATACTTATTTGATTATCATGGCTTTTTCAAACAAATTCATTAATACCAATTAATTTCTAAAAGGGACCCATTTCATACGTTGATTATTTGTAAATACAGATGATATGAAATGGGGGGTTGTTGTAGGACACAACAATTGGCGATTCGTTGGTGGAACCAGTTATCTCTGAAATTAACATAAACATTCAAGTCTTTTATAAATAGAAACTCAATCAGAAGGAGAAATTTCTAATATAACTAGATATTCATGTGTTCTGACAAAAGTGAATTCTATTTTGTTAACTTCGTCCCATTAAGTTTAAAGAGACCAAATACATAAAAAGTTTCTAAAATAAGTCTTTATTGGTTCATAATGATGAAAATAGAAAACTTTCCCATATCAGCTTTTATAATTAACTCCTTTGTCATAGGTAGAGCCTCTGTTGCCAGCAAACATTTATAGTCTCGACAGGGATACCTTTTAACCATAGTATTGTCCACTTTTCCATTCACATAAGAGTGTGATTAACAGAATGAATCCATAAAAATGTTTTCATATTTCACTTCTTCATCTGTTTTTCTTTGTAATAAATAAGATAAAAAGCCACTGTCCTGGTTTGGTAGCCAGCTTATGACAATGCCATTCACTGGTAATAAGTTAACTGATCAAGTCAGCTCGTGATGAGACCCCTTGTCTTGAAATTTCAAGCCATTACCCTGTTTTGGTAGGCAGTATTGGTAATGTCAGTTAAGCTATTTCCCTATGAACATGGTAAGCAGGCTTATGATAAGACCTCTTATCTTTAATCTTTTATATTTTAGAATTACACTCTGAATAATCACATCCTTTAGTGAATGGGGTGAACAATTTTCTCCTTAAGAGCCGATGGATGAAAAATGAAGAGTTGAAGATACTGAAAAATGGTTTAGCCTCTATTTCTTTTAACAGATAACCTTTGGAGACTATTTTGGAAACAGAAAATGATTCAGAACTTTTACCTCCTGAGAGGAGTCTTTAAAATTTAGATTAAAATTTCAGAACACAAGGATATCTAATTTCCTAGAAACTATTTCTTTTGAGTGAGGATTCTATTATTTAGAAACAAGTATTTATATTATTTCTGTAAGATAGCTTTCTCAAACACAACAAAAGGTCAATGTAGGTACTCTACAGTTTTATTTCCTACTAATCCTACAAACTATGCAAATCTAAAAAGGAGAAGGGGTTACCTTCTCAGTTAAAGAATTTTTTTAGGACCAGGCCATTGACGGGGAGAGAATCTCTCAACCCTGATAAGCTTTGCAATATAAAAGTTGAATGGCCTATCTTTTCATAGATCTGAAACGGTCCAAGCCACATTTTCTGAAATTTGGTATGCTTTCCTTTATCCTCATGGGCCTTGTCCCATTTGAGAACTAAGTCACCAACTTGAAGTTGTTTGGAAGAGGATGATGCTGAGTCAAAAGATGCTTTGATGATTTGTTGATGCTTGGCATGAGTGATTCTGGCCTTTTCCCTTTCTTCTTCTAATTTGAGAATTTGGTCATATCTAAGTTGGATAGAAGAAGACGGAGTCTCTTGAATAGACTGCACTAGGGCTAAAGATGGAAGAACAAGATTTGTAGGCAACACGGCTTCTTTTCCATATACCAGATTGAAAGGAGAGGTCCCTATTGAAGCCTTTTGTGTTATTCTATCAGCCCATAATGCAAAGACCAAAGATTTATGCCAGTTTCTATGATTCTGTTCAACAGTTCGCTTAATGATTTTGATGAGGTTTTTATTAGTAGATTCGGCTAAACCGTTTCCCTGGGGATAGTAATTGGAAGAATATTTCAGTTTAAACCCCCTTTTGATAGCAAAATCGTATATAGCGTTTCCTGAGAAATAAGAAGCATTATTGAAAACAAGAGCGTTTGGAACACCGAACCTGGTAATGATGAATTGGTCGATGAACTCGATGATTGCCTCTGCATTTGCTGCCTTCAAAGGAATAACCTCTACCCATTTAGTAAAATAATCAGTAGTGGTAAGGATATACCTATGTTGTTTGGAAGATGGTGGAGTGATTTCCCCGATGATATCTAATCCCCATTGTTCGAATGGCTGTTCAATGTTGACAGATTGCAGAGGGAAAGCGGGTTTTCGTTGTCTCCCACCAGATGTTTGGCAATTAAGGCATTTTCTTACGTGCTCATGACAATCTCTAAATAGAGTAGGCCAATAATATCCAGCATGAATAATCTTATGAGCTGTTGTGTCGGCTCCAAAATGTCCTCCAGCTGGTCCATCATGTAGCTCCTGCAGAACCTTTAGTGCTTCAGTTTTCTCAAGACATCTTAGCAGGATAGAATCATAATTTTGTTTAAACAACACATCATCAATGAGAGTGAAGTTCTTAGCTTTCAACCTAATGGCCCTTTTATTTTTGTAAGATAAATTTGGAGGTGCGTAACCGTTCTTCAAATAAAATATCAAATCAGCATATTGAGATTCAGAATCAGTGACACTTATCTGATTGATGGATTTATTCTGATCTTCATCGCTTAATTCGTGAATGCTTGATGCTCCTGCCAATATCCTGCAAAAACCTTGGCCCCTAACAATCTTTGCTGGCTTTATTTCTAAGTCATACTCTTGAAGCGTTGTAACCCAATTGGCTCTTTTTTCACCCAATTCTTTCTGAATTAATAGTTGTCTTACCGCTGGGAAAGGAACTATAACTTTCGTGTGGGTTTTCAAAAGGAAGGGTCTATAATGTTTGACTGCTTTGAACACAGCAAAGGCTTGTTTTTCCACATCTGAATAATTCAACTCGGCACCTTGAAGATTTGAACTGAAAAATGATATGGGTGCTTCTAGGTTGTTATCATTCAATTGTGTGAGTACTGCAGCATATGAAGTGTTGGATGTGATAGTATATAGTGTAAAATGATTAGAAAAATTCAGGGTATTCAAAGCTGGGGCATTGATTATTGACTGTTTGATAACATCAAAGGCTTGCTTTTCTTCTGATCCCCATTTGAAGACTGAATTCTTCTTGATCATTGTCTGAAGAGGTAATACAATCTGTGAAAAATCTGGAACAAATCGTTTGACAAAATTAATCTGACCTAAAAATGACTGCATTGATTTCTTGTTATGTGGGAAAGGGATTTCAGAAATTTCATTGATCCGATCAGGATCAATATAAATACCATCTTTGGATACTATAAACCCTAAGAGTTTTCCTTGATCTAGAGCAAAGAAGGACTTTTTTGGGTTTAGAGAAATACCATATCTTTTGCATCTCTGAAAGATCTGATTTAAGTCGTGCAAATGATTATCTCTCTTTCTAGCATACACAGTAATATCGTCTAGGTAGACGACTACTGATCGATTAATTAACCCTCTGAATGCCATGTCCATAGCTCTCTGAAATGTCGCTCCGGCGTTTATAAGACCAAAAGGCATTTTCTGATATGCATAGGTTCCCCATTTTGTCCTAAATGTAGTTTTGAGCTGGTCATCGGGATGTACCAGAACTTGATTGTACCCTGAAAAACCATCTAGAAAAGACATCAATTCAGAACCTGCCACCGATTGGAGAATTTGCTCCATAGTGGGCAATGGGAAGTTGTCTTTTAAGCTCGCTTTGTTTAAATTCCTGAAATCAATACAAATTCGAATGTCGCCATTTTTCTTCCTGACTGGCACCATGTTAGAGACCCAGTTTGAATGTCGGACTGGAAAAATAATTTTGGCTTTTAAAAGCTTATTAAGCTCCGACTTAATCTGGCTCTCCAAATTTGGGTGTATTTTTCTTAATTTTTGCTGAATTGGTTTTTTATCAGGAAGCATAGGAATGGTATGCTGGATAATAGATGTATCGTATGTCTTTAAGTCATCATATTTCCAAGAAAAAACCTGTTTGTTCTTTCTCAACAATTTAATAAATGCTTCCTTTTCATTCTGAGATAGTCCTGTTCCTAAATTGATGTTTTGAGGAGATTCGTTGGTTCCTAGATTTATCAATTCAAACCTAAAGGTAGAACTTTGAAGCTTTGTGTTGATTACAGGTTTAAACCTGGCTTTGATATCGTAAAGATCTTCTAATTTTACCACTGGTTTGGGGATCGAATTTTCTTTGGGCACTCCTTTCATCTGGGAATCATGATCATCTTCCTCAATAACTTGCTTATCATAAGAATTCTCAGAAGTTAAAAACTGCAAAATATCATCGTCATGATTAAATACTCTCCAATTAGTGACATTGTCGGGAATTGAAGGTCTGAAAAGTAATTCTACGGAAAATCTATCAAGGCTGTAGTCTTCAGAAGGTAGAAGCTTTGAAGCTACATTGGCTAGCAAATCTGCGGCTGCATTTTGAGATCGAGGTATAGAAGAAATGTTGAATGCAAGAAAGTGCGAGGTAAGTTCTTGAACGAGCGATTGGTAATGTTTAAGGTGAGTCGAAAGGCAATGAATTGCATTTCTAACCTGTTTGACAATGATTTCCGAATCGCCGAAAACCTTTAGATATCGTACCTCCAGACCGATTGCTTTATATAATCCTTGGATTAAAGCCTCATATTCGGCTGTATTATTAGTGCACTCAAACTCTAACCTACAAGACAACATTGTCTTTTCTCCTTGCGGACTAACCAATATACATCCAGCTCCTGAACCTTCAGGGGACTTAGAGCCATCAAAATACAGAGACCAAAATAAAGGAATATTAACAAAAGTATCTACATTTTTCTGAGCATCATTATAACATCTGGACCTATCAGTTTGTGAAAAATTTTCTATTTGAGATGTAAAATGATTAACTGAAAAAGGAGATGGTTGGGCAACAAAGTTGCCAAAGAATGATTCTGCCGAATAATTCCCCAAAATGTTATTATTGAATGCGACAGGCTAGTTTTCTTGCTCGAATTCAGTAACTGTGTGGGTCATATGTTTCTCACGATCGATCCTTATCTGATTTGGCTTTCCCTTGTAGGGAAGCCACATGTGTGACCAATCTGTAGAGATATACCCATGTAGTTTTTCGGACCAATCTCTGCTTAAAATCAAACCATAAAATTCAAGTATGTCTGCGATTAAAATGTCAATTCTCTGGACAATTCTGGGGTCGGCTGACAACCTGATGGTTACAGAATTAATTTCTCCCACCACCTGCACTTTAGTTCTATCCAATTGTACAATATGAATTGTAGATTTCTGGGGTTCAATGTTCAGCTTAGAACAAACTGAAGCTGGCATTATATTAGATGAGGCCCCTGAATCTATTAAACAGTTGTGTAGGTTTCTATTATAAATCTCATAAGTAAGCAGGAAGGGTGGAGTGTGAGAATTTGATTTATCTCCGATCAAGACTGAATCGGTAATTTCAACCATGCCTGCAGGAGGCTGGCCTGAATCGTTGGTAGCTTTTGCACTGGGAAGGGGAGTAGAGGGAACAGCGTTTAACTCTTTAAGAAGTAGCTTTTGCTGATGCTTCAGTTTACTGAGTTCAAACATGGTTATATTTGCCTTGGTTTTCTTCATATCATCAACAATGTTATATTCCATGGAATCAGATACTACTAGAGTCTTGGATGTTGAAGGAGAACTAGAAGTTGAAGGCTGATTTGAAGGAACTACCACAGGTGACTTCTTTTGGGGAACTTTTTCTTTTGCTGTAGTAGCGCCTGCGCTCCTCTTCTTTGAAGCTGCCTGGGGGAGTTCAGAAGCAATTTTACTTCTAGTAGTAACCGAGAAGGCTTCTTCTTCATTCTCAGTATCAGAGTTTGGGAGTATAAAATCCCACATTCCGTGACATTCAGCCACTTCTTCATCATCATCGGTCTGTGGAGGTGTTTCCTCTTCCTCTTCTTCTTGGTCTGAATCGGCGTTAGATATGACATTAGGTGGCTTTGATTTGGATTTCTTAAAAGTCCTAAATGGTCTTTTGCTTGAAGTTTCGGCCACTTGCTTTTTAATCTCAACCATTTCATTAGACAATGTTTTAAGGACCTTCTGTAAACCTTCCATGTCATATGGGTCCTTGGGGGTTTTCTTCTTGGAATCTTCTTTAAATGAGACTTTTTTAGCTTTTCTATCTTCTAGAGCAGCTTTCTTTTCAAGAGCATTGATGCGCTTTTCAACTGCAAGTGCTTCTTTCATATTTTCAGTTAGGGTAGGTTTGCCAGCCCTGTCCACAAAGATAGCCATGTTGGCGGGTAGGGCAGTGATGTACCATTCGCTTCGGATTTGCTCACTTGGTTTAGAAGCGGTAGGGATTTTATTCAGTAGTTTATTAAATCTGGCATTAAATTCTTTTATTGGTTCCCTGTGCTCTATTCTCAAATTGGAGAGGTCATTTATTAAAGTTGCTAGGGACCGGTCGTCTCCATACTTGGTGAGAAACTGCTCTTGGCATGTAACCCAACTGGTAATCGAACCAGAGGGTAAGGAAAAATACCAGGATCTTGCTGATCCTTGTAAAGTATAAGGGAACAGTCTCACTACGACATCTTGCTCTGTCACTCCTTTTAGATTAACTGTTAACATGAAGTTGTTGATGTGTTCTTCGGCTTGGGTTCCATTATCTGGATTAAATTTAGGCAGCCATTTTTCGGGAGCATCTGGTAGATCATGTAATGGTCCAGGCATGTTGAAAGCACCCGGTCTAGTCCATGGATCTGCCATTATGCTAGCGACAGTGGTTGTCACTACTGTCGGGGTTCCAGATGTTTGGTGAGGTATCGAAGAGTGAATAGGTTGGGATATTGAGGCTCCTGTTCCCTGATGAACAACAACTTGTAATGGAGGGGTGGGTGGTTGAATTTGCAGATGAGGAGATGAAATGGATGATATGGAAGAAAAATCCCCACTGTCAGATCCTTCAGTGTTTTTCTTTGGCTTTTTCCTTTTGGGTAAAGGAAACTCAGTAGGTTCAATACCAAGTTTTTCGCTCTGAAGTCTGGTAAGAGGATGAGTGAGGTTGAACTGCGAAGTCGCACTGCTTTCTGATATCTCAGATTTCTGTGGTGAGATCGAGAAGCTCTGAAGTTTATGGATTAGAGACTGAACTTCAGGAGATTCAAGACTTAATTGTTCTGGGATATGATGGGATTGAGCAGTGGTGATAGATTCCTCTTCTTCTTGGTTATGGGCTGGAGAACCAGCATGAAATTGAGAAGAACGAGGAGATTTGGAGGGAGAATTACTCTTAGAATGACTTCCCGATTTGGGTCGGCTTGCCATTCACAGTTGGCCCTCCTTCTAGCGCCAATTTTGTTGAGGCCGAAAATTGCTGCCACAACAAAGGGGATACCACCCGGTCCGGACCTTAATGCAACTCCTTTTTCGTTTGGAATAGTGGTTCCGACTGGGGATAATGGGACCAGTTTCCCAAGAAGTATAAGTGAATGGGATGGATGAATGACTTATGAGATAAGATGGTAATGAGCGGAAAGCTAAACTATAAACAAAATGTAATAACTATAATCGGATCCCGGGACTTATTACTAGGCAAAGCGTAGCGTTTGATGATCTATGCTTTAAGGCAGGCATATAAATGACTCTAACACTTTAAGCATAGACGTTTGAACCATTTAAACATTTGCTCTGCATAATTAGTTATGCAGAGCGATTAGAGCGAATTACTACGCTTAATCATTCATATCATTGATACATGCATGAGTGAAAGAGATAACAAATCAACACAAACATTCAATAGTGAAGCGAAATGACGATTCGCTGTTATATCGCATACATGCATTCAACAATAGCAAATATAATAACACAGCAATTCATATAATCAGAAAGGACACAGATACAGATAATAGTACCATGTAAGCTGATCGATCAATCCAGTACATCAATCACTATGTCGCAGTCCTTCCTTCCAATCGGAAAGCCTTCCAAACAACAGACAGTCGTGCGCAATTGTATAAAACAGCCTTCTAATCAAAATTCAGAACCATTGGTCGAGTTTCACAAAAAGAATATAGACTGAAGCACAATAGTGCAAACTTCAGCCTTTAAGTCTTATTACAAAATTTTACGACCCTTTCCAAAACAATGAAAGGGTCTATAAATACTATATTAATCTAAATATCTAAGCAACTGAAAAGCTATTAAATTGGCATCAATAAATGTTTGTTCCATCTTTTTTGGCAATCTGGCAGTTGGTGGCAGTGCTTCATTCGATGGGTTCTTTGCCTTTACTCCTTAGCTGACATATCGCCAGCATTGGCTCTACTTCTGGTGGAGTGTTGAGACGCGAAGTTAGCTGAGCATCATATGTAGCATCTTGAATGTCGAGGATCAGGTATCCGAGGGCATCTGTTAAACACTTGAGAGCAGACCTTTGAGTATGTGGCTTGATTAGAAAGAGCCAATATGCATCAGAGGTTAAAGTATTTACTCCGGTAATTAATTTCCTCTGTTCCTCCAAGTCAGGATAACTTGATTCTTCAAGCATACCTGCTGTTGTTATGCTTCCAGGTGTGCACTTGGAGATCATGTTCGCCAAATAAAGTGTATCATTGACTAGGTCGATCATATTGCTGGCAATTATTTTACACCTGGAAGCCGCCCTTTCTGCCTTCATTACCTGAGTATTCCATTCAGTGAAGAGTATGTCCTTATACGTTTCATGGATTCGGGACAAATTCGCCGCTTTCCCTTTTGGAGTGTCTTGCCACTCAATGTATTCGGATATGGCTTCTTCGGCCTGATCTAGCTCATTCCTGGCCTTCTCTATTTGCTCACACACTGTTGTAGATATTTCGCATAATTGCTCAGCCTTAGCAAGTTTTTGACATAAAAGTCTGATCTGAGACAATAATGTGCCATTTATTTGAGTTGCCTCTGCTCTGAAGACTTTCACATTCTGTGTGCTCTTGATACCTTCGAGCTGTGTTGATAGTTGAGCTATTCGCTCATCTTTTGATTTCATCATCAGCTCATTTGATGCTTCCAACTGTGACAATGCCTCTGACAATTCTTTTTCCTTTTGAGTTTCACTTTGGTCTATCCTTTGTCTTTCAATTTGCAGTTGCTGGGTTAACAAATTGTTCTCTTGCTGTTGAGCCAGCAACTGCTCTTCCACCTGTGCTGCTTTGTTTTTCACCTCAATTACCTCCGCCTGTAATGCATATATTTCATGGTCCTTAGTCTTCAACAGAAGACTTACCTCCGATGCTTTGTCGATGGTTGCTGCAGAATAAGCTCCCGCGAATTGCGACAGCTTTGTTAGATCATCGGAGGGATCCAAATCCTCCTTCCAGACCATATTGCCCGTGACTGTTTGCTCAGGAAAGATAGAAGGTTGATCAAGCCTTCGTCTTTTCTTAGAGCGCTTGAAAACGGCTTTATGCTTTGGGCTATAGAAAATATCCAGGGGAGGAATTTCTTCCACCTGGAGAACAATTTGATCGGAAGGGTCCTTATTGATTACCTCGACATCCTGTGAAATAGGTGGGCCGCTGGTTCCTCCTAGAACCTGAGAAGAAGTGATATCGGGCGCATCGCTTGTTTTAGAGGAGCCTGTGTCTTTGGAGCCTTCCTTACCACTGATAATGGAATCGAATTGATTCCATTGTTTAATCAATTCAGGATCAATGGAAGATTGCTTATGGGCTTTGCTCCGTTCTTTCTCTTGTTCTAACTTCTGCTGTTCTTCAAGTGATTTTCGCTGCTGCTCCTCTTGCGTTTTCCGCTGCTGCTCCTCCAATTCCTTTTTCTGCCTATCTGCTAGTTCTTTCTTTAATCTTTCTTCTTCCTTCTTCTTCCTCTGCTCTTCTTCCCTCTGTGTCTTTTGCTGCCTTTCTATCTGCTCCTTTTTCTGCTTCTCTGCTTGCTCTTTTTTCTGCTTCTCAGCCTGCAGCTTTTTCTGTCTTTCCTCCTGTTGTTTATCCTGTTCTTTAGTTGTAACCGGAGGTGAATGTATCTGTTGCCGACCAGGCTCGCTTGAGGAAGACGCTGGGGTTGTGGATAATAACTCTAGGGGCAGAGTTTGCAACCTCTGCTCCCTAAGTTTATTAAACTCAGTCAACGCCTCATCGTTGTATTTCATTATGGAAAGCTGTTTGACTTGGATTATTGTCTCGGCACCTACGAACAAGTCATCAAATGTATCCTCTTGATGATCAACTTTTGTTAATTTTGCTTGTTCTAGGGCAATGTAGGCAGTTTTCTTTGGATCATAGAGTCTGCTTGGGAGAGTGGCCAGGGATAAAGCTTGGATTTTTGCTGCTTCTTTTTCTGCGTGCTTGTAATTAAGCAGAGTAAAAACCCCAATTCTTAAAGAAAAAGAGGGCCAACCTTTCTTCTTCTCTTCTTTGAGAGTTTGTGTGACACTGTCGGCCATAATCTGGTAGCAGATTTCCCGGGCTAACAGCTTGTCTGGGATATACAAAGGGAGGACATGTGGCCTAGCCTTACTCCCAAAAACTCTGATATAGGAGAAATACTCTTCCCCAAACCAACTCGCTACGGCAGGTAAGTCAAAGGAGGCTTCATAAGAAATTCTGGAAATGGGTCTGTCAAAAATAGAATAGTAAATGGGCACCATAAAACCATTACAAATTTGGTACAAGTGGTCCTTGTAAGAGGACTTCCACAATTTCTGATGGTATAAATGAATGGGTGTTGGATCCTGGGTGGTCCATCTCCAACCGAGGACAGGAAACTCAGAATTAAGACACAGGGTATCCATAATGTAAGCAGAATAATAGAATGGAGGGATTTTCCTTTCGGAGACTATAGTTTTGTTTCTGAATTCACGAGCAGCTACGACCAATTTATCGGAAAGAATAGTGGCCCAGTCCATGATTATAGAATTGATAGCCGCTTCCATTAGGGGAACCATGTCAATATTGATATTAACAGAGTCATGTAATCCCCACAATCTACACATCATAATCCCCGCATAGCAATAGGGAGAGGCCAAAGAAATGTTAGAGTACTTACCCGAACTTTCATGCTTGTGCTTGGCTGGGTTCTGCCTCCAATCTCGGAGGGGTTCGGATGGTGATTCATTTTCTTTTGCGAATTTCTCCACGAAGGTTCTGTTGTAGACTAGCTCCGGTTCAGGCAGATGATACATTCGCCTCAGGTCATCAGGCTTGAATGACCCGAAAATCCTTCCGTCCCTTGTATGGAAAGTTCTATCAGTGATGGGGATTTCTTCGATTGCCCAGCGCACCACGTCTGTGTAAGGGAGAACCTGCTCTCTGGCCGCTATTCTGTGTAAAAAGGAGTCGGCCAAGTCTTTGAGCGTTGCATCAGACTTCCTTAATACATCTACACTAGCCGTTCTCACTGTCACTTTTGGTTGCTCGGCCTCCAACAGATTATATGTGCCTTGCCATGTGGTTCTATGAAGACTAGCGCACGTAGTGTCCGAGATTAAGCCTTTCTTTGAAATTGGAGCAGCTTGACCTGCAACAGATGTTGTAGTAGAACCAGAACTCCTCTTATTTTTCTTCCCCATCATGTTCAGGCTTTCTTCAACAAACGAACTCTACACAAGTGCGAGAGAAATCGTAACACGAGGAATAATGAAGACAAAGCATAATTGGAAAGGTATATATCACTTGAAGCGTGGCGCTATTAATCTTCAAAAAGTGGCTGCCGATCCAATCACTGGTAAGAGATTGCATATGCATTAATGGTGATTTTAAGGCTTGCTACCCATTAAATGACTATTTACGCTGTTATTCAGTTGAATGACCACCCAACGCGTGCAACAGATATGATATGCCTTAGACGCAAGTATTCGTTAATCAAAGGGGCAAGGTTATTAAATACGCATGCATTACCTTATCCCTGCATTTAACGGCATTTTGAAATCTGCGCCTTATCAACCGGATTTAAACAATCACCTTTTGAAAATGCCGATTACCGATGAACAATGTCGCATCGCATGGGGGGAGAGTGTTACATTATCGTTTGAAAGTAGCCCTGGCGAACGCCGATTGCGAATTCGCATCGCATCGAGGAAAGAGGTGGGCGCCTTATAAAAATGCATGGGATACCACCGACGGCCGATAGCGATATCACATCGGGTCGGGGTTTATTATTTAACGCGTTTTCTCATAAGAGGCAGTGCCAAAATGCTGATCGCCGATATAGCATCGCATCGGGGTGTGAGATATGTGCTCTTTTTGTGTATGCCATGAATACCGCCGATTTCCGATAACGATATCGCATCGGCAAAGGCCAAAGTGCCGTTTAAGTGTGTCTCTCTTGTCATTGCGATATGCGATCTTGCGATCGCTTTATCGCAATAACAAAAGATTGTTTTATTTTGGTAACATTGTTATTCGAAAAAGGCTTCATTTTATATACTTATTTGATTATCATGGCTTTTTCGAACAAATTCATTAATACCAATTAATTTCTAAAAGGGACCCATTTCATACGTTGATTATTTGTAAATACAGATGATATGAAATGGGGGGTTGTTGTAGGACACAACAGACCCATAAAGCCATCATTTTTACCTTCCGATATGCTTTGGACTCCTTCCAATAGCCTTTCAAGCTCTATAAAGCCATTGAAGACCTTCTTTGTCACACTGTTTTTCTTAACAGTCTCTGTGTTTTGCAGGTAAAGCTTCTGTTCTAGGCTTACAGAGAAAAAAGCCTACATACAGTTGGAAGACAAATATGAAGATCATATCAATTTACTTTATGCTGTAACATAAAATCTAAAGTGATTTACTATTGAAAAACACAATAAAAACCCGGATTACACAATAAAGGTAAAAAAAAATAGTAAAGGTTATTCTGCAGGGTTAAAGGCGATTTATAGAGTTTAAAGAGTATCAGATGAAAGATCAAATGAAAGGAATCAACCAGCGTGAAGGATACAAACAATTTAGCAGCTTAAAGGGCAAAATATCAACCAACAAAGCCCGCACAACCTAAATAAAAGTGACAGCAAGAAGTAGTTCAATAGCTGCCCCTATCTTCTTGCATGAAGATCTTTTCCTTTCCTAGAATAAATATTAAACAGTTTTAGGATATTTTTAAGTTTCATTATTGTATAAATAAATCTTTTCTCTAGTTATTATAGGTTTGAAGTTCAATATTCATTGTTCATTGCTTGTTAAGTCTTGACTATCAATTCTACTTTGAACCTGGAAGCCACCTTTGAAGGAAGCTTTTGCAGACACTTGATGTACTCAGTCTTTCTGGAACCTTAATACAAAGCAAAGGATTATGCATTTGGTTTTGCACAGTTTGTGTTATCCTATAGTTTTTTCCAGTTATCAATCATTGTGTTTTTCTTCATATGCTTATGACTTATAGAGATATCTAGGTAGGGAGAATTGTGTCTCAATTTATTCCTATAAGCTCCTAAAGTGATCATCTATTAAGAGAATGGATTAATGAACTGTTTTTTTAGCTAATCCCCTCTAATCAATAAATAATCAGCATCTTGTGTAAGCTTAAGTATACTGCCTTGAACCTTAGGAACGTAGTTTAGAAGGTTTTCCAACTTATGATTGTTCTGTTTTACGGTCTGGAAACTGTGATAATCATATTTTTTGCTATCTTCTACTCACCACTATTTTTTATCTATATCAATGTGTAAGTATTATAGCAACCCTTTGCTAATATATTAATATAATCCAAAGGATTAATTACTTCAATTCTACATCTGTCTTCATTCATTGGTTTTCCAAAAAACTAAAACCAAAAACCCCAAAGCAATTATTTTAGATGCTCTGACATTGGTAGCTGACCTACTACTATCTCAAAGGTACAACACCTCCTCAAGTGAGGTATCAGGGAGTAATTTGACAACTAGTTTCAGTGAAGGAACTTTACACTCAATTGGAAGAGTTGCCTCTAGACCATACACCAGCTGAAAGGGTGTGAATCCAATGGTAGTCTTAGCTGCGGTTCGGTAAGCCCAAAGAGTTGAAAATAACATGCAATGCCAATTTGATCTATGTATACCAATGGTGTGTTGAATAATGGTAACCAAGACTCTATTGAATGCCCCAACTTGGCCACTGGCCTCTAGATAATAAGTCGTTGAGTTGCCATGACACAAACCCAACCGAGCAGTGAGCTCTGCCATCATGTAATTTTAGAAATGAGTTACATGATTAGTAACAATGGTTTTAGGGACACCAAATCAAGCTATGACATGGTTGAGAAGAAATTGAGTGGCACTTTTACCATCAACATCACGTGTGGGCATCGCCTCAACACATTTAGTAAAATAATCAACGACGACGATGATATAACCATGCCCCTTGGCTGAGTGAGGGTTACATGTCATGAAATCAATACCCCATTTAGCAAAGGGGCCGATGGGAACAACAAGGTGTAGGGGTATGGGTGGGGTGCACTGTTTATGGTTGTAATTCTGACTGGTGTGGCATTTTTAGACTACTAAAATGAAATCTTTAAAGATTGAAGGCCAGAAATAACCAACACGAAGGATTTTCTAAGCAGTAGCATATCCTAACATATGACCACCACAAGCCCTAGAGTGAAAGTCATTTAGGACTCTCTCATCTTCTTCAATTGTCAAACATCTACGAAGGATAGAATCAACACCAAAATGGTACAAAATATTGCCAATGATTCGATAAGGTTGGGACTGATGTCGAACATGAGGACGTTCAAAATTGCACAACTCTGATCGAAAAAGTTTGGGTTTGGAGATAAACAATAATATCCCTATACCATGGGTCAAGAGTGCTGATGAGAAAGAGAGTTTCTTCAAGAATAAACTCATCAAAAGTCTTCGATGTGGTTGCGGAGGGACGGTCACAAATTTACTTGGTGAAAAATAGTTATTTCTTTGATTTGGTTGTAGCAAATTCCAAATCAAACTCATGAAGGATAAATCCACTTAGAATAATTCCCCCCTAGTAGATGACGAGTCAGCATGTATGTCATGGGGTTGGAGTCAGAAATCATAATGGTTTTACACAAGAGAATATAGTGTCGAAAGCGTTGAACATCATGAACAATTGCTAAAACTAGTTTCTCGACATGGGCATATTGAATATCAATATCAACAATATTTAGACTTAAGTATTAAATTACGTTTTCAATTCCATCATCATCATCTTGCACAAGTACCATGGAAATAGTGTTGTTGGATACAACCAATTACAAGAAGTAATCATGGTGATAATTGGGGGGATGTATGAAAGGGGCAGTAATGAGGGTGTTCTTTAACACATCGAAGGATATTTGAGCGATTTCATCCCAAATAAATGGGATCCTTTTTTCCAGAAAATGAGTAAATCCCTTGGAAAGTTCAACATAATTGGGCACAAAATGATGAAAGAAATTAGCTTTCCCTTGGAAGCTCTGCAACTGGTGTAAAGATGATGGAGGGGGTAAATTCACAATGGCCTCAACTTTGAGGGGGTTAATCTGGATGCCTTATTTAGATACAACAAACCCTAAGAGATGACTAGATTTGACACAAAAGTCACACTTATGCGGATTTAAATGAATATTGTAGTGTCTATAGTGAAGAAAAGTTTCTCAAAGGTGGTCAGGATGATCATGACACTTAGCAGAATGGGTTGGTAAGTCGTCAAGATATGGTTGAATGATGTGTTTAATGTCATGGAAAGCATAAGACATTGCTCATTGGAAGGTAACACCAACATTTTTCAGACCAAAAGGGAGTTTTTTGTAGGCAAAGGTTCCCCATGGATAGATAAAAGTAGTTTTATGATGATCGGTAGGAAGAATGTTAATCTGGTTGTAGCCAGAGAAAACATCCATCAAAGAAAAAATCTCACCCCCGGCACATTCATCAATGTTCTAGTCTATAAATGGAGTTGGATAATTATCTTTCAGACACGGCCGATATATGTCATGGTAATCAACACAAATGTGAATAGTCCCTTGCTTTTTAGTCACTGGGACAATGTTTGAAACCTAATTTGTCAATGGAATGGGGTAAATGAAACCAACCTTAAGAAGCTTTTCAACTTTGCCCTTTATAGTGACTACCTTTCTAGTGTGCACTCAATGAAGGTGATGACAAATAGGCTTCACGTTTGGATCAGTAGGTATTTCATGCACGACTATACTCGGATCTATGCCAAGAATTTCTTAATATGACCAGGTAAAGACATCACGAAATTCCTTAAAGAGCATAGTGTAAATCTTGATATCATCTAGGGAATAAGAAACCTTGATATGGATGTTTTTGATAATTCTTGGTTTAACAGAAATGTTGATGGGTATCATAGTAGTAATATTCCCCATGTTTCCCTCAGACAAAAATTCATGTACTAGAATAGGCGTTTGAAGTGGATAGGTCAGTGTATGGGAAACAATGGTATCTAAACACTATGAAATCTATCCAAGACTTGGGAGAAATGAGGAATGATGATGGGCATCATTCTAGGGAGTTTCTTCAAGATACATAACCTCAGTGATACTCTCATCAGTGGGAAATGTCTCGTTCAATGGATCCAGAGAATCCCAAGAACCAAGCCAAGGGGCTTGTGAATACACATCTAGATTCATACTAAGAGTAGCATGACTTTAATAAGTGACCGCTAAAGCCAAAACAACATCTTGATAGGCTTGGTCCCCTGGGCTTAGTGGCATGACATCGCCAAAAGAATCATCTTGATTGGGATTAGAAATGATCCAAGGCTCATGAGAAGTGGAGATCATGTTGACAGAAGTGACGTTGGGAGGAATAATGTTCCCATAAGAGCAAAGTCTTTAAAAAGACCCACCCCAACACTCACATAAGGGATGCTAGTATTTCCCACATATGTCACATTGTCATTCAAAGATCTAGAAGAGAAAAAAGCTAACTGATCTACAGTGACTATTTTCCCCTCATGAGAAAAAGATAGCACGTGGAACAACGTAGAAACCATGAAAAACATAGCATGGGTCAAACTTCAACCAAGTAGAAGGTTATAATTCAAATTGGTATCAATGAATTCTACTTCTAAGTTAATGGTTTTCCCTCCCAACGTTATGGACAAGTTTGTGAGAATACCGTAAGGATGAGATCTTATGCCATCGAAGGCTTCTAAGGTTTTACGAGACTGGTTGAGAGGTGGAGATCCAATTCCTTTCTAGCATGAGACAAACATGATGCAGGTGGAAGAACCATCATCAACCATAGTCCGGTGAATCATCTTCCCTTTGATAATGACTTGGATTAAAAAGGAAATTTGATGTGGAAAATGTGGAACGTGATTTTCCAAGTCAAAGGTAATTAGGCTTGAATCAGTAGGGTCAATTCCTCCTATAGCGGATAATAACACTTTTTGTTGCGATGGAAAACTTTGGAGAACTTCCAAGGTAGACATCACTGAAGGTTCTTGAGATAAATCTTTGACAATATTGTAATTCTTGGAAGATCACGCATTCAGATTGTAAGATGACATCCAAAGGACACCCTTAGGAGGTGGTTGGATAACAGAGTCATTACTTGGTCTCTCAATATGAAGAGGACCATAACTGGATGGAGTACAAGTGGAAGGTGTATCATTAACTTCATTCTCCACAACTTGTTTTGGAGGAGTTGTATAGTCTTTTGACTGAGTCGAAACATAAATAGGTGTTGTTCCACTCATAAAAAACTTGAGAACCCGACGATGTAGAAGATTGCGGTTGCTCTACCAATTGGGTTTGTTGTGAAAAAAAAGGTTCTTTTAGTACATCCACTATCCCTTGGGTGCCTTTTAATAAATGGCTAAGCTCCACACGACGAGGACAATCCTTGGTGTAGTGATCTTCCTCATAGATGAGGCAAGGATATTTGGGCTTACGTTTAGACTCATCATCAACAGATGATTTCAGAGGATCCTGTTTTGGGGTATCGGATTTGGCTTTTCCTTTACCCTTCTTTTTACCGTTGAGGTTTTCTCTATCGTGGTAGACTAAATGACATTAACCTCAGAGGTTTTACCATGATGATGAGATGTATTCGAAGGAGGATTGATACAGTAGTTGAAATATATTTATGCTTCAAAAAAGCTTTACTGGAAGTTTGAATCACTGACCCAATAATACTATCGAGAAGTGGTACCTCAGGAGGTTTAGAAGATGCAGGATCCATAAACGGTTTCACATCATCAAGAAAGAGGCCATATAACGTGCCATATTAGGAATATACCAAATATAAATATTGGGCACAGGAAATGGCTTGATCTTCAGTCACATACTCACCCATAGCTATGTCCTTGGCAATTTTATTAACGAGTGATTCCGTAAACCATTCAACTAACAGCTCATCAGGTATTTCAAACTTGATAAGGTGACGTCAATGTCTCCACTCGTGGATAGGATCAGAGATGTGGGTAGCAATATTCTATTTGAAAGAGGTAAGAATATTTGTACCCATTTCATATCAAAATAGTAAATGGAATTGAGAAAGGAAGGTAATTGCCAAAGAAATGAAGTACTGATAGGCACCTCAAGGTAACTCGATGTACCATTTTGCGGCAGCACCCATCAGGGTTCACTAGAAAAGACGTAGATGGAAGGAGTCATCAACCCAAGAATTGGATGAACACCATAAATGGTAAGTCACAACATGGGCCTGGGGGTCTTCTCCAAACTTTCCTTCGAATTTTGGACAACCTCCATGAATCTTAGTAGGAACCAAAGGCTAATACGACGAATGGAGTATTGGGTCATTTGTAAGTCTTGACGTGTTTAGTAGCTCCACTGTTGCTATAAATGGAAATTGTTGATTGAAAGGCATGGGAGGCCTTTGATAAGGTCCAGATTGTGGATTCCAACCTTGTTGGTATGGGTACTGCCCCCAAAGTGGCAGATTTTGACCATGAGGATCTTGATATTGCCCACACTGAGAGGTATTCTAACCATACAAAGGTGGATTTCCCCCCAGAAAAGGTGGGTTTTGACCAAGGTAAGGTTGATGTTGACCTATCATAGGTTGTTAAGAACCATAGGGTGGATAAACAACTTGTCAAGAGTATGGAGTATAAGGATGATGTTGCAACTATTGACCCTGGTGATAAAATTGCTGACACTCCTGCTGTAGGAGTTGACCCTGTTGTTGTAAGTGTTGGAATTTTTTATACAAGGGTTGGGTTTGTTGTTCCAAGGGTTCCCCTTGTTGCTACAAAGTTTTTTTATAAATCATGTGTTTCACATAAGGTCCTTGTTGTACATAAGGTTGTTGTTGTTGGAAAGTTCCTTGTGGAATTTGTTGAGTTCCAGGTTGATACTGATAGGTTCCTGCTTGAAATTGACTAGATGCCCCAAATGAGGGATTTGAACTAGGCTACATTTGGGGACCTTCCTGTTGAGTAAAAGGAATATTCTAAGGTTGATGTGATCCATACAGAGGGTACAGTTCTTGGTAGGGTATCTAGGCTAAAAGAGGTTGTTGATATGAGATTTGGCCCGATCCAGATGGAACAGATGGTCCACTAGGATAGGGTACACTACCAAAATTTTGACCAAATCTGGTAGAATGAGTTTGAGATCCACTCATACAAGTTCCACCCGAAACAAGAGGTACATATGGAGGTGGTGGTTGTTGCTCCCCATGCTGTGGAATAGGTGGTGGCGCATATTGTCCACTTATGGGAGGACTTGAGGAACCTATCGGGACATTAACTATCCCAAATGTAACTGTCGGTTGTATAGGAACTAAAGAAACTGTAGTCGATATAGGAATTTGAGAGGCCATGCTTGAAACAAATGGTCTAGAAGTAGGAATGGTGCCCGATGACCAAATAGGATTGTGATAAAGTGAAGATGCACTTGGAGTACCTAAAACCAATTAACCCAAAGTGGTATAACTAGGTGGAAACAAAGGCTCACCCATTTTGTTGTGAAGGTAAATCCCCTCTTCAGACAGAGGCAATCCCTCTAGCCCAATGAGTGGGTCTAGTAACAAACTAAACAAACTAACATACACTTTCCTAGATTATGTTTAAGAAATGCAGTGAGAGAGAGTGGCCTACCTCGCTCTCATGCTAATCACTTAGTCTTTTGGAGATGAATTTGATTCTTTCATTCCAGGCCTTTCTCCTTACTTATTCTTTGCATCTGAGTAACTACAACAAATATCAAAGAGATATGCAAGATTAAAGAGCATCTATGGCATACATAAAACGTAAACTACTTAATAGATCAAGGAGTATTAAGCTAAAAGCATACATATTTTCACAATTATGGAAAGTGAACATTATATGTATATTTGTGTAGATCATCTTCCGGATTCATCTCATTAGTTTTAATATAGAAAATTTAATATAATATAATTAAGACAATGAAACATAATTAAAACAATTTGAAAAACAAAAGAAAATTAGAATAATAATAAATTAATTTATGATTTAAAATATAATATCAACAAACTTATACATTATTAACATAACTAGGATATACCAACTTAATTATTAGAAAAACAAAACTATGCACAATTAAAAGATAACTGCAGTAAAAACATAATAAAATTAAATTAGGGTATAAATCTAAAACAACATAGCCTATTAAAATTATATTTTGATAAACAAATCTAAATTAATGTAATTAATATAATAAAACATAGTTAAAACAAATGAAATAACAAAAGACAATTAGAACAATAACATATTAGTTTATGACTGAAATATATGTCAGCAAAGCATCTCATAACTATTTATTAAAAGAAATAAAGATCAGTTTTCATCATTCTTTCACATCCTGAAGATGAACCATTGTTGCTGGTTCGAAACCTCAATATAAAGAAAACTAATGTGATGAATCCGGAAGATGATCTACACAAATTTGAAGATCGCAGAAACCTTAAAGACAAAATTATATGTATATATTAATAAGCTAAAAAGGGAAGCATACAACCTATACCTTGATGTTGGAGACCTCCATTTGGTGGATGTCCAAGTCCAAGGAAATACTCTTCAAGCACTCCTTATCCAAAATAGAATGGGTAGCATGTAAGCATAATCTCAGCATAGGGATGCAACATTCAATGAACAACCATTTGGTGGTGGAAGGGAGTTGATTTATAGGAAGGGAGAGAGAGTTAGGGATCCAAAAAAGAGGGAGGAAGGTCCACATCTCAAGGGGAAATCCCATGATGATAAGATCAAGAGGTCCAAATGGGAGAGTTCGACCATATCAACAACAACCAATATCCATCTCATTGTCATCTAAGGTTCTAGTGCACACAACTTCTTCTCCAGTTTGGGAAAACCTACCAGAAGAGGTTCAACGTGGGTTTTCATATCAAAACTCATGCTGACAGCACTAGGGTGAAACATAGAAACCTGCCATCGGCATGGGCAGACAGTGTAGAAAAACACGATGGCCCTAAAAATTAGGTTATTGGTTAACCTCCTTCGGAATGGATTCAAGGCAGTTTTCCTTTGATTCTCCAAGGAGGTTTTGGTCTATATATCATGATGGATATGTTTCATAGTTGTCAACATTTTGGCACTTCCGAATATGGAACAGGAAGTGAACAAGAGGTGTGACAAAATATTGTGTAACAAGATTAGGATGCATGACATTAAGTTACGAGAAATGCTAGTTCTATGAATATGCTCTTCATAATCCATGTAAGTGATCAAGGCTTTCAATGTACCTCACCTCTAGCTGACATCAATAAAGAGGAGGTATGAGATGATAAAAATGTAGGTAGGTACCTATATTTATAGTTCGAATGAATTCTGCAATAAGGTTATAAAGCTTGGCAAATTGAAGTTTGAAAGTGTAAATGCTTTCACCCTTTTCCATGCATAACTGGTTAAAGTTTTCAAGATAATCATAGGGGTTCTTAGGCTTCCCAAAGGTATAAGTAAACCAATATAAAGTTCATTCCAAGTGGAAATACATACATTAGGAAGGTTGGAAAATAAGGAAGCAACATGTCCTTGAAGATATTTAGAAAACATAAGCATGCAATTGTCATTTTCATTTACTCCCAGGGTCATGCACGCGTTGGAGAATGTACAGAAATGTTCGTTCATGGTAATGGTTCCATCACCATTGAACAAGGGTAAATTTTGTCTGAATTTGTGTGAAATAGGCTTAATCATATATGAAAGCTTTGGAGGAAAAGGTGTAAACCAAAGACAATATATTTTATTTTCCTCCCAAATAAAGATTCCATAGCGATGAACAATATTTTTAGGGTTAGAAGAAGAAGTGGTTGGAAAGCCATGACAAGGCAAAAAATAGTTAATCACTTCCATACTAACCTAAAGTAAAAAAATATTAAAACAAAAAAGAGAGTGAAACTAAATGCTCCCCAGTGGAGTCAACAAACATATTATGATGTTTCGAAATGAAAGTGTGTCTCTATGACAATACATCAACATCCCAAACTTCTCAGCAGCTGATGAGAAGTAATGGGAAAAATATCCCAGATTTTATACCCATGTGAGTAGGATTTGAATCAAAGCCAAAAGTGGCACAACTCAACCCTCGAGCATGTCGAACGAATTGTATATGATTAGGAAGAGTCTTGCAGCTCACAATCCTCCCAAAAGAAACAAAATACTAACTAAACTAACCCTAAATACCAAATTATTTACAAAAGAAACAAACTAATTAGTCTCCTAAGGTTTTGGCCTTAGAGAATTGTAGAGTCTCAACTACATTTAACTTACAAGTTAAAGAAAATAAATTGACAACAATATACTGTATGCAAGAAATAATTAAAAGCATTACACCTCCTCTTATATAAAGTCAACTATTCAAATACTTGATAATTAGTCAAATAAATGAAGACATATTTTAAATATTAATCATTTCTTCTTTACTTTAATTGTTGCTTATGTATGTATAATATGAAATTATAATCTTAGTCAATGATGTGGAATATATGATTAAGTTGTTAGTGAATAAGATTCTTTGAACAACAACTAAATATTACGTTATGTTATAGTCATTTAACAATGCTTTTAAAATAAAACATAAACAAGTTATATACAAAAGTAAAAAAAAAAAAAGCAATAACAAAAACAAAATAAAAAAGTACGGCTAACTCAAAGGAAATATCAAATAAACTAAAAGAAAAGTTAATAGTTAGGACATCATTTACAAGAGTTAGTGTTTACATAAAAGAATGTAAAACGAAGTAAAAAACATAGAATTTACATGACATCCAAGTGAAACACATATGTTACAAAACTTATGAGAGTAGAAAGAAGTAGAATAACACATTTTTACTGAGAAAATTAAAAGTAAAATTTAAACATCATTAGAGAAAGATAAGCCCAAATGCCAGAAACCATTGAAGGGAAATCTTACCAACAAAAGAATTTTATTATTATTATTATGCTTTCATCATATAGGTACATCTATGGAGGATGGAATGTGATGAAAGTGAGAAGGTGATGCATAGTTGAATTTAAATTGATTGATAAAGAACAAGAAGAACATATCCTGCAAAAAAATCACATAATTAATACCAAATTTAATGATAGAAACAATGAAAGAAATGCAATGAATGATCTTAACCTTTTCCCAAATGTTAACCAATGGATATTTTGCATTCACATTCTAGGAGACACTCAAAAGAGGACCTAAAAACTAGCAATGCCATCATACAAGTAGAGGTTAATTGCACAAAGAAGGAAATGGAAATAAAAAGGAAAAAACCTCACTACTGGTCTTGCCTTACTAAAAAAATGTGGAGAATCTGGGTATGAATATGTGGTAAGCCCTTCTTAAAATTTGTCACTTTCTCTTATATATCTCATGAGGAAAATGAGTTGTATAGATCCACCTTAATTATTCGTTGGATGAGTGTTGAGAAGTTAGATTCATTGAACCGACTATAAATTGTTTGAATTTTTTTCGTTCATCACATCTGCCTCATAAATTTAACATTTTCTTTTAATACATATCTTGTTGGACTTTCTTTTCCTTTTTTTTTATATTACAAGTTACACGTGAATTTAATTACATAAGCTTGCAGACAAGCCTATGTTCCTTAAGAATACTTTGGGTAATAAAGTCAAACCAAAATTTAAGATAAAGTGAGAGAATAATCAACAAAGTGAAAATTTGTCATTCACAAAATTGAAAAAATAAACTAACCCCACTACTAGATAGACATTATAATGGGATACTGCCCCAACTTCCTCCATAGGTTCATCTTTACCTTACTTATTATCCAAAGAGACCATATTAAAATTATAGCATAGTAAGATAATTACAACCCTCTTTATCTTTATTTATTCAATTATTTTCCATTTGAAATATTATTTTTCTAATTTGCAGGGGAAGCCAAGTAGCAACCATAACATTGAATTTCATATCAACCTTGGTGTTCACCTTCACAACGAGTGTGAACATATTTTTTGTCATCCATTCATATTAATAGTAGAGCCAATTTTGCATACAATGCCTTCCCATTGAAGAATATAACTCTCTTCTCTTTTTCATTCTTGATCTATGGTTCCCATTATTCACTCAACCTAGGTTTCATTTGCCAACAAATTATATTGTTCCATGTGATTGAATTCTTTGATATTCAAATGGACATAGACGCACGCCAATTCTTGATCTAGTTTTTTACCACTCATGCAATGAAATTTCATCTTGAGCATTTCTCCATGTTATTTTCTTATACATATATCCCTTTCCTTTTCCTTTTTAAAAAAAAATGGAGGCATTGCCCCACATTTATGGTGGAATAATAGAATGCTACCTATATAAACTACATCTATTGCATTGTAATTCAATGACATGGGGGGCTTTGGTGGTGGTGGGCCATGAAACTTGTGGCATGGATCACCCTTGGCATGTAAACATACATGAGAATTTTTAATGGTAAAGGTACCCAATGGGAAGAGGCAACATAATTTTTTGAATGATTTTTTTGATACAAAGGGGCTTAAACCAAAGGTTATAGTGTTCAGGCCATGCATGTGAGAGTGCCACTTTTGAACTTCCATAAAATGAACATATTTTAGATTCAATAAATAAATAATAAGAGATGCCCATATTTAGACTTTTACAATAATGGAGAGAACCACAAATTCATGACATAGGGATTATAATATGATAAAAGGGTCACTATGATTAGTAGTACATCAAAGGGGTCGAGTGTGAGGCACAAGTCTTTTGAAAGAGGTAAGGAGGGATTAGGCACGTAATTGTTTATGATAAACCCACTTATTATTTTACTTTATAATAGGGCATGAAATGCATTCTTCAATGGAAATTAAAGAGATTTTTTTGCTTTGGAGGAGGCTCATGATGGACAGGCCACGTGATACTTGTATAAATGGAGTTGAAAATAGGAAGACACTTGCAATGTCTTGCCAAACATTTGAAACGTTAATGTGCATCAACAAGTTCTTCTATGTGTAGACAATATTGGTAGAAATGTGTAACCAAATTGAATTTATGAATGTGAATATCCTTCTAGATCAATGAAACCATTCTTGAAAATGTTCCATCATTTTCTCATGATGATTGATTATAGTATAGAAAATATAGTGTCAGGATATTTATTAAGTTATTTACTTGTTAAATTCTATGTATAGTTGAGTTTTTTTGCCATATTTTGTGAAATAGAAACATTTGATCGAGAGTTCAAAATATTCTCAACCAAGATTTAAGTAGAATGGGACGATAGTAAAAAGTCATAGCAAAACCAGTAGCTACTTGTACTAAAAAACAAGTAAGTGTGATACCCCCTAGACAATAAAATATATTGACATGAGGAGGAACATATTTACTGGCGATATCATCCGCAATCGTCTGAATCTCGAGACGCTCTTCGAACCGATCGTATACTTTATTGAGATAGGTAAACTGAAATTCCCCCTCTAAAAACCGTACATGAGAATTTCCCTTCATACGGCTTGAACAAGAACACGCAAATGCTTTTGGACACGAATAAATAAATTTGGGAAAAGAGATACTTGAGGGTTCATTGCCTGACCGGCTGGAGAAATGAAGATCATTCGAAACAATCCATCATTTCTATTAGAAGACTCTATAGTGCCAAAATTTCAAAAAGTGCCAAAATTTCAAGTCGGCTTATCCCTATGATAAATCACTATAGGCCCTTTGAACGGTCTTTTACCCTATTCGTGTGATATCAGTTCCCTAGAAAAGAACTAATATAGACGATTTATAGGAATTATCTTCTCGAGATCTCAATAGATGAATCAATCCAAACCTCAGATTTCAATTAGACCCGATGATTTTATCAAATCCCCAAAAGGTTCTCTGGGTAATAACCTTTTCATTTTCGCTTATTGGACGAAATATGCTAACTAAGAGAAATCAGATACTATATCATTCTTTGGTCATAATCAGCATAATTATGAGAGGGGATAGATCCTTCGATTTATTATAGGAAATACCTCTTTCAATTTCTTTATTGGAAGTCTGGTGACAAGGAAATGATAGGTACAAACCATAGTTCAGATCTTCTAGAACATATCTATGATAGACCTCGTGCTCTAGAGATTCAATATTCTAGAAATGAAATATCCAACAAGGTAGGACCATCTTAATGAAGATAACAGATCAGTCTTATGTACTATAAATATGGATCGATTTCAACAAGTCGCACACCCATATTCCAAAAACCCTTAGAGAAAAGTAATTACACGATCAAACTATTGGAACAAGATAAGCTAAAAACTCAAAGCCACTATTTGGTCTGGGTTTGAATCCCTCAATTATTATTTTTTTTCTTCAAGAGCTCACCAGGTGAATTTTGGAGTTCCTCAGCCCCAACTAACCGGAATCCCATCCAATAAAATGGAAGAATTATAAATCTCCAAGATAATAGATAGGAATACTGCAAATAGATCCATTGCAAAACCCATAAGAGGAGTAGTTCCCCATCCAGGAGCTACTTTACCATATTCTGAATTAAGCGGTTTTAAGGTCGTTCCTACAAGGGTTTCTTTTGGCGTGGTTTTGGAAGTATCATCAATGGTCTGTGTAACCATAGAAACTATTGTATTAGTTGAGTTCTATTAACTTTTTTATTATATGGTAAACATACCATGATATTGGGATCACCTAATAATGGAAACTACAACCTTAGTCACCATCTCCATATCTTGTTTACTTGTAAGCTTTACTGGTTATGCCCTATACACTGCCTTTGGGCAACCCTCTAAACAACTTAGGGATCCTTTTGAGGATCACGAGGACTAAATGAAAGAATGACCTTCCCTATAGGGAAGGTCATTCTTTCTTAGATGGGAGAGAAAGAATGACGATTTGGAGAAGCAAAATTATTTTCCCCCTTTAGTCGGAAGTTTGGGTGGTTCTTGGAAGAAAATAGAAAAAAAGATTATCCCTAGGGTCGATACCAACAGGAATGTATAAACCAATGCTTCCATAGATTTGATTTGATCGTAATTTACAATTATGGAGATAGCTTTCGTACTAATATTTATTAGAGAAGAGATAGGAGCAATATCATACCACTTGTCTTCTAGTAGTTGGATCTCCCATTTTTTGGAATGCTCAAAATTCTACTCGAGCATCCAGATCCGAGTCGATGCCAGCAAAAGCATCTCTGAATAAGGTCCTAGCACCATGCCAAATGTGTCTAGAAAAGAAAAGGAGAGCAAATGTAGCATGTCCAAAAGTAAACCAACCCCTTGGACTACTATGAAAAACACCATCAGATTTTAGAGAAGCATGATCTAATTCAAAAATTTCACCTAATTGAGCACATCTAGCGTATTTTTTAACTATAGCAGGATCACCAAAACTGACCCTGTCAAGTCCACCACCATAGAACTCAACAGTTACACCTACTTGTTCAACACTATACTTTGATTCTGCCCTCCTAAAAGGAACCTCCGCTTTCACAATTCCTTCTTTGTCCACCAGAACTGTTGGAAATGTTTCGAAAAAGGTAGGCATACGACGTACAAAAAGCTCATTTCCCTCCTTATCTTTGAAGATAGGGTGTCCTAACCAACCAACAGCTATTCCATCTCCATTGTCCATTGCACCTGCTCTGAATAACCCCCCCTTAGCTGGATTATTACCAATGTAATCATAAAAAGTGAGTTTCTCGGGAATTTTGGACCAAGCTTCTAATAGGCTTAAATTTTCGGCCAGACCGGCATGAACCCATCGATCTATTTCTTGTTGGAAGTATCCCTGATCCCACTGGTAATGAGTGGGACAGAATAATTCGACCGGAGTAGTTGCGGAGCCATACCACATGGTCCCAGCAACAATGAAAGCTGCAAAAAACACATCAGCAATACTGTTGGATACGACCGTTTCAATATTCCCCATGCGTAATCCTACGTATAAACGTTGGGGAGGACGAACACTAAGATGGAATAGACCTGCTAATATACCCAAAATACCCATTGCTATATGATGAGAAGCTATTCCTCCTAGAACAAAAGGATCAAAACCTTAAGCTCCCCATGTTGGATCCACTGGTTGTATTTTTCCAGTTAGTCCATAAGGATCAGACACCCATATCCCAGGACCATACAAACCCGTTACATGAAATGCTCCAAATCCGAAACAAGCTACTCCTGAGAGGAATAAATGAATTCCAAATACTTTTGGAAATTCTAAACAATGTTTTCCTGTACGTTCATCACAGAATATGTCCAGATCCCAATATACCCAATGCCAGATAGCTGCCAAAAAGCACAGGCCAGAAAACATGATATGTGCCTCGGCCACACCTTCATAACTCCAAATACCGGGATTAATTACAGTTTCTCCAGTGATGTTCCATCCACTCCATGAATCCTTTATTCCCAAACGAGTCATAAAAGGTATAACGAACATACCTTGTCTGCACATTGGATCAATAACAAGATCAGATGGATCAAAAACTACTAATTCGTACAGAGTCATTGAATCAGCCCAACCAACAACTAGAGTTGTATACATTATATGTACAGAAATTAACCGTCCAGGATCATTCAATATGACGGTATGAACACGATACCAAGGCAAACCCATGCAAACACCCCTTTATCAGAAAAAGTAGACACTATGTAACTTTCTCACATTGGATTGGAAGAGATCATGTTATCGAGCTAGACTCGGATCATCTCGAAGTGAACATCTATTCACTTGGACATTGCTAATGATGGAACAGGTTTGAAACAATTTTGTTCATACATAATAGTAGGGAGAGGCAAAGATATTTTATCGTTTGTATGTACCAATACACAATGTAGGGATTGGTCCCATTTATATTGATAAAAAAGAGAGGAAAGAAATGAGATATTCTAATCCTTCCACGTTCATGAACGATACCTTTGCAATTTATGGACTAAGTCAGATATAATTTTTGATGAAAAAATATCATTTTTCTACTAAAGAGTAGAGCTATTACTGTTCCATAAACAGTAATAATTTACTGTGGGAAAAAATAAAATACTGAGTTTAAATGCTCAGTCAAAATGATAACTTTATCATTTTGTGCTATGCAAAGAAAAAAAAGGTCAAAATAGGAAGTCTCTAGGTTAATGGGCCTTTTCCGTTCCGTAGAAATATTCGGGGTTATTCGTTTTCAGGATCAATAGTGGATGAACAGAGAGAGAGGGATTCGAACCCTTGGTACGAATGATCCATACTACGGATTAGCAAGCCGCCACTTTGGTCTGCTCAGCCATCTCTCCAATATGGAAGAGTTCATGTGTAACAAAATGAATGGTGGAGTACAGGTGTATACCATAGTATGTATAGATTGTATCGACAATATAATGAATATTGCCATTATTCAGTTGGATCATTCTAGAATCTAGGAAAGGAATATTAACACTTTGTTGCAAATATTTCTTGAGAATTTTAAATCATGGTTATCTAATTTATGGATGGCACCCAAGAGATTTAACTCTCATTAACATTTTTTTTTAAAACCATTTAAACTCTTGGCTGAGAGATATCTAACCCCATGCAACAATAACAAACTCTTAGTTGAGAAATTTTAGATATAACTCTTGTCCCAGTGATCATTTAATTCTCTACTAAGAACATAAAAATTGCATCCCCTCACTGTGGCTTATTCCAAAAATTGTTAGCCATATTCACATTTTCATCATTTTCAATATGATGACTATCTTTAAGTTGACCCAATATGACCAACCAAATTACATGTTCTCATTTGAGGTTCTCATTTTTCACATATCCATTAGCTTCCATTTCAACCTCTTTTATAGTTGTTTCTTCATCAAGGGATTTTTCCTCAATATTTTGGACACCTTGAAAATCATCTTGTGTTAACAATTTTGGGTGAAAACCAAGTTTAAAGGGTTGAATAGGCTATGTTTAACTGACCTTTTGAAGAAATCAAAAGTCTACCAAGAAATGAAAAGTACATGTCTCTTATACTCTAAATAAGATTTATAATGATTGTAAGTTTCTCCCAAACAAATTTTGAGGGTAACTATTATGCATTTCAAGTGTTAGAAACTTTCTAGTTCTAACACTTTTATGATGCAAATATGGGTCTATCATGAACTTCTTTCGCCTAAGCAAGAATACTGGAGGGGATATCGTGCAAATTTTGAATTTGAAACTAAATTTTTTTGATGTTATGAAACCCGCTCACAAAAAGATAGAAAAGACAGATCAACAACTTAGAAATTAGCCTCTTCGAAGGGGGAACCACCTTTACGTTACACAAATGTACAATTCTTCGATGATACAAATGACAAGACCTCCTTTCTATATATAGGAGTCTATGGGGTTCCAATACAATCAAAGCCTACATAACAATAATATTGTAGGGGCACAAAAATAACAATAGTGGGCTTCTATGGGGCATAATAATAACAACATGAGGACTATATGGGCACAATAATACAATAAGGGCATTGCACTAATAACAATAAGGGGTTAAACTAGTAGTATAGGGACCTAACATGCCCCTCTCCTTCTAAAAGTGTTGTCCTAAACGTTTGAGTAGTTCTAGATGCTTCTGTATAAAATTTTCGTCCTCCCATGTGGAATCTTTAGTGAGTAAGTTCTTCCACTTGATGCGATACTCTGAAATTGATCGATTTCGTAGCTATTGGGTTATTTTTTCCATGACTGCTTCGTGTTCCAATATGATTTTTCTTTCCTCATCAGGTTTTGACAATATTGTTTGGACTAGGAGGTTGTCACCTATAACCTTCTTTAAGCATGAAACATGGAAAAATGGGGGCACTCAGGAAGATGCACGAAGCTCCAATTTGTATGCCATAATCCCAATCTTTTGCAGCACCTTGTAAGGACCGTAGTAGTTTGGAGATAATTTATTATCCTTATTAGCTTGCTTGAGGGGCATTTTTTTGTATGGTTGTATTCGTAAAAATAACGAGTCTCCTATATCAAAACTTCTTTCGTCGCAATGTTGATCTGCCTGTTGTTTTATTCAATTCTGTGTGAAGATGAGGTTATCCTTTTTATTCTTGATATATCCTTCTATCTTGAGAGGTTGAGGAGTAGTAATTCCTGCCAATTAATTAGAAGATATGATCGAAATCATTTCTTCTTTATTTGGGGTTGGTTCCTGGTGTATATCCACTTCTTTTGATATTTCTTGATCATTTTCTTCCTCCTCTTCACAATCAATGTAAAATAATTTCTTCTCAACACACTTATGACCTCAAGTGTATTTGCTATCACAACTATAACAAAGGTTGTTTTCTCATTTTTCTTCCAATTGTTGTGGTGTAAACCTTGTAGGTTGTGGAAGCCTAGTAGCAACAACACTTCCATTTTTATAATTGTGACTGGTAGGATTTCTTGTTGCCATAATTTTTCTTTCAATTTTTCTTTCCAACCTAAATTCCTTCTCCAATGAATCAGGTTCCCATAGACGAACCTCATGTCAAATGTTATCCTTTAAAGTCCTTATGAGGACATCAATCCTCTGCTTCATCAGAATATCATTTATCCTTGTATTCAATTTTTGGAAGTCCTCAATGTGCTCTGCCATTGAACCCTTTTGTTTGAGATTTATCAATTGGCTAAAGAAGGTGTTGCTCTTTGTATCCTCATAATGTTCTATCTTTTCCTCCTTGAAAATTGACCAAGTGACAAGTGGTTTACTAGAACAAAGCCCTTTATACCATAAAAATTGATTCGGTTCTAAATATAAAGATGCAATACATACCTTTTGTAACACTTGCATGTCATGTAGATCAAAATATTTCTCCATCTATACTATCCATGCTATGGGATCCTTGCTGTCAAACTTCTTCATATTGATCTTTGGAATGTGGTGGGTCTTTAATACAATGATAGATTCTATGAAATCATGATTAACATTTATTTTTTTCTCATCATGAGTTTCCTCTACTAGCTTTTCGTCATTAGGAGGCCTTTCTTGTAGCAGCTTTGTCCCATCTTCCTTCAAACCTTCCATGTCTTTCTTCAAATATGATTTCATACCATCTATATTAGCTTCCATGGCACATATAAAACTATTTATCTTAGCTTCAATCTTATTCTTCAAATCATCCATCCAATTTTTCTTACTAGGTGTTTCTATTTCCTTGATTTGAGTCATTATTTTGCTTGCTTTTAGGAGTTCGATATTTAAATGAATGTAAATATATAATTTCAGAACTTTAAGTTTTGAAATTTTGGCCTGTGGTAGCCCTATGAGCCCTCTTTCTAACCCCACCAGTCTTCTCAATATTGGATTCTTCAATAAAGGGATATGCCAAATCTCCTATGATGACCTGATTATAGACTGGTTCAGTAGATCAAACTTGTACAACCTTCCATGTGTCACTGTTTCGACCTTCGGACCTGAAAAAAATACACAAACAAGTACAATCTGTCCTCTTGCTGTAATTTTGTAAGAAATTTTAATATGATGCTTAGAAAGAAAGGTATGATGATTTTCCCTAGGTCACGTGTTTGGGATGTAAATTGGGAGCCTGCAAAAACCCTAAATATTGTGGACCATATCTCCGAACATATAGTGAAACAAGACTTGAAATTTGGGCCCGAGTGTCACCAAGATTTTAGGTCAAATGGATTTTAATTTTAGAGTCTGAACCTTTTTAGAAAAAAATTATAGTGAAAATTCCACGATGACCTGTTTGAGATGGAATTTTGGATCTTGCAAAAACGCTAAATTCCTTGGATCATATCTCCAAAAATATAGCGAGACAAGATCGAAAATTTGTACCCACATTTCAAAATTATCTCTCTTGAAATGGGTTTTTTTCTTTAGCATCTGAAACTTCGTAGAGAAAACGTTATAGCAAAAATTACAAGATGTCGTGTTTGGAGTAGAGAAACCCTAGAATCCAAAGCTCTGATACCAAATGTTATGAAACTAGCTTACAAAAGATAGAAAAGATAGATCAATGACTTAGAAATCAGCCTCTTCGATGGGGAATCCTCCTTTACATTACACAAATGAACAATTCTTCAATGATACAAATGACAAGACCTCCTTTTTATATATAGGAGTCTAAGGGGTCCCAATACAATCAGAGCCTACATAACAATAATATTGTAAGGGCACAAAAATACCAATAGTGGGCTTCTATGGGGCATAATAATAACAAAAGGGGACTATAGGGGCACAATAATACAATAAGGGGGTTGCACTAATAACAATAAGGGGTTACACTAGTAGTATATGGACCTAACATTCGAATAGTTATCACATAAACGCGTTCATTATATTCATCTATTTCTCTTATCAACTTTTATGCCTTTAGCAAAATAATAAATTCAAAATTCAAAATTTTCCTACCCAAGTTGTAATGGGTGGAATTTTGTCTCTCTCAAATTGTGGATAATTAGAAACTTTGTATTGATTTGAGGTTGTGATAGGTGTAATTCCATGTATAATCTATCTTGGGATGGAATTTTTTCCAATTCAATTGTCGTAGGGAAGTCTTCCCCTTAACATTATTGGTTTCCTTTTTAAGGAAAAAATATTTTTGCAATTTTAAGCTATCAAATTCCTATAGTCCAAATTTACATTGAATTTATGTGACAAGTCAATATCACAATTTAGTTTCATAAAATCTAAAATTTTCTTTTATATTGAATTCTAAGGTGAATTTGTCAAGCTATGTATATGTATTTTTATGTTTAAATCATTATTTAAGGTAGTGGTTCCTCTAAAGATTTTCATTTTCAGTCTATAGGCTCTAAAAACTTACCATCTATAATTCCACATATCCTATTATCTTTGGCCAATAGGGAAATGTTGTGATCCCCTTTGGCTCCTACTTCTTTTCAATCACAAGCTCAATAATGTGATATTAAATAGAATAAATAGAAGATAATGGAATGGTGAGATGCAACTCTCATGGGTGAGACACTAATCATTTTGACAGGTTTCCCATGCTCCTTTCTTACATTCATCAAACCAAGATTTGATTAAATATATAGGAATACATTACTGTTCAACAACTTGAAGAGTCTTGCGAGAAAAATGTCCTAAAACATAATTAAAAACAAATAATCTTAAGAAAATCATAACAAAGCCTATATAATGGTTTTCTAGAATTTCTCCATTATTATTTAATGGAGAAATGAATTATTTATCTTCTACCACATTCATCCAAAACCATGTTTTTCCTATACTTTAGTGTTAGATGATGGCACATCATAAGAATCATTATATGGTTTGTTCTAATCGTGATATGATTTGTCTTGATTACTGGGGGTAGATAATGATCTAGGGAGTGCAAGCTTACTCAAATCATCTTTCATATCATTAATTCTAGTGTCAAGCATATGAGCATGATATTATTTCTACCTAGGAAGGGTTTATTCTACTTTTGTATGGAAATCATTGTCAAACTACTCCATTTCGTTTATGTCCATGTTATGAGTTTCCTTTTTCTCCACCCTTTCATCCAAATTTAGTCTTTTAGTAATAGAATGGCCCTTATCTTTAATTCCTGTTGTGATTATTTTGGTTTTGTTGCTCATTGTGGTATATGCTTCCATGTAATCCTTGTGAGTCACCCTATCAGGGCCCATTCTCCTACTTATATCTAGAACTTCAACAATAGGTTCCTGACTCAACTTGTTATGCCCATCCTCATGATCATCTAGAATCTCTTCAATCACAAGAGCTCATCCAGAAGACTATGGCTCTTGATACTCCTAATCATCAATGAAACCATTTTGTTTGCCAAAAAATTCTTTTGACCCAAAAATACTATCGTTCCCATAAACACTTCTAATGGGTTCATGAAAAAAGGATCATCGAAAATGCCAATTTCAAAGAAGCTATAGGAACACACCATATGGCACACTAGGATTTATTTGCACACCTCCCTTACTGGCTCAGTCCCTTATGACACTACACAACCCTAATAAACCTAAGAATTGTTCCTTATCTAGCGCTCGACATAACTGGATCTTCCCCTGCTCAATTCATAACAGGATCTGTGACACCTCGAATGCTAAACACATAACGATATGTGTGCCTCCTATACCACAAATCGCTCTAGTGCTCAACATCTAGAGTTAGTTGGTGTGAGGGATGATGTCAATCAATTAACATCCTTCATGTCATAGGGCTTAATATATGTTTGGGTGGCTCCACATGTTCTCCAATAATCTAATTATTCAATCATTTATCAATAAGACTTTCAATTTTTTTTTTACCTTTGTAATACACGCAGTTCACACAACTCAACACTCGATCTTCAATATGCAACACTCTTCTCTGGAACATCACAACATGCTTAACCACTCGAATGTTGACACACACAACAACTCACATCTAGTATCCCATCTAGTTCTAAGTGTTGGAAACAATGTAAAATAGGGGGGGCACTGGGTGGGGTGAATCAGTATTAAGGGTAATTTTAACTTTTTATGCTAATCTATTTTTCATTCAAACTTGGCAACCATTATATGAGAGCACCCATTATCAACCATATCAACCAAAATGAGCATACACATTGTGAGAATAAAACACATGAGACATAAAGGTTTTACGTGGAAACCCTTTTGGGAAAAAACCACCAAGTCTTGTTGTTGTTATTGATGTAACATAGGAGAATCTAATCTATTACATCAATTTGTTTGTGAGTCACTGATCACAAGAAGCACCAACTCACTCCTATTGTAGACACCTATTTAGCTTACCAAAAGCACCATGTGAAGCACTAACTTCATGGATTTGTTGCAAGCACCAACTTGTAGCTCCTTGGATTTACGCAAGCACCAACTTGCAGGAGGCACTGACCCCCAAGCCTTCTTAGACACCCACTAGAGATGGAAGAACCAACTTCTTGTATGCAGGAACCTACCCACACTCAATAAAGAACTCAATGTTCTTTGTAGATGTGGCAACCACTTTGCCTAATACCAACTCTGTTCACCACAACCCTTAGCCCACGCAACACTCTCTGTCCTCTGGTCACTCTGCTATAACTTGTTTTTCTGTTCAATAATATTCACTCATCATAGTTCACACAACAATATATCATCTTCTCTTCAACAACATACACTTCATTACTTAGCCCCTTCTATTCCACAGAATCTCTCAGCCTCTCACATAACATAGGTTCACTCAACCTCTTCTTAGAAACATAGGCTCTTGGCCTCCTTCTTCTACTCTAGCACTTTCAGCCTTTCAGACAGTAGCACATGCTCTCTCAGGGTCTTCTTTCCTCTGCATAGGAACTCTCAGCCTTTCTCTATAGAACAGGCTCACTTGGTCTCACACAGAAATGCACAAACTCATGCAGAGCTCTTATTACAACTCACTAGTAACAATGTTTCTTCCCCTAGTTTCTCAATTGCAATTTTGGGTTGTGTTTCACTCCTACACTTTCTCTATCAACCATCACTCTTCCATTCACACTGCCCGAGTGTACTCCTGCACTGGCTTCTCCATCAAGTTATTACATCTCATTACTTGACTTATTTCACTACATTTAAACATGAGGATGGGCACTTGAGTGATCTCAACACTTAGAATTAATTCTCAGTCAATCTTGCACACTCCAATGAGGCTCTCCATGCTTATTCATGGCTCATAATGCTTGACAAGTACTTATAAATGGCTTCTCTATTCTTCATTTAATTCAATGAAGTGTGCATGAGAAGATCATATGTAGCTTTCTTGCAACATCAAGATAGGCCTCAACACTCTTTTTTGTACAATTGTGGTCCTTTCTTCCTTGACCCAATGATCTCTGCGGTTGCTATTACACCCATGACCTACTCTCCTATGCGCAGTTACTCTTAGCTGTTGAATCATTGTTCCAAATCCCAAAAGATTTCCATTAACAATGTTTTCGAATATAACTGCATGACCCTATTTGATTATAGCTCCTCTCATGTAAATTCTTAGCCTCTTTTCCACCATAGGACCGCTACCCGTGATTGCCGACATAACACTTAGGTGCTAAGGCCTTAAGGCTCCTGCCAAAGGCTATCTCCCTGTGTATTTTCTCTCCGCCCTTGGTTCTTTTAGCTTCCTCAACCAACCACCAACACATCAGAGCTCCATGGTATCATAACTTCTTCAAAAGGAAATTATAGCGGAGTTCCAAAATCTCCAACCTCTAATATTCCAACCTCTGAGATGATGTCATGTTGATGTCATCATCTCCACATGGCATCTCCTTAGTGGTGACACATGTCACTAGTATTTTCCCCATTAGGCCACCTAAAATTCTGAATATGAATACCACATTTCCTCCATACTTCCCTGTCATGTTGATTTCATCTTCAGGGACAATTCCCTACTGTCATGTGTCCCTTTGGAGGAGAGAGAAATGGTCCCTCAAAACTTGGTTTTGTAATGAATTTCTTTGTTAGTCTCTGCTCCTCGCAATCTCGACATTTTTTAAAGAATTACCAGATTAAGAATTTACGAAGTCCCCATCTCCAAAATTTTGATACTTCAACCTACTTCTGATTTCGACTACTCTGAGTTTCTGATATGACCAACCTTCTGAAATTTGGGGGTTTCAATGTTCTGCCTACTTAGCCCTTTCGATATCCAATGTTTCAAGAATCAGCTCTCGAGAATCCGACCCTCTAATATTGTGACCTCCTATGTTATGACCTACAATATTCTGACGTTTTGAGCCTTCCGAGGTTCTGATGACTTCTTGCCTCTGATATTCCAAAGTTCCGAAATTTAGGATTCAAAATTCAGCCTCCTTCTAAGGAATTCTAGACCTAAATTCGGAAATCAATATCTTTTTCTCCCAAGATTCATTCATGGAATTCCACATACTACTGGAAATATTATTCAAATCACTTTCGACTCGAGAAGGTCTAATGTAGGTTTTGAGCCCATTTTCTACCTAAACAATGGTTGCAAACACTCTGTCATTCTTTGCACCTTGAATTTTGTTCTTGTGCCTAGAATCCTGGAATCCCAGCCACCATATTCATATTTTTATGGCTTCTCCAATAAGCCTGCTACTATGGTATTCTCTAGCAAAGACTGCAGCAACCATAGGACTCCCCATGATCTTAACACATCAAGAAAATCAATCCTAGCGTAGTGGACATCAATGTTGTCTTGCCTAGCATGTACATTCATGCTAATTTGGTTGACATTAATGCCAACACACTTGCTTACTATAAAAACTTTCCAAAATTCCAACTATCCAACTTGATCTCCTAGCATGATTTTTGACATCAATGCTAACACACTTACCACCACTATCCAAATAGATAATGCCAACTATCCAACAATCTCCCCCTTTGGCATTGATGGCAACACCTCTTCACTTCTCCAAATTGATGTCCAATCCTCATGCATCTTCACATCTCCTTGCATGAGAACCCAATGGCATTCTTTCCTCTTCTTCAGCTATCACAACTTTATCTCTAATAATATTATCTCCCCCTTTGAATTCAATGGAAAATGGATACAAGTTGCTTCTTCTCCCCCATGCAATCACTAGATGTCAATGACAAGGGTCTAGTTTCTGATGTGCATTCCACACTGCAGACTTCTCTTCAAGGAATGATAGCTACTACTGCTCTATAAAATATACATATGTGATATGCTCCCCCTAACATATACCGCCTTTGATTTGAATGCCTCCAGGTTTTGACACCTTATGGTTGTTGGCTGAACACTCTCTCTGCCAACGCAACTTTTGTAAAAATTAAAAAGAAATTGATACCAATTAAAATTGCTCATGGTATTGTTGCTACTGCAAAAACCAATCATTAGTGATGAATTGATCTTGTTGTTCACAATTGTTGTTGTTTCATCCTCTATGCTCACTTCTCTTGATCATCTTAAACACTTCTCCCCTTAAGATTATACTTCTACAATAAGGACGACTACTTAAATAATACTAATTGCACCAAACATTTGATACAAATTGGACAATGTACCAAGAAAATTCTTATATCTCTTTCTCAAAAGAAATGCTCATTTTCACAGCAGTGTTTCTCCACTTGAACCCAAGTGATCTGAAATGATCATATGTTAAACTGAAGTAGAATTTATTAATGCCAACAGTGAACTGAATGTTAACTTAAAGTGCTTAAACCACGAGAATTTCTTGAGAAGAAAGACTTCATGACAGATGATAAACATAAGAAAGTTGTAACACAGAAGTGAAAAGTAGCAAAACACATCGATACTAGAAAACAAGATTGATTAAGGAGTTCATCCCCAATGGACTACGTCTCCGGGTCCGCTTTCAAGATGGGTGACCGCTTTATTAGGATTGAATTCGAGGAGGTCGATTACATAGCACATTTACCACAATAATCATGCACACAGGAACTTCTAGTCACTGTCACAAGAAATCTCTCTGAATCATCTTTCCAACTCCTGTCACGGTTCCCAATTCCGACTCCCAATGATCTCGTTACACTGAAAACAAAACAACCTATATTCTCCAGAATCTGCATACAAAACTCAGAAACCCGCTAACATTTTCTCAATGACAACAATGTTGGCTTTATAGCCCTCCAGATGCATCCTAGCTTCCAATGTCATAGATTGGCATGAACTGGTTTGAATTGGCTCAGTCTTATAACATAGGGACACCTTAGGCCTAGTCACATGGTGGTTGCATTAGTTTAGACTGAAAACAACAAATGCAAACCCAAAATAAACTTTAGGTTATAATTAGTTCACTGATAGTCAAGTAATGGCGCGGGAATGGTTGATTGTCCACATGTGAACAGGTGGTTCTGCTGCGATCTTGTCATAAGCCACCACCTTGCAGGTGAAGCCCGACGGTTAGGACTGTTTTATATATTTTTTGCAATGTATATGTAATGTAATGTGTTAGCAAAGTACGAGGGTTATGTTTAGGATTGTAGACTAGGTGTTAAATTGTTTTTCACTATAGGATTGTAGACTAGGTGTTAGTCTTAGGTTTATTACAATATTTGATACAAGTCTTTTAGGACTTGATACATCAAATTAACAAAACCCCTTTTTTTAACAATAGTTTGTCACAATGTGACATCACCTAAAGACCACATCATTGAACCACACATTACTGACAATGACTAAACGATGCCCATGAACTGTATGCTCACGATGAACTGAACCTGTGTAACTGATCTGACGAGATCGTCCTGGATCAATCCTCTCCACTTGAAAGCTCTTGGACCACAAAATTTTGACTAGACATATAGTAGGTAAGGCGAGCTCCCTCACATTCCACCTTTCCCTAATGATGTACCAATACATTCGATGAACCACCTAAAAGTGATTACGCTGATGATGTTGATCATGGCACATTTTGAATCTGTGAATTGTTCCATCCGTCTGTAGTATGCACAACTTGTGAAGATGTTCAAACAACTTGTTATGAACATGGAAATTGACTTCTTTCCATGAAGTACCATGAATTAGTGATTCATAAATATCTTTGAAAATAGTCTCTATAGGATATTGTTCAATACTATTGACATGAATTAAAAATCTATATTGTGGAATGACAGAGACAATCAAAGACATTTTTGACATCAAACCAACTATTTGACTTGATATACTTTCCTGATTCCTGATTGCTAAGTGAACTTGCTGCAATAAACCCATCAAACTATAATGTGAAGAATGTTGCAACTTAGTTTGATTTTAAAAATATTGAAATGTTGGATGATTTATTTGAATAACTGTTTCTTCATTCATTAAATGATGTTTCCATTGATTAGCAGTTTCCCTTGATGCATAAGTTTCCCTTAGATGTATTGGATACTTTGATACTGCTTTATAAAATGCTTCTATATGAAAACAAATAGGCTTCCTCTCCACTTGAAAAGAGGCTTCCAAACTTTTTGAAACATGAAATGGTGACACAATACTAGAGAAATTTAACAATGACTTTCCCCAATACTGATCTGCATCCCTGTAACTGATAATTTCCAAACTTGGACTGAATTGATTCATTTTGACATTAGGGAGAGGAGCTTTAGGCATCATCTATATTCATGTTGTATTCCCTACATATGAGTAATATGTTTGGTTTCTTTAAATAGAACTAAAAAGGTTTCTACCCCTTTGATCAAACTATCTTTAAGATGAGACTCATAACTTGAACACACATATCATGTCGATTCTTATGTTGTTCCTTTACACACATGATTACAAGTATCTTATTTGAACTTATTAATCGCTTCATCTAATTAGCAACTACTAAATTCAAGTGATTTTTACTTTGATTTGCCCTAACAATAAATTAAACCCCATCTTTCTTAAGGTGATATTTATGCTCTCTTCTATAAAATACTGCATCACGATCATAATGATAAGGACTTCCTAAGACAACTCAACAAATGTCTACTGGAACCACATATAATTCACTTCATCAATGTAATTAGTTGTAATGGAAAATCTTAATCGACACTATTTTGTGACTTTTATCTGAGTTGATTTATTTAGCCATCCTAATGGGTAACGTCTTGGATGATTCCATGTCTCCAAACCCAAGTTCTTAAATAGATATTCAAATATTAAATTTTCCTGTGATCCATTGTCAAACATTGTATCTATCTTTGTGTGCTTAGAAGTTATCCTTATGTTAAATAATTCAACTCTTTTATCCTCATTTGAAGGATTTATGTTTGATGAATATGCATTATTATTCAAACTTGAACCAATGTTAGAAGTTTTACCTGTCGAAACTATGGCAGTTATCCTCCTTTCATCACCTGAATCAGAACCTAGATCTTGCTGGACTGCCGCAATTTCTTTCTTTTCATCCTTCTCTTTAAGGAACTTTTTGGGCTTAAGTTTGGGATGAAGTTTGCAACACCTAGATTCATCATGACCGAATCTCTAGCAATGAGAAAAAGTAGGTCTTTTCTTCTAAGCTATCACTGATTTCCAACTCTTTGGATGATTGCAGTGAAAACTTGATTGGTCTACCACCTGATTCAATATGTATGGCTTGAACACACACTTCATCGAAATCATCAGGATTAAACATCAATAATGTATGCTACAAATATTAATGTAAGTTTCTGATGTATTTTAATAAAGTTTCACGTATATCCAATGAAATACCAAGTGCCAATGCTTTCTTTCTGAACTCCTGAGTAAACTCCTGAACACTCTACCCTTTACCTGGCTTCAAATGCTGCCAATCAATAATAGCTTGTTGCATATATCTGAACGGATAGAATTGTTTCCTAAGAGCTTTTAAAAACTTAGACCATGAAGAGATGAATTTACCTTTTCACTTTACATATATCTGAGTTTTACTTTCCTACCAGATTAAAGATGCTCACCCCATTCCAAGTGTAACTAATCGAATTTTGTTTTATCGTTAGAAATGTTCTAAATACGACAATACACTTCTAACTATTTAATCCATTTATCTAGCTTTTCAGGATTCATTTTGCCATCATAAATAGGTAACTCAAATTTTACATCAAGTTTCAAAAGAGATCTTTTATTAGGTTTCTTTTCTGTTTTAGATTCTGAACTGGAAGAATGATCTGATAATGAGATCTTAAACAATTATTAAGGTATTACAGACTCATGTGCATGGATTTTCCTATGCTACTTTGTGCAAGGGATCGATAAGATTGCGAAACACATAGACAATGAAGCAATAAAAGAAACGTAAGAGACAACACGCATAAACACAACAAGTTTAATAAGGAGTTCACCCAACACTCTTGGGCTACATCTCCTAGTCCAGCCTTCAGAGGTGACCTCTCTATTATGTCTTCAAAATAGAGTTTTACAACAGTGAGCTCAATTTGAGCCTCACACAATAGATACAAAAAAATAAGGCTTTACTTGGATCCTCTAAGTCTCTTCTAAGTACACAGACTCTCCTCACTAACTCTCTGTCTCTGTTGCTCTATCTCAACATTTCCTACCCCTGTATTCTGTCTTCTGTGGCTTTAAAGCCAATCTGCACTGTCTGTTTGTTTCTCCTTCTCGGGCTCTTTGGCTTCTCGACCTCTATCTACTCAGATCCCCCTCTGAGCATTAGAAATCATTGCTAAACACTTTCAGGGATGGTGGCCACCTGTACTATAACAGAATGGGTCATCGGGCCTTTGAAATCCCAAAACTGGTCGTTTTCTGTTTACATAGAAAAACACTACAAAACACGGAAAAATCCACCAAAAAATTGTTCATTAGAATTCAAATATTATAAATCCACCTTATAACTCCTATCAGGTTCACCTTTGTAGCAATATCACATCTCCACCGTTGATCTGGGAGATTCAAATCCAATGACTATGGTTCATTTTGGGTGGCTTTTTCATACTGAGTTGAATCACCCAATGAGGGTGGTTTTCTCTCTCCTTAGCCTGGCCACGCGGTAGCCACTTTATGGGATCGAGTGGAGCCCGGCCCAAACCACTTACTGCCTTTGGCCTACCCGAAATCCCGCTTATATCGTGATTTCCCTTTCTATTTAAAAATGCATTAAAAACATTGAAAAACCTTGTAAAAATGGCTTTATCAGACTTGAAATCATATAAAACAACATTAATAAACCCTTTCGGGTCTCGTTCATCGCATCGGCACTTTATCCTTGGTATTTCATTTATTTAATGAAAAACACAAATACAAAGGAAAACCCTGTTTTCCAGATCTCAAATTATATCAAACATCATTTATAATGTTATCAGGTCCATCTATTGCGGCCCTGCTCCATTGTAATGTTTCAATGCAATGTTGCGATGCGATTGATTGCAATCGCATATCGCACATACCTTGGGTCATTGTAAGCGCTCCTTTGTATTTTCCAATAGCGATACTGAGATGCAACTTGGGCCATCGATCTGCACACTTGATCGACGGTCCTCATTGACCCCACTAATTGTTATCACATATTCCTTGTGGTTTCCGCCGATATCCCCCGCTTGCCACCGCCGATTACGATTGGCCGATCGGATCTGGATTGTTGATTGGCCAGATCCAACGGCTCTGATGCAAAGTTTCTGTAAGCCTCTGATAATCCTTATTTCACTAATTTCTTCATGTTTTTGCCTCCCGATAATGTAATCTGAATTTTTGAAAAGTTCTTCTCATGTGATAGTTTCAAGTGTTTGAAGACTTAGAGGGTTTTCTAGGATCCATTTGGATCACACCTTCCCACTAGAAAAGCTTTTGGACCACCAAAAGTTGGCTTTTAACCATCAATCAAGTGAGGATATAGCTTCCTCACTTTCCAAATCTCTATCCATCTTGGACTGCTTGGTTTTGAACCTTTGAGTCTGATTCTGAGGTACTCAACATCCCCTCTGCGTGTAGTTCTCACCTTCCTATCCAGAACTATATCTTCCTGCATCTCATTGAGATATTCAGGCAATAGATCATCAATAGAGGGAAACTGACTTTACTCTTCAGGATCTTCAATCATAGAAGGTTCAAATAATCTCAAGTTCTTTGCATTAACTACTGAATAGATGTGCATGTAACCTGGAAAATCAAGGCGAAAAGCATTCTCACCAATTTTCTAAAGTATCTTGAAAGGCCCATACCTTATTGGCTTTAGCTTTTTACCTTCACCTTGCATTCTGTCTTTGTTGATGTACAGCCAGACTTGATCACCAACTTGGAAGCTATGCTCAATTCGATGCTTATCATGCCTTGCCTTGTACTTGGCCTCGCTTTTCTCCAATTGTTCCTGCACTGCCTGGTGAATTTATTGGATCTGTTCAATGAACTTGGTTTCTTTTTCCACATCATTGTGTCCATCAACTGCTATGCCTTTACTAAAGACAAAATCCAAGGGAGATCTTGGTGTGAAACTAAAACAAGTCTCAAAAGGAGATCTATGTGTAGAAGAATGTTTAGCACGGTTGTAAGCATGTTGCACATAACATAAATGTTCATCCTAGAGCTTGGGATGCTTGCTGCAATAACCCCTGAGCAACTGGATCACTATCCTGTTGACCACCTCTATTTGGCCATCTGTTTGTGGATGAAAGGTTGTGCTCTTCTTCAGCCTGGTGTCCATCAATTCCCACAAACTTGACCAAAACATCCCAACAAATCAGGAATCTCGATAAGATACTATGGAAGTGGGTAACCAAAAATGCACCCAAACATGCTGAAAGAACAACTTCGTTGTTTGTTCAGTTGTAATCTACTTGTTACAAGGTATTAAAATACACATTTTGTTGAACCTGTCCACAATAACATATAAATAATCATGACCTTTTCTAGATTTTTGTAGTCCCCCAACAAATTCCATGGAAACACTTTCCCAAGGATGAGAAGGAACTGGAAGTGGAGTGTACAAGCCTAGTTTTCTATTGTTGGGTTTGCTTTTAGCATACATGGTACACCCTTTAATATATCTAGAAACTGTTTCATGCATTCTTGGCCAATAATAGAATCTTTGCAGCTGTGCAACTATTTTACTTACACCAAAATGACCTGATATTAGAGAAGTATGCGCTTCTTGAATTATTTTAACTCTTTCAGTTTGAGGAATGCATAAATTTCCCAAATGATACAAGAGTTGGTCCTTAACATGATAATCCAATTCTTCTACTTGTTTTCCATGACTTAAAGTTGCATATACATCCTTAAAATCTACATCTTGAGCATATTGTTCAATATAGCTTTCATGCAATATTGAATTATGCTTAAGTATAGTAGATGCATTTATAATTGGTCTGGATAAAATATCTGCAACCTTATTGTGTATGCCTTTCTTATATCTGATGACAAGATGAAACTGTTGTAGAAACCCCATCCACCTATAGTGCCTTGATTGCTGCAATTTAGTTTGTGAGTGCAAATATTGAAGTGGTTGATGATCAGTATGTATAATTGTTTCTTTGCCCAATAGGTAATGTTTCCGCTTTTTCACACTCTATACTAATGCATACAATTCTTTATCATATGTGGGATAATTAACTACTACAGAATTAAATGTCTCAGAATGATAACATATGGGTTTACCATGTTGCATCAACACTGCTCCTATGGCATATTCACTAGCATCTGTTTCAATCTCAAATGGTCTTTGCAGATCTGGCAATGCTAGTGTTTTCACTCAGGTTGTTCAATACCTCCTGGAGGGAATACGGCCGAGGTAACCACTAACCAATCTTTTAGCTGCAGGTCCTAACCTACCTGCAACTAGAGAGGGCTCTCTCTTTGTAATTTAGCTTTGTTTTTGGAGTATTTTAGGCTAGTTATGATGCACATGTTTTTGTTTCAAGTTTGTTGGATGGTGATTTCAGGCAGAGCTGGGATGCAATTTTAGGACAGTCTATTCCATTGGGCTATGGAGTCGATGATGGAGTAGAGCTGAAATGTCTCTTGGATAAATGGTAATGCTACAGAGCAAGATAGGCAGTTTTGGAACAATTTTCAAATCTGGAAATGATGGAATGAAGTCAGGGAATGAAAGGCAATCATGAATCTTTCATTATGCTGGTAGAGGGGAAGTGTATGAGTATTGTCTAGGAGAAATTAAGAATTCCCAAATAGTATTCAACATGAAGGAATTAGTGCAAACATGAGCATTTAAGAATTCATATTTATGACTAATTCTGAGGAAAACACAAGTGGTAGCAGAAATTGAGCACAGGGTGTAATTAAACAAATCCCGGGCTATTCTTTCTCCCTGTTATCAAGATTATGAAACATATGTGAAATTTGTAAACACAGAAAACATAAAACATAGTTTAGAATAACTTATTCTTCCAGTGGATGACTCAGGAATTCTATGGCATGTCCCAGAACATCATTTTCACATTCAGACAGTGCAGACACCATGAACTCCAACAACCATTTGTATTAGAGAGTCTCAGAAATTACAACGTAGCTTAGAGAGAAAATCACCAACCCCAAATACATTCTATGGGGATGTATTTATACAAAAAATAAGATACAAAATATCTTATGGATGAGTCTTCATGCAATAAATTCCGTCACCAACTTTTCAAAGAAGTAAATGAAAGAAATAAAGGCTGTAGTAATTGTTGGTGCACTAGCTGTCCACTTTGTCAGAGAAATTTGACTTTTTGGACCAACTTAGTCGGCTGAAGCTGCGTCTTTAATTTACGGTTTCTGTGTTTGCTTTGTTGGTACTTTGTTGAGTCATTGCTTTGCTCTCCTCCTCTTGGCATGCATACTTGGCCTTTTATAAAATTGTTGTAGTCATATTTTGACTTCTTTTGCCTGCTGTCTTCATGCTTTAACCGGTGGCCTATGTACCCAATTTCCCTGACCTGTAGCTGACCAAAATATGAAGCTGATCAAAAGAGGGAAAGGACCGAAATTACTTTGGCAAAATCTCTAGCATTGCTTGCCACCAATATTCTCTAGGCAGCTGATGTCTTTGTATCTTGATGAGTGTTTCATTAGCTTCAGTATATCTATAGAAATTTGGTGGTATCTCAAAAATTTGATTTATTTCATGTTCAATGTAAAACAGGTTCTCTAACTTGTCATAAAGACTCTGTCCTGAGGGAGGCCCGGTTTCCTCTGAGGTACTTGTGGATGCTGTAATCTGATTTGAAATATAATTATTTATCATGGTAACATACTGCTCACAGGTCAGCAATCTTCCAGCGCTAGTCAATAAGCTGGGCAATCCTCTACTCTGGAATGCTGCCATTTTTAGCTTGAAGTCATCTATATCTTCTTGCAATTCCTAACACTTTATTTCCAGTGTTTGCACAAAAATTCTTAGGGTCAGCACCTTTTTTACTGTCAGAATAATATCTGTCCTGTTGTTGATGTCTAATGCTGCCAACTCCACTTTAGTATGAGTGTTCAGGAAGTGAATCATTTTATTAGCCTACTCAGGCATATTTCCCACTGCTTCCCTAGCCCTTTGATTCTCAAATTGAGCTAGGCCTATTAATTGTATTTGTTCATATATGGCCTAAATAGATCGCCATTGGTCAGTGATTGATTGGCCAATTTTGGCCCACAAAATCTTCTTTATTTCAGCTAGAGTTTTATCCAAATTAAGCTTCTTCTCTAAGGCTTTTATTTTTTCATTCAAGGCCTTAATCTCCCTTGTTTTTTCAGCTACTGTCATCTTGGACTTGTCGTAGCTTACTTCCAGTTTGGCCAACTTTTCTTTGGCCTCTTTCACCTTTGTCACCTGACCTTCTAGCTCTTTGACAGCTTTTATCATTTCCTCCATGCTCATGCTAGATTCAGGTGCTGTTGTTGTTGCTGCTGTAGCATCTGTAGTTGATGTAGTTGTTGTGGATGCTGGGATGGCAGGAGGGATTGCTGCTGCTTGTGTGGGAGGAGCAGTGACAATTGTTGGAGCTCTTTTTGGTGGCTGGGAGATCGACTCTCCCTACTTTCCTTGCAACTCTTTCTCCAACTCTTCCTCCATTTGAATTATTCTTTGGTTCATTTGCATCAGTAGATCCATAGTATCCTCTCCCTCCTTTTCTTGTACAAGTTCTGCAGTTTGAGGGTGCATAGTTGAAGGCAGCCTCAATTGTTTTTTGAGTGCAGCAATATCATCCTCTTTCTTCCTTATGAGGGCCTGGATGGCTTTAGCATCCTTCTTAGGATAATGTCCTAGATCCACAATAATTTTCTCCAATGTATTTATTCGGTTATCTTTGGCAGAGGAAGACATTCTTTCCAAATCCAATTGAGTGTTTGTGTTTTTCAATGACTCTTTCAGTTGATGAGCTAGCATGGCCTTGTCTACTAGGGTGGCATATACCATCTCACCCGTTTGTTTGTGCAGCTCTATCTGGTCCATCAGATGTATGTCCTTGGAGAGGACCTCTAAGCTTGTCTTTATATAATCTGCAGTTGTCTAGGCTTGTGGTATCTTAGGCTTAAAATGACTCAGAATCATCTTTTCCTCCTTGAAGTCATAGGCATCCATTAATCTTTGTTGTTTGGAGGGTGTTGCCTTGAGAAACTTATCATATAGCTGCACTCTTAACAATTCATTCTGAGCCTTGATTTCCATGAAAGTTGATTTGATGCTAGGCGGTTGTTTGGTTTGCTGCCTTGAGGAAGAGACCTCCATACCATGCTGCCTCTCTTGTTCTTGCTGGAATGAGCTAGTAGTTGTTTTTTGGCTTGTTTCTCTTCTCGAGCTTTCTATGATTTCTTTAGTAATTTCTTCCTCAACTTGAGGATCAACTCTTTGTCTTTTGGCTTCTGGTTGCTGTGTTGACCCACTAGCAGGTGTGGTCTCTTCTCTATCCCTCTCTTTACCTCTTTCCTTATTAAGAGGGGTCTGTAAAGCTAGAATCTATGGTGCCTCGGTTTGCTGTGGAGGAGCTTACCCTTGACCTTGCTCCCTTAAGGTGGTTGGCTGTTCTGTCACTGTTTCCTACCCTCCATCCATTGGCTCCTTACCTTTTGCAGTACCTATTGCTGGTGTAGACCTTTGTTGGGCAGCTTGTGAAGCTGCAGCAGTAGATGGACCTTCTCCGACTTGTTGTTGCAGTTTGAATGTTACCTGGTCAAAAGAATCCAAGTCAAGAGTTTTTTCCAAATCTTTGACATTTTGCTCCATAATTTCTTCTTGGGTAAACTCCTCAACTAGTGTCCCTGCCACCCACTCATCTTGGTTGGCATATTGTTCAATTTATGGGATTTTACAATGTTCATAGGCTGTTAGCCTATATTTTACTTTTTTGGCACTGATAAAGCCATCTGGGTCATAAGGAACCCACCAAAAACTCCTCTTTAACTTGAGTTTCTACCCTAATATTTGGTCAGCATCTTGCCAACCTTCTTTCTTGTTCATGAGAAAGGGGCCTAGTTGGTCTCTGAATTTTAGGTGAGCCTTCTTCTTGGCATTGTGAAAATGAGTTAAGTCTGAATTGATAAGCTGCCTGTAATACTCCAAGGCAAAGAGTCTCATTGGCACATATCTTGGGAGCCTGTAGGGACAGAGCTCACAGCCATAGATCCTAATGATAGTGTGATTCTGGTAAAAGTATCAGTCACCTATTTTGTAGTTCTTTGAAAGCTGCAATATTTTCTGCATGTCATAGGAGAGCCTAGCAGGAGGAGTTCTCATTAGAAGACAAGAGACTGGATAGACAAACAGGTCAATAAACTCACAGTAAGAGTAGGGGGAGTTTTGGACTTCATGAAAGACTGAGGTCCAGAAAATTACAGATCTTTTGTCCCCTTTTGAGTCCAATCTTTTGATGGGGCATTGGAAGCAGTCTGGCTGATAATACACGAACAAATGAGAGATATAGGATGAATATTTGAAGACTCCCTCCCTATCCAGCTTCAACAGTTGGTCATGTATCTTATTGGAGATAAATTTGGCATAATTATACTTGACAGCAGGGGGATGTCCTCGGCTATATGCAGACAATAAGACTAGAATGGTTTCATCAATGTGCTCACTTGTTTTGAAGCCTAGAACATAGGATATCATGTCTACCAGTAGTTTCCCTACTTCATTGAAATTGACATAGAGAAAAGGAGGTGGCTCAGTGGGCTGGCGATCTGCTCTCGTGAATACTTTGGCAATTCTGGCTATCTCTGAGGTGGAGAGTTTGGGACCTTCATCAAGCAGGTATTTCATAGAAAGAGGAAACAACAACTGAGTTTGATTAAAGTTCAACATTTGGTTGATGGAATCAGGAGTTATATGAAAAAGAATGCTCCCAGATGGAGACTTGATGGCTCTTTGATTTGGCTCATAGTTTTCAGCACAGAGATGAATTATCTCAGGGAAATGTTGACAGAAGGGAGGAAGTAAATGGACAGGTTGGATTCCCATATCCCATACATATCACAGTTATTCAAAAAACTATTTCTCAGCTGATAGAAGGTCTGCAAGTGGTTTCTGTCCCCAACCAAATCTTGAATTAAGTAATCCCTATCAGCCAGAGCTAATGCCTCCAGTTCCTTGTGAGGTGCATTAAGAGGAGTGATGTTTAAGGCTGCTGGGGTAGCCATCTTTGAATGTCTTGGGTCTGTAATTTGAAATTTAGATTGATGCAGCAACAAATTGGTGGATAATGCTTGCGATGCTATGTGGGATGAGCTGAGATATAGAGCTGGCCTTCATTGTGTATAGTCTGTAGGAATTTACAGGGTAAGTTCCTCAGAAAGAACACCAAAAGGACACTGCTCACAACCAGATCACAGATCAATACACCAGTATTTTTGACGTGGTTAAAACCCTCAAAGAGGGAAACGGTCCACGGCCTGCGCCAACATGGCTACTACAGGCAATTTATTAATCAAAGAATGAAAATTTACATAAGCTTCTCTCATGCACGGATTACCCGAACAATGACCCTCCATGCGCTTTAAATAGAACTCATGGACCAATCGGGTGTCAAGCCACGGATCAAGTGTCGGTAATGCCGAGGAGAGAGTGAACCGTCGGATCACTACATATCATGACCGTCAGATTGTAAGTTACAAAATGTACAACGGTAAAGAAACACACTTTACCTAACTCTATACCTAACTCTACACTAGACCAAGTTGAACTTAAATATATCCTATGTGTCGGAATATCCTAACATCCCCCCTTAAGAACAACTTGGGATAGGATTGAAGGATTTACAAATATGACACAATAGGAGAAGGAAGGAGGCACTAGAGCCTATCCCCCCTTAGTGACAACTTCCTGAACTCCAAGCATATATCGAAGTTTAGTGAACTTCGCCTTTGTGAGAGCCTTTGTGAAGATGTCTGCAACCTGATCATCTGTTGGACAATATTGCACTTCAAGAACATGGTCATGAATGAGCTTTCTGATGAAGTGCATGTGTAGTTCAATGTGTTTGCTACGCTGATGCTGGACTGGATCTTTGCATAGCTGAATGGCACTTTGATTATCACACCAAAGTGTGGTTGGATGTTGCTGCTCAAAGCCAAACTCTGATAGGATCTGACGAAGCCACAAGGCTTCCTTACTAGCTTCCACGGCACCACGATACTCTGCTTCTGCTGACGAAAGAGAAATGGCAGCTTGTTTCTTACAAGTCCATGTAATAGGTCCTGAACCAAGAGTGAAGACATAACCGGCAGTAGACTTCCGATCATCAGGGTCACCAGCCCAATCAGAATCAGTGAAACCAATTAATAGAGGAGCTGCTTTGGCACTGTAATGAATCCCAAACTGTATTGTACCTCGAACATAATGAAGTATTCTTTTAGCTGCTTTCCAATGACTTTCATGGGGGTTTTGCATAAAACGAGCAACAAGGCCAACAGCAAAGGAAAGGTCAGGACGAGTATGGGTTAAATACAAGAGTTTTCCTACAAGTTGACGGTATAAGGTAGCATCAACTTCAGGAGAAGTACAAGAGACTGAAAGTTTGACTCCAGACTGAAAGGGAGAAGGGGCTGGCTTATAGTCTTCCATGTGAAAATGACGAAGAATATCACAAGCATACTTGGACTGGGAAAGGAAAATACCCTCCTTGGATTGCAAGACTTGAAGACCGAGAAAATAGTGTAAGTGTCCTAAGTCTGTCATTTCAAATTTCTTTTTAAGGATGGACTTCACAAGGTTTATAAGGTTGGGATCACTACCAGTAAGAATAAGATCATCAACATAAAGAACAAATTTGATAAGGGAGTTGCCCACTTTCTTGGTGTAGACAGTATTCTCAGAATGACACCTAGAAAAGCCAGATTCTAAAAGAAAGCTATCCATTTTGGCATACCAAGCCCGAGGAGCTTGCTTGAGACCATAAAGGGATTTCTTAAGTCGACAAACAAGGCTGGAGTCTGTTTGTATGAAGCCAATGGGTTGTTCCATATAGATTTCTTCCTGCAAGTCCCCATGCAAGAAGGCAGATTTAACATCCATCTGATGGACTTCCCATTTTAAAGAGGCAGCAAGGGAAAGAACAAGGCAGATAGAGTTCATTTTGGCAACAGGGGAGAAGGTTTCAGTGTATTCAATGCCTTCAACCTGTGAAAAGCCCTTAGCAACAAGACGAGCTTTATGTTTATCTAATTTCCCATCTGGTCCATACTTGGTTCTGTAAACCCATTTACATCTAACAAGTTTGTGTCACTTTGGTAGAGGAACAAGATCCCATGTATCATTTGTCAACAATGAATGATATTCTTCATTCATAGCTGCTTCCCAATGTGGATGGCCTGAAGCTTCTGCAAAAGTGTCAGGATCATGATTTACTGGAGCTTGAGCCAGTAAAGAAGAGGCTCTTTCAAACTGAGAACGTGTACGTCGCTGATCTGTAGGATCACCGGCAAGATCACCTGCTGCATCTCGAGTAGCACGGACCCATCTTGGAAGTTGAGGATCCTGAGAAGGTGGGGGAGGATTATCATCCTCACTTTCATCATCTGAAGAAGAAATGTTTTCAAAAGTAGAAGAGATAGGAAGAGGTGGCACATCCGCCGGACTAGGCTCGCAGGCCGATTTATTTTCATCAAATTTTACATCTCTTCTAATGATAACATTTTTGGACTTAAATGGAATAAGTCTATAACCTTTTACATATTCAGAATATCCAACAAAAGTACATTTCTCACTCTTAGGTTCTAAAGCTTTATGCTTTTCATCTGGAATATGGGCCCATGCTTCACTTCCATAAACACGAAAGTGACTTACATCTGGTTTAATGGAACTCCAAGCTTCTTCTGGAGTGATATTCTCTAGAACCTTAGTAGGAGTGCGATTGATTATATAATTTGCACAATTAATTGCTTCGGCCCAAAAACTAAGACTGAGTCCTTTAGATTGCAGCATACAATTAGCCATTTCCTTTAAGGTGCGATTTTTCCTTTCAGCTACACCATTTTGTTGTGGAGTGTATGGAACAGTATGTTGCATTTGAATTCCATTTTCGGTGCAAAAGTTGATGAATGTTTTTTTAACATATTCTCCACCATTATCAGTTCTTAGCTTAAGAATTTGATGTCCAGATTGTTTTTCAACAAAGGCTTTGAAGGCCAAAAATGTGTTAAATACTTCGCTCTTGAGTTTTAAGAAGTATACCCAAGTGCGTCTGGAGAAATCATCAATGAAAGTTAAGAAATACTTGCAGCCAGAGAATGAAGCAACAGGAAGTGGACCACATAAATCACTGTGCACAAGTTGTAAAGGGGCTGAGGCGTGCCAAGAGGCACGTTTGTCAAAACTGTCCCGATGATGTTTTCCGAGTACACATCCGGAACAAACACCATCTCTGCAAGATACCATAGGAAGGCCTGTCACCATATTTTCTTTACATAGATGCTGAAGGGAGCGATAGTTTAAGTGACCAAATCGCTCATTCCAAAGTTTGCTCACTTCATCATTATGAGCAACAAATACTGAGGGAAGATTTGATGACCCAAAGTTGTGAAACTTATACAACCTTGTGGAATCATCATCAAGGCCAGTAGCTAGGATCTGTTTAGGATCTTTTAGATCCTTGATTACAACATCATGAGGTGAAAATTCAACAATTTTACCTTCACCTGAATGAGTTATCTGATATACAGATATAAGGTTGCAGGATAAGGTTGGAACACATAATACATCATTAAACTGACCATTGTCTAGATGAACAGTTCCAGTCGCTACAACATTAAGAGATCTATCATCACCAACATATATATTTTTGGTGTTACAATCATTTAAAGAAGAAAACATGGCTTGGTTTTTGGCCATGTGATAAGAGGCTCCAGAATCAATGAGCCACTCATGAGAAGGAGAGGAAGAAGATAAATTTAAATCATAACCAGACTGAGATGATTGACAACGACATGCAGAAAGTGCCATTCCGGAAGTTGAAGTTGAAGTATGCTCCACATGGATGTTATGTTTCTTCATTGCGACTTCCAAGGCTTCCATCTTCTTAAAGCATTTAGATTCTAAGTGGCCATCTCGATTACAAAGGCTACAATGTCTATCAGTCTTCTTCCATTTGATTTTATTGGTCTTATCATTTTGCTGAAATGATCTTTCATTTTGAGGCTGAGTTGGTTTAGGACCATTCTTTTGAGGATATGACTTCTTAGGATTCTTTGAATTTGGTTGTTGCTGGGCGGCTAACGCTTTCGTGGAAGAGTTTCCAAGATTAAGAAGACCAAGGTGTAAGAGTTTTTCTTGTTCTCTTATTAAAGAATCACAAAAAGAGTCAAAGGAAGGGGCCTTGTAGTCTTTTCCTTGACAAATGAAAGCTTCCCTTGTAGAATGGAAGGTGGAAACAAATACAGAGTAGGCTGGTCCCAACTTAGTAAGGATGGAATAAATAAGGTTACTATCTTCTTTCTTAACCTTAACACCTTCCAAAAGATATCTAAGGGTCTTGAATTTGGACAAAAAATCTTCAATGCAAGAAAAATTATTAGGATCCAATGTAAGCAACTCATTTTCAAGTTGATGGGCTCTAATTTCATTTTTAATCCCAAAAACTTTAGTGAGTTTTTCCAATGCTTCATGAGGAGTCTCAAGTTCTGCAATATGGAATCTAAGATCAGGAGAAATAGACATCCCTATCAAACCACGTGCTTGATCTTGTCTATTTTCCCATTTTGCAGCCTAGTCTTCATCTTTTGGTTTCTTCTCTTGGTCTGTGGCTACTCTGTAAAGACCTTTACTTCTAAGTAAATCTTCCATGTAGGCTATCCATTGGAAGTAGTTAGTGCTGTCAAGAATGACTTGGCATGGACTTTCCATTTTTTTTTTAAAATTGAAGCTAAAAATGCTAAAAGTAAGTGTTCCAATGGATAGATCTCGAAAAATTAGGCTGTTTTAAAAAAAACAGCTCTAAAAAAGGCTTCCGGATGAAGAAGTTATGGCTTTTTGAAAAAAAATTGTTGAAGTTGCCGGAAAAGTGCGCGAATGTGCGGAAATGAAAAAATCCGCTCCCACAAAATGGAGACTTGAACCCAAGACCTCTACTCTCTTAAAATAGCTTTGAACCAATTGATCTATACAAAAATTTGAGAGAGAGAGAAAGAGAGAGAGAGGGGGGGGACCTTGGTTTGCGTGCTTGCCTTGAGAAAGCTCTTTTTCCCTACAAAACACAAAACCCAACACGGACATGCAAAGAAAACGAACCTTGTGGCTCGAAGTTAGCTTTAGCCAAAAAATTAGATATTTAAAAAAAATGAACCTTGCGGCTCAAAGTTAGCTTTAGCCGAAAAACTAAATATTTTTCTCAATGTTTCTGATTTTCCGAGATCACACTAAGGTGCAGGGAAAAGAGCATACGCATGAGAAAAATCCTTCCTTTCTGTTTCTGATTTGCCCAGATTGCACAGAGTCGTAGGGCAAAGAGCATACACAGAAATGAAAGGTATAGATCCGGTTAAAAAAAACTAAATAAACCGAAACTGAAATAAGCAGAGAGAAAATAACAGTAAACTGCAAATAAAGATTGTATACCTCCAGATCTTAAAAATGACGCAGATAGGGCTACCAGAAACCTTTTCGCGTGAAACGAAAGAGGTTCCTCACTGGAATAGATGCTCCGAACACAACAGAGCAGTCCTCTCGGCCCGAAAGCAGTCAGAAACAGCAGATCTAGGAAACGGCAGCCGCATGCAGTTCTACCGGATTCAGATCTGGATCACCAACGGACGCGGCCCTCAAATAGCTCTGATACCATGTAGGAATTTACAGGGTAAGTTCCTCAGGAAGAACACCAAAAGGACACCGCTCACAACCAGATCACAGATCAATACACCAGTATTTTTGACGTGGTTAAAACCCTCAAAGAGGGAAACAGTCCACGGCCTGCGCCAACGTGGCTACTACAGGCAATTTATTAATCAAAGAATGAAAATTTACATAAGCTTCTCTCATGCACGGATTACCCGAAAAATGACCCTCCATGCGCTTTAAATAGAACTCATGGACCAATCGGGTGTCAAGCCACGGATCAAGTGTCGGTAATACCGAGGAGAGAGTGAACCGTCAGATCACTACATATCGTGACCGTCGGATTGTAAGTTACAAAATGTACAACGGTAAAGAAACACACTTTACCTAACTCTATAACTAACTCTACACTAGACCAAGTTGAACTTAACTATATCCTATGTGTCGGAATATCCTAACATAGTCTTAGGTGAAACAAGAGTCTTGCAGAATTCAGACAAGTTTTTAAACGAATTGATTGGGTTTACAGACTGTGAGTACACTGCAAAGGAAATGGGGGTGATTTTTCAGTGAAATGAGTGCAATTTAGCAGAGAATTGACAGAGGGGGTGAATGAATGGGTAATTTGCAGAGTGTGCAGGCGAAAAATGGTCTCGAGATCTAGTTTAGTGGTGGAATTTGTAGCAAGGGCAAGTTTTTGAATTGCACTTGAACAGAGGATGGTTTAATGGATTTGGAGGTGAAATTTCAGGGGTTGGGCTGCGATTTAGTGCAAATGTTGCAGATATTCATTCATTCACATGGAGAAACAGTGAAAAATGGGTTTTATGGATTAACAGCGAGTAAATACCTGTTTTAATGGCGCTAAGGGCACTGTGCAGGTGCAACTCGAACTACAGGATCAGGCTATGGAGCCAAATTTGCAGGTTGGCGGACTATGGGCATTTGGTGGCGGATTCTTCACAAACAGCATGCACGTTCTTCGCCAGTTAACCAATAGAAAATAAGTCAAAATAGTCGTTTTCGCGACTTTTTATGGAATTTTGGGCATTTTGGTGCTTTTTGCATTTTGGTGCTTTTCGGGAATGACGTCAGCATGATGCAATTTTGGTGCACAGTGAGCACGAAAGGTGTCGTGGCAGTTGACTCAGATGGTGAGGTGGCGGATGACGCATTGGAGGGGTACTGATGTGAGTGAGTGAGGTGACAACACTGGAGAGGAGTGGGGGAGCTGACGTGTATGTGACGTGGGAGGTGACGTGAGGGGGCAGGTGGCGGCGGTTTCCGGTTTTCCCCACACTGCCTTTGGCTCGGGGTGGTATTGCAGGGGAGGCCTTCGATCACGCCGGGAGATCGACGCGTGGCGGGGGTACGGCTGCAATACCGCCCATCCCCCGGATGCTAATCCCCGGCAAATCGGGAGGCGCGATATGAGCGCCCACCGTTAGATTTCGAAGCCCTGGATCGGACAGCGGTTGGAATATTGAAAGTTGCAGGGTTCTGGAATGAGGGGGCCCACGCATATATTTAAACATTTTATAATGAGTGGGGTCCAAAACTTTAGGTTAGTGGGTTTTATGAGATGGGCGCTGGGGTCACGTGTTTATTAATTTAACCTAATATCAAATAGAACCCGAACTATGTAAGCACAAGGGTAAAATGGTTAGGTTTATATGTGAGAAGGGGGGCATGGCTATTTATTTAACGTATGGTTAAACAAATCCCAAAGGTTTAGATGCAGAAGGGCTAATATTATTCCCAAATGGACTAAATATTTCCCCAACTAGATTACTTAGCTATAGTGCCAAGGGGTGGGGATATTTACACTTTTTTTGGGGGGTTTTTTATATAGTTTTTTGTATTATAGGGATAGGAAAATGAGTTATGGAGATAAATAATAGAATTAGAGGTTAATATGACCTTATGAACTGAAATTGTATGGGTGAATGCTAAGTATGTGGAGTAAGAACTTAGACATAAGAAGATGAAAGGAGTATGGAGGAATGATTTTTACACAAGAAATGTGGCTTCTTTCCACTAATTGGAGTCAATAGTCAACTCAACCTTTATCATGAAATGAAGTGAAACAGGACCCTTGGGCAGATCCCAAGGTCCTTGAAGGATGTTAGTCAAAGATTTCTGGGGGATGAAGGGGAAATTACTCATGTTTCCATTGTTATACCACCAAGCAACTACCATGGTACCAATTCCATTGATGAGACAAGTCTTTCCTGACAAGGAAAAAAATGAGCACTCACCTGCTTCTGCAACCTCAAACTTCCTACCCAGCCTAAATACACCTAATGTATTTTCTTCCATTTGATTGGGTGCACTTGAACTAGGAAACCCTGATTGTGCTCTTTTTCTTTTGACTCTCCTCCTATCTAAATCTACCCTTATCTCATCCAAGGGCCCAGATTAAGCAGTTGGGCTCCTTAATTTCTCTGCCTATCTACTCATCTGCCAAGCTTGAACTGTTTGGACAGACATTCATTCTCTAGTCTAGAAAAAGCAATTTAAACATGGCATGGTCCAGATTGAACTGTTGGGCCATCCATCAAGTGTGATGAACAATAATATCAGTTTGTAGGCTTGATTTCAATGTCATATTCTAAAATATTGGCTATCCATTTGCCCCTCTTACCTTCAATTCCTTCTTGAGTTAAAATGTCCTTGACCACAACATTTGGAACATAGGCAACCACATGTGAGTACAAGATATAAACTCTGAAATCCTTGATGTCTTTTACAAGGGCATAAGCTTGTCTTCCCATGAATTATATTTTAAGGGAGCATCCCTAAGGGCTCTGCTGAAGAAAGCAATGGGATTTTCACATCCTTGGTCATCTTTTTGTAATAGGACAACAGCAATAGTATGCTCAGATGCAAAGGAAAGGATGATGAAATCTCTGTCAAACTTGGGGCTTGTGAGGACTGGTGTTTTTGTTAAGGCTGTTTTGATGTCCTCAAAAGCTTGTTTAGCTTCCATGGTCCATTTGACTTTAGAATCTTTCTTCAGCATGTTGTTCAACAGTCTTATAAGCTCAGCCAAATTGGGAATGAACCTTCTTAGGAAATTGATCTTCCCTAAAAGAGCTTGCAGTTCTTTGATGTTTCTTGGATGGGGTACTTGGAGAATAGCTTGAATCCTGTCCGGGTCAATCCTAATGCCATATTTTGAGGTTATGTGACCTAGGAGTTTGCCTTCTTCTAGTTCGAACAATGATTTCTTTGGATTCAATGATATGCCATATTTTCTGCAAATTATGAACACTTGTCTGAGATGTTATAAATGTTCTTGGTCTGATTTTGAAAAAGTAGTGAGATCATCAAGATATATGACTAAGAAATCATGGATCTCCTTGGCAAAGGCTATATCCATTGCTCTTTGAAATGTGGCCCCTGCATTTTTGAGTCCAAAAGGAATTTTGACATATTTGAAGGTTCCCCAAGGTGTTGTAAAGGTAGTTTTGTCTTGATCATCCAGGTGGACTAGAATCTGATTGAATCCTGAGAATGCATCTAACAATGAGATCCTAGAGGCTCCTACTACCCATTATAGGATATGATCCATTTTTGGTAAAGGGTAATGGTCTTTGAGAGAGACTTTATTCAAATTTCTTAGGTCAACACATAGTCTTATCTCTCTCGTTTTCTTCCTAGTGGGCACTAGATTTGAAATCCATTCTGAGAACCTGATAGGTGCAATAATTCCAGCTTCGTACATTCGTTTAACTTCCTTTTCCATCAAGGGAAGGAGGACAAGATTCACTCTTCTAAGCTTTTGTTTAAAAGGTTTTTGACTCTCTTTCAAAGGTATTGTGTAGGATGACCGAAGTATCATAGGATTTGAGGTCCTCATAACTCCAGGCAAACACATCTTGGAATTCCTTGAACAAGTCAATGTATTTCAGTTTCTGATCAACAAGCAAGGTTTTGGAGAGTTTTACCATTTTGGGATTTTCTACGGTTCCAATGTTGCAGTCCTCAGTTTTTTCATTTAGAGGTTGCATTTTTGGCTTCCTTGAAATGTCATTAGAATCGAATAAATCCTCCAAGGAGTTAAGCCTGTGGGCAGAAAATTGTCTTTTAGTTCAATTACTTCAGCTTCTGTCTCAGTTATTTCATCAAGGTCTGTTTGCTTCAGCTCTTGCAAATCCTTGTCATCAAAAGTTGTTGGGTGTAAAATCAAATTTGTTGTTTTAGCAGACATGTTTTGTTCAATTTTGTCTATCTGTTGTTGCTCATCCCTGGTACTTGTATCAATGTTTATGGTGGAGAATTCCTCTTTCAAAGTCAGGAAGTTATTTATCTGTGTGTCATTCTCAAAGACTTGCCAATTTTTGACATTGTCTGGGACAGCAGGTCTGTGTTTGATTTCAACAGTGAAATGGTGGTTGGGTTCAAAAGGCAGCTTGCAAGTGATGGCAAAAGTTGCCAAGCTATGTGCATGTAAATTGTGCTTTCTAGGGATTTTGGTTAGCTGAGATTCTAAGAAATTGTTAAGTATTTCAATGGCTACCCCTCTGTAAGCTCTCAACCTAAGATCATTTGTGACAAAATTTCCCTTCATCTGCTGTATAATCAGATCTGAATCCCCTAAAATTGAGACCTTGGTTGCCCCTAGACCTCTGATCAGTTTGAGTCCTAACAAAAGGGCTTCATACTCGGCCATATTGTTTGTGCATATGAAATTTAACCTATATGCATGACCTTCAACATGGTCATTTTGCATGTTGTGTATCCAAACCCCTGCCCCTGCTCCTAACTTGTTTACTGAGCCATCAAACTCTAAGTACCATAAGGTTTCTTGGTTATGACTTGTCTTAAGAGTTTTAGAAGTTTGTTCAATGGGAAGATTTGGATATTTTAGGTCATTTGATATATCATTTCCCTTTATTGCATTAATCACATCAACAATTTTTTGATCTTGAGTAGCAGATTGTTCATTCATACCCTTTGGTTGTGCTGTTATTAGGAGTTTGACATTAGTTTTGGGACACATGTCAGCATTGTATAAGATGAATGAATCCATGTCGGAATGCATTGCATAGATGGGGAAGTTTTGGGGCTTTTCTTGACTACTAACCACATATTTCATTAATGTTTCACGGTATAATCTCTTTGGTTGTCCAAAGACTAAAATAGTGTCATAGGACATGTCTAGTTGCAAAGATCCTTGGAGCTTAGCACCCCAAGATCGGGATAGAGGGATCATCCGCAGTGTCTGAGTGTAGGCTCCGTAGAGGAAGGAAACTGCATTCACTCATTGTATCATATATGACACTACTTCTGACATACAATATCACTTCAGACTGTTATCGACCCATCAGCCGTATGGGACTTCGTATGGGTAAAAGCATACCATACTTAGGTGGAATGTCAGCTACCACCACATCCATCAAGATTGTTTAGCAGGATATTGGACTAAGGATACACAAAGGTCTTTAATTAGGCCTAGACACCTGACTTGCCTAGAATCAAATGAGAATAAGTCTTTGTAAGGCCAGTGATGTCTAGATCCAATCTTTCCACCACAGATTTTGGCATTAGGTTATGGGAAGCCCCTGAATCAAACATAGCATTATGCAACACTTTGACATGAATGTTTAAGCTCACATAGAATGGAGGAACCCCTCCATCTACTGTTTTACCATTGACTTCAGGACCAAAAATCAGTTCTGGTTGATCATCAAGAACATTAACTACATCCTTATTCTCTAGTATTTGCAGTGACCTATTGATTTACTGTCTATACACTTCATGTTTAGCCAATTCAAAAAGAGGGATCGCGATTTTCAGCTCACCTATTTCTATTTCTAAGTTAAAAGGTTTTTCTATCTGTATTTTTGCATTATGGACAGCAGAATTTTCTTTGTCAACTAGATTTTCAATGATCTTCTCTTGATCTTAAGTGTTGTTTTGAGGCACAGCTGATTTGAAATTATTTTCAGGAGAACAGTTTGGATTCTCTTTTGAAGGATGAGATGTATCTTATTGATTCTTTGAAGGCTGTAAGTCTGATATATCTTCCACAGTGACTTCCTTTGGGTATGGGTCTGTTTTATTAGAAGGTTCTATCAGGACAGTTTTATCCTTTGCTTTCTTTGGCTGTTTGGTATCCTTCAATCTGGTAGATTCAGGCACATCTATGGTTCTGCTTCTCAACTTTTACTGTCTATGAACCTCATAGAATGCTGCATCATAACCTTCCCTAAAAGCAAATGACTCTCCAGATTTGGTTTGGAATTGATTGAAATTGTGAGCCTCTTGGTCATCTTGGGTCAGGAATATTTGTTGTTCACTGTTCAATCCCATTAGGTTGATTTGGGTGTCCTCAGTTGGTTCATTAGATGTTGAGGCTTCGGCATAGTTCTCTTGGAATGGAGGTCTGATGTTCTGATCAGGGCCAGCCCTTCCAACATTTGGATTTTGATTTTTTCTAAAGTTTGGGCTTCTTGCATTGTTACTTGGTTGACCTTCCCATGATGATTTTCTTTCAATGGTTTCCACTCTATCGCCAAGTCTATCCATGCCTTTAATTATTGCATCAAGTTTTTGTTCAAATGCTGAAGGTTCCTCTTTGAAGGTTGTTCTTCTTTCAACTCTTGCCCGGTTTCATTTAGCAATTAAGTTTTCCTCCACACTAACAGCTATATTCTCCATGTCTGCTAAGCTTGGAGGGGCTGTTTCCCTCAATTGGTATGCCATGTCAGAGTCAAATCCATCGGGAAATTTGATCAAAGCTAGATCAGGTGGAGGTATAAGGTTTTGAGGAATGGCATTATAAACATTTTTGAACCTAGCACAATAGTCTTGGACGGTTTCCTGTGGGCCTCTTTTTAAATTGTCATATTCTGTTAAGATGTGTAGAGGGTCTTTCTTCTTTTCCCATCTATTTAGAAAGGATTGATAAAGACCTTCTAGATTAGCTATGGAATTTGCAGCAAGTGCTCTAAATCAAATCCTGACATCACCAGTTAAACTTTGGACAAAAATCTTCATTCTCACATCATCATCATCTATTTCATAATTTTCAAAACAATCTTGCATTTTCTTAGTGTGTTGTTGGGCTGTATAAGAGCTAGTAGCATCAAAATATGTGATTTTACTTTGATAATCCTAAGGCAGAGCCCCTGGATTTGCAGGTAATTGAAGAGGAGCATAACGGTTTTCCATACTTACAGGGATAAATGGGGCAACTGGAAGAAATGGGATAGCTGGAACAACAGGGACTGGAGTTGAAATGTGTGCAGTGGATGGAGGTGTAGGGAGGGTGCTTCGAGAGGTAGATGAAGAACTAGAAGAAGTAGCAGTTGTGTGAAGATGGACTGAGACTTTAGCAAGAGTGTTGTTGGGAAAAGTATCCAATACGGAATGACCCTATCCCACTCTAAGGGTGATAGTACCTCAGCAACAACCGAATGCAAAGCTATTCAAGATTACTTCTTTATGAGATGTAAGAGAGAGGAGGAAGAGATCCACTAACCGTTATCTTCCGCTAATGATTGATCCAATCTTCCCTCTTTGCTGCTTGCTCCCAGCTCCTTGCTCTTTCACTGGCCCAGCTACACAAAGATCCTGCAAAAGCACAAGAAAGGGAAACTACAAGAAGCATACATCCATAATTGATTCAAGGATTAGAATAAATCAAATATACAAGCATCAATACACCCTTGAGACACATGCATATAGAAGAACCTCAAATGATTTATTAATGGAAGAAGTAAAGTTCTGAGAGTGTTACAACCATAAGAGGCCCAATCCAGCAACACCTCCGAGCAGAAAGAAATCTCCTCTTCACCTCCTTCAAGCAAATCACCCAATAGTTCTATACTCAAACCAACAGCACTTCCTTACATTCACCAGATTCCAGCCTCCCTAGACCTCATGAGAGAGATCTATATATAGGAGTTTTGGAGAAAGGATGAGTCAGCTTGAGGCTGGCATGAAGCTGACTAGTGTCCTCTCCCACTTCAGTTATACTTCAGTTCTTGAGTCCACTTGGAGTTTCTTGCTTCCACTTGGAGATCTAGATCCTCTTACTCATCACAAGGCGAATTCCCTGATCCAAGTGTCATTTTGGAAGCTTCCTGGGCATTTGACACCTTGCAGAATGACTGTGCCACTTGGCCAATCTCGCCCAGCGCAGGTAGCCTTCATTAGAGTTGACATTCAGCGCAGGTACAGAGTGGTGCAGTTGACATTCAGCGCAGATGCTCAGTGGAGCAGCTGACATGATCCAGAATTAGCTTGTTTTTGAGTGTTTTCAGGTGGAGAACTGATTTTTAGTGCTGTGGTTTGCTGACCTTGTTCCTCTAGGGGTAGGAACAACATGTTTAGGGACATTGGATCCCTTAGATTATCGACATTTCATGCTTCATGCTGTAAGGCACAAAAATGTCTATAACAGTTGCCCCCTCAAGTATGAGGTCGTTTATCGGGTGAAATGCTTTATCAGGAGGATCCGAAGTTCATTCAATCGCTGAGAGGCGCCCTGTAAAAAAATACAATACAATACATTATTTTTCATTCTGCTTTCATGATCTAGCTGAGGCGGGCATTCCCATGCTCAGCTTTATAAATTCATTTTGGTACATAGAAGAGACGATCGTCTGATGGTAGACTGATAATTCTCTGCTAAAATTATCATCCTTTGAGTAGGATGATCATCTGCTGCAATGATGTACATATCAAATGTCTTTATATTTCCTGAATATATATCGCAGCCCGGATGGATGAAACTAGATCCGGGGTCTTCAAAACTCGTTCGATCTTCACTCTAAGTACAAGTCGATCCATGTGAGAATTGCGCTGAAGTCGAACATGGAAAGACATCGCTTGATTACCGGTCAATAATGTAAACCGTTAACAAGCGCGAGAGGAATCACCAATAATGACAATGACCCTCAAGGTACTGCAGTACAATTCACGTGGTGTGAATAAAGGACTTGGCGTCGAACACCACGCAAAATCTTCTAGTCGAAGGTCATTGATGTATACCTGTCGCCGGAAGTGAGAAACTTGCCATTGAGGCATGCAAGCTTCAAAGCACTGGGGGGTTTGTCCCTAGATCAACTTCTTGGATAATGAGCTGAAGTCGACAAGAAGCGATCCGTCAAAGGAGGGCCTTAATGAATCCCACATCAGTGACACGGAACGGAGCTAATGATTTTAGTGGAAGTGAAAACAATCTGTGAAATAGGATTCAGGGTGGCGATCATGGGTGGATGAAGGATAATGTATGGCAGTGGATGGGACACGGTTGACTCTTTCTGAACAACATCTCTTGAACATATAATGACACTGATGCGATGGATCGGTAGCATTACCCCAAATGTGGATGGTTTGGCGAGGACCATGGTGATGAGACCGGTGAATGAAACAACCCAACCCGGTGTGATACGGAGGACAAAGTGTCATGTTCAAGAGCGACTTGCTACCATTAAAGCTTTGAGGTTCTCCCAATTTTTCCCCAGTCATTTCTGACCAGTACCTCTTTATTTTTGTCAAGCTTCAGGAGGATAACATATGCTTGTTCTATAACCTGCCCTTCGGGCAAGCCCATCGCTATGTTTTAACGAGCCTAGCGATAGGGAAACTCGTTCTCGTCTAAAGACAAGTTTGTCGCTATTCAATCATTTTAACGAGTCTAACGACAAAGAAAACTCGGTCCTTTTCATTTTTAGAGAGTCTGAAAAGGTATAGAAAGTTAACTCCAAAATTCCTTTTTCGTCATCTAATCCCTTAAGTCCGAAAAAGTATAAAACAATACAGAAGGGATGAGTTTTCGATAACTTTAACGAGCCGAATAAAACAAGCGCTCGACCTTTTTGTGTAATAATCCCTCAGGTCCAAAAAGATTAAAATCTAGAGGAGGGATAGCTCTTCCGGTCAATTTAACGAGCTGGAAGGCCAAAACTCGACAAACTTTTCATATTTTACGAGTCAGATGAAAAGAGCTCAAAGAAGACTCGTCTTTTGAGGAACGAGTGATAAACAGGGATAGCAGCAGATTCCAGGTACAGGTTGGAATTTTCCAATCACGGCAGTGTCACAAGGATGGCTAAGTGAAATCACTCTTCGCAGCTGTTCCTCAAAATAGGTAAACAATCATATGGAGGTGAATGATTGGCCAAATGAAATGGAGGTGGCGGGTGCAAACACGACCAAGGCTTTTTATGGCTAATAAATTTACGATCACAATGGTTATTTACCGGAATAGGTTCATTTTTTATTTAAAAATGAGCTTAAACTCTGGGGGAAACATTGCTCACTGCTTTTATTTATTTTTTAACGAGCATGAAGACCGCGTTAAAACTGCTCGGATCTTGTGTTTATTTTTTAACGAGCATGAACTTTATGCTAAAACCGCTCGAAAATACCAGTCATAAGATAAGAAATGTCTCCTGTGAGATCTCTATTTTTTATAGAGCTTCATCTTCACTAAGCTTTGCTCCCTCTCATCCTTTATTTATGCAAGTTCGGAAACGGCTAATCCCAAAAATAGATAAATAACCGCTCCTAGCTTGCACTCCAAAAGGTTTGCATGCCCCCAGGTATAAAGTACAATTTCAAGGCTGCCCCTACTTATCCGATAAAACATTTGTTTTAAAGGGTGAGGCTTGCCCCTTTCTGGTTACCCAAAGATTGTTTTGTTAACACCATCAAACGAAAACATTTCCTCGGCACTGTCTACCGAAGTAGACTATGGTGAATGACCGTTGTCAAACAAGTAACCTTATCAAAAGAATCTTGTTCTAGAACAACCCCTCTTCCATCCACGGACGGGGTACGGACTAGTCATATTCTTTCGCGGAAATTCTACCTTATACCCAAGGTTTCCTCTGCCCGAAGCAGACCAGGATGCATGCCCCCTGGGTTCCAGTCCCATCTTTCTGAATCACTCGCACTCATCAGGAAGGAGGACTGGGGGTGGAGACATTTCTTGGGTGAATAGACCATTGAGGGTTGGTATGTGACTATTTGCGATGCGTGATCCCAGAAATGAAAGTTGGTCTACGAGCTTGACCATTCTTCCTTCGTGTGGAAAACACATTACTCTAAAGAGTGAGGAGACTATAGCTCCCATGCAATATATATAGTCTCGTCCAAGGAGTAGGTTATAATCCAAGGGTCCTTGAACAACCATCACGTTCATCTGAACGGTCTTCCATTTCAATGTAACAGGTACATTGGGGAGGATCCCTAATGGTCGACTGGTTCCTTTATCAAAACCCGAGAGATTTCTTATCTCAGGTAAAAGCTCCAGGGAACCCAGCGCTTTCCAAGCAATAGAGGAAAGGATACTCACAGATGCCCCTTCATCAATGATAGTTCCAGCCATTACCATTCTATAAATTTGGACTATGATTCTGAATGGTATACTGGCTGGTAACGGGGTCTGCCTAGTTGGTTCCAATCAAAGGACACAACCAGGTTGCTTGGTGGTGGGACCGAATACACGGCCGGATATGACCCTGACGATGTTCCTTCCTGCGATAAAGGAATGGGCACATTGCCCTGATGCTCATCAGAGTCTGTGTTGATGAAAAGAATCTGGATGGTGTCATCCTTATTTTCTTCAGTGAGGGTGTCATTTGAAGATGAATCTTCAGTGACAGTGTCATTTGAGGATGAAACCTCTGAAGGAAGAACCGGGTCAACTACCGTATCGACCTTTAGACTCTCGTCTACTCTAGATTCAGTAGGTTCATTTTCAATGACTGACTCTTCAGCTAACCACTTGAGCGGGCCAGCTGTATTTTCAACCAACGAAGGACTTGGCACGAGTTTTTTGTATCCAGGAGGAAGCATTACCGGTGAAACCGGACGATCTTCCAAAACTCTCTTCGCTTCGTCTAAGAAGGGACAACGGTGGATGGCGTGGTCGCCTTTACACAGTTTGCAGGGGGATCTTGCTCCCCCTCTTTGTTTTGAACCTTCACTTTCGCTGGTTGACGGTAAGCTTTCAACATGGCTATCAGAGGTTGATGCTCCCGAATTGTGCAACTGAGGAGACCAGTCCCTTAGTATCCGGGGAATACAGGGACAATCTCTATGGAAGTGGTCTCCTCTACATATGACACATGGCGATTTAGGCCCGGTCTGTGCTGTGTGTGGATTTTTTTCAAATGTCTTTTGCTTGCCCCCAGTCGCCTTAGGCTCCTTCTTCTTCTTCTCCTTCTTCTCCATGGGAGCTTGGCTTTTGCCGGCTCTACCTTGCGAAGATGAAGGATTAGAGGAAGAGTTATAGGAAGTAGAAGGCTGGTGGGTAGCTCTAGACTCATCTAACTGTTGACTCGACTGTTCAGGAACCATGGTGGTTTGAACTACATTAGTTGAGAATAGCCAAATAGGCAGGCCAATTGTCAGTCCTAGAAGCGACAATGTGGCCATGTGAGGCGCACCAACTTCTCCCCAAGAGGAGAATGGACTAGGATTTCCATCATGTGGAATTCCTTGGTTGGGGCGTTCCATGTTCTCAACCTAAGATCAACGCGGGAATAGGAGGTGATTATGTTTCGTTTAAAATAAATTTTATAACGACGCTTTAGACACAACTTGCTTTTTCACTTTTTAAGAGTCGAGAAAAAGCTAAAGATGACTCTAGTCTCCTTCGATGTTTTAACGAGCCCGAAGTGACAAATGCTCGGATGGACTTTTTCAGTTATAGAGTTTGAAAAAGGCCAAAAGAAACTGCTCTGGAGTTCTAGGCAGAGGGTGTGCCAAACTTTTCGCAAAACCACAGAATACGTTTTACGGTACGAGTGGTCGATCTTCGTGAATGCTGTGTTCACTGCATTGCGATCAGTAGGGCGGCCGACACGGTTTCCTATGGATAAAGGCTTTATTCCTATAGGGGTCTCCCAATATATACGCGACGGTATGTGGGAGCACAAGTCCGTATTGATACTTATCGCTTCACCGTGGAGGAATCACCCAACCACTCAACGCTAAGATATCACATTTAACGACGCCGGAACACGTCTCTAGCTTAGACCTCTATGTGTTTGCGTTATGTTTCAATGCGTTGTTATGTAAATTCAATTTATTTTAAGGTTGATCTTGTTTAGCAGTTTGCCTTTATGGATCACCACGAGATGTATAGTAACACTCCTAAATGCAGTCTAAGATGATAAGCAAGCTTTTCAATCTTTCAACTTTGAAAATCTTAACTACTGAGGGAAAAGAAAGATAACATCTTTTCACACAGATCATAGAGCACACACTAATGCACTTTTTCCTAAATCAACATGCAAGCTGTCATAATGCACATGCACAATGCAAGTATTTCTTTTCTCTTCCTTAATGTTTGTGCGACACAAAAAGAAAGCTGTTGTATAACTTTGAATTCAATTTCAAGTGAAAGCAAACAAGCTTGTCCAAAATCGAAAGAAACCTTAAGATTTACTTGTTTCGACACTAGAAATATATAAATTCAAACCAAATGACGAAAGCAAAAGCTCAATCAGCTATGAACAGCAAATAAACTAACTCTTAAGATCAAAACGACACTTTATCACAGGTCTAGATCTAAGAGGTCACAGCAAGACTAGTTTACTTTCGTTATGGGAAACTGTAAATGATACAAGAAATACACAAAGAAAAAACACAGTTTCTTTATACAACCGAGGCGGAATAGTGGCAAGGAAAGTTGGTTTCAGATAGGCACATTGACTGGTAACAGGCAGCAAAACAAGAGTGAAAACAGGGCAAGAAACAGCAGGAAACCCCAGTAGCACAAGGCAAGACTGGTCCAGCGCAGGTGGTACACAGGCAGTTTGACCTTCAGCGCAGGTAGCCCCTTCGGGAACTGCGCTGAAATGCAGACAGCCTTCACACAGCCTGCACTGAAGAACGAAACTTTCGTTTCTCTTGGTTTCTGGGTCACAGATTGCTCAAAAATTCACAGTTTTTGGCCAAATCAGAAGCTATCAGTCAAGGACACACTAAGGGATGACAAGGAGGATGAAAAGCTATCACTAAGAGCTTATTAGAGTCCTTGTGGATCAGCTCTTCAAATCATAAACTTGCCCAGAAACTGAGCTAGAGTAGCTGCCCTCTACTTTGCATTTGAAAGATCCAAATGCAGTTCGATTCGGTACTCCCTTTGTTTATGAAATGAATAGAAAAAACACAAGCAACCAACAAGATACGATCCCCAGTGGAGTCGCCAATTTGTTGTTGGGAAAAGTATCCAATACGGAATGACCCTATCCCACTCTAAGGGTGATAGTACCTCAGCAACAACCGAATGCAAAGCTATTCAAGATTACTTCTTTATGAGATGTAAGAGAGAGGAGGAAGAGATCCACTAACCGTTATCTTCCGCTAATGATTGATCCAATCTTCCCTCTTTGCTGCTTGCTCCCAGCTCCTTGCTCTTTCACTGGCCCAGCTACACAAAGATCCTGCAAAAGCACAAGAAAGGGAAACTACAAGAAGCATACATCCATAATTGATTCAAGGATTAGAATAAATCAAATATACAAGCATCAATACACCCTTGAGACACATGCATATAGAAGAACCTCAAATGCTTTATTAATGGAAGAAGTAAAGTTCTGAGAGTGTTACAACCATAAGAGGCCCAATCCAGTAACACCTCCAAGCAGAAAGAAATCTCCTCTTCACCTCCTTCAAGCAAATCACCCAATAGTTCTATACTCAAACCAACAGCACTTCCTTACATTCACCAGATTCCAGCCTCCCTAGACCTCATGAGAGAGCTCTATATATAGGAGTTTTGGAGAAAGGATGAGTCAGCTTGAGGCTGGCATGAAGCTGACTAGTGTCCTCTCCCACTTCAGTTATACTTCAGTTCTTGAGTCCACTTGGAGTTTCTTGCTTCCACTTGGAGATCTAGATCCTCTTACTCATCACAAGGCGAATTCCCTGATCCAAGTGTCATTTTGGAAGCTTCCTGGGAATTTGACACCTTGCAGAATGACTGTGCCACTTGGCCAATCTCGCCCAGCGCAGGTAGCCTTCATTAGAGTTGACATTCAGCGCAGGTACAGAGTGGAGCAGTTGACATTCAGCGTAGATGCTCAGTGGAGCAGCTGACATGATCCAGAATTAGCTTGTTTTTGAGTGTTTTCAGGTGGAGAACTGATTTTTAGTGCTGTGGTTTGCTGACTTGTTCCTCTAGGGGTAGGAACAACATGTTTAGGGACTTTGGATCCCTTAGATTATCGACATTTCATGCTTCATGCTGTAAGGCACAAAAATGTCTATAACAAAGAGTTGGGATATAGCTCTACTGAACTGTTTCAAGGTCTAAACCAGCAGAACTTTCTTGTTCTTCTTGTTTCCTAAGGGTCTTAGGAATCAAGTTGGGGTTTTCAAAAACAACTGGAGTATCTGGGTAAGGGTTTGACCTGGTGTACCGAGTTTTCTTCTTTGGAGCCAGCGTCTAAATTTGTTTTTGCTATTTTATGGGAATGTTTTAAGATTACAGTTTTTGACAATATTTTACATGGGTTTCTTTCAAATGTAGGAGGCTTTGAGTTTTTCCTTGGAATATATTGAAACAGGGGAACTAATCAAATCTATGGAACAACTGTTTATAGCCTAAAACTATACTGGAGATTGACTGAAGCAGCTTTTATCTACTCCTATCAATGCATAGAAAAGACAGTTTCGAAGGCTACCTGGCTAACTTCAGGCTCCCTCCGTAGCTTTAGAAAATAGACAACAGTTATAAACAAACATTCAGGTCCCTAGTGGACTCGCCAATGATGTTTTCACTCAGGTTGTTCCCTACCTCCTGGAGGGAATACGACCGAGGTAACCACTAACCAATCTTTTAGCTGCAGGTCCTAGCCTACCTGCAACCAGAGAGGGCTCTCCCTTTGTAATTTAGCTTTGTTTTTGGAGTATTTTAGGCTAGTTATGATGCACAGGGTTTTCTTTCAAGTTTGTTGGATGGTGATTTCAGGCAATGCTGGGATGCAAGTTTAGGACAGTCTGTTCCATTGGGCTATGGATTCGATGATGGAGTACAGTTGAAATGTCTCTTGGATAAATGGTAATGCTACAGAGCAAGATAGGCAGTTTTGGAACAATTTTCAAATCTGCAAATGATGGACTGAAGTCAGGGAATGAAAGGCAATCAAGAATCTTTCATTATACTGGTAGAGGGAAAGTGTATGAGTATTGTCTAAGAGCAATTAAGAATTCCCAAACAGTATTCAACATGAAGGAATTAGTGCAAACATGAGCATTTAAGAATTCATATTTATGACTAATTCTGAGGAAAACACAAGTGGTAGCAGAAATTGAGCACAGGGTGTAATTAAACAAATCTTGGGCTATTCTTTCTCCCTGTTATCAAGATTATGAAACATATGTGAAATTTGTAAACACAGAAAACATAAAACACAGTTTAGAATAACTTATTGTTCCAGTGGATGACTCAGGAATTCTGTAGCAGGTCCCAGAACATCATTTTCACATTCAGACAATGCAGACACCATGAACTCCAACAACCATTTGTATTAGAGAGTCTCAAAAATTACAACATAGCTTAGAGAGAAAATCACCAACCCCAAATACATTCTATGGGGAGGTATTTATACAAAAAATAAGATACAAAATATCTTATGGTTGCGTCTTCATGCAATAAGTTCCCTCACCAACTTTTCAAAGAAGTAAATGAAAGAAATAAAGGCTGTAGTAATTGTTGGTGCACTAGTTGTCCACTTTGTCAGAGAAATTTGACTTTTTGGTCCAACTGAGTCGGCTGAAGTTGCGTCTTTAATTTACGGTTTCTGTGTCTGCTTTGCTAGTGCTTTTCTCAGTCATTGCTTCGCTGTCCTACTCTTGGCATGCATACTTGGCCTTTTATAAAATTGTTGTAGTCATATTTTGACTTCTTTTGCCTGCTGTCTTCATGCTTTAACCGGTGGCCTGTGTACCCAATTTCGCTGACCTGTAGCTGACTAAAATCTGAAGCTGATCAAAAGAGGGAAAGGACCGAAATTACTTTGGCAAAATCTCCAGCATTGCTTGTCACCAATCTTCTCTAGGCAGCTGATGTCTTTGTATCTTCATGAGTGTTTCATCAGCTTCAGTATATCTACAGAAATTTGGTGGAACCTTAAAAAGTTGATTTATTTCATTTTCAATGTAAAACAGGTTCTCTAACTTGTCATAAAGACTCTGTCCTGAGGGACGCCCTGTTTCCTCTGAGGTAGTTGTGGATGCTGTAATCTGATTTGAAATATAATTATTCATCCTGGTAACATACTGCTCACGGGTCAGCAGTCTTCTAGCGCTGGTCAATAAGCTGGGCAATCCTCTACTCTGCAATGTTGCCATTTTTAGCTTGAAGTCATCTATATCTGCTTGCATTTCCTGACACTTTCTTTCTAGTGTTTGCACAAAACTTCTTAGGGTCAGCACCTTTTTTGCTGTCAGAATAGTATCTGTCCTGTTGCTGATGTCTAATGCTGCCAACTCCTCTTTAGTATGAGTGTTCAGGAAGTGAATCATTTTATTAGCCTGCTCAGGCATATTTCCCAATGCTGCCCTAGCCCTTTGATTCTCAAATTGAGCTAGGCCTATTAATCGTATTTGTTCATATATGGCCTGAATAGATCGCCATTGGTCAGTGATTGATTGGCCAATTTTTGCCCACAAAATCTTCTTTATTTCAGCTAGAGTTCTATCCAAATTAAGCTCCTTCTCTAAGGCTTTTATTTTCTCACTCAAGGCCTTAATCTCCCTTGTTTTTTCGGCTACTGTCATCTTGGACTTGTCGTAGATTACTTCCAGTTTGGCCAACTTTTCTTTGGCCTCTCTCACCTCTATCACCTAACCTTCTAGCTCTTTGACAGCTTTTATCATTTCCTCCATGCTCATGCTAGATTCAACTGTTGTTTTAGTTGCTGTTGTAGCATCTGTAGTCGATGTAGCTATTGTGGATGCTGGGATGGCAGGAGGGATTGCTGCTGCTTGTGTGGGAGGAGAAGTGACAATTGTTGGAGCTGTTTTATGTGGCTGGGAGGTTGAATATCCCTGCTTGCCTTGTAACGCTTTCTCCAACTCTTCCTCCATTTGAATTATTCTTTGGTTCATTTGCATCAACGGATCCATAGTATACTTTCCCTCCTTTTCTTGTACAAGTTCTACAGTTTGAGGGTGCATAGTTGAAGGCAGCCTCAATTGTTTTTTGAGTGCAACAATATCATCCTCTTTCTTCCTTATGAGGGCCTGGATGGCTTTAGCATCCTTCTTAGGATCATGTCCTAGATCCACAATAATTTCCTCCAATGTCTTTATTCAGTTATCTTTGGCAGAGGAAAACATTCTTTCCAAATCCAATTGAGTGTTTGTGTTTTTCAATGAATCTTTCAGTTGATGAGCTAGCATGGCCTTGTCTGCTAGGGTGGCATAGACCATCTCACCCGTTTGTTTGTGCAGCTCTATCTAGTCCATCGAATGTATGTCCTTGGAGAGGACCTCTAAGCTTGTCTTTATATAATCTGCAGCTGTCTGGGGTTGTGGTATCTTAGGCTTAAAATGACTCAGAATCATCTTTTCCTCCTTGAAGTCATAGGCTGCCATTAATCTTTGTTGTTTGGAGGGTGTTGCCTTGAGAAACTGATCATATAGCTGCACTCTTAACAATTCATTATGAGCCTTGATTTCCATGAAAGTTGATTTGATGCTAGGCGGTTGTTTGGTTTGCTGCCTTGAGGAAGAGACCTCCATACCATGCTTCCTCTCTTGTTCTTGTTGGAATGAGCTGCTAGCTGTTTGCTGGCTTGTTTCTCTTCTCGAGCTTTCTATGATTTCTTCAGTAATTTCTTCCTCAACTTGAGGATCAACTCTTTGTCTTTTGGCTTCTGGTTGCTGTGTTGACCCACTAGAAGGTGTAGTCTCTTCTCTATCCCTCTTTTTACCTCTTTCCTCATTAAGAGGGGTCTGTAAAGCTGGAATCTGTGGTGCCTCGGTTTGCTCTGGAGGAGCTTGCCCTTGACCTTGCTCCCTTAAGGTGGTTGGCTGTTCTGTCACTGTTTCCTGCCCTGCATCCATTGGCTCCTTACCTTTTGCTATACCTGTTGCTGGTGTAGACCTTTGTTGGGCAGCTTGTGAAGCTGCAGCAGTAGATGGGTCTTCTCCAACTTGTTGTGGCAGTTTGAATGTTACCTGGTCAAAAGAATCCAAGTCAAGAGTTTTTTCCAAATCTTTGACATTTTGCTCCATAATTTCTTCTCAGGTAAACTCCTCAACTAGTGTCCCTGCCACCCACTCATCTAAGTTGGCATATTGTTCAATTTGTGGGATTTTACAATGTTCATAGGCTGTCAGCCTATATTTTACTTTTCTCGCACTGATAAATCCATCTCGGTCATAAGGAACCCACCAAAAACTCCTCTTTAACTTGAGTTTCTGCCCCAATATTTGGTCAGCATCTTGCCAACCTTCTTTCTTGTTCATGAGAAAGGGGCCTAGTTGGTCTCTGAATTTCAGGCGAGCCTTCTTCTTGGCACTATGAAAATGAGTTAAGTCTGAATTGATGAGCTGCCTGTAATACTCCAAGGCAAAGAGTCTCATTGACACATATCTTGGGAGCCTGTAGGGACAGAGCTCACAGCCATAGATCCTAATGACAGTGTGATTCTGGTAAAAGTACTAGTCACCTATTTTGTAGTTCTTTGAAAGCTGCAATATTTTCTGCATGTCATAGGAGAGCCTAGCAGGAGGAGTTCTCATTAGAAGACAAGAGACTGGATAGACAAATAGGTCAATAAACTCACAATAAGAGTAGGGGGAGTTTTGGACTTCATGAAAGACTGAGGTCCAGAAAATTACAGATCTTTTGTCCCCTTTTGAGTCCAATCTTTTGATGGGGCATTGGAAGCAGTCTGGCTGATAATAGATGAACAAATGATAGATATGGGATGAATATTTGAAGACTCCCTCCCTATCCAGCTTCAACAGTTGGTCATGTATCTTATTGGAGATAAATTTGGCATAATTATACTTGACAGCAGGGGGCTATCCTGGGCTATATGCAGACAATAAGACTATAATGGTTTCATCAATGTGCTCACTTGTTTTGAATCCTAGAACATAGGATATCATGTCTACCAGTAGTTTCCCTACTTCATTGAAATTGACATAGAGAAAAGGAGGTGGCTCAATGGGCTGGCGATCTGCTCTCATGAATACTTTGGCAATTTTGGCTATCTCTGAGGTGGGGAGTTTGGGACATTCATCAAGTAGGTATTTCATAGAAAGAGGAAACAACAGCTGAGTTTGATTAAAGTTCAACATTTGGTTGATGGAATCAGGAGTTATATGAAAAAGAATGCTCCCAGATGGAGACTTGATGGCTCTTTGATTTCAGCCAGTTTTCAGCACAGAGGTGAATTATCTCAGGGAAAATATTGACAGAAGGGAGGAAGTAAATGGGCAGGTTGGATTCCCATATCCCATACATATCACAGTTATTCAAAAAACTATTTCTCAGCTGACAGAAGGTATGCAAGTGGTTTCTGTCCCCAACCAAATCTTGAATTAAGTAATCCCTATCAGCCAGAGCTAATGCCTCCAATTCCTTGTGAGGTGCATTAAGAGGAGTGATGTTTAAGGCTGTTGGGGTAGCCATCTTTGAATGTCTTGGGTCTGTAATCTGAAATTTAGATTGATGCAGCAACAGACTGGTGGATAATGCTTGCAAGGCTATGTGGGATGAGCTGAGATATAGAGCTGGCCTTCATTGTGTATAGTCTTAGGTGAAACAAGAGTCTTGCAGAATTCAGACAAGTTTTTGAATGAATTGATTGGGTTTACAGACTGTGAGTACACTGCAGAGGAAATGGGGTTTTTTTTTCAGTGAAATGAGTGCAATTTAGTAGAGAATTGACAGAGGGGGTGAATGAATGGGTAATTTGCAGAGTGTGCCAGTGAAAAATGGTCTCGAGATCTATTTTAGTGGCAGAATTTGCAGCAAGGGCACGTTTTTTGAATTGCACTTGAACAGAGGATGGTTTAATGTATTTGCAGGAAAAATTTCAGGGGTTGGGGTGCAATTTAATGCAAATGTTACAGATATTCATTCATTCACACTAAGAAACAGTGAAAAATGGGTTTTATGGATTAACAGCAGGTAAATACCTATTTTAATGGCGCCAAGGGCACTGTGCAGGTGCAACTCGAACTACAGGATTGGGCTATGGAGCCAAATTTGCAGGTTGGTGGACTATAGGCGTTTGGTGGCGGATTCTTCACAAACAACATGTAAGTTCTTCGCCAGTTAACCAATAGAAAATAAGTCAAAATAGTTGTTTTCGTGACCTTTTATGGAATTTTGGGCATTTTGGTGCTTTTCGGGGATGATGTCAGCATGACACAATTTTGGTGTTTAGTGAGCACGAAAGGTGTCCTGGCAGCTGACTCGGATGGTGAGGTGGTGGACGATGCATTGGAGGGGTGCTGACGTGAGCGAGTGAGGTGGCAGCACTGGAGAGGAGTGGGGGAGCCGACGTGTATGTGACGTCATTGGTGACATGGGAGGTGACGTGAGGGGGCAGGTGGCGGCGGTTTTCGGTTTTCCCTACACCGCCTTTGGCTCGGGGTGGTATTGCAGGGGAGGCCTTTGACCACGCTGGGAGATTGACGCATGGTGGGGGTACGGCAGCAATACCGCCCATCCCCTGGACGCTATCTCTGGCAGATCGGGAGGCGCAATATGACTGCCCACCGTTAGATTTCGAAGCCCTGGATCGGACGACAGTCAGAATATTGAAAGATGTGGGGTTCTGGAATGAGGGGGCTTGCGCATATATTTAAACATTTTTTAATGAGCGGGGGTCCAAAACTTTAGGTTAGTGGGTTTTATGAGATGGGCGCTGGGGTCACGTGGTTATTAATTTAACCAAATATCAAATAGAACCCGAACTATGTAAGCACAAGGGTAAAATGGTTAGGTTTATATGTGAGAAGGGGGGCATGGCTATTTATTTAATGTGGGGTTAAAAAAATACCAAAGGCTTAGATGCAGAAGGGCTAATATTAGTCCCAAATGGACTAAATATTTCCCCAACTAGATTACTTATCTATAGTGCCAAGGGGTGGGGATATTTACACTTTTTTTTGGGGGTTTTTTATATAGTTTTTTGTATTATAGGGATAGGAAAATGAGTTAGGGAGCTAAATAATAGAATTAGAGGTTAATATGACCTTATGAACTGAAATTGTATGGGTGAATGCTAAGTATGTGGAGTAAGAACTTAGACATAAGAAGATGAAAGGAGTATGGAGGAATGATTTTTACACAAGAAATGTGGCTTCTTTCCACTAAGTGGAGTCAATACTCAACTCAGCCTTTATCATGAAATGAAGTGAAACAGGACCCTTGGGCAGATCCCAAGGTCCTTGAAGGATGTTAGTCAAAGATTTCTGGGGGATGAAGGGGAAATTAGTCATGTTTCCATTGTTATGCCACCAAGCAACTGCCATGGTACCAATGCCATTGATGAGACAAGTCTTTCCTGACAAGGCAAAAAATGAGCACCCACCTGCTTCTGCAACCTCAAACTGCCTACCCAACCTAAATACACCTATCATATTTTCCTCCATTTGATTGGGTGCACTTGAACTAGCAAACCCTAATTGTGCTCTTTTTCTTTTGACTGTCCTCTTATCTAAATCTACCCTTATCTCATCCAAGGGCCTAGATTAAGCAGTTTGGCTCCTTAATTTCTCTGCCTATCTACTCATCTACCAAGCTTGAACTGTTTGGATAGATATTCATTCTCTAGTCTAGAACAAGCAATTTAAACATGGCATGGTCCAGATTGAACTGTTGGGCCATCCATCAAGTGTGATGAACAATAATATCTGCACATTGTGAACTTGCAAACAAGCTAGCAGTGGCATTTTGACTGGCCACTTTCCTGGTCTTTCTTTGGGGTTCATTTCTATTATTTTTTCTGACCAATTGATTTTTCTTGCCCTTTGATTTTTATTTTAGGGCATACCCTCTTTACATTTTTTAATTTTCTTCTTTTGTTATACAAAATATGGAACCATTGCAGCATGCAAGGATGAACATATTTGGCACTTCTATTGTCAATCATGAAAAATGAAACCTATTGGTATAGGAACCTAGCAACTAGTATTAATGTTGTACTAATATTTTCTTTCAAGGTGTCAAAGGTTTTCTGCTTTTTGCCTCCCCACTGAAACACCTTGTTCAATCTTGTTAAAGCATGTAAGGGAGCTGCAATCAAGAAAAATTTAGCAATAAACTTTCTACAATATTGTGCTGCTCCTAGGAAACTCCTAACTTCTATACTAGATTTGGGTTTAGGCTAGTTCACAATGACTTCAACCTTAGAGGGATCTATCTTCAATTCACCACCCCCTACTATATGACCCAAATAATTTAGAGATGTTTTGCCAAATTCACATTTTGATAATTTAACCTAGAGATTTTTTTTTTTTTTAAGATTTAGAGTTTTCTGTACATGTTTCAAATGTTCTTCCCATGTTTTACTGAAAACAAGAATGTCATCTAAATATACAATTACAAAATCATCAATAAAAGGTCGAAGTACATCATTCATAACTCTCATGAAAGTGGCAGGAGCATTAGTTAAGCCAAAAGGCATAACGAGTCATTCGTACAACCCTTGCTTTATTTTTAAAGCAGTCTTCCATGCATCTTGTTCTGCAACTCTGACCTGATGGTAGCCACTATGCAAGTCCAACTTGGAAAAGTAAACAACTTCTTTCAACTGATCTAATAGTTCATCTATGTTAGGAAGAGGATAGCGATTCTTGATCGTTATTTTATTCTGTGCTTTGTAATCAATGCACATCCTCCATGAACCATCTTTCTTTCTCACCAACACGATTTGAGATCCACATGGTGATGTGCTTGGCCTTATGAACCCTTTCTCGAGTAGCTCCTGTACCTGCTTCTTGATATTTGCATTCTCTAAAGCAGATAACCTATACATTCTGATGTCAGGCAATGGTGCATCTTGCTGCAAATCAATATCATGTACTATTTCCCTTTTGGGTGTTAGACCTTTAGGTTATTGAAATAGGATATCATATTTTGAAACAACATTTTCTAAATCAGCTTTCTGTTTAGCATCACAGCCTTCAAATACATTGGTTTTATCAGGGGTCTTTTCCTTTACAGCCATTAGTAAAAATTGCTTGCATGAATTTACAATTCTTTTCATTTGCCCTGAGTTATCAGAGTGTAGTTATTTTTGAGCTAATGAGCTCTTACAATATATTCTATTCCATCTTTTGTGAGTTGATACTTATTTTCAGCTCTATAGAAAATTTATTTTCTATCATACAAGTAAGGACATCCTAAGACTATACCACATATATCGAAGGGAACTATATCCAACTCAACCTCATCGACAAATGTTGACCCAAATGCAAACCTAAGTTTACATTTTCTAGTCACTTGTAGCTTTGCTTGATCACTTACCCAACCTAATGGATACAGCTTCTTGTGAGGTGTGGTTAGTAGTCCCAATTTCTTTTCAATTGCTTCAAAAATCAAGTTTACTTGTGAACCACTATCAAATAAAGTATCAATCTTTTGATGCTTGGAAATAACTCTAATATGAAAAAGCTCATGTCTTGTCCTCTCATTTTCTTCATTATCAATCGTTTGTGTAGAATTACTAGTAGATGCTTCAAAATTTTTACCTTTTATACCTATAGCTGTGACTGTTGTTTCATCACCTGAGTATGACCCCAAATATTTCTGAATAGCAGCAACAGTCTTCTTCTTCTTGCCATCAAACTTCTTGGGTTTTAGCTCTGGATGCAAAGACCAACAATGTTCATCATCGTGTCCACCCTTCTTGTAGTGAGTGCATGAAGGTTTGTCTTTCTGTACAGCATTTGCCTTCCTCTCTTTCCATTTCTACTTCCTCTTTTCCTTGTTCTTGCTTGTAGTGGGTTTTGATGATCCCCCAATCTATGGGTTCACATTCTTGCCTCTAGCCTCCAGATGTGTAGCTTGAACTGATACCTCATCTATGCTAGTAGGGTTGAACATGAGAATGGTGTGCCTCAAATAGCTGTGTAGACCACCTATATACTTCAACAAAGTTTCAGGTGAGTCTAGAGAAATGCCTAGAATTAAAGCTTTTTTTCTAAATTCCTGGGTATAGCATTGTACACTTTTCCCCTTTAATTGGCAAAGAGTTTGCCAACTCATCATAGCTTCCTGCATATAAGCTAGTGGATAGAATTGTTTTTTAATGGCAGAAACAAATTCACTCCAGGTAGAAAGAATTTTACCATGCTTCTTCAAATTAGCTTGTGTCCTGCCTTCCCACAACACTAGGGCAGTTCCTCCAAGGCGAAGGCTGGCCAGCTGAATCTTTCTCCTTTTTGAATCGATGTTCTAAACCCTTCAATATACATCAATATGTCTAATCCAGTTATCTATCTTTTCTACATTTAATTCTCCATCATATATTGGCAAATCAAATTTTAGATCTAATTTAATGAAAGGGCTAGAAGGAGGTGTTGTTAAAGGAGGCTCTTTCCCTTTCCCTTTGCCTTCTGAATGGCCATCTAGAAGAGGTTCCTTTGTTCCTTTGTCTTGTTTGGAGGTTGAAGTATCTTCACCTCGACCTTTCTTAAATTTCCGATACATTTCTTCTACCATGGTTCCCATGGTCATGAAACTGTCCATGAACTGAGAGCCTGATTCCAAGGGAATTTCTTCTACCATTTTTCTCCTAGGATAGAATCTTCCTATTTTTGGGTTAGTCTCAACCATTTCTCCTTCTCCTAATTTGACCTTTAACAAAGTTAGCATTCACCAATCTAGCACAAGCTTGTCTAACCTTAGCAAACCTAATGCTTTGATACCACTTGATCTGATAATGAGATCTTAAACAATTATTAAGGTATTACAGACTCATGTGCATGGATTTTCCTATGTTACTTTGTGCAAGGGATCGATAAGATTACGAAATAAATAGACAATGAAGCAGTAAAAGAAACATAATAGACAACACACATAAACACAACAAGTTTAATAAGGAGTTCACCCAACACTCCTAGGCTACATCTCCTGGTCTAGCCTTTAGTGGTGACCTCTCTATTATGTCTTCAAAACAAGGTTTTACAATAGTGAGCTCAATTTGAGCCTCACACAACAGATACAAAACAATAAGGCTTTACTTGGATCCCCCAAGTCTCTTCTGACTACATAGACTCTCCTCACAGACTCTCTATCTCTGTTGCTCTATCTCAGCACTGCCTGCCCCTGTCTTCTATCTTCTATGGCTTTAAAGCCAATCTGTGTTGTCTGTTCATTTCTCCTTCTCGGGCTCTCTAGCTTCCTGGCCTCTATCCTCTCAAATCCCCCTATGAGCATTAGAAATCACTGCTAAACACTTTCAGGGATGATGGCCACTTGTACTGTAATGGAATGGGTCATTGGGCCTTTGAAATCCCAAAAACGGTCGTTTTCTGTTTATATAGAGAAACACTGCAAAACACGAAAAAATCCACCAAAACACTATTCATCGGACTTAAAATATTATAAATCCACCTTATAACTGTTATTGGGTCCGCCTTTGTAGCGATATCGCATCTCCACCGTTGATCTGGGAGATCCAGATCCAACGGCTATGTTTCATTTCGAGTGGCTCTTTCATATGGAGGTAATCACCCAATGAGGGTGGTTTTCCCTCTCCTTAGCCTGGACACGTGGTAGCCACTGTATGGGATGGGGCAGAGCCTAGCCCAAACCCTTTGGCCTGCCCAAAATCCCACTTATATCATGATTTCCCTTTGTATTTAAAAATGCATTAAAACATTGAAAAACCTTGTAAAAATGGCTTTATCGGACTTGAAATCATAAACAACAACATTAATAAACCCTTTCGGGTCCCGTTCATCACATTGGCGCTTTATCCTTGGTAGTTCGTTTATTTAACGAAAAATGAAAATACAAAGGAAAACCCTGTTTTCTGGATCTCAAATTATATCAAACATCGTTTATAATGTTGTTGGGTCCAGCTATTGCGGCCTCACTCCATTGTAATGTTCTGATGTGATGTTGTGATGCAATTGATCGTAATCACATATCGCACATAGCCCAGGTTGTTGTAAGCTCTGCTTTGTATTTTCCAATAGTGATACTGCGATGCAACTTGGGCCGTTGATCTGCGCACTTGATCGACGGTCCTCATTGACCCTGTTGATCTCTATCATACATTCTGCATGGTCTTTACTGATAGCCCCCATTTTCCACCACCAATTGCGATTGGCCGATCAAATCTGGACCGTTGATTGGCCAGATCTGACGGCTCTAATGCAAAGTTACTATAAGCCTCCGATAAGCCTTATTTCATTGATTTCTTCATGTTTTTGCCTCTCGATAGTGTAATTCGACTTTTTGAAAAGTTCTTTTCATGCAATAGTTTTGAGTGTTTGAAGACTTAGAGGGTTTTCTAGGATCCATTTGGATCAAAGAAGAAGAAGAAGATGATGATGATGGAGATGATGGAGGTTTATCTGCCTTGCCTTTACCTTTGACCTTGTTTGATGTCTTTGAAGAAGAAGCTGCATCTCTCACCTTCTTATCTTCGTAAAGTTCTCTCAGCATCTACTACATACTTAAGAATGCTTGCTAAAGTTGTTCCTCACTCATCTTAGTTTTAGGAGTTTCACCTGCATTAGATCCTGTCATGGTCAAGTTATGAACAACTCTTTTCTTTCCAATCTTTGGGTCAATCTCCTCGAGGATTCCTTCTCAACATTGCGACTTTGACCTGGTTAACATTCACTGACAAATTCTACAAATGCAACCTACTCTGATATCAAATTATATGATATTAAATGATCATATGTTAAGCTGAAGTAGAATTTATTAATGCCAACAGTGAACTGAATGTTAACTTAAAGTTCTTAAACTATTGAATTGCTTGAGAAGAAATAATTTACGACAGACGATAAACATAAGCAAGATGTAAAACAGAAGTGAAAAAAAAAACACAATGATACCAGACATCAAGATTGATTACAGAGTTTGTCCTTGTTGGACTACATCTCCGGGTCTACTTTCAAGATGGGCGACCACTTTATTAGGATTGAATCCGAGGAGGTCGATTACACAGCAAATTTGCTAGACTTATTGTGCACACAGGCACATATGGTCACTATCACAAGAAAGCTCTCTGAATCAGCTTTCCAACACCTATCACAGTTCCCAATTCTGACTCCCTATGCTCCTATTACATTGAAAACTAAATAACCTATATTATCTAGAATCTGCATACAAAACTCAGAAACCCTCTAATGTTTTCTTAATGAAAACACTGCTGGCTTTATAGCCCTCCAGATGCATCCTAGTTTTAGAACCTAGATTTACCTCAGGCTGAAAAGGTAAGATTCTAGGTCCAGATCAAGCCACACTCAGCCTCGTAGCTAGCCCTACGAGGACAGGAGAGGGCTCTCTCCGGGTCAATCTCAGCAAAAGATAATCGATGGGGCTTGAGATGACTGAAATAAAAACTAATTTTAGGCTAGGTATGAAGTGCAAAGATTTGATTTTATTTTTTGGGAGTTTTGTTGGAATCAAGGGAAAGGCAAATTTGGGTCCGGGGATGAGGCCAAATTTTCGCAGAGTTCCAGTTAGGGCAAGGTAGGTAGTAGTTTTGATGCTTTAGATTAAATGAATGGATGGAAAAGATTGTTTAGGAGCTGAAGAGGGCAAGAGGGTACCAAGAATCCTCTTCAAACTGAAGAAAACATTGAAAATTAAACAAACTAATAGGCAGAGCACAACAAGCTAATGAATTCTACCTTTTGTCACTCATTTGTTTAATTCAGAAGCAAAGAGAAGGGAAATGGCATACATAAAACATCAATGAAATTACAATTACATGAAGAAAAACACCATCAAAACACAGAGCCACAAGGATCCCAACAAGTGTGGCAAAACCTTGGTCTTTCCTTTGCCAAAAATGCAGAAATCAAATGTACAATGGAGTGTCAAGCAATCCCTAGTGTCCAACCCTGAAAATGACTGAGAAATTACATTATATAGACAAGAATAAATCATTCCCATGCCTCTAGGGGTCGAGCTCATCATTCTAGAAGCTGTTTCAACCATATCTAAACAAGGAACTGAAATCTAGGCAATCAAACAACTTGCCTCTATATGCTAGGAAACTGATTCATTCATTTAATTTTCACTTTTTAGTGAATGGATCCTCTAGAACAAGTAAAAATGTGCCAATATTACATCATGGTCATCAAATTACATCATGGTAGATCAATAGTTACATCAAAAAGTAAAACTAGTCAAAACTAGGTGAATTTCTGAGCTAAAGAGTGAAATGAGGCCAAATTTCTCTATGCGTTGCACCCAAATTCTCTATGCATCGTGCCATGTTGGAGCTGGTTTTGAGGAACTTCATGAAGTCCAAATTGAACTCATGATAGCTCGTTGGAAAGCCCCGCCTGTCTACTTTCCAACCCAAGTGGAATTTCTAGATTTGGTGTCCATTTGCCCCTCCAAATATCCAATCTCCCAAGACTGCTTGCTATGTGTGGAAAAAGTGGCAGAAATGCCATTTTCAAGGTGTTTTTGACCCTTTAGGCCACCCAGAACTTGATGAAATCTCTCGCCCATTCCTGAGCATGCACAATTTATCATAAAAAACCCAAAAATATCAAGTTTTCCTCTAGAAGATGTCCCAATCATAAGTGCGTGCCAAGTGGCGTTACGCGTTGGGCAGAAAACTCTGTTTTGTGACCAAAAAAAATCAAAAATGACAAAATTTTCTCCAAATTCCTTGAAATTTGGACTGAAGGTGCCTCATCAAGTATCATGCTTAGAAAAAGAGGCTTTGGCCAAGATTCAGAGTCTATCCTCCGTTTTATGGCGTTTCAGTGCCCTCCTGGTGCATGTAGTTCAGTGATGGAATCACTGTCTTGTTCGTATGATGAATCTGTGTCCATCTCCATAGTGTTTGAAACAGGGTGTATGTTTGGTTTGTTGAAAATGAGAAATTGGTGTTTTGTTTTCAATGCCAAATGTGCCAAAGGGAAGGGACTATGGGAGAAACATGGGCAGTGGGAACAAGGGAGTCTTGTCAAGTGGTAGTTTGCCCTTTGAGAATTTGACAAACTTTGGGAGAGGGGAGAGCCACTGAATGTTTAGGAAACTGATGTTTTGGGAATTTTTACACATGAAATGGGAAAAGGAGAATGAGAGGAAATGAAATGACTTGGGAGAGGGAGATGAAGCTAGGAGTAAGTGACTTTTAGAGATGTAGGGAGATGGGAATGAAATGGGTATGAGTGACTTTAGGGATATGGGGAATAGGGGATGAGCTGCTATGATAAGATAACGGTGAGCGGGTGGAAAAAAAAAAGGTAGAGAATGGAAGTGTTTGGCACAAAACAAGATTAAAACCTTAGGAGCAATCTTAAAACAAGAGAATAGGATTTTGAGTTTTTTGCATTTTAATTTTCATACCAACACCAAACACTTGTTAAGAGAAATGAGGAAGTGGATTTGAATTACTTGAACAAGGAGAGACTGAGTAAAATTTTATGGGTGAAAGGAATGGCAAAAATCTTGTGTTCTGGCCCAATGCGCTGCGCACAAACCCAATGTGCCGCGCACAAACCCAATGCGTCACACCATGAACCCAACGCATAACACATTTTGCAGGAGAATTTTGGAGTCTTTCCCGGTGTCCAAATTGGGCGCAAGATAGCTCGTTGGAAATTTCATTGAGTCTAATTTTCAACCCAACTAGAATTTTTCAATTTGGAGTTCATTTACCTTGTCAAAAAACAAATCTCCCAAGACTGGTCAAAATGTGCCAAATGAGGCTACCTCAAGGTTGATTGTTGTTGCATTCAACTTTGGAAGGTCTTCCACAACTCCAAATTCAGCTCATGATAGCTCATTGGAAATGTATTTGTGTCTAGTTATCATTTGACTCATCAAGCAAGTCATTTGGCCAACCAAGCTAGGAGAAATCTTGATTTTCCCAAGGTCACCTCAGAGATGCATTCAATTCTCCTGAGGCAACGGTATTTTTGACATTTCTCTAAAACAATGACACCTGTGTAAAAAGTGAAGGATTTTTTTCTTCCTTGGCCTATTTTGGACAAAAAACTCTCTTAGTTTTCTCAAATTCATCTTTTATTGCTCCGAAACATCATTTGAGTGAAACCTATCCCGATGTGTGGAACAAGGGATTTATCGAAATGAATCGAAATGAATGGGATAAGGGGCTTATTGTAGGAATTTACAGGGTAAGTTCCTCAGAAAGAATACCAAAAGGACACCGCTCACAACCAGATCTCAAATCAATACACCAGTATTTTTGACGTGGTTAAAACCCTCAAAGTGCAAGGAGGGAAACAGTCCACGGCCTGTCCCAACGTGGGTACTACAGGCAATTTATTAATCAAAGAATGAAAATTTACATAAGCTTCTCTCATGCACGGATTACCCGAACAATGACCCTCCATGCGCTTTAAATAGAACTCATGGACCAATCGGGTGTCAAGCCACGGATCAAGTGTCGGTAATACCGAGGTGAGAGTGAACCGTCGGATCACTACATATCGTGACCGTCGGATTGTAAGTTACAAAATGTACAATGGTAAAGAAACACACTTTACCTAACTCTAACCTAACTCTATACTAGACCAAGTTGAACTTAACTATATCCTATGTGTCGGAATATCCTAACATCCCCCCTTAAGAACAACTTGGGATAGGATTGAAGGATTTACAAATATGACACAATAGGAGAAGGAAGGAGGCACTAGAGCCTATCCCCCCTTAGTGACAACTTCCTGAACTCCAAGCATATATCGAAGTTTAGTGAACTTCGCCTCTGTGAGAGCCTTTGTGAAGATGTCTGCAACCTGATCATCTGTTGGACAATATTGCACTTCAAGAACATGGTCATGAATGAGCTTTCTGATGAAGTGCATGTGTAGTTCAATGTGTTTGCTGCGCTGATGCTGGACTGGATCTTTGCATAGCTGAATGGCACTTTGATTATCACACCAAAGTGTGGTTGGATGCGGCTGCTCAAAGCCAAACTCTGATAGGATCTGACGAAGCCACAAGGCTTCCTTACTAGCTTCCACGGCACCACGATACTCTGCTTCTGCTGACGAAAGAGAAATGGCAGCCTGTTTCTTACAAGCCCATGTAATAGGTCCTGAACCAAGAGTGAAGACATAACCGGCAGTAGACTTTCGATCATCAGGGTCACCAGCCCAATCAGAATCAGTGAAACCAACTAACAGAGGAGCTGCTTTGGCACTGTAATGAATCCCAAACTGTACTGTACCTCGAACATAACGAAGTATTCTTTTAGCTGCTTTCCAATGACTTTCACGGGGGTTTTGCATAAAACGAGCAACAAGGCCAACAGCAAAGGAAAGATCAGGACGAGTATGGGTTAAATACAAGAGTTTTCTGACAAGTTGACGGTATAAGGTAGCATCAACTTCAGGAGAAGTACAAGAGACTGAAAGTTTGACTCCAGACTGAAAGGGAGAAGGGGCTGGCTTACAGTCTTCCATGTGAAAATGACGAAGAATATCACAAGCATACTTGGACTGGGAAAGGAAAATACCCTCTTGGGATTGCAAGACTTGAAGACCGAGAAAATAGTGTAAGTGTCCTAAGTCTGTCATTTCAAATTTCTTTTTAAGGCTGGACTTCACATGGTTTATAAGGTTGGGATCACTACCAGTAAGAATAAGATCATCAACATAAAGAACAAGGATGATAAGAGAGTTGCCCACTTTCTTGGTGTAGACAGTATTGTCAGAATGACACCTAGAGAAGCCAGATTCTAAAAGAAAGCTATCCATTTTGGCATACCAAGCCCGAGGAGCTTGCTTGAGGCCATAAAGGGATTTCTTAAGTCGACAAACAAGGCTGGAGTCTGTTTGTATGAAGCCAATGGGTTGTTCCATATAGATTTCTTCCTGCAAGTCCCCATGCAAGAAGGCAGATTTAACATCCATCTGATGGACTTCCCATTTTAAAGAGGCAGCAAGGGAAAGAACAAGGCGGATAGAGTTCATTTTGGCAACAGGGGAGAAGGTTTCAGTGTAGTCAATGCCTTCAACCTGTGAAAAGCCCTTAGCAACGAGACGAGCTTTATGTTTATCAACTTTCCCATCTGGTCCATACTTGGTTCTGTAAACCCATTTACATCTAACAAGTTTGCGTCCCTTTGGTAGAGGAACAAGATCCCATGTATCATTTGTCATCAATGAATGATATTCTTCATTCATAGCTGCTTCCCAATGTGGATGGCCTGAAGCTTCTGCAAAAGTGTCAGGATCATGATTTACTGGAGCTTGAGCCAGTAAAGAAGAGGCTCTTTCAAACTGAGAACGTGTACGTCGCTGATCTGTAGGATCACCGGCAAGATCACCTGCTGCATCCCGAGTAGCACGGACCCATCTTGGAAGTTGAGGATCCTGAGAAGGTGGGGGAGGATTATCATCCTCGCTTTCATCATCTGAAGAAGAAATGTTTTCAAAAGTAGAAGAGATAGGAAGAGGTGGCACATCCGCCGGACTAGGCTCGCAGGCCGATTTATTTTCATCAAATTTTACATCTCTTCTAATGATAACATTTTTGGACTTAAATGGAATAAGTCTATAACCTTTTACATCTTCAGAATATCCAAAAAAAGTACATTTCTCACTCTTAGGTTCTAAAGCTTTATGCTTTTCATCTGGAATATGGGCCCATGCTTCACTTCCAAACACACGAAAGTGACTTACATCTGGTTTAATGGAACTCCAAGCTTCTTCTGGAGTGATATTCTCTAGAACCTTAGTAGGAGTGCGATTGATTATATAATTTGCACAATTAATTGCTTCGGCCCAAAAACTAAGACTGAGTCCTTTAGATTGCAGCATACAATTAGCCATTTCCTTTAAGGTGCGATTTTTCCTTTCAGCTACACCATTTTGTTGTGGAGTGTATGGAACAGTATGTTGCATTTGAATTCCATTTTCGGTGCAAAAGTTGATGAATGTGTTTTTAACATATTCTCCACCATTATCAGTTCTTAGCTTAAGAATTTGATGTCCAGATTGTTTTTCAACAAAGGCTTTGAAGGCCAAAAAAGTGTTAAATACTTCGCTCTTGAGTTTTAAGAAGTATACCCAAGTGCGTCTGGAGAAATCATCAATGAAAGTTAAGAAGTACTTGCAGCCAGAGAATGAAGCAACAGGAAGAGGACCACATAAATCACTGTGCACAAGCTGTAAAGGGGCTGAGGCGTGCCAAGAGGCACGTTTGTCAAAACTGTCCCGATGATGTTTTCCGAGTACACATCCGGAACAAACACCATCTCTGCAAGATACCATAGGAAGACCTGTCACCATATTTTCTTTACATAGATGTTGAAGGGAGCGATAGTTTAAGTGACCAAATCGCTCATGCCAAAGTTTGCTCACTTCATCATTATGAGCAACAAATACTGAGGGAAGATTTGATGACCCAAAGTTGTGAAACTTATACAACCTTTTGGAATCATCAGCAAGACCAGTAGCTAGAATCTGTTTAGGATCTTTTAGATCCTTGATTACAACATCATGAGGTGAAAATTCAACAATTTTACCTTCACCTGAATGAGTTATCTGATAGACAGATAGAAGGTTGCAGGATAAGGTTGGAACACATAATACATCATTAAACTGACCATTGTCTAGATGAACAGTTCCAGTCCCTACAACATTAAGAGATCTATCATCACCAATATATATATTTTTGGTGTTACAATCATTTAAAGAAGAAAACATGGCTTGGTTTTTGGCCATGTGACAAGAGGCTCCAGAATCAATGAGCCACTCATGAGAATGAGAAGAAGAAGAAGATACATTTAATGCATAACCAGACTGAGATGATTGACAATGACATGCAGAAAGTGCCATTCCGGAAGTTGAAGTTGAAGTAGGCTCCACATGGATGTTATGTTTCTTCATTGCGGCTTCCAAGGCTTCCATCTTCTTAAAGCATTTAGATTCTAAGTGGCCATCTCGATTACAAAAGTTACAATGTCTATCAGTCTTCTTCCATTTGTTTTTATTGGTCTTATCATTTTGCTGAAATGATCTTTCATTTTGAGGCTGAGATGGTTTAGGACCATTCTTTTGAGGATATGACTTCTTAGGATTCTTTGAATTTGGTTGCTGCTGGGCGGCTAACGCTTTCGTGGAAGAGTTTCCAAGATTAAGAAGACCAAGGTGTAAGAGTTTTTCTTGTTCTCTTATTAAGGAATCACAAAAGGAGTCAAAGGAAGGGGCCTTGTAGTCTTGACCTTGACAAATGAAAGCTTCCCTTGTAGAATGGAAAGTGGAAACAAATACAGAGTAGGCTGGTCCCAACTTAGTAAGGATGGAATAAATAAGGTTACCATCTTCTTTCTTAACTTTAACACCTTCCAAGAGATATCTAAGGGTCTTGAATTTGGACAAGAAATCTTCAATGCAAGAAAAATTATTAGGATCCAAAGTAAGCAGCTCATTTTCAAGTTGATGGGCTCTAATTTCATTTTTAATCCCAAAAACTTTAGCAAGTTTTTCTAATGCTTCATGAGGAGTCTCAAGTTCTGCAATGTGGAATCTAAGATCAGGAGAAATAGACATCCCTATCAAACCACGTGCTTGATCTTGTCTATTTTCCCATTTTGCCGCCTTGTCTTCATCTTTTGGTTTCTTCTCTTGGTCTGTGGCTATTCTGAAGAGACCTTTACTTCTAAGTAAATCTTCCATGTAGGCTACCCATTGGAAGTAGTTAGTGCTGTCAAGAATGACTTGGCATGGACTTTCCATTTTTAAAAAAACTGAAGCTGAAGATGCTAAAAGTAAGTGTTCCAATGGATAGATCTCGAAAAAATAGGCGGTTTTAAAAAAAACGGCTCTGAAAAAGGCTTCCGGATGAAGAAGTTATGGCTTTTTGAAAAAAAAAAAAAAAAAATTGACGTTGTCGGCAAAGTGCGCGAATGAAAAAAAAAATCCGCCCCCAAAAAATGGAGACTTGAACCTAAGACCTCTACTCTCTTAAAATAGCTTTGAACCAATTGATCTATACAAAAAATTTGAGAGAGAGAGAGAGAGAGAGGGGGGGGGGGCCTTGGTTTGCGTGCTTGCCTTGAGAAAGCTCTTTTTCCCTACAAAACACAAAACACAAAACCCAACACGAATATGCAAAGAAAAACGAACCTTGCGGCTCGAAGTTAGCTTTAGCCAAAAAACTAGAAATTAAAAAAAAAATCTCAAAGTTAGCTTTAGCCGAAAAACTAAATATTTTTCTCAATGTTTCTGATTTTCCGAGATCACACTAAGGTGCAGGGAAAAGAGCATACGCATAAGAAAAATCCTTCCTTTCTGTTTCTGATTTGCCTAGATCGCACAGAGTCGCAGGGCAAAGAGCATACGCAGAAATGAAAGGTATAGATCCGGTTAAAAAAAAAGGCTAAATAAACTGAGACCGAAATAAACAGAGAGAAAATAACAGTAAACTGCAAAAAACACTGTATACCTCCCGATCTGAAAAATGACGCAGCTAGGGCTACCGGAAACCTTTTCGCGTGAAACGAAAGGGGTTCCTCACTGGAACAGATGCTCCGAACGCAACAGAGCAGTCCTCTCGGCCCGAAAGCAGTCAAAAACAGCAGATCTAGGAAACGACAGCCGCATGCAGTTCTACCGGCTTCAGATTTGGATCACCAACGGACGCGGCCCTCAAATAGCTCCGATACCATGTAGGAATTTACAGGGTAAGTTCCTCAGAAAGAATACCAAAAGGACACCGCTCACAACCAGATCTCAAATCAATACACCAACATTTTTGACGTGGTTAAAACCCTCAAAGTGCAAGGAGGGAAACAGTCCACGGCCTGTCCCAACGTGGGTACTACAGGCAATTTATTAATCAAAGAATGAAAATTTACATAAGCTTCTCTCATGCACGGATTACCCGAACAATGACCCTCCATGCGCTTTAAATAGAACTCATGGACCAATCGGGTGTCAAGCCACGGATCAAGTGTCGGTAATACCGAGGTGAGAGTGAACCGTCGGATCACTACATATCGTGACCGTCGGATTGTAAGTTACAAAATGTACAACGGTAAAGAAACACACTTTACCTAACTCTAACCTAACTCTATACTAGACCAAGTTGAACTTAACTATATCCTATGTGTCGAAATATCCTAACACTTATAAATTCTTGAGAAAATTTTGGGAGGTGGGGAGGGATGTTAGGAAGTAGGAAAAAGTGGAATTTTAGAGATTGAGTGAGGGGAAGGGGTCCAAATGGGAAAAACACAGGCCTAGCCTAGAAAATTGCCAAGTTGTAGCAAGAAACTAGGGTTTGTGCGAAAATGAGGAATTTGGGGGATTTTAGTGATGGGAAGTGTTTAATAAGGTACATTATGGATAGGGGAAGATATATGAACAACAGGATACAAGTTTTACTGATGATTTGACCATCCAAGAGAAATTACCTCCAAAACCCTAGGAGAGGGAAATGAACCTTACTTAGGCACAACTGAAGCATGAACAAGGTGTAAAATGACCCATTGGAACCTGACATGATGATGAAAACCCTTTGAATGATGGTACACTCAGCTGAATGGTGACATGGACCGACATTTGGACAACTTTGAAAAGAGTGAAAACAAACCCTAGACCTAATACCTAGTGACCAAATTTTTCTTGAGAACTCACTGAAATGACAAAATTTGACCTTGACACCTTAAAATCACTTTGTGAGATCATGTTTGATCACTGGAGCAAGGCTGCAAAGACTGACACTAACACCTAGCTTCGAATGTCATAGATTAGCATGAACTGGTTTGAATTGGCTCAATCTTATAACATAGGGAAACCTTAGGCCTAGTCATATGGTCATTGCATTAGTTTAAACCGAAAACAACAAATACAAACCCAAAATAAACTTTAGGTTATAATTAATCCACTGACAATCAGGTAACGGCACAGGAATGGTTGACTTTCCACATGTGAATAGGTGGCTCCGTTGTGGCCTTGTCATAAACCGCCACCTTGCAGGTGAAGCCCAATGGTTAGGACTGTTTTATATATATATTGTAATGTATATGTAATGTAATGTGTTTACAAGGTTTGATGGTTAGGTTTAGGATTGTAGACTAGGTGTTACATTTTTTTCACCATAGGATTTTAGACCAGGTGTTAGGCTTAGGTTTATTACAATGTTTGATACAAGTCTTTTAGGACTTGATACATCAAATTAACATAACCCCTTTTTTTACAATAGTTTGTCACAATGTGACATCACCTGAAGACCACAACACTGAACCACACATTACTAATGATGACTGAACGATTCCCATGAACTGTATGCTGACAATGAACTGAACCTGTGCAACTGATCTGATGAGATCCTTCTGGATCAACCCTCTCCACTTGAAAGATTTTGGACCACAAAAGTTTGACTAGACAGATAGCAGGTGAGGGTAGAGCTCCCTCACTTTCCACCTTGCCCTGATGATGTACCAATACATTCGATCAACCCCCTAAAAGTGACGATCCTGATGACGCTGATCGTGACACAATTTGAATTTGTGAAGTGTTCCATTCATCTATAGTATGCACAACTTGCGAAGATGGTCAAACCTGTTATGACCGTGGTAATTGACTTCTTTCCATGAAGTACCATTAATTAGTGATTCATAAATATCTTTGAAAACAATCTCTATAGGATATTTTTCAATACTATTGAAATGTATTAACAATTTATATTGTGGAATGACAGAGACAATCAAAGGCATTTTGACATCAAACCATCTATTTGACTTGATATACTTTCCTGATTCTTGATTACTAAGTGAACTTGCTGCAATAAACCCATCAAACTGTAATGTGAAGAATACTGCAACTTAGTTTGAGTTTGAAAGTATTGAAATGTGGGATGCTTATTTGAATCACTGTTTCTTCATTCATTAAATGATGTTTCCATTGATTAGTAGTTTCCCTTAGATGTATTGGATACTTTGATACTGCTTTATAAAAGGCTTTGATATGAAAACAAATAGGCTCCCTCTCCACTTGAAAAGAGGCTTCCAAACTATTTGAAACATGAAATGGTGACACAATACTAGAGAAATTTAACATTAACTTTCCCCAATACTGACCTGCATCCCTATAACTGATAACTTCCAAACTTGGATTGAATTGATTCATTCTAACATTAGGAAGAGGAGCTTTAGGCATCAACTGTAATTCATGTTGTATTCCCTTCTTATGAGCTAGATGTTTGGTTTCTTTAAATAGAATTGAAAAAGTTTCTACCCCTTTGATCAATCTATATTTAAGTTGAGACTCATAACTTGAACAAACATCATGTTGATTCTTATTTTGTTCCTTTACACACATGATTACAAATCTCTTATTTGACCTTATTAATCGCTCCATCTAATTAGCAACAACTAAATTCAAGTGATTTTTACTTTGATGTTCCCTGACAATAAATTCAACCCCATCTTTCTTAAGGTGATATTTATGCTCTCTTCTATAAAATATTGCATTGCGATCATAAAGATAAGGACTTCCTAAGACAACTCCACATATGTCTACTGGAACCACATCTAATTCCACTTCATCAATGTAATCAACGATAATGGAAAATCTTAATCGAAATTGTTTTTTGACTTTTATTTGAGTTTATTTATTTAGCCATCCTAATGGGTAAGGTCTTGGATGATTCTGTGTCTCCAAACCCAATTTCTTAACTAAATATTCAGATATTAAATTTGCCTGTGATCCACTGTCAAACATTGTATCTATCTTTGTGTGCTTAGAAGTTATCCTTATGCTAAATAATTCAATTCTTTTATCCTCATTTGAAGGATTTATGTTTGATGAAGATGCAATAGAATTCGAGCTTGAACTAGTGTCAGAAGTTTTACCTGTCAAAACTATGGCAATTATCCTCCTTTCATCACCTGAATCGAAACCTAGATATTTCTGGACTGCTGCAATTACTTTCTTTTCATCCTTATCTTTAAGGAACTTTTTGGTCTTAAGTTCAGGATTAAGTTTCCAACACCTAGATTCATCATGACCGATTCTCCGGAAATGAGAACAACTAGGTATTTTCTTCTAAGCTATCACTGATTTCTTTCTCTTCGAATTTTTCTTCCCTTTATGGTCATTGGAATCCTTGATTTCCAACTCTTTGGATTATTGCGGTGAAAACTTGAATGGTCTGCCACCTGATTCAATATGTATGGCTTGAACACACACTTCATCAAAATTATTAGGATTAAACATCAATAATGTATGCTGCAAATATGAATGTAAGTTGTCGATGTATTTTAATAAAGTTTCATGTGTATCCAATGAAATACCAAGTGCTAATGCTTTATTTCTGAACTCATGAGCAAACTCCTAAACACTCTACCCTTTACCTTGCCTCAAATGCTGCCAATCATTAACAGCTTGCTACATGTATGTTAAAGGACATAATTATTTCCTAAGAGCTTTTAAAAACTTAGACCATGATGAAATGACTTTACCTTTTCACTTTACATCTATCTAAGTTTAACTTTCCCACCAGATTAAAGTTGCTCCCCCCATTCTAAGTGTAGCTAACTGAATTTTAATTTTATCTTCAGAAAGTTTCTAAATACGACAATACACTTCTAACTTTTTAATCCATTTATCTAGCTTTTCAGGATTCATTTCGCCATCATAAATAGGTAACTCAAAATTTACATGAAGTTTCAACAGAGATGCTTTCTTAGGTTTCTTTTCTATTTTAGATTCTAAACTGGAATAAGAAGATGATGATGATGATGATGATGGATATGACAGAGGTGAAGGAGGTTTATTAGCCTTTCCTTTACCTTTGTTCTTCTTTGATGTCTTTGAAGAAGAAGCCGCATCTCTCACCTTCTTATCTTCGTAAAGTTCTCCCAAAATCTACTGCATACTCAAGAATGCTTGCTGAAACTATTCCTCTCTCATCTTAGTTTGAATATTTTCCCCTGCATCAGATCCAGTCATGGTCGACTTACAAACGGCTCTTCGCTTTCCAATCTCTAGGTCAATCTCCTCAAGGATTCCTTCTCCACATTGTGACTTTGACTTGGTTAGCATTCACTAAAAAATTCTACAAACGCAACCTGCTCTGATACCAAATTATATGATCTGAAATGATCATATGTTAAAATGAAGTAGAATTTATTAATGCCAATAGTGAACTGAATGTTAATTTAAAGTGATTAAACTGTGAGAATTGCTTGAGAAGAAAGACTTTATGACAGATGATAAACATAAGCAAGATGTAAAGAAAAAGTGAAAAGCAGCAAAACACAATGATACCAGACAACAAGATTGATTATGGAGTTCGTCCCTGATGGACTACGTCTTCAGGTCCACTTTCAAGATGGGCGACCCCTTTATTAGGATTGAATTCGAGGAAGCAGATTACATAGAAAATTGACCAGAATGATCATGCAAACATGTACTTCTGGTCACTATGACAAGAGAGCTCTTTGAATCAACTTTCCAATGCCTGTCACAGTTCCCAATTCCGACTCAAGATGCTCTTGTTACACTAAAATCAAAACAACCTATATTCTCGAGAATTTGCATACAAAACTCAGAAACCCTTTAATGTTTTCTCAATGACAACAATGTTGGATTTATAGCCCTCCAGATGCATCCTAGATTTTAATGTCATAGATTGGCATGAACTGGTTTGAATTGGCTCGGTCTTATAACATAGGGACACCTTAGGCCTAGTCATATGGTGGTTGCATTAGTTTAGACCGAAAACAACAAATACAAACCCAAAATAGACTTTAGGTTATAATTAGTCCACTGATAGTCACGTAACAATATGGGAATGGTTGAATGTCTGCATGTGAACATGTGGTTTTGCTGCGATCTTGTTAAGCCCCCACCTTGCAGGTGAAGCCCGATGGTTAGGACTGATTTATATATATATTGTAATGTATATGTAATGTAATGTGTTTACAAGGTGTGAGGGTTAGGTCTAGGATTGTAGACTAGGTGTTAGATTATTTTTCACCATAGGATTGTACATTAGGCATTAGGCTTACGTTTATTACAATGTTTGATACAAGTCTTTTAGGACTTGATACATCAAATTAACATAACCCCTTTTTTTACAATAGTTTGTCACAATGTGACCTCACCTAAAGACCACATAACTAAACCACACATTACTAACGATGACTAAACGATGCCCATGAAACGTATGCTGACAATGAACTAAACATGTGAAACTGATCTGATGAGATCCTCCTGGATCACCAATACTTCCAATTGACATAACGATACCAATTTTGTTTCATGAACACAAGACTACTAAGCATAATAAAATTCACAACTTAAATGAAATAAGGGTATTCCACCCAAGGTGCAAACCTTTCATTTACTCAGCAATATTTCTTCCTGAGGTTGATAATTGTTGCCTGCTACTGCTATATAAAGCAACCCCCCCTTAGCCAATTCTCTCTCATCTACTACAGTTTCTTCCTTGCATCTACTTAGGCATTGATCCTATGGATTTGAATTGACTGTGGGCTTCTTTTCATTCCACACTTCTACTGCAACCATCCTCTTCTCTCACAACATAATGTATATTTGTGTACTCCCCTTGAACTCTGTTGGATGCACTCCTCCTTCCTCTTTCAGTTTTGATACATTTGAGATCAATAAATCCATTATTGTAATCAACAAGGGGACTCGGCCATACCTTCAACAATCATATGCACCTCTTTATTTTTTCCTTCTACCTTCCTGCATCTGACTTATTCAGCCTCCCTTGAATCCATTCTCTTCCCTTTGACGAAGAAAAATAGAGGATCTAATCCCCCTGAGAAGAGTTCCTCCTTCTTCTTCCAAACTTTCAAAGGTCGAGTCATGGCAGAAGCATTACCTTCCACCTTCTTATTTTCCCTTGTTTGGAATCTATCTTGATTGCACAAGGTTGGATGAAACTTCTCCTTCAACTCCTCTTCCTTCACCCAAATCCTCTTCCTGCTCCCTTTCCTAACATGAATCTTGCACTCATTGCAGCTGGAGACTAGAGAGAACTGTCTCCTTCCTTTATTCAGCAAGTCCTTTTGACATAGAGTGCTGAATAAAAACTTGTATTCTTCTACTCCATTGTTTCTTCTTGTCTTCACATCCTGAGTTGCAACATTGTCATGCATATGTTAAGAAGAATGCTTTTTCTCCCCATATCTGTAGTGTGTTGCCTCATGCCCAAAGTTTCCACAATTTTAGCATTCAATTTGGCTTAAGAATGGGGTAGACAAATTACCATACCTACCATCATTCTTTTCATGACCTCTACTACTCCAATTATGACTTCTCCAGACTACTTTACACATTCTTGGGTTGTTTCTATCGAACATGTTTTATTTTCTTGCATGTAATCTATAGTCTATGGCTTTATGTCCAAAGTTATTGTAAGAAAACCAATACCCATAAAAGGGCTTTTGAGAACTAAAGAAACCTTTACCTTTAGGGCTTTGTCCTTGAGGGGGAAGGGACCTATGTTGGTTCTTCATCTCCCTTCAATGGAAGATTGCACTATTTCCTTTCTCTCTTTCCTATTTCTACTTGGCTCTCCTTTGCTTCTCTCCTCACTGTTGCTACTTAACATTATGCTACTACCTTTTCTTCTCGTGATGTTGATGCTTTCCTTTCTACTACTGAAGTTCAACAACTTATTTTCCTTTGTCGTTAGAACCTTGAAATGCCTTTACCTAGGAAGTTGATCCTTTAGCCTTCGTAGTCTTGGAGCTTGGTTTTTCTTTGGAAAAAAACCAACTTTTATGAGAGGGTATACTTTCTTAACAATCATCCCATTCAAAGCCTTTTTTCTCTCCTCAAACTTATGATATTAAGACAACTCTTCACTTTCCCTTTCTAGTTCATGTCTCAACAAGACTAATTAATTTTGTAGTCTCTCACAGTAAGCTTCTCCATCATTTAGCTAAATGGATAACCTCCCATTCAATTTGCTAGCCTCTTCTTATTGAGCATTTAGATCAACTATTATTTTTCTCAACTTCTCATTCTCAAGCTCATACTCATTTAACTTCTCCTTTTGCTTGAGATTTTCTTATGATATCTCCTTGATGTCTTTTATAGTAGAGATCAACTTCTTCCTAAAATAGATCCTTTCATCTAGATCATTTTCTTTTCTATCAAAGGTGCTAGCTTAGTCACCACATATATCTAAACCCATATCTGTGTCCATGGAATGTTCCATAGGTCTGATAATTATTCCATCTTCATCACTTCTGGTGATACCCATATTATCTTCACGGGGTATACTCTCTTCTTATTCATAGGATCCCTCATTTTCTATTGCTACTAAAGTGGGTCTATCTCCATTACTAATACTAGATGCATGTCTATCTCTATCTTCAAGTGATTCACATGAACATCTATATAATGAATGACTTCTTTCTTTACATTTATCACAAAGCAATAGATTATCTCCTGAGAAGCATGGTCTTTCATTTGATTCTTCATCATCATCAACTCGAGAGTGATGGGAAGCAACTTCCTTATTGGAAGAAGGATCTTCAATACTTTGAGCATATTTCCTTTTAGATGCCTTCTCCTCTTTCTTTATTTTCTTCTTCTCATTATTAGTAGCCTTCACAGACTCAGGTTCACTACTTGAGCAACAAGGTTCTTCAACGTCCTCTTGAGTTGCATAGCTTTCTACTCCATATAGACATTGCAATCTATCGAACATTTCCTTTGTTGACTCACAACGCCTCACTTTATGAACATCTGGCTTAGACAACCTTTTCATGATGATTTCCTTGGCTTTTTTATTGAGCTCATTCCTCTCTTCATATATCACAGATAACCAAATGTCTTCATTGACTACCATCAAATAGGCTTCCATTATGATCTTCTAGAGCTCATAGTCTAATCCATTTCAAAATGGAACCCCTTTTGCTGTTACAAATCTAATTAGCCATTTGTTCCCTTTGATCTACCTTCTAGTGATTAAGTTATTCCTGAAGGAACTTGGCTCTGAAAACAATTGTTGGAAACAATTTTAATACTGAGAAGGGAGGTGAATCAGTATTAAGGCTAATTTTAACCTTTTATGCCATTTTATTTTTCATTCAAACTTGGAAAACATTATATGAGAGCAAAAAATATCAACCATAACAATATCCATATCAACTAACATGAGTATACACGTTGTGAGCCACAAACACGTGAGACACAAAGGTTTTACGTGGAAACCCTTTCCAGAAAAAAATACCAAAGATTATTTTTATTATTGATCTAAAATAATAACACCTACTCTATTAAATCAATCTGTTTGTGAGCCACCACTCATAGGAGGTACCAACTCCCTTTGATTGTTTGCTAGCACCCACTAGTAGGAAGCACCAAATCCCTCCTTTTGTAGACACCTATTTAGCTTACTAGAAGCACCATGTGAAGCACAAACATCACAAATTTGTTGCAAGCACCAAGTTTTAATGCCTTAGATTTATGAAAGTACCAACTTGCAAGAAGAACCAATACCCAATCCTTCTTAGACACCCAGTAGAGATGGAAGCACCAACTTCTTATATGTAGGCAACAACCCACACTCAATTAGGAACTCAATATTCTTTGTATATGGAAACCACTTTGCCTGATATCAGCTTTGTTCACCATCGCCCTTGACCCATGCAACACTCTTTGTCCTCTACTCAATTTTCTACAACTTGTTGTTCTGCTCAACAACATTCACTCATCACAGTCCACACAACACTTTTCCTCTACTCTTCAACAACATACACTTTAGCACTGGACCCATTCTATTCCAAAAACTCTAATGGCCTCTCACATAACACAAGCTCACATCCTCTTCTTAGTAACATAGCCTCTCAACCTCCTTCTTCTGCTATGGCACTTTCAACATTTCACAAAACAACATAGACTCTCTCGGGATCTTCTTTCCTCTCCATAGGAATTCTCATCTTTCTCTGCAAAACATGCTCACTTGGTCTCACACAACATCACACACACTAACACAAAGCTCTTCCCATAGCTCACTAGTAACAATGTTGCTTCCCCCATTTTCTCAACTACAATCCTAGGATTTGTTTCACTCTTGCGTTGTCTCTGTCAATCATCACTCTTCCATTCAAACAGCCTGAGTGTACTCCTGCACTAACTTCTCCATCTTGTTGTTTCATCTCATTACTTGAATTATTTTGCTCCATTTAAACATGAAGATGGGTGCCTAAGTGATCTCCACACTAAGAATTAATTCTCAATCAATCCTTCACACTCCAACGAGGCTCTCCATGCTTATTCATGGCTCCTAGAGCTTGAAAATTAATTCGGAATGGCTTATCTTTTCGTCATTTAATTCAATGAAGCATGCACGAGAAGATCATAGGTAGATTTGTTTCAACTCAAGACATGCCTCAACACTCTTTTCTAGAAAATCGTGGTCCTTTCCGCCTTGACCCAGAATCTTTATAGTTTCCACTACACCTGCGACCAACTCTACTACTTGTATTACTCTTAGTTGTTGAATCATTCATCCAAATCCCATAAGCTTTCAATTAATAGTGTTGTTAAATATAATTCCATGACCCGTTTTGATTATAACCCCTCATGTCAACGCTTAACCTCTTTTCCATCATAGTACCGCTTCTTGTGACCGTCGACATAACACTTAGGTGTTAAGGCCTTTAGGTTCCTGCCGGGCGCCTATATCCCTGTGTATTTTATCTTTGCCCTTGGTTCTTTTAGCTTCCTCAACCAAGAAACAACACATTAGAGCTCCCTTGTATCATAAATGTTTCAAAAGGAAATTACAATGAATTTCTAAAATCTCCAACCTCCGATATTTTGACCTCTTAGATGACATCATGCTAATTTCATCATCTTCACGTGGCATCTCCTTAGTAGTGACACATGTCACTAGGATTTCCCCATTAGGCCACCCAAAATTATGAATCTAATTGCCACATGTCCTATGTATTTCCAATTCATGCTGAAATCATCTGCCATTGTCATCTTCTTAGGACCAATCACCTACTACCATGTGTTCTATCGGTGGAGAGAGAAAGGGTCCCTCAAACCTTAGTTGTGCAACGAATTTCTTTGTTAATATCTACTCCTCGCAACCTTGAAATTTTTTAAAGAATTTCATTATTAAGAATTTTCGAGGGCCTGTTCTTCGAAATTTTGGTACTATAGCTTGCATCTGATTTTATTTGGTCCAAGGTTCCGATATAACCAACCTTTTGAAGTTTAGAGTTTGTGATGTTCTACCTGCTCAACCCTTTCGATATCCAATGTTCCGAGAATCGTATCCAAAGACTCCGACCCTCCAATATTATGACCTATGATATTACGACCTCCGATATTCTGAGTTTCTAAGCGTTTTGAGGTTCCGAGGACTTCCTACCTCTGATATTCTGAATTTCTGAAATTTGGCTCGCTTCTAAGGAATTATAGACCCTAACTTCAACAATAAATATATTTTTCTCCCGAGATCCATTGCTATACTTCCACATACCATTGGAAATCTTATTCAAAGCACTTTCTAGTGCAGAAGTTCCAATGTAGAATTTGAGCCCATTTTGTACCTGAAAAATGGCTGCAAACGCTCTGTCATTCTTTGCACCTTGATTCTTCTTCTTGTGCCTGGAATCCTGGACTCCCAACGACCATCGTCATCTTTTTATGGATTCTCCCACAAGCCTGCTAATATGGTGATTCTATACCAAATACTACAGAAACCATAGGACTCCACTTGAGCTTGAAACATCAAGCACATCAATTCCAGCCTCGTGGACATCAATGTTGTCTTGCCTAGCACATACTTCCATGATAATCTGGTTGACATCAATGCCAAAAAACTTTCTTACTATCAGGCAACGCCAATTTCCTAACTTGATATCCGAACATGACTATTGACATCAATGCCAACACACTCACTGCCACTACCTAGATAGACAATGCCAACTGTCCATCACTAAGAGGAGGGCTCTGCCTTACAGTTTCTACCGAAGAACTACTAAATTGGTAGAAGATATCTCTCAAATAAACCCCAAAAAAAGAGGTGGTGTTTTCAATATTCCATAAGTCAATGGATTTAATTCCTTGATATCATAGAGTGGATATTAATGTACCATATGTTCAAGCCACATTTTCATCTTCATTGTGGTGAAAAAGTGGTAATCTATATATCTTAGAAATTGACCCAAATTATATAAGGTAGATATATCATTCTTATTCAACCTTGGCATTCTCAGCGCATGTATCTATTTGATCCATGCATATGTATCTATCGCATCCATGATAATACATAAGTTTATGTCGCTTTGTCCAATAGATCATTGTCAGATATGCAACTCAAATGACAAGTTATTCTGACAAGTTATTCATCATGCCACTTCTTTTCTGCTACAAGAATGAAGTGCATACTACAATCATAATTATCTGGCTTAGTCAAACACATAGAGATTTAATGCATCAATTATTACCCATAGGCTTAATGCAACACAACTTCCAATAGCAACCTCACCTATGCATCTCACCAAATCTCTTACACCAACTGAAATTTACAGAGAAAACTCTAATAAATCAAATAATGTTACCAATATTAAAAAAAGAAACTTAGTCTCAAGATAGGGGAACTATCTTTGACCTAATCATTCTATTGAGAAAATATGTCAACCACACTCCAAACTAGGAGGCTAACTCATTAGAGAGAATCTCTCAACAAACTCTTAAACAATAGGAATATAGTTCATTCTATAATAGAGTCTAGAAATCTACCAATAATGATCACACATACATATAAACAAGTAGTAGTTAGATATTCTAACAATTTTTTCTTCCATTCCAATTGTTTGACCTCACAATCTATGACATATTATGGTTTTCTTTTCTTTTTGTTGCATGCAACTTTAGTGGTAAAGTTTATTCTTTTTTGTTTAACTCACTAGGCTGCTCTCTACATGTAGTCTCTAAAACTAAGTCATTTTTAATTTCAATACTCTTTTTATCCAACATTTCCAAAACAAGTTACTAAAAATGCAAAGATTAAACTACATAATATCATTGTTATGCATATCTCATTTAATTCAACAATAATATTTAATATCCAACATAAAGTGCATAATTTAGTGCATAATTTATTTGCAAGTACAATTTCCTTTTAAATACCATGGCATAACAACATACATGAATCCAACAACAAACACAATAATTTCCACCATACAACATAACATTTAATATTTAAAATAAAATTACAAAAACAATAGAAATATTTATCATTTTTAGGAGTTGTACATATGGATCTCATTAGTTATGACTAATTTTCCTCTCTATCATAGGTATCAATTATAAGTATTACCATCCAGTTAAAGTTATGATGCAATAATTTTACTTGAAACTACTTCTAAGTTAAACATAGATTATCTTTGAGGAATGTCGAGTAATCCAAATCAAGAAATTACCACTGAATATCTAGATTCCATACCACAGTTAATACTAATTCAATAAACAAATCTCTCATAAAACCATAATTCACCCAACTTGACGCTTTCATCACCAAAACTCTCATTAAAATGAAAATGCTTTAAGATAGGGCTCTAACTAACTTAGAAAGCAACCCATAAAAAACCATTCTATGGGTTTTGTATTGAAAAAATAAAACAAATATCATAAATTAATCATAACTAAACAAGAATTCATGTACTTGGCAATAATTTTGTCCCAAAATTCCAAAAATCGTATTATTTTATCAATAAAAATAATTATGGATGGAGGCCATAACGGAGCAAAAGACAAAAAAATAATATAAAGAAGTGAGTCAAAGTTAAGGGTTAGTCTTTTGTATAAAAACACCATTACGAGATTGGGGTGTTGAATATATTTCAAAACAATCCCAAAACACCTTTTGAAAATATGAAAATGGAAGTTCTCAATTGGGTAAGTGATAATAATAAAAATTATATTTTTTTCACCTCCTTTTTCTCCTTGTTCCCTCGTATCCCCTGTGTTCTTAGAAAAATTCAATATTCAGGGGATCACCACGATATGAAGTCTCAATTAGGCCTCACACCATTTGGTGTGGGAGTCCCATTCGGTATGATGGCTTGGTTGCCATTGTCTTAAGGATTTTCCTCAACTCTTACTTGTCAGCACAGGAGAGTGGTCTGCTTTGTCTTCGAGAAGTGAGGTTCATGTGCCTCGTGATTTCTAGTGTTACTTGTGTTAATGGTTCTTTCACTGTAGAGGGAGAGGGTGAGAGTGAGTCCTAGGTCAGTTGGGAGGAAGCTCCAACTCTGCTAGGAACACACAACACAATAGGACATGCACAACTTCTGGAGGAGCAGTCCACACGGATGCAACAGCCACAACACATAAGAGAAGATAACACATACAACACTTAGCATATGAGTTCGCACGAGTGCAATGGTTATTACAACTTTTTTTATGTGAAAGGTCTATCTGATGTCCGATGAGATAGCCACCATGGGCAAGACAATGTTAACAACATATACAACACATTTTCATTAACAGATTATGCATTACAACAAGTGAAATAAGTTCAAGTGTTCAACACAGGTTAAAGAAATGGGCATTACAATTGTTCAAGATTAGTCTTACAATAGATACAATACATGTTTGCAAACGTGTTGGCCTATTAGCAAGATCTTGAATTAAGTGAAGGTTCCAAGACACATCGTTAAACCATACATCACTAACCTCGTGTGCAGGGCGTTGGGACCACTATTTACTCCTCAAAGAAAAGATTACAAAAATCTCTTGGCTATGTGGGAGTAATTGAGGTGAAAATTCCTTTGCATTTACAAATGAGGGTGTATTTATAGCCAAGGATGAAACTGACCCTTGTGGCTGTTCGACTACCTTCATGACTATTTGACTTCCATGACCTTTCAACTTTACATGACTCTTTGTAAAAAAAGTGGGTCTCTTGGACTTCCATGTTACATTACATTGATTAACAACATGGCCCACAATAGAGATGTGGATGACATGACTCATGACACAACTCGACATGAAAGTGTTGATACATTCGTGCTGTTGTTGGAGTGCATGTTAAGCTGCAGTGCTGCTAGGTGATGGATGTCTTCATGGTGTGTTACAGATTCACCTCCGCATGGCAAAGTGCACGGAGTCTTCGATGGTCATTGGTTCGCTTGATTTTTCTTTGGCACGTTGCTTCTTGCTTGTATTTTGGAAGGCTTGACAAGCTCATCTGTTTGTCAAGGTGCATGTTTTTCCATGAGAAAATCTGGCATGTTTGCTCATCCGTCCGTTCACGAACACATATTTACATGATCATCTGTTTGTGAGCACAACTCTTCGCATGCATCATTCATTTTTCCATTGGTGAACTTGTCCTCCTGCATGTGCTCCCTTCGTTCATCCCATTCATAGTCGCACCATGCTTTTTGGTGTACCTGTACCTGCAGTTACTCATGACGAGACGACATCAAATCTAAAAACCTCCTAGCCTACCATGACACATGATGATTTCAAATGTAGTGGTTGGCTTAGTGGGTCTTGACCCAGGTTCAGAGTTAGTTGCGCCAAATAAATCCGTACACTACTGGCCCTTTTAGCTTCAATCTGTGGAGCGCAGAATGAAGTCTCACACGAAGCAGCATGGGGAGATGTTGGAACCAAGTTTCCACACCCAGAGATCAACGTGATGTCATTTTATGCCCTAAATCTGCTTTAGCGCAGATCGATAAGAATTTATGTCTTATCGATATAAATCCCTTTAATAATCCTCTATACCTTCGAAAAGGTCTACAACTGTCTTTCACGGACCTTGAACATACTAATCAGCGACTTACACACATCAGAGATTACTCCTAATCTAAAAATTACTCAGACCGGCCTAAGTGTTCGATAACTTTAACATGCAACAAGATAATTTCCGCGTAAATAGTCAACATCAATTGCGTTCATATAAAAATATAAATAGTGTAAAGTCGCACATCAATATATCATTATTTCATAAACCCATAACAACATAAAGCACATTCATATAAACAGAAGTAAAGAGATAAACACGAGTATTTTTGCAACAATATTCTTTATTAATATTTAGTTAAGCTTACAAACACAAACTTCCCTGTGCACTTAGCTGCAGGGGTCCAAACACTTAGCTACAGACTCTACTCTAGGCCTTCATGCACACAGCTATAGAGCCTTTTCTCCTACTCTTCTCCGCTAACTCTTTAGACTTCTCCCATAGAAAAAACTTCATTACTTGCCTTAGACATCCGAAGACACACCTATTTGTACAATCCCATGGTCCGCAGACCATGGGTAGATCCTAAGAAAGCTACCTCAACTTACATAAATAAGGGTAAAACCCTTTATGATTCTTTAAGTAACTGCGTTCTTCGTGACCACAATTTGTGGAGACTTTACATATTTATACAACAAAACTTGGGCTTTTGCCCCAAAATTGACCATAGGGGACCCCATCCCAATAGGCCCCCAACACAAAGATCGTGACTCGTCCTTGAGTCACTCGGCTGGCACAAAGATCTTACTATGAATATCCCATAGCTCGACTTGTGCAACAGCTACCTCAACCATGCTCTGTGTGGCTGCCTTCTTCATCTATTCCACCAGCTGCTCCGCGGCTGGTCGTGCACTGTCCTGCTTGATTTTTTTCTATGTACTCTGTAGGTTCTCCGATTTCTCCTAAATATTAGTGGAGATGATGTAGGCCTTGTCCAACTAAGGCCCTAATCTTTCCTTAAGAACGACCTCTTTATTCTGCGCTGCTTCCACCGGTGTAAGCAGTTGCTTCGCCTCCTACAGCTTGGAAAGGCATTGCGTTGTAGAAACGGTACGCACCATCACCATCACTTAATCATATTGGTTTTGGAGCTCACAGACTTCTATATTTAAGTCCTGCAGGGCCATGACTACCTCCATAGCCTACTCAAATAGAACGATGAATCCACCATTGTGGCCTCCTCTGTTGCAACTCCATCTTTCACATCAACTTCGCATTGTTCCCTTATCTCTGGCGGGGTTGAAGGCTATGACTTGAGATACAGTTCTTTTATCTTCAGGTTCAACTCAAACTGGACTCTATCCACCTCTACCTTGGCATTGCGCATGACCGTAGCAAGTTTTCTAATCTTTGCCTCCAACGGTGTGTCCTCCGGGATATGCAGTTCCGACACTGTTCTACATGCTTCTTCCATTGCGGCCGTAATTTGGGTGCTTTGTGCCTGAATTTTCTCTTTGGCCTACAACACCTTTGAATTCTCAGCAAACATCTGTTTTTTGTTCACTCTATATTCACTTATGAGACTGAGAGTGTGCTACTCCCAAGCTCTAAACTCTGCTATGCTGCCTGCTTGTAGCATGTGAATGTACTCATTGGGGAGTGCAGCTAGGTTGAGGCCAATATTATTCAAAGAACTTACGATGACCTTGTCATCGGCCACCTTTACACTCAAGGATTCATCTGGCAGCACGACTCCCTGGAGATCCAGTGATCAAACCATCTCTGCTGCCTGAGTGGTCCCCGGTGCCAAACTCGTTGATGCAGCGTTGATTTGCCCTGTGCCTACCTAGATCCTACTCGTCTGAATCTGCAGCTTGCGCAGATCCTTTTGGATGGTACTTAGTGCCTACTGTTGTTATTGTTCGAACTACTAGAATAGTTGTGTTGTGGTATCATGCACCTTGTCGCCTATTTTTTCAAGGTCGTAATTTGTTAGAGTAATCGGATCCAGTGATGGCTTTGTCACTTTTGATTTCTTCCGTGGCCATTCCTTTCCTTTTTCCCTATACCTTTTGATAAGGAAGGGAGTGCTTTGCTCCTCCTGACCATCACTGCCCTACTCTGACTACTCCTCCTCCTCTGTTTGGCGTGAAGGGGACTTACCACTCTGCCTGGAGTCGCACTCTTTCTGTTCAGTCTGCTGCTTTGCGATGCGCTACGCTTCCATCCAAGCCTCCTCTTCTACCTCTTTTTGACGCTTCTGGACCAACTACTAGACCTTCTTCTTGGCCACTTCCTTGTTTTACTTTTCCGCAAACTTGTTGGTGCCTGTAGCCATATTGGATGGAGAGTGCCAATCTGTTGGCCAGCACTTAATCGTTTCCTGAATGTTGTCATCCATAGCCAAGTAAGGTAGGTCGAGCCACTTTTTTTGTGGATCCTTCTGAGCTCTAATATATACATGATGGAAATCTACTTTAAATTCTGCATACTCTGAGAGTTGTTCAAACACCATCGGCAATAATCACAACTTCTAGTTGATGGTCATGCATAGATTGGCTTCCATCAAAACTCAAAACACTTTGGTCTTTGTGAACCACGCAATATCTTTTGTGGCACAAAGGGATGCAAACTAGGTAGCCTCTGGAAATCCCTTGTCCATAGGAGGAAACTGAATGTCCTCCGAAAGATCCTCGGCTAATAATACGATGGAGAGTAACAGCGACGCGTAGTGGAATGTTTTACTCTCATCCTACGCCTGTCAATAGTTCGCAAGGAACTCGCTACAAAAGTAGCGTGCCTAGTTGAACTGCACACCCTCCATGCAATGTGCAGCCAAAGAAATCACGAGCCCCAAAACCTCATCCACATGGCATTTCCTCATGAATTAGCCCACAATGATCTGTGTGGAAATATTCATGGCAAAGTCAGTGATAGAGTTGCTCAAGTACCTACGCGACTTCTTTACTAATTTGAACTTCTCCTTCATATTTTCACCGAGGTCACACTCGATCGTCTTTCCGCCAAACTCCTTGGCTTTGTTCAACCTTGAGTGCAGCAATAGCATGATCTGATGGATCAACATATCAGTGATAGTGATCAGTGTGCTTAGCCACAAGCATCTCTCATGCACTAGGATCAAAAATTGTTTGATCACCATGAGGTTGATGTTGGAGCGGTGGTAGTGGGGCACCCATAATAGGTTTAGCAAACCTAACTGATTCACTCCATGAATCCACTCCACAGGCTCTAGTGTGGTGATACCTGACTCCTTGTAAAAGACCCTCTTCATATAGTTTTTTGTTGCCAAGTGGGGGAACCTCTCATGGGCCGCCAAATCCCAGTCCCCCAATTTTAAATGTGGATCCGCACCAAGTGTAGACCTTCGAATGTAATTCTCTTCAGCAACAGGGGTGTGTGGATCAAGAACTTCTCTGTGTCTAGATCTTTGGTGATTTTTACTTTTCCCTTGCGTGGAGGTATATAATCCAGCGGCTTGGTTATAGGATCCACCCGCTCGGTGTCTATGTCCTCCGTGCCTTCTTCAGCCTCTAAATCCACCACTTTCCCCTTATCCTTTGTGAATAGTTTGTCTTTCTTTTGGGCCTGTGCAACAGCATGCTTTCTTGGTGACTCACGCACTAGCATGGGATTCTTATGCTTATCCTTATTAGGTTTGGGGACTTCTCTCACCAGTTTGGGTTTCAGCCAAGGTGACTTCGGCACCGTAGGCACAATAGTTGGAGCCTCCCTACTCATTACCTCTGGAGCAGCTCCCTCAGAGGTGATAGCTCCTCCAGTACTAACAGTCCCTCTTGATCTAGACATCATGATGAGAATAAACCGCTGGGTATCCTCGAGTAACTTATCAAATATAGAACTAGCGACTAAATCAGTGAAAACCTGAGGATTCATAAATAATTGACATCACAACACAGAAATTCTAAGGATGCAAAGTGTCTTTTGTTGGATGACCACGCGTAATTTATAGGTGAATTTGAACTCAAATTCGACTGTTGCCCCCCAGATCCATCCATAACTGCTAAATTGGCAGCAGATTTCCAAAGATTTCACTCTTAAATTCATCCTTAAATTCCCCCCCCCCGCTCGTCTTAATCATCTCTAACTGTCAAATAATAAATAGTGACTATAACGGTCACTTTCTAGCTGTGTTGTGCAGTCTCTCCCCTATAGCCCAGCTACCTTCACGCTTCTTCTGGTACTGTGACATCATCCTATTTCACACAAGCGCCCCCCCCCCCGGTCGCATAGCTCTACAATCCAAGAAATGTATTTTATAGTTTCGTGCCTCCTTGCAGCTTCCTGGAGCGCTAAGATAGTGCTACCGTCATGTAGTCATTGGGCTAGATACCCGTGTATGGCTTCAATCAGCTTCCATTTACTATTCCCAGAAATGGATTTCCATTCAACTTTGCGAGATGAACTGCTCAACCACGTGTAGTATCTTTAATAACATATGTCCCCAACCAGTGCATTTGAAATTTCCTGGAAACTTATCAAACTTACTGTCATATAATAAAACCAAATCATTTACCTTGAAGGTGTGTAGTTTGATGTGTCGATCATGCCAAGATTTTTCATGTTCCTTTTGAACCTGCTGATGGAATCCAGTAAAAAACCCTATCTTCCTCAAGCTCCATTAGTTGCACGAGCCTTCCTTCTAAGGCTTCGCGGTCTGCCATTCCTGTGAAAGTTGCGATGCGTAGACTAGGAACGATATACTCCATAGGCATGATAGCTGCTACACCATAGACCAACCTAAAAGGTGTCTGACCAGTAAGCTTTTTACAAGTAGTTATGTAAGCCCATAACACTACTAGTACATGCATGTCCCAATCATTCCACTATGCATTGCAAACATTCATCAAAGCATTCTCCAACATCGTATTAAAAGCCTCAACCATTCCATTGGCCTGAGGATGATATGTCATACTCTTCTAATTGTAAACCTGGAATTCATCTGTCAATGCGCTAATCGTTTCATTGAGAAAATACGTACCACAATCACTCATTAGTACCTTTGCGCAACCAAACCTGGTCAACACATATTCGAATAGAAATTTTGCTGCTTTTGCCCCTGTATAGTCCTTCACAAGCTATGCCTCTACCCATCTAGTTAAATATTTGGTCGCAGTAATGATATACGTGCACCTGTCTTCTTGCCTGAAGGCTGAACCGGTCCTACAAAATTAATTTCCCATTTCTCAAATGGTTGCAATGACACCTGCAGATTCAAAGACAACTCGTCCCTCCACGATGGCCTACCCACTCTCTAACATGCATTGCATGCCCTACAATAGGCTTTAGAATCCTTATGTAGCGTCGCCGACCATAACCCAGAGCGGAAAATATTCTGTACTGTTGCTTTTCCTACATAATGCCCTCCCGTAGCTCCTCCACAAGCTTAAGAGAGGATACTGTTATGATCAAAATTATGCACATAACATCGAAGTAACTTATCCAATCCCATCTTATACAAATTCCTTGCAATTATAGAGAAATCTGCCACGTGCACCACCAATTATTTCTTTTGTTGACTGGTATATCCTTCTATAGCCATTCCTGTGGTCAAGAAATGGAAAATATCCATGAAATGATTATTTTCTACGCGCACTGTGAAGAGATGTGCGTCAAGTAGCCCCTCCTCCAAATTGGTGGGCTCTTCTCCTGTTTCAATGTGTGATAGATGGTTTGGTCCCACGTTCAATCTTCCTGGATTCACAATTACTTCAAAATCATATTCTTGAAACAACAATAGCTAGCTTCTTATCCCCCCCCAATAGAGGCTTATTAACTAGATATTTTAATGCAGAATGCTCTTTGTACACCTTGAAATCTCCGCCTAGCATGTAATGTCTGAACTTCTGGAGCGCGTACACCATAGCCAAGCCTTCATGCTCTGTCATCGAATAATTTCTTTTAGCCTTAGACAACTTCCTTCTCGCAAACACTATAGGATGATCCAGTTCTCCTTTGCCAGCCTGTGTTAGCACTGCCCCCAATGAATACACGAGGCATCCACATGCACATGGAATTCCTTCTTCCAATTCGGGAAGACTAGGATCGGTGTAGTGACCATTTTCTCCTTCAATACATCCAAGCTGCACATACATTCTTCATCCCAATAGAATGTAGCGTACTTCTTCAGTATATTTTCAATAGGCATGGTAATTTGAGCATAAATTTTGATGAATTTCTAGTAGTACTCAGTGTGGCCCAGTGTTGTGCGCAGCTATTTAAAACTTCTTGGCACCTCCAAATTAATTATTATCGTGATCTTAGCAAGGTCCACCATAAGTCCTTGCCTACATACCACATGACCCAACAAGATTCCAAAAGGGACGTGGAACAAGCATTTCTTTGGGTTTAGCACAATCTAATACCTTCAGCATGTATCCAACATCAAGCTGAAACTGGCTACATGGAACTTTACTAGCCCAAACACTATTCAATCATCAAAATATACCTCCAAGAACTTGTGAATGAATTATTTGAATGCTATGATGACTATGCGTGAGAAGATCCCTGATGCATTCTTAAATCCAAAAGGCATCATTGTATACTGGAAACATCCCCACTTTGTCGCGAAGATATTCTTACTCCTATCTTCTATCCTGAGATCTACACAAATCCTTATTTCATCCTTCTGCTTCTTTTCTTGAACGACCATTAGACTCAACCAATCAGATTCCTCCACTGGTTCAATAATACCGCTACAAGCATCTTGTCTAACTCCAAGTGGATCTTTTCCTTGTACTTGGGATTAAGGTGATATGGCCTTTGCTTAATGGGCTTCGCATCTGGTTTCAAATTTATTTTTATCACTCCCAAATTTCCTATGATGCCTTTTAAGTCCAAAAATTTGGTAGGAAATAAGTCTTGATATTCACGGAGCAACTCAGCGACTTTATCTACTGTAGCATCATCCTAGTAATCTCCAATCTTTGCAAACTTCGGCTCTACCTCTATGCCAATGTTCACTTGTCTAGTCTTCAATGACGTGGTGATATCTGGATTCTCTATCTACAGACCTTCAACTTCGTGGTGGCCTTCTGCCTCTGGAATGTTAATATTCCTTGGATCCTCATCATCTCCTTCAATAGTCACATTATAGCATTCCAGTGCATGACGCAGCTGGGTTCTCCAATCTAGTTGAATCAATTCTAAAGGATCTTGTGGTATTCTGAAGATTGTTGCCTTAACCTCCTACAGCACTTCGTCGATGCTTTCAAACCCATCCTCAAAGTTGAAGGTCATAAAAAATCCTTCTTTTAAGATGTCCCACTCCATGATACTATGGCAGAGCTTTGTTTCCAGTTACTAATTGATAGGAATGATGTCCAAAGTGTGACAAAAAATATGCACCCACTCTGGTTGCAGCCCCATTCCATAAAACTTAGTCCATTTTGCTAAATGATCATGAATATCATTTCTTCCATCATATTTTTTAGTTAGCTAAACTTTTGGGTGACCAAACCACAATTGCATCATTCTTCTATACTCGCACCATTCATCAAAATTGTCTTTATGCATACCCCACCACTCTGTAGGCATCGCGCACTGCCTGATCCAATGCTTAGAAACGATGCTTCTCCAGTACTTCCCTTCAAAATGAATATATAAATTTATCTACATTTGTGAAACCATCATAATAAGGTAAATTTCTTAGCTTTGATGATAGATTTAGTCATCATATTACAGTGCAGCGTAGATACTTCGTGCAACCTATTCTGCCAGTGCTCCAATTCTTCGTTCGAATCTATTGTATATGAGCTTTCATGGTCCCATGTGATTCATCCAATGGCTGTTGGATTAACCCAATATTGGTCCCACACTATTATTTTATAGATCTGGTATAGATCATCATCATTTTCCTCATAGTCACAGACCGGTTCAGTATTGCACAGTCCTTCTGCAAGGTCCAATGGAACTACTACGTTGAGCGATTTTCTTTCAAACGACATTGTCTGCTTCTTCAAATTGATTACCCTATTCATATCGATAGCCCAATCAATTCCGAGGAGTGCAGGGTATGGATTGTTGTCATCAACAATCTCTATCACTTCAAAATTGGCCAGCGTGCTTGCACCTTCTATATCTACGGTCACTCCATGCAATCTCTGCATAGGCATAATCATCTATTGATTTTCCATTCTCAATTGAATCGAAGACCACTGTAGCGTAGGTCTCCCCATTCTTTCCCATGTCTATTTGGGCAAAACATTCGTATCCGACCCGAGATACAAAATAGCTTGATCCATCTCATAGTCTCCTATTTGTGTGCTAAGCCTCATCTCACACCCTGTTCTCATCTTGTGTTTGCCTATCTTTCTAACTATGTGGTGTCCTTCAGGAGAAACATCCTTACCAACACACTTTATTATCAGTTCTTGTATCCATTTCACGACCTTATTGTCATGCAACAACTTCATACAAGGCTCCAAGAAAGTGGTAAGCATGGACGGGTCAACTTCTTTAGATAGCTTGTCCTGACTTCCTAAGGTAGAGGCCTCAGTGAATCTTTTCTTTGCTTCCATGAACATTTCCTTTGGGCACTCTAGATCAAACCCAACCTCTTTTTCTGGAGCCTTGCGAACCCACTCAATTTCTTCAGGTTGCTTTCCTTTATCATCACCAGTCATCATTGTGCTTCCCAAAAAAATAGTCACATTGAGATCCTCCTCGCAGGGCTCGAACCTCATCATCTGTAGATTCTGGGTAGGCTACTGAGGTTGTGCCTTTTTCTCCTGCATCTTAGCTATTAGTATATGGAATTTTTCTATCTCATGGTCAAATTGAGTACAATATCGGCATGATGGGTGTGTCTGGCTCATACACTCTTGTGTGTAGTGTCCTGGCACTTTGCAATTATAGAAAATAACTTGCCCTCGACCTCTACCATTTCCTCCTACTCCTCAGGCTCATTCGCACCTCTAATATCCTTGACACACTCCCCCAGTTCCTTGATCCGGAGGTTGAGTTTCTATTTGCATTCGATATGCGGGTATTCTTTCCATCATCAATTGATAGCTATGGTAGTTATGCTCATCGTGGCCCACAGATTTACAAAAATTGCGCAATAACTGTTGTGGCCTTTGTACAAATTTATTTAGAAAATGACAATTATCTGTAACACTTTTTCCAGCCACCTGACAGATAGTGCACCGTAGTGGATGAACGACATCAGTCCTATATCTTCTTTCTATGGACAGGTGGAAAAGTGAGGGCTCAGTAGGAAGAGGATTGTACCACGAGAGAGCGAAGGGGTCAACCTGTTCCGAATAGACAACATGGATTTTGGAAATGTAGTTGTAATCTTACATCGATCTAGATCAAGAATTATTTCCATTCATGGGGGTAAAAATTTGCTCACTAAGCGAGAGGATAGCAGTGCTAGTTACAAATTAGGCCATGTACTTGGTCTTGCGGTAGCCTCCTATGTCAGGGGAATTGGTCCTCCCCGTGTAATATGATTTGCAAAAATAGGCCAGTGATCTTTATCCTGCCCCTTGCTTTTACATTTTAGGCACCAAAATTCTTTGTGTACCTCCGGTCGAGCATCTTTTTCCTTCTTCAAGCTTTGCAATTCCAAGCAAAGGTTTCGTAACTCCACGTGAATCTGATGCACTCCCAAAGCAGTGTCCTAGATAGGTGTCTCATGTAATCTCATCGCGATCTCTAGTGATTCCACCTGAGTCCCTATCTTTTCCTCCGATAAAGAAACGCTTAGGTGGGGCAGGAGCGAGGCTACAAACCATTTGTAGTGCTGACTATCAGTGAGATTCATGTTAGCCTCACAGATCTGGCACTTCAGTCTCTGATCTAGCTCCCGGGGTTTTTCTCCAGGCCTCATCATAATTTCCTTGAATCCAACAACTCATTGCGATTCAGACTTGGGCCTACTGAATTCCTTATTCAAAGTAGTCTGAGTGTCCGCTAACGATGCCAATGGGTTATCGGTGCAGTACTTAATGTACCATGTCAACGTGTCATCTTGTAGAGAGCTAACCAATTATGCCTTCTTTAAATGATCATCTATAATATTTTGTGCCGTCCATATAGCCTTCGCAATGAACCAAAACTAGTCCAGGCCTCACTTCCCAAGCCCTTAAAAATGAGAAAATTCATGGTATTTGACATATTGAATGGTGGCAGAGGTGGTGGTGGTGTGGGTGTAGGTGTATGTTGTCGAGGTGAAGGTGGAGGTGGTGTGGGCAAATGGGGTATTCACGGGAAACCTTGCTTTATCAACTGTACAACTCTTCGCAGTGATGCCTGTACCACTCCCTCATCGTCACTCGAAGGAGGCTCTATCAATGGGCTATATTAAGGACCTGCCCTCTTCGGATTTCTAAAGAATCGTCCACTTTGTGTAGATCCAAAAATCAAGGCAGTGGCATAACCCGCTTTTCAAACAAGAGAATTTTAATCCAAGTATTCAAAGATTTCAAATACTTACCTCGCGATCCCTTGAAAAAGCGTCGTTCTACTTCATTGTAGCTAATTGAGGTATTGACCATGAATTCTATCTCAAATCCTCCTCTGACTCGATCAAGCTAGTGATCGACAACATGCGTGATCTTATCTTCAAAAGCTTCCAACCTTCGCAATAGCTGTGGGTCCACACTATTGGACTGTTAAGCCTCCACATTCCTTAGCTATCTACCAATTTAGCGATCCACTAGTACAGTTCAATCAGGAAGGTGCAGAAGAATATTTCGTGTATTTTTGTGTATAGATACCTGTCCAACCACTGTTCTTTTGTCAGACATAGATTTTGATTTTCTTGTGTCGTGAATTCATGGATCTTTCTATCCAACCACTTCTCAATTTATTTCTTTTTTGGATTCCACTGATGCGACATCACACATATATTTATGATGATCCCGGTCATGGCAACGAAACCATTTTTTGGCTTAGTGGGTCCTAACTCAAGTTCAGAGTTATTTGCGCCAAAAATATCCCTACACTACTGGCCCTTTCAGTGTCAATCCGCAAATCACAGACTGAAGTCTCACTCAAAGCAGCATGGGGGGACATTGGAATCAACTTTCCGCAACTAGAGATCAACGTGATGTCATTTTATGCCCTAAATATGCCTTCACGTAGATCGATAAGCCTTTATGGCTTATCGATATAACTCCCTTTAATCAGCCTCTAGACCTCCGCAAATTTCTACAACTGTCTTTTGTGAACCTTGAATAGACTAATCAGCTACTTACGTGCATAAAATATTACTCTTAATCCATCAATTACTCAGATCGGCCTATGTTCGATAACTTTAACATACAACAAGATAATCATCACGTAAATAGTCAACATCAATTGTGTTCATGTAACAATATAAATCGTGTTAAGTTGTGCATCAATATATCATTATTTCATAAACCAATCACAACATAAGGCGCAGTCATATAAACAGAAGTAAAGAGATAAACACAGGTATTTCTGCAACAATCTTCTTTATTAATATTCAGTTCAACTTACAGACTCAAACTTGCCTGCACACTCAACTGCAGGGGTCTGCGCTCTCAGTTGCGAACTCTACTCTAGGCCTCTGCGCACGCAGCTATAGATCCTTTCCTCCTATGCTTCTCTGCTAACTCTCTAGACTTGTCCCATAGACAAAACTTCATTACTTGTCTTAGACATCCTAAGACACACCTATTTATTCAATCCCATGGTTCATTAACCATGACTAGATCCACAAAAAGCTGACTCAACTTACATAAAGAAGGGTAAAACCCTTTATGATTATTTAACTAACTAAGCATTCAGCGCCAAAATTTGCAGAGAATTTACATATTTATACAACAAAACTTCAGCTTTTGACCCAAAATTGACCCTAGAGGATCCCATCCCAACAATAAGTGACTGGGAGAGGCAACAAGGTTGCAAGGCATGATGATGGCTCTGAGCATCGCAAATGAAAACTGCGCAAGAGTCACTGGGTGATGAGGATGGGAAAACTGAGTCGATAGTGACCGTTCGCAAGGTCTAGCTCAGCTCGAAGGAAAAAATGTACAAATTTTCAGAGGGACAGTCCGGACTGTGGGAAGGCAAGGCAAAACAAAATCTGTGCATTTTCTGGAACGAGTAGGCAGTATGGGTTTGACAACAAAATTTGCGCAATTTCTTGGAGGAACAGGCTGAGCTATGGGAGGATTGGCAGACATGATTCGCACAATTTTTGGGAGGAACTGGCTGGGAGTCTAGTAGGTAAAAGTGCATAATTCCTGGAACAGGCAGTCAGCTGTCGGCAACTTGGCAGCAGAAACTGCATAATTCCTGGAGGGAACTGTCAATATGTTGTTGGGAGCTGCTAGTAAGAGGAAATGCATAGATGTTGGGAGGCTGGCCTACTAATCATCTCTGCACAGTTTTTGAGCTGAGCAAACTGCTGGGCAGCAGAAGGCCTACTCATGAAAACTATGCAATTTTCTGGATGCACAGTCGGTCAACTCTCGGGATGACTAACTTGGAAAACTACGAAATTTTCTGAGGGAGACAGGGATAGACACTAGATGATTGTCCAACCTATCTGCACAATTTCCTCAGTCAGTAGAGTGGGCAAGTTCAGTAGTCTCTGCAAAATTTTTGAAGGGATTCTGTCCCAGGGTGGCTATCGGGTCTGATTCTCTAGGTGGCCAGCATGAAGGTTGATTGAATTGCTTGCAAGAAATGCAGCTCAAAAATACTTGCTTGGTGCTTCTACACTGTTCTAGGTGACAAATTGATCGATTTGATGGCAGGGTGATTATCCATCTATGAAAGGGAAGTATGGTCATCAAAACTTCAGCAAAATGACTAAGTGTGTGAACGAGTGAAAGATGCAAATTTGATCTTACAAACACACACCCTCATGACTTGATGACTCAAACCAACCAGATAGCCATGTTCAACATGACTGACTGATGGTGTAAGCAAGAAGCATGATAGTTGTGATTGATTGTTCATAGACCGTGATGACGCTTGCACGACAGTGAATGTGACTCTATGTGTGAGTGTGAAAAATTTTTCATAGCGAACATAACATGTACACACGAAGCGAAGACCCTGAGCATGACAAGAACATGGTCGTAAGCAACACATTCACATCAACATGCAAGAGTTTAGGTGGAATGAACAAGCAAGGTGGGTGCAAAGGCTCTCACGAGCTCACAGAGTGACCTCGAGTGTATGTAACCATCAAATGAAACTCTCAAGGGAGGCTTCGAATATTGGTGCAGCCCAAAATTGTGGAGGGTGGTTGTAGCCGCTACAACACTTGGAAACACACTAGTAGAACTCTAGCTTCTCTGTTTTGGTTCATTTATAGCACAGGGCCTTGGTCTTTCGGAGAGTATTGAATTGTTGTGTGGTGTTGGGCATGGAATCCCCCCACAACATGTTTTGGGGCTCAAAGCCCGAGTTTTGAGTGATATTATTGTAAAGCTCCACGAATTGCGGGTGCAAAATGTATGTTAGAGTCATATGGATGTCCGCCCTAAGTTTGAATGTAATGTCAGCCTACCCATGGTCTGCGGACCATGGGATTTTATAAATGGAGCAAGGCTCTGAGTTGTAAAGACAATATAATCATGAGGATAGGATCTAATGAATAGAATGAGATAGTGAAGAATAGAAGAAGAGTCTAAGTGTGTCATAGGTCGTAGTAGTAGAAAGAGGCTCTGCAGTTGAGTGCGTAGAGGCCTAGTAGAGTCAGTAGCTAAGTGCGCATAGCCCTACAACTGAGTGTGCAGGGTAGAGTTGAGTATGTAACCAGAGAAGAGATTAATAAAGAAGGTTTTTTTCACCAATTCTGTGAATCTATTCTGAGTTACTACATGTTTGATATCATTTGCAATTATACTATTTTTATTTACTGCGTGCACTTGTATGAATGGTGAATATTGTTAAGTATAACTGAAAGCATACAGATAAGCTAAGTTAATCAACTAATATTAGGTTACTAGTAAGGATTTGGGTAATAACATTGTTTAGCCCCCGAGTAGGGCTATGTGAAGGCAGTATCTCAGGCTGTGAGGTACAGGAAAGTACACGTAGCAACGTGCACAACCGCAGACCACTTGAAAACCATCAGACATCTCCAGGGTGTGGAAACCTAGTTCTAGAACCCTCCCATACTACTTCGGGTGAGACCTTAGTCCGCGCTCTACGAACTGTTGCTGAAAGGGCCAGTGGTACCGGGATTTGTTTGGGTAAATCACCCCTAAACCTAGGTCAGGCCCCAACAAGCCAACAAATGGTTCCGTTGCCGAGATTGGGATTTGCATAAAGGATGTCTGATGTCATGTCACTAGAATCCAACAAAGAAAGAAATTGAAGGATGGTTGGACAGAAAGATTCACAAGTTCACGGTGTAGGAAAATAGGAATCCATGAGTAGCAAAGGAACAATGGTTAGAACACTACTTATATACAGAAATCCATGAAATTTTCTTTGCATCCTTCCCCTCTGAGTTGTATGAGTGGATCGCGAATCTAGCAGATAGTCAGGGAGGGTGTAAGATCGACAAACCGATTGTGTGGACTCCAAAATTGGTGCGCAGACCAGAAGCATCAAAAGATAAGATTGTGCGTGATGTGGACCATTGGCTTGATCAAATTATAGGAGGGTTTATCACCAAGTTCGTGGTAGATATGACCGTTAGGTACAACGAGGCAAAACGATGCTTCCTCAAGGGACCACGAGGTAAGTACATTAAATCGTTGAACACTTGGATTAAAATGCTATTGTGTGAAAAATGGGTTATGTGAATAAATTGATGTTTGGGGCCACGCAAAGTGGGAGGATATATAGAAACGAAGGTAGCGCAGAGATATAAAATAACCCCTTGATTTCGCCATGGTGGGAAAGTGAGGAAGAGCTCGCGAAAGTTTCTCTGAGAAGCACGACCAGTCTGATAAGGCAGCGAATTCCGCACATACCGCCCTCACCTACACCGCCACCGGTTCCACCATCGACACCTCCATCTTTGCCCACACCACCTCCACTGCCACCATAGTTCAATATGGCGAGCACTATAAAATTGCTGGTATTCAGAGGAGTAGGGAATGAAAAGATTTGGACCAATTTTGGTTCGTAGTAAAGGATGTATGGGAAGCACAAGGAATCGTGGATGAAAACATAAAGAAGGAAATGCTGGTAAGCATGTTGCAGGATCACCCACTGACATCGTACATTAAGCATTCTAATGACCATCCAAATGCGGGGATCGCAAATATCCAGGCCACGCTGAATAGGGAATTTATCAGGCCAAAATCAGAGACACAATCGATTATCGGGTTTAAGGAAATCGCGATGCTTCCAGGCAACCCCATGGGATCTAGATCAGAGACTGAAGAGTATGATTGGCAAAGTCAACATGACCTTGATGAATGGACAGCACCACACATGGTTTATAGCGTCACTAACACCGCATTTAAGGACGATGTTGTCACAGTAGAAGTTATCCACCCAGGCCGAAGCTTTGGAGATTGCAATGAGACTGCACGAGACCCCAATACAAGATACTGGCCTAGGAGTCCAACAAATCCACGCGCAACTGCAAAATTTGTGTATGGAAATGCAAAGTTTGAAAGAGGACATGACAACTCAGCCAGAAGCACGTAAGGAGGTATGGTGCATAAAATGCAAAGGCCATGGGCATGACAAGGTCCATTGCCCAGTCTTCATGAATTACTTGGTGGGAAGACGGTCGATGCCATTAAGACTAGAGGCACAAGCAGGACCGAGTGCGGTGCCTACATTATGGTGTTCGATTTGTCAGATAGGAGGAAAACACGCTATAGATAACTGTCACCTATTACAGAAGTATACGCAGATATCCCAACAATTGTTCTGTAATTTCTGCAGGTCAGTAGGCCATGATGAGTGCACCTGCAAAAGTTACGAGCTGATGATGGATCAAACTCCTACCTATAGAGTGTAGATTGAAACACAAGCCCTCGATCCAAATGCAAGGATGGCACGTGCTAGATTTCATGCGCACAAACGAGGTCTAGGTGGAATGGGACTAGGAAGAAGTCGCAGACAACTGATTTGCTACAATTGTGGAGGGCTAGGGAATTATGCCCACGATTTCACAAATTTGAAAAGAGCATCATGTTTATATTGTACTCAGTTTGATCATGAGACAGAGGACTGCCCTACATTGATAGCAAGGTTGCACGATAAAGGAGTACTCCAGCCTCCCTCGACTTAGAACCTACAAATGATGGGGTTTGAGCCACACGAAGAGGACCTAAATGTAAACATCATGCTCCAAAGTAGTATCACAACAGGAGATTACAAAGGTAAGAAGCCTAAAGAAAGTGCATGGTTTTTCAAGGCTCCTACAAAGGAACCTGAATTTGATTTGGAGCACGCAAAGGAGACATTCATGGTTGCTAAGAAGAGATTCATGGAGGCCTCCACTTCAGGTAGTAAGGATCAACTAGAAATAGGGATGGATCCTTCAATGCTCACTATCTTTTTGGAGACATGTATGAAGCTGCTACGCGACAGCAAAGCTGTGAAAGGACTACAGGAACTCATCACTAGGTGTGCTAGGTCAAGAGAACCGCGCATAGTCCGGAAGGTCGGGAAACATACATCGTGAACGAGAAGGGAAATGAGATTGACTTCACAAATTGGAGAATATGAAATGGATCAAGTAATTCTGGATTTAGGATAGGACATGAATGTACTGCCAAAGCAGACATGGGAAGGCATGGGCAAGCTCGTGTTGCAGTGGTCTCCTATTCAATTGCGAATGACGAACCAACAAAAGATCCTACAAATGGGAAGATTGCAGGGGATAATGGTAGACATCGAAGGTGCGAGCGCGCTTGCAGATTTCGAAGTGATAGAGATTGTCGATGACATCAATCCCTATCTTGTGCTACTGGGAATAGATTTGGCCACTGATATGAACAAAGTGATAAATCTAAAGAAGTGAAAAATTATTTTTGAGAAAAATTCACTACGCATAGTGGTACCGATAGACCCTGCGGAAGGATCGCGCTACACAGAACTAGTGCGTGACAACGAGAGCGACGACAAGATAGAATGTATCTTCAAGATAATTGCTCAGGAATAGGATTGGGTAAGTCCTACAGCTGATAGCAGGATTTTGTGGGAGCGTGAAAGCTCCTGCACATTAGATTTGGATGAGGAAATAGAACGATGGCAGAACCGGTTACACGAGGTAACCACGCTCAATTGCAACATGATTGTGAGATCACTGGGTTGCGTGACAATAGAGGTGAGGGATCTACCTATGTATGATGGGTTGATAGCAGTGGATGAATTCCTGAACAAATTTGAAAGCGAAGTACCAGAACAAAAGCAGTTCGATGCTCTGAAATGGGCACTGCACGCTATGCCCAGAAGGTCGTGGGGTACACATCAGAGAAGTATTGGGAGCTGGTACGAATGTAGAAAGATGATGCACTTGGATGGAAGTTGGGCATGATGGATGAAACAGCCTATGCACCCACCTTTCCATATGGGTATAGGCATATGGTACGCAACCCACACGAATGCACACCGATATCACAATAGGAGACAGGAACAACAAGCAGAAGTAGGCAAGACAAGTGCACGAATGGCGAAGTATGATAAAACCTAGCACGCCAAAAACCATACATGGGGAATCCATTGATAGGGTGTGCAAAGTGTTGAACAGGGTCCACTGTGTGAGACACACCGACAGGAACCTGCTTTTTCCAGCGGTTGTATAGGCTTATAGGACTATGTGAAAAACTCTGACCGCGCAAGTGCTTCTAAAGCTGATGTAGGAATCAGGGGATGTAATCCCTATGGGGTATGCAAAGCTGAGTAATCAAACTTGAGAAAGGAATTTGATGCGAAAAATTTAGACTTTGCAAACTTGAAAAAGACTGGGTACAACTAAGAGAGAAAAGCGCTTTAATGGACGCAGAGGCTAAGAAGCTGAAAAACGAAATAAAGGAAACATTGCTCATTAAAAAACTGAGGATGGAAAAGCAAGTTGTGTACGATCATACTGAAAAATTAGAAAACTATCTTCGTGAACTGGTTAGTATGATGTCGTGGCTTGGACTGCATATTGCCAAATGTGATGACCAGGGTAGCGCACTGCAAATAATAGAGTGCGCGATACCATCACCACAATGGAAGATGGGGATTCTCTGCGAACCATGGTGGAGGACGGGGTGGAACCCCGCATGGGTGGTGTGAACATCTGACTAGCCATAGGAAGAACAATCTTAGCGCTCCAGGTAGTTGAAAGGGGGTGCGAGACTATAAAATATTCTGCCTAGGAGCTGCGTGATATTGGAAATGCGTGGAGAGTCAGAATGTCACAGGGTTTGCGACCACACATGCAAGGTTATGCTGCCACATGGGTTGACTGGGAAGTGGCTATTGGTGTCACTATTCATGACGGGATGTTCGATTTGAGGCCAAATTGAGTGGGTGGTGGGCATTTAAGACATGATTTATGGGCAAGATTTGGAAAAATCTGCCACCACGAAATCATTAATGCTCGAAATTAGGGGGAACTGTTGAGTTAAAATTCGAAAGGCACTATAAAACTCAAAGGGTTGGCCATCAAACAACACTTGGTCATTTGAGAATTGAGCACTTGAGTAGAGCACAGAGCATTGAGAGCCGAGCGATAATTGAGCCCCTGAGTTCATGAGAGACAGGATACAGCCTAGAGACGATGACAGCCACTAAGGATGGGTTAGGAATTGAAGAAGTAACCACCGGCGAGGCCACTCAAACCCAAATGGTGGAGGATGTTCCAGAAGGTGTTGGGGTGGTGACAAAAGTCCCCAAATCACGGTGAACACCGAGGCCCAAGAAGGATAAACAGGCAATGGGTCTAGTATGCATGTCCTCGAGGAATCTGCGGCACAACAAGCAATCCATGGAAGAGAAGGGGAAAGCAGTCACAATAGAAATGAATGAGGAAGAAGAAGAATTGCAGGCCTTGATTACCACAGTAGTAGAAGAAGAAGAGGTGGAGCAAGATATCCAATTGTCGCACTCTGGACGAAACGAAGGATCCAGATGAAACGAAGAGTTCAATCAAGACCTCGCTCCTCCCCGATGGCATTGTATTTGAGGGTACACACCTAGGCCGCATGCCAAGCATGAAATTTGAAGACTGGGACCTTGCCAATTGCGAAAGGCTCCACACCTAGAGACCGCGAATCTGATGAAGCAGAATGATGAGGGGACAGTGATAACGTTAGAGCCACAAAAATGTCTGCGCAGTGTGGAAAAGGCTGGGTTGTTGCACTTATTATGGATACCACATTTCCACCACGCAACCATCACCATTTTCGTCATCAAGAAACTACTCTTCCTGGTGCATGATGGGTGTCTATGGCTGGAGGAGCCTATTCCCATCACAACGGACCTCATCCACCATATTTCTCAGCTCCCCTATAAAGGAAAGGACCCCATGACTATAGCCAGAAAAGGTAGGAATTTGGCTCTCACAGAAACTATGAAGGAAAAATATAATCTGGAGAAGAAGAAGAGGGGCTACGCCATCTCTAGCATCAATGACAGAGCAGTGCATGTAGCAACCCCACTCCTGGCCTGCAAAATTAAGACAAAGTGCCACACCGATGAGGTACCAGCGCCAGTGGTCGCACTGGTCGAGCAGTGCATGGAGGGGGTCCAGTTCAACTGGTCCGAATTCCTCTACGAGGATTTTTTGGCAAACTATTGTGAAGCCTAGGAGCAGGGTAAAACTTTTCACTATGCGTGGTTGTTATTATCCATATTGCTAGTAGCGGGAGAACTGCCAAAGGACAGTCAGTGCCCCAACATTGATAGAGAGTTACTAGAGGCCACGAAGTACACTTCGCTATGGGCCACCAAGGACATGAAACAGATTCGTGACACCAAAATTTTCTAGGTGCTCATGGAGGCAAGCATCTGGATGTGGATCAATTGGAGGCCACACTTGTCACCTACAGTGCACAATAGTCTACAGAGTTTTGCAAACTTCAAAGCTAATATGCACAACATTTATATCAGGGTGTGAAAGGATCCGGCGAAGCAATGGACAAAGCTACCATTTGTAGCCACTGACGATGTGATTTTTATTATTTCGAAGACATGGCCTCCCGAATGGTATGCCACAGACCTGGCAGATCTGGAGAAGGCCGCAGCCCAGAAGAAAAAGGACGATGCTAAGCTGCACGCCATTCAATTGGCAGAGAAAAGGTGGAACCAAAAAGGAGCAGTTGAGGTAAGGGTAGCACGATAAGCAGCACAAAAAGCTACTAAGCAGAAGAAAGCTACAGAAGCAGTAGCAGCAGTGCAAGCAGCAGAGGCAACAATAACGCAGGCAGACAATGGCCAAGCAGTGTCCTTAGGACAGGAGGCAAAGGAAACATAAACAACAGAAGCGAGTGAGAACCCGGGGGCCTCGTCCGCACAGTTAAAGCACCCGTGCATCGCAGAGAGATCGGGCCCAAGGAGGAAGGTCAAGGCCTCGAATTTGGTCATTGAGCCAATCACCTTAACCGAAGTGTAGAAATTCCCATTGTAGATCAATAGATTATGAAATATACTAAAACACAATACAAGATCTACTTCTACAACACTTTGACGAAGCTTAATCAATTTGAGCTAGATCACTCGAACACATATAATTGATAAGAAGAAACCAATCACACATAACAAAGAAGAAATAACCAAGGGAAAGCCTCGACTTAAAACCCCAACTTTGTATTATCATACAAGTGGAAATATAGTCTGGATTACAAAAAGAATCAACTCACAAGCTATCCTGCTCTCTCTACAATCCATCTGCTGCTCATAGATAGTCAAAGGCCTCTCTCAAACTTTCTCTTCTGCTCTCCAAGCCTCCTATTTCTTCGCACAATTTTCCTTGGGGTCCAGTGCAGCCACATGTGTGAATTGGCCTCGTCACACACTCACTAACCTCTGATCTAACTGCGCAATATTGAAGGAGATAAATCCTTCTCCATGGATGAGCTTCCTTTATAGGAAAAATCCATCCAACTAATAGTACACTGTCCATCCTCTGATCTCAACTAGGTCTCTGTCTAAACTGACATGCATGAGTTATTCATGAGATAATATTCACTTATATGAAGTGCAACAGTTATATGCAAGCATGCATTAACTAACTGAACTCACATTAATTTAAACAAACTGTTTAAATCAATCTAACTAGACTTGACTCAGTTAACTAAGTCAACTAATTACAACTCAAATTAGAACTCATCCTTATCTCTTTAACTGATGGATAAATTCCTCAATTAATAGAGAAACTGTTGCATGTCGTCACATAGACTTCATGTTTGATTTTTCACAACTAATTAACTCATGGTGAATTAATTAATTTATTTTCAAATAGCTATTAAGTTCAAATTCAAATTTTACTCCTATTTTAGTCCAGGGCTGACTAAAATTGGAATCCATCCCGAACTGCTAAAATAGAAATGCTATTTTTAGCACTTCCATTTTTCATTCCTTGTTGCTCAATCTGGTACCTGAACTTCTATTTATAGCCATTCTATTTTTAGCATTTATTGTTGCCATTTTCAACACTCCCTCTCAACAAGAAAGGCATTCAACTCAAACCCGAACTTGTACCTTTGGAATGCTCTGCATGCAACACTTCTCCTAAGTGTGGATGCTCTAGCAACTCTAGAAACAAAAAAACTCCCAACTTACCTCTTGGTTGGGCTAGAAACATACTTTTATGCTGAAGTTCTATCTACTGCTAACAAGTGCTCCCTCTCTGACCTCTGGGTTGCTGCAACACTCCATGCATCTCGCACTGTTGCACACCTCTCTGTGCCATCCTGCACTAGTGCAACACTCTTGTGCCTCTCGCATTATTGCAGCCTGCTAGCTCTACACTATCTTGGGATTCCTGCACTGTAGCTCTCTCTGCTGCTCCATACTCATCTATCTCTACCCAATCAGTCAGTCCTGCTACTCCTTGTCGGGGCTCCTGCAACAAAGTTGAATCAAAGAGGTTGGGTACCTCAAGGATCTTGCCCCTATTCGAGCCTTCTTGGGACGATCACTCCACATCACCCCACCTCCTACCTGGAGGTATGGATGCATGTGATCCCTGTGCCCACTTGTCTCAAAATTTCCCCCTACTATAGGTCTTTGCATGAGTGGATGCCTCCACTTGGTCTCCTCTTGGATTCTCCAGTTGTGGCTGCTCCACAACCTCCTGAAGCTGCTTCACCAATTGTGGCTCCTCCACAATTGTCTCATACTTCTTCTAGCGCTGCATGTTGCGAGGTAATTTACTCTCCCTCTCAACCACCAAGTATCTAACCTTTTCCTTGCTCCTCAACGCTTTTCATGCATCTTGTACCTCAAGTGCATACAAGTGCTTGGCTAGCACACCAATCTGTTTCATCTTTCCCGCTGTCATGAAATTTTCTAGAAAAAGAGCTGATTTAAATCAGAGATATCTCACTCATCCGAACTCCAATTCAGCCAATTTTTTTTTTTAATTTGGGTATTTTTTTGTAAGGAATTCAAATCTTCTATTTTTTTCTAAAAATTTTGCACAAAAATTTTCAGATCCTCTCTAAAAACTCGCGGCCTAATTTAGTTTTTCTTTGAATTCTCTTCTTCGTGTATATTGTTCTCTTCTTTGATCACCTTTGCTCTGATACCATGTAGAATTTTTCTATAAATTAGCTAGCTCCGATACCATATAGAATTTTTCTACAAAACCTCATTCTGATACCATGTAGAAATTCCCATTGTAGATCAACAACTTATGCAATATACTAAAACAAAATACAAGATCTACTTCTACAACACTTTGCGGAAGCTTAATAAATTTGAGCTAGATCAATCGAACACATATAACTGACAAGAAGAAATCGATCACACATAACATAGAAGAAATAACTAGGGGAAAGCCTCAGCCTAAAACCCCAACTTTGTATTATCATACAAGTGGAAATATAGTCTAGATTACAAAAAGAATTAGCTCACAAGCTATCCTTATCTCTCTGCAATCCCTCTGCTACTCATAGATAGTCAAAGGCCTCTCTCAAACCTTATCCTCTGCCCTCCAAGCCTCCTATTTCTTTGCACAATTTTCCTTGGGGTCCAGTGTAGCCGCTTGTGTGAATCGGCCTCTTCAAACACTCACTAACCTCTGATCTAACTGCGCAATCCTTAAGGAGATAAATCCTTCTCCATGGATGAGCTTCCTTTATAGGAAAAATCCATCCAACTAATAGTACACTGTCCATCCTCTGATCTCAACTAGGTCTCTGTCTAAACTGACATGCATGAGTTATTCATGAGATAATATTCACTTATATGAAGTGCAACAGTTATATGCAAGCATGCATTAACTAACTGAACTCACATTAATTTAAACAAAATGTTTAAATCAATCTAAATAGACTTGACTCAGTTAACTGAGTCAACTAATTACAACTCAAATTAGAACTCATCCTTATCTCTTTAACTGATGGATAAATTCCTCAATTAATAGAGAAACGGTTGCATGTCGTCACATAGACTTCATGTTTGATTTTTCACAACTAATTAACTCATGGTGAATTAATTTATCTATTTTCAAATAGCTATTAAGTTCAAATTCAAATTTTACTCCTATTTTAGTCCAGGGACTGACTAAAATTGGAATCCATCCCGAACTGCTAAAAATAGCAATGCTATTTTTAGCACTTCCATTTTTCATTCCTTTTTGCTCAATCTGGCACTGGTACCTGAACTGCTATTTATAGCCGTTTTATTTTTAGCACTTCTATTTTTAGCATTTATTGTTGCCATTTTCAACACTCCCTCTCAACAAGAAAGGCATTCAGCTCAAACCCGATCCTGTACCTTTGGAATGCTCTGCATGCAACACTTCTCCTAAGTGTGGATGCTCCATCAACTCTAGAAACAAAAAAACTCCCAACTGACCTCTTGGTTGGGCTAGAAACATACTTTTATGCTGAAGCTCTATCTACTGCTAACAAGTGCTCCCTCTCTGACCTCTGGGTTGTTGCAACACTCCATGCATCTCACACTGTTGCACACCTCTCTGTCCCATCCTGCACTAGTGCAACACTCCTGTGCCTCTCGCATTATTGCAGCCTGCTAGCTCTACACTATCTTGGGATTCTTGCACTGTAGCTCTCTCTGCCGCTCCATACTCATCTATCTCTACCCAATCATTCAGTCCTCCTACTCCTTGTCAGGGCTCCTGCAACAAAGTTAAATCAAAGAGGTTGGGTACCTCAAGGATCTTGCCCCTATTCGAGCCTTCTTGGGACGATCACTCCACATCACCCCACCTCCTACCTGGAGGTATGGATGCATGTGATCCCTGTGCCCACTTGTCTCAAAATTTCCCCCTACTAGAGGTCTTTGCATGAGTGGATGCCTCCACTTGGTCTCCTCTCGAATTCTCCAGTTGTGGCTGCTCCACAACCTCCTGAAGCTACTTCACCAATTGTGGCTCCTCCACAATTGTCTCAGACTTCTTCTAGCGCTGCATGTTGAAAGGTAATTTACTCTCCCTCTCAACCACCAAGTATCTAACCTTTTCCTTGCTCCTCAAGGCTTTTCATGCATCTTGTACCTCAAGTGCATACAAGTTCTTGGCTAGCACACCAATCTGTTTCATCTTTCCCGTTGTCATGAAATTTTCTAGAAAAAAAGCCGATTTTAAATCAGCGATATCTCCCTCATCCGAATTCCGATTCAGCCGATTTTTTTTTTTAATTTGGGTATTTTTTTGTAAGGAATTCTTATCTTCTATTTTTTTCTAAAAATTTTGCACAAAAATTTTCAGATCTGCTCTAAAAACTTTCGGCCTAATTTAGTTTTTCTTTGAATTCTCTTCTTCGTGTATACTGTTCTCTGCTTTGATCACCTTTGCTCTGATACCATGTAGAATTTTTCTATAAATCAGCTAGCTCTGATACCATATAGAATTTTTCTACAAAACCTCATTCTGATACCATGTAGAAATTCCCATTGTAGATCAACAGCTTATGCAATATACTAAAACACAATACAAGATCTACTTCTACAACACTTTGCGGGAGCTTAATAAATTTGAGCTAGATCAATCGAACACATATAACTGACAAGAAGAAATCGATCACACATAACATAGAATAAATAACTAGGGGAAAGCCTCAGCCTAAAACCCCAACTTTGTATTATCATACAAGTGGAAATATAGTCTAGATTACAAAATGAATCAGCTCACAAGCTATCCTTCTCTCTCTGCAATCCCTCTGCTGCTCATAGATAGTCAAAGGCCTCTCTCAAACCTTATCCTCTGCCCTCCAAGCCTCCTATTTCTTTGCACAATTTTCCTTGGGGTCCAGTGTAGCCACTTGTGTGAATCAGCCTCTTCAAACACTCACTAACCTCTGATCTAACTGCGCAATCCTTAAGGAGATAAATCCTTCTCCATGGATGAGCTTCCTTTATAGGAAAAATCCATCCAACTAATAGTACACTGACCCTCCTCTAATCTCAACTGGGTCTCTGTCTGAACTGACATGCATGATTTATTCACGAGAGAATATTCAGTTATCTGAAGTGCAGCATTTATATGCAAGCATGCATTAACTAACTGAACTCACATTACTTTAAACAAATTGTTTAAATCAATCTAACTAGACTTGACTCAGGTAACTGAGCCAACTAATTACAAATAAAGTTAGAACTCATCCTTATCTCTTTAACTGATGGATAAATTCATCAATTAATAGAGAAACTGTTGCATGTCCTCACATAGACTTCATGTTTGATTTTTAATAACTAATTAACTCATGGTGAATTAATTAATTTATTTTCAAACAGATGTTAAGTTCAAATTCAAATTTTACTTCCTATTTTAGTCCAGGGACTTACTAAAATTGGAATCCATCATGAACTGCTAAAAATAGCAATGCTATTTTGCAATTTTTAGCACTTCCATTTTTCATTCCTTGTTGTTCAATCCAGCACTGGTACCTGAACTGCTATTTATAGCAGTGCTATTTTTACCACTTCTATTTTTAGCATTTCTTGTTGCCATTTTCAACACGAAGGTGATCTCCATGACATCGTCGAGATGGTCCACGATGTCACAAGTGAAGCGCTCTAGGAGTTCATGCAGGAGCATCAGACTATGTTGAGGGCCGCTAGGGCGCAACTACAGGAGATACAGGTGCAACCCCCTTAGGAAGGTACCCTGTAAACACACGTCGCATCAGGAACTTCAACGACAAAGCAGATGTTGTGCACAAGGATGGCGAATACATTAGTGTTGCCAGAGGGATCTCTTGTGTTGTCCAATGTGATGGATCAGTTGTTGATTAGCATGATGAAAGGCCTTTGCCTTAATTTGGTTGCCCTTCCCCGGGAAATGTTGTATCAGTTACAGGATGGGATAACGGCAGAGCTGCAGGCCAGGGAGCACTGCACGATCCAGGTTCTTAGCGAGCAAAAAATAAACATAGAACAGCTCAGCTTGCAGTGCGACGAGTTGGTGTTACAAAATCAACATTTGGTGCACATGGTAGATGAAACTTGTCGATGTGTCCTAGAGCTGGCCATCGCAGCAGATTTACTAGTAGAAGTGCGGATCCACAGTTTGGCAACTAGAGTTTGCGAGGTCAGGGAAGAGATGACAAAGGTGCAGTTGGAGCTGAATCTCCAAATCACGAAGCTGCGGTTGAAGGCGTAGCATTCCACTCCCCTGAAAATCAGAGAACAACACGCCAGCACTATTGTAGCAGGGTTGGAAGATATTGGAGGTGCAATGCGCAACTGTACCGACATGTTCGAACAGGCACTTGAGGTCCTCACGACTTTGCAAGAGGACCCCAACATCCAGCCACTAGTGACAGAGGCGTGTGAACTCCAGCAATAGTAAGACAACATCAAAGGAACTGCACAGACAGTAGTCCTCACTCAGTAGCTTGCGAGGATGTAACAAGCCAAGGCATTAAAGGAGTAGGTGGGTGCAGCACGCCATAAGGAAGCAGTTCTCAAAGCACGCGTTCAGCCATGGATTGACGAGGCATTCACAATCATGACGAATATTGGAGGGGATCGCATGCACATTCAGGGGATGCATGCGCAGATGCAGGGCAGCACACTGGGCACAGAGGTCTCAGAGAAATGGATGCAGCAGGTCCAACAAGCAACAGCTCAGTGCACTACAGACATCAGGACCATTCGAGACCAGTTGGAGGGACTCCACACCAAGATTGCCGCTCCAACAGAGTGACTCGAGGGTGAGTCAGAGTGTTTGTGTTGGGGGCCTGTTGGGCGTGGAATCCTCCCACAGCATGTTTTGGTGCTCAAAGCCCAAGTTTTGAGTGATATTATTGTAAAGCTCTGTGAATTGCAGGCGCAAAATGTATGTTAGAGTCATAGGGCTTTCCGCCCTGTTATAGACATTTTTGTGCCTAACAGCATGGAGCATGAAATGTCAATAATCTGAGGGATCCAAAGTCCCTAAACATGTTGTTCTTACCCTTAGAGGAACAAGGTCTGCAAACCACAACACTGAGAATCAGTTCTCCACCCAAAAACACTCAAAAACAGGCTATTTCTGGATCATGTCAGCTGCTCCACTGAGCATCTGCGCTGAATGTCAACTGCTCCTCCTTGTACCTGCACTGAAGGTCAAAACTAATGAAGGCTACCTGTGCTGGGCGAGATTGGCCAAGTGGCACAGTCATTCTGCAAGGTGTCAACTGCCCAGGAAGCTTCCAAACTGACACTTGGTTCAAGGAATTCGCCCTATGATGAGTAAGAAGGTCTTGATCTCCAAGTGGAAGCAAGATTCTCCAAGTGGACTCAAGAACTGAAGATTAACTAAAGTGGGAGAGGACACAAGTCAGCTTCAGGCCAGTCTCAAGATGACTCATCCTTTCTCCAAATCTCCTATATATAGAGCTCTCTCATGAGGTCTAGGGAGGCTGGAATTTTGTGTAAGTAAGGAAGTGCTGTTGGTTTGTGTATAGAGCTATTGGGTGTTTTTCTTGAAGGAGGTGAAGAGGAGATTTCTTTCAGCTGGGAGGTGTTGCTGGATTGGGCCCATTGTGGTTGTAACTCTCTCAGAACTTTACTTCTATTATCAATAAAGTATTTGAGGTTCTTCTATATGCATGTGTCTTTATGATGAATGGATGCTTGTATATTTGATTTATGCTAATCCTATAATCGATTATGGATGTATGCTTCTTGTAGTTTCCTTTTCTTGTGCTTTTACAGGATCTGTGTGTAGCTGGGCCGGTGAAAGGGCAAGGAGCTAGGAGCAAGCGGCAAGGAGTGAAGACTGGATCGACTATTAGCGCAAGATAACGGTTAGTAGATCATCCTTTTCTTCCCTCTCTCATCTCATAAAGAAGAAACTTTGAATAGCTTTGCATTCAGTTGTTGCTGGAGTACTATCACCTTCAGAGTGGGATAGAGGCATTCTGCATTAGATACTTTTCCCCCCAACAAATTGGAAACTCCACTGGGGAGCGTATCTTGTTGGTTTGTTGTGTTTCTTTCTATTCATTTCATAAACAAAGGGAGTACCAAATCGAACTATGTTTGAGTCCATTAAACACAAAGTAGAGGGCAGCTACTCTAGCTCAGTTTCTGGGCAAGTTTATGATTTGAAGAGCTGATCCAAAAGGACTCTAATAAGCTCTTAGTGGTAGCTTTTCATCCTCCTTTACATCCCTTAGTGTGTCCTTGACTGATAGCTTCTGATTTGAGCAAAAACTGTGAATTTTTGAGCAATCTGTGACCCGGAAACCAAGACGGACGAAAGTCTCATTCTTCATTGCAGGCTGTACAAAGGCAGTCTGCATTTCAGCGCAGTTCCCGAAGGGGCTACCTGCGCTGAAGGTCAAACAGGCAGTGTTACACCTGCGCTGGACCAGTCTTGGCTTGAGTTACTGAGGTTTCCTGCTGTGTCTTGCCTTGTTTTCACTATTGTTTTTGCTGTTTGTTGCCAGTCAGTAGGCCTATCTGAAACCATCTTCCTTTGTCATTATTCCACCTCAGTTGTATAAAGAAACTGTATTTGTTCTTTTGTATTTCTTGTGTCATTTACAGTTTCCCATAACGAAAGTGAACCAGTCTTGCATTGACCTCTTAGATCTAGACCTGTGATTAAGTGTCGTTCTGATCTTAAGAGTTAGTTTATTTGTTGTTCATAGCTGATTGAGTTTGTCGCTTTCGTTATATGGTTTGAATTTATATATTTCTAAGTGTCGAAACAAGTGAATCGTAAGGTGTCTTTCGATTTTGGACAAACTTGTTTGCTTTCGCTTGAAATTGAATTCAAAGTTATACAACAGCTTTCTTTTTGCATTTCATCAACATTAAGAAAGAGAAAAGAAATACTTGCATTGTGCATGTGCATTATGACAGTTTGCATGTTGATTTAGAAAAGTGCATTAGTGTGTGCTCTATGATCTGTGTGAAAAGGTGTTATCTTCCTTCTCCCTCAGTAGTTAAGGTTTTCAAAGTTGAAAGATTGAAAAGCTTGCTTATCATCTTAGATTGCATTCAGGAGTGTTTCTATACATCTCGTGGTGATCCATAAAGGCAAACTGCTAAACAAGATCAACCTTAAAATAAATTGAATTTACATAACAACGCATTGAAACATAATGCAAACATCTAGAGGTCTAAGCTAGAGACGTGTTCCGGCGTCGTTAAACGTGATATCTTAGCGTTGAGTGGTTGGGTGATTCCTCCACGGTGAAGCGATAAGTATCAATACGGACTTGTGCTCCCATGTACCGTCGCGTATATATTGGGAGACCCCTATAGGATCAAAGCCTTTATCCATAGGAAACCGTGTCGGCCGCCCTACTGATCGCAATGCAGTGAACACAGCATTCACGAAGATCGACCACTCGTACCGTAAAACATATTCTGTGGTTTTGCGAAAAGTTTGGCACACCCTCTACCTAGAACTCCAGAGCAGTTTCTTTTGGCCTTTTTCAAACTCTATAACTGAAAAAGTCCATCCGAGCATTTGTCACTTCGGGCTCGTTAAAACATCGAAGGAGACTAGAGTCATCTTTAGCTTTTTCTCGACTCTTAAAAAGTGAAAAAGCAAGTTGTGTCTAAGCGTCGTTATAAAATTTATTTTAAACGGAACATAATCACGTCCTATTCCCGCGTTGATCTTAAGTTGAGAACATGGAACGCCCCAACCAAGGAACTCCACATGATGGAAATCCTAGTCCTTTCTCCTCTTGGGGAGAAGTTGGCCTGCCTGTTTGGCTATTCTCAACTAGTGTAGTTCAGAACACCATGGTTCCTGAGCAGTCGAGTCAATAGTTAGATGAGTCTAGAGCCTCCCACCAGCCTTCTACTTCCTCTAACCCTTCCTCCAATCCTTCATCTTCAAAAGGTAAAGCTGGCAAAAGCCAAGCTCCTACGGAGAAGAAGGAAAAGAAGAAGAAATAGAAGAAGAAGAAGGAGCCTAAGGCGACTGGGGGCAAGCAAAAGACATCTGACAAAAACCCACACACAGCACAGACCGGGCCTAAATCGCGAGATTGTCCCTGTATTCCCGGGATACTAAGGGACTGGTCCCCTCGTCTGCACAATTCGGGAGCATCAACCTCTGATAACCATGTTGATTGTTTACCGTCAACCAGCGAAAGTGAAGGTTCAAGACAAAGAGGGGGAGCAAAATCCCCCTACAGACTGTGTGAAGGCGGTCACGCCATCCACTGTTGTCCCTTCTTAGACGAAGCGAAGAGAGTTTTGGAAGATCGTCCGGTTTCTCCGGTAGTACTTCCTCCTGGATACAAAAAACTCGTGCCAAGTCCTTCGTTGGTTGAAAATACAGCTGGCCCGCTCAAGTGGTCAGCTGAAGCGTCAGTCATTGAAAATGAACCTACTGAATCCAGACCAGACGAAAGTCTAAAGGTCTATACGGCAGTTGACCCGGTTCTTCCTTCAGAGGTTTCATCCTCAAATGACACCGTCACTGAAGATTCATCTTCAAGTGACACCCTCACTGAAGAGAAAAAGGATGACACCATCCAGATTCTTTTCATCAACACAGATTCTGATGAGCATCAGAGCAATGCGCCCACTCCTTTATCGCAGGAAGGAACATCGTCAGGATCGTATCCGGCCGTGTATTCGGTCCCACCACCAAGCAACCTGGTTGTGTCCTTTGATTGGAACCAACTGGGCAGACCCCGGTTACCAGCCAGTATACCATTCAGAATTATAGTCCAAATTTATAGAATGGTGATGGCTGGAACTATCATTGATGAAGGGGCATCTATGAGTATCCTTTCCTCTGTTGCTTGGAAAGCACTGGGTTCCCCGGTGCTTTTGCCTGAGATAAGAAATCTCTCGGGCTTTGATAAAGGAACCAGTCGACCATTAGGGATCCTCCCCAATGTGCCTGTTACATTGAAAGAGAAGACCGTTAATTTGAACGTGATGGTCATTCAAGGACCCTTGGATTATAACCTACTCCTTGGACGTGACTATATATATTGCATGGGAGCTATAGTCTCCTCACTCTTTAGAGTAATGTGTTTTCCACACGAAGGAAAGGTGGTCAAGCTCGTAGACCAACTTTCATTTCCGGGATCACGCATCGCAAATAGTCAAATACCAATCCTCAATGGTCTATTCACCCAAGAAATGTCTCCACCCCCAGTCCTCCTTCCCGATGAATGCGAGTGATTCGGAAAGATAGAAATGGAACCCAGGGGGCATGCATCCTGGTCTGCTTCGGGCAGAGGAAACCTTGGGTATAAAGTAGAATTTCCGCGAAAGAATATGACTAGTCCGTACCCCGTCCGTGGATGGAAGAGGGGTTGTTCTAGAATAGGGTTCTTTTGATAAGGTTATTTGTCTGACAAAGGTCATTCAACTTTGTCTAAACAGGTAGGCTACCAAGGAAAGAGATTCTATTGCGGCAGCAAATGGTAACCATCTTTGGGTAAAAGACAAGCCTCACCCATTAAAACTAATGTTTTAGAGGATAAGTAGGGGCAGCCTCCAAAGAAAGGGATTCCTTTGCTGCAACAAGTAGTAACCATCTTTGAGTAACCTAATGATAGACATCGCCGAAGAAAGAGTTTCATTTGCGGCAGCAAATAAAACCATTCTTTGGGTAACCAGAAAGAGGCAAGCCTCCCTCAATAACATTAATGTTTTGTCTTTGAGTAGTGTTCTTCTCTTGTCGCAAGTAGCTGCTCTCTTGTCGCAAGTAGCTGTTCTCTTGCGATCTTGCAAAAGATCTGTTAAAATTTGGGCCGACGGGAAGACAAGTACCGCGTAAGACCCGTTAAAAAATAATGAGAAGACAAGTATCGTTAACATTAGACTAGCAAGACGACAAGTAGCTGTGAACACCCAAAGAAAAATAAAGGTGAAGGAGAGGAGGGGTAGCCTTGAAATTTTACCTTATACCTGGGGGCATGCAAACCTTTTGGAGTGTAAGCAAAGAGCGGTCATTGATCGTTTCCTAACTCACATAAAGAAAGGATGGGGGGCAAAGGTCAAAAATTGCCAAATTTAGAGCATAGCTTATGTGAGGTGCAAGCTCTATAAAAATTGGAATCTTGCAGGAAGACATTTCTTATCCTATGACTGGTATATCGAGCAGTTTTAGCATAAAGTTCATGCTCGTTAAAAAATAAACGCAAGATCCGAGCAGTTTTAGCGTCATAGTTCATGCTCGTTAAAAAATAAACATAAGCTTTTGAGCAAGAGTTTCCTCCAGAGTTCAAGCTCATTAAAAAATGAACCTATTCCGGTAAATAACCATTGTGATCGTAAATTTATTAGCCATAAAAGCCTTGGTCGTGTTTGCACCCGCCACCTCCATTTCATTTGGCCAATCGTTCACCTCCATATGATTGTTTACCCATTTTGAGGAACAGCTGCGAAGAGTGATTTCACTTAGCCATCCTTGTGACACTGCCATGATTGGAAAATTCCAACCTGCACCTGGAATCTGCTGCTATCCCTGTTTATCACTCGTTCCTCAAAAGACAAGTCTTCTTTGAGCTCTTTTCATCTAACTCGTAAAATATGAAAATTTTGCCGAGTTTTGGCCTTCCAGCTCGTTAAAAGGACCGGAAGAGCTATCCCTCCTCTAGATTTTAATCTTTTTGGACGTGAGGGATTATTGCACAAAAAGGTCGAGCGCTTGTTTTATTCGGCTCGTTAAAGTAATCGAAAACTCATCCCTTCTGTATTGTTTTATACTTTTTCGGACTTAAGGGATTAGATGACGAAAAAGGAATTGTGGAGTTAACTTTCTGTACCTTTTCAGACTCTCTAAAAATGAAAAGGACCGAGTTGTCTTTGTCGCTAGACTCGTTAAAATGATTAAATAGCGACAAACTTGTCTTTAGACGAGAACGAGTTTCCCTATCGCTAGGCTCGTTAAAACATAGCGATGGGCTTGCCCGAAGGGCAGGTTATAGAACAAGCATATGTTATCCTCCTCAAGCTTGACAAAAATAAAGAGGTACTGGTCAGAAATGACTGGGGAAAAATTGGGAGAACCTCAAAGCTTTGATGGTAGCAAGTCGCTCTTGAACATGACACTTTGTCCTCCATACCACATCGGGTTGGGTTGTTTCATTCACCAGTCTCATCACCATGGTCCTCGCCAAACCATCCGTATTTGGGGTAATGCTATCGATCCATCACATTAGTGTCGTTATATGTTCAAGAGATGTGTTCAGAAAGAGTCAACCGTGTCCCATCCACTGCCATACATTATCCTTCATCCACCCATGATCGCCACCCTGAATCATATTTCACAGATTGTTTTCACCTCCACTAAAGTCATTAGCTCCGTTCCGTGTCACTGATGTGGGATTCATTAAGGCCCTCCTTTGACGGATCGCTTCTTGTCGACTTCAGCTCATTATCCAAGAAGTTGATATAGGAACACCCCCCCAGTACTTTGAAGCTTGCATGCCTCAATGGCAAGTTTCTCACTTCCGGCGACAGGTATACATCAATGACCTTCGACCAGAAGATTTTGCGTGGTGTTCGACGCCAAGTCCTTTATTCACACCACGTGAATTGTACTGTAGTACCTTGAGGGTCATTGTCATTATTGGTGATTCCTCTCGCGCTTGTTAACGGTTTACATTATTGACCGGTAATCAAGCGATGTCTTTCCATGTTCGACTTCAGCGCAATTCTCACATGGATCGACTTGTACTTAGAGTGAAGATCGAATGAGATTGAAGACCCCGGATCTAGTTTCATCCATCTGGGCTGCGATATATATTCAGGAAATATAAAGACATTGGATATGTACATCATTGCAACAGATGATCATCCTACTCAAAGGATGATAATTTCAGCAGAGAATTATCAGTCTATTATCAGACGGTCGTCTGTTATGTGTACCAAAATGAATTTATAAAGCTGAGCATGGGAATGCCCGCCTCAGCTAGATCATGAAAGCAGAATGAAAAATAATGTATTGTATTGTATTTTATTGCAGGGCACCTCTCGGCGATTGAATGAACTTCGGATCCTCCTAATAAAGCATTTCACCTGATAAACGACCTCATACTTTAGGGGGCAACTGTTATAGACATTTTTGTGCCTAACAGCATGGAGCATGAAATGTCAATAATCTGAGGGATCCAAAGTCCCTAAACATGTTGTTCTTACCCTTAGAGGAACAAGGTCTGCAAACCACAGCACTGAGAATCAGTTCTCCACCCAAAAGCACTCAAAAACAGGCTATTTCTGGATCATGTCAGCTGCTCCACTGAGCATCTGCGCTAAATGTCAACTGCTCCTCCTTGTACCTGCGCTGAAGGTCAAAACTAATGAAGGCTACCTGCGCTGGGCGAGATTGGCCAAGTGGCACAGTCATTCTGCAAGGTGTCAACTGCCCAGGAAGCTTCCAAACTGACACTTGGTTCAAGGAATTCGCCCTATGATGAGTGAGAAGGTCTTGATCTCCAAGTGGAAGCAAGATTCTCCAAGTGGACTCAAGAACTGAAGATTAACTAAAGTGGGAGAGGACACAAGTCAGCTTCAGGCCAGTCTCAAGATGACTCATCCTTTCTCCAAATCTCCTATATATAGAGCTCTCTCATGAGGTCTAGGGAGGCTGGAATTTTGTGTAAGTAAGGAAGTGTTGTTGGTTTGTGTATAGAGCTATTGGGTGTTTTGCTTGAAGGAGGTGAAGAGGAGATTTCTTTCAGCTGGGAGGTGTTGCTGGATTGGGCCCATTGTGGTTGTAACTCTCTCAGAACTTTACTTCTATTATCAATAAAGTATTTGAGGTTCTTCTATATGCATGTGTCTTTATGATGAATGGATGCTTGTATATTTGATTTATGCTAATCCTATAATCGATTATGGATGTATGCTTCTTGTAGTTTCCTTTTCTTGTGCTTTTACAGGATCTGTGTATAGCTGGGCCGGTGAAAGGGCAAGGAGCTAGGAGCAAGCGGCAAGAGTGAAGACTGGATCGACTATTAGCGCAAGATAACGGTTAGTAGATCATCCTTTTCTTCCCTCTCTCATCTCATAAAGAAGAAACTTTGAATAGCTTTGCATTCAGTTGTTGTTGGAGTACTATCACCTTCAGAGTGGGATAGAGGCATTCTGCATTAGATACTTTTCCCCCCAACACGCCCTAAGTTTGAATGTAATGTCAACCTACCCATGGTCCATGGACCATGGGATTGTATAAATAGAGCAAGGTTCTGAGTTGTAAAGACATGATCTTCATGAGGATAGGATCTAATGGATAGAATGAGATAGAGAAGCATAGAAGAATATTCTAAGTCTGTCTTGGGTTGTAGTAGTAGAAATAGGCTCTACAGTTGAGTGCACAGAGGCCTAGTAGAGTCCGCAGTTAAGTGTGCGGACCCTTGCAGCTAAGTGCACAGGGTAGAGTTGAGTCTGTAACCGGAGAAGAGATAATAAAGAAGGGTTTTGTTACCAATTTTGTGCATCTGTTCTGAGTTATTACATGTTTGATATCATTTGAAATTATACTATTTATTTACTGCGTGCACTTGTATGAATGGTGAATATTGTTAAGTATAACTGAAAGCATACAGACAAGCTATGTTAATCAACTAATATCGGGTTACTATTAAGGACTTGGGTAATAACACTGTTTGGCCCCTGAGTAGGGCTACACGAAGACAGTATCTCAGGCTACAAGGTACATGAAAGTACGCGCAGCAACGTGCGTAACCACAGGCCACATGAAAACCATCAGACATCTCCAGGGTTCAGAAACCTAGTTCTAGCACCCTCCCATACTACTTCGGGTGAGACCTCAATTCATGCTCCGTGGACTGTTGCCGAAAGGGCCATTAGTACTGGGATTTGTCTGGCTAAATCACCTCTAAACCTGGGTCAAGCCCCAACAAGCCAACATGTGGGTTACTTCGGCTTCCCCACTTACCCCATGGACATACTTGGTTCACCTTTTGCCAACTTAGTCAAACACAATCAAAATTTCAACTTGATTGTAGTGTTTTAAATCTGAGAAGGGTACTTTAGCTCGCGAGTTGAATATTTTCAGAGTATAAGTTTTCATCTCTAGTGTTTCTCCATTGCCAACATGCTTGGACAGTACCCCAGTGGAGTCACAAATGAACACATGCATTGCTCCAATGCTAGTGAGCATGGTTAGTACCCTAGTGGAGTTGCATGCCTCAACTCTCTATGCAGGAAGCCTTTCTCTTCTTTTTCCTTTATTTTTTTCAAGAGGAATGTGCATAGGCACTTATTTATTTTTGGGGCGAAAGAGGGATCTCGACTTATTGAGAGCGCGAGAGGTTGTTCCTTCAAATAAGTAATGTAAGACCTCTAACATAGGTTTGCTCATTTAGATTTTCCCCTTCTCCATTTCTACTAGTTGGATGAGCTTGAACACACAGAGAAGAGGGCCAAGTGTAGTCATGGGGCTTCCCAGTGTGGACATAGGTTCATGGTTGGAACAAAACTTCCCTTGCAGAAGGTTTGTATTTTCCATCAAGACTTCATCGACCAAATTTTATAACTAAGCACGGAGAATATGGACACAAGACTGGCGAAGTGTTGCATTGTCACAAGTCTCTTCAAGTTTCAGCCACATACTCTATTCAAAAGGTAAAATGTAGTGGTTAGCAACACTTACTTCTGAAAAAAAAGTATTAAAGTGTCAAACAAACCTAACAAATGTAACAAAAATAGTAAGAAAAAAAATGAATTAAAAACAAAGATAATAAGCAAACGAAACGAAATGAAAACAACAAGCAACAAGGAGACTATGTACATGGCACGGGGTAGAGCCCAACCTACTGGGAGTGATGCTTGAGATCTTGGCCATTGATAGGAAGGTTGTCAATCCTTCCATCAAGTGATGACATATGGTACATGTGTGGGCCACGCTTTTCATGGAACAACATAAGACTACCAAATTCCGCTACCAAGTTTCTGAAATTGATGCATAAACGAATTTCCTCAAATTTCTTACATGCAGAACTTAAATTAGAAACCCATGTATGGTGACGAACTTTGTAAGTAACCAAAATTTCCAACAATATAGTCCATTCTTTCTGTATAAGGAGTTAAAACAACATATGTGTTTTACCTAAATTTTGTTGTAATGGTTTGGCTCCTCCTTTACCTGGAATCCAATGTTGGGTTATTTGCATGTCGTATGTACTCAGGTCGTCATCTACCCACATGGACACATCCCGATACTATTTGATTAGGTGGTCAAAAGCTGACCACTGTTGTGGTGTGCATTTTGTACTAAGACTAACTATCTTCGATTCGTGATTGGTCCCCAGGTTGCTTTGTTTGTTCATATTGGTGGGCTTTTGTGTTCTGCCGTTTCCTGGCCCTTGACCAAATTTTTGCAAACCATAGAGCTTGTTGAGAGAAACCAACCCCTTGAGGAAAAGGTTTCCTTTCTAGCCCTCAGCTCTAGTTTTCAGAAGTTGCTTGTGCTTACCTTCATCAATGGCTATGTCCTTGAAAGTATCAACACTATTTGCGGAGTGTAGTATCACTTTGAGTACGACCATGTTGGGGCTGATGGTCCTTCGTAAGCCCAACACAATTGCTTCATACTCAATGATTTTTTTTTTGCATTCGAACTCCAAGCAACTTGAAATCATTCATTTCCTGTTGTTTTGGGTGACTGAGATATAACCAATCCTTGAGCCTTCATGTGTCTTTGATTCATCAAAATCCATGGCCCACAATTTGTTTATACACGGACCATTTGACATGCTTATAATACTGCTACTACTGCTATTATTGGTACAGTGAACTGTACAAGTTTCATTACCATAAGCTGGGCAAAGGAGTCCCAACTATGCGTCTGGTGAGGTTGGAGTTGGCCATGCAGAATAACACTCCAAAGTTGTCTCCAGGAGGTAGTTGCCAAACATGAGTTTTTCGAAGGCCAACAGTTCATTCTCACCATTAATTGGAGTTTCATTGTGTTTCATATACATCTTGGATAATACTCGGATTTGGTTGCATTTTCCCTTGTATGGAAGCCACATGTGAGACCAATCTGTAGCAAAATATTCATCTAGCTTACTGGACCAGTCTCTGCTGAGTAGCATACCATATGCTTCCAATATGTCCATAACAACTATGTTGATGAATTGGTGGACTCGACTGTCATGAGATAGTCGGATGATCACGTCTCGCAGTTCACCAATCACCGGTAGCGATGTTCAATCAAGTTGGATGATTCACACGAATGTCTCACTCCATTATGCATTGATCTTCTTAGCAATGGAGAGCAGCATGATGTTGGTTGTCTTGCTAGAATAAACCAAGAAGTTGTGAACATTGTAGTTAAAAACTTCAAATGAAATTAGGAATGGAGGGAAACTTGAGTTTTCGTTTTCTATACGAAGTGTATTAAGCATAATGGACATTGATCTAGGAGGTGTGCTTGCTCCCTTGTTGGTAGGGGTTGCGTTTTCCATTGATTTCTATCTCAATGCACGCAGTAGGATGTCTCGCTGACTCTGGATCTTAGCTAACTCGAAAAAACTAATGTTCCCCTGAGTTTTCTTCATGTCATCCACAATATTGTAGTCCAGATGTGGTAGGCTCACTAAGGTGTCCGGGGTAGGATTGATGTTCATGTTATCGGGTAGAGTGTTCTGTAGGTTTCTTCTCATGGAGGTACTCTTGTCCATCGCTATCTTCCCAGATTTGTTTTGTTTTTTCTTCTTTGGGGCGGCTAGTGGTTTAGCCTTCCTCAACAACAATCTCACCTTTTCTTGTGCTTCCCCAAGTGTAAGGGGAGCCCCTTTACTCCTAATATTGTAAAGATTAGTTTACTTTTGGGGCTATTTCTCAGTTTTCATCTTCGACATTAGTTGTGAACACTGATACGTGTTCACCACATGCCCAGAACTTGATGCTTCATCAGGTGCAACCTCTTCGTCATCATTAGTGTCTTCTGGATGCTCTTGCATATTTCTTTCCATGTCGAGTTTATGACTGTAGAAAGAGCTAACGAATCGCTTCCAGTTCGAACAAGAGTTCTCGAGGTGATTTTCTTCATGGAAAGAACAAAACTTAGGATTTTCACACTGTTTGAGCTAGAACACAAGCTTCTGCATAGTTTTTGGAGTGAACTGGTTGCTACTTGATGATCTACTTTCCTGTCTCTATCTTGGCTAATGGTTGTTTGCAAATGTGTCTATTTTCCATTGTTTGAGCTCAAACACTTATGTTGTCAAGTTCTTGACAAGGTGAGTGAGGGTCTCAATATCAGTTGCTTCCTTGTCTCTACCCTTGCTTGCCACTGCTTGTGACTTCTTGCTTGTGTCTTTGGAGTCCTTTGTTGGTTCATCATCCTTGATGACTCCAATCGCATGCAGGTCTACAACTTGCAACTTGCTTAATGAACTGTGCAATGTTGGTCAGCAGTGCGGACGTGTAGTAATAAACAGTCATGGAGTCATGAGGTTTAGTGTCTGCCGCAAACTTGTTTAATATGCATGTAAACCTCTAATTTAAGTCTTTTACCTTTTCTTTTCCCTCCATCTTGAGGCTTCCCAATTCTTTGAGTGGCATGGCTGGGGTCTTGTCATCAGCAAAGTTTTCAAGGAACATGTGTTTGAATGCACCCCAGTTTTGTATAGAGTTTGGTGGAAGGTTGTGGTACCATGTAGCTGCGCAGCCATACAATCTACATGCTACTTCATCATTCCATACCTCAAGGGTCTGCAGCTATCAGTAGAAGTTTTCCAAGTGGTCTTCTACCTTCACCGTGCTGTCAAGGTTGAACTTGATGTTCATTATCTCCGCTCTGTTCAACATCTTGTGCAGAACAGCCAGGAGCTAATGATCCCTAAGTCATGCATTCCAAATTTGGGTCAGCCATCTCTTTTTCTTCGTCGTCCTCCTCCTCTCTTTTAGAATCATATGGTTCTAGGTCTGAGTCCGTTGGTTTGTCTCTGCCTCTGCCTCCTGTACCTGAGTTCGATCCCAGGATTAGAAGAGTGTCTTATTTACCTTGTCGAAAGACTGGAGGTTCCTCTTTGTCTTCAATAGCTTCTGCCAGAACTTCGATTGTGGCAAGGACTGCTTCTTCCACGGATGATACAAAAACTCCTGTAGGAGTGGCTTTTGGCTTTCTTGATGCGTATGGAAGATGTTGTATGCTTGGGATCAGTCTGACTTTTTTCATGAACTAGTGAGTGATGGGACAGGCATAGTGAAGTTGTTGATATAGAATCTCATGTTCAATCTTGGGTGGTGAGGAGTAATGAATTGTAGAGTCGCGTGTAGGTGAGAGGGAGTGCAAGTTACTGCCTTGACCAGATGGTTTATGAATGAGAGTGAGAGGATGTTCATCCATATACAACTAACTACCCTCCTTCTAGCACCAGAAATGTTGATGGTGCTAGACCCACCAACATTCAGGGGATCACCCCAGTATGAAGTCCCAACTAGACCTCACACCATTTGGTGTGGGTTGTCCCATCCAGTATTATGGTCTGGTTGCCATTGTCTTAAGGATTTTCCTCAACTCTTTCTTGTCAACACACGAGAGTGGCCTGCATTGTCTTTGAGAAGTGAGGTTCACGTGCTTGGTGATTACTAGTGTTACTTGTGTCAATGGTTCATTCACTGTAGAGGGAGAGGGTGAGAGTGAGTCCCAAGTCAGTTGGGAGGAAGCTCCAACTCTGCTAGGAACACACAACACAACATGATGTGCACAAATTTCAAAGGAGTAGTCCACATGGATGCAGAAGTCACATCACACAAGGGAAGATGACATGTACAACACTCAGGAGATGAGTTTGCACGAGTGCAATGGTTGTTACAAGAAGTTTTATGTGAAAGGTCTATCTAATATCCGGGGAGATAGCCACCACAGGTGAGACAACGTTAAGCGCATTTACAACAAATTTTCATTAACAGATTATGCATTACAACAAGTGAAATAAGTTCAAGTGTTCAACACAGGTTAAAGAAACATGCATTACACGTGTTCAAGATTAGTCTTACAACAATTACAATACATGTGTTAAAATGTGCTGGCCTGTTAGTAGGCTTTTGAATTAAGCAAAATTTCCAAGACACCTTGTTACACCATAAATCACTAATCCCGTGCGTGGGGCATTGGAGTCACAACTTACTCCTCAAAGAAAAAATTACAGACTCTCTTGGCTATGTGGGAGGATTTGAGGTGAAAAAGTCCTTTACATGTACAAATGAGGGGGTATTTATAGCCAAGAGTGAAACCAACCCTTGTGGTTGTTCGAATACCCTCATGACTATTTGACTTCCATGATTTTCGACTTTACATGACTCTTTGTACAACAAGTGGGTCTCTTGTACTTCCACGTTACATTACATTGTTTGAAAATATGGCCCACAGTAGAGATGTGGATGACATGACTCATGACACAACTAGACATGATAGTTTTGAAACATTCGTGCTGTTGTTGGAGTGCATGTTGAGCTGTAGTGCTGCTGGGTGATGGATGTCTTCATGGTGTGTTACGACTTCATCTCCACATGGAAAAGTGTGCGGAGTCTTCAATGGTTGTTCGTTCACTTGATGTTGTTTTAGCATGTTGCTTCTTGCTTGTATGTTGGAAGGCTTCATAGGCTCATTTGTTTGCGAAGGTGCATGTTCATCTGTTCATCCATCCGTGAGCACATATTTCATGTTTTCTCATCCGTCCTTCTGCGAACACATCTTTCCATGATCATCCATTCACCAACACATCTCTTTACATGCATCGTTCATTCGTCCATTGGTGAACCTTTCCTCCAGCATGTGCTCCCTTCGTTCTTCCCATTTGTCATCGCACCATGTTTATTGGTATCCCTATACATGCAGTCACTTGTGACAAGACGACATCACATCTAAAAACCTCCTAGTCTACCATGACACCTGATCATTTCAGATGCATGTGACTAGGAGAGGCAACAAGGTTACAAGACAGGATGATGGCTCCGGGCACTGCTGATGAAAACTGTGCGAAAGTCACTGGGTGATGAGGATGGGAAAACTGAGTCGACAACTGTCTGCAAGGTTTGGGTTGGTTAGAAGGAAAAATCACCCAAATTTTGGGAGGGACAGTCCAAGCTACGGGAAGGAAAGATAGAAAAAATTTGCACATTTTCCAGAATGGGCAGGCAGCGGGGCTTTGACAGCAAAATTTAAGCAATTTCTTGGAGGAACAGGCCGGTGTGTAGGGACGATTGGTAGATAGGATTTTCACAGTATTTTGGAGGAACTGGCCAGGAGCCTGGCAACCAAAACTATGCAATTCCTATAGGGAACTGGTAGCTAGTTATTGGGTCATTGGCAGCACAAACTGCACAATTCCCAAGGGGATAAGGAAGTTAGCTGTAGGGAGCTTGGAAGCAGAAACTACGCAATTCCTAGAGCGAACTGTCACTCTGCTGCTGAGAGATGCTTGTAAGAGGAAATGCACAGATCCTAGGAGGCTGACCTGCTAATTATCTCTGTGCGATTTCTGAGTTGAGCAGACTGCTAGGAATCATAAGGTCTTCTCAAGGAAATTGCACAATTTTCTAAATGAACAGCCAGTCGACTTTTGGGTGGACTAAATGGAAAAATTGTGCAATTTTCTAACGGAGACCGAGACAGGAACTAGGTGATTGTCCAACTTGTCTACGCAATTTACTCTGTAAGCAGAGTGGGCAAGGTCAGTAGCCTCTACACAATTTTTTAGGGTGTTATCACTCAGAATTTTCTCAAGGTTAAAGAAAGAAATTTTCGAGTAACTACAAACCAATATTTTAGGCTTAGGCTCTAGCCAACCTCAGTCTAGAGAGGGTTCTCTCTTTATGATTTAACTTTGTTTTTTATGGGATTTTAGGCTAGTTCTTATTGCTCATGGGATTTTGATTTTGAAATTGAAGATGGGTGGTGGAATTCTCGAAACAAATGGATAGAGCTAGCTTCTTCAAGCCATTGGGCTATGAAGTCAAGAAAAGGGTAGCTTAACTGGACTAGATCACTAAAGGGAGTGTTCACTAGGCAGGCTAGCAAAGCAAAAGGCAAATCTTCAGGTTCAATGGATGAGACAGTCCTAACCAGGGTGAAAGGGCAATGAAGAATCCTTAGACTGGGATCAAGATGAAGAGAAAGAGTTGATCATGAGGAAAGGGCAACTAAGAATCCTTTACTATAGACCGAGGGGGAAACTATGGAAGTAAGGGAGCATTTAAGAATTCCCTAACTAAGATAGTTTAGCAGAAAACATTAAGAATGTAAACAGTCAAGACAGAGTGAATTAAAGCAAGTTCTGAAATATCATTCCTAGTTTACCATTCAGATTTCATAGAAACAAATATGATTATTAATAAACATAAATAAAAACAATAATACACATGAGAGAAAATACTTATTTGATTTCTGCTTTACACAAGAATCCTGTGAAATGTCTTCACTTTATTCCTTGATCTAGAAAGCCAATCCAGTATTGATACAATAGCACTTTAACTTGATAGGAAAATGTCTACAGAAATGTCTTTGAATCCACCCTAAATACTTCGAAATGTGAAGTATTTATAAAAATTCTAAATAGAAATATCTTGAAAAAATATCAAGATTGGTTTTACAAATATCTCAAACTACTTTACAATATTGTATAGATAATCTTCGGCAAAATCACATAACCAATATTTTGCCGACGCGTTTCGAACCAACCAGTGTGGTTCATCGTCAGGACAAGTTGAAGAACCAATCTAGCTTAGCTTGATTAAATAGAGTGTGCAGTGCGATGAACCACACTGGTTGGTTCGAAACGCGTCGGCAAAATATTGGTTATGTGATTTTGCCGAAGATTATCTATACAATGTTATGGATCACAGAAGTCTAAACTCCTTAATACTTTACAATAATACAACTTAAATAAAGTACATTCAAAACTAATGAATCTATTTGGCACTACTTTTATGGATTTATGGTGAAAAAGAAGAGAATTTTGAATTTGATAACAACTCTTAATTGATGATTAGGCATCCCAGTCACTAACTGCATCCTTTCTTTGTGCATTTTGCTCCAGCAATTCTGCAGGATTAGGGTCCATTGATACCTTTGTATATCTCAATCTGTGATTAATATGTAAAAAGTGAAAGAGGTTATTGTAGATACATATGTTTTTGAGATAAAACTCTCTCAGTTTCCCAAAATTCATCTCTAGTTGTTCACAATATTCTCTGCAAAAAGATGTCAAAAAAGGACTTTGCACAGTTCAAACAATAGGTTGTGAAGACATGCACTTATCTCAATTTTGCTAATACCTGTTTAAAAAGTGAGATAGGTTTTTGTATATTGGCCAGTTATGAACACAAGCCTCCTTCAGTGTCTCCAAATTCATCTTGTATTGGCCACAATATTTTCTGCAAAACTATGACTTAAACAGGAAATTTCTGAAGAATGTACCATTTCTGCTCCGATTTCATCTTTTAACTATTTCTCATTTTTAATTTGGATAAACTTCATTGTTGCTGGTGAAAGTGTTTTCATCTCTATTTAACCCTTACTGCCTCCATGTTTACTTTTAATGTTTACTTTTACCGCTCTATTTTTTCATCTATCTTCACTTTGACATGAATCTGTATGCTTTGTAATTGTCTTCCTTGTTGTTTGTCTTCATGCTAGCTTCTTTACTTGACTTGGTCTTCAATGTGATACTCTTTAACCCTGATACACTTTGACTATTCTTTACTGTGTCCTTTTACCTTCACTATATATTTTAAGTTTTTACTATCTATTTCAACAGCAAATCATTTAATTTCAGGTTTCCTCTGCTTTTCTTTTCACTGTATGTTTTATTTTCCATCTCTGTTTGAATAGATTTAATAACAATCTCGGAGTAAATACGTCTTATGACTAGTATTAAGATTGTTTATCCAAGGCTGCAGTCTTTTGATCGCCTATAAAACAAAACAAACTATTAGGAAAACATTGGGTTCATAGGGAGGGTCATGAATGGATTTATCAAGCTTTATATGTCTATGGAGCGAGTCCAAAGTGATATCGGGAGGTAAACCATGTTTGAATTCGTTAGCAAAGGCTTTAGGTGGCGCAGAAGGGTTACACATGGATTTACTGCACAAACAAGCGAAATTGAGCAACACTGGGTTTTTTGTGTTTAAACAAGTAAAGGTTTGATTTGTTTAAATTTTGGCGCAAAGTGAACAGTAGACAATTTGTCATGTAGCAAGTGGCAATATGTAGTTTTCTTCACACCACTTTTGGGTTCTAGGTGATTTTGTGGGGAGGCCGTCCAATTCCATTCATCGAGCACCACGTTGCATCAGGGGCCTAGTGGAAAACAACACATTTTTGGCAGGTAATGTTTGGGTTTCGAGCCCATTTGAAATCAACATGGGCAATTGGATGTGGAGGGGGAATATTGTGTGGTGATCGGGTGCGGGAGTTGCATGGAGGGTAATGGAGGGGCCCTGCGGGTGATTAATCATGGTGGTTTTAGTTTAATGAGGGTTTAAGGCGGGGATTAACACATCGGGCGTGATTTGATTGGTTTGACTTTAATTAATCATGGATTGATTAATTATGTCCTTTGTCGGGGTTTAGGTATAATATAGTTTATATTTCAAACTAAGTCTAGGGATATTTAAATTAAAGGGATTTAATAAATACATATGGGAGAGGGTATTTTATAGGAATTACTATATATAAAGTTAGAAATTAATATTAAAATGGTGGAGAACGAATTGCGCTAAGCATAATGTGTTTTTTTGTTTTGTTTTCTTTTTGCATACATACATTATAACTTAGGCTAAAAAGTGTTTTTTTTGGTTTTTTTTTAGAAAAAAGGGGTTTACATGGGGGTAATTGTTTTTCCAAGGAAAATAGAGTTTTATCCTTTAGGAAAATGGGTTTATTTAGGGAAAATAAGGGGAAGTCAAGGGGCGAAAATGTTTATGAGGGTCTTTTTAGTACTTAAGATCTATAAGTCATTAGGCCGAGGGTCCAGTCCCTTTAGATGTCAGATAAATGCTTTGAGGCCCTTTGACTTAAGGTTTTGGGTACTTAAAACTTACTGTGGGAAATTAGTTAAGTAAAAAGTGAAGTGAATGAGGGAAGATAATTAATTTCCTTTGTAAGTTTTACACATGCTCAATTTCCCATTTACATTTGGAACTTAGATGATGAGAATGATTAATATGTTTTTTTGTGTAACAATCATCATAATTTCTACAACATTTCTTTTACTTACCCATCTACTCACCCTACCATTTTTACATCTTTTTATTAGGGTGCACATAAGTTTCCAAACCCTTATCAAAACATTTTTCCTTTTTCTTTACAATAGAAATCTAACTAAATCTAACCTTATTACATCCAAGGGCTCAGATTAAACAGTTGATCTCCCTTTATTCACTCTACCTAAACTAATCATCTGCCGAGATTACACTGTTTGGTCGGATATTTACTCTCTACCTATAGACATAAAATTGAAAACATGAAGTAGCCAAGTTTAAACATTTTTACTATCATGGATTGTGGCAAAGATTATAAGCTGCACACAATCATTTATTCTGCAATAAAGTAAACTAGGAGTGGCATTTTCGCTTACTCAGTTTCATGGTCTTTTTTATTTTCTGGGGGTTCATATTTTTTTTATTTTTTTTTTATCTTTTTTGACCTTTTTTGTTGTTTTTGTCCTTCTATTATTTTTTTAGGACATACCCTCTTTACATTTTTTAATTTTTTGAATATGGAAAACATTTTCAAAAAAGCAAAGGTATGTACATATTACAGGTTTAATCTCAGCCATCCAAAAATTATGACTCCTATTGGTATAGGAACCTAACAGTGGCTCCACTTGGGCATGGAATTTCATTGTGAAATGTCAAGAATGCCTTCAACTAGTAGCGTGATCCATTGGGCCAATCCCACACATGTATATGCTTTATTGTATAATATTTGTGACTAAAAATTTTGAACTGAAAATACACCCTTTTCTACAAATTGAAATCTAACACATGCTTAGAGTATTGAGATTATTTTCACTCGCCTACCTACTCTAGTCTAATAAAAGTAATGCCATATCTAGTAATAACAAATTTCCAATGCAACTAGTCAAGTAAATGGATACTTAATAGAAGTTTGCATTCCACTTTTCTAGGTAGAAAAGTAAATTCAAAAAATGGCATTTTAACTTTTCCACCAGATTTAATAGCTCTATTGATGAACTTGGAAAACTCTTCTTCTACTAATGACTACAATATATGGACCAAAGGATAATGGTCATCCTACCATATAAGATCTTCTGGATGATTGGCAATAGGAAAACAAACCTCATTCCAAATTGCTGCTTGATTTAAGTGATTAGCTAATTGTTTCTCCTCCTTGTTATCCACTGTAACCAAGTGTTTTGAATGCTCTCTATCTTCATCAAATATAACAACCATATCATATACTCAGGGAAGTCGCTATCATTATCTTTGTCATATACAAGCTTGCAAGGGAGTTGCAAACTCTCATTAATTTCAGATGAAAGATCATGATCTATCAAAGTATGTTGTCATATTTTATTTACATCCAAGAAGAGAAAATTTGAGAGATGTTTTTCATCAAATAAATTTGATTGGTCTTTAATTTCTGAAGAAACCACTACTTGCTAAAGATGCTCTTGTGGATCAATACTTTTAAGCTCTACCGCCTCTATCTTGTTGGGTCCCTATAATACTAGTGATTACCCCATTACTATTGTAGTTAGACCTCTTATTTATATTGTTATGCCCCTATTACCCCCATGTTGTTATTTTTGTGCCCCATAGAATCCCTCTGTTGTTATTTTTGTGGCTTTATATTATTATTGTTAGGTCGGTTGGATTATATTGTGACTCCTTAGACTCCTATATATAGAAAGGAGGTTTTGTCATTTGTATCATCCAAGAATTGCTCATTTATGTAATGTAAAGGAGGTTGCCCCCTCGAAGAGGCTGAATTCTAAGGCGTTGATCTATCTTTTCTATCTTTTCTTGAGCTGGTTTCATAACATTTGGTATCAGAGCTTTGGATTCTAGGGTTTCGCTACTCCAAACAGGTCATCGTGGCATTTTCGCTATAACTTTTTTTCTGTGATGTTTCAGAAGTTGCAAAAAAAAACCCACTTGAGAAGAAATCACGCTGAACCTTGGGTCCAAATTTCAGAGCTTTTTGCGCGATATTTGCGGAGATATGATCTGAGGAAGTTGGTCTTTTTGCAGACTCCTGAATTACATTCAAAACAGGTGACGTAGGGAAAATCGTCATAACTTTCTCTCTGGGGATTGGATTGAAATTTCATAAGAATGTACAGAAATAGGACGGACTTTAGTTTCTTTTATGTGTGTTTCAGATCCAAAGGTTGAAACAGTGACTCGTGGCACGTCGTACAAATTCGCTCTACTGAACTAGTCTAAAAGCAAGTCACTGTGGGAGATTTCACATAACTCTTCCTTGGAGAATCCAATTTGGGTCAGACTTGTGGCATTCGAAAGAGGATGCAGAAGGCTACTATAGGTCACAATTTCAAAACTGGATGATCCGAAATTACAGAGATACATTAGATTCAATATCAGGCTTATATAAAGTGAAAAAAGGTGTGTAGTTTTTTTTAAATTTTTGTGTAAGCTTGTTTTAACGGAAATCAAAGGGCATAGTAAAGCATTATTATCGGATAACTGATGCCCTGAGGAAAGAAAATTCAAACACCTAGTAAGGAACCTGAAAGCTCTAGCATGACTCATGAAGAAGAGGAATAAATGCTACATGATATATCAAAATTACAAGAACAGGTGCAACAAATGTCACGCTCACAAAAGCTAACAAAAGCTAAGATAAATGGCGTGGAATCTAAGATAAATGGTGTGGAAGCTAAGATGGACGATTTGAAGATAGATTTGAAGACAGATTTGAAGAGAGACATGGCAAATTTGAAGACAGATTTGAAGACAGACATGGCCGATTTGAAGAGAGATTTGACAAATTTTCTACAAGAAATACTTACTAATGGTGAAAAGGTTGTAAAGGAAACTCATGATGTGAACAAAATTAATGTTAATCATGATTCCATAGACTCTAATGTTGGATCGAAGACCCACCATATTCCAAAAATCGATATGAGGAAGTTTGATGGCAAGGATCCCGCCACATGGATATTACAGATGGAGCAGTTCTTCGATCTCAATAATGTGCAAAACACACAAAAGGTACGTATGGCAACTTTATATTTGGAACCAAATCAGTTTGTATGGTATCAATGGCTTTGCTCTCGTAAACAATTTATCACTTGGGCAATTTTTACGGAAGAATTGATAGCACATTATGAAGATACAAAAAGCAACACTTTTTTTAGCCAATTGATAAGTCTCAAACAAAAGGGTTCAGTAATGGAGCACATTGAGGAGTTCCAAAAATTGAACATAAGGGTAAAAGATATTCCAGAGGAGCATAGGATTGATGTGTTCATAAGGTCTTTAAAGGATAATATCCAACATGATGTTCGCCTTTGGGAACCTGATTCATTAGAGAAAGCATTCAGGTTAGCAAGAAAAATGGAAAGCAAAATTATGGCAACCAGGAAGCATACCACTCACAACTATAAAGACGGAAGTGTTTTTGCCCCTAGTCTTCCACAACCTATAAGGTTGACACCACAACAATTGGAAGAAAAAAGAGCAAAAGGGCTTTGTTACAGTTGTGATAGCAAATACACTAAAGGTCATAAGTGTGCTGAGAAGAAATTATTCTACATAGATTGTGAAGAGGAAGAAGAAAAGGAGCAAGAAAGGTCAAAAGAAGAAGATATACTCCAGGAACAAAGCCTAGATGAAGAAAAAATAAATCCAACCATATCTTGTAATGCATTGGCGGGAATTACCACTCCTCAAACCATCAAGATAGAAGGACAAATCAAGAAGAAAAAGGTAATAGTGTTGATTGATTCAGGAAGCACCCACAATTTTATTCATTGTAGGGTAGCAAAAGAATTGAATTGCTTCCTATATCCAGCACCAGAGTGTCAAGTGATGATTGCAAATGGAGGAACAATAAATTTCTCTGGAAGGTGCCATAATATCAAGCTATCCATGGGAGAATATGTATTGACTAGCCCAATGCTTTCCATTCCAATGGGAGGTGCTGATGTTGTACTAGGAGTCCAATGGCTACAATCCTTGGGTACAATAGCTTTTAATTTTCAAGAACTTTTCATCAAATTTTCTACGAAGGAAAGGAAGTTGAATTAAGGGGTATTGCAGGGAAACCAGGAAAGATAATCAGCTCTAATGGTATGACAAAGCTTCTAAAAAAGGAGCAAAGAGGTGTAATTGCACAATTATGTTCGCTAGATGTTTCCACATCGGAATCATCTATTTCTCCAGATCTCCAAAAAGTCCTGGACAATCATTCCAAGGTATTTGAGACTCCCAAAGGTCTCCCACCTATGCGTGATCATGATCATGCTATTCATCTGATTCCAGGAAGTGTTCCTCCAAACATCAGGCCGTACAGATATCCCTATGTCCAAAAAAGTGAAATTGAACGTATGGTTGCAGAAATGCTAGAGGCTGGTATAATTCAACCAAGTCAAAGTTCTTTCTCTGCTCCAGTAGTATTGGTGCACAAGAAGGATGGATCATGGCGCATGTGTCCAGATTATAGGGAGCTCAACAAGCTCACTATTAAAGATAAGTTCCCCATTCCTGTCATTGATGAATTACTGGATGAATTGCATGGATCAATTTACTTCACCAAGTTGGATCTTCGTTCGGGATATCATCAAATCAGAATGAAGATTGAAGACATTCTGAAAACAGCATTTAGAACTCATGAGGGTCATTATGAATTTTTGGTCATGCCTTTTGGCCTTACTAATGCACCTTCAACATTTCAAGGTTTGATGAATTCAATTTTCAAACCATTCCTTAGAAAATTTGTGTTAGTATTTTTTGATGATATACTAATCTACAACAAGTCTTGGAAGGATCATGTTGAACATGTTGACAGGGTGCTACAACTATTGGAGGAGAAACAATTATATGCAAAAAGATCCAAATGTTTCTTTGGAGTCCAGGAGGTGGAATATTTGGGTCATATTGTATCTCATGAAGGAGTTAAGGTAGACCCTAGCAAAATTAAAGCCATTAAGGAATGGAAAATTCCCACATCCATAAAGCATCTGCGAGGATTTCTTGGGTTGACAGGGTATTATCGCAAGTTTGTTAAGAATTATGGGAGAATAGCAGCACCTCTAACAACATTATTGAAGAAAGATGCATTTTCATGGACTCCGGAAGCAACAAAGGCCTTTGAACATCTTAAAGAGGCAATGTGCCAAGCACCGGTCTTAGCTACACCGGACTTCACAAAAACCTTTATTGTGGAATGTGATGCTTCAGGAAATGGAATTGGTGTTGTTCTAATGCAAGATGAAAGACCCATTGCTTTTGAAAGTCGTCCAATCAAGGGAAAGTTTTTAAGCAAAGCTATTTATGAGAAGGAAATGTTGGCAATACTCCATGCACTTAAGAAATGGCGACCCTACCTAATGGGAAGACACTTCAAGGTAAAAACGGATCATGATAGCCTTAAATACTTTTTAGAACAAAGATTATCCTCTGAAGAGCAACAAAAGTGGGTCACAAAGATGTTGGGTTATGACTTTGAAATCATCTACAAAAGGGAAGCAAAATGTGGTGGCAGATGCACTCTCAAGAAAGGATGAGGATGTGGAAGCATTGTTGTGCACCATTTCTATTATCCAACCAGATTGGATAAACGAAGCAAGGGAGGAATGGAAGAATGATGAAGAAGTGTGGGCACTTATTCGAAAGCTACAACAAGATTCCAGTACGTCTGATACATTTAGCTGGCAAAATGATTCATTATGGTACAAAGATCGCTTATACCTCTGTAAGAATTCCCAGCTAAAACAAAAGATTCTTATGGAATTGCACACTTCTCCCTTAGGAGGGCACTCAAGATTTTTAAAAACTTACCACAGGGTTAAGAAGGAATTTTTTTGGGATGGCCTTAAATCAGATATTCAAAAGTTTGTGGCGGAATGTTTGTTTTGCCAACAAAATAAAGTTGAAACAATTAAGACACCGGGTCTATTACAACCTTTATCCATTCCAAGCCAACGTTGGGAGGAGGTTTCAATGGATTTTATCACAGGTTTACCCAAGTCTGAGGGAAAGAGTGTCATCATGGTGGTAGTTGACAGACTTACCAAGTATGCACACTTTTGTGCATTATCACATCCATTTAAAGCCAGTACAGTTTCTACTGCATTTATGGAAACAATTCAAAAGCTACATGGAAACCCAAAGATTATTGTAAGTGACAGAGATCCCATTTTCACTGGAAATTTTTGGACAGAATTATTTTCTTGTCTTGGTACTCAGTTAGCTCATAGCTCATCTTATCATCCTCAATCTGATGGGCAAACTGAGATAGTAAACAAATGTTTGGAAGGATATCTTCGTTGCTTTGTATCTGATAAACAGACACAATGGGTCAAATGGTTGCCTCTGGCTGAATGGTGGTATAACACTTCCTTCCATACAGCAACAAAAATGACCCCATTTATGGCACTTTATGGGTATCAACCACCATCCATCACATCATATTTAAGAGAAAATTCTAAGGTTCAGGCAGTGGAACATCACATCGAACATCAACAACAAGTCCTCCAACTCTTAAAGGATAACCTCGTGTTGGCACAAAATAGAATGAAACAACAGGCAGATCAACATCGCAGTGAAAGAAGTTTTGATGTAGGTGATTGGGTATTCCTACGGCTACAACCATATAAGCAAATGTCCCTAAAGCAAGCTAAGAAGGATAATAAATTATCACCAAAGTATTATGGTCCGTACAAGGTGTTGCAAAAGATTGGTACTATGGCATACAAATTGGAGCTTCCTGCAGCTTCTCGATTGCACCCAGTTTTCCATGTTTCATGTTTAAAGAAGGTTATAGGCGACAAGCTCCCAGTTCAAACAATATTGCCAGAACTTGACGAGGAAGGAAAAATTATATTGGAACCGGAAGCAGTCACAGAAACAAGAACTCGACAGCTACGAAATCGATCAATTTCAGAGTATCTTATCAAGTGGAAGAACTTATCCGCTGAAGATTCCACATGGGAGGATGAGAATTTTATGCAAAAGTATCCAGAACTACTCAAGCGTTGAGGACAACACTTTTTTGAAGGAGAGGGGCATGTTGGGTCCCTATAATACTAGTGATTACCCCATTACTATTGTATTTATACCACTTATTTATATTGTTGTGCCCCTATTACCCCCATGTTGTTATTTCTGTGCCCCATAGAATCCCTCTATTGTTATTTTTGTGGCTTTATATTATTATTGTTAGGTCGGCTGGATTATATTGTGACTCCTTAGACTCCTATAGAAAGGAGGTTTTGTCATTTGTATCATCCAAGAATTGCTCATTTATGTAATGTAAAGGAGGTTGCCCCCTCGAAGAGGCTGAATTCTAAGGCGTTGATCTATCTTTTCTATCTTTTCTTGAGCTGGTTTCATAACATATCTCCAGATCACTGGACTACTGTTTATTTTCACTGCTTTCCTCTACTTGAGCAAGTTCAGGGAGCTGAATTTCTTCTTTACGCTGATTAGTTGGTTGTGCTGGAAGAATTGTTTCATGTGGGGAAACTTCATGGATCTATAAAAATCATACATCATCTTTTTCTTCCCGAGGAGAAGATAATTCAAGCAAGTCTTATACTTTTTGAAAAGACTTTTCTTCTAAAGCCTCTAATATTTCATCATCCATGAACTGATCATCATCATAGTAATCTTCTAGATATTGAATAAAACTTTCAAAATTGTCACAACAGTTTTGAACTAGCAACAGAGATGAATAACTTTCCTTGTATTTGTCATGAACTATAGTATAAAATGCTTTAAGGAACATATGCTAGAGGCTAGTAAATTTTCACCAAGATCTAGCCTTTTCCTCTAAAGTTTCCATAAATATTTTCATAAGACAATCTTCATGGAATTTTACTTTAAACTTTCGGATGTGCATATGAAACCTTAATAAATGTAAAGCAGCATCGTCTCCTATTTCATCTTTAAAAAATGGAAGATTCTTTGACCAATCAACGTTGGGCATAGGATTTGGAAAACCTGGAACCTTTGACTTGTCCAAAGGAGCATACCTACATTGTATTCTCGAGTTCATCTTGAAAACACTCAATGCTAGAATGGAGTCACCATAGGTTTTCAACAACTATGGATTCTCTTACCAGTGGAGTCTTGATTATTTGAGGCTTCTTGATTCGAAAGTGATCATCATAAGATTCAGAAGGATGTTGTTTAAACGGATAAGGCAGATATATATTTACAATTTACAAAGGAAAATAATTTAAAAAATTAATCTAAAATCTTCTCTAAAATACAATATACATCGAAAAACTTTATTAATGAGAAAGAACATAATGTCTTGGATAAAAATCCAAGTTAAAAGATTGATCTTTTCACATAGTTCTTTCAGGTTCATTCCTCCAGTGGAGACTTGGTTGTGGAATTGATTTGGAGTTGCCAGGTGGATGATTTTAACCTTTGTGTGTTTGATCACTGTCCACCATCATAGATCAGATCTAAACTTGTAAAACATTTCTGAAGAAAAATTTAGTTCTCCCTAGTATGGTTGCCACTATGTTATCACCCAGAATTTTCTCAAGGTTAAAGAAATAAATTTCTGAGGTAACCACAAACTAATCTTTTAGGCTTAGGCTCTAGGCAAGCTAAGTCCAGAGAGGGCTCTCTCTTTATGATTTAACTTTGTTTTTTATGGGATTTTAGGTTAATTCTTAGTGCTCATGGGATTTTTATTTTGAAATTGAAGTTAGGTGGTGGCATTCTAGGAAGAGATGGATAGAGCTAGCTTCTTCAAGCCATTGGGCTATGGAGTCAAGAAAAGGATAGCTTAATTGGACCAAATCACTAAAGGGAGTGTTCACAGGGCAGGCTAGCAAAGAAAAAGACAAATCTTCAAGTTCAATGGATGAGATAGTCCTAACCAGGTGTTATCACTGAAAATGCTGTTGTCAAAATTTTATAGTCTAGCTTAAAATCAGGGTATTTTCGCAGCGCCAGAATTCTTTTTAGCAGTTTCGCAGCGCTACCTGTTTGAGTGGTTTCGTAGCGTGCTACGAAACTGGGGTTTTGTTTGAGTTTTCAGTGAAGGTCCAAATCCTAGCATGCTTATTGTACAGAGTTCTACTTCCCTCCAGGAATGTTGATGAGAGCAGTGGCAGTATGTTCAAGGAGACACCTTATGATGATGCAGCTATTGTAGGATTGCCATCAAATACATTAAGGGAGTTATCTCTGAATTCTGGCTCATGGGTGATTGTGAAAGATGTACATACTAATGTGGGAGACTTGCAGGAGATTTTGTGTTGAATCCTCTAGACAAAGAATCTATTAAATTTTATAAGTCATAGAGTGTTTGACATTTGGGATTGTCTTTTCACAATCTGTAACTTCTTTCACAAAGCAGGGCACCACAATGGATTGAAAGATTTGAAAAATATTTATGATAAAGTTCATGTTCACACCTTGTTCATGCTGCAGAGTACTTGGTAATTGTTTTGACAGACCTTGGGACCAGTTTCAAACTTGTAGAAATTGTCCATGAAGGAATTCAGAAATACTCTGAAGCTCTAAAAGCAGATAGCTGCTATGTTGTTGCTTAGTATAATTTGGGGTGGTTTATTAAGAAATGAGCATATCAAGCCTAAATCTGGCTGAGGCATTGACAATGGATGGAAGAAAGAAGCCTTTGATATTGGCTAGCACCAATGGAGTTATTAATTCCGCCTTGCTTTCTGGAGAACATGATGGCACCATGGATGGATCTAAGAAATACAGGGGTTTTTAAAATGGCTGATATAAATGAACATGTCTTGAGTATTATCGAGCACGTTGGTTCATTATTAATGCTTATATTGAAGACATGAAAGTGATCTTTTCAAATGCAGTGATTAATGCCAAGTGTCGAGTAGTTTTATATGCTACAAGGCCGCCATTATTAGTGGCACAAGAGCTGGTTTTAGGTTAACTGGTGTCGTTAAAAGGGTGAGTGCGCATTAAATAGAAATAAAAGAAGGATGGCGCAAATGGCAGAGTTCGAAATAGATGAATTTCCTTTGTCAAGGTGGATGGTATTATTTAGATATTGTCTTCTACAAACGTGGTAACGTGCCGGTTACATGCTCCAGCTGGCGACCAAGAAACTTCTCAAGCTGTAAGCAAGGCTTCATCAGAATTTGAGCTCAAATTTTACATGCTAGGTGATGCCATGTCCTTTTTGAAGAACATTTCCTTGGATAATATCGCTGAAGATGTTGGTGATTTCCAGCCACAGAAGTTTTGGAGTTTAAAGAATTACCAAAGCACAAGTTAAATTCAGAGGGAGATTGTAAATATTCCAAGAACCATGGCTCTCAGAAGACTTGCGCTACATTAGATTACATTTATCACACTTTTGATAAGTATGCTATTAGTTCTGCACTCTGTAGCGGAAGTGTTAGGGGGGCGATGTGTATTTTGTGGATCAGGGTGCTCACATTGCATTAGATAATGGAATTGTGCGAGTCACCATATCAAAACCAGCAGGGATAATTACAGGCATACGTTATGGAGGGCTTGACAATTTGCTCGAAATTCTCAACAAAGAAACGAACAGAGGATACTGGGATCTCAATTGGAACGAGCCAGGAGGGAAGGATACGTTTGATGTGCCAAGTGCGATATTTTTTAAAGTGGTCGAGGCTAACAAGGATAAGGTTGAAGTCTCTTTCCTCAGGCCATACAATCCTTCAAGCAGTTGGAAGATGGTGCCATTAAATATAGACAAAAGGTTTGTTTTGCTTCGAGGGAGCAGTGGGTTTTACACCTATGCGATATATGAGCGTCCAACGGGGTGGCCAGATTTCAATCTCAATCAAACTCGTGTTACATTCAAATTGAGGAAAGACAGATTTCACTACATGGCAATTGCTGATAACAAGCAAAGATTGATGCCATCCCCGGATGATCGGATGCCAAACAGATGCAACATACTTACATATCCTGAAGCAGTTTTTCTCTCAAATCCTGGGAACCCTAGCCTTCAAGGCGAGGTAGATGATAAGTACCAGTACTCATGTGACAATAGGGAGAACAGAGTCCATGGATGGATCAGCTTTGATCCCATGGTTGGGTTCTGGGTCATCACTCCTAGCGATGAATTTCGTAATGGAGGTCCAATAAAACAAAACTTGACATCCCATGTTGGGCCAACATCGCTTGCAATGTTTCATAGTGCTCATTATGCGGGTGAAGAGCTATGTCCTAAGTTTCGTTCTGGAGAAGCATAGCAAAGGTGAAACTGAAGATTGGCAACATCAGCTATTCAATTTTGTGAGAAGTTTAAAGGAACACTGTGGTTTATTTAAATCACACAGCAGTTTCGTAGCGCGCTACGAAACTGCTGTAGGTGATGATTTTAAAGTGCAGAGCAGCTAGTGTGATACTGTGAGCGGGAGTTGAGGAAGAGAAGCACCTGTCTATTAATATCACTTACAGCACATCTGAAACATGGCAGAATTCCATGTCTGGGGTTATTAAAAGATTTGGGAACAGGCTGCTATACTTTGGGAGAATGTGGGAAACAAAGACCGTGAAAACAGAGCATTCTTCTTGATCAATTAATAAGCATACACGTAACTAGAATCCAAAGCTAGTTCGTTCTATGTACTCTCCTTCAAAGATACTTCAACCTAAACAGCTAAAGGACATGTGTCAAGAGCCAAAAAAGCATCATGCGACAAGGAGCAAAGATTTAGGATTTTGATTAAATGAAAACCATTTGTGATTTCAGTTTAGACATGTTGTAATTAATAAATTAGTTAGGCACTAGATAGGGATAGTGAATAGCCACCTTCGAGGCTCCCCTCATGCTGGAGGAGGAAGCTCGAGGTGGATAAGTTTGTTTGCCTATAAAGGGATCAGATTAGAATGTAGAAGGGGTTGGATATTTTATAGAAAAACAGAGTTGTTTTGGGCCATTGTAAGACCTTTTTGACAGTAATAGTAAAACAGTGTTATTCTCTTCTCAAGATTCTCGATGGATTGTCATGTTCAAATATAAGGATGGTGTTTTATACTTTATGTTCTTTTATAGTCTTGTTGTAATACAATCACTCAGAATTCATAATCATATGCTCTGACTTCCTGTGTGTTCAGCAAGCTATGTTTTGGTGGAGTATGTTTGACATGTAATGCAAAGAGCCTTGATTTCCATGAGATCACTATGTTTTCCTTGTTTACTTAATATATGAGACTCCATAGCCCAATGAGAACCAGTTTAATATGTTTCCAACCAGCTTTGCTTTCATGAATGAATAAAGAGTTAGCCATCTTTTGTAGTGAATGATTTTTATCAAGAGTGTGTGAGAGAGCCCTCTCTGATCAAAGAGGCTAAGCTTTAATCTAAAGATAGGTTGAAAGAGTTACATGAAATCTTGCTTGGTTGCAGCCCTCAGTAGTGATTTTGTGATAACATTTTGGTGCGTCTGCCGGGAGCTTAAGATTGAATTTCTGAATGTAGCAGGAGTTCAAATGATTTTCAAGGCTGCAAAACTACCTTGGCGACTCCATTGTTGAAGAATTCAAAGTTATATATTCATGGTGATTCCACTGGAGTTATGAAAGACCCAGAAGCTGCTCATCTTTGTTCAAGGTATGCGTGCATTGATTTCTCAGGAATTCATGGTTTCCCAAATCATTTTCCCAAGGATGCATACTTTCTAAGGAATGGTCCAAAATTCAACGGTGAAGATTTAAGTTTAACCTTGAATCATATATCAGATTTTTGTGAATTTACACAGCTTCTTAGAGTTAAACATGAGGATGTTTGCATTATGTTATTCTATGATTCACTTCAAGGGAAGTGCAAACAGTGGGTTGAATGCTTGCCTGCGGAATCCATTAAGTCATTTCAAGACCTTTGGCTCATGTTTTTGGAGGAATGGACAGATAGGACAGAGGTGGTGGCAGAATCTCCCTCAGTTGAAGGTTTTAAACAATGGAATAGTGATCATAGTACAGAAGAAACAAATGAATCTTTTTCTTTGTCCTTATCTTCATATCTGAAATCCTTTGACTGCAAGTCAGAGGATAAGATGAAATTTTTTGATGAAATTGCCAAAGATATTGAGAAAGAAATTGAAGGTTTAGAAGGAAAAATTCAGGCATACAGTTTTCCTGATCATGATTATTATTCTCAGAAATTTTTTATGGCTGAACGCATGGAGACTATGCTGGTTCCTCTCTCTTTCACGATTGAGGAACTGAATACTGTGGTTGAAGATCAGTTTGCACAGCTGGAAAGTTTCAAGGAAGGACAAGCTGATCATGTGTTTTGGGACCCTATAGCTGATTACATGGAAGAGTTTTACTCTCCAGTGTTTCAGTTTTCATATGAAGATCAGATACTATTTCAGTGGCAGCGGTCATCACACTATCACATTGACCCTGAACTCCAGGACATTCAAAGAAATCAAAAATCAGATGAGGCTAATGATTGGCTGCATTGGAAGTTTCATATTGATTGAGCTGAAGAAGTTGAAATGGTTAGGGTAGGTAGGTAGGTAAATTGCAAATAAGCTCAAGGTTGACTGAGCATTTATTTTTTCAGTAGATGTAGCTTTCTTTCTCCTACAGTCATGCTGGTCAAGCAAATTTCTGTCTGTCACAAATGGATGAGGCACTGGAGCTGCATGTTCTTAGCGCACCACAAGGGCACACTATCCCAAGTGGAGCCACTGTTATCACTGAAAATGCTGTTGTCAAAATTTTATAGTCTAGCTTAAAGTCAGGGTATTTTCGCAGCGCCAGAATTCTTTTTAGCAGTTTCGCAGCGCTACCTGTTTGAGTGGTTTCGTAGCGTGCTACGAAACTGGGGATTTGTTTGAGTTTTCAGTGAAGGTCCAAATCCTAGCATGCTTATTGTACAGAGTTCTACTTCCCTCCAGGAATGTTGATGAGAGCAGTGGCAGTATGTTCAAGGAGACACCTTATGATGATGCAGCTATTGTAGGATTGCCATCAAATACATTAAGGGAGTTATCTCTGAATTCTGGCTCATGGGTGATTGTGAAAGATGTACATACTAATGTGGGAGACTTGCAGGAGATTTTGTGTTGAATCCTCTAGACAAAGAATCTATTAAATTTTATAAGTCATAGAGTGTTTTACATTTGGGATTGTCTTTTCACAATCTGTAACTTCTTTCACAAAGCAGGGCGCCACAATGGATTGAAAGATTTGAAAAATATTTATGATAAAGTTCATGTTCACACCTTGTTCATGCTGCGGAGTACTTGGTAATTGTTTTGACAGACCTTGGGACCAGTTTCAAACTTGTAGAAATTGTCCATGAAGGAATTCAGAAATACTCTGAAGCTCTAAAAGCAGATAGCTGCTATGTTGTTGCTTAGTATAATTTGGGGTGGTTTATTAAGAAATGAGCATATCGAGCCTAAATCTGGCTGAGGCATTGACAATGGATGGAAGAAAGAAGCCTTTGATATTGGCTAGCACCAATGGAGTTATTAATTCCGCCTTGCTTTCTGGAGAACATGATGGCACCATGGATGGATCTAAGAAATACAGGGGTTTTTAAAATGGCTGATATAAATGAACATGTCTTGAGTATTATCGAGCACGTTGGTTCATTATTAATGCTTATATTGAAGACATGAAAGTGATCTTTTCAAATGCGGTGATTAATGCCAAGTGTCGAGTAGTTTTATATGCTACAAGGCCGCCATTATTAGTGGCACAAGAGCTGGTTTTAGGTTAACTGGTGTCGTTAAAAGGGTGAGTGCGCATTAAATAGAAATAAAAGAAGGATGGCGCAAATGGCAGAGTTCGAAATAGATGAATTTCCTTTGTCAAGGTGGATGGTATTATTTAGATATTGTCTTCTACAAACGTGGTAACGTGCCGGTTACATGCTCCAGCTGGCGACCAAGAAACTTCTCAAGCTGTAAGCAAGGCTTCATCAGAATTTGAGCTCAAAGTTTACATGCTAGGTGATGCCATGTCCTTTTTGAAGAACATTTCCTTGGATAATATCGCTGAAGATGTTGGTGATTTCCAGCCACAGAAGTTTTGGAGTTTAAAGAATTACCAAAGCACAAGTTAAATTCAGAGGGAGATTGTAAATATTCCAAGAACCATGGCTCTCAGAAGACTTGCGCTACATTAGATTACATTTATCACACTTTTGATAAGTATGCTATTAGTTCTGCACTCTGTAGCGGAAGTGTTAGGGGGGCGATGTGTATTTTGTGGATCAGGGTGCTCACATTGCATTAGATAATGGAATTGTGCGAGTCACCATATCAAAACCAGCGGGGATAATTACAGGCATACGTTATGGAGGGCTTGACAATTTGCTCGAAATTCTCAACAAAGAAACGAACAGAGGATACTGGGATCTCAATTGGAACGAGCCAGGAGGGAAGGATACGTTTGATGTGCCAAGTGCGATATTTTTTAAAGTGGTCGAGGCTAACAAGGATAAGGTTGAAGTCTCTTTCCTCAGGCCATACAATCCTTCAAGCAGTTGGAAGATGGTGCCATTAAATATAGACAAAAGGTTTGTTTTGCTTCGGGGAGCAGTGGGTTTTACACCTATGCGATATATGAGCGTCCAACGGGGTGGCCAGATTTCAATCTCAATCAAACTCGTGTTACATTCAAATTGAGGAAAGACAGATTTCACTACATGGCAATTGCTGATAACAAGCAAAGATTGATGCCATCCCCGGATGATCGGATGCCAAACAGATGCAACATACTTACATATCCTGAAGCAGTTTTTCTCTCAAATCCTGGGAACCCTAGCCTTCAAGGCGAGGTAGATGATAAGTACCAGTACTCATGTGACAATAGGGAGAATAGAGTCCATGGATGGATCAGCTTTGATCCCATGGTCGGGTTCTGGGTCATCACTCCTAGCGATGAATTTCGTAATGGAGGTCCAATAAAACAAAACTTGACATCCCATGTTGGGCCAACATCGCTTGCAATGTTTCATAGTGCTCATTATGCGGGTGAAGAGCTACGTCCTAAGTTTCGTTCTGGAGAAGCATAGCAAAGGTGAAACTGAAGATTGGCAACATCAGCTATTCAATTTTGTGAGAAGTTTAAAGGAACACTGTGGTTTATTTAAATCACACAGCAGTTTCGTAGCGCGCTACGAAACTGCTGTAGGTGATGATTTTAAAGTGCAGAGCAGCTAGTGTGATACTGTGAGCGGGAGTTGAGGAAGAGAAGCACCTGTCTATTAATATCACTTACAGCACATCTGAAACATGGCAACATTCCATGTCTGGGGTTATTAAAAGATTTGGGAACAGGCTGCTATACTTTGGGAGAATGTGGGAAACAAAGACCGTGAAAACAGAGCATTCTTCTTGATCAATTAATAAGCATACACGTAACTAGAATCCAAAGCTAGTTCGTTCTATGTACTCTCCTTCAAAGATACTTCAACCTAAACAGCTAAAGGACATGTGTCAAGAGCCAGAAAAGCATCATGCGACAAGGAGCAAAGATTTAGGATTTTGATTAAATGAAAACCATTTGTGATTTCAGTTTAGACATGTTGTAATTAATAAATTAGTTAGGCACTAGATAGGGATAGTGAATAGCCACCTTCGAGGCTCCCCTCATGCTGGAGGAGGAAGCTCGAGGTGGATAAGTTTGTTTGCCTATAAAGGGATCAGATTAGAATGTAGAAGGGGTTGGATATTTTATAGAAAAACAGAGTTGTTTTGGGCCATTGTAAGACCTTTTTGACAGTGATAGTAAAACAGTGTTATTCTCTTCTCAAGATTCTCGATGGATTGTCATGTTCAAATATAAGGATGGTGTTTTATACTTTATGTTCTTTTATAGTCTTGTTGTAATACAATCACTCAGAATTCATAATCATATGCTCTGACTTCCTGTGTGTTCAGCAAGCTATGTTTTGGTGGAGTATGTTTGACATGTAATGCAAAGAGCCTTGATTTCCATGAGATCACTATGTTTTCCTTGTTTACTTAATATATGAGACTCCATAGCCCAATGAGAACCAGTTTAATATGTTTCCAACCAGCTTTGCTTTCATGAATGAATAAAGAGTTAGCCATCTTTTGTAGTGAATGATTTTTATCAAGAGTGTGTGAGAGAGCCCTCTCTGATCAAAGAGGCTAAGCTTTGATCTAAAGATAGGTTGAAAGAGTTACATGAAATCTTGCTTGGTTGCAGCCCTCAGTAGTGATTTTGTGATAACACCAGGGTTAAAGGGAAATAAAGAATCCTTAGACCGGAATCAAGATGAAGAGCAAGAAGTGATCATGAGCAGAGGGCAACTAAGAATCATTTGTTATAGACTAAGGGGGAAACTACGGAAGTAAGGGAGCATTTAAGAATTCCCTAACTAAGATAGTTTAGCAGACAAAATTAAGAATGTAAATAGTCAAGACAGAATGCATTAAAGCAAGTTCTGAAATATCATTCCTATTTTACCATTCAGATTTCATAGAAACAAATATGATTATTAATAAACATAAAGAAAAACAATAACGCACATGAGACAAAATACTTATTTGATTTCCTCTTTACACGAGAATCCTGTGAAATGTCTTTACTTTATTCCTTGATCCAGCAAGCCAATCCAGTCTTGATACAATAGCACTTTAACTTGATAAGAAAATGTCTACAAAAATGTCTTTGAATCCACCCTAAATACTTCGAAATGTGAAGTATTTATACAAATTCTAAACTAAAATATCTTGAAAAAAATATCGAGATTGGTTTTACAAATATCTTAAACTGTTTTACACTAATAGAACTTAAATAAAGGACATCCAAAACTAATGAATCTATTTGGCACTATTTTTATGGATTTATGGTGACAAAGAAGAGAAATTCAACTTTGATAGCAACTCTTAATTGATGATGAGGCATCCCAGTCACTAACTACATCCTTTCTTTATGCATTCTACTCTAGCAATTCTGCAAGATTAGGGTCCATTGATACCTTTGTATATCTCAATATATGATATATATGTAAAAGTAAAAGAGGTTATTGTATATAAGTATGTTTTTGAGATAAACCTCTCTTAGTTTCGAAAAATTCAGCTCTAGTTGTTCACAATATTCTCTGCAAAAAGATGTCAAAAACATGACTTTGCATAGTCCGAAAAATAGGCTGTGAAGACATGCACTTATCTCACCTTTGGTAATACCTGTTTAAAATGTGAGATAGGTTTTTGTAGATTGTCCTGTTAGTGTTATAGACATATTTGGGCACTTCAACCCCAATCACATATGTCCATAAGCCAAGGGCTTCTAAACCCCTAAAAGTATTGTTTCATACCCTAAAGGAACAAGGTCAACTGATTACATCATTTCCCAGAAGTTCTCCCAAAAAAACTGCTCAAAACTGGTTAAAACTGGACCATACAGACTGCTCCATACTGAGGGTGTGATGCATCTCACCTGTTACACATGGGGGGTGTGATGCATACTGAAAAGCCCCTCTGTAGAGTGTGATGAGCCAGAGCAGACAAATGGCAGAAGCGATTTGCTAGATGGAAACTCAAAGAATCTTCTAGAAACTACTCATATGACACTTGCCTCTCTGAATTTGCCCAGGGATGAGTAAGAGATCATGAAATCTCCAAGTGGAACCAAGAACCATCAGTGAAATGACACTAATCAAAATCCTAGAAGCTGACTCACTCTCCTATAAAAATCTATATATGGATCCCTCATCCTAGAGATCCAAAGGTTGGAATTTTGTAATTTGCAAGGAAGTTTTGTTGGTTTCTCTTTGAAGGCATTGTATTGTTGGGTGATCTTGCTTTGTATGAGGTGAAGAGGGCTTTCTAGGAGGATAATGCTGGATCAGACAGCTTGGTTGTAATCCTCTCTTCTACTACTTCTATCAATAAAGCTATTTGAGTTTTCCTCCATATGCTTGCAGATCTCTGAATCTTGTATTTGTATATGAATTTATATGGTTAATGTACATTTGATATTACATTGCTTATGGTTATAGATCTCTATGCTTTGATGGTATTTTGTGGCTTTGACTCTACAGGTGTTCTTTGAAGTGGGACAAGTGAGAAAGGAGTGGCGAAAGCTCTATCAAGGGAGTGAGGAAACAAGTAAGGAGACTAGCGAAAGACTAAGGTTGGTACTCTCTGCTTCTCTCTCATCTATCTCTCATAAAGGAAAACACAACTTTAGTTTGTTTGTTTCAAATATAGCTACCCATCTTAGTGGGACTATGTTGGGTCCCTATAATACTAGTGATTACCCCATTACTATTGTAGTTATACCCCTTATTTATATTGTTGTGCCCCTATTACCCCCATATTATTATTTATTTGCCCCATAGAATCCCTCTATTGTTATTTTTGTGGCTTTATATTATTATTGTTAGGTCAGCTGGATTATATTGTGACTCCTTAGACTCCTATATATAGAAAGGAGGTTTTGTCATTTGTATCATCCAAGAATTGTTCATTTATGTAATGTAAAGGAGGTTGCCCCCTCGAAGAGGCTGAATTCTAAGGCGTTGATCTATCTTTTCTATCTTTTCTTGAGCTGGTTTCATAACATTTGGTATCAGAGCTTTGGATTCTAGGGTTTCGCTGCTCCAAACAGGTCATCGTGGAATTTTCGCTATAACTTTTTTTCTGTGACGTTTCAGAAGTCACAAAAAAACCCCATTTGAGAAGAATTGACGCTGAACCTTGGGTCCGAATTTTAGAGCTTTTTGCACGATATTTTCAGAGATATGATCTGAGGAAGTTGGTCTTTTTGCAGACTCCTGAATTACATTCAAAACAGGTGACCTGGGGAAAATCGTCATAACTTTCTCTCTGAGGATCGGATTGAAATTTTGTAAAAAGGTACAGAAATAGGACGGACTGTAGTTTCTTGTGGGTGTTTTTTAGATCCAAAGGTCGAAACAGTGACTCGTGGCAAGTCGTACAAGTTAGCTCTACTGAACTAGTCTATAATCAAGTCACTGTGGGAGATTTCGCATAACTCTTCCTTGGAGAATCCAATTTGGGTCAGACTTGTGGCATTGGAAAGAGGACACAGAGAGCTACTACAAGTCACAAGTTCAGAACTAGATGACTGGAAAGTACAGAGATACATCAGAGGCAATATCGAGCTCCTACAAAGTGAAAAAAGGTGTGTAGATTTTTTTAAATTTTTGCTTAAGCTTGGTTTGAAAATTTATTTTGAAGGAATTCAAAGGGCATAGTAGAGAATTATTATCGGTAACTGATGCCCCGAGGAAAGAAAATGCAAACACCTAGTAAGGAACCTGAAAGCTCTAGCATGACTCATGAAGAAGAGGAAGAAATGCTACATGATATATCAAAATTACAAGAACAAGTGCAACAAATGTCACGCTCACAAAAGTTAACAGATGCTAAGATAAATGGCGTGGAAGCTAAGATGAATGGCATGGAAGCTAAGATGGACAATTTGAAGATAGATTTAAACACAAATTTGAAGACAGGCATGGCAGATTTGAAGACAGATTTGACTAATTTTCTACAAGAAATACTTACTAATGGTGAAAAGGTAGTAAAGGAAACTCATGATGAGAACAAAAGAAATGTTAATCATGATTCCATAGACGCTAATGTTGGATCGAAGAATCACCACATTCCAAAAATCGATATGAGGAAGTTTGATGGCAAGGATCCCGCCACATGGATATTACAGATGGAGCAATTCTTCGATCTCAATAATGTGCAAAACACACAAAAGGTACGTATGGCAACTTTATATTTGGAACCAAATCAGTTTGTATGGTATCAATGGCTTTGTTCTCGTAAACAATTTATCACTTGGGCAATTTTTACGGAAGAATTGATAGCACATTATGAGGATACAAAAAGCAACACTTTTTTTAGCCAATTGATAAGTCTCAAACAAAAGGGTTCAATAATGGAGCACATTGAGGAGTTCCAAAAATTGAACATAAGGGTAAAAGATATTCCAGAGGAGCATAGGATTGATGTGTTCATAGGGTCTTTAAAGGATAATATCCAACATGATGTGCGCCTTTGGGAACCTGATTCATTAGAGAAGGCATTCAGGTTAGCAAGAAAAATGGAAAGCAAAATTATGGCAACTAGGAAGCATACCATTCACAACTATAAAGACGGAAGTGTTGTTGCCCATAGTCTTCCACAACCTACAAGGTTGACACCACAACAATTGGAAGAAAAAAGAGCAAAAGGGCTTTGTTACAATTGTGATAGCAAATACACAAAAGGTCATAAGTGTGCTGAGAAGAAATTATTCTACATAGATTGTGAAGAGGAAGAAGAAAAGGAGCAAGAAAGGTCAAAAGAAGAGAATATATTCCAGGAACAAAGCCTAGATGAAGAACAAATAAATCCGACCATATCTTGTAATGCATTGGCGGGAATTACCACTCCTCAAACCATCAAGATAGAAGGACAAATCAAGAAGAAAAAGGTAATAGTGTTGATTGATTCAGGAAGCACCCACAATTTTATTCATTGTAGGGTAGCAAAAGAATTGAATTGCTTCCTATATCCAGCACCAGAGTGTCAAGTGATGATTGCAAATGGAGGAACAATAAATTGTTCTGGAAAGTGCCATAATATCAAGCTATCCATGGGAGAATATGTATTGACTAGCCCAATGCTTTCCATTCCAATGGGAGGTGTTGATGTTGTACTAGGAGTCCAATGGCTACAATCCTTGGGTACAATAGCTTTTAATTTTCAAGAACTTTTCATCAAATTTTCTGTGGAAGGAAAGGAAGTTGAATTAAGGGGTATTGCAGGGAAACCAGGAAAGATAATCAGCTCTAATGGCATGACAAAGCTTCTAAAAAAGGAGCAAAGAGGTGTAATTGCACAATTATGTTCGCTAGATGTTTCCACATTGGAATCATCTATTTCTCCAGATCTCCAAAAAGTCCTGGACAATCATTCCAAGGTATTTGAGACTCCCAAAGGTCTCCCACCTATGCGTGATCATGATCATGCTATTCATCTGATTCCAGGAAGTGTTCCTCCAAACATCAGGCCGTACAGATATCCATATGTCCAAAAAAGTGAAATTGAACGTATGGTTGCAGAAATGCTAGAGGCTGGTATAATTCAACCAAGTCAAAGTTCTTTCTCAGCTCCAGTAGTATTGGTGCACAAGAAGGATGGATCATGGCGCATGTGTCCAGATTATAGGGAGCTCAACAAGCTCACTATTAAAGATAAGTTTCCCATTCCTGTCATTGATGAATTACTGGATGAATTGCATGGATCAATTTACTTCACCAAGTTGGATCTTCGTTCGGGATATCATCAAATCAGAATGAAGATTGAAGACATTCCGAAAACGGCATTTAGAACTCATGAGGGTCATTATGAATTTTTGGTCATGCCTTTTGGCCTTACCAATGCACCTTCAACATTTCAAGGTTTGATGAATTCAATTTTCAAACCATTCCTTAGAAAATTTGTGTTAGTATTTTTTGATGATATACTAATCTACAGCAAGTCTTGGAAGGATCATGTTGAACATGTTGACAAGGTGCTACAACTATTGGAGGAGAAACAATTATATGCAAAAAGATCCAAATGTTTCTTTGGAGTCCAGGAGGTGGAATATTTGGGTCATATTGTATCTCATGAAGGAGTTAAGGTAGACCCTAGCAAAATTAAAGCCATTAAGGAATGGAAAATCCCCACATCCATAAAGCATCTGCGAGGATTTCTTGGGTTGACAGGGTATTATCGCAAGTTTGTTAAGAATTATGGGAGAATAGCAGCACCTCTAACAACATTATTGAAGAAAGATTCATTTTCATGGACTCCGGAAGCAACAAAGGCCTTTAAACATCTTAAAGAGGCAATGTGCCAAGCACCGGTCTTAGCTACACCGGACTTCACAAAAACCTTTATTGTGGAATGTGATGCTTCAGGAAATGGAATTGGTGCTGTTCTAATGCAAGATGAAAGACCCATTGCTTTTGAAAGTCGTCCAATCAAGGGAAAGTTTTTAAGCAAAGCTATTTATGAGAAGGAAATGTTGGCAATACTCCATGCACTTAAGAAATGGCGACCCTACCTAATGGGAAGACACTTCAAGGTAAAAACGGATCATGATAGCCTTAAATACTTTTTAGAACAAAGATTATCCTCTGAAGAGCAACAAAAGTGGGTCACAAAGATGTTGGGTTATGACTTTGAAATCATCTACAAAAAAGGGAAGCAAAATGTGGTGGCAGATGCACTCTCAAGAAAGGATGAGGATGTGGAAGCATTGTTGTGTGCCATTTCTATTATCCAACCAGATTGGATAAACGAAGCAAAGGAGGAATGGAAGAATGACGAAGAAGTGTGGGCACTTATTCGAAAGCTACAACAAGATTCCAGTACTTCTGATACATTTAGCTGGCAAAATGATTCGTTATGGTACAAAGATCGCTTATACCTCTGTAAGAATTCCCAGCTAAAACAAAAGATTCTTATGGAATTGCACACTTCTCCCTTAGGAGGGCACTCAAGATTTTTAAAAACTTACCACAGGGTTAAGAAGGAATTTTTTTGGGATGGCCTTAAATCAGATATTCAAAAGTTTGTGGCGGAATGTTTGTTTTGCCAACAAAATAAAGTTGAAACAATTAAGACACCGGGTCTATTACAACCTTTATCCATTCCAAGCCAACGTTGGGAGGAGGTTTCAATGGATTTTATCACAGGTTTACCCAAGTCTGAGGGAAAGAGTGTCATCATGGTGGTAGTTGACAGACTTACCAAGTATGCACACTTTTGTGCATTATCACATCCATTTAAAGCCAGTACAGTTTCTACTGCATTTATGGAAACAGTTCAAAAGCTACATGGAAACCCAAAGATTATTGTAAGTGACAGAGATCCCATTTTCACTGGAAATTTTTGGACAGAATTATTTTCTTGTCTGGGTACTCAGTTAGCTCATAGCTCATCTTATCATCCTCAATCTGATGGGCAAACTGAGATAGTAAACAAATGTTTGGAAGGATATCTTCGTTGCTTTGTATCTGATAAACAGACACAATGGGTCAAATGGTTGCCTCTGGCTGAATGGTGGTATAACACTTCCTTCCATACAGCAACAAAAATGACCCCATTTATGGCACTTTATGGGTACCAACCACCATCAATCACATCATATTTAAGAGAAAATTCTAAGGTTCAAGCAGTGGAACATCACATCGAACATCAACAACAAGTCCTCCAACTCTTAAAGGATAACCTCGTGTTGGCACAAAATAGAATGAAACAACAGGCAGATCAACATCGCAGTGAAAGAAGTTTTGATGTAGGTGATTGGGTATTCCTACGGCTACAACCATATAAGCAAATGTCCCTAAAGCAAGCTAAGAAGGATAATAAATTATCACCAAAGTATTATGGTCCGTACAAGGTGTTGGAAAAGATTGGTACTATGGCATACAAATTGGAGCTTCCTGCAGCTTCTCGATTGCACCCAGTTTTCCATGTTTCATGTTTAAAGAAGGTTATAGGTGACAAGCTCCCAGTTCAAACAATATTGCCAGAACTTGACGAGGAAGGAAAAATTATATTGGAACCGGAAGCAGTCACAGAAACAAGAACTCGACAGCTACGAAATCGATCAATTTCAGAGTATCTTATCAAGTGGAAGAACTTATCCGCTGAAGATTCCACATGGGAGGATGAGAATTTTATACAGAAGTATCCAGAACTACTCAAGCGTTGAGGACAACACTTTTTTGAAGGAGAGGGGCATGTTGGGTCCCTATAATACTAGTGATTACCCCATTACTATTGTAGTTATACCCCTTATTTATATTGTTGTGCCCCTATTACCCCCATATTATTATTCATGTGCCCCATAGAATCCCTCTATTGTTATTTTTGTGGCTTTATATTATTATTGTTAGGTCGGTTGGATTATATTGTGACTCCTTAGACTCCTATATATAGAAAGGAGGTTTTGTCATTTGTATCATCCAAGAATTGTTCATTTATGTAATGTAAAGGAGGTTGCCCCCTCGAAGAGGCTGAATTCTAAGGCGTTGATCTATATTTTCTATCTTTTCTTGAGCTGGTTTCATAACAGACTAGCAACTCTGAATGGACACTAGTTTTCCGGATAACAAAATGGCGACTCACTGGGGATCGAATAGTTTGTTTGTTTTGTTACTGTTGTTTTCTTTATAGACCACAGACGGAGCCTAAATTTAAGCCAGCTAGCCTTCAAACTGCTTTTGCTATGCAACTGAAAAGTAGATCAACGCTGCTTTAGTCAATTTCCGGGTTGGTTTATGAACTGAACATCTAACTTGCAAGCATCCTAAGTGCCCTGGTGGTATCTCAAATAACCTCATTAAATCAGCCCTTATACTTTGTATTTACTACCAATCATTAGCTCAGCCTAAATCCCTAAACTTAGCTGCAAAATGTGAGTGAAAACGGAGCTCAGTTTCATCCCTACACCATCGCACTGTCTCTCATTGGAAATCTAGATGCATCACACCTCCCGTGTGTTGCAGGTGAGATACATCCCTGTTTCCCTGTGTTACAGGTGCGATGATTGAGTAAGATTGTTTATGCCTCCAGATTTTGGTTTTTTCTTCATTGTCTTCAGCTTTATTCAGTAGTTTTGTTGTCTATGATAAGTATATCACTATTTAAACCTTCTTCCTTTGCATTATTCAGCCTCCATTGATAAAGAATTGTGAATTTTTTTTTATGTATTTTTTATCATTTGCAGTTCTCTTTTGCAAACAGTAGCTTAATCGAACTGATGTATTTTGATTTGAAAGTGTCGCAAGTGTCGTTTTCAGTCAAGAAAAAAAGTGTCATAAAGTCTTCTTCTTTTAGATTGTCGGTTAAACTTTTTCCATTGTATTTGATTTGAATTAATAGTATTTCAAGTGTCGAAAGAAATTTTTAAATTCTAAATTGCAAAGTGTCATATTAGTCTTCCTTTCGTTTTTTGAAGAAAAATTGTCAGTACTATTGCTTTGAAAGAAAATGATTCAGATCTGTACTTAGTTTTCTTTTCATCATTCTCGCATTAAGGAAACTGAAAAACAAATACATGCATGTGCATTTGCATTTAGGCTGCATACGGTAATTGATTTATGAAAAGTGCATCTAGTGTGTGCTCTCTGCTCTATGTTGAAGGAATTTCATTTCTCTTTCCTTAGTAGCTAGGATTTTCATTGCTAAAAGAAAGTAAACGATTTTTTATCATCTTACATTGCACATTTAGGAATTGTATATCTACATCATGCGGTGAACCTTAAAGGAAAACTTCTTAGGAAATATCAACTGTAAAATAAACCTCAATAAACATAAAAATTCTTTGGAACCTAAAGCACAACATTTAGAAGTCTAGGCTAGAGAAGTATTCCGGCATCGTAAAGCCTGGTAACTATCATTTTCATTGTAGGTTGGGTGATTCCTCCTCTTTGATACAACAAGTGCCAGTACAGACTTGTGCTCCCACGTATCATCGAGTATATACTGGGAGACCACAATAGGCTACATCCTTTATCCTTAGGAAGCTGTGTCTGCCACCCTATCGATCGCAATGCACTGAACACAACATTCGGGAAGATTGACTGTCGTACCGTAAAAAGTATTCTGTAGTTTTGCGATTGGTTTGGTAATCCCTCTGTCTAGATTTCCAGAGTAATCACTCTTGTTCCTTTTCAGACTCCTTAAAAGAAAAGGTCCATCTAAGCACTTGTCACTTCAAGCTCATTAAAAACTTTTGGCGACTAGAGTCATCTTTAGCTTTTTCTCGACTCTTAAAAATTGAAAAAGCAAGTTGTGTCAAAGCATCATAAAATTTATTTTAATCAGAATAACGTCATTATTCCCTTGTTGATCTTAGGTTGAGGAAATGGAGTCTATCAATCAAGAATTGAAATCCTAGTCCTTTCTCCTCTTGGGCAAATGTTGGTGCTCTGCACATGGCTACATTGTCCCTTCCAGGACTCACAATTGGCCTACCAATATGGCTTTTCTCAACCTCTGTCGTTCAAAACACTGCAAATCCTCAGCAATCAAATCAGCAACCAGATGATGCTAAATTCACTCCCCCACCTTCTACTTCGTTTACTTCTCCCTCTCCTTCTTCCTCTTCGCTTGGTGAAGCTAGTAACGCTAAAGACCAAGTAACTGAGAAGAAGAAGAAGAAAGGGAAGGAGAAGAAGAAGAAGAAACCAATGGTGATAGGGGACAACCATACATCATTTGGAAAAATCCACACGCTGCACCTTCCAAGCCTAAATCTCCATGTGTCATTTGCAAGGGAGACCACTATCATCGAGATTGTCCCTGCATCCCATGGATCCTAAGGGACTCGTCTCCCCGCTTTCACAATCCGGTGTCTTCAACCTCTGACGATCACGTTGAGAGAACACCATCAACTAGTGAAAATAAAGTCAATGGACAGAAATGAAGATCTAAATTTCATTGTAGACTATGTGAAGGCGATCATGCCCTCCACCGTTGTCCCTTCTTGGACAAATCTAAAAGAGTCTTGGATAACCGTCCTGCTTCACCGCAACGACTTCCTCCTAGATACAAGAAACTCTTGTCGAGTCCATCGCTAGTTGAAAATCTGACTAACACACTGTTTTTGTCGGTCGAAGCACCTATCATTGAAGATAAACCCTCTGAGTCCACACTAGACCAAATTCAACAGGTCGAGACGGTAGTCGACCCAGTCTTGTCTTCAGAAGGTCCACCTTTAGATGATACAGTCACCAAAAATGATGAGAATGACACCATTCAAATTCTTTTCATTAACACAGAATCTGATGAACATGGGGGCAATCTACCCATTCCTTTACCACAGGAAGGAAGTTCATCAGATATTTACCCGATCATTTATTCGGTCCCTCCTCCAAGTAATCTAGTCATTTCCTTCAATTGGAATCTTCTAGGGAGACCCCGCATACCATCTAATGTACCATTCTGAATCATAGTACAAGTTTACAGAATGATCATGGTTCGTACTATCATAGACAAAGGGGCTTCTGTGAGTATCCTTTCCTCAACTGCTTGGAAAGTGCTTGGTTCGCCATTGCTTCTGCCTGAGATTCGAAATCTAACAGGCTTCAACAAAGGAACTGGTCAACTATTAGGGATCTTCCAAATTTTCTTATAACTTTGAGAAGGAAAACCATTCATCTAAACGTGATGGTAGTCTAAGGGCCTCTAGATTACAATCTACTCCTTGGGCGTGACTACATTTACAGCATGGGAACTATTGTTTCCTCACTCTTTCAAGCGATGTGTTTTCCGCATGAAGGCAGAGTGGTCCACCTATTTGACCAGCTCTCATTCCCTGGTTCAAACACAGATACTAGTCAAATACCATCCCTAACCAGTCTTTTTGCACAAGGAATGTCTCATCAATCTCCAGTCCATCCACCTGATGAGTGCGAGTGATTTGGTGATTGTGTCTGAAACCCAGGGGGCATGTGCCCTAGTCTGCCTCGGCAGGAAAACCCCAGATATAAGGTAGGTTTCCACGTAGGATATATGACTGGTCTGATCCCCTGTCCATTTACAAAAATGGGATTAGACTGGAAAAGGATTCCCCCATCAAAGGTTATGTGATTGGCACTGACAACAGTCACCCTTTGTCTATTTCGATGGACAAAGCCAAGGAAGTGTTTTGTCTGCTACGCGGATGGAACAATATTGCTAATGCAAGAACTTCTGTATGATAACTTGGAAACTCTACTTTATACCTGGGGGCATGCAAACCTTTCTACATGCAAGTGAAAAAAGACCTTTTATTTTCTTAGTTTGTAGGCTCTCAACCCTTTAACCTCGTAGGATTGGTCATTCCTAGCTTGCATACGAAAGGCTTCGGAGCAAAGTTTCAAATGGGGCAAGGTCCCTAAAAAATGAACCTATCGATGAAAGACATCCTTATTTTACGACTAGCACGAGCAATTTTACGGGAAGTTCAAGCTCGTTAAAAAATAAACCTGGCAACGAGCAAATGTTCCCCCAGAGTTCAAGCTCATTAAAAATTGAACCCACCTTCGGTAAATAACCATTGCGATCGCATATTTATCAGCTTTTGAACCTTGGTTGTGTTCTTACCATCACCTCCACTCTTTTTTAGCTGATCATACACCTCCATTTGATTGTTTATCCTTTTGAGGAACAGTTGTGATGAGTGATTCTATTACCCACCTTCTTTACACTACTGTGATTGAAACTTTCCAAGCCTTACCTAGAACCGGTTACTATCCAAAAACATCACTCGTTCCTCAAAAAACAAGTCTCCTTTAAGCTCTTTTCATCTGACTTGTAAAATATGAGAATATTTCTGAGAAATTTGCCTCTCCGGCTCGTTAAAGTGATCAGAAATGCCATCCCTCCTCTAGATTTTAATATTTTTGGACCTGAGGGATCATTACACAAAAAGATCGAGCGCTTGTCCTATTCGGCTCGTTAAAACTATCGAAAAGTCATCCCTTTCGTATTATTTTATACTTTTTTGGACTCAAGGGATTATATTACGAAAAAGGACTACTAGAGTTGTCTTTCTGTCTCTTTTTAGACTCTCTAAAATTGAATAGGACCGAGTTATCTTTGTCATTAAACTTGTTAAAACAATAGCGACAAACTTGTCCATGCAGACAAGAACGAGTTTCACTGTCGCTAGGCTCGTTTTAACATAGCGACATGTTTGCCCGAAGGGAAAATTATAAAATAAGCCTATGTTATCCTCCTCAAGCTTGACAAGAATAAAGAGGTACTGGTCAGCAATGACTGGGGAAAAAGGGAAGAAAACTTGAATAACATCATTGGTAGTAGGTCGCTCTTGAACATGACACTTTCACTCCATCACCATGATTGAGTCAGGTTGGGTTATTCCGTTCACTGGTCATATCACCATTGGTCCTCCGTACCATCCATCTTGGGGTTAATTCTACCAATCCATTTCAGTGTCGTTGATATGTTCAAGAGAAGTCACTTAGAGAGTTCACCAACCTAGCTAATGCCTCATCCGCTGCAATACCTTCACTCTCCATTTTTCATGACTGCCACCTTGAACCTTGTATCATCAGATCATTTTCACCTCCACAAAATCATTTACTCTGTTCTGTGTCATATATGTGGGATTCATTAAGGCCCTCCTACGACAGGTCACTTCTTGTCGACATCTGCTCATTATCCAAGAAGTTGACTTAGGAACAACCCTTTCAGTACTTTGAAGCTTGCATGCCTCAATGGCAAGTTTCTCACTTCCGGCGACAGGTTTACATCAATGGCCTTCGACCGAAATATTTTGCGTGGTGTTCGACATCGACTCATGTATTCACACCATGTGAATTGTATTGCAGTACCTTCAGGGTCATCATCATTATCGGTGATTCCTCTCGCGCCTATTAACAGCTCACATCATTGGCTAGTAATCGAGTGATGTCTTTCCATGTTCGACATCAAAACATCTTTTCACATGGATAGAATTGTACTTCGGGTGAAGATTGAATGAGTTTCAAGACCCCGGATCTAGTTTCATCCATCTGGGTTGCGATATATTCAGGAAAATAAAGACATCAAATGTACATCATTTCTTCACAAATAATCTTCCAAGTTAAGGGATGATGGCTCTACCAGAATCATCAGTATGCCACACAGACGGTTGTCTGTCCTATGTACATGAAAATGAATTTATAAAGTTGAGCATGGCAATGCCCGCCTCAGATAGATCATGAAAATATTATGAAGATAATGTATTGTACTTTATCTTATTATAGGTCACCTTCCAGTTCGAAAAACCTCAAATCCTCATGATAAAGCATTTCACCCGACATCAGAAGATTTACGACCTCATGCTTTAGGGGGAAACTGTTATAGACATATTTTGGTGCTGTAACCCCAATCACATATGTCCATAAACTAAGGGCTTCTAAACCCCTAAAAGTGTTGTTTCATACCCTAAAGGAACAAGGTCAATTGATTACATCATTTCCTAGAAGTTCTCCCTGAAAAGCTGCTCAAAACTGGTAAAAACTGGACCATACAAACTGCTCCATGTTGAGGGTGCGATGCATCTCACCTATTACACATGGGGGGTGGGATGAATACTAAAAATCCCTTCTGTAGGTTGCAATGAGTGAGATCAGACAAATGGCAGAAGCAGTTTTCTAGGTGGAAACTCAAAGAATCTTCTAGAAACTGCTCATATGACACTTGCCTCTTTGAATTCGCCCAGGGATGAGTAAGAGATCATGAAATCTAAAGTGTAACCAAGAACTATCAGTGAAATGACACTAATCAAAATCCCAAAAGCTGACTCACTCTCCTACAAAAATCTATATATGGATCCCTCATCCTAGAGATCTAGAGGCTGGAATTTTGTAATTTGCAAGGAAGTGTTGTTGGTTTCTCTTTGAAGACATTGTATTATTGGGTGATCTTGCTTTGTATGAGGTGAAGAGGGCTTTCATGTTGGGAGGATGATTTTGGATCAGACAACTTGGTTGTAATCCTCTCTTCTACTACATCTATCAATAAAGCTATTTGAGTTTTCCTCCATATGCTTGTATATCTCTGAATCTTCTATTTGTATATGCATTTATATGGTTAATGTACATCTGATCCTATATTGTTTATGGTTATAAATCTCTATGCTTTGATGGTATTTTGCTGCTTTGACTCTACAGGTGTTCCTTGAATTAGGACAAGTGAGAAAGGAGTGGCGAAAGCTCTATCAAGGGAGAGAGGAAATAAGCAAGGAGACTAGAGAAAGATTGAGGTTGGTACTCTCTGCTTCTCTCTCATCTATCTCTCATAAAGGAAAACACAAGTAACTTTAGTTTGTTTGTTTCTAAGATAGCTACCCATCTTAGTGGTACTAGTAGCTCCGAATGGACACTAGTTTTCCTGATAATAGTTAGGAACACAAACCTCCTTCAATTTCTCCAAATGAATCTTGTAGTGGCCACAATAGTTTCTGCAAAACTATGACTTAAATAGGAAATTTATGAAGAATGTACCATTTCTGCTCTGATTTCATCTTTTAACCTTAAATTTCTTTTAAATTTTTTTCATTTTTACTTTGGATAAACTTCATTGTTGCTGGTGAAAGTGTTTTCATCTCTGTTTAACCCTTACTGCCTCCATGTTTAATTTTATTGTTTACTTTTACTGCTATGTTTTTTCATCTATCTTCACTTTGACATGAATATGTATGCTTTGTAACTGTATTCCCTACTGTTTGTCTTCATGAGAGCTGCTTTACTTGACTTGGTCTTCAATTTGATATTCTTTAACCCTGACACACTTTGGCTATTCTTTACTGTGTCCTTTTACCTTCACTGTATATTTTAGGTTTTTACTTTCTATTTCAACAGTAAATCATTTAATTTCATGTTTCCTCTACTTGTCTTTTAACTGTATGTTTTATTTTCCATCTCTTTTTTAATAGATTTGATAGCAATATCGGATTAAATAGGTCTTATGACTAGTATTAAGATTGTTTATCCAACGTTGCGGTCTTTTGATCGCCTATAAAATAAAACAAACTGTTAGGAAAATGTTGGGTTGACAGGGAGGGTCATTAATGGCTTTATCGAGCTTTATAGGTCTATGGAGTGAGTCCAAAGTGATTTGACGAGGTAAACCATGTTTGAATTGGTTAGCAAAGGCTTCAGGTGGCGCAGAAGGGTTACACAGGGTTTTACTACACAAACAGGTGAAAATGAGCAACACTGGCGTTTTTGTGTTTAAACGAGTAAATGTTTGATTTGTTTGAATTTTGGCACAAAGTGAACAGTAGATGGTTTGTCGTGTAGCGGGCGGCAGCATGCGGTTTTCTTCCCACTGGTTTTGGGCACTAGGTGGTTTTGGGGGGAGGCCGCCCAATTCCATTCATCGAGCGCCACGTTGCATCAAGTGCCCAGCGGAAAACAACCCATTTTGGGTGGGTAATGTTCCGTTTTCAGGCCCTTCTAAAATCAAAATGGGCCGCTGGATGTGGAGGGGGGAGATCATGTGGTTTTTGAGTGCGGGAGTTGAACGGAGGGTAATGGAGGGGCCCGATAGGCGATTAATCATGGTGGTTTTAGTTTAATGAGGGGTTAAGGCGGGGATTAACACATCGAGCGTGATTTGATGGGTTTGACTTAGTTAATCACGGATTGATTAATTATGTCCTTTATCGAGGTTTAGGTATAGTATATTTTATATTTAAAACTATGTCTAGGGATATTTAAATTAAAGGGATTTAATAAATACATACGGGAGAGGGTATTTTATAGGAATTACTATATATAAAGTTAGAAACTAATATGAAAATGGTGGAGAACGAATTGTGCTAAGCATAATGTCTTTTTATGTTTTGTTTTCTTTTCACATACATACATTACAACTTAGGCTAAAAAGTGTTTTTTGGGTTTTATTAGAAAAAGGGGTTTACATGGGGGTAATTGCTTTTCCAAGGAAAATAGAGTTTTATCCTTTAGGAAAAGGGGTTTATTTAGGGAAAATGAGGGGATGTGAACGGGGAAAACGTTTATGAGGGTCTTTTTAGTACTTAAGATCTATAAGTCATTAGGCCGAGGGTCTGGTCCCTTCAGAAGTCAGAGAAATGCTCTGAGCCCCTTTGACTTAAGATTTTGGGTACTTAAAACTTATTGTGGGAAATTAGTTAAGTAAAAAGTGAAGTGAATGAGGGAAGTTAATTAATTGCCTTTATAAGTTTTACACATGCTCAATTGCCCATTTACATTTGGAACTTTCATGATGAGAATGATTAATATGCTTTTTTGTGTAACAATCATCATAATTTTTGCAACCTTTCTTCTACTTACCCATCTATTCACCCTACCATTTTTACTTCTTTTTATTAGGGTGCACTTAAGCTGGCAAACCCTTATCAAAACATTTTTCTTTTTTCTTTACAATATAAATCTAACTAAATCTAACCTTATTACATCCAAGGGCTTAGATTAACAATTAAGCTCCTTTTATTCACTCTACCTAATCTAATCATCTGCCAAGATTACACTGTTTGGTCAGATCTTTATTCTCTACCTGTAGACATAAAATTGAAATCATGAAGTAGCCAAGTTTAAAAATTTTGACTATAATGGATTGTGGCAAAGATTACAAGCTGCACACAACCATTTATTCTGCAATAAAGTAAACTAGGAGTGGCATTTTGGCTTGCTCACTTTCGTGATCTATTTTCTTTTCTTAGGGTTCATATTTTTTATCTTTTTTATTGTTTTTTTCCTTTGATTATTTTTTTAGGACATACCCTATTTACCTTTTTTAATTTTTTGAATATGGAAAACATTTGCAAAAAAGCAAAGGTATGTACATATTACAGGTTTAATCTCATCCATTCAAAAATTATGACTCCTATTGGTATAGGAACCTAACAGTGGCTCCACATGGGGATGGAATTTCCTTGTGAAATGTCAAGAACACTATCGACTAGTAGCCTAATCCATTGGGGCGATCCCACACATGTATATGCTTTGTTTTATAATCTTTGTGACTAAAACTTTTGAACTGAAAATACACCCTTTTCTGCACATTGAAATCTAACACATGCTGAGAGTATTGAGCTTATTTGCACTCGTCTACCTACTCTAGTCTGATAAAAGTACTGCCATATCAAGTAATAATGAATTTCCAATGCAACTAGTCAAGTAAATGGATACTTAACAGATTTGCGTTCCACTTTTCTAGGTAGAAAAGTAAATTCAGAAAATGGCTTTTTAACTTTTCCACTAGATTTAATAGCTCTATTGATGAACTTGGAAAACTCTTCTTCTACTGATGACTACAATATATTTACCAAAGGATAATGATAATCCTGCCATATAAGATCTTCTGGATGATTTGTAATAGGAAAACAAACCTCATTCGAAATTGATGCTTGATTTAAGTGATTAGCTAATTGTTTCTCCTCCTTGTTATGCATTGTAACCAAGTGTTCTGAATGCTCTTGATCTTCAACAAATATAACCACCATATCATATAAAATATGTAAGTCCTCATCATTATCTTTTTCATATAGAAGCTTGCAAGGGAGTTGCAAACTCTCATTAATTTCATATCAAAGATCATGATCTATCAAAGTATGTTGTCTTATTTTATTTACATCCAAGGAGAGAAAATTTGAGAGATGGTTTTCATCAAATAAATTTGATTGGTCTTTAATTTCTGAAGAAACCATACTTGTTGAAGATGCTCTTGTGGATCAATACTTTTAAGCTCTACCGCCTCTAACTCTAGATCACCAAACTGTTGTTTATTTTCACTGCTGTCCTCTACTTGAGAAAGTTCAGGGAGCTGAATTTCTTCTTTACGCTGATTAGTTGGTTGTGCTGCAAGAATTTTTTCCTGTGGGGAAACTTCATGGATCTCTAAAAAACATACATCATCTTTTTATTCTTGAAGAGAAGATAATTCAAGCAAGGCTTCTACTTTGTGAAAATACTTTTCTTCTAAAGCCTCTAATATTTCATCATCCATGAACTAATCATCATCATAATACTCTTCCAGATATTGAATAAAACTTTCAAAATTGTCACAACAGTTTTGAATTAACAATAGAGATGAATAATTTTCCATGTATTTGTCATGAAATATGGTATGAAAATGCTTTAAAGAACATATGCTAGAGGTTGGTAAATTTTCATACCAAGATCTAACCTTTACCTCTAAAGTTGCCATAAATATTTTCATAAGACAATCTTCATGGAATTTGACTTTAAACTTTCAGATGTGCATATGAAACCTTAATAAATGTAAAGAAACATCATCTCCTGTTTCATCTTTAAACAATGGAAGATTCTTTGACCAATCAACATTGGGCATATGATTTGGAAAACGTGGAACCTTTGACCTCTCCAAAGGAGCATACCTGCATTGTATTCTCGAATTCATCTTGAAAACACTCAATGCTAGAATGGAGTCACCATAGGTTTTCAACAACTTTGGATTCTTTTACCAGTGGAGTCTTGATTACTTAAGGCTTCTTGATTGGAAAGTGATCATCATAAGATTCAGAAGGATCTTTTTAAACAGATAAGGAGGATATATATTTACAATTTTCAAAGGAAAATAATTAAAAAAACTAATCTAAAATCTTCTCTAAAATACAATATACATCGAAAAACTTTATTAATGAGAAAGAACATAATGAACCCAAGGGTCAAAGAAAAATTTAAAAGGGAGATTGATAAAATGTTGGATGCAGGAATCATTTTTTGGTTAATGAAACTGACTGGATAAGCCCTATAGTGATTCAAAATAAGAAGGATGCGACCGAGATAAGAGTATGCGTTGACTATAGAAGCCTGAAAAATGCATGTGTGCACGACCTATTCCCCACACCCTTCAGTGATGAAGTCCTAGACAATGTTGCGGGGAATGAGGCTTACTCATTCACAGATGGCTTCTCAGGCTACCGTAAGGTCCGAATAGCCGAAGAAGATAAAAGGAAACAACATTCACGATGGAATGGGGGTCGTATACATACAATGTAATGCCATTCGGATTAAAGAATGCACTAGTAGTCTCTTCAAGAATTGTTATAGCAGCTTTCCAAGACTAGATTCATAAGTTCCTAGAAGTCTACATGGACGACTAGACAATATACAGCCTGCTGAAGAAGCATACCAATCTGTTGAGAGTAATGTTTGAAAGATGAAAAAAGTTAAAAATCTCTTTAAATTTGAAGAAGTGCATTTTCGCGGTTCCCTTTGGAACCCTTCTAGGCCATATTGTTTGCAAAGATGGCATCTGCAGGGGCCCTGCTAAAATAGTAGCAATCGTCCACATGGAACCGCCCTGCAACATAAAGTAACTAAGAGCAACTCTAGGCCATACGGGGCACTACAGAAGGTTCATCAGAAACTATGCAACCATAACAGCCCCAATGGAGAGACTGCTAAAGAAGACAGAGGAATTTATTTGGACAACTGATTGTCAAGCAGCGCTAGACAAACTAAAAGAAAGGTTGGTAAGTGCACCCATATTGGTGTACCCTGACTCGAACAAAATTGATCTAGTTGGATATTGGTGGCCACCCACCAAGTCCACTTGGACCCCCACCAATGTTTCTTTTAGCCTTTCAGTTTCCTTAATTATAACATAGTTTACTATTTTTAGCAGTTTTTCGGGTCCTAAACTTTCGGAGCCGTTTTGAGGCCCTAAACGAATTTTTTTGGGAAAACTAGGAGCAACATGGGTCCATGGACCGATGTTGCTCTTCCCAAATTTGTATTTCTCATATAGATATTTATAACGAGATATTGTGCGCGTCAAACAGAGATCGCATGCCAAAGTTACGACCTCGAGAAGTTGATGTACCAATTTACCCAAATGGGTCCCACAATTTGGCATTTTATCTTCTAGGGTTAGGTTTTTGGATGTTTAGGGTTTTCCATTATTTCTCAACAATAAATAGGCCTTCAAGCCTCATTGTAACACAGTTCAGAGGCATCTAGCAACCACATCTCTTCTCAGAGATAAGTTATCATCGCCCTAGCTGGTTTATTTTCATTTTTGTTTGTAAGCATATTTCAGTATTTTACATTAATGAAATGAAGAATTATCTCCGCTGCATCTCTATGTTTATGGTTATCTTTGTAATTTGTTGCATTCCTTTTTAAATCTGGATCAGTGGTATCAGAGGGGTCTTCTTTTTCTCTATTTTTCTTTGCATGTCCCCAACAAGGTCAGGATATAAGGAGTTAGGGCTTGAACAGGTCGAACCTTTGCAAGACCAACCTCACAAATCCTGACGGCCTCCCATGGCAGATGAAAACAAAGATGAGGGAGTAGGATATCCTATCAAAATCTTGCTTGAAGAAGCCCCTCGAGCGACAAAGGAACACAATGATGGACAACTTTGCCCAAATCCTTCAGTGGCTACCCAGGGGTGACGCATCGGCTTCCAACAGCTACTCTAAAAACACCACACTGCTTAAGGTACAAGTTAATTTTGAAATCTCCATATTTAAGGGTTAGATAGATGCAGATGTTGTTGATAAATGGTTAAATATGCTATATGGTTATTTTTCTGTTCATGATTTTCCAATCGAGAAAAGATTATTTTCGCTCTTCTCAAAGAAGCCCCCCACGTCAAGGACTGGTGGGAAACCTACTGCGAGCAGAAGGATGAAAGTACAAGCTCACTATTTTTAGCTGCACCCACTTGGAACTCATTCTGGGATGCCATCAAGGAGCAATACTACCCTATCGGACGCTATGAGGATCAATACATAAAGTGGACCACACTGTGGCCAGGAAGGGCCGAAGATGTGCCAGAGTTCACCAATATTTTCCATACCCTTTGCACAGAGTTGGGTATCAAGGATTTGGAGCAGCATTTGATACTCAAATATCGCGGCTACCTACACAAGTACATCCAGGAAGAAATAGAATTCCTGGACATCTCCTCGCTTGGCACAGCATACCAATATGCCATCAACGTCAAGAAAAAGTTTAAATAGAAGATGTTAGACTTTGGATCTGCGAATCTGAAGCAAGGGAAAGGTGCCCCCAAACCACAGAACAAAGGACAAAGCTAAGGCAGGGCAGCCCAAGACAACCCACCAAATCTGCAAGCAAAGAACAGCGCTGTAAAGCCGAAAAAGGACACGGGAAAGTGGTGTGAGTTCCATAAGAGCTCCACTCACAACACAAGTGAGTGTCGGGCCAGGCATTCACTGGTGGCCAAGATAAAGGTTTCAAAATCAGATGCATGTTCTGAATCTGAGTCAAAACTCAACAAGGGGAATGACAAAGGGAAGCAGATTATCAATGCGAAGCCCAACGCCACCGTTGCCACCACGAACATCCAAAAGGAGGAACTCGAAGATCCATAGGAGGAGGAGCATCTCTTCCACTCCCAGATGTGGGTAAAGGGCTCCCCACCATAGTTCATTGTTAACAGGGGGAGCCAAAAGTACCTCATTTTTGCAGACGTCGTGAAGTGTTTGGGCTTACTGACCATAGCACATCCACAATTGTACACCATCGGGTCACCAAGGATGGGATCTTCGCGTGAGCCAGCAGTGTCGCCTTCCATACAACATCAAGCCCTTCACAGATGAGGTATTGTGTGACATTTCTCCCTTTGAAGTTTGTGATGTATTATTAGGACAACCATACTTGTGGAAGTGACTTGCTATGTATGAATCAAGTCCCCGTGCTGTTATTGTTACTTTGGGAAACAAGTTGTACAAGATACCATAGGTAGCACCGCCTACCGCCATCTCTTTGGTTATTGCAAAACAATGCAGTAAGCTCATTTCGAAAACCAGGAAATTTCTTTTCTTGATGATACACACTTAAGGAAAGAAGAAGACAGTGGCCACGACCTCTAGACAGGGCCCCTTTGAACGACAACTATAGATGGACAAGGTCATGGAGGAGTACGAGGACATCTTCACTTCCCCCGCACGAGTTCCTCTACACTGTTAGGTCAAACACTCCATCGATCTGACCCCAAGTGTGCCATTGCCCAATGGACCAATCTATTGGCACTCTCTTATGGAGAATGATGAAATCAAGAGGCAGATTCAGAGTTGTTGCAGAAAGGTCACATCTGTCTGAGTTCATCGCCCTGTCTGAGCCCAATCATGTTGGTGCAAAAGAAGGATGGGACTTGGAGACTCTGTATTGACTATCGGGAACTAAACAAGATCATTGTCTATAATAGGTACCCGATCCCACGGATTGATGACCTCCTAGACCAACTGAAGGGCACAAAATATTTCAGCAAGATCGATTTGAAGTCAAGATATCAACAAGTACCAATCAAACCCTCCGATGTTTGGAATACTACCTTTAAAGCCAAGGAGGGCCTTTTCGAATGGTTGGTTATGCCTTTCGGATTGGAAAATGCTCATGCAACCTTCATGAGGCTAATGGATGACATCTTGTGGCCATTCACCAACTCATTTGTAGTGGTATACTTGGATGACATCCTGATCTTCAACTAGAGTTGGGAAGATCACCTTCACCACATCCGATAGGTTCTCCAAACACTGCGGCAACACAAGTTATGTGTCAATTTGGAGAAATGCACTTTTGGCATGACCCAAGTTTAGTATCTGGGATACATTATTGATGAACAGGGGGTGCATATGGATCCAACCAAGATCCAAGTCATTTAGGATTGGCCATCTCCAACCACTCTGACAGAGCTCCGCAGCTTTCTAGGTCTTTCCAACTTCTACCGCAGGTTCATGTTGGTATATTCTCGTATCACTTAGCCCTTGAGTCAAGTCACCAAGGGAGGAGTGAAAGAAAAATTATTTTGGTCTGAACCTCAACAGAAGGCATTTACAAAGTTGAAAGATCACCTCTGCTCAGCACCAGTGCTCGCATTACCAAACTTGCAACAACCATTTGAGGTCGATACAGATGCCTCTAACTATGCTATTGGGGTAGTCCTTACTCAACAAGGGCATCCAATGGTATATCACAGTGAGACACTTTCAAACACAGTATGGAAGTATCCCACTTATGACAAAGAGATGTATTCCATTATGCAGGCCTGCTAACAATGGAAGCATTACATTTTGGGGAAGGAAACGATCATCCACACAGACCACGGACCCCTATAGTTCATATAGACCCAAGGGAAATTGTAGAATGATCACTATCAGAAGTGGTCCATATACTTGCAACAGTTCCATTTGAATATCAAGTATAAGAAGGGCAACACCAATATTGTTGCAGATTGACTCAGTCAACCACCGATCATGGCGTTAACCACCATGCTCAACTCTTGTGGGCACGAGACTTCTGATTAGCCACTTATCTAGAAACGTGACCCAGAATTTGGCCACACATACTAGACACTCTTGGAGGGTCAACATGTTCCAAATTTTCACCTCTAGGATGCCTTGTTATGCCACCTGGGTCACCTTTGTTTTCCTTCAAGCGAGCATGCCAAGATGATTTGGGAATCCCACTACAGTTGGGATACTGGGCATTTCGTGGTCGAGCAAATGGTGGCAGTACTACAGAAGTATTTCTATTGGCCAAATCTTCAAGAGGATGTCGGGAAGTACATCAGATCATGCACTGCCTATGTCATTTCCAAACTGACTGTCAAGAAGCAAGGCCTCTATACCCTGCTACCTACCCCTAGTCGACTTTGGAATCCATCTCCATGGATTACATGTGAGGCCTTCCTTCCACTAAGCATGGAAACGACTATTTTTTTTTGTCATCGACAGGTTCTCGAAGATGGCCATTATGGTGGCCTACAAGAAGAATATCACAGCAGAAGCCACTACTAAACTCTTCTTTGAATGAGTGTGGGTACACTTTGGGATCCCACATTCTATCATCTCAAATTGGGACAACAGGTTCCTCAGTATATTTTGGTCCAGTCTCTGGTCAATGTTGGACACCAAACTCACTAAGTCCATAGCCTTCCATCCTCAAACTAATGGCTAGGCAGAGGTTGTCAATAGGATGATCGTACTCAAAGCATCGATGCACATGGGACGAGAGCCTCCCATATGTTCAGCATAGCTACAACTGGGCTCTCCGCAGCTTGACTGGCCATATCCCTTTTCAGGTGGGCTTGGGATTCCAACCATTATGTCCCATTGATGTGGCCATGCCATTTGCAACTACTCACGCAGATTCGGCTCATGTCCAGTCCAAAATAGATAAGGAAAACAACTTCATTAAGCACATCGAACATATTTTCCAGTAGATCCATGACATTCTGGAGAAATCAAATACCAAGTACAAGTAGCGACATGATCAACATTGGGTGTCACACAAGTTTTAGGTGGGCGACAAAGTCTGGTTGCATTTGTAAAAGGAACACCTTACCGGAGCCTCTCGGAAACTCAGACCACTCTAATATGGTCCTTACACCATTACCAAGGCTATGGGAGAAAATTCATTTGATCTTAGCATTCCCCCATTCCTTGGCCTGCACCCAGTGTTCAATGTGGAGTGCCTTCGGCCATAGTTTCCACCATTACTAGACACATCCAACATTGCAGAACAACTCACACCCACAGAGTTAAATCGAGATTGCATGGAACAAGCTGCAACTGATCGAATCATGGACACGCAGATCAAGCACATTCACCAGTAGAATATCCATCTGTATTGAGTTGTCAAAGCAGGCCAACTCCTTCACCAGGGCAAGTGGCTCACCAAGGACCAAGTTCAGCAGAACTTTCCTCATCTCATGGAGGAACTCAACACAATGGGGACCATTTCTTCCTAAGGGGGGAGGAATGATCCAGGTGGATATTGGTGGCCACCTGCCAAGTCCACTTGGACCCCCACCATTTTTTCTTTTAGCTTTTCAATTTCCTTAATTGTATCACAATTTACTATTTTTAGCAATTTTTTGGGTCCTGAACTTCCGAAGTCGTTTTGAGGCCCTAAATGACGTTTTTTGGGAAACCTGGGAGCAACATGGGTCCATGGACCGATGTTGCTCTTCCCAAAGTTGTAGTTCTCGGATAGATCTTTCTAATGGGATATTGTGCGCGTCAAACGGAGATCATATGCCAAAGTTACAACCCTGGGAAGTTGATGTACCAATTTACCCAAATGAGGCCCGCGGTTTGATGTTTCATCTTCTAGGGTTAGGTTTTTGGATGTTTAGGGTTTTTGATTGTTTCTCAAAAATAAATAGGCCTCCGTGCCTCATTGTAACATAGTTCAGAGGCATGTAGCCACCAAATATCATCTCATAGATAGGCTACCATCGCCTTAGCTAGTTTATTTCCATTTCTGTTTGTAAGCATATTTCATTATTTTACATTAATGAAATGAAGTATTATCTCCATTGCATCTCTGTGTTTATGGTTATCTCTGTAATTTGTCGCATTCCTATTTAAATCCGGATCAAAAATGTTCCATGTGCATATTGATGCATCTAGAATAGCACTAGGAGCAGTCCTAGTGCAACCAGGAGAGAAGATGGATCATCCAGTATAATACGCAAGCAGAAAGCTCTCCATGCCCGAAAAAACTACACAACAATAGAATGAGAAGCTCTAGCAATGGTCTACTCTCTCCAAAAGTTTAGGAACTACCTGTTGGGGGCACCATTCAAATTTTTCACAAACCATTCTACATTGAAATACCTAGTAAACAAGTCGGTACTAGATGGAAGAATATGCAGATGGCTATTCTTATTTCAAGAGTTCACGTTTGAAGTAGTTGTTAAGCTAGGCAGACTGAATGTAGGCCTATATCACCTTTCTCGCCTGGAAATAGGGGAGAGTGATGGAGCAATAGACGACCGGTTACCTGATGCCGATTTGTTCAAGATAGAAGCCATACCCGACCACCTGCAGGAAATTGCTACTTTGCTCACAACAGGTAGTTTTCCATAGGGCTACACTGCAATGCAAAAAAGGCACCTAGTGGTCAGAGCAGTGGATTACCAACTCATAGCAGGACACCTTTACAAAATGGGCTTAGACCAGATACTCAAACGTTGTGTCCTATAGCATGAAAGAGAAGATATCTTATGGGAGTGCCACACAGGGGTCATGGGAGGCCATGTAGGGGGTAAGGCAACTGCAAGGAAGATACTACAAGCGGGACTGTGGTGGCCTATGGTACATAAGGATTCAAAGGCATTCACCAATGAATGCGATGTCTGTCAAAGAGTTGGAAGGCCTTCCTGACGCAATGAACTACCACTACACCTAGTCCATACAGTGCAGATATTTGATAAGTGGGCGGTAGATTTCATTGGTCCAATATCCCCACCAACATGTCACTCCAAATCCCTATACATAATTACTGCCATAGAGTACCTGTCAAGATGGGCAGAAGTCGCGCTAGTAAAAGACTGCACAACAGAAACCACAGCGTGATTCATTTTTGAAAATATCATCTCAAGGTTCGATGCCCAAGGAGTCTCACAAGAGACCAGGGTCCACACTTCCTGAATGAGACAATTCAGGTCCTATTAACAACTTTTATGGTACAACATCACAAGAGTAGCCCTTAGCATCCACAAGCAAACGATGCAATAGAAGCATTCAATAAGATATTGGAAAAAGAGCTAACCAAAATCGTATCAGCCAACAGAGATGACTAGGACGAAAGAATTCCAGTGACACTCTGGGAATATAGAACAACAGTTAAAATAATCCACAAACAAACTCCATTTCAGCTGGTATACATCAGAGAGGCGGTGGTGCCAGCAGAGTTCATACTACCTAGCATGTTTATTTCAGAGGCAACAGGAATGACCAATAGCAGTGCCTTGTGGGACAGACTGAGCCAGTTGTCAAAGCTCAACGAAAAGTGGTTCTTGGAAAAGTTCTATCAATCTTTTGAGCAATGAATATAGAAGACTGGGCACGATAGGCACATCAAGAAGAAATCATTCGGGTTCAGTGACCAAGTGCTCCTCTACAACAACAAGTTCCTCAAGTTCCCAGGAAAACTACAGATGCACTGGTTAGGCCCGTTCATATTTCACATATAAAAGAAATGGTAAGACTCATGCAACTTGATGGATTCCTACTGCCAGGATGGGTGAACGGCACACGCCTGACACCTTTTTGCAAGTAAAAAATAAAATAAAAAAATAAAAAAATCATAATAAGGTTGCAGTCAGTAGAGAGATACCGCAACCCATTTGTGGTCAAGGGGGGTAGTCTCAGTAGAGTCAGCAAGCCTAGCTGGCAGGAACAGTAGTCATGCGTGTCAAACACTGTCAGCAGAATACACATAGGTTTGAACTTTTTCCAAAATTGATGGCCGCACATGCACTCGTCCCATCTGCATACTAGTAGTTATTTCCTAATTAAGTAATCAATAAGGAAACTGTCAAGGTAAGGTCACAAAATCTTTCCCGTTAAGCATAGAATTAGTTAATAAATAAGCCCATCATGGTATAATAAAGACACCATGCAACCCACTCTGTACTTTCCAATCCCACATCATAGTTGGCACATATCATTCAGCCGACGGTGACAAAAAGATAGCTAGAATATATGGAAAGGCCGCTGGAGTAATTAGTTGACTAAGGCCTCATCAGTCAGGGGATGTCGTGTCAGAACCGGCTACATAAATCTCAGGAGGATGCAGGGAATGGTAGAATTTCAAACACCGAAAGGATTCAAGGAGCGCTCGGAAGAACAGGAGCAGGACAGGAGAAACAGAAGACCACCAGTGCAAATTGTTTACAGAAGAAGGGGAACAATGGCCAAGAGAATAACATTAGTCCAACAAATTGCTCTAGATGAAAGAATCGAATTTATGGATGATCTGTATGGGAAATATGACCAGTCGAACCTCATCGACAATGGCTTCACAGACGGGTTCCAATTCCCAGCAATGAAGATGGAGGTGTATGCAAAAGAATTTCAATGGGAGGATGGCACCAAGCCCTCCATAATCAAGGGAGACTTCAAAGGGCTACAAAAGTCCATGTTGTTCAACTTGAGAAATATGCCTATGTTCGGCACCCAACTGGCCACCATGTAGTGTACCAAGCTATTAGCGAGCATGATGCATGGAGGTTCCCTATGGCTGGACAGGGAATACCCAATACATTCCAAAGATATCTACAAATTGAGTAGGTTAGAAAACATGGGGAATGAAGTCAGCAAAGCATTCCAGGTTGGGGCCAAGCGAGGTAAGAAACCAACAGAGGACAACATCTACACCCGCTATGGGACGGAGCGGGGGGAAAAGGTGCAAAGCTAGACAGAGTCAACAAGGATAACATTCAGTTTTCCTGCTACCTGATTGCAGGAAAGATGATGAGGCACTTCACGAGAAACAAGTGCCCCCTGAACACAATCTCAATAGTAGGACACTGCTGCCAGTGTGAGATACTCATCTGGGCTACCTTTGTACTCAACAAACTCTTTTAGGCATGTGAAGATGTCTATCACGGAGCACTGGATTTTTGTTCTAATATTTGGTAATGACGCTAGCAATGTGGAAGTGGAGGCCACCTCCATAGAGGTAGATGGAAACTATTACTGAAGATCAGCCAATTTCACTCAGATATGAACCATGGATGGCATCAAGGGATCCCAACATAAAAGAAATCAATAAAACGGACTTCAGGAGCTGGTACGCACAAATGGTGGATGCCATTCAGTCTGCGAAGAGAATACCCAGGACTCTCCTGGATGAGTTCTCGGGCGACCTCTGGTTTGGGGCTTCTGTTGGAAATAATATTGAGAGGGGGGTGAATCAGTATTATCATATCAATATTTTAATTTCCCAAACATATTTATATATGCTACTTTAGCTAAGTGAACTAGCGTGTACATGCGATTGTACTTAAAGCAACCAATGTATATGCAGAGAACTTTTGATTTAGACAGTTTATCATGTATTGAACTTTAACCAGTATATCAGAGATTTATTAGACAGTGCAATAAAAGCAAAATAAAGCATCACACATAAGCAACACACATGAACACCAAGATATAAGGTGGAAACCCAATGTGGGTAAAAACCACCTGCTGTTGTCATCTCTGTCTTCTTTTAATAATAAGAAAATATGTTTACAATCTTGTACTGGTGCATACTCAGACCAGTACGCAGGCACCCACCTGCAGAAGGCTACAACCTTCTCTCATTTTCAGTTACTACTGGAAGGGAGCTACAACACCCTAGCTCTTGTACTAGCCAATATGTTTACTAGTACGTAGGTGCTAGCCTACAGAAAACTCTACTCGTCTACGAGGGACCATGTTTCATGAATTTTCAGACTGGATAATCCTGGAATACAACACTACAATCTGAAGGCCACGTTTCATTCAATTTTCATACTGGACCCATAAACAATATCATAACCACAATACAATCATCAAGTACATCTGCATCAACCAATCACTGAAACTTAATCACCATAACCTCAATCTGATCATTCAGAACACTGTCACCAGAATACAGTCACTATAACCCAAAGCAAAACCCAGAACTCTGCAACAGCAAATAGAAACAACTGAAACATACTTCATAAGGTATACGCTACTTCCATGTGTCGAACCAGTGTGTATACGCACTTTTATCAAATCCAACTAGCGTGCACATCTATAAATATTAATTCATAATTTTGCAGCTATTCCAGACTTCAGTTATACCCAGATCATAACATTTACAGAATAACACATGCGTTAGTATTCAGATCTAGACTATACATTATCAAACCACATAATGATAATTCATTTCAAGTCTTAAGATCCCTATCCATCATTAGATCTTATCCCTCATCAACCACTAAGGTTCATCCTTGGTTCAAATCAAGCAAAGCACCTTAAGCCAATAACCTTCATATTAGATCTCACACTTCATCAGATATTCGATACTTTCACACATTGGCCTAATGATCTTCTCCTCCTTATACAGTTTTAGGCCTTTCTCAATACCATGGATCAAAACCACTTAGGAACAAATACCTAGGATCAATACCTCGGACCAAATACCACAGATCAAATACCTTGGACCAAATACCTCGGACGAAAAACATAGTTTTCCAACATATACGTGCTTTTCCTTATGTGAAAGTGCATGTGTACATATACGGTACTTGTGTTCAGTGAACCTGCGTGTATACGCATCTTGGTCAAGATGAACCTGCATATACCTCTCTTTCTTCATTCTCTGTATTCTGATCTATAATTGTTTGCTGTTGACATGTTGCACTGTGATATTTCATCTAAGTGAGTTGCCATCAAGGACAACACCTGTATCATAATGCCAATAGCTTCACACGCACATACTTATCTTAGACCATGGTGTGTCAACCCCACCAAATTTAAATTAAGGCCACAAAGTGTTAGCCTGACAGAGGAGGCCTTGCACAGAGAAGTAGAGTCTTGGCCGGGAGTGGCCTACCAAATAACAAAAGGGAAGCCTAGGTACCTGTTCAGAGCTCTAGTGCCACAGAACCAAGAGGGAGATGGGGTAGAAAGTAGCAGCAAAATGGTGGCACCAAAAGCACTCCAACCAATTCTACTCCAAATGGAGGAAAAAATATTTGAGGTAAGGAGGACAATCGTAATCTTCGAGCCAGGTGAGGGTGACTATCCTGAACATTTTCAAAGAATCAACTATGTTGTTCCCCATTATAATGACACCTCCCACGGGTGTAGCCCATTCTCCTTCCATGACACCAGTACCCAAGCCACAAAAGAAGCGAGTTATACGCACCCCCCAAGTCACAAAGCCAACTGCCAAAAAGCCAAAAGTTAGCACCCCAGCCCCAGTCGTTGATCTCACTGTTGAGGTCAAGCACCAAAGTCCTGCAACTTCCATAGTCAAGGAAATCCCCAACACCACAACCACTGCAGTACATCAGTCACGGGAGTCATCCCTGCAAACTGCTTCCACCTCTGCAATGGTGTCCGAGCTCTTCCCCTTCGGCCACAGGAGAATATCTGTGGAAGCAAAAGTTCAGTCAATCGGCTGGAAAGAAGGTGCCACCTCAACCTTAGAAATGCCACCCACCGAGATTAAAATACCAATGCTAAGACTGGACCCACTAACTGGAATACGCCTGGATACCAGTTGGCAGGGAGAAAGGACTGGCCCATACCTACCCACTCTCCCTATATAGATCACAGTCCCCCTGAACCCTAGTATCACCCCAGCCACACCACAGTTCACCCTACCATCACAACAACCATCCCAACAAGAGAATTCACCCACCTCACATTCCGACAAATCCATTGCAAGCTGCCTATCCTTACAACAAAAATTTCTAGAACCAGACACAATGAGGGTTGATACACTCTATCACTGGTCATCAGCGCAGTTATTTTCTTTCATTCAACAAGCTGCCCACAAGGCTGAGGGCTTGCATGAGAAACTAGCTAAGGACAATGAGAAGCAAAGGATGCAATTGCTCACAGTAACGAAAGAACGGAACCGCCTGCAAGAGGAAAATACAAGGTTGCAAGCACAAGTGGATCAGCTTACCAGAGATTCCATGCCATGTGGCCAATAGTCATCAAAGCCAACACTGAAGCACCGACGGACATGTCCGCCTGCTCCCTGATCGACTAATGCGATCATATACAGACGGTGTGCATGCACCTAGCAACCACAAATGCATAAATGAAGAGGAAGCTAGAGACCGTAAGGTTTGCACTGCCAAAGCCTATGGAGATATATGCATGCTCAGTTGAAAGCAAGATGCGAGAGATCGAGACAAAGAAACAAGCACTAGCCGACACCCTCACCAATGGATATGCCTTATTGGGAAAGGTCCACGACTGGTCAGGCATTCTAGCTCTAAAGAATCACCAAGTCTACCCGTTGTGAGAGCAGATTCAATCTCTATTATCCAGCATAAGGGCATGCATAGATTCTGCTCACCTCCAGCAGCTAAATGAACAAATCGACGTCCTCCAAGCCTAGGTTGATGTAATTGAGGAGGAGTTGGCCAGGATGAAAAGAGTAATCCAAAACTTGCAACCCCTATTTTGAATGCAGTTCTTGCTATTAAAAGATTCATGCGATTCAAGCAGGCAGCAATTGGACAGCCTGCAAATCCAAAGGCTGACAACCTTAACATCACAACCAGTCGAGGCATTCACACAAAGTGCAGACGCGATCCTCGCAAAATAGGACATGGCAATCCAGCGATAGAGTGAGTTCAGGTAGCAGACGACAATAGAAATCTCCGTGTTGGTGCCTTTGTTTGGAATGGAGGAACCACAAAGTCAGTAAAGGGCCATAGAAACGAATGCCACACTACAGGCTAGGATTGAAACAGAAGAGATGCCTAGTTCACAAGAAGGTATTGTAGCAACAGAGGTGTTAGCACAACAGACAGTGCAAACAACATCGGTAGCAACACAGCTGCCACCCGTAGAACCCATGGAAATAGAAACAGAGCCACTAGATGTTGAAATTACTTGACTTGGGGACGAGTCAAGAAATTGTGGTTGGGGCCTATTGGAGCCTTCATTAATTTTGAAGAGTTTTGACCGGTTTTCAGCAACCGTAGGGCAGGAAAGGATAAATGGCAGCAACGGTTGGGCATCGGAACGAGCAGTTGCGGGAAGGTGATGGAAAGGTGGCAGCAGAAGGCAAAGGTAGCTGACGAGATAGGAAGGTTCCGAGGTAGCCAAGGAAGCAAGCAGCTGAGCGAGAAATTGCAGTCTAAGCAGCCAGGAAGGATATGAAAAGAGGAAGAATAGAAAGGAAGAGGTTGTTGTTGTTGGTGTTGCTACTGTTGTTGTTGGGTTTCATTGATCGTTGGGGTTGTTGCTAAGGACGGACCTGCTGGACACTGAAGGATTGGGCTGCCAAGGAGGTACGCAGACATAAGAGTAGAAGCAAGAAGAGCTGGAAACTAAGGAACTGGGTTGCAGAGCAGATCTGACCCAAGCTATTGAGCCAGGTATTTTATGTATTTTTGATGGTGAGAGGCCAAGTTATAATGTATTCTGTTCTGTTTCTTTAATGTAATCCGAGTTGATGATTGTTAAGACTCATAGTGTATTGCACATCATGTTCTATGGCTTATTAAAATTTTAAATAGTCTCCTTGTTGCATGAAGTTGGTGCTTGCTATATCAATACTAGTATGATGTTAGTTCTATGGCATGTGCAATGAGTCCTTGTGTATGAGTTTAGGATATCATTATCTATGTCCCATGTATTATGAACGCATATATGTGTGACCTCCTGTGTCTAACTTAGATCCCTTTGATTCCATGTTGAGCCCTTCCCCCCTTTTGGTCGCGACGCGCTTCAGGTGAGATTCAGGGTGAGGTGAAAATGCCAATGCCATCCTTAACTACAGCAGACCATTGTTGGCCTCCCGTGCCCAAACCCGGGGTATTTTCCCTAATGACTCATTCAAGCCAACACTATGACAATGTAGTCAACACATCAACAATAAAAAATATATGTCATCATCAAACCCCCCCCCCCCCACCCCCCCAAAAAAAAGAAAAAAAAAACACAACTAAGGGAGCAACCACAATCAATAGCTAACAAGAGGAACTTTGTACAACAACACAACTGGTGAGACATAGCGGCATGAAATTTACAAACATCTATTCAAATTATTCTATGATCGTCTATTGATCCAAACATAATCGATCTTGATAGTCGACATTGGTCCACAGTTCATCCTTTCACATCTCTATTGCAATGATCTGAATGCAGGGATATTATGTGACCAAGAATGTTCATGCATGGTTGATTACATCTGATCCTTATGAGGATGTTCATATGTCTCAATTTTTGGTGCAACAACGTTGTGATATGGAATGACATTAGCATCAATGTTGTCGATCTATTTATTACAATCAGTAGGAGCATTCTCTTCCTACACCTTAGTCTAAATTATTTCGACAAAAAATGGCAGCTCTTTAGTCTCAAGAGAGCTAGATATAGGTAATGAGGTAGAAGTAGGATAATATCCAAAACCTGCTCTTGATGTCTACACTACAGGTTTAATAGGAACAATGATGCATTGTCCATTCTTCCCAAGTCCTCTAATGTATCCCATTTTCTTGAGAAATCAAGGCCCAATACTAGTGATGTTTTTTTCAAATATAGGTGAAACAAAATCACCATTATCAACATCAACAAGTGAGCTTGACAAATCAATAATAACATTCTCCTTCAGAGCAATTTGAAGGAAACTAACTTCCAATTCATGGTCATTGCTTGCACTCTTGCAATCCTAGGATGACCTCATCCTTCTCTATCAACTTTTGTGACAAGGAATCAAAATCTTATTTCAAAGTTTGATATTGATCCAAAAATCTATTTTTTTCTCCTTGAAGAGGGCCTACCTCTTCGTGAAGTAGTTTCATTGAGGATTTTAAATAGAAGAACTCCATAACTTGCTGATTATTTTGCTCCTCTAGGTTGAAAATTTTCTTCTTCAAAATTCCATTTTATGAGTTAAAAAAGGACTCAAATTCCTTCAAATCATTAAGGAGGTCAATATTTTCCTAAAACTCAACTCCAAGATTCTAGAAATACTTTCCTGTGGTTAAATCTAAATTGTCAACCTTCATGATTTTCTCAGTGAGAGTGCTCTAGAAGCGTTTCTTAAATGTTGCATTTTCTTTTTGCACGACAACAACTGTGGATTGAAAATGAATAACCTTGTTGTGAAATTTCTCGACTTCCTTTTTCTCACAAAATTCATGTAGCCTTTTACACGTCTCACAAAAAGTAGCCAAAACGTAATGTTGGTGAATAGACTCAAAGAATACGCAGTTTGCACATGAGCCAAAAGTAATCTTTTGTAGAAAAATCACATCATGAAGTTAAACCTCTTTCTATGTAGTTACATATTGGCAACACAATATAATGGTTGTCATTCACCAAGAAAATCCTTGCCCCTTCCCTTAAAGAAATTTGTCAAAAGGAGAACGACCACTATAATGAATGATAATGATCACCATTAGAAGGGGACTTTTTAAATTTTTATAAACAAAATACCTTTTCCACCACAGCCCTAAGGAAGTGGAATCCATACACAACACATGAGAAGCCTCAACAATTTATATTGAACTTTATTCACCTACAATTGATAAAGAAATTCATATGACCAGCCACGTCGAGATAAATGGGCACAATATCCTCACTAAGGGCTATAATGTAATGCCCTCATATTAGTGGGGCCACAACATTGTTGAAAGGAGAACATCCTGGTTGGAGCCCTGCCACCATCATATCTACTATCATGACAATTACTTACACTTATGACAATATGAATAAAGGCAAGGTGATAATAGTCTCGAGGTTTGGTCCAACGGCTAAGTGTGGAGGTTTGGTCCGCACATGTCCCATAGTCCAATCCTCAACAGGACTATGTACACTTGAGAGCTATTCCAGGTGTGATTTCTTCATTTCAAAAAGAGGAAAAAACTAGATGAATCCGCAAGAAATGCTTCCACACCTTTTGATTTTGGCACGGGTCATGTGGATCCACAGAGGACTATGGGTCCCAGGCTTGTATTTTTGTAATTTTCATATGATAGAACCTTAAACGTAGAGCTTGTTTAATGCAGTGGTTCTCTAAATTTTTGCTTAATCCTCTTATTCAAAAGCTCGAAGCTAGTCACATTCAGGCATAAAGCCAAGTGGTATTTCTATCACCATATAATCCCTTCCTCCGATAATATGAATATTATAACTACCAAACGCCAAACCTAATTGTAAGTCATTAAACATAAATCCAAAAAATGAAAAAACCTACTAAAAGAAAATAACAATGTAGCAATATTGCATGGCAATTTCAACAAACATAATAAACATGAGAAAATCAAAATGCAAATTTTTTAAAAATATTATCCCATAACATAAAAAATAATAATAAATAAATAAAATAATAATAATAATAATAATAGGAACCAACTCATACCAACTAAAACAAGAAATAAGAAAATAAAAACAACTGGAAAAAAAATTATAATAAATATATAAAAATAGAAAAATAAAAATTAATGCACTCATATTCTAAAAACCAAAGTCAACTTTATGTATTTGAAATTGATACTTAACATTATAAACAAATCTAACAATAAATACAACTAATTGATTTTAAAAATAATATAAACCAACACTATATTATTAAAAATAAAAATATAATAAAATAAACCACCCAACTAAATTTATAATTTAAATATTATAATTTTAATTTTAATATAAACCCAAATATTACCCTACATCCCATCCTAGCATTGCTTTCATGTCGTTTTGTGAAAATAATTTATAATTAATACTATGGAACAATTCTCACTCACAGTATTAAAAGTGCCGATACAACTATCAAAGTGGTGGGATCTTCCATATGAAAATAATGTCTAAATATGCAAGAACTTCCATATGGGAATCGTTTTATTGTACTTTCATGATCCCATGCTGGCATATAAATAAAATAGTGTAGAAGATTAAACACTCATATGTAGGTTTTCTGATTTTTAATTATAATGACGTGGCAAAGTTCAATAAAAACGGACTGAAAAGATTATTGACAAGAAATAAAAGGTGAGCAAGATCCACTTTGACCAATATATATATAGTTTTCATCACATGCATTCCATATGTTTATCATGGGTGTTTATAAATTCTTATCCAAATTTATATTTTTTTTTGCATTTACCACGTCACATCTCTGTACATCAGAGACTCCCACAACAACGAAATTTCAGAAAATACAACCGGCCGCACTTTTTGGTGTATTCATTATCAATGAATAGATTTGGCTATCAATATGTCATAAATGTACGGGGTCATAAATGTACGGGGTTGTATATGTTTATTGTTAGATTTTTAGAATATTAGTGATTTAATTATGGTTATATACTATAGTAAGTTGTTTATTTGTTACCTTTGTTGCAATACAAATAATTTAATGCAAATGGTTCAAAGTGGGTTATAGGTTCTTTCACTCTTCCTCTCTTTTAATGTACGGGGTCATAAATGTACGGGGTTGTATATGTTTATTGTTAGATTTTTAGAATATTAGTGATTTAATTATGGTTATATACGATAGTAAGTTGTTTATTTGTTACCCTTGTTGCAATACAAATAATTTAATGCAAATGGTTCAAAGTGGGTTATAGGTTCTTTAACTCTTCCTCTCTTTTGGCTTTTCTGAACAAGTTGGGATGCAACCAAGGGTGCTCCTCATATGAAATTTAGAAATCTCAACTAAATGTACATGTTGAGTTTTTCACACTTTGATTTTACTTCAGATGTATTCAAAGTTGCATTGGATCTTGTTTAGAAGTATTTGACAAGATAGTGATATTGTATAGTTAGTTATTTAAAATCTATTTTTAAATATATAAATGGAATTAGGAGCTTGTAAATTTTTTGGGACATTTGAACATTTCTTAGGATATTCAAATTATATAAATTTCATAATTCGAAGTTGTGATTCCAACAAATCTCTATAAAATTTCAAACAAAATAGACAAAAATATATATATATATATATATATATATATATATATATATATATAGACAAAACATAAAAAAGTTAAACTATATATAATCAAGTCCTCATTTCCATATCTTTGAACTAAGATGATTAAAAAAAAAAGAAGATACTACCATTATGTAAAAAAAATATCTATATTTATAGCCATTTGGATAGGGATTTTAGAATTTTAATTTAATTATTAATAATTATTAAGTGGATGGTAGGGATTATTGTAACTAGCATAAAACTAAAACTACCACTATGTAAAAAATTGTCTGAATTTATAGCTATTTAGTGATTTTGATAGGGATTTTAGAATTTTAATTTAATTATTAATTAGCCAAGACTTCTTATTTCAACTTAAGGTGGATGAGGATCCGTTCACTTTTTTTTTCAATTGATGGCCTAGATTGATTCTCAAGGGAATATGCTCAACATATGCTTCATCTGAATGCTTATCAACAGTTGTGGTTGTAGTGTGTTTGAGAGTTTGTTAGGTTGCATTGATTTTTAATAAATTTAAAAAAATTGATGTTCGAACTCCCACCAATTTCTTAGGGCATTTTCAAAGCATACCTAATTTTAGAAAAATTGTCTTATATCTTGGTTGTAAATGATATAAACTCTTTAACACTTTTGTTTTTTATCAAGATAGATTCTTAAGGGTTAAGTAAAATCAAAGTTAATAATAATAATTTTGTTGAAATAGTTTTTTTTGTTATATGTTTATTAATAGTAGATACAAATGAAGCCTTTGGCCATATCAACAACCTTAATATTTTTAATGTTGTAGTACTAGTAATTATTAGGAGGATGGTAGGGATTATTGTAACTAGGATAAAATGAATACTACCACTATGTAAAAAAATTGTCTAAATTTATAGCAATGTTTTGGCAATTTGGATTAGGGATGCAAAAAATAATTAAGCATAAGTTATTGTAACTAAGAAAAAAAATATACTACCACTATGTAAAAAAATATCTATATGTATAGCCATTTGGATACAGATTTTAGAATTTAAATTTAATTATTAATAATTATTCAGAGGATGGTAGGGATTATTGTAACTCGGATAAAATGAATACTATCACTATGTAAAGAAAAATCTAAATTTATAGTGATCCATTTTGATAGGGATTTTAGAATTTTAATTTAATGATTAATTAGCTAAAGACTTCTTATTTCAACTTAAGGTGGATGATGATTTTTTTTTAATTGATGGCCTAGATTGATTCTCCACATGCTTCATCTGAATGTTTATCAACGGTTGTAGTGTGTTATAGAGTTTGTTAAGTTGCATTGACTTTTAATAAATTTTAATAAATTTGATGTTCAAACTCCCGCCAATTTCTTACGGGTTTTCAAAGCATACCTAATTTGAAAAATTGTCTTATATCTTGGTTGTAAATGATATAAACTCTTCAACACTTCTATTTTCCCTAGTTTTCTTGTTTGAGATGAAATTATGGAGCCTGCAAAACCCCTATCTTCCTCAGATCATATCTCTGAAAATATATAGGGGGAAGATTTGAAATTCATGCAAGAGGTTCACCAATATTTTGGCTCCACATGGTTACAATTTCAGCTTCTAAAGCTTCATATAAAATGTTTTATAATGACAATTCCACGATGAACTGTTTGAATAAGTGAAACCCTATAATCCAAAGCTCTAATACCAAATATTATGCAACTAACTCAAAAATAGATTGATCAACGACTTAAAAATTATCCTCTTTGAGGGGGAAACCTCCTTTACATGACATAAATGAACAATTATTGGATGATACAAATGACAAGACCTCCTTTGTATATGTAGGAATCTAAGGGGTCACAATATAATGAGAGCCTACAGAACAATAATAATGTAAGGGCACAACATAACAATATTGGGCTTCTATGGGGCACAATAATAACAATATGGGGGCTACATGGGCAGAACAACAACAATAAGGAGAATACAATAATATTATAGGGACATGTGGTAGCGGCTACAACCACAGTCCAAAATTTTTCCTTAGCTTTGTTTTGGAGCCTCCCTACCAACCTTAAATAGCACCATGTCTTACTTCGACAAGTACACAAGCTTCAGTGATTTTCTTGCAGAAAGACAACTTGTCCATCAAATCTTGTTGCATTCCCCTCACAAGTTGTTTCTCTGGACTTGGTCCGGCTGATGGTTGAGAAACTCCTTCAAGAAATTCTGCAATTATGGAGGGAAACCAGCCTTCCCTCCACAAATTGCGTAATTTTGTCTGGCAACTTGCTGGGCTCCAGAATTGCGCAAATTTTCCAGTCAAGTTTCACTTAGAAAATTACGTAATTCCTCCCAGCAGGGCCGCTCAGCCAAGGAATTGTGCAATACTAGGCAGCAATCAGCTGCTCTGCCCAGAATTTGCGCAAATCTCCTAGGCAGCCAGCCGAAATCCCTCCCAAAAATGCACATTTTTCCCAGCAGTTGAGCAGGCTCTTGCATGTACAGTTGCGTTGACCAATTCCACCCGGGACCAAGAAAACTTGACTTGCATGCATTGGCTAATTTTTGTCAGAATAGAAAAATCAGCATGCAAAAGCATCCCTAGATTTTAGGGAGCTATTTTTGGCAGCTGGAGGTTACATGAAAAGATCATTTTAGAATCTTTCCTCCATGTGTCGCTTTTTCCTAGATTTGTGGCATGCGTGTCATGAGCTTCAAACTTATTTATTCGACCCTTCAGAGTTCATTTCTTCACATCAATCTTGGAGCTATGACATCCCACAACACATCCACGACTCTTCGACACATCCAACTCAGCTATTCACGGGTAAGTGGTCTCAACTTGTCTTTTGCAACATTTCTGTCACTTTTTATATTTTTGTTTGTCTGAGTGTTGTTTTCTTGATTTCTGTGAACGCTTGTTGTGGTTTACATGCATACTAGCTTGTACTAGCACCGCTTTAGTTTTCGTTAGCCTCTTACTGTTGTCGCATGCATGAAATTGTTTTGCACGAACGACTGTTGATTCGGCGACCTGTTTCACCCACATGCACGTTGTTCTATTTTATGAATTTTTCATTCATTGTTTACATGCACGATAATTTGCTTCTGATTACACTTAGTATCACCATGCATTCACCATCACATTTGCTTTCAGTTGCCCGTCGACAAGTCTGGGTAGCCTTGGACCGAACTCTGCCTCACCGATACAGCATTGCGCAATCCTGAGAAGGAAGGCTCTGGCTTCCTCTCAGGAAATGTGCATTTCTACCTAGGAGCTATCCTCTAGGCTTGCATTGCACAATTCTGAGGGACACTGACTACTGACCCAGAAAATTGTGCATTGTAGTCACTGGGCCTACAACCATTGCCAGCTGAAATTACGCATTGCGGAATTCCAGCAGCTAGTCAGTCAGTCTGGATCACGCATTGTGCAATTCCAGCAGTCAGTCAGACTCCCCAGATAACCCAGACTTCCTTTTTCGTAGTTCTAGCAGCCAATCAACCATCCTCCCAGAAGAAATTACACAATCCTTGCTTATCAATCCCCAGGTATGTTGCATGTCTTTCCTCAAGTTTTCTTTGGTTTTCGCTGACAGATTTCTTGCCATGCATGTCACTTTGTCTCCAAATCTAGCAAGTGTTCATCTACCTCTTTGCAGTTCAGGATCAATGGCCTTCAAGTGAGAAGGATCAAAAGACACTGATAGAAGTGCGACTGGAGCAACAGTTGAGTGAGTGTCCGCAAGTCTAACAATCTATTAAGATACCAAGCTGATTCTAGACAAGGACATCAAGTTGAAATGGCAAGAGGTAAACGATGCTTTCGCAGGCACATTTAGGGAAGACCTCAAATACCGCCAGGTATATGTGAACATCCACAAGTCCAGCTTGTACCAAATTGCATGCAGATACCATGTGTTCCCATGCGTGGACATGATACATTGGATCATCTCGCACATTGATCCTGAGATGATGATATTGAGTAGTATCAATGGGAAGAAGATCGCTACCTTCATGGCACAAGATTATGATGAGATATATTAGATGTCAGAGCCCGTGACCATCATGGAGACTCCCTTCAGCTTACCCAGCAGTAATGCCAACTTCGGAGACATTTTGAAGAACTGGGTGAAGGAGTCGGCTAAATTCAGAATGATGTCCAACCAAGTCTACAAGACGAAGATATTGTGGAAGGCGTATCAATACATGGTCATTTTTTCATGTCGACTGTATGGCTAAGAAAGCACCGAAACCTTCCCACAGAGTTGGGTGATTGTGCTGGACAAACTTGCCAGAGAGGGCAAAGCATGTAACTGGTTCAACATGTTGGCTCATCAGCTGAAGGAATAGGTAACAAGGGCTCGACAACCACCCAAAGGTATGCAAGCAGAGATCTACATGATTGATTACATCTTGGATTCAATCTATGCCCGACAGGAGTTCATGGGCTTGAAGTGGGCATGGACACCGATGAAGATTGCTGTGAAAACTTATTGTAAGATGTTGTCCGAATGCAACTTAGAGGAGTCATCACACAGCTATCCGATCATTTTGTCACCCCGGTTTACAAGATGATATTTGAACAGGATCCACCCTACATGGCGAAGGTAGAAATGGAGGCACTGACGAAAATAGCTGATTAGTATGCCTCACCGTCTGACACCTTGATACGGATGTACAGCGTGGAGAAGCCTCTGCATGTTCTACCGAAGTTTTCATTGGGCATACTCATCATGTAGGAAGTAGAATATCACATCTTGGTAGGATTGACAGCTAGCTCGTTGCACCGGAAGAAGAAGGCACCTTGGCCCACTCTTCCGCTACGCATTGGGTTATACGACATCTTGAGTTTCAAGCATGTGGATGTCAAAGCATAGTAGATGAAGAAGTATCCATTCGACCTCCGAAGTTACAATCCATATGACCCACATTGTCTTGTGAAAGATCACTGCGCGAGAGTACAATTCAACTGGATCCACGGGGCATGTCATTGGGCAGAGGAGGACCCATGGAGACATTGTTACAACTCCTCGAGACTCAATGCACCAGTCAACTTCGTTGTGTAATAGTTAGCGAAGCAACATCAAGCACCATCCTGGAGAGAACTAGAAGCAATAGCAGTAGCAGAGGTGAACATACCAGTCCGCAACAAGGGCAAGAGGAAGATTTTCGATCGCATGGAGGAAGAGCAAAGCTACAAGTTCTGTGGAGATCCACTTGTGGAGAAAGAAACGATGTCTATAGAGGCAAAGAGGCAACAATGCGATAAGCGAAATGTGCAAAGGCAGAGAGAGAGAAATGGAGAATGGAGGAAACAGAGAAGGAGTGCATGAGTTGAAGGAGCAACTCCGGAAGGAACGGGAGCTGCACAGATAGGTGAAGGAAGTGCAGTAAGAACAGGTACAACAGGGGGCGTAACTTGTGCAGACGAATGAAACAATTCCCATACAGGTAGTGGATTTAGCAGAAAAGCTGGCATCAGGCAAACAGGGTGAGCCATCACAGGAGCAGGACTCCACTCATGAGATAGAGTGAGCACTTGAACAAATGGATATAGATATGGAGTGGCAGGAATTAGAGCAAGACACTGACCTCATGCCTCACCACCAAGAGGTCAACCCACCAACTTCACCACATCCAGAAGACGAGTAAGTCCTAACAGACCAAGGAGACACTCAGATCCTTGGAGATTAGCCGGAAGGAGAGATGCACAACATATCATTCGACGAGTCTCAACATAGAGCTGTGTAATCTTGTAGAGTGTCGACTCTAGAAGATCACATCTCCTACATAGTATGACAAATGAGTGATTGTGTCTAACATGTGCAAACATCCAATAGCATTAGTTGATGCTACCAGAGCTTATGCCGAAGCCACTAGCCTGAGTGTTCACTTTCTGATAGCTGAGAATGAGTAAATGGCGAAGGAGCTACACACAGCCAAGTAGGGAGGAGAATTGGTTACAACATCTGCCTAAGCAAAATTTAAGAAGGAAACACTAGATGAAGTGTTGTCCCTTGACACATTCATGTGGGTGTTGTATTGCAAGTTCGGTACTTTGCATAAGTCAGTTGTCCATCTCAACGGATGGCAGCAGCGATGTGCTAGAAGAGCACATATCTTATCAAACGTGCATGCTGTTGTTGATTACATGCAAACATGGACGGTGAGATACAAGGGAGCCTTGTTTCACTTGACTAAGATGATGAAGCCCAGAGTGGTCGAGCTAAAGGCACGCATTCGGAGTCAGATCCAAAACTTTGAAGAGCTCACACAATGCATTACTAGTCTATAGGCTTCCCATGCACATGTATTCAAGAGTATGGACATTGTGGTGTGCACACATGCAATCCCATATATTGGGACTCTCACCCAGGTGAAGACAAAGGCACAGGTCTGACTAGAGCTTGACTCATACTTTGACGAGTTGATGTGCATAGCAACTAGCCCAGACATGCCAACGAGTGCAGACACCATGCACAAGTATGTTTTTGGTCTGACCGTGTTGAAGACAATAATGTGCATGCTTTCAGATGAGTTGGACAGAGGAGCCCGAGCAGTGTACCCAGATGCTATGAAGGTAAGATTCAGGTTCCAGAAATATGTCACCTTGGAGTACACAGACACCATCATAGACTACCGATCTTGGCATTAGTTCGCTATTGTCGATCATTGTTAAGGGAAATGTTCTCCTAGGGCTTTTGGGTTGAAACCCTAGCAGACTGAAAGTTGTCTATTTTTGTTGGGAAAAGTATCCAATACGGAATGACCCTATCCCACTCTAAGGGTGATAGTACCTCAGCAATAATCAAAGCAAAGCTATTCGAGATTACTTCTTTATGAGATGTAAGAGAGGGGAGAAAGAGGATGAAAAGCTATCACTAAGAGCTATTTAGAGTCCTTGTGGATCAGCTCTTCAAATCATAAACATGCCCAGAAACTGAGCTAGAGTAGATGCCCTCTACTTTGCATTTGAAAGATCCAAATGCAGTTCGATTCGGTACTCCCTGTGTTTATGAAATGAATAGCAAAAACACAAACAACCAACAAGATACGATCCCCAGTGGAGTCGCCAATTTGTTGTTGGGAAAAGTATCCAATACGAAATGACCCTATCCCACTCTAAGGGTGATAGTACCTCAGCAACAATCAAAGCAAAGCTATCTAAGATTTCTTCTTTATGAAAGCAAAATAGGGGAGAAAGAGGTCCACTAACCGATGTCTTTCGCTAATGGTTGATCCAATCTTCTCTCCTTGCTGCTTGTTCCTAGCTCCTTGCTCTTTCATTGGCCCAGCTACACCAAGATCCTGCAAAATGGCAAGAGAGGGAAACTACAAGAAGCATACATTCATAATTGATTCAAGGATTAGAATAAATCAAATACACAAGCATAACAATACACCATTGAGACACATGCATATAGAAGAACCTCAAATGCTTTATTAATGGAAGAAGTAAAGTTCAGGAAGTGATACAACCATAAAAGGCCCAATCCAGCATCACCTCCCAGCAGAAAGAAATATCCTCTTCACCTCCTTCAAAGCAAATCACCTAATAGTTCTAAACTCAAACCAACAGCACTTCCTTACATTCACAAGATTCCAGCCTCCTTAGACCTCATGAGAGAGCTCTATATATAGGAGTTTTGGAGAAAGGATGAGTCAGCTTGTAGCTAGCATGAAGCTGACTAGTGTCCTCTCCCACTTCAGTTATTCTTCAGTTCTTGAGTCCACTTGGAGGTTCTTGCTTCCACTTGGAGATCTAGACCCTCTTACTCATCACCAGTCAAATTCCCTGATCCAAGTGTCATTTTGGAAGCTTCCTGGGCATTGACACCTTGAGGAATGACTGTGCCACTTGGCCAAACTCGCCCAATGTAGGTAGCCTTTTTTGCAGTTGACATTCAGCGCAGGTACACAGTGGAGCAGTTGACATTCAGCACAGATGCTCAGTGGAGCAGTTGACATGATCCAGAATTAGCTTGTTTTTGAGTGTTTTCAGGTGGAGAACTGATATTCAGTGTTGTGGTTTGCTGACCTTGTTCCTCTAGGGGTAGGAACAACATGTTTAGGGACTTTGGATCCCTTAGATTATTGACATTTCATGCTTCATGCTGTAAGGCACAAAAATGTCTATAACATCTATACAGAGAAACACACATTCACACAGCCATTATGCTAATATAAGCAAATTCTATGATAAGGGGTGTACTTGAGGTCCTACGTTTGAGAAGGTCCTTTAGGGTCCAAACCCTTCTTGGATTTCCTTTTGCTCCTTTGACCTGCAAAACAACCAATTCCAGAGAGTACAACAGTATATGGACTAAACCTTATAAAGAAACCATCTTCATATTATAAATAAAGGTAGTTAGTTATGAAATTAAACAACCATTCACATATGAATTCTAACATGAATATCACAAACATGAAGAAGATTTCTATCAGGAACAAAGACATGTGTTTCTTTTATTATAGACAAATTAAGTACAGAAAGGAATAATTTCACCTGAGTCGTCCTTTCATAGGCTCCAAGCAAAGCCTTCTTCCGGATTCGTCCAATCTCAATCCTTTAACAAAATCCTTCCATGACTTACTCCATGATATCACAAGTAGTGGATGGACATCAACACACAAGGAAACAAGGATTTCCTATAAAAATGGGGGAAGTGTAGGAGGCACAAGGATCTTCAGACCTGGTCAGGGAAATCTCAGCATAATAACCTTTCTCTCTCTTCTCTCCTCCTTAGGCCTTCCCATTGAATCCTTTTTATACTTCTCCCAAAGTAGTTTTTTAGTTGGGAGTTGGTTGGGAACAGTTGGGCCACAGACACTAACAGGTGATCAGCAGGTAAAACCCACGATCTCCACCCGAAATTAAGGAGTTTTATATTTTTTTAAGTGTTTTAATACATATACGCGGGTTGGGTATACACCTACCCGCGTATACACACGTTTAACTCAGGGCAATGTCGCGTATAAGCGATAAAACACTATTTTTAAAATTTTTGGACCAGGTCTAGAAGGAGGGGTTGCCCTAGGTCATGAGTGCAGCATCACAAACCATAAGAGTGAGATTTGGAGCTATAACAGATGCCCCCTAATATATGAGGTTAGAAGGGGTACATGATGTCCGAAATGTATTAATCAAGTACATGGAAAGGAAATCTGTCAAAAACCGAGAAGGACTTTACCAGAGTTCAGCCTGCCAAGCCACAAAAGTTGATCAGAAAGAAACACTGTCTGAGGCGGGCATACGCATGCTCAGAAAAAGTAAAGCATGTCTGCATATCAAGCACAAGTGGATCCACTAAGTATAGAAGTATAAATGATTGGAAAATACATAATGTATCATTTGATCATTATCGAACAAGTAAATGTCTGAATATCACATATAAGAATGTCAATGATGCTGAAGGATGAACCGGATCACTGATATCAAGAACTGATCACAAAAAGTAGCAACTAAACATGATGGAATAGGATGGTACTACACTGCAAACTCAGGTTCCAGCATATAGAATGTCGCCATGATTGACTGCAACATATAAGGTGGAGTGGTATCAACTAGCAGCAACAGGAGCAACTGTCAAGTGAACCAATGAATGCTGATACAACCTGAGGTCTTCACTGACCGCCATGGTACATTTCTACACCATGGGAATAAATGATCTGAAGTCGACCATGTGAGAAATCGTTTGATTACTGGTCATTGATGTATACCGTTAACAAACATGAGACTACTCACCGATAATGATAATGAGCATCAAGGTACCCAGTACAATCCAACTAGTGTGAATAGATGAGCTGGAGTCGAACACCTATAAGAATCTATCGATCAGGAGACAATGATGGTTTCCCACTGTCGATAGCGAAGGATCTGCCACTAATGACTGCAAACCCCAAGGTACTGCCAAATGGACTCTAGATCTTTGCCACAGAGCAATGAGTCAGAGTCGATAGGGAAAGATCCGCTAGAAGGAAGGCATTAAGGCATCCTTCATCAATCTAGCACGAGTGTAACCCGTAGGCCAATAATGTGGAAGGAATCGGACGAAAGAGATGTAGTAACCCAACCGAAGTACGTTTCCGGCATACACAAGATGTGGCTAGCACACGACAGAAACCCTCTGAACCAACCAATAATGGAAGCTGACACAGAGGCGAGGTATCCACCAATAAGGTCAAATGGAAACCAAGGTACTACACAAATCCCAATGTGTGATAATGTAAGCTGATGTCGAACACAAGGGAAACCACTCAGTCAAAGACCCATGATACTGATCGATGCTGAGCACAAGGTGACCTATCAATAATGAAAATAGGGCCAGGGTGTAGCTCTAGGCCTGTCCTCAGAGCAAGATGTCGTCGTCGATAAGGACAAGACCCACCAGCAAGAAGTCAATGGAGACCTTCTCAAACCGGCACGAGTAAAGGACCAATATAGCTGATGTGATGATAGACATGATACTGACAACTAGGGATGGCCAACTGAAAAATGAGTCAAGAGACACCGCAGAGAGGCCGACTTAGGCTAACTTTCCTTGAACAAAAGCACGACTCAATGTGACTATGTGGCAGCATATGATGACTCTGTATAAGTTCGTCATGTAGGAGGCACGAACGAACCCTCCATATGATTGGAAGAGATAACCAATCGGGGGAGAACTGACTCAATAACAAGGTTAAGGCATACCTAAGTCAAACGAAATCTTGCCCAAATGGAGGAGACTTTGCTTTGAGTGCTTTGTTCAAGGGCGACACGACGACTGACAGTGGAAAGAACGAGTGTCGGTGAAACAGATGATCTAGTTCCTGGGAAAGGAACGTTCCTATGCTCAATGCAGGGAGGTGAAAACTGGTCAGTGACACTCAAAGGTGCGTTCCTTCCACGGGTCAAGGTGTGTCAAGCTGCAGAAGTCAAAGGTATGCAAGGTTGATTTTGCAGTCGTCATGGTCAAAAGTTGGCTAAATCATGAGTCCAAGTGAAGCTGGCTCTAGGCCAAAAAGTGCAAGTAGTCAACATGCAATGCAATAGTACAACTCAATGCAAAGGAGCCTCTAGGGTATAAGGCCAGAACGAAGCGAAGAAGCAAAGAGGAATGAGTCTTCAATGCATAAGTCATGGCGGGACTACAGAGGACTCCCGAGCCTACTCAAATCGGAGCAGCATGTGCAAAAAATGTTAGTGAGGTGCTAACTACGATGCCCATGTAAAGGATGGCTCTACCATCGTGTCATGATTTAAATAATCGTCGAGTGAAGATGGCTTACGAACCATAACACGATGGGGTCGACCCTATGGCAGATGTATCGACAAATGGAGGTTAGTATCCATAATGCAACGGAAAAATGGTGTCCCTAACCTATATGCCAGTGAGAAAACGATACCTGCCATGACGGGTCAGCAGTCATGGAACCGTCTCAAAACTGTCAAAAAAACGTCCAAAATGTCTTGAAAATCAAACCATTCTCAACATTCCAAGCTCCCAAGTTAAAAGTCACATGAGGCCAAACAAAATAAAATTTTGAAAAAATTTTACATTTTCAAAACCTATAAAAGAGCTTTTGGACTCACCATTTTCACCATTTGAGTTTGAGAGCAAAGAATTGGAGAAAAAGGAGCAAACTTCCCATACGCCAAATTCAACCATTCAGATTCTCCAAAAACCTCCAGGTAACTCTTATACTTGTCTTGCAATTGATTGTGACTAGTTTTAAGATTTTTAATTAACGTTTTACCGTTGAATTTCTTGCCAAAAATTTCACCAGACGTATACGCGGGTTGGTAATATGAAACCCGCATACACGCGGGCCCTATACGTGACTGTGTGCATAGGGACCCGCGTATACGCCGCGAACATTATTAAACAAAAAAATAATGGTTGAAAATCATTTTTTCCTCAGGATGTCTGTCACTTGACGACAAAAAGAGCATGCCGCGGTGGATGATGAAGTCATGAACGATCCTGATGCTTTGGATGCCCTACGGGGATGTGGTTTGCTTAAATTCTTCAAACTGCCAAATATGAAAGCAAACACACGTCTGCTTGAGATGCTCATTGATTATTGGAATATCGAGGAGGATGCCTTTATGATTGACCAGATGCCACTCAGGATAGAAGTGCAAGATATCTATTTCAACACGGGCCTTTCCCGAAGGGGAGAGGTAGTACATTCCCGGGGCAGGACACGGAGCAGTCTCTCGATCGAGGACTACGTACAGATATATTACACCAGACATCCCAAGAAGGTTGGGAGTCAGATTTCCATCACACATGTGGCAAGTTTATCACTGAGGATAATCCTGTTCACCATAGCTCGAGTGAACGGATCAACTTCTCTGCATCAGGCATCATGGCTAACCATGAGTGTGGCAGTTGATTGTCTCACCACTGTATTTGACTGGTGTACTCCTCTTCTGGCCAACATGAAGAGCCAGCTCACTTCTATCAAGAGGGGACAGACCAAAAACTTTGGATATGGGACTATTCTGTGTTCTTTCTTTTTTGAGAGGGTCCCAGCACTCCGCCCTAGGGTAGCAGTTTCCATCAGCACCCCATGAGATCCACGCATGGGCCAGTGGGCTGACCTGATGAAATGTCTAGGGGGTGGGGAGGTCCCACGGACTGCATTTGACGATGACTTCTTTACCTGGTGGGATCAGCAGATCATCGCCATAGATGACTACCCTTATGCTGGGTTGGATTTCCGAGGAGATCCTGATCTAGCATTACCACCGACCGCAGCATGGGGTGACATTGGTAAGTATTTTTGATTTTATGATTTTTTTTGGATTTTTCAAATATAATGATGAATTTTGAAAAATATTTTTGATGAGATTCAAATGAATAAGATGATGATCATGTTCTAGATATTGGGCCAGTACGACCAGATGGGTTCCCGCAGCATGGACGGCGTAGCCGAGGAGTCGAAGAGGCGGCTGCTGATACAGAACGACTTCTACATAACGTCCAGCGACACTTGGCGAGACTGAGTCACTGAGTACCGATGGCTGCCGTAGAGGACCTTCCTGAGGATATGCAGCGTCATGTGGTTGGCATGCCACGTGACTGGGTTCGCACTTTTCGGCGTGTGGCCAATGCGATAGTTACCTACTTAGCCGCTCATCCTGAGCTGGGGCATTAGATATACCGGACATGATTATGGGCATTTGAGTCCCAATTTTGTATATTTTTGGACAAACATATGTACACTCGAGATGCTTTATGATATCTCTCTCTCTCTCTCTCTCTCTCTCTCTCTATATATATATATATATATATATATATATATATATATATATATATATATATATATATATATATGCAGTTCGACTTTTTGATGCTTGATTTTATTGTGATGAATGATTGATGTGCCAGTCTAATGCTTGATTAGCGATAGAATCAGCTAACCAATTATGAGATCTTGGAATGTGCAAATAATTAATATAAGTAAATGATCTTTGCAACAACCTCACCCTTAAATACTGGCGATATAAACATGGATAACTTACCCGATAAATGTTGTTTAATTGTGACACTATCAATTGAGAATCAAGATAAACTACCAATGAGTCGATCTCATGAGAAATTGCCTCGAATAGTAAATTAATAATGGTAGTATACTCAGCCATATTGTTTGAAGCAAGACCAATGCATACTCCCCTTGATACCATCAATGGATTAGTTGGATAATAGAGTACCCAAGCTACGGAAGCAAGATTTCGAGTGTGCCGACTAGCACCATCGGCGAACCCAAAATGGACCAAGTCATCCATCAACACCTGTCACAGCAGACCAAAAAGTGTTGATATCAAAAAACTCTCGATGATATATGTACAAATATACATAATGTACAAAGAAGCCATTGCCTAACTCCTACTTAAGCAAAGTACTTCTTTAGGTAGAGCCCGTTTCGGGGCTCCGCCAGCTTGTTTCCATCAAAATCGATTAACTCATACGACCCTTTTTCTAAAACTCGTTTAATAATGAAAGGATTGTACCACATAGGCTTAAACTTGCCTGCCCCCAAGGTGTCCTTATCTTGGTCATAGACCAAGACAAGGTCACCTTCAGAAAAGACTCGAGGACGGACAAGTTTAGGACCTATTAAGCCTCCGCTCAAATAATAAATTACATGCTCTGTGAGAGCATCATCTTCCTGAACGAGAACCATACCAATGGTTGATTCTGCTATAGCGAGATATAAAAGGAAGTCCCTACCATAATCCGGTGGACTCAAAAGCGGGGCAAAGACTAATACCTTTTTCAAAGCATCGAATGATCACTGCACAAAGTCGTCCCACACAAATGGAACTCCTTTCCATAGCAAACGCATGAACCCTTTAGTGATCTCGGCATAGTTTTCTATAAACCGTCTTAAGAAATTAGCCTTCCCTTGAAGACTTTGAAGTTGTCGAATTGAGGACAGGGGAGGCAACTGAACTATTGCCTCAACCTTGAAGGTGTTATCTCAAAATCAGGCCCTGATAGGCTGCTGGTCAGGTTGACTCTAAGTAACTATTTCAAACCTACTTTAGGCTGAGGCTTAGCCTCCTCCACCTGAGAGGGCTCTCTCTTGATGGATTAATGATTTTGATTAAAGATAAGATGGCTAACTCTTATAGAACAACTGTGAAAAATATGAATGGTGGAAACACATTAAAAAACTATCCATTGGGCTTATGGAGTCAACAACACCTCAATATAACAATGAACTCAACCTTACATGGAAGTCAGGGCATTCAACATTTAAACATTCAGAACATAAACTCATATGGGACCACACAGTTTATAAATGTATACAGGAAGTCAGAGCACATTCAGTGAATTCTGAGTGATTATACATCCATACCACTGTAAGAATTAAGAAAAGGACAACATCACATATTCTGAACATAAAAAATCCTTCATGAATCCTGAGAAGTAAAGTCAAGCATGTATTACTGAAAATGAGTCTTACATAGGCCAAATACAAGCTTTTGCATAAAATTTCCAACCCTGATTACATTAGATCTTCTTCTATATATAGAGCTCTTTACATAACTGAGATTCCTCCTCCAGCATGAGGGAAATTCGAATTCATCCTACTATGACACCTATTGATACATAAAACTAATTATTAAATGCAAATGACACCTAACTAGCAGTCCTAGAGACCTAATACAACTAGGAGTGTAACTCCTTATCATGATTCAACAACCTTATATAAGCATTTAAAGCATTATTTGACAACTTGCAACCTCAAGAAGTCGAATTTGATGAAGCCTCCCACGTGGTCACCCAACTGCTGATGACAAACCCTAGAAATTAGGGAACATGTTTCCCTGTTTTTAGGTTTAGATCCTTGAAAATTGGCACGTGGGACAGAGCCTTTATCTCTTCATCCCTGACACATTTTACAAAACGGAAGGAGGTTTTTGGAGCCCATGTTGTCCAGAACAAAAACCTCTCCTGGTTTTTTAAAACATTTCTCCAGCTATCTAGAAACTGTCCTTGAAAAACACGTGGCAAACAGGAAAAATCCGTTTTCTGAAAGTAGGGTCTCAATGAAATCTTAGTATCTCCCAACTGAAAACACTTATGAAGAAATTGAGATAGGTTATTGTATTAGGAGAGTTTATGAAGATAAACCTCCTTCATAATTCCAAAATACCCTTTCATGTGACCAGAAACTAATTTTTAAAAAACAGGTGTAAAACAGAGAAATATGCCTGTGGAAAACTTGCACCTACAGCAGTTTCGTAGCACAAGTTTGATCATAAATTCCTCCCACCTCAGAATTTATTTGAAGAAAATGAAATAGGTTTTTGTATTTTGGTATGTTAGGAATAAAAGCCTCTTTCAGTTTTCAAAAGTAAGTTTTCAGCTGCTCAGAACCACTTCTGGAAATTTACTAGTAAACGCAGAAAGCAGAGTTTTTTCTGCTGAAACAGGCTGCTACAGGGGTTTCGTAGCGCGCTACGAAAACTCCTAGTTCAGTGATTTCGTAGCTACTTTCAAAATTTCTCCAAAAAGATGTGAGATATGACTTATAAACACCTGGTAAGACTTCTAAAACATGGAATGAGGCTGTCAAACATTATTTGGAAAAGAGATATGATCTTAAAAGACTTCTAACCTTATGACCTAACCCTTAAAGCATGAAATGACCTAGAGACCCTTTAACACCATGACTTGACCATGACTGATACAAGAATTGAGAAACCATGTAAGTTGTCCAAATTTTTTTAAGGAAGTTTTACAGTGATAACAGAAGGGATCAACCCTAATCCGTTCATTTGACACAATGAACCCTAACAACCGACCAGATGTAACCATGAAAACGCACTTGCTGGGATTCAACCGGATTTTATAAAAACGACATCGCTCAAAAACCATTCGAAGATGACTTGGGTGATCAGTTCTCTTTCGAGAACAAGCAACGAGATCGTCCAAGTATGCTTCGATGATATGTTTGATGTCGTGGAAAGCATATGACATGGCCCGCTGAAAAGTGGCTCAGCATTTTTAAGACCAAAAGGCATCTTTCTATATGCAAAGGTACCCCAGGGACATATAAAGGTTGTCTTATGTTGATCTTCAGGATGGATAGAAATTTGATTATAACCAGAAAAACCATCCATGAAGGAAAAAATCTCATTACCCGCACACTTGTCGATAATTTGATCAATGAATGGCGTGGGGTAATTATCTTTCGGACAAGCCTTGTTAAGGTCCCTAAAATCGATGCATACTCGGATTGTTCCTTGCTTTTTATCCACAGGGACTGGATTAGAAACCCAATCAGTAAGAGGAACAGGGTATATGAAACCCGCCTTTAGCAGCTTCTCAACTTCAGCTTTGATAGCTGTTGCTTTCCTAGGTTAATCGGTCGAAGCCTTTGATGGACCGATTTGGCGTTTTCATACGTCTTAATCTCATGTTGAACTATAGAAGGATCAATGCCAGGCATTTCTTCATAATACCAAGCAAATACATCTCGAAATTCCTTGAAAAGGTCAGTGTAAATTTGAATTTCTTGAGGGGAACATTCGATTCCGATGAAGAGATTCTCGATCATGTTAGGTCCCTAGAGATGTTTATAGGTATCGTTTTTGAAATCACCGACATATTACCTTCGGCACAAAAGTGTGCTAGAGCCAAAGGATTTGATACCATACAAACATCACTAGTAAAGAGCTCGGAGAATCTAGATTCTACTTCCTGCAATGGAGGAAGAAAGTATGAACGATGGTGTAAGTCTTCCCAAGGTCGATCTATACCCATAATTACTTCGAGGATTGCTTCTTCAGAAGGTAAAACCAAATCTAAACAGTCCAAGGCAGAGGTAGAATCAAGGCTCCAGGCTAGGGCCACATCACCATCTAACTCCTCTTCAGAAAAAGGAGTAGAGTGGTCGTCTGCAGAGTTGACGATAGACTGATATCTAAGCTCAGCTGCAGATATAGGGAATGCCATTCCATTTACTTGTCCTTCAACTAATGTGGTCGTAGGTGAAGGCAAGGTCCAAGGGTCTGAAAAATAACGAGTTCAAAAGAACTCTTCTCGAGGAGACTCCTTAGATGATGAAATGACATTGATTCTAGCGATAGGAGAGGGAAGATCAAAACTACCCATCAATGAGGAATACATCCCTACTCCTAGATTCTTAGTAGGCAGACGACAGTTATCCACTAAAGGAATAGTAGAGTCAGAGATTGCTTGAGGATCGACTGGACAATAATCCAATTGATCAACCTTAATGATTTTCCCCTCATGAGGAAAGCAAATGACACGAAACGGAGTCGAAACAACGGTGTCCATTTCGTATACCCAGTTCCTTCCTAAGAGGAGATTGTAGTCTAGGTTAGCATCTATGACTTCTAATTCAATATTGACGACCTTCCCCCCAACACATATAGGAAAGGCCGGGATAATCCCATGCGGCTTATGAGAATGACCATCAAATGCAGTCAAGACGGTAGGTGAAGGAACAGCCAAAGGTGATCCAATAGCCTTCTAGCATGACATCGACATGATGCATGTGGAAGCTCCTTCATCAATAACGGTACGAAAAATGTTAATTTTCCGATATGTAGACTTTATTTGGAAACCCATATGATGAGGGAGTCACTTTCTGACATTTAACATGTCGAAAGTGAGCACTAAAGAGTTAGTTGGATCGACTGCCCCAATCACGGAAAGTAAAGCACTTCGTTGAGCCGGACACGACTGGAGAACCTCTAAAGTGGACATGGCACATGACTCTAAGCTAGATCCTTAGCAATGGAGTAATTCTGGGTGGCCCTAGCATTAGGATTAATAGTCACGCGTTTAGCGGAACCTTTCGGTATCCGTGGTATATTCTCGACAGGGGGTCGCTCAATATGAAGGTTAGTATTTCCGGGAGCATTCTTGTCCTTGGAAGTTTCGGCTTCACCGTAATCACGTGACCGATTAGCCACATGGACGTTAGAACCCATCATGAAAACATTTGATGATTTTTCCCCTTCCTGGTTGCCCCCTGTGGAGGTTCTAGGGTTTGAACTCGCGCCAGCAAGAAGTTGCTGCCCTTGGGGAAAAGGATTGGTTAACATAGCCTGAGAACTAAAAGTCCCTTACTTCCCTAACAAGTGCTGAGAATCTTCAATATTGGGGCAGAGGTGAGTTAAACGGTCTCCACTACACAACTTGCATGGAAACTTGACTTTCTTTCTAGACTCATTTCTACCACCACCAGCATTATTGCCAGATTTATTTGCGTCAACCTTCCCATCCTAGTTCTTTTTCTTACTTCGTCCTTTCTTTTTCCCATTGGAATTTTGATTTCCTTTGGGGTTATCAGATTGGACGGCATTAATCAAAGAGGTTTGGGAATCTGGAGGGTTAGACGATGTGACTTGGTTGTTAGAAGCAGTTTGTAAAGACAACTGCTGCAATTGGTTCAATAAGTTCACCGCATTTGTGTCTACCGACCCATCGATACCATCCGCATGGGGACCTGGCTTCGGCTTGGCTATGTCAACTTTAGACCAAGGAGCATCTGGCAAGTATTTTTGTAGGATCCCAGACTGAGAGTAGATCAATTCTAATTGTTGGTCCCTAAAAATGGCTTGCTCCTTAGAATAGACTCCAAACATGGAGACATCCTTAGAGATCTCGGGTTGTAAAGATTTCAAAAACCATTCGAAACGGTACTCTGAAGGGATTTCGCCTTTAATAAGCCTCTTTCTCCATCTCCATTCCTGAATATGGTTAGAAATGTGGGTCGCCTTATCCTAACAAAAAGTGGCCAGAAGTTCAGTTCCGGCATCATAACGGACAGGCAACTGGAAATGATTTAAGAAAATATTAGCTAAGTCAGCGAAAGATGTAAAGCTGCCCCCTGGCAACTCTATATACCATTGGCCGCATTACCTGTCAAGGTGCGTTAAAAAAGTCTCAACCTAATCGAGTCATCAATAAGGGAGTTCGATGAGCACCATAAATGGAATGTGGTTACATGGTCGCCTGGGTCTTCACCGCTCTTCCCTTCGAATTTTGGAATGTCCGAAGGGAGTTTGGTTGGGACCGGAGGCCAGGCCAGATTGTATTTGATTGGATCGTTTGTTAACTTAGTGAGATATGGCAAGTTCAAAGTTTCCAGGAATGGAAGCCTAAGAGGACCTTGTGGATTCCACCCAGACTGGGCGGAGCTCCCAAAGTTCTGAAAAGATTGGCCTGGATTTTGGAAGGCACCAGGCTGCCTGAAGTAAGCAGCAGAACCGGCTGAATCAAAAGGCAAGCCTTGTGATCCAGCAAAATTCGGAGTTTGACCAACTCCGGCCGCAAAGCCTCCATAACTAGCAAAGCTTCCTCCTAAAGGATTATAAGGACTTGATAACCCCTGATAAAGATTCTAAGTCGAAGCTAAGGGAGAAATACTTTGAAACGAACTAACTGTGGAGTACGGCCTATTCCCTTGTTGGCCGAAAAACAGATTCCCAGTTCCCATGCCACTAACCACATGGTTAGTCCAACCTTGGAAAGGATTGCTGCTTTGTCCTGTAGAAGAAAAAGGCCTAGATCCTACAGTCGAGTTGGAATGTGGTATATGACCACTTTCGAAAGGAAAACGCTGGAATGAAGCCGATCCACCCATCATGGACGTGGCGGCACTAAACGGAACTGATGGAATACCCTGTGAATGGGTGCCAAATGGGAAGAATCCAGAACTAAAAGCAATGGTTTGGGAATTTCCACTCATGGACGGAATGGAGGTAGACCCAACTAAAGAGGTGCTAGCAAAAGATCCAAACAAAGAAGCAGAGGAGATGGAAATTGTTCCTCCCCCCTGTACTGATGTTGGAGTCTGCATAGTTGTAGAACTTGTAGTAGAAGCCATGCTTCCAGTAGTGGTCATCGACGGTAAGCGCGTAATGTGACCTGGACTTGACGGTCTATGCGTCGGAGTCCCAACGTATTGTAATACTTCTGGATGGCTAGATGGTAGGGGAGAATTCGGAGCCGCTAACGACTCTGAGAGTTCTTCTACCTCTATGTTATTCTCTGTTTGAAAGAGAACTCGAGAAAGAACTGGAGTGTTCCTCTCTTGTTCTGCGGAAGTGCCAGGCCTTGCTTGAACACTAATGCCCCCGAGAGGAGGATCAATCCCCGATGCGTCAACTACCGTGGGACGAAACCCACCAGCAGTATTACCTCTGCGCCTTCTAGGAGAAGGCTCTAAACTTGGTGGTGAAAGACCACGAAGTCTTCGAGACCGTCTAGGTGATCGGTCAACCACTTTGAATTTTTTGTTAAGATCTAACTAAAGACTCAAAAAATTGAAAGTTAGGCCAACTAAGAGCACAGAGAACACACTATAAAGTCCCTAAAGATATCAGCCAGTCAAACAACTTCCAAGTATTTCTGCTCTCGGGTGATTAGGACCAGACACCAAAATACAAGAAAGTGAATTAAGGGGCCTTCCGAAGATAGTCTGGGATGATGAAGGCCCAGTCCTATCAGCGAAGGTAACAAAAGAAGTTACGCTGACCTCCTAACAATAGCCTGCGCCGGTGCAAGCCCCCAAGCTTCGCAAGGGTGCCCTCCAGTAGTACCGTTGAGAGTGATGCAACGTCAACCTCAGGTGCCACAGGATTCCCCTCCGCAGCCACCTGTGTAGTTCCTAGGAGTAGCAACTATGGATACCAACTCGTCGCAGAAGCCAGGCAGAACAGTCGTGAGGTAAGTTCGGACAAGTAGGAGAGGGGGTATCTCTCTTCCCTATCTTCACAGACCCTCGTGCTTAACTCCCAGATCTGGAGCTTTCCTGGTCTTCCTAACGCTATTGGATTTTCACTCACTATTCAGACTCCTATGTTTGATAGTTTTAAATGGCCTTGGAGAGTTAACTCTCCACTGGCCTAATCCAAGGCCCTAAAATCCTAAAACTTGTTGGTGTATCTAACTTGATAAAAAAAAAATTAGTGAATTTTAATTAGCACTTGATTTTAAAATAGGTTGTTCTTTAAGTCACGGGATAAACGGAAGTGAAACTAGTGGTGTTTTGACGCAAAAGAAATTAATAAAAACCAAACTACATGCAAATGCACTTGTTTTCATTTTTCGATGAAAAGAAATTTCTGTAGGGTTCAGAGGAACCTCTAATAAAACAAACTTTCTTTTCCTTTCTTTAATTCACGCTTCACACTCACAAAAGTTAACAAAGCTATGGATGCCTAAAAAGATATGCAAATCTATCCTAATGCAACAAGTATATGCTGATGCAAGACTCAAAACTACTCTAAAATCAAGAAATGAAAGTTGCTTGCTTATCAATTTTTTATTTTTCCACTTAAAATGTTTATATGGAATATGAGATGCTACCATTCATTTCGTCTAAACACTAAAAACAAGTTTCAAGACAAACAAAAAGCACTTTCATTCACTAAAAGGAAACCAAATCAAAACAAAGTTCAAGAAAGCAAAACCAAGTTTTTCAAAAAGTTTTCTTCACAAGCAAAAACAAAAATGTCTTTTCAAAAATGCTCTCAACAAGACTAAAACTTTGTGATTGAAGAATAGGCAACAAACACTTTTGCAAGTTGACAACACACAATGGATGAAAACTCAACAAAAAGAAATGTGTTTAAAGATGCTCTTAACAATCAAAAGCAGCAACGAATGCTTTGGCAACAAATACCAAAAGATCAAAAATACAAATTTCAAGAAAGTATCAATCAACAACTTTCATGAAACAAAAAAGTGGATGGTCACAAAAAGCGGTTTTGTCAAGCAAACAAAAAGTCACCAAAAACAAGATTTAACACAAAGATTGAGATCAATCTTCCTGCCCTGATGAATCATAGCAGCCAAGATTCCCAGCCAAAAATCTTGCGTGCATAAGCAAAAAATGATGACGCTTGCAAAAACAAAAACAAGACCAATACTTCTTACAATCAGAGAGAATTTGGAACAAGATGCTTGCCGTAAAATTAACAACTGACACTGGAAAGTGATTGTTTAAGACTGAATCAAACCAGCAGACAGACCTTCAGAGACAAAAAGATTTAAAAAATCTTGAAAATTACAAGATATACGCGACTGTACTGATGTACAGATTGCGTGTATATGCGACTGTGCCTAAGGAAACCTGCGTATACGCGGGTTCACTTAAGGAAACATGCGTATATACGCCTCTCTAAGCAAGAAAAATAGCATATATAAAAGATTTCTAGAAAAATAAAAAACAGTCTGAGGAAACTGACAAAACTTTCAATTCAAGAACAGACTACACAGCAACAGCAAGAAAACAGGCAGCTGAGCCCTGATTGGCTTGAAAACACCCAAACTAGGAACAACAATAATGTTGTCCCCAGCGGAGTTGCCAATTCTGTTAAGGGAAATGTTCCCCTAGGGCTTTTGGGTTGAAACCCTAGTAGACTAAAAGTTGTCTATACATAGAAACACACATTCACACAGCCATTATGCTAATATAAGCAAATTCTATGATAAGGGGCGTACTTGAGGTCCTATGTTTGAGAAGGTCGCTTAGGGTCCAAACCCTTCTTGGAGTTCCTTTTGCTCCTTTGACCTGCAAAACAACCAATTCCAGAGAGTACAGCAGTATATGGACTAATCCTTATAAAGAAACCATCTTCATATTATAAAGAAAGGTAGTTAGTTATGAAATTAAACAACCATTCACATATGAATTCTAACATGAATATCACAAACATGAAGAAGATTTATATCCGGAAAAAAAACATGTGTTTCTTTTATTATAGACAAATAAAGTACAGAAAGGAATAATTTCACCTGAGTCGTCCTTTTGCAGGCTCCAAGCAAAGCCTTCTTTCGGATTCGTCCAGTCTCAAACCTTTAACAAACTCCTTCCATGACTTACTCCATGATATCACAAGTAGTGTATGGACATCAACACACAAGGAAACAAGGGTTTCCTGTAAAAATGGGGGAAGTGCAGGAGGCACAAGGATCTTCAGACCTGGTTAGGGAAATCTCAGCATAATAACCTTTCTCTCTCTTCTCTCCTCCTTAGGCCTTCCCATTGAAGCCTTTTTATACTTCTCCCAAAGTATTTTTTTAGTTGGGAGTTGGTTGGGAACAGTTGGGCCATGGGCACTAACAGGTGATCAGCAGGTAAAAGCAACGATCTCCGCTCGAAATTAAGGAGTTTTATATTTTTTTAAGTGTTTTAATACATATACGTGGGTTGGGTATACACCTACTCACGTATACACGCGTTTAACTCAAGGAAATGTCGCGTATAAGGGATAAAACACTGTTTTTTCAATTTTTGGACCAGGTCTAGAAGGAGAGGTTGCCCTAGGCCATGAGTGCAGCATCACAAACCATAAGAGTGAGATTTGGAGCTATAACAATCATCGAGAGGATGTCGAAGAGTTAGACTTCCCATGGTTGTTCTAGTCATAGTGATATCTTGCATGGCTTGCTCAGGCCATTTGGTCTCACATGGGTACATGTGCATTGTAATGTAATGTCTTGTCAAGTGTAAGTTCAAGTGTCAATAGTTGGATGTAATAGTCATAGAGTAGATGAAGAGTCATGAAGGTAGATGAACTGTCACAAAGGAGAATGTCAAGGGCCACCCCACCCTTTGCTATAAATAGTCCCTCATAACTCATTATAAAGGCTTTTGGTCAGCCAAGCTTTGATACGAGTATTTTAGAGAAATATTGGATAGTATTGCAACGCACCTTGGCTTCTCCATAGCGCAGAGCTAGTATATCTCTTTGGAAGAGGAGGCAGTTGTGGCTGTAACGTTCCATCATTGGAACTAGTGGTTGGACATGGATGTATTGTATGACTGGAACTTACACTTCTTAATATAACAGAGCCAACACACTTTCATGCATATGTTGTTATTGTAGTTGGACTATTCTCGTTGTTGTAGAAATGTATGTTATTTAACTTCTGCATTTGTGTATGAACTATTTTGTATGAAATTGTATGAATCTTGTTGCATATGTTCTGTTGGTTTAAACATCACTTTGGATTTCTCACTATCTTGCTTTCCAGTTGGTGATGCATCTTTTCTCATGTGTTTCCTTCCAAGCCGAGTACTATTACAGGTTTCCAAGGGATGCACTCACCTCACCTTTAGTGCGTTAGAACCTCTCATGCACCTTCCTTGACTCGCCGCAGCTATCACACCCTTGCTACCAACAAGGACATCTTACTTACCTCTGTGTGAAATCACGGTCAAAGAATTACTGTACGACCCATTTTCGGGACTCCTACACCAAATGGTCTAAGGTCTAATTGGGACTTCTTACCGAGGAGATATCCTGACATGTTGGCAGGTATAGCACCGTCAACATTTTTGGTGCTAGAAGGAGGGCCAAATGACAAGTTGTGTCCTCTCATCTTGTTTTGAACCTTTTCATATCTATCAGGGAGTCTTGCACTCTTCTCCCTCCACAATGTTTCTTTCACGCCGAATCTGTTACCATAACGAGGGAGTTTTTCTATCTCTTGTCCACATATACGTATGATGGTGAAGTGGCCTGGCCTAAGTTCTTACATGACTTTCTTTCCATGCTTCATGAGGAAGATGGATGTTCTGATGTATAGGCCAGTCTGCTACTTGCATAAGCACTTCATGAATATCCACATTGATGGTTGTGTAGCCTACCAGCTGACAGCATGCACTCACTTGAGCAATTTTATGATCTCTTTGAAGACACTTTCTATCATTTTCATCCAAAACATCTAGACCAAAAATTGCTGCAACAACAGAAGGCTCTGCATGAATCGCCTATGGATTTTTGGAAGTCCTTCTATGATTTGTAGTTTCAAGCTCCGAAGAGCAAGATGAAATTTTTCTATCTTTGGGACCGATTCAAGTATTGTCTTAAGAAATCCGCTTGTCCCAAGAATAATTTTGAACTCAAGCCTCACTCATCATTCTTCAGTGATGGAGCTGCACAATCACAGACAGATATGGTCACTGTCACAAGTAACTATCCGTCGTCCCCTCATCAAACAATGCCACCATTGCAGATTGATGCAGGAGATCATTATCACACATCTGTTCAGTTGTCACATCCTCCCAAAATCACTTTTTCTTAATTTTCGCATATATTTGGTTGTGAGTCCATCAAGTTGTCATATTAATTTTTTACCACAACCTCCATCTTCGTACTCAGTTGTTCCTCTAGATGATACTATCTTGTGTTCTTTCATTCTGGTTTCTACACTTGTTATGAACGAGGATCAAGCCACTGACAAAGTTGGTGTTGCAAAGCCAACATGCGCTATCATTCATGAAGAATATGACTGGGAGCTTGAGCATCAACACTTGGAAAAGGATGACTCCCTTCCGTCTAAGCCTCCTATGTTCTTCCCTGACATCTTTGGTGAACCTTCCATCCATGATTTCGCATGTGTGTCTTCATCTACGGATGCATCCATTGTTGATCACTTGGAGGAAACACCGGATGTCAGTCCATCATCCAACAATAGAGAGGATAACTTATTCATTAAAAATCCACTTGACCTTTCGTTTGCCTTTTCTGGAAACACACAATATGAATTTGTTCATTTCTCATCTACCCATCTATTTGATTCATCAGATCATAAGTGTTAGTGTCAGTATCTTCATCCCTCCATCAGCGATCAAAATTTCTATTTTTGCAGGCATTTTAGGTGTCCCATCCGATCAGTTGCATTCCATTAGGGCATGGATCAACTGATGTTAGTGGTTCATTATCACATTTCCCTCATGGTTTTTACCTGCTAGCCTATTTTCACAAATTTAGGTCATTTATAGTCATTTTTTATGATTACACTTGCAGAAGTCATTTTAGGGTTTCCAGGTCTCATTAGGTCTAGGGTTTGCCACCATGGTCTTCAAAAACTCAATAAGAGGCTAGCAGCCACATGAGGATGTCTAATAAGTTCATAAAATCACAAATTTTACTGATGATTTGCTCCAAAAAGGGTTTTTACCTCAAAACTCTGTTTTGAGGTGAAAACAAGGTTTTTCCATTTCGTGTACAATTTTTATGTAATTTTATTGTTTTCATATGTAATAAAGCATCATCTGTAGCCCTGGGTTACCTTTCCAAACTCCAGCACTCCAGCTCCTGCAAAAGAAACAAAAAACATCCAGCCATCAGTTCATCAAATGACAAAAAAAGAGCCAAACTGCAAAAACAGGGTTTTTAAAAGCAAGGTGAAAAGGAACTTTAGAAAATGGGTTTTTTCTAAATGAAAAATTAAAGTCAAGTTGTCTATAAAGGGATCCTTTGTGTTAGAAGACCTCATTTGTGAAAGTGAGAGGAAGAAAGAAGAAAAATCACACTTTGAGGAGAGAGAGGGAAAGTTGCAGCAAATTTCAAGTGTTTTCATCGGCACAACACACTTGGGCACTGGCGTGACGCACCTGCCAGGTGCTACTCACCAGGCACAGGTTTTCCAAAGGATTCTAAATGGGCGCTACGCACCTAGGCATTGGCACGACACACCTGTCAACCGAGCTCAAAAACTCTTTCCATCGATTTTCCAAGCCTCTAAATTTGCAAGTATCATCTCTTCAAGTAAGTACACCCTCCCATCTGCCATAGCAAGAGCTTTTGTCATCCATCATAGTGATTTGAATGGTGAAAAATCAAACCCTAGTTGCTTCAAAGTTGTCTTGCAAAACTATCTAGGGTTTTTGTCATTCTTGTTGTTTTTACTCCTTTGTATGATTTTCCCACATCCCATCCCCCTGCACTAAATTTCCCTAATTCCCTTCCCCTTTCCCTCTCCCATTGACACTCACTTTATCCCCTATCACCAAACCCTAAGCCCTATACATATTCCCACTATTCCCCAAACCCTAATTTTCATTTCCCAAACCCTATCATTCCCTAGTAACCCTACAACCATCATCAAAACCCTCCTTTGCATTTATACTATCAGTCAACCCATCAAATCCCAAAGAAGAAAACAACAATCACCTATAATTAAGAAAATCTCTTCATACTCATCATTCTACACTCTACATTTTCAAGTATGGAAACAGATTCATCTTATGAAAGGGATGAGGAAACTGTGAGTGATTCTTCCCAAGAGGTACATGCACCATGAAAACCACATAAGGGAGGAAAACACATCCAGGAGGAGCCCACCACACTCACAAAGTTACTAGCTTGTCCTCTTGCAGTAACATGCTTTAAACATCAGCCTTACTACCAGTTTTGTGAGATGGTGGAGAGGGTGAAATACCACCATGAACTTGCTAGGCTATTTGTCCTTCATCTTCACAATGGCTAAGTGAACCTAGCAAGTGTTTCCTTCACTTTGACACCTGAAACCATAGCTGCAGCAACAGGTATTCCAAATGTGGGTGAACAGTAGAACAAAGGACAACTTGTGGGCAAAGAGCATCATGAGCCTTACATCAAGGCTAGTTATCAAAAGTGAATCAGTAGGGTCTTTCCTTTCAGATACCTATAAGACACTTATGCTCCACTCATGAAGCTCATTATTAAATACTTCACCTGTGAAGGGAGGTTTTCTCACTTGTACACTTACCATGTTAGATTATGGATGCATTTCACTAGAGTGAGGATGATAAACCTCCCCTATTTCATATGTAGAAATATTGAGAAAATGGCTACATTGGTGCAAAGGAAACTTCTTCCTCAACAGTTCAGTAGCATTTATCATTTTTCATTGATCAAGATTGTTGTTTTGCATCAGCTGAGCTTGTTGAACATTTCATGGGATACTTTCATTTCACATGAGGTTTTCAAAAGCCCTCAAGTGACCCCATCAATGTTTCAAGAGGAAGGAGGGCCTTCAAATCAGCCAGAGGTTCATGAGACTCAAACTACAAGTGTGCTAGTATTTGTCACTTATGAAAAGGGCACAAGGAGACTATTTGTAGCTGCCAAACGAGTATTATCTCCACCTGGGGTGGAAGGGGTCTCGTTTCCTTCATCAGACCACAGGCAAATGCTATCTTCACCCGGGATGAAAGGGGATTTGCCTTCTTCTTTAACAGTACAGGTATAGGATAAAGGTAAGCAACCATTGCATGATGAAGGGCCTTCTAAAGGTCAGGAGATAGATTTTGTTTTGATTCAGGAGGAGGATACTAATTTGATCTCCCAAAACTCAAGACTCAAGGAGGTCATTAGAGAGAAAGAAGCTGACATTCATGCCCTATCACTTAACCTTGAGAGGGCTAAGTGGATCATTAACTACCTTGAGCAATAGAACAAGCAATTGGAGGATAAACAAACAATCATGGAGCTACAAACCATAAGGGAAAACAAGCAAGCAACCAAAAGAAAGAAAGTCAAATTTACATCCCTTGAGCAAGAAATCAATGCTGACCGGGAATCATGGCTAGAGAGGGTGAACATTCACTTGGAGAAGCTGCTTGAGAAATCCAACAAGGAGAAAAAGATGTTGTGCCACATGGCTTATCACTATTTGGCACGAAACAAAATTTGTAAAACAAGGATAAGAATCCTAAAAGCCAAATTAAGGAGAACTTTGAGAAGCAAGAAAGAGAAAGATAAGCTCAAGATATTGGCTGAAGCTTCATTGGCCCAGTATAGCACCTAACATAGATCACTCATGCCAAATTTTAAGAAATTTGGTGAACTTTTTGGCATTTTTGAATTTTTCAAGGGACAAAATAGTTTTTTCCGACAGGTGGGTAGCGCCACCGGCGCTCGCTTTTTATGGGGACATCCATTTGAAGAAAACTTTGCATTTTTGGATCCCTTATGAAAATTTAAGAATTATCAGAAATTACTAGGAAATTTTGACAAGTTTTGGACCTCCAAAAGGGCCAAAACACTTAAAAATGCCCTTTCTGCCACTTTTTGGCCACATAGGAATCAGTCTTGGGAGATTGCAATTTTGGAGGGGAAAATGGACTCCAAATAAAACAGTTCAAGTTTTCTAGAAAGAAGACTCATAGGGCTTTCCAACGAGCTATCCTGAACCTGATTTGGACCTTGGGAAGCCTTCCAAAAATAGCTTGGAAAAAGCACTATGCACAGAAAAAATGGCGCTACGCACAGGATGAAAAAGTGCCAATTTTGCTCAAAAACTCTTTTTTTCGCCTAGTTTTCTTCTAATTTGACTTTTTCTCTCTTAAGTTCAAATTAATGATGTAAAATGATGTAAATTGATGTACTGTGATGTAAATATGATAAAAATTGACTTGACGAGGTAGATACATCAGTTGTAGGTGGTTTTGAATTGAATGAATCAGTTGCCTAGGTTTTAGAGGCAAGCTGTTCCACTACATATTTTTGTGTTCCTAGTTTAGATAGCACAAGTGGTTTGGAGGTCTATATCATGTATTTTCTTAGTCATTTGTAAAGGTTGGACTCTTGTGAATGCTTTGAACACTATTGTACATCATCTCTACAGTTTGGCAAGGAAATAGACCAGGGTTTTGCAGCATTTTGTGCGATTCTTGTGGCAAGGTGAATTAGTATTGTTTTCTCCTCTGTGATTCAATTTATCATATGTTTATGTGTGTCATTATCTCTCTTTTTCTCTGCATAACTAAATGGATCAAGTGTAAAGGTGGAAATCATTGATGTTTCAGTGCTCTGCCTTGGGGTTTATTTAGTTTTACATGTTTTCTGCTGTTTGAAGAGGACTCATGACACTTGCATACCCTCTCCAACTCCTCACCAATCTTTAGACTCACCATTACACCTAACTTGAAGTACTAAAGCACTTGCCTACCTCGCCCCACAGGAACCTCTGCAAATCTGAGTTCATTCCCCGGACCCAAAAACTTCCTTCCTCATCTGATCTAACAAACCACCATAAAACTCAATCAAAATCCTCTGAGCATATACCTAGCCTAAAATTAGTATTTATATTAGTCATCTCTTGCATTGTTTGCCATATTTTCCTAAGATTGACAAGGAGAGAGCTCTCTCCCAACCTGGTAGTGCTAGCTACCAGGTTAAGCGTGGTTTGATGTTACCCTACACCTGCCTTTCTCAGCCTGAGGTAGATTTAGGCCTCTAACAATGAGGATGCTGATGTAATCATTGATTTTTCTAATCATGCTATCATGATCGATTTACTCCCATATTTGATCACGATCATGATTCTATTGCAGCTGATTTTTTGAAGCCACTGATTTATGATGATCTAGCTGACGATGAAGTCGAAACCCCCCAAACTGTCGAGGCACTTCAGCCCAAGCTAATGGTTATGTCAGGCCCTTGCTATCCTGAGACTGGTTTCACTTCTAATCAAGAAATTGTTCAAACACCCAAGGCTCCTCATCACTCATCTGTATGCATTGAAGATCAATCTCACACACATATCATGCTTCCTCCACTCAAACTACATGATCCCATCGCTCATATATTGGAGGAATCTTACGTTGCAAGCACACGTGCGCGATGCAAGTTGTCTTTTTTTTCTTTCGTTTGCTTGCATGTCATAGTCAAGAGTATGTGTATGCTTCAAGCTACACATGGTGTCACACAACACCATGACAAGTCCATGGACAATAGGTCATGTACTTGAACTTACTTATGCTGCATGTACACTTTTAAACATGAAGTGTGTTTGTCTTCATTGTTATGTCTTTCTTTTTTGCTGGTTCGCACAACCTGGTTGCTTGTGGACCAAGCCTTCACCAACATAGGTCAACCAATGCGTCGGTGGCTGCATTGGAAATACCACTTCACGTGATCAGGCCCATGAACCATTAGCTTAGGAGTAGGAGTAGTTTTTTCTTTCAGTTTGTTTGCTTGCATGAATTTTTGCTTGCTTTCTTTCCTTGCTTGTTTGTTTGCTTGCTTGTTTATTTACTCGCTTCACATTTGCTTCTGCTTCTGCTTCTACTTTCTTTTATTTTTTGTTTGTTCATTTTTTTCATAGGTTAGTTTCACATGAAACCATGTCTGACTCTTGAAACAAGCTGGGTAAAGTACAAGAGGCCTTGTGCAGCTATCACTACTTGGTTATCTGTCATCCTACCTCTGTATGAAGATCTTATTAATTTCATTCCATGATACGTTCATGGAAAATATGTATTGTTCTTATTGAACCTTGGTGAAAACACAATTCTTGCATGCTAACTAGTGTCACCTACTCTAGTCCGTTGTATTTGGGTTAATCCTTGTCAGCTCAATCAAGTAGAGTAAGGTGAGGAAGACAATCTTAACAATTACGTAAGAGGTATATAATAAACTAATTCTCTTAAGGAACAACCTCTTCTACTCTCAATAAGTTGGGATCCCTCTTCCACCTCTGAAATGAATAAGTGCTATGCACAGTTATGAAAAATTAAAAAATGAAAAGTGAAAATGAAAAAATGAAAAATGAATAAGACAAAAGAAGAGAAAGGCTTCCTACGCAGAGAGGTGATGCAAGTAACTCCACCGGGGTACTGACCAGGCTCACTGGCAACAGAGTGATGCTCATGTTCCTGCGTGACTCCGCAGGGGTGTTTTCTAAGCCTGCCGGCAGAGGAGCAACACCAAAGATGAAACGAAGACTCTGACGATTATATTGCTTGTGCACCAATATACCCCGCAACCCCAATCAAAACAAATGTGTTGCCTTGGCTTGGAATGTGTGTCAATCAAACAAGAGCTTGGCAGATGCTACATCTTACAATTAAGCTAGTGTGAAACCAAGAGTTTACGGGAATAAGTCCCCTAGGGCTTTGGGTCAGAACCCAAATACATCAAGAAACACGCATACAACTCAGGAAACATGCTTAAATAAAAAAACTATGTGTGGATGAAAATACTCAAATGTCCTTCATTTGGGTAGTTCCAGTAAGGGTTCAAACCCTCTGCAACTCCTGATGATCTTTGAATCTGCATATCAACCAATTCGAATGCACATAGCAGCATAGAGATAAAGAATTTTAGTGAAATCAACTTTATGTCATATAAGAAAATGGTTAGTTATACATTAAAATAGTCATTCATACATGAATTATAACAATAACATCTGATGCATAAACAAATTCGATCTCATGAACAAGACAACGTTTCTTTTTATTGTAGAAAACTATAATAAACATGGAAAAAGTTCACCTGAGTCTGCCTCTTCTAGCTCCAGGCGGAACCGTCCTCTAGGTCTGTCCAGTCCCAATCTTCAACAGCCTCCTTCCATAACCAATACCATGATATCTGCAGCAAGTGGTAGAATATCAACACTAAAGGAAACAAGGGTTTCCTGAACTTGGGTAAGTGCATGAAACACAGGGATACTTCAGACTTGATCAAGGTGTTTCAGGGAAAACTAGTGTCGATTCAAACTGCTAGTCCCATTAAGATGGGTACCTATCTTAGAAACAAACAACGAAAGCTTTTCACGAGTTCCTTTAAGTGTGATAGATGGAAGAGAAGAAAAGAGGACCAACCTGGATCTTCCGCTTTGATCCTAGCTTGATTTCTCCATTCCTTGATATAATTTTCCACTCCTCTCCTACTTGTCCCACTTCAAAGAGTACCTGTAGAATCAAAGTGACAGCAAACTATCAAAGCATCTCTATCTAAAACATCATAAACAATGCGGAATCAAAAACACATTGACCATACAATTGCATTCATAAACAATAAGATTCACAAATACAAGATCATATGGAGGAAAACTCAAAGAACTTTATTAATAGTAATGTAAGACAGGATTACAACCCAGCTACCTGATCCAGCATCATCCTCCCAATTGTAGAAGCCCTCTTCACCTCATGAACAAGAAAATCACCCAACAGTGCAATGTCTCTTCTCACCATCAAACCAACAACACTTCCTTACAAAATACAAAATTCCAGCCTCTAGATCTCTTAAATGAGGGATCCATTTATAGATGTATTGCAAGGGTGTGAGTTAGCTCTAGGTTTTTTATTAGTTTCATTCCACTGATAGTTCTTGGTTCGACTTGGAGATTTCATGATCTCTTACTCATCCCTGGGCGAATTCAGAGATGCAAGTGTCACAGGAGAAGTTTCTGGAAGATTCCATGATCATCCACCTTGCAAACTATCTCTGCCATTTGTTTATTCTCTCTCATCACACCCCACAGAAGGCCATTTGAGTATGCATTGCACCTGGCCAGTTAGGCAGTCAGTATGCATCGCACCTTGCCCATGGAGCAGTCTATATGGTCTAGTTTTGGCCAGTTCTGAGTAGTTTTTCGGGTGGAACTTCTAGAAAATAATGTAATCAGTTGACCATGATCCTTTAGGGTGTGAAACAACACTTTTAGGGACTTAAGGAGCCCTTAGTTTATGGACATATGAGTTTGGGTTTGTAGTGCCCAAATATGTCTATAAGAGTTGCCCCCTAAAGCATGAGGTCATAAATCTTCTGATGTTGGGTGAAATGCTTTATTCATGAGGATCTGAGGTATTTGAACTAGAAGGTGACCTGTATAAGATACAATACAATACGTCATCATCATATCATTTTCATGATCTAGCTGAGGCGGGCATTCCCATGCTCAACTTTATAAATTCATTTTCATGTACATAAGATAGACAATCATCTGTTGTTGTAGACTAGTGATTCTTCGCATGAAGAGTCATCTTCCCTGGCTTAGATGACTATCTTTGCAGCTTTTGTGTATAATTGATGTCTTTATTTTCCTGAATATATCACAGCCCAGATGCATGAAACTAGATCCAGGGTCTTCAAAACTCATCCAATCTTCACCAAATGTACAGGTCGATCCATGTGAAAAGATGTTCTGAAGTCGAACATGGAAAGACATCGCTTGATTACTAGCCAATAATGTAAGTTGTTAACAGACGTGAGAGGAGTCACCGATAATGATGATGACCCTCAAGGTACTATAGTACAATTCACATGCTGTGATATATGAGCTAATGTCAAACACCATGCAAATTCTTTCAGTCGAAGGTCATTGACATAAACCTGTCGCTGGAAGTGAGAAACTTGCCATTGAGGCATGCAAGCTTCAAAGTATTGAAAGGGTTGTTTCTAAGTCAACTTATTGGATAATGAGCTGATGTCGACAAGAAGTGACCTGTCGTAGGAGGGCCTTGATGTATCCCAAATCTACGATGCGAAACGGAGCAAATGATTTTTGTGGAGGTGAAAATGATCTGATGATATAAGGTTCAAGAATGGTGGCCACGAAAAATGAAGAGTGGATGTAATGCAGTGGATGAGGCGTTTGCTAGATGGTGAATTCTCTTGAACATATTGGTGACACTGATATGGACTTGGTAGCGTTAATCCCATAGATGGCACAGTGGACCAATGGCGACGGTGAAAGGAAAAACCCAACCCAACTCAATCATGGTGATGGAGTGAAAGTGTCATGTTCAAGAGCGACTTGCTACCAATAGATTTCTTCAAGTTTTCTTCCCATTTTTCCCCAGTCATCGCTGACTAGTACCTCTTTATTTTTGACAAGATTGAGGAGGATAACATATGCTTGGTCTATAATTTTCCCTTCGGGCAAACCTGTTGCTATGTGTTTAATGAGCCTAGCGTCAGTGAGACTCATTCTTGTCTGGGTGGACAAGTTTGTCGCTATTGTTTTAACGAGTTTAATGACAAAGATATCTCGGTCCTTTTCATGTTTAGAGAGTCTAAAAATGGACAAAAAGGAGACTCCAACAGTCCTTTTTCATGGCATAATCCCTTAAGTCTGAAAAAGTGTAAAATAATATGAAAGGGATGACTTTTTGATAGTTTTAACGAGCCGACAAAGACAAGCGCTCGATCTTTTTGTTTAATAATTCAAGTCCAAAAAGATTAAAATATATGAGAGGGATGGCGTTCCCCTTACTTTAACGAGCTGGGAAGGCCAATAGCTCAAGAATCTCTTTTTATTTAACGAGTCCAAATAGAGTTTAAAAGAGGCTAGTTTTTGAGGAACGAGTGGTATTTCTGGGTAGCAGCTGGTTCCAGGTAAGTTTGGAACTTCTCAAAACATCGCAGTGTGAAGAGGGTGGAAATCAGAATCACTCATCACAGATGTTCCTCAAACACCCAGCTGGTTCCAGGTAAGTTTGGAACTTCTCAAAACATGATAGTGTGAAGAGGGTGGCAATCAGAATCACTCGCCACAGATGTTCCTCAAAAGGGTAAACAATCAAGTGGAAGCGTATGGTCGGCCAAATGAAATGGAGTTGATAGAAGGAACACAACCAAAGTTCAAAAAAGGGCAGATAGCAAAGTGATCACAAAGGTTGTTTACAAAAGGCGGGTTTATTTTTTAATGAGCTTGAACCTTGTGCCAACATGTGCTCAATGCAGGTTGATTTTTTAACCTGCTCAATTGCTCCATCAAATTGATTAGAAATACACATATATATGCTTGAAAAATGAATTAAAAACTAACATTCTTGAAGTATGTGAATAGTAACATAAAAAGTAGTTTTACCTCTCATTTTTACCATTTCATTTCAAATTTGGGATTTGGATCTCTGGAGTGGTTATCTGCCTCAAACTTCATCAGCTGATTTTGGGAGATCTAGTGGACTATTCTCCGTGCCGTCAGGACCAGGTAGGAGCTAACCCTGAGCTCTTCATTTTCATTCCATCCTTTTCTAATTTTGAGCAAGTTTTCCCCTTTTTATGAGCCCCTAGGGTTTGAAGAAATCATTCTCCCATCATCACACCTGCCCTATATTGAAAGGTGCGATGCATACTGAGTTGTATACTGGCCAGTTAGTATGCATCTCACATGGTCCAAAGGCAGGGTGTGATGGGCGCAGAAGGGAAACTTTGCATAGTGATTTCTCATGAAATTTTTTCCTGTTTTTGCTCAAATTTGGATCCTAATTCATCTTTTGTCTATGACTCAAATATTTGTTGGATTAATATGGTCATCACATGGCGTGAATGCAAGCATGAAGAAGAAGACATGATTGCCTTACATGATTAGTGTATTGTTACTACATTGTGAAACTGTGGTTTGCTCAAATTCTTCCGTATATCTAGAATGAGGCAACAAATCAGCTTGTTGCAGTATTTCCTCGATGCATGGGATCCAATCAACCAGGTGTTCCAGATTAGAGGTAAATCCATCCCACTAATAGTTGAGGACATCTACTTTTTGATGGGGTTATCAAGGCGTGGTGCCCCTCTTTCACTGTCGGGATCCGCCCGTGGGGGCGAATTGGTGAGAGATTATATCCGTCAGCTTTGTAGAGATGGATCTCAGCCTAGTAGATATGGAAATATCAATATTCAGGACATCACTGATCAGTCTCTGAGGACCATTTTATTCACCTTTGCTAGGTTGGCTGGTAGTGCAACTCTTCATTTGGCAAACAGATCTTATGTTCAGTATGCTTTAGAATGCCTAGAACCAAAGGTATTCAACTGGTGTGAGGTAGTACTTCCGGTGATAAAAAAATAGCTCTCTAAGGTAAAGAATGGAAGGTCCATGAAATTTGGGTACGGTTCCATTTTGACTGCTTTTTCCTTAGAGAGGATCCCCCTAACGCAACCACAGCATATTTCACTAAGATTGCCAGCACCGAGGGAACCCAGGATGTAGAGATGGATTGATCTCATGGCCAGACATGCTGGTCAGCCACAGATTACTTTCTCTAATGCCTTATTTGAGTGGTTCGACCATCAGGAGATGGTATTCTCAGAGTATCCGTATGTCGGGATGGACTTCCAAGGTGACCCGAATTTGGCGTTGCCAGCTGGCAAGTAGTGGGGTGTGATAGGTAAAGATTTTGACCATTTCTTTGTTGATTAGTTTTATAATATTTTTGTGATTTATCAAGACTAATTGAACTCATGTACTTGTGTAGATGTTGGGCCAGTGAGACCAGTGGCGCGTTCAAGGGCAGCAGCTGGCATTCCAGCAGGAGAAGCTGTAGGGAGGGCTGTCCTTCGTGATCTGGACATAGCAGAGACCCTGGCAGTATTGTAGGATTAGATCGAGGGTCTTACCCTTGGTATTCAAGATGTGAGGACCGATGAGTTACCTCTGAGGCTACAGTGCCATACTACTAGCATTCTGAGTCGATGGACTAGGCTCCTGTGTATGATCGCACATGCGGTGACATGTTATCACCAACATCATTAGTATAGGATGCTTTTCTACATTTACTTTTGAGTTTCTTGGTCGCATGACCGATTTTTCCTTGTACACAAAACATTATGTGAAACTATAAACAGTTATATATTTTTGATTTTCGGAGTTTATTTTGGTTAAGTTATGTGATCCAGATGAAAATGTTGATGTAAAATGCTTTTCTTTACAAATGTTGCAAATGTCTGTCTAACACATAATTTTCTAATGAATCAGTTAAAGTGTTTAAGTTTCTGGAAATGTGTTGATATTGAATGGAATCAAACTTCCTTTCCAAAATCTTGGCTCTTAGGAACATACGATAGATAGCCAGGTTCCGAACTGAATAGGCGCCAGTAAGCTGTAGATTGACGAGTTGCGAATCTAGCCTGATAATAAATTGGCGTATGCCATGTGAAATGGTATCAGAGAGAAGCTCTATCAACGCGCTGTATTCAGCGATGTTGTTTGTTGATTGACCAATACATATCCCCCTGAAACTCACTAACTCACCGCTTGGATCAAAGATGGCCTAGGCTGCAGAAGATAGGTTTCGCGTTCTACGACTAGCTCTGTCGGCATACCCAATGAATGTTTCCAAAAAGTATGACATCTGTAATAAATGAAAAGTGGATTACTTAACCAAAATGACAACTCTTGATGAAAACAAAAATGAAACAAAAGCATATAAAGAGAATACTACACTTGATCAAGCATAGTATCGCTTAAGATACAACCTGTTCTAGGGTTGCGATAGTGGAATTCCATCATAGTCTACCAGCTCGTAGGCTCATTTTGCTAATACCCATTTAACAATGTAGGGGCCCATCCATAATGATTGGAACTTACCTGCTCCTAATTTATCAAAATCCTGATCGTAGAGTAAGACTAGGTAACCTTCTGAGAAGACACGAAGCTTGACATTTTTGTCAAATTGCGCTTTGACATGTTTCTTATGTGTTTCGTTAGCCAGTGCGGTGTCACGATGGGTTTCATCCAAGTGGATTAGTTCCAAGAAACGAGCCTCTTCCTCTCAAGTTTCGGTGAGTAGATTGATTGCGAGCTTTAGAGATGAAATCTCACACTGAATCAGTAAGACAGCTTCTAGGCTGTACACTAACTGAAAAGGTGTAAATATGGTCGCATTTCTCACTGAGGTTCTATATGCCCATAGAGCTGAGTATAGGATTAAATGCCAATCCAGTTTTTGGGCTCCAATCATTCTCTGTAGCATGCACTTGAGGACTTTGTTGATCGCTTCAACTTGTCCATTAGCCTACGGATAATATGGAGTAGAACTATCATTCGATAGTCCTAATTTGGCAGTCAATTCAACCATCATGTGATTGCAAAAATGCAATCCATGATCTGTGACTATAGCCTGTGGAACACTGAATCTAGAGACTACATGATTGAAAAATAAAAGAGCAGCCATTTCGCCACTGTTGTTTAATGTAGGCATCGCCTCGACCCATTTTGTAAAATAGTCAACAATGACTATGATATACCCATGCCCCCCGACCGAGGTGGGGTTACATGTCATGAAATCTATGCCCCATTTGGCGAATGGCCCAATGGAAACTACTAGATGCAGTGGTGTGGGTGGTAATATGGTTTTGCAATCAAAAATTTGACAAGCATGGAAACTTCTTACTGCTTTTATGCAATCCTTGAAGATAGTAGGCCAGAAGTGGCCAGCTCTCAAGATTTTCTATGCAGTAGCGTAACTAGATAGATGCCCCCCACATGCGCCTGAATGATAGTCATTCAGGACTTTTTCGGCTTCCTCATGCGTGAGGCACCTTCGCGGAACTATATCAACACCATGACGGTAAAGTGTATCACCGACGATGATGTAGTCTTTTGTTTGGTATCGAGTACGTCACTGTTCTGAGCGAGAGGTGTTAGGCCTAAAGGTTTGGGTTTGGAGATAGATTAGTATATCTCCATACCACAGGTCGCTTGATGATATCAGAAACAATGTTTCATCCACGATCAATGCTTTAGATGTTAAATTGTTGGACGACGATGGGAGGTCGCAAAGTAACTCCGCGAAGACTAGAGATTTCTTTGATTTGGATTTGGTGAATTCCAGATCAAACTCTTGCAAAATGGCTATCCATTTTGAATACTTGCCCCCTAGCAATTGACGCAACAGGATGTAGGTCATAGGGTTGCAATCTAACAAGATAGTAGTTTTGAGAAAGAGTATATAGTTTCGAAAACTCTGTACTGCTTGAACAGCTGCCAAAGCCAACTTTTCAACATAGGAGTACCTACTTTTCGTATCATTTAAGTTACGACTTAAATAATACACATGATGTTCTATTCCATTGTCTTCTTGTACTAAAACCATTGCGATGGTTGTATCTGTGGCAGCGAGATACAGGTTAAAGTCTTTTTGATAATCAGGAGCATACATTAATGATGCTTTTACTAAGGAACTTTTCAAAGCATCAAAGGAAGCTTGCACAACCTGATCCCAGTTGAAGGGAACTTCTTTTTTCAAAAGACGTGTATAACCTTTAGCAAGTTCGGCGTAATTTGGAATGAACCTCCTTAGAAAGTTTGCTTTCCCTTGGAGTTTCTGAATCTGAAGCAAATTTGAAGGTGGAGGCATGTCGATGATTGCCTGAACCTTACATGGGTCGAGTCGAATTCCATCCTTAGAAACTACGAAACCAAGTAACTAACCAAAACCAACACAAAACACACACTTGTGTGGATTGAGTCGTATCTTGTAGTGTCGGCAATGTAGAAATATAGCTCTCAAATGCTGCGGATGATCAGTCTGCTTTCGTGAATGAGCTCGTAAATCGTCAAGATACGGTTGAATGATGTGCTTCATGTCATGGAAGGCATAGTTCATTTCCCTATGAAATGTTGCCCCTGCGTTCTTCAAACCAAAAGGTAGTTTTCGGTACGCGAATGTGCCCCACGGACATATAAATGCAGTCTTCGACTGGTCCTATGGGCGGATATTGATTTGATTGTATCCGGAAAATCCATCCATAAATGAAAAGACTTCACATCCAGCACATTCATCAATTATCTGGTCGATGAAGGGTGTAGGGTAGTTGTCCTTTGGACAAGCTTGATTTACATCCCTGTAATCGACGCACACTCTAATCGTTCCTTGCTTTTTCATCACAGGAATGATATTCGATACCCAATCAATGAGAGGAATGGGGTGAATGAAACCAGCATGTAAAAGTTTTTCAACTTTTGCCTTAACGGCAGCGGCTTTCTTCGGGTGAACCAGTCGAAGCCATTGTCGTATTGGTTTGACATTAGGATACATCTTGATTTCATGTTCAACAATGCTCAAGTCAATGCCTGGCATTTCTTTGTATGACCAAGCAAAGACATATCTGAATTCGCAAAAGAGCGCGCAGTATATTTCTAGTTCTGAAGGAGAACAAGATTTGCCAACATTTATATTCTCTACAACATCTAGTTTGGTCGAGATATTAATGGAAATAGTTTCTTCAATATTGGAAAGATTTCACTCTGAATCCATCGTATTTACAGTATTCGATATAAAATAAAAAACTGAAGGATGATTAAGGTCATTAGAGTAATCCTCGTTGTTATCTTGAGGTCAGGAATGATGGTGGTGATCTTCCCATGGTGTTTCTCCTATCATCATTGACTGAATGATTCCTTCATCTGTAGAATGTACATGTGACCAAGGATTAGAAGAGGTACCATACTCTAGAGACCTATCTATCCAAATGCTTACTGAGCATTGATTTGGGTTGGCCGCCCATGCCCAGAATATTGATTGCTACAACAATTCTATGGGGCTTGTAGAAATTTGAATAATATAACACTTATTCATAGAGATTATCCTGATTATACACTATTTGCGGAATGCATGCATAATACATAACCTCCTCTACCATTGATCATCAATTTGCGGAATTAAAAAAACAATCGCATGCGCACATTGAAACATCAATCACACATATCAACACAGTATGTAATGGGGAAAGCATACAGCTGAAAACCCCCAACTATATGTATATTATAATGATAGATAACATGTAACAATACATGTTACAATACTCCTCACAAGTACTCAGTACTATCTCCACATGCTACACACAAACTAGCTCAGATCTGAACAAGTCACGGGTTCAAATCTCCTCCACTGTTTGCCTGCCTCTACTGTGCAATCCAAGTTGAGAATAGATCAGATCCAAGTTTGAATTCCCTTGGCTTGTGCTGCACAATCCTCATTGGCAATCTCAATCAATGATTGTGCAAATCTCATGCACAACTATAGTCACAACTGATAGTAGTCTCACCCTTTCACCCACCTCTAAAACTTGTCTCCACTGAACTGTCCATGCACTGAGTTAACTAATGTATTCTTTAGTTGATTTATGAGTTAATAATTAGTGAATTAATTAATAATTAATTCACATCACTCATCACTAGTGTATTTGGCAGTTAGACTAAATACAACTAGTTCAACTAATTCAAACTGAACACAACTCCTCAATCAACTCCACCAAACTCAATCACTTGAGTTCTAACTGAATTCCATCATGAAATAGCTCAACTAACCCATAGGAAAATCTTATTTCCTTCTGGCAGTTGCATGTGCCACATCCGTAGCTCAAACTGAAGTGCTTCAAGAGGATAAGATAATGTTTATAGTCCAAATATTATTAAGAGCTAATAATATTCGACTGTTCTATTTTTTGACTGGCAGTCTAAAAATAGACTCTGCCCATATGTCTAAAAATAGAGGTCCATCTATTTTTACCAACATGACCAATCATCCATAAATAGCATCTTACAATTCATAGACCATGATCTATATGTCTAAAAATAGACATAGTCTAAAAATAGACTTTGCGCCAAAAATAGCCTGTGAGCCCACTTAGTGAAGGCGACTTCTTTTCACTAAGCTCCATCATCTTGTTGCATTTTCAACACTCCCTCTCAACAAGATATGGATTATCTGCAACCCCTATCCTACCTCTGTGGTATTCGAATTTGCTCCTGGTGAGCACCTTCGTCAAGATATTAGCATCCTGATCCTCCGTGGGAATGTATGAAAGTAACATGATTCTCCGTTGCACACAATCTCTAATATGATGGTACCTGATGTCGATGTGCTTAGATCTATCATGAAATACTGGATTAGCCGAGAGTTTAATGCAACTTTGGTTATCACAATAAATCACAGTAGGCTCCAAGTGTGACCCAAACAACCCGACCAAGATCTTCCTCATCCATATAGCCTCGCATGCAGCCAAACTTGCTACCATATACTCGGCCTCTGCTGAACTGAGTGCCACGGATCTCTGCTTCCTATTGTACCAAGAAACTATTGTCGACCCGATACTGAAGATCCCTCCAGATGTGCTCTTTCTATCCGTTGGGCTCCCTACCCAATCTGCATCCGTGATGCCACATAGCTTCACCTCATCCTCCTGTCTGTACCACAATCCATATCCTGATGTGCCTCTAAGATAACGCAATACATGCTTGTCTGCCTTCCAGAAGAGCTTGGTTGGCTTAACCATAGCTTGTGAAAGCTGGTTAACAGCATAGCATATATCGGGTCGTGTATTGACCAGATACATAAGAGATCCCACCAACTGTCGATAAACAGTGGCATCCACTACCTCTGCTGAAGTAGCATCCTCCTTCCTCCAACCTTCAAGAAGAGGAGTATCAACAGGCTTGTAGACATGCATGTTGAACTTCTCTAGTATCTCCCGGGCATACTTACCCTGAGAAACAAATAGTCCATCACTGCGCTGCCAAATTTCCAATCCCATGAAATAATGAAGGAGGCCCAAGTCCTTCATCTCAAACTCTCTAGCAAGATCCTCCTTGCATGAAAGTATCAACGGCTCATATCCCGTCAAAATCAAATCATCTACATAAAGTACAATGATCAGCAACTTACCCTCCACCAAAATCTGGTATAGGTTAGGATCCGCCTCACTCTTGGAGAATCCAAGTCCGGTGAAATAATTGTCTATCCGTGTGTACCAAGCACGAGGTGCTTGTTTCAACCCATACAGCGCTCTCTTGAGCCTGCACGCATGCGACTCATTGCTGAAGATCTCGAAACCTTCGGGCTGCTATATGTACACCTCCTCCTCAATGACTCCATTGAGGAATGTAGTCTTCACATCCATCTGATGGATGTGCCACCCCATCTGCGTTGAGAGAGCAAGAATCGTCTGTATGGAAGAATACCTTGCGACAGGTGCAAAGGTCTCCTCATAATCGATCCCCTCTATTTGTGAGAAGCCTCGGGCAACAAATCTTGCCTTGTACTTCTCCACACTCCCATCAGCTGCCTGCTTCACTTTGTAGATCCATCTCGAACCCACCACTAATTTCCCCTCTGGTCTTGGGATAATATCCCATGCAGTGTTTCTGACAATCGAATCATACTCTTCCACCATGGCATCTACCCATACAGGATCCTCCACAGCTTCCTCGGAAGAGGATGGCTCAGTCACGACACATTTGCTCACAAGAGCCATGTATCCAGTGTATCGATCCGTGATTGTCTCTGTCTGCACTGTGTTGTAGGTGGTCCTACAACCTTCTCTGCATCTTCAGCCAGTCGCTCAGCTTCTGTAGTGCGCATTCACCCTCTGATGGTTGGCGCTGCATGAGTGGTCTCTTCCACTCCATGAACTTCATCTTGTGGCTTATCCACATCCTGAAGCTCATCCTTAGGAACTAATAGCTCCTCATCTGCATGCAAGTGTGGCTCCCTCTCAAGCGAACACTTCATGGCTTTCTCCTCCTGAAATTCGATATCCCGTTGCACAACAGTCTTGCAACTGTCTGGAAAATACACACGATAGTTTTGGGGCGTATCAGTGTACCCCACAAATATCCCAACCTCTGCGGTTGGCTCCAACTTCTTCCTGGCATCCTTCATCACATGCATGTAAACAGGAGAACCAAAAATCCTCAAATGGGAAATATCAGGCCTCTTACCAGAATAAGCCTCCTCGGGTGTACTCATGCCAAGTATCTTGTGAGGACAACGGTTCTGCACATATACTGCAGTATTGCATGCCTCCACCCACAAGTGAAGGGGTAGGCCCTGATCATGCAACATCGCCTGTGCAGCACCCACGATCATTCTGTTCTTCCGCTCAGCAACCCCATTCTGCTGTGGGTTATGGGGAGCTATGAGCTCTCTTCGAATCCCTTATGCGCTGCAGAAGTCCTTGAACTCACTAGAGATGAATTCACCACCATTGTCGCTCCTAAGAGCCTTCACCTTCTTCCCTGATTCCTTCTCGACCAGTGCTTTGAACTCACAGAACTTTGAGTATGTCTCGCTCTTCTTCTGCATGAAGAAGATCCAACACTTTCGAGAGAAATCATCAACAAAGATCATATAGTACTTGTGCTTTGCTATCGAAGCTACTGAGAAAGGTCCACACACATCTGTGTGAATTCTCTCAAGGATCGTCGTGGCGCGACTATCCTTCTCGTGAAAGGTGGCTTTCACAAATTTTCCCAAATTACACCCCTTGCATTGATCTGACTACGCAAGAGTGCCTTTAGGAAGCCCAGTAGAAATCTGCTGCAGTATCTTCAAGGCTCCATGGTGAAGGTGGCCCAATCTCCGGTGCCACAGCTCGCCATCATCTTGGCTCACCAATCCTTCTACCTTGCATGCCATTGTTGCGCAGCCATCTACATGTAATTGATAAAGGTTCTTGACTCGAACCCCTATCTTACGGGTTTCTCCAGTTGTCTTAGTGCGCAGGAAAGCCTTTCCTCGCTAAAGACAACATCATATCCCTTGTCTTCTAACATCGCCACAAAGATAAGATTCTTCTTCAATCCTGGAACATGCATCACTTCCTTCAATACAAAGGGTTTACCAGACTCCCTCTCAAAGGAAATGGTATCGATACTGATCGCACTATATCTATCATCATCGCCCATCTCGATGTGCACACCAAGATCTTTCTCATCCAGATCAAAAAACAAATCTCGATCTCCTGTCATGTGAAAAGACGCATCACTGTCCAAAAACCATACCAATCCCATCACACTTGATACCAAGCATGCAATCATCGAAAAATCCAGCTCAAACTGCGAGGCTAAGTCCTCTCCCGCTGCAGATCCAGCAGCTTGCTTATTTTTCTTCTTCTGCGGACAATTTGTGGCATAATGTTTGTGCTGGTGACAGTGAAAGCACTTCACCTTGGACATGTCCTGCTTCTTGCCTTTCACACCGGAATGAGAAGCTTTCTTGTTCTTCTCCTTATTTTCTTTGGTAGCCAAAGTGCAATTTTCTTCATCAGATCCCTTTGATGAAGATCCGTCCCTGGTATTCCGCCTGATCTCCTCTTGCACAAGATCAGACCAAAGTCTCTCCCATCCTGGCAATTTCTCCCGACCATTGACAGAGTCCTGATAGGAATGCCAACTCTTTGGAAGACCAAGGAGAGCCAAGCTCACCAAGTCCTCATCATCGACAGTCACCCCCACACTTCCTAGCTCATCCCGACATTGGGTGAACTTCGTGAGATACTTGGGCATACTATCTCCTTTCTCACACTTAATGTTTCTAAGTTTATCCTTGAGCACCAACTTCCTCTGTTCGCTCTTTCTTTGGAATAAATCTTTCAACGCTTTCCACATCAAGTATGGAGAAGCCTTTCCATGCAGGCTGGATACAATGTGATCCTTCACGCCCTCCAACAGAATCCTTCGACACTTTGTTATCTTCTTTTGCCAAGCCTCAACTTGAGCAACATCAGTAGGCTTTGGGACCTCAGCCTCTATGAACTCCTTCAACCCATTGTCATCTAACACTACCTCCATCCTGTCTTTCCATGCAATATAATTTGAGCTGCCTTCAAGGGCATACTCCAATCGCAATCCGTTGAAAGACATTTCAACTTCGACACCAAGAAAACACTGCTGCAAATTCGAATTCCACCAGCTCAAAACTCAACCGCTTCTGATCTAAAATTCGTGAGAACAAAGTATTTCTCGTACAGAGATTTACTATATGGGAATTTACTGGATATCTCACCTTCCAAAAGAAGGATGAATCCAGAGGCTACCTGGCCCGATTACAGACTCTGCCTGAAGAAATAAAAATGTAATCACTTTCTGAATAATAGATCTGATGATCAACTTCGCTCCAATACCATGTATAAATTTGAATAATATAACACTTATTCACGAATATTATCCTGATTATACACTATTTGTGGAATGCATGCATTATACATAACCTCCTCTACCATTGATCATCAATTTGCGGAATTAAAAAAACAATCGCATGCGCACATTGAAACATCAATCACACATATCAACACAGTATGTAATGGGGAAAGCATACAACTGAAAACCCCCAACTATCTGTATATTATAATGATAGAGAACATATAACAATACATAGTACAATACTCCTCACAAGTACTCAGTACTATCTCCACATGCTACACACAAACTAGCTCAAATCCGAACAAGTCACGGGTTCAAATCTCTTCCACTGTTTGCCTGCCTCTACTGCGCAATCCAAGTTGAGAATAGATCAGATCCAAGTTAGAATTCCCTTGGATTGTGCTGCGCAATCCTCATTGGCAATCTCAATTAATGATTGTGAAAATCTCATGCACAGCTATAGTCACAACTGATAGTAGTCTCACCCTTTCACCCACCTCTAACACTTGTCTCCACTGAACTGTCCATGCACTGAGTTAATTGATGTATTCTTTAGTTGATTTATGAGTTAATAATTAGTGAATTAATTAATAATTAATTCACATCACTCATCACTAGTGTATTTGGCAGTTAGACTAAATACAACTAGTTCAACTAAGTCAAACTGAACACAACTCCATCAACTCCTCAATCAACTCCACCAAACTCAATCACTTGAGTTCTAACTGAATTACATCATGCAATAGCTCAACTAACCCATAGGAAAATTGTATTTCCTTTTTGCAGTTGCATGTGCCACATCCGTAGCTCGAACTGAAGTGCTGCAAGAGGATAAGATAATGTTTATAGTCCAGATATTATTAAGAGCTAATAATATTTGACTGTTCTATTTTTTGACTGGCAGTCTAAAAATAGACTCCGCCCATATGTCTAAAAATAGAGGTCCATCTATTTTTACCAACATGACCAATCATCCATAAATAGCATCCTGCAACTCATAAACCATGATCCATATGTCTAAAAATAGACATAGTCTAAAAATAGACTTTGCGCCAAAAATAGCCTGCGGGCCCACTTAGTGAAGGCAACTTCTTTTCACTAAGCTCCATCATCTTGTTTCATTTTCAACAGGGCTTGAGGGTAACACCTGGAGATGATCCATGCTAACAAAATGTTCGGAATTCTTCTTAATCTTTGATGATGTAGAAGATATCATGTGATAGGTTTCCACTGTGGCCACTTCTGCCAGATTACTCGGAGGCGGAAGGGAAAAAGTACCCATTAAGGAAGGGTCTTTTAGGAGACCTACTCCAATATTTTGAAGCGATTGAGAGCTTCCATGGATCAATGGAATGCTTCTGGTAACTTGAGAACTGTTGGGGAGGAAGGTTAGTTGGTCAATGATTGTGATTCTACCTTGAAAGGGGAATGCAATCTTTCTAAAATATGTTGACGCAACAACAGCCATAACATAAATCCAGGGCCTGCCCAATAGGATGTTGCAGTCAAGGTTTCCTTCAATGACCTTGACTTCAATTTCTATTGTCTTGCCCCCCAGTTCGATTTGCAAGTTACTTAATATCCCATATGGCATGTATGTTCTTCCATCGAATGCTTTTAATGTTGTTGATGATCGTGACAAGGGTGGAGAGCCTAAAGTTTTCCTGCAACTCATTGACATGATACAGGTAGATGCTCCTTCATCGATGATTGTTCGATGAACAATTTTTTTGAGGGCCTTTACCTAGATGAGGAAAGCGAGTTGTGCTAGTAACTGAGGTTCGTATCCTTTATGATTAAAGGCCACTAGATTGGACTCCACTGGATCAATCCCACCTATTGCTGATAACAAAGCCTATTTCTGGGATGGGCAATTCTATAGTACTTCAAGTGTCGACATGACGGATGGTGATTGGGCCAGATCCTCCACTATATTATAATTTTGTGCTGCTCGGGCACGAGAATTAAATGTCGATTTATGTACTACTTCCTTAGGTGGTTTTATTGTTAATTTAGGAATGATTGGTGGAACAACTTCCGATGAAGTTGTTGTCAAACTGCTGGGTTGATATGTAGCCTTGCCGTTCAATGATTATCGATTTCCATAAACCTTATTCCTTGTAGATATCAAAGCATCATTTTGCTGTTTTGAGATGGATAGCATAAGCACTTAGAATGGGGAAGCACGATCACTAGCAACCAGATTATTTTCTGGATTTGGAAATGGATCAGTCAATACCACTAAGGTATTTGAAGTCCTTTTGAAAAACTCCTTGACTTCAGCTTGATGTGGATAATATTTTGTGTAATGGTCCTCATCACATATGAAACATGGCTGATTAGGTTTCTTCTTTCTAGTAGGGTTTCCAGAAGGTTTCTCAGGAGTCGAATCCCCCTGTTTCTTCTTTTTGTTTGTCCCTTCTTCTTTCCCCCTGGTTGCTTAGTATTTTTTCCTTTGTCAGTTGACACGGCATTGACCTCCGAGGCGAGAGGTTCTTTATCTACTTTTTGACTAGAAACCATACGGGCTTTCTTAGATGTAGCCTTTCTGGTTTTTGTGCTTATTGTACCTATCATGCCATCGCCGGCATGAGAGTATTTGTTTGATTTAGGAGGGGGGGGGAACGGAAAATTCTAGTCTAGGAGCATCAAGAATTTTGTCGTAGAGCATGCCAGACTGAGTATAGGTCAAGTCTAAATATTGTGCACGAGCAATGACTTGCTCTTCGGTGAAAACTCCTCCCTTAGCCACATCCTCTGTAATAGAGGGTAGCAATGACTTTATAAACCATTTAGCTAAAAGATGATCAGGAACGTACATCTTCACCATTCTTCGACGATGCCACCACTCATGAATATGATCAGATATGTGAGTGGTTGTTGTCTATTTAAAGTTGGTAAGGAGTTCTGTCCTTGTTTCGTACCTTATGGTAACTAAAAATGGGTTAAAAAGGTAGTGGCAAGGATGTTGAAGTTATCAAATGAAGCTCTAGGAAATTCTATATACCATTTACCTGTCGGACCTGTTAGCATTCGCTGAAAAAGGCGAAGCCTAATCAAATCATCATTCAGGGTGTTGGATGAACACCAAAAATGGAACGACATCACATGATTCGACGGATCTTCACTAGGATTTCCATTGAATTTAGGAATATCAGAGGAAATTTTATGAGGAATTGCGAGCCACCAAGGGGCATAAGCAATTGGATCATTCATCAGCCAGTTTAGATCTGGTAATTCTAAAGTTGCTACAAAGGGCAACTGTTGATTCAGGTTAGGAGCATACCCAGGATAAGATGGAATCGCCTGAGCAGTAGGTCTTTGCATACCAGCATAATGTATTTGATGCTGGTAACTTTGATAAGGTTAATGGGCATAACCATTATAGTATGGTTGTTGATAACCGCTTTGGAAATGTAGCTGCCCATTACTTACAAAGACTTGTTGCTCAGGTCCTTGGTATGATTGTTGGAATTATGGTTGTTGATATTGAACCAGCCATGGTTGTTGGAGCATTTGCTGTTGTCCAATACTGGATGATTGACCAAGATGGGATTCAAAGTACCTATTTGAGCTTGAGTCGCTCCAGATAAGGAGGCTCTAACCTGAGGTTGTGATTGAATCACTGAGACAAGAGGTTGTTGTATTGCAACCTGAGAAACTTGAGGTTGACATACAACAGGTAGCGCTTGTACTTGCAATACAGTCACAATAGCAGGTGTAGTGGGAATATTTGACACAGGATGGAATGGTTCATTGAATATACAACCCTTGGTTGTTGAGGCAGTATTGGTACCCAACCGCTGGATGTAATTCCAATTTGACCTGAACTTTGTTGTAAACTCTCATATGGTTGTTCTCCAGGAGGGAACAATGAAAAAGCATACTGCCCCCCATATGGTCGTAATCCAGTACTTAAAGGGTAGATTGGCCTTTGAAGATACATTGGATCAACTTGTTGAGCTTCAACATAAGAAATACCAGATGAGAATCTGGATGAAGAAATAGGAACAGACCATGTCGTTGAAACAATCCCTAATTGGACTCTGGTTTTTTGTTGATAACTAGCCGGGACAGATGGTATACCAGAAATCATTGTAGGAACGGCAGCAGGAAGCTCTGTTGTAGCTGTGTCAGTTGACACAGTCCTAGATGTTGATGGTTGTTCAAACATATTTAGTCTATCCAAAAGATTTCCTAGCGATTCGACAGGAACTTGCGATGAAAAAGAACTAACTTCTGTAGTAGAAGGATATAAGTGGATCCCAGTTCCAAAATGCACTGGAGTACTGGGTGGAAGATCCTCTACTATCTCTTCTATAGTAATCAATCCAGGTGGAAGAGGTAGACCGTCAGGTCTGTAAAATATTTCTGGAGCCGAAGAAAGTGTAGCTTCTACAGTAACAGATACTGGAGGGGTGACACCTTCTGAATTCTGGAATTCAACTTCCAGATGTTCAGGTAAGTGAACTTCAATTTCTGGATCAGTCCTAGGTGGAGCTACTTCAGGAATAGAGGTGTCTACCGTTACACTAGGATCAGTTCTAATGTCCTCTTATAACTGCGGAACTTCTTCTGTAAAGGCAGATGTACTAGAGATAATTGGAGTAACTGTAGTCTCTAACGATGTTGAAATGCAAGTTTCAAATAAATCAGGTGAATTGGACTCAGTTAAATGAGAACTCTTTGCCCGGGATCGTTTCACCTCTGGGGTCAAAGACGGTTGAGTCACTAGCCTCCGCGAACGATGGGGTTTTGATTGACTTTCTTCCACGATTGTTGATTACTTGATCAACTCAAAAATTAAAGGGGAAAAATGTTATTCCGATTTAAATGAATTTTAAGACACTTTGACGCAACTTGCTTTTTCAATTTTTAAGAATCAAGAAAAAGCTAAAGGTGACTCCAGTCACCTTCGATTTTTAATGAGCCTGAAGTGACAAGTGCTCAAATGGACCTTTTCTTTTGAGTCAAAAAGGAACAAAAGTCACTGCTCTGGAAGTCTAGACAGAGGATTTACCAAATCGATCGTAAAACTCCAAAATACGCCTTGGTGATAAATGATAGAGAAATTACCAAGGACTTATGTATGGCAGTCAATCTTCTCGAATGTTGTGTTCAGTCCATTACGATCGATAGGGCGACAAACACGGCTTTCTAAGGATAAAGGATATCAGCCTATTGTGGTCTCCCAATATATACTCGATGGTACAGGGAGCACAAGTCCGTACTGGAACTTGTCATATCAAAGAGGAGGAATCACCCAACCTTTGATGAAAACGATAGTTACCAAGTTTTACAATGCTGGAACACGTCTCTAGCCTAGACTTCTAGATGTGTTGTGTTAGGTTCCAATGCATTTTTATGTTCATTGAGGTTTATTTTAGAGTTGATCTTGCTTAGAAGTTTGTCTTTCAAGGTTCACCGCGTGATGTAGATGTGAAATTCCTAAATATGCAATCTAAAATGATAAACAGTTGTTTATGTTCTTTTAGCAGTGAAAATCCTCACTACAAAGGAAAGAAGATGATGATTTTCTTTCAGTAGAGAGCATAGAGCACACACTAAATGCACTTTCCTAAATCAAATTTCATATGCAGTCAAAATGAAGATGCACATGCATGTATTTGTTTTCTGCTTTCTTAATCTATGAATGCCAAAAAGAAAGCTATGTACAGATCTGAACTATTTTCTTTCAAAGCGACAGTACTAATAATTTTCTTTTCAAAATGAAAGGAAGACTAAGACGAAAATTTTCGATTTCGAATTGAAAACTTTTTTCGACACTTCAAATGCTAATAATTTCAAGTCAAGTACAATGACAAAAATACAATCAACTATCTAGAAGAGGAAGACTTTACGACACTCTTCTTTTGATTCAGAATGACAATTACGACACTTGCATCAAAACGACAATTTGATTAGGCTACTTTCGACAAAGGAAGACTGTAAATGATTGACAAATACACAAAAAAATTTACAATTCCTAACTGATGGAGGCTGAAATAATGTGAAGGAAGATAGTTTCAATAAGAAGGTACTGATCATGAACAACAAAACTACTGAATAAAGCTGAAAACGAGGAAAAACCAAATTTCAGAGAAGAAAATAGTGTCACTCAATCATCGCACCTGTAACATAGGGAAACAGGAATGCATCTCACCTACAACACATGGGAGGTGCAATGCATCCAGGTTGCATAGCTATAGACAGTGCGATGGGCCAGGGAGCGAAACTGAGCTTGATTTTTGCTCAAAACTTGTAGCTAAGTTTAATGATTTAGGATGACTAATGATGGACAATAAACACAAAGCATAAGGGTAAGATCTGATGAGGTTCTGAGCTACCACAAGGGTGACTAAGATGCTTTGTAAGTCATATGTTCAGTTCATAAACCAACCTGGAGATTGACTGAAGCAACGTTTTTCTACTTCGCAATTGCATAGCAAAGGTGTTCCGAAGGCTAGCTGACTAACTTCAGGCTCTGTCTATAGTTTATAAAGCAAACAATAAACAAACAAAACAAACTATTCTTTCCCCAGCGGAGTCGCCATTTTGTTTCAGGGAAAACTAGTGTCAATTCGAACTGCTAGTCCCACTAAGATGGGTAGCTATCTTAGAAACAAACAATGAAAACTTTTCAAGAGTTCCTTAAGTGTGATAGATGAAAGAGAAGAAGAGAGGACCAACCTGTATCTTTCGCTTTGATCCTAGCTTGATTTCTCCTTTCCTTGATATAATTTGCCACTCCTCTCCTGCTTGTCCCTCTTCAAAGAGTACTTGTAGAGTCAATGTAATAGAAAACTATCAAAGCATCTCTATCTAAAACATCATAAACAATGCAGAATCAGAAACACATTGACCATACAAATGCATTCATAAACAATAAGATTCAAAAATACAAGATCATATGGAGGAAAACTCAAATAAATTTATTAATAATAATGTAAGAGAGGATTACAACCTAGTTGTCTGATCCATCATCATCCTCCCAATTGTAGAAGCCCTCTTCACCTCATGAACAAGCAAATCACCCAACAATTCAATGTCTCTTCTCACCAACAAACCAACAGCACTTCCTTACAAAATACAAAATTCCAGCCTCTAGATATCTTAGATGAGGGATCCATTTATAGATGTCTTGCAAGGGTGTGAGTCAGCTCTGGGTGTTTGATTAGTGTCATTCCACTGATAGGTCTTGGTTCCACTTGGAGATTTCATGATCTCTTACTCATCCCTGGGCGAATTCAGAGAGGCAAGTGTCACAGGAGAAGTTTCTGGAAGATTCCATGATCATCCACCTTGCAAACTGTCTCTACCATTTGTCTATTCTTGCTCATCGTGCCCCACAGAAGGCCATTTGAGTATGCATCGCACCTGACCAGTTAGGTAGTTAGTATGCATCGCACCTTGGCCATGGAGCAGTCTGTATGGTCCAGTTTTGGCTAGTTCTGAGTAGTTTTTCAGGTGGAACTTTTGGGAAATGATGTAATCCGTTGACCATGATCCTTTAGGGTGTGAAACAACACTTTTAGGGACTTAAGGAGCCCTTAGTTTATGGACATATGAGTTTGGGGTTGTAGTGCCAAAATATGTCTATAACACAGGGGATAATCTCAGTATAGTAATTCTATCTCTTCTCTCCTCCTTAAGGCCTTCCCACGGAAGTCTTTTTATACTTCTCCCAAATTATTTTTTTAGTTGGGAAACAGTTGGGAATAGTTGGGCCACGGGCACTAGGAGGTAATCAACAAGCAAACCCCGTGAACTCTGCCCATAGTTAAGGAAATTTAATTTTTTTTAAGTGTTTTAACACATATATGCAAGTTGGGTATTGACTAACCCGCGTGTACATGCTTTTATCACAGGGCAAAGTAGCGTACAAGGAGTAAAACACTATTTTTAAAATATTTGGACCAAGCGTGGAAGGAGGGGTTGCCCTAGGTGATAAACCAAGCATCACAAATACCAAGGGTGATATTTGGAGCTATAACAGATGCCCCCTAATATATGAGGTCAGAAGGGGTACATGATGGCCGAAATGTATTAAGTATCTGGAAAGGAAACCTGTCAAAAACTGAGAAGGACTTCACCAGATTTCAGCCTGCCAAGGCATCAAAAATAAGATCAGAAAGAAACAACTATCTGAGGCGGGCATACCCATGCTTAGAGAAAGTAAAGCATGTCTGCATATCAAATACACCGGATCCACTATGTATACAAGATAAAAGACTAAAAGTACACAATGGATCATCTGATCGTGATCGAACAATTACATGTCTGAACATCACATATATAAGAAGATGATTGATGAAGCTGATCACTGATGTCAAAAACTGATCCCGATAGTACCAAATGAACATGATGGAATAAGATGATACTACATCGCAACTCGAATGCCAGCATATAAGATATCATTGTGAAGGACTGCAACATATAATGTGGATGGTGTCAACTAGAAACAACAGGAGAAACTGACAAATGAACCAAAGAATGTTGATGCAACCTGAGGTCTTCACTGACCGCCATGGTACATTTCTACACAATGGGAATAAATGATATGAAGTTGACCATGTGATAAATTGTTTGATTACTGGTCATTGATGTATATCGCTAACAAACACGATACTACTCACTGATAATGATAATGAGAGTCAAGGTACCCAGTACAATCTAACAAGTGCAAATAAATGAGCTGAGGTTGAACACCTGGAAGAATCTACCAATCATGGGACAATGATGGTTTCCCACTGTCGATAGTAAAGTATCTACAACTGATGACTGTTGGCCAGATAAATCAATCTTGCGGACAAGACCGATCTCCCTAGTATCAAAAGATAGTCTAGCAACAAATAGAAAAACAAACCTATCTTTCCCTAGACATATGTGATTTATAAATAAATACTTCAAAGGTGTTAAGATCCTACCTTAGATCCAATGCTTGTTCATAGTAGTCATCCCCTGGTCGTTTGAAAGAGTTACGTTTGAGGACCTGCAATCACAAACAAGAAAACATTAAATAGCACGTGCATCGCAAATATTAGAAATCATGTCTATTATGGTGATCAAGGAATCCATAAAATAAACCATCAATTAACAACTTATTGAGAAAAACAAATATATTTGTATTAACTTCGAATAGTAGAAGAATCTTACAACCTTTTCAGCCTTGATATTGAACAAGCTCTTCCTGGGGTCTGAAACAAGAATTTCCTTTACTTTGACAAGCCTTGCACTCTTCCAAATGAGATCTTAGTGGTATGTAATCTTTCCTCATAAAAACTCAACTAAAGAAGACTAAGCTCCAGCAGCATTTCACCTCAAAAATATTCAGCTTCTAACCTCCCAAGTAACCAGCCCAATGCTTCTTCTTATAGTGTAGAGGAGGAGGTTACTGGTCCACCTATGAAGGGATAGGATCCTCCTTCAAAGGGATAAGCTCCTCATATCAAGGGGTTAGCTCCTTAAGGTATGGGATGCATGAACCTTAAAAGATTGAACTTGCCACCTCAAGATTCCTTCCAGAAGCTTCTAAAAATGACTGAAAGTGAGTTTTTCAAAGTATACTTGTGCCTTTTTAACTTTTACAGGGGTTCGCACCTTTAACACAGAGACAGTGTAGTCAGGTGTGCAGGAGACATGACCATAGGTGCAGGACCGCAGGTAAGACAAAGATAAAGTGCAGAACCAGAGTTTTAAAGACTTTTGAAGGCTTTTCTCTTATTTTCCAGGCTTGATTGAGGAACTGACGCTTTAGACTTGCAAATGAGGAAAGTATGAGTGGTAATGAACTCACACAGATAACAGAATGTCAAGGTGACAATTTTTAGTGCAACAATGACTGCAAACCCCAAGGTACTGCCAAATGGACTCTAGATCTTTGCCCCAGAGCAATGAGTCGTAGTCAATAGGAAAATATCCGCTAGAAGGAAGGCATTAAGGCATCTTTCATCAGTCTAATGTGTGTAACCTGTAGGCCAATAATGTGGTAGGAATCAGATGAAAAAAGATGTAGTAACCCAACCGAAGCACATTTCTGGCGTACAGAAGATGTAGCTAGCGCACGATAGAAACCATCTGAACCAACCAATAACGAAAGTTGTCATAGAGGCGAGGAATCCACCAATAGGGTCAAATGGAAACCAAGGCACTGCACGAATCCCAATGTGTGATAATGAAAGCTAATGTCAAACACAAGGGAAACCACTCAGTCAAAGACCCATGATACTGATCGATGTTGAGCACAAGGTTACCTATCAATAATGAAAATAGGGCTAAGGTGCAGCTCTAGGCCTGCCCTCAAAGCAATATATCATCGTCGATAAGGACAAGACCCACCAGCAAGAAGTTAATGGAGACCTTCTCAAACCAGCACGAACAAAGGACCAATATAACTGATGTGATGACAAACAAGAAACTGACAACCAAGGATGGCTGACTGAAAAATAGGTTAAGAGACACCGCAGAGAGGCCGACTCAGGCTTACTTTCCTTGAAAAAAAGCACGACTCGATGATGACTATGTGGAAGCATATGATAACTCTGTATAAGTTCGTCATGCAGGAGGCACAAGCAAACTCTCCATATGATTGGAAGAGATAACCAATCGGAGGTGATCTGACTCAATAACAAGGTTAAGGCGTACCTAAGTCAAACTAAATCCCACCCAAAATGGAGCGGAGACTTTCTCTTGAGTGCTTTGTTCAAGGGCGACACAACTGACTCTAGTTGCCAACAATATATGGAAATATTGTCTCGTTCCCGCTCCTTTTGGAATATATAATTTTTTTTGTCTTTTTCTTTAAGCTGGAAAAAGAATAAAAGAATGCTATAGTACAGTGGAAAGAACAAGTGTCAGTGAAACAGATGATCTAGTTCCTGGGATGGGAACAATCCTAGGTTTAATGCAGGGAGGCGAATCTAGTCAAGGACACTCAAAGGGATGTTCCTTCCACAGATCAAAGGGTGTGTCAAGCTGCAGAAGCTAAGTGATTGCAGGTTTGAGTTTGCAAAAGACATGGTCAAATAAGTGGCTTAAACATGAGTCCAAGTGAAGCTGGCTCAAGGCCAAAAGGTACAAATATTCAAAATGCAATGTAGAAATACAACTCAACACAAAGGAGCCTCTAGGGTATAAGGCCAGAATGAAGCACAGAAGCAAAGAGAAATGAGTCTTCCATGCACAAGTCATGGTGGGACTAAAGAGGACTCCCAAGCCTACTCAATATAATAGCATGGGCAACAAATGTCAGTGAGGTGCTAACTACGATGCCCATGTAAAGGATGGTTCTACCATCGTCATGATTTAAAAATCAGTGAGTGAACATGGTTTACTAACCATAACATGATGGGATCGACCCTATGGCTAGTGTATCAACAAATGGAGGCTAGTATGCAATATGCAACGAAAAAAATGGTTTCCCTAACCTATATGCCAGTAAGTAAACGATACCTGCCATGACGGGTCAACAGTCATGGAACCAATATGAAATCTCGAAGAAATGTCCATAATACCCTGAAAAAACAACCTATTCCCGACAATCCAAGCTCATAAGTTAAAAGATTCATGAGACAAAAAAAAATCAAGTTTTGAAAAAATTTGACATTTTCAAAGCTATAAAATGACCTTTTGACTCACCATTTGTACCATTTGTGTTGAGAGCAAAATATGTGGAGAAAAAAGAGCAAACTTGCCCCCCAAAGAATTGGACCATTCAAATTGGATCAAAATCATCAAGTAACCCCCAATTCAAGCTTGCATTACTTTATGATTGTTTTTAGAAAATTTTATTAAGGTTTGACCGTAGGAATTTATGTTAAAAATTTCAATGCAGCATATGCACGAGCTGGATATTATAGACCCGCATATATGAAATCCCTACACGCGACTGTGTGTGAAAGGACCCGTGTATACATGGTTTGAAATTTCAACACAAAAATCTAATGGTTGAAACTCAATTTTCTTTCAGGATGACAATCACATGGAGAGAGAGGGAGCATACTACCATTGATAATGAAGTTATGAATGATCAACAAGCATTAGATGCATTGAGGGGATGTGGCTTGTTGAAATTTTTCAAAATTCCCAACATGAAGGCCAACACCCATTTTCTTGAAATGCTAATCCACTTTTGAAGTATCGAAGATGATGCATTTATGAGTGATCAAATGCCTTTGAGGATAGAGGTTGAGGATATTTAATTTATCACTGGTATCTCCGAGAGAGGAGAAGTTGTAGATTCGACTGGTCGGACACGAGGTAGTCTTTTAGTGGAAGAATATGTTCACATTTACTGTCCTGGGCATCTTGAAAAAAATGGAAGTCAGATTCCAATAAAACGTCTGGAGAGCTTATCCTTGAGGATTCTACTGTTCACCATCACAAGGATAAACAGATCAGCCTCATTGCACCAAGCTTCACGAGTATGCATGAGCTTGGCCATGGAGTGCCTCACCACTGTTTTTGACTAGTGTACACCTCTTCTTACAAATATGAAGAGCCAGTTGACCTCCATTCAGAAAGGGCAGACAAAAAATTTCAAATATGGGACCATTTTATGCTCCTTCTTCGAGAAGGTTCCTAAGCTATGTCCCAGGGTATCAGTCTCTATCAGTAGCCCCTGATATCCTCAGATGGGTAGGTGGGCTGACCTGATGAAATGCCTTGGAGGTAGGGACGTGCCAAGGACTGCTTTTGATGATGAGTTCTTCTCCTAGTGGGAACAAAAAATCATCGTTTTGGATGACTATCCCTATGCTAGCATGGATTTCAGTGGAGATTCGGATTTTGTGCTGCCACCAAACGCAACATGGGGAGAGATAGGTAACCATTTTTTAAGTTTTTATCAATTTTTAAGACTTTTTATGTTTTTTAAATATGAAAATGAACTTAGAAATATTTTTTATGGGATTAAAATACTAACATAATGATCATGTTCCAGATGTGGGTCCGGTAAGACCAGATGGATTTCTGCAGCACAGGCGTCATAGAAGAGATGTCGAAGAGGCGGCTGCTGAGACAGAGAGGGTCTTATACGCAGTCCAAAGAAACTTGGTGAGATTGACTCACCAAGTACCGATGATGGTCGTAGAAAACCTACCTGAGGAGATGCAGCGCCGCGTGGTAGGATTACCATGAGACTAGGTTCGCGTACTTTGACGTGTGGCCAACGCAGTAGTCACCTTCTTAGCTGCTTATCCTAAACCGGGTCAATAGATAGAATGGACATGATTATGGGAATTTAGTCCCGATTTTGTATATTATTTTTGAACACTTTATGTACACACTGGCAGTTTTATGATATATATATATATATATATATATATATATATATATATATATAGATAGATAGATATATATATCTAGATATATAGTTCCAAATTGTTGAGATTGCAACAAGATGATGGAGCTTAGTGAAAAGAGTCGCCTTCACTAAGTGGGCCCGCAGGCTATTTTTGGCGCAAGTCTATTTTTAGACTATGTCTATTTTTAGACATATGGATCATGTCTATGTTTATGGATGATTGATCAAGTTGGGAAAATAGATGGACTTCTATTTTTGATGAAAGTGTGAGTGATCACAGTGTGAGTGATCAAGTCTATTTTTAGACTGGCTGTCAAAAATAGAAAAGTCAAATATTATTATCTCACAATAATATTTGGACTATAAACTTAATCTTATTCTCTTGGAGCACTTCAGTTTGAGCTACGGAAGTGGCACATGCAGCTGTCAGAAGGAAATTCGTTTTTCTTATGAGTCAGTTGAGTTGTTGCATGCATGACTTCAGTTAGAACTCAAGTGAGTTGAGTTTACTGGACTGAAGGTACAGTTGATGGAGTTGTGTTCAGTTTAACTTAGTTAAACTGGTTGTAGTTAGTCTAACTGCAGATAGACTAATGATGAGTTTTTAAACTAATTATTAACTCATAATACAACTAAAGAATACATCAGTTAACTCAGTTGCATGTCAGTGCATGTTCAGTTCAACAGGGACAGGTGGTAGAGAATCAGATTGCTATCAGTTGTGACTATAGTTGTGCACCAGATCTTGCACAATCAAGGGATTGAGTATGCCAATGAGTTTGCTCATGTATTTGGCCCGCATTTTAGCCTTTGCTCACGTCCACAAAGAGTGAGTGACTATTTTGCAGGTGAAAATCGAGTTTTGGAAGCAATTCTCATCAGTTCTTGAGCAGGTATTGAGCAGTGGAGGCAGGCAAGCAGTGGAAGAGATTTGGAGGTCAGATCTGAGCTGTATTGTGTGTAACAGGTGGAGCTGGTACTGGATTTCTTGTGATAAGCATTGTACTTTGTAATGTTACATGATTCAATCAATATAATATACAGATAGTGTGGGGTTTTTAGTGAGATGCTTTCCCCGGGATACATACAATGTTTATGAGTTTGATTGATGCTTCTATGTGCGCCTGTGAATGTTTCTGCTTCTGTAAATTGATGATCAACGTAGAGGAGCTTATGTATTTTGTATGTTTTCCGCATTAGTACATGATCAGGATAATCTCCATTGAATATGTGTTAAATTATTCAAAATTTCTACATGGTATCAGAGCTAGATGATTTGTAGAAAAAATTTCTACATGGTATCGGAGCAGCTTGATTTGTAGAAGAGATTTTTACAGGATATCAAGCAAGGGTTGATCGGAAGCAGTTGAGTTGGTTGCTGGTGGAATTCGAATTTGCAGCAGTGTTTTTTCTTGGTGACAACGCAGCAATGTCTTTCAACGGATTGCGATTGGAGTATGCTCTTGAGGGCAGCTCAAACTATATTGCATGGAAGGACAGGATGGAGGCAGTATTGGATGATAACGGGCTGAAGGAATTCATAGATACGGATATCCCAAAGCCTACTGATGCTACTCAAGCTGATGCTTGGCAAAAGAAGATCGCAAAATGTCGAAGAATTCTGTTGGAGGGCGTGAAGGATCACATTGTGTCCAGCCTCCATGGAAAGGCTACTCCATATTTGATGTGGAAATCATTAACAGAATTATTCCAAAGCAAGAGCGATCAGAGGAAGCTGGCGCTCAAAGATAAACTCAGAAACATCAAATGCGAGAAGGGAGACAGTATTCCCAAGTATCTCACGAAGTTCACTCAGTGTCGAGATGAGCTGGGAAGTGTGGGGATTACTGTCGATGATGAGGACTTGGTGAGCTTGGCTCTCCTTGGTCTTCCGAAGAGTTGGCATTCCTATCAGGACTCTGTCAATGGTCGGGAGAAGTTGCCAGGATGGGAAAGACTATGGTCAGATCTTGTGCAGGAGGAGATCAGGCGGAGTACCAGGGACGGATCTTCGTCAAAGGGAGCTGATGAAGAGAATTGTGCTTTGGCTGCCAAAGCAAAGAAAGGGAAGAGCAAGAAAGCTTCTCAGTCTGGTGCGAAAGGCAAGAAGCAGGATATGTCCAAGGTGAAGTGTTTTCACTGTCACCAGCATGGACACTATGCCACAAATTGTCCGCAGAAGAAGAAGAACAAGCAAGTTGCTGGATCTGCAGGGGGAGAGGCTTTAGCTTCTCAGTTTGAGCTTGATTTTTCATTGATCGCATGCTTGGTTTCAAGTGTGATGGGATCAGTGTGGTTCCTGGACAGTGGTGCGTCTTTTCACATGACGGGAGATAGAGATTTGTTCTCTGATCTGGAGGACAAAGATCTTGGAGTGCACATCGAGATGGGCGATGATGGTAGATACAGTGCGACCGGTATCGGTACCATTTCCTTTGAGAGGGAGTCTGGTAAACCCTTTGTATTGAAGGAAGTCATGCATGTTCCAGGATTGAAGAAGAATCTCATCTCAGTGGCGATGTTAGAAGACAAGGGGTATGATGTTGTTTTCAGCGAGGGAAAGGCCTTCCTGCGCAGCAAGACAACTGGTGAGACCCGGAAGATAGGGGTTCGAGTGAGGAACCTTTATCAGTTGCATGTAGATGGATGCGCAGCAATGGCAGGCAAGGCAGAAGGATTGGTGAGCCGGGATGATGGCGAGTTGTGGCACAAGAGATTGGGTCACCTTCACCATGGAGCCTTGAAGATACTGCAGCAGATCACTACAGGGCTTCCTAAAGGCACACTTGCGCAGTCAGATCAGTGCAAGGGGTGTACTTTGGGGAAGTTTGTGAAAGCCACCTTTCACGAGAAGGATAGTCGCGCCACGACAATCCTTGAGAGAATCCACACAGACGTGTGTGGACCTTTCTCAGTTGCTTCGACAGCAAAACACAGGTATTATGTGATTTTTGTTGATGATTTCTCTCGTAAGTGCTGGATCTTCTTCATGTAGAAGAAGAGCGAGACATATTCAAAGTTCTGTGAATTCAAAGCACTGGTCGAGAAGGAGTCGGGGAAGAAGGTGAAGGCTCTTAGGAGCGATAATGGTGGTGAATACATCTCGGACGAGTTCAAGGATTTCTGCAAGGCAGAAGGGATTCGTAGAGAGCTCATAGCTCCCCATAACCCACAGCAGAACGGGGTAGCTGAGCGGAAGAACAGAACGATTGTGGGTGCTGCACGGGCAATGTTGCATGATCAGGGCCTACCCCTTCACTTGTGGGCGGAAGCATGCAATACAGCAGTTTATGTGCAGAACTGTTGTCCTCATAGGATACTTGGCATGAGTACACCCGAGGAGGCTTATTCTGGTAAGAAGCCTGATCTTTCTCATTTGAGGATTTTTGGTGCTAACGTTTACATGCATGTGACGAAGGATGCCAGAAAGAAGTTGGAACCGACTGCAGAGGTTGGGATATTTGTGGGGTACACTGATACACCCCACAACTATCCTGTGTATTTGCCAGATAGTGGTAAAACTATTGTGCGACGGGATATAAAATTTCAGGAGGAGAAAGCCATGAAGTGTTCGCTTGAAAGGGAGCTACACTTGCATGCAGATGAGGAGCTATTAGTTCCTAAGGATGAGCTTCAGGACGTGGATCAGCCACAGGACAAGGTTCATGGAGTGGAAGAGACCACTCATGCAGCGCCAACCATCAGAGGGCGAAAGCGCTTGACAGAAGCTGAGCGACTGGCTCAAGATGCAGAGAAAGTTGTAGGACCACCTACAGCCCAACGCAGGCAGAGATAGTCACCTGATCGGTACACTGGATACATGGCTCTTATGAGCAAGTGTGTTGTGACTGAGCCATCCTCTTTCGAGGAAGCTGTGGAGGATCCCGCATGGGTAGACGCCATGGTGGAAGAGTATGATTCTATTGTCAGAAACAGTGCATGGGAGATTGTTCCTAGACCGGAAGGGAAATCAGTGGTGGGTTCGAGATGGATCTACAAAGTTAAGCAGGCAGCTGACGGGAGTGTGGAGAAGTACAAGGCAAGATTTGTTGCCCGAGGCTTTTCACAGATTGAGGGGATCGATTATGAGGAGACCTTTGCACCTGTCGCAAGGTATTCTTCCATACGGACGATTCTTGCTCTCTCAGCGCAGATGGGATGGCACATTCATCAGATGGATGTGAAGACTGCGTTCCTCAACGGAGTCATTGAGGAGGAGGTGTACATTGAGCAACCCGAAGGCTTTGAAGTCTTCAGCAGCGAGTCGCATGTGTGCAGGCTCAAGAGAGCGTTGTATGGGTTGAAGCAAGCACCACGTGCTTGGTACACACGGATAGACAGCTATTTCACAGGACTTGGATTCTCCAAGAGCGAGGCGGATCCGAACCTATACCAGATTGTGGTGGAGGGTAAGTTGCTTATCATTGTACTGTATGTTGATGATTTGATTCTAACAGGTGATGAGCTGTTGATACTGTCATGCAAGAAGGATCTTGCTACAGAGTTTGAGATGAAGGATTTGGGCCTCCTTCACTATTTCCTAGGATTGGAAATATGGCAGCGCAGTGGTGGACTGTTTGTTTCTCAGGGCAAGTATGCTCGGGAGATACTGGAGAAGTTCAACATGCATGGCTGCAAGCCTGTTGATACTCCTCTTCCTGGAGGTTGGAGGAAGGAGGATGCCACTTCGGGAGAAGAAGTGGATGCCACTGTTTATCGACAGTTGGTGGGGTCGCTGATGTATTTGGTCAATACACGACCTGATATATGCTATGCAGTTAACCAGATTTCACAAGCTATGGTTAAGCCTACCAAGCTCTTCTGGAAGGCGGGCAAGCATGTATTGCGCTACTTGAGAGGCACATCGGGATATGGTTTGTGGTACAGACAGGAGGATGAGGTGAAGCTATGTGGCTTCACGGATGCAGATTGGGCAGGGAGCCCAACAGACAGAAAGAGCACATCAGGAGGGGTCTTCAGTATTGGATCGACAGCAATTTCTTGGTATAGCAGGAAGCAGAGATCCGTGGCACTCATTTCAGCGGAGGCCGAGTATATGGCAGCAAGTTTGGCTGCATGCGAGGCTATATGGATGAGGAAGATCCTGGTTGGTTTGTTCGGTTCTCATTTGGATCCTACTGTGATTTACTGTGATAACCAGAGTTGCATTAAACTCTCGGCTAATCCTGTATTTCATGATAGATCTAAACATATTGACATCTGGTACCATCATATCAGAGATTGTGTGCAGCGGAGGATCATGTTACTTTCGTACATTCCAACGGAGGATCAGGATGTTGATATTCTGACGAAGGCTCTCACCAGGAGCAAATTCGAGTACCACCGAGGCAGGATAGGGGTTGTTGATAATCCATATCTTGTCGAGAGGGAGTGTTGAGATTGCAACAAGATGATGGAGCTTAGTGAAAAGAGTCGCCTTCACTAAGTGGGCCCGCAGGCTATTTTTGGAGCAAGTCTATTTTTAGACTATGTCTATTTTTAGACATATGGATCATGTCTATGTTTATGGATGATTGATCAAGTTGGGAAAATAGATGGACTTCTATTTTTGATGAAAGTGTGAGTGATCACAGTGTGAGTGATCAAGTCTATTTTTAGACTGGCTGTCAAAAATAGAAAAGTCAAATATTATTATCTCACAATAATATTTGGACTATAAACTTAATCTTATTCTCTTGGAGCACTTCAGTTTGAGCTACGGAAGTGGCACATGCAGCTGTCAGAAGGAAATTCGTTTTTCTTATGAGTCAGTTGAGTTGTTGCATGCATGACTTCAGTTAGAACTCAAGTGAGTTGAGTTTAGTGGACTGAAGGTACAGTTGATGGAGTTGTGTTCAGTTTAACTTAGTTAAACTGGTTGTAGTTAGTCTAACTGCAGATAGACTAATGATGAGTTGTTAAACTAATTATTAACTCATAATACAACTAAAGAATACATCAGTTAACTCAGTTGCATGTCAGTGCATGTTCAGTTCAACAGGGACAGGTGGTAGAGAATCAGATTGCTATCAGTTGTGACTATAGTTGTGCACCAGATCTTGCACAATCAAGGGATTGAGTATGCCAATGAGTTTGCTCATGTATTTGGCCCGCATTTTAGCCTTTGCTCACGTCCACAAAGAGTGAGTGACTATTTTGCAGGTGAAAATCGAGTTTGGGAAGCAATTCTCATCAGTTCTTGAGCAGGTATTGAGCAGTGGAGGCAGGCAAGCAGTGGAAGAGATTTGGAGATCAGATCTGAGCTGTATTGTGTGTAACAGGTGGAGCTGGTACTGGATTGCTTGTGATAAGCATTGTACTTTGTAATGTTACATGATTCAATCAATATAATATACAGATAGTGTGGGGTTTTTAGTGAGATGCTTTCCCCGTGATACATACAGTGTTTATGAGTTTGATTGATGCTTCTATGTGCGCCTGTGAATGTTTCTGCTTCTGTAAATTGATGATCAACGTAGAGGAGCTTATGTATTTTGTATGTTTTCCACATTAGTACATGATCAGGATAATCTCCATTGAATATGTGTTAAATTATTCAAAATTTCTACATGGTATCAGAGCTAGATGATTTGTAGAAAAAATTTCTACATGGTATCGGAGCAGCTTGATTTGTAGAAGAGATTTTTACAGGATATCAAGCAAGGGTTGATCGGAAGCAGTTGAGTTGGTTGCTGGTGGAATTCAAATTTGCAGCAGTGTTTTTTCTTGGTGACAACGCAGCAATGTCTTTCAACGGATTGCGATTGGAGTATGCTCTTGAGGGCAGCTCAAACTATATTGCATGGAAGGACAGGATGGAGGCAGTATTGGATGATAACGGGCTGAAGGAATTCATAGATACGGATATCCCAAAGCCTACTGATGCTACTCAAGCTGATGCTTGGCAAAAGAAGATCGCAAAATGTCGAAGAATTCTGTTGGAAGGCGTGAAGGATCACATTGTGTCCAGCCTCCATGGAAAGGCTACTCCATATTTGATGTGGAAATCATTAACAGAATTATTCCAAAGCAAGAGCGATCAGAGGAAGCTGGCGCTCAAAGATAAACTCAGAAACATCAAATGCGAGAAGGGAGACAGTATTCCCAAGTATCTCACGAAGTTCACTCAGTGTCGAGATGAGCTGGGAAGTGTGGGGATTACTGTCGATGATGAGGACTTGGTGAGCTTGGCTCTCCTTGGTCTTCCGAAGAGTTGGCATTCCTATCAGGACTCTATCAATGGTCGGGAGAAGTTGCCAGGATGGGAAAGACTATGGTCAGATCTTGTGCAGGAGGAGATTAGGCGGAGTACCAGGGACGGATCTTCGTCAAAGGGAGCTGATGAAGAGAATTGTGCTTTGGCTGCCAAAGCAAAGAAAGGGAAGAGCAAGAAAGCTTCTCAGTCTGGTGCGAAAGGCAAGAAGCAGGATATGTCCAAGGTGAAGTGTTTTCACTGTCACCAGCATGGACACTATGCCACAAATTGTCCGCAGAAGAAGAAGAACAAGCAAGTTGCTGGATCTGCAGGGGGAGAGGCTTTAGCTTCTCAGTTTGAGCTTGATTTTTCATTGATTGCATGCTTGGTTTCAAGTGTGATGGGATCAGTGTGGTTCCTGGACAGTGGTGCGTCTTTTCACATGACGGGAGATAGAGATTTGTTCTCTGATCTGGAGGACAAAGATCTTGGAGTGCACATCGAGATGGGCGATGATGGTAGATACAGTGCGACCGGTATCGGTACCATTTCCTTTGAGAGGGAGTCTGGTAAATCCTTTGTATTGAAGGAAGTCATGCATGTTCCAGGATTGAAGAAGAATCTCATCTCAGTGGCGATGTTAGAAGACAAGGGGTATGATGTTGTTTTCAGCGAGGGAAAGGCCTTCCTGCGCAGCAAGACAACTGGTGAGACCCGGAAGATAGGGGTTCGAGTGAGGAACCTTTATCAGTTGCATGTAGATGGATGCACAGTAATGGCAGGCAAGGCAGAAGGATTGGTGAGCCGGGATGATGGCGAGTTGTGGCACAGGAGATTGGGTCACCTTCACCATGGAGCCTTGAAGATACTGCAGCAGATCACTACAGGGCTTCCTAAAGGCACACTTGCGCAGTCAGATCAGTGCAAGGGGTGTACTTTGGGGAAGTTTGTGAAAGCCACCTTTCACGAGAAGGATAGTCGCGCCACGACAATCCTTGAGAAAATCCACACAGACGTGTGTGGACCTTTCTCAGTTGCTTCGACAGCAAAACACGGGTATTATGTGATTTTTGTTGATGATTTCTCTCGTAAGTGCTGGATCTTCTTCATGCAGAGGAAGAGCGTGACATATTCAAAGTTCTGTGAATTCAAAGCACTGGTCGAGAAGGAGTCGGGGAAGAAGGTGAAGGCTCTTAGGAGCGATAATGGTGGTGAATACATCTCGGACGAGTTCAAGGATTTCTGCAAGGCAGAAGGGATTCGTAGAGAGCTCATAGCTCCCCATAACCCACAGCAGAACGGGGTAGCTGAGCGGAAGAACAGAACGATTGTGGGTGCTGCACGGGCAATGTTGCATGATCAGGGCCTACCCCTTCACTTGTGGGCGGAAGCATGCAATACAGCAGTTTATGTGCAGAACTGTTGTCCTCATAGGATACTTGGCATGAGTACACCCGAGGAGGCTTATTCTGGTAAGAAGCCTGATCTTTCTCATTTGAGGATTTTTGGTGCTAACGTTTACATGCATGTGACGAAGGATGCCAGAAAGAAGTTGGAACCGACTGCAGAGGTTGGGATATTTGTGGGGTACACTGATACACCCCACAACTATCCTGTGTATTTGCCAGATAGTGGTAAAACTGTTGTGCGACGGGATATAAAATTTCAGGAGGAGAAAGCCATGAAGTGTTCGCTTGAAAGGGAGCTACACTTGCATGCAGATGAGGAGCTATTAGTTCCTAAGGATGAGCTTCAGGACGTGGATCAGCCACAGGACGAGGTTCATGGAGTGGAAGAGACCACTCATGCAGCGCCAACCATCAGAGGGCGAAAGCGCTTGACAGAAGCTGAGCGACTGGCTCAAGATGCAGAGAAAGTTGTAGGACCACCTACAGCCCAACGCAGGCAGAGACAGTCACCTGATCGGTACACTGGATACATGGCTCTTATGAGCAAGTGTGTTGTGACTGAGCCATCCTCTTTCGAGGAAGCTGTGGAGGATCCCGCATGGGTAGACGCCATGGTGGAAGAGTATGATTCTATTGTCAGAAACAGTGCATGGGAGATTGTTCCTAGACCGGAAGGGAAATCAGTGGTGGGTTCGAGATGGATCCACAAAGTTAAGCAGGCAGCTGACGGGAGTGTGGAGAAGTACAAGGCAAGATTTGTTGCCCGAGGCTTTTCACAGATTGAGGGGATCGATTATGAGGAGACCTTTGCACCTGTCGCAAGGTATTCTTCCATACAGACGATTCTTGCTCTCTCAGCGCAGATGGGATGGCACATTCATCAGATGGATGTGAAGACTGCGTTCCTCAACGGAGTCATTGAGGAGGAGGTGTACATTGAGCAACCCGAAGGCTTTGAAGTCTTCAGCAGTGAGTCGCATGTGTGCAAGCTCAAGAGAGCGCTGTATGGGTTGAAGCAAGCACCACGTGCTTGGTACACACGGATAGACAGCTATTTCACAGGACTTGGATTCTCCAAGAGCGAGGCGGATCCGAACCTATACCAGATTGTGGTGGAGGGTAAGTTGCTTATCATTGTACTGTATGTTGATGATTTGATTCTAACGGGTGATGAGCTGTTGATACTGTCATGCAAGAAGGATCTTGCTACAGAGTTTGAGATGAAGGATTTGGGCCTCCTTCACTATTTCCTAGGATTGGAAATATGGCAGCGCAGTGGTGGACTATTTGTTTCTCAGGGCAAGTATGCTCGGGAGATACTGGAGAAGTTCAACATGCATGGCTGCAAGCCTGTTGATACTCCTCTTCCTGGAGGTTGGAGGAAGGAGGATGCCACTTCGGGAGAAGAAGTGGATGCCACTGTTTATCGACAGTTGGTGGGGTCGCTGATGTATTTGGTCAATACACGACCTGATATATGCTATGCAGTTAACCAGATTTCACAAGCTATGGTTAAGCCTACCAAGCTCTTCTGGAAGGCGGGCAAGCATGTATTGCGCTACTTGAGAGGCACATCGGGATATGGTTTGTGGTACAGACAGGAGGATGAGGTGAAGCTATGTGGCTTCACGGATGCAGATTGGGCAGGGAGCCCAACAGACAAAAAGAGCACATCAGGAGGGGTCTTCAGTATCGGATCGATAGCAGTTTCTTGGTACAGCAGGAAGCAGAGATCCGTGGCACTCAGTTCAGCGGAGGCCGAGTATATGGCAGCAAGTTTGGCTGCATGCGAGGCTATATGGATGAGGAAGATCCTGGTTGGTTTGTTCGGTTCTCATTTGGATCCTACTGTGATTTACTGTGATAACCAGAGTTGCATTAAACTCTCGACTAATCCTGTATTTCATGATAGATCTAAACATATTGACATCAGGTACCATCATATCAGAGATTGTGTGCAGCGGAGGATCATGTTACTTTCGTACATTCCAACGGAGGATCAGGATGCTGATATTCTGACGAAGGCTCTCACCAGGAGCAAATTCGAGTACCACCGAGGCAGGATAGGGGTTGTTGATAATCCATATCTTGTCGAGAGGGAGTGTTGAGATTGCAACAAGATGATGGAGCTTAGTGAAAAGAGTCGCCTTCACTAAGTGGGCCCGCAGGCTATTTTTGGCGCAAGTCTATTTTTAGACTATGTCTATTTTTAGACATATGGATCATGTCTATGTTTATGGATGATTGATCAAGTTGGGAAAATAGATGGACTTCTATTTTTCATGAAAGTGTGAGTGATCACAGTGTGAGTGATCAAGTCTATTTTTAGACTGGCTGTCAAAAATAGAAAAGTCAAATATTATTATCTCACAATAATATTTGGACTATAAACTTAATCTTATTCTCTTGGAGCACTTCAGTTTGAGCTACGGAAGTGGCACATGCAGCTGTCAGAAGGAAATTCGTTTTTCTTATGAGTCAGTTGAGTTGTTGCATGCATGACTTCAGTTAGAACTCAAGTGAGTTGAGTTTAGTGGACTGAAGGTACAGTTGATGGAGTTGTGTTCAGTTTAACTTAGTTAAACTGGTTGTAGTTAGTCTAACTGTAGATAGACTAATGATGAGTTGTTAAACTAATTATTAACTCATAATACAACTAAATAATACATCAGTTAACTCAGTTGCATGTCAGTGCATGTTCAGTTCAACAGGGACAGGTGGTAGAGAATCAGATTGCTATCAGTTGTGACTATAGTTGTGCACCAGATCTTGCACAATCAAGGGATTGAGTATGCCAATGAGTTTTCTCATGTATTTGGCCCGCATTTTAGCCTTTTCTCACGTCCACAAAGAGTGAGCGACTATTTTGCAGGTGAAAATCGAGTTTGGGAAGCAATTCTCATCAGTTCTTGAGCAGGTATTGAGCAGTGGAGGCAGGCAAGCAGTGGAAGAGATTTGGAGATCAGATCTGAGCTGTATTGTGTGTAACAGGTGGAGCTGGTACTGGATTGCTTGTGATAAGCATTGTACTTTGTAATGTTACATGATTCAATCAATATAATATACAGATAGTGTGGGGTTTTTAGCGAGATGCTTTCCCCGGGATACATACAGTGTTTATGAGTTTGATTGATGCTTCTATGTGCGCCTGTGAATGTTTCTGCTTCTGTAAATTGATGATCAACGTAGAGGAGCTTATGTATTATGTATGTTTTCCGCATTAGTACATGATCAGGATAATCTCCATTGAATATGTGTTAAATTATTCAAAATTTCTATATGGTATCAGAGCTAGATGATTTGTAGAAAAAATTTCTACACAAATTTTTGATGTTTGTTTTTAACTTGATGAATGATTGATATGTCAATCTAATGCTTGATTAGCGATAGAATCCACTAATGAATTTTCAGATCGTGGAATGTGCAAATAAGTAATATAAACAAATGATCTTTGCAACACCCTCACTCTAAAAAATTGGCGATATAAATAAGGATCCCGAACCTGATAAATGTTATTTAATTGTGACACTACCAGTTGTGAGTCAAGATACACTACCAACGAATCCATTCCTTAAGAAATAGCTTCGGATAGTAAATTAATAACAGCAGTATATTCGACAATATTATTTGAAGCAGAACCAATACATACTCCCCTTGACACCATCAACTGACCAGATGGATAATAAATCACCCAAGCTGCGGAAGCAAGATTCCAAGTGTGCCAACTAGCACCATTGGCGAATCCGAAATAGACCAAATCATCCATGAACACCTGCCAAAGCAGACCATAAAATTGTCGATATCACAAAAACTCCCAACAAAACATGTACAAAAATACAAAATATACAAAGAAGCCATTGCTCAGTCGTAACCTAAGCAAAATACTTCTTGAGGTAGAGCCCATTTCAGGGCTCCACCAACTTGTTCCCTTCAAAATCGACTAATTCATAAGCCCCTTTTCCTAAAACTCATTTCACTATGAAGGGACCATACCACATAGACTTAAATTTGCCTACCCCCAAGGCGTCTTTATCTTGGTCATAGACCAAGACAAGGTCGCCTTTAGAAAAGAGTCGAGGACAGACAACTTTATCATACTGAGTTTTAACCCTTTTCTTATGGGCCTCATTTATTATGGCAGCATCTCGACGCTACTCATCGAGATGTTCCAAATGAACGAGGCACTCTTCGAGACTAGAGGTCTCTAGAAGAAGCTCAACAACTAGCTTAAGGGATGGGATTTCGCATTCAATATGAAAAATAGATTCCAGCCTATAAACTAACTGAAAAGGGTGTAAACCCAGTGGCAATCTTTACCAAGGTTCGGTATGCCCAGAGAGCCGGGTACAACATGATATGCCAATTGGAGCGATTTTTGTCGATTTTCCTTTGTAGGATCGTCTTGAGGGACTTATTCACGGCTTCGACTTGCCCATTGGCCTGAGGATAATACAGAGATGAATGCTCCTGCCAAAAGCCCAATTTAAGTGCCAATTCAGTCATTAGTTGGTTCTGGAAATCACTGCCATGGTCAGTGACAATCTCTCTCGGGATACTGAAATGTGAAATAATCTGATTGAAGAGGAACAATGTTGTTGTCTCACTATCATTTTTATAAGTAGGTATGGCCTCAGCCCACTTCGTAAAGTAGTCTATGACCACTATAATGTACTTGTGATTTGCCGTGGAAGGCGGATTACAAGTGGTAAAATCAATGCCCCACTTTGTAAAAGGACCGACAATGATCATAGGAAAAAGAGGAGCTGGATGTGCGTGCATCTTCTGAGTATAGACTTGACAAGGGTGGCAACATTTGACTGCTTCAATACAATCTTTGAAAATCGAAGGCCAAAAGTAGCCAACACGCAATATTTTCTAGGCTATAGCAAGCCCTAATAAATGACCACCACAATCTCCACTATGGCAATCATTGAGCACAGACTCTGCTTCCTCTAAAGTTAAACAACGCCTAAGGATTGAATCAATCCCTCAGCGATATAATGTATCACCAATGATGATATAGTTCTTAGCCAGGTGACGTAATTTTCGACATTCATCCTTGGAGGAAGTAGAGGGGAACTTCGAAGTCTGGAGATAGATGATGATATCTCCGTACCAAGGATCTTATGAAGATATGAGGAATAGATGTTTGTCTGGGAAACTTTCCTCATAGACAATATCTTCTTCACAAGACAACTCCGAAATTAATTCTACAAAAACCAATGACTTCTTAGACTTGGTTGAAAATAACTCGAGATCAAATTCTTGTAAAATAAAAATCCATAGATTGTATTTGCCTCCAATCACTCACCTACTGAGGACAAATTGGAAAGGATTTACCACTACTAAGATGAATGTTTTGCGTAGCAGAATATAATGATGAAGCCACTGGACATCATGGATAGCTGCCAAGGCCAATTTTTCAACTAGAAAATAGCATAGTTCAGGGCCTACCAAGCCTCGACTCAAGTAGTAAATCACATGCTCCGTGAGAGCATCATCTTCCTGAACCAGAACCATACCTATGGTTGATTCTGTTGTTGCAAGATATAAAATGAAATCTCTACCATAATCTAGTGGACTCAATAGTGGGGCAGAGATTAACGCCTGCTTCAAGGCATCAAAATATCGTTGTGCAAAGTTGTCCCATAAAAATAGAACTCCTTTCTTCAGCAAACACATAAATCCTGTAGTTATCTCAACATAATTTGCTATAAACCATCTCATGAAATTTTCCTTCCCTTGGAGACTTTGAAGTTGTCGGATGGAAGACGGGGGAGGCAACTGAATTATTGCCTCAACCTTGAAGGGATCAACTCGAATCCCTTCAGTTGATACAATGAACCCTAACAACCGACCAGATGTAACCGTGAAAACGCACTTGTTCGGATTCAACCAGATCTTGTAAAATCGACATCTCTCAAAAACAAGTTGAAGGTGACTAGGATGATTGATTCTCTTTTGAGAAGGAGTAGCTAAATCATCCAAGTATGCTTCGATGACATGCTTGATGTCATGGAAAGCATAAGACATGGCCCGCTGAAATGTAGCTTCAGCATTTTTAGGACCAAAAGGAATCTTTTTGTATGCAAAGGTACCCCAGGGACAAATGAAAGTTGTCTTATGCTAGCCTTATGGACAAATAGATCTTTGATTATAACCGGAGAATTCATCCATGAACGAGAAAATCTCATTACCTGCACATTCATCAACTATCTGATCCATAAACGATGTGGGGTAATTATCTTTTGAACAAGCTTTTTTCAAATCCCTAAAGTCAATGCACACTCAGATCGTTCCTTGTTTTTTATCAACTGGGACTAGATTAGAAACCCAGTCCATTAGAGGAACGGGGTATATGAAACCCGCCTTGAGCAGCTTTTCTACTTCAACTTTAATAGTTGTTGCTTTCCTAGGATTAATCAACCGAAGCTTCTGACAAATCGGCTTGGCATTTTCATACGTCTTGATCTCATGCTGAACAATGGATGGATCAATACCAGGCATTTCTTCATAAGACCAAGTGAATACATCCCGAAACTCTTTAAAGAGGTCGGTGTAAATCTGAATCTCTTCAGGGGAACACTCGGCTCTGATGAAGACATTTTCTATCACATTAGGGTTCCTAGAGATGTTTATTGGTACAGTTTTTGAAATGACTGACATATTACCTTCGGCACGTATGTGTGCTGGAGCCAAAGGGTTTGAAACCGTACAAACATTGCTAGTAAGTAGATTGGAAAACCTGGATTTGACTTCCTGCAATGGGGGAAGAAAATATGAACGATGGTGTAAATCTTCCCACGGTCGATCTACACCTGTCATCGCTTCTAAAATTACTTCCTCAGATGGTAAAACCGTATCTAAGCAATCCATAGCAGAAGTAGAGTCAAGCATCCAAGCTGGAGCCACATCACCATCTAACTCCTCCTGTGAAAAAGGAGTAGGATGGTTGTCTGCAGAGTTAACGATCGATTGATATCTAAGCTCTGCTGCAGACATAGGGAATGCCATTCCGCCATCCTTCCCTTCATCTAATGTGGTTGTAGGTGAAGGTAAGGTCCAAGGGTCTGAAAAATAATGAGTTCGAAAGAACTCTTCCTGTGAAGACTCCTTGGAGGACAAAAAGGTATTGATTCTAGCTGTAGGAGTGGGAAGATCAAATATACCCATCAATGAAGAGTACATCCCAACTCCTAAATTCTCGATAGGTTGGCGAGGGTTATCGACCAAAGGAACCGTAGAATCGGAAGTTGCCCGAGGGTCACCTGGAGAATAATCCAATTGATCAACTTTAACAATTCTCCCCTCATGAGGAAAACAGAGGATGCGGAATAAAGATGACACTATGGCATCCATTTCATAAATCCAATTCCTCCCTAAGAAGAGATTGTAATCTAGGTTGGCATCAGCGATTTCTACTTCGATATTAACGACCTTTCCTCCAACACATACAGGAAAGGCTGGGATAATCCTCTGTGGCCTATGAGAATGTTCGTCAAATTCTTTCAAGAGAGTGGGTGAAGGAACAACTGAAGGTGATCCAATGGCCTTCCAACATGACATAGACATTACACGTGGAAGCTCCCTCATCTATAACTGTTCGAAAAATATTAGTTTTCTGGTAAGTAGACTTTATTTGAAAAGCCATATGATGAGGAAGTCTCTTTTTGACATTGAACATGTCAAAAGTGAGAACTAAAGATTTTTTGTATCTACTGCATCGATCGTTGAAAGCAAAGCACTTTGTTGAGCACGACATGACTGGAGTACCTCTAAAGTAGACATAGCACAAGGACTTTGAGCCAAATCTTCTACAATCGAGTAGTTCTGGGTTGCCCTAGCATTAGGGTTAATAGTCACGTGCTTGGTGAAACCTTTCGGTATCCGAGGTATAGACTCGACAGAGGGTCACTCAATATGAAGTGGATCCGTAGTTCTGGGAACAGATTTATTCTTCGATGCTTCTGCTTCACCATAATCATGTGACCGTGTGGACACATTGACATGAGAACTCATCATGAAAAAATTTGAGGAATTGTCCCCCTCTTGGTTGCCCCCTGCAGAGGTACCAGTGTTTGAGTTTGTACCAACAAGCAACTGCTGCCCTTGGGGGAAAGGATTAGTTAAGACAGCTTGGGAGCTAGAAGACCCTTGTTGTACTAACAAGCACTGACCATCTTGAATTTTCAGGCACAGATGAGTCAAATGATCTCCACTGCATAACTTGCATGGAAATTTAACTTTCTTCTTAGACTCTTTTCTACCCTCATTAACACCATTGCCGGGCTTGTTTGCATTACCCTTCCCTTCTTGATTCTTCTTTTTACCTCTTCCCTTCTTATTCCCATCGGATTATTGATTTCCTTTGGGGTTAGAGGCTTGGACAACATTTATGGAAGAAGGTTGGGAAGGCGAAGGAGTAGACGGTGCAACCTGATTGGAAGAAGCAATTTGTAGAGACAATTGCTGCAATTGGTTCAAAAAATTCATCGTATTTGCATCAACCAATCCAACTATACCATCAGTGTGAGGGCTTGGCTTTGGTTTGGCTACATCAACCATGGATATAGGAGCATCAAGTAAGATTTTCTGAAGAGTCCCAGACTGAGAATATCAGTTCTAAATGCTGGGCACGAAAGATAGTCTACTCTTCAGAATAAACGCTGGACATAGAAACATCCTTGGAGATCTCTGGTTGTAATGATTTTAAAAACCATTTGAGATGGAATTCAGGGGTAATTTCAGATTTGATGAGCCTTTTTCTCCATCTCCATTCCTGGATATGATTTGAAATGTGAGTAGCTGTGTCTTGATGAAAGTTGGCCAGAAGTTCAGTTCCGGCTTCATAACGAACAGGTAACTGAAAAAGGTTTAAAGAAATGTTAGCCAAATCAGTGAAAGAATTAAAGGTTCCCCCTAGCAACTCTATATACCACTTAGCCTCAACCTGATCGAATCATCGATCAGGGAGTTTGATGAGCACCATAAATGGAATTTGGCTACATGGTCACCCGAGTCTTCACCATTCTTCCCTTCGAATTTTGGAATATCCGATGGAAGTTTGGTTGGGACTAGAGACCAAGCTGGATTGTACCTAATTGGATCGTTTGTCAACTTAGTCAAATCTGGAAGATTAAGCGTGGCCAAAAAAGGAAGTTGTGGAAGACCTTGGGGATTCCACCCAGATGGGGTGGAATTCCCAAAAATCTGAAAAGAATGACCTGGTTTTTGAAAGGCACCAGGTTGCCTGAAGTAACTATTAGAACCTACTATACCAAAAGGTGACCCTTGTTGTCCAGCAAAACTCGTTTGACTAACTCCAGCCGAAACTCCTCCATAACCGGTAAAGTTTCACCCTAACGAAGTATTGTAAGGAGCTAACAGCCCCTGGTAAGGGTTCCAAGCATTAGCTAAGGGTGGAAAACTTTGAAATGAATTGATCGAGAGGTATGGCACATTCCCTTGTTGGCCAAAAAACAAATTCCCAGCCCCAATCCCACTAACCACAGGGTTTGCCCAACTTTGAAAGGGATTACTGCCTTAACTTGTAAAAGGAAAAGGCATAGATCCTACTGTCGGATTGGAATGTGGTATATGACCACTTCCAAATGGGAAACCCTGAAACGAATCCAATCCACTCATCATGGACATGGAGGCGGTTGATGGTACATTCAATGGAACTAAAGGAATACCTTGAGAGGGCATTCCAAAAGGGAAAATCACAAAATTGGATGCATTATCTTGGGAACTTCCACTCATCGAAGGAATGGAAGTAGACCCAAATAAGGATGTGCTGGGAGTATTAAAAGGGATGGAAATAGTTCCTCCCCCTTGCACAGATATGGGAGTCTGCATACTCCCAACATTCGTGGTGGACGCCATGCTTCCAGTAGTGGTCATCGAAGGGATAGATGTGTGTGGACCTGGGCTTGAAGGCCTGTGAGTCAGAGTTCCAACATATAAAAATACGTCTGGATGATCAGGAGTGAGAGGAGAATTAGGAGCCCCAACCAACTCTGAAAGCTCTTCTACTTCAATACTATCTTTCGATTGGAAGAGTACTCGAGAAAGAATTGGTGTGTTCCTCTCTAACTCTGTAGTAGTACCAGGTCTATCTTGTGAACTAATTCCCCCCAGCGGAGGATCAATATCCAATGCACCTGCTGCCACTGGTTGAAAACCAATGGCATAATCGCTCCTACACCTTCTAGGAGAAGGCTCTGGACTCGCAGGTGAAAGCCCACGAAGTCTATGGGACCGTCTAGGTGGTCGATTAGCCACTTTGAATTATTTTTATAAGATCTACTTAAAGACTCAAGAAAATTGAAAGCTAGGCCGACTAGGAGCACAGAACACACACTAAAAATTTCCCTAAAGAGATCAGCAATCAAAAAACTTCCAGGTATTTCTGCTCTCGGTGATTAGAACCAGACACCAAAATACAAGAAATTTAATAATAATGGCCTTTCGAAAATAGACTGGGTAATTACGCCCCAGGTCTACTAGTGAAGGTATCAGAGGTAGTTACGCTAACCTCCAGAAAATATCCTTTGCCGGTGCAAGCCCCCAAGCTTCGCAAGGGTGCTCTCCAGAAGTACTATTGAACGTGATGCAATGTCAACCTCAAGTGCCATGGGATTCCCCTCCGCAACCACCTGTGTAGATCCCTAGGATTTCCAACTACATACACCAACTTGTATTAGAAGCTGGGTGAAACAGTCGTGAGGTAAGATCCGACAAGTAAGAGAGGGGGTATCTCTCGTCCTTATCTTCTCAAACCCTCGTGCTTAACTCCCAGTCACAGAGCTTTCCCAGTCTCCCTAATGCTATTGGATTTCCCGCTTTAATCAGACTTTTATGTTTTACAATTTAGAGTGGCCTTGGAGAGTTTACTCTCCTCTCGCCTAATCTAAGGCCCTAAATAAACCTAAAACATGTTGGTGTATTCTGATGACAATACAAAAAGTTCTAGTTTATTTTATTAAGCGCTTGATTTTATGTGGTTGTTCTTTTAAGTCAAAGGGAAAATATGGAAATGAAACCGATGGTGTTTGTATGACGCAAAAAGAAATTAATGAAAAACTAACTTATATGAAATGCACTTGTTTGTTCTTCGATGAAAAGCAACTTCTACTTGGGTTCTAAGAAACTTCTATAAAGCAAAACTTTTTTTCCTTTTCTTTTCTTATAGCATACTTCACACTCACAAAAACTAAAAATACTATCGATGCTTTAATGATGCAAAACTACCCTAATGCAAGGTGTACATGATAATGCAAAATCCTAGATTACTCTAAAAAAAAATGAAAGCAGTTGTTTATAATCCAACTTTAAGTGTTTGAAAAGAATATGAATTTTGAATACAAACTCTTTCCCAAACAAGAAGGACTAATCAAAAAGATCACAAATCACTCTCAAAAAAACAAAAGAAACCAAAATCAATCTTAGCAAAAGAAAGCAAAAACAATGTTTTTTAAGAACTTTTCTTTTTCAAAAAACAATAAAAACAACTTTTCAAATGCACTCAAAATGCCACTAAAGACTCAAAGGAAAGCAAAGCACAAGGAAACTTTGTAAGTTACCAATTCAACCCGAATGAAAACTTGAAAAAAAATGGCTTCAACTTGCACTAAACGATCCAAAAGCAACAAAAGAGATTTGAGAAACTGACCAAGAAATCAGGAAAGAAACACTTTCAAATTCACCAAAAAGAAACTTTCGAAAAGAAAGAAAAGGTGTAAGGCCACGAAATGACGGAAAGCAAAGTGAGTAGACCAATAGTCAAGTTTGACACAAATATTGAAAACAATATGTTGTTCCAGAAGACCAGAACAATCAAGAACCTCGATAAGAAGCCTTGTGTGTTCAAACACAAATCATAAAACTCACTCAAAAGCAAACCTAGGCCCAAAACTTTTCAAAGCAGGAGAGAATTCAAAACAGTAAGCTCACTGAATAATTAAAATCTAAAGATAGAAACTGACCACTCAGAAACCAAACAGACCAAGAAACAAATCTTTCTGGGCAGAAATATTTGAAAAAAGCATGCAAAAAATGGTATACGTGACTGTGTCCCTACACAGGTGCGTGTACACGCACTTTTGACAAAAGAAACTCACTTATATGTGGATTCAGTTCAAAGAAACAAGCATGTGTATGCTTTTTCAAACAGACAAAGGTGCGTATATTAAGTTTTACAAGAAAAATAAAAAGTAAGGCCTAATCAAAAAGATCAAACTTGAGGTTTGAGTTCCTACAGGAGCAGACAATACTGACATAGCAAGCAAACCAAGAACTGAGCCCTGATTGACACTGAACAACCCAACCTAGGAATAACAAGATTTTTATCCCCAACGAAGTCGCCAATTCTATTACACGAATAAGTCCCCTAGGGCTTTGGGTCAGAACCCCAACAAAGCAAGAGTAATCTACAACAAGAAACACGCATACAACTTAGGCAATATGCTTAAATAAACAAACTATGTGTGGATGAACATACCTGGATGTCCTTCGTTTGGGTAGTTCCAGCAAGGGTTCAGACCCTCTGCAACTCCTGATGGTCTTCGAATCTGCAAATCAACCAATTCGAATACACATAATAGCATAGAGATAAAGCATTTTAGTGAAATCAACTTTATGTCATATAAGCAAATGATTAGTTATACATCAAAAGAGTCATTCATACATGAATTATAACAATAACATCTCATGCATAAACAAATTTGATCTCAGTAACAAGACAACATTTCTTTCTATTGTAGAAAACTATAATAAACATGGAAATAGTTCACCTGAGTCTTCCTCTTCCTGCTCCAAGCGGAACCATCCTGCAGGTCCGTCCAGTACCAATCTTCAATAGCCTCCTTCCATAACCAATACGATCATATCTCAAGCAAGTGGGAGAATATCAACACTCAAGGAAACAAGGATTTCCTGAACTTGGGGAAGTGCTTGAAGCACAGGGATACTTCAGACTTGATCAGGGGATAATCTCAGTATAGTAATTCTATCTCTTCTCTCCTCCTTAAGGCCTTCCCATGGAAGTCTTTTTATACTTCTCCCAAATTAGTTTTTTAGTTGGGGAACAGTTGGGAACAGTTAAGCCACGGACCCTAGGAGGTAATCAATAGGTAAAACCCATGAACTCCACCCATAGTTAAGGAAATTTTTTTTTTAAAGTGTTTAAACACATATACGTGGGTTGGATATTGACTAACCTGTGTGTACACGCTTTTATCACAGGGAAAAGTAGCGTACAAGGAGTAAAACACTGTTTTTAAAATATTTGGACCAAGTTTGGAAGGAGGGGTTGCCCTAGGCCATAAACCAAGCATCAAAAATACCAAGGGTGATATTTGGAGCTATAACACAAGATGAACTAAGAACTAAACAATACTTCCAAAGGTGTTACACTTGTTTTTCATGAATAAGGTCCATTCAGAGAGCTGGATTTCTACCAATGTGTCGCTGAGTGTTGTAACGGCTACAACCACCCTCCAAAATTTTGCCTTAGCTTTGTTTTGGAGCCTCCCTACCAACCTTTCACAGAACCATATCTTGCTTCGTCAAGTACACAAGCTTCAATGATTTTCTTGCAGAAAGACATCCTGTCTATCAAATATTGTTACATTCCCCTCACAGGTTGTTTCTTCGGACTTGGTACATCTACAGGCTAAGCATCTCCCTCAAGAAATTCCGTAATTCTGGAGGGCAACCAACCTTCCCTCCAGAAATTCTGCAATTCTATCTAGTAGCCTGCTAGGCTCTAGAATTGCACAAATCTTCCAATCAAACTTTATCCAGAAAATTACCCAATTCCTCCTAGCAGGGCTACTCAACCCAGGAATTGCACAATCCTAGGCAGTAGTCAGCTACTCTGCCTAGAAATTGCGCAAATCTCCTGCGTAGCCAGCCCATCTCCCTCCCAAAAATGCACATTTTTTCCCAGCAGTTGAGCAGGCTCTTGCATGTGCAGTTGTGTTGACCAGTTCCACCCGGGACCAAGAAAACTTTACTTGCATGTATGGGCTTCTTTTTCCCGAAATAGAAAAAGCAGCATGCAAAATCATCCCTAGATTTTAGGGAGCTATTTTTGGTAGTTGGAGGTTACATGCAAATATCGTTTTAGAATCTTTCCTCCAAGTGTCGCTTTTTCCTAGATTCTTGGCATGCGCATAATGAGCTTCAAACTTATTTATTCGACCCTTCACAATTCATTTATTCATATCGATCTTGGAGTTGTGACATCCCACAGCACATCCAGGACTCTTCAACACATCCAGCTCAATTATTAATGGGTAAGTGGTCTCAACTTGTCTTTTGCATCATTTCTATCGCTTTTCATGTTTTTGCTTGTGTGAGTGTTGTTTGCTTGATTTCAGTGAATGCTTGATTTCATTTACATGCATACTAGCTTGTACTAGCACAGTTTTAGTTTTCGTTAGCATCTCACTGTTGTCGCAAGCATGAAACTGTTTTGCACAAATGGTCATCGATTCGGTGACCTGCTTCACCACATGCATGTTGTTCCGTTTTCTGAATCGTTCATTCATGGTTTTCATGCATGATCATTTTCTTCTACTTACACTCAGTATCACCATGCATTCACCATCACAATTTCTTTCAGTTTCCCATCGACAGGTCTAGGCAACCTTGGCCCTGCCTCACCAAGACAAAATTGTGAAATCCTAAAAAGGAAGGCTCTATCTTCCTATCAGGAAATGCATATTTCTACCTAGGATTTGTCCTCCTGGCTTGCATTGCATAATTCAAAGGGACGGTGACTTCTGGCCCAAAACATTGCACAATGCAGTCACTGGGCTTGCAACGATTTCGAGTTGAAATTGCACATTGCACAATTCCAGTAGCTAGTCAGCCAGTGTGGATTGCACATTGCGCAATTATAGTAGTCAGTCAGCCTCGCCATACTGCCTTTTGCGTAGTTCTGGCAGCCAGTCATCCAACCTCCTAGAAGAAATTATGCAATCCTTGCCTATCAATCCCCAGTATGTTGCATGTATTTCCTTAAGTTTTCTTTGGTTTTTGCTGACAGATTCCTTGCCATGCATGTCACTTTGTCTCCAGATCTAGAAGGTGTTTGTTGACCTCTTTACAATTCAGGATCAATGGCCTCCAAGAGAGCAGGATCAAAAGACAGTAACGGAAGTGCAATTGGAACAGCAGTTGAGCTAGTGTCCGCAAGTCTACTGATCTATGAAGATACCAAGTTGATTATAGACAAGGACATCAAGATGAAATGGCAAGAGGTCAACGATGCTTTCACAGGAACATTTGGGGAAGACCTCGAAGACCACCAGGCATATGTGAACATCCACAAGTCCCGCTTCTACCAGATTGAATGCAGATACTCCGCGTTCCCATGCGCAGACATGATACATTGGATCGTCCCATACACTGATCTTGAGACGATGACATTGAGCAGTGTCAGCGGGATGGATATCGCTACCTTTAGGGCACAGGATTATGATGAGATGTATCAGATATCAGAGCCCATGACCATCATGGAGACTCCCTTCAGCTTACCCATCAGCAATGCTAACTCTAGAGACATTTTGAAGAAATGGGTGAAGGAGCTGGCTAAATTCAGAATGACATCCAACCAGGTCTACAAGACAAAGATACTGCAAAAGGCATATCAATACTTGGTCATTTTTGCATGTTGACTGTATGGCCAAGAAAGCATGAAAACCTTCCCACAGAGTTGGGTGATCGCGTTGGACAAACTAGCTAAAGAGGGAAAAACATGTAACTGGTCTAGCATGTTGTCTCATCAGCTGAAGGAATAGGTAACAAGGGCTCGATAGCTGCCCAAAGGTATGCAAGTAGAGATCTACATGTCCCCCTACATCTTGGATGAAATCTATGCTCAATAAGAGTTCATGGGCTTGAAGTGAGCATGGACACCGATGAAGATTGTTGTGAACACTTATTGTAAGATGTTTTCTGAATGCAGCTTGAGAGGACTCATCACATGGCTATTTGATCATTTTGTCACCCCAACTTACAAGATGATATTCGAACAGGATCCACCCTACATGTCGAAGGCAGCAATGGAGGAACTAATAGACATAGCTAATTGGTATGCCTCACCATTCGACACCTTCATACAGATGTACAACGTGGAGAAGCCTTCACATGTTCTACTGAAGTTTTCCTTGGACATACTCATCATGCAAGAAGTAGCATATCACATCTCGGCAGGATTGATAGCTAGTTTGCACCAAAAGAAGAAGGCACCTTGGCCCACTCTTCCATTGCGCATTGGGTTGTACGAGATCTGGAGTTTCAAGCATGTGGATGTCAAATCAGAGCAGATGAAGAAGTATCCATTCGACCTCTGAAGTTACAATCTGTATGACCTTCATTGTCTTATGAAAGATCACTGCGTGAGTGTACAATTCAACTGGATGCACAAGTCATGTCATTAGGCAGAGGAGGACCCATGGAGATCTTGTTACAACTCCTCCAGACTCAATGAACTGGTCAGATTCACTATGGAATGGTTTGCAAAGAAATGTGAAGCACCAGAAGCAGCAGCAGCAGCAGAGGTGAACATACCAGTGCATGACAAGGGAAAGAGGAAGATTGTCAATCTTATGGAGGAAGAGCAAAGCTGCAATTTTCGAGAAGATCCACTTATGGAGAAAGCAACCATGGCTATAGAGGAAAAGAGGAAACAACATGATAAGAAAAATGCACAAAAGCAGAGAGAGAAATAGAGAATGGAGGAAACAAAGAAGGAGTTGCATGAGTTGAAGCAGCAAGTTCGGAAGGAATAGGAGCTGCATAGACGAGAGAAAGAAGTGAAGCAAGAACAGGTACAACAGGGGGAAAATTGTGCATACAAATGAAACAACTCCCATACAAGTAGTGGATTCATTAGAATAGCTGGCATCAGGAAAACAAGGTGAGCCATCACAAGAGCAGGACCTTTCTCAGGAGATAGAGCGAGCACTTGAAAAAATGGATATGGATATGGAGTAGTAGGAATTAGAGCAAGACACCGACCTCATGCCTTGCCACCAAGAGGTCGACCCACCAGCTTCACCGCACCCAGAAGAAGATCAAGTCCTAAGTGACCAAGTAGACACTGAGATCCTTAGAGATTAGCTAGAAGGAGATATGCACAATATCTCATTCGACGAGTCTCAATATAGAGTTGTGGAATCTTGTAGATTATCGACTCCAGAAGATCACACATCTCTGGCATAGTATGACGAACGAGTGATCATGTCTGACGTGTGCAAACATCCAACAACATTGGTTGATGCTACCAAAGCTTATGCCAAAGCCACTAGCTCAAGTTTTCACTTCCTGATAGCTAAGAATGAGCGAATGGTGAAGGAGCTACAGACGACCAAGCAGGGAGGAGAATTGGTTACAACATCCACCTAAGCAGAATTGAAGAAGGCAATACTAGATGAAGTGTTGTCCCTTGACATAGTCATGTAGGCTTTGTATTCCAATTTTGTCACCGTTCATAAGACAGTAGTCCATCTCAATGGATGGAAAGAGTGATGTGCTAGAAGAGCACTTATCTTGTCGAACGTGCATGTTGTTGTTGATTACGTGCAAACATGGACGATGAGATACAATGGAGCCCCACTTCATTTGCCTAAGATGATGAAGCCTAGAGTGGCCGAGCTAAACGCACGCATCGAGAGTCAAATCCGGAACTATGAAGAAGTCCCACATCTCATCACTACTCTACAGGCTTCCCATGCATGTTTATTCAATAGTATGGATGTTATGGTGTGTGCACATGCAATCCCTTCTATTGGGACTCTCACCTAGGCGAAGAAAAGACACAGATCCTACTAGAGCTTGACTCATAATTTGACAAGTTGATGCGCATAGCCACTAAACCAGACTTGCCAATCAGTGCAGACATCATGCACAAGTATGTTGATGGTCCGATTGTGCTGAAGACAATGATGCACATGATTTCAGACGAGTGGGACAGAGGAGCCAAGCAGTGTATCCGGATGCTATGGAGGCAAGAGTCAGGTTCCATAAGCATGTCACCTTGGTGTACATGGACACCATCAGAGACTACCAATCTTGGCATCAGTTCGCTATTGTCGATCATTAAGAGGATGTCGAAGAGTTAGACTTCCCATGGTTGTCTGAGGCATAGTGATGTCTTGCATGGCTTACTCAAGCCATTTTGCCTCACATGGGTACATGTGTATTGTAATGTAACATCTTGTCAAGTGTAAGTACATGAAGAGTCATGAGGGTAGATGAAATGTCACAAAGTGGAATGTCAAGGTCCACCCCACCCTTTGCTATAAATAGTCCCTCATAACTCATTGTAAAGGCTTTTGGTCATCCAAGCTTCGATATGATTATCTTAGAGAAAGCTTGGACAATATTGTAAAGCGACTTGGCTTCTCCACTGCGCAAAGCTAGTATATCTCTTTGGAGGAGCAATCAGTTGTCGCTGTAACATTCCACTATTGGAACTAGCTATTGGACATGGATGTATTGTATGACTAGAACTTACACTTCTTAATATTACAAAGCCAACACGTTTTCATGCATATGTTGTTACTGTAGTTGGACTATTCTGGTTGTTGTAGCAATGTATGTTATTTAACTTATGCATTTGTGTATGAACTATTTTGTATGAAATTGTATGAATCTTGTTGCAAATGTGCTTTTGGTTTAAACATCACTTTGGATTGCTCGCTATCTTGCTTTCTAGCCGGTGATGCATCTTTTCTCGTGTGTTCCCTTCCAAGCCGATTACTGTTACAGGTTTCTAAGGGGCACACTCACCTCACCTTCAGTGTGTTAGAACCTCTCATGCACCTTCACTGACTTGTCACAGCTGTCACACCCTTCTACCAACAGGGACATCTTACTTGCCTCTGTGCGAAATCGCAATCAAGGCGTTACCATACGACCCACTGCTGGGACTCCTACACCAAATGGTCTGAGGTCTAATTGGGACTTCTTACTGGGGAGATCCCTTGACATGTTGGTGGGTCCAGCACCATCAACAGGACCTAACATCTTCCTTTTATTAAGAGCTTTCTACACACTTATTTTTTCAATATTTACAGTTTCATTAGGACCTTCTCTAATAACATTTATAGCAATTTTACAATCATTGTCATACCAAGGGTTGGAAGTTCTATTATTCTTTTTATATGACAAATCGATAGAGAATTTGTTAATGTTAGTGGAAAGGGTTTTAGTAAAATTTTGGTAGATGATATCAATGCCATTTTTATACATTAAGAATCTAAGATTCCTCTTTAAATCCTATATGAAGAGATCCATTTTTTTTTTTGCAAAATGAATGTGCCTTTGAATCTCACAATTATTTTGCATGTGGTTGGTGTGCATGTCAAGATTTAGGGTTAAGGATAAGGGTTTTTGGTGAGAATCCAACTTGTGGTGATTTAGGATGACAAGATTTACCATACATTTGAGCACATGGGTGTCAGATATCACATAATCCACAACATTACTACCCAACCCATGAATATAGGTAATCTAGGCAGAGGTATGACACTTATTCATTCCATTATAGATAATTAGAGCTTGGGAACTACAAAGCTTGATAAGCTTAGTACCAAATAGGTTCTCAATTTTGTCTTCATAATTTCTTTTAAATCTATTAGCTAAATCACAATTCCAATTATTAGAAATTAAATAACAGAGTTGTTATAGGCCATTTTTTCACATCCGATCAATAGGCCTCATAATGGGATCAATCAACATCCTATTCCCCCTTTCCATCATCTTGAAAAAAGCCCTAAGCATGCCTCTTTCATTTGCCATAGTTTATGCCTGAAACTGCATCATCTGAGCCATTTTTAGGACCAATACTCCCTAGCCTCTTCTTGTACATCGCTCATGTATAGGTTTCTCCACTGTGGCATGCGTTGATCACCTACAAGTTTCTCCCCTTTGCACCTGTGTTGATTCTGGAAATTCGAGAAAAATAGAGAAATTACAGAAGCCACCTCGTCCATAAGCTTCCATAGTTTGTTACAACCATTTACCTCAGATAAAAAATTTAAATCCTATCCTACCCTACTTTAGAGTTTCCATCCCTTATCCTTTGATCCCATCCTCCCATCAAAGGTGGATATAAGACCTTAGATTGGTAATTGGATAAGAACTCCCAACTTACCCCACTCCTCTATATATTTACAGCCTTCCCTATGCAAGAGGTTGGATTTTGAAGAGTGATTCTACCCTTATGTTGTTGTTGTGAGATGTTTAATTTCATGCATTTAGGGTGATTGGAGGTGCACATTATGACAAGGAAATGACAAGTCATCCTGGAGGAGCTCTTCTATAAGACCAACATCTATTTATGGTTGTAACTCCTTCCATTTACATTAACGCAAATAAATATCTTTTTTCCTATATGTGATGTTGTTATTTCATGTATTTCAATACCATGTTGGTCTATTGAATAAAGTATTTAGATGATACTGCATATATCTCGTAGTTTCTTGGCTTGTGTTATCTAACTATGCAGGTTCTAATTTTGGCAATCAGAGTTGTAATTAAAGCATTCAAGCTAAAGAAGGAGCAAAGCATGCAACGAATTCTGGGTAGGCTTCATTCTGTCATCTATTTACTTTAGGGAAAACATTGGGTTCCTTGTCTCTTTGTTGTTCTAGGTTAGCCACCAAACCTAGGGGAGGTACTTTTGTCCGCACTCATAAATCCTACATAACAAGAGGAATGGAACACAAAATATTATGGAAACTCAAACACAGAAAAATCATAAAAAAATAAAGACACAGATATATGTGGTTCACCCAATCTGTGCTACATCCACAAAGAAATAGCTAGTCCTTCCTTTTATATTACCTTGCAAATTGAAGGGATACAACCTACAACAAATTCGTTGTAACTTCCTCCTTTCTCTCGCACAATATCCTACATTTTTCTCTCATAGAATAATACATAACCCCAATACAATTCCCTCATATAAACTGAGGGTTTCTTTCTATTGTAACATTTTTTATTTTTGATAAGTTAGTTTTTATTTATAAAAGATGGTATGAAAAATATAGAAAAAAAAAATGAAACATAAAAAAGGAGATGAAATGAAACCCCATAAAAAGAAAATCAAATTTGTACAAGTGAGAAAATTTAAATGCCACTTCAAAAGAATAAATTGCATTGTAAATAAACTAGGGGTTTGTGTGCAGCTTGTTTAAAATGCCACAACCTAATGTTTTGATTTGAATCATATAGTTTAATCATGATCAAATAATTTAAATTTATGTTTTTAGATTAGTGAATAAAGTTCACCAAATTGTTTAATCTTGGTAGAACATGATTAGATAGGGTAGAATAGAATAAATTATGGCCTAAGATGCTCAAAATTTGGCCAAGTGATGTATTAGATTAGGGTTACAAAAAATTAGGAAAGTAATTGGATGCTAGTCCATGTAGAAATTTTGAACAATAAACACATATTCAACAGAGATTATCCTGATCATGCACTATTTCGAAATACATGCACAATACATAATCTCCTCTACGTTGATCATCAATTTAGCAGCATCAAAAACAATGAAACATCAATACCATGCACACATTAACACAGTATGTAACCCAGGGAAAGCTTACAGCTGAAAACCCCACACTATCTGTATATTAATGATTGAGAACATGTAACATTACATAGTACAATACTCCTCTCAAGTATCCAACACTATCTCCACCTGTTAAGCACAAACCAGCTCAGACCCAAACAAGTCACAAGTTCAAATCTGCTCCACTGCTTTGCCTGCCTCTATTGCATAAACCTGTTGAGAATCACTCACACTGGAAATCACATGAGCACAGGCTATTCTACTGGGAAAATCAACGCAATACTCATTGGCATACTCAATACATTGCTTGTGCAAATCCTCATGCATGACTATAGTCACCACTGATAGCAATCTCAACCTCTAACACCTGTCCCTGTTGAACTGTACATGCACTGACATGCAACTGAGTTAACTAATGTATTCTTTAGTTTATTTATGAGTTAATAATTAGTTTAAAAACTCATCATTAGTCTATTTGTAGTTAGACTAATTTCAACTAGTTTAACCAAGTCAAACTGAACACAACTCCATCAACTCCACAATCAACTCCACCAAACTCAACTGCTTGAGTTCTAACTGAAGTCCTGCATGCAAAAACTCAACCGACCCACAAAGAAAGCATATTTCCTTCTGACAGCTGCATGTGCCACATCTGTAGCTCAAACTGAAGTGCTCCAAGAGGATAAGATAAAGTTTATAGTCCAAATATTATTATGAAACAATAATATTTGACTTTTCTATTTTTTACTAGCAGTCTAAAAATAGACTCTGATCACTCCTACTGTGATCACTCCTGCTGTGATCCAAAAATAGAAGTCCATCTATTTTTTCCCAACATGACCAATCATCCATAAACAACATTCTGCATCTCATAAACATGATCCATATGTCTAAAAATAGACATAGTCTAAAAATAGACTTTGCGCCATAATTTGCCTACGGGCCCACTTAGTGAAGGCGACTCCTTTCCACTAAGCTCCATCATCTTGTTGCATTCTCAACACTCCCTCTCAACAAGATATGGATTATCATCAACCCCTATCCTGCCTCGGTGGTATTCGAATTTGCTCCTGGTGAGCGCCTTCGTCAAGATATCAGCACCCTGATCCTCCGTTGGAATGTATGAAAGTAACATGATTCTCCGCTGCACACAATCTCTGATATGATGGTACTTGATGTCAATATGCTTAGATCTATCATGAAATACAGGATTAGCTGAGAGTTTAATGCAACTCTGGTTATCACAGTAAATCACAGTAGGATCCAAGTGAGAACTGAACAAACCAACTAGGATCTTCCTCATCCATATAGCCTCGCATGCAGCCAAACTTGCTGCCATATACTCGGCCTCTGCTGAACTGAGTGCCACGGATCTCTGCTTCCTGCTGTACCAAGAAACTCTTGTCGACCCGATACTAAAGACCCCTCTTGATGTGCTCTTCCTGTCCGTTTGGCTCCCTGCCCAATCTGCATCTGTGAAGCCACATAGCTTCACCTCATCCTCCTGTCTGTACCACAATCCATATCCAGATGTGCCTCTCAAATAACGCAATACATGCTTGCCCGCCTTCCAGAAGAGCTTGGTAGGCTTAACCATAGCTTGTGAAAGCTGGTTAACTACATAGCATATATTAGGTCGTGTATTGACCAGATACATAAGCGAACCCACTAACTGTCGATAAACAGTGGCATCCACTTCTTCTGACGAAGTGGCATCCTCCTTCCTCCAACCTATAGGAAGAGGAGTATCAACAGGCTTGCAGCCATGCATGTTGAACTTCTCCAGTATCTCCCGAGCATACTTACCCTGAGAAACAAACAGTTCACCACTGCGCTGCCAAATTTCCAATCCCAGGAAATAATGAAGGAGGCCCAAGTCCTTCATCTCAAACTCCTTAGCAATATCATCCTTGCATGAAAGTATCAACAGCTCATCACCCGTTAGAATCAAATCATCTACATAAAGTACAATGATAAGCAACTTACCCTCCACCACAATCTGGTATAGGTTAGGATCCGCCTCACTCTTGGAGAATCCAAGTCCAGTGAAATAGTTGTCTATCCGTGTGTACCAAGCACGTGGTGCTTGCTTCAACCCATACAGAGCTCTCTTGAGCCTGCACACATGTGACTCGCTGCTGAAGAACTCAAAACCTTCGGGCTGCTCAATGTACACCTCCTCCTCAATGACTCCATTGAGGAACGCAGTCTTCACATCCATCTGATGAATGTGCCATCCCATCTGTGTTGAGAGAGCAAGAATCGTCCGTATGGAAGAATACCTTGCGACAGGTGCAAAGGTCTCCTCATAATCGATCCCCTCTATCTGTGAAATGGCTTGGGCAACAAATATTGCCTTGTACTTCTCCACACTCCCGTCAGCTGCCTGCTTAACTTTGTAGATCCATCTCGAACCCACCACTGATTTCCCTTCCGGTCTAGGAACAATCTCCCATGCATTGTTTCTGACAATAGAATCATACTCTTCCACCATGGCGTCTACCCATGTGGGATCCTCCACAACTTCCTCGAAAGAGGATGGCTCAGTCACAACACATTTGCTCATAAGAGCCATGTATCCAGTGTACCGATCAGGTGACTGTCTCTACCTGCGTTGGGTTGTAGGTGGTCCTACAACTTTCTCCGCATCTTGAGCCAGTCGCTCAGCTTCTATCAAGCGCTTTCGCCCTCTGATGGTTGGCACTGCATGAGTGGTCTCTTCCACTCCATGAACCTCGTCCTGTGGCTGATCCATGTCCTGAAGCTCATCCTTAGGAACTAATAGCTCCTCATCTGCATACAAGTGTAGCTCCCTCTCAAGCGAACACTTCATGGCTTTCTCCTCCTAAAATTTTATATCCCGTCGCACAACATTTTTACCACTGTCTGGCAAATACAAACGATAGTTGTGGGGTGTATTAGTGTACCCCACAAATATCCCAACCTCTGCGGTTGGCTCCAACTTCTTCCTGGCATCCTTCGTCACATGCATGTAAATGTTAGCACCAAAAATCCTCAAATGAGAAAGATCAGGCTTCTTACTAGAATAAGCCTCCTCGGGTGTACTCATGCCAAGTATCCTGTGAGGAAAATGGTTCTGCACATAAACTGTTGTATTGCATGCTTCCGCCCACAAGTGAAGGGGTATGCCCTGATCATGCAACATCACTCATGCAACACCCACGATCGTTCTGTTCTTCCGCTCAGCAACCCCGTTCTGCTGTGGGTTATGGGGAGCTATGAGCTCTCTTTGAATTCCTTCTGCCTTGCAGAATTCCTTGAACTCGTTAGAGATGTATTCACCACCATTATCACTCCTAAGATCCTTCACCTTCTTCCCTGAATCCTTCTCAACCAGTGCTTTGAATTCACAAAAATTTGAATATGTCTCGCTCTTCTTCTACATGAAGAAGATCCAGCACTTACAAGAGAAATCATCAACAAAAATCACATAATACCTATGTTTTGTTGTCGAAGCAACTGAGAAAGGTCCACACATGTCTATGTGAATTCTCTCAAGGATCGTCATGGCGCGACTATCCTTCTCGTGAAAGGTGGCTTTCACAAACTTTCCCAAAGTACACCCCTTGCACTGATCTGACTACACAAGAGTGCCTTTAGGAAGCCCTGTAGTGATCTGCTGCAGTATCTTCAAAGCTCCATGGTGAAGGTGACCCAATCTCCTGTGCCACAACTCGCCATCATCCCGGCTCACCAATCCTTCTGCCTTGCATGCCATTGTTGCGCCATCTACATGCAACTGATAAAGGTTCCTCACTTGAACCCCTATCTTTCGGGTTTCTCCAGTTGTCTTGCTGCGCAGGAAAGCCTTTCCCTCGCTGAAAACAACATCATATCCCTTGTCTTCTAACATTGCCACAGAGATAAGATTCTTCTTCAATCCTGGAACATGCATCACATCCTTCAATACGAAGGGTTTACCAGACTCCCTCTCAAAGGAAATGGTACCGATACCGGTCGCACTATATCTACCATCATCGCCCATCTCGATGTGCACTCCAAGATCTTTGTCCTCCAGATCAGAAAACAAATCTCGATCTCCCATCGTGTGAAAAGACGCATCACTGTCCAAGAACCACACCGATCCCATCACACTTGAAATCAAGCTCAAACTGCAAGGCTAGAGACTCCCCTGCTGTAGATCCAGCAGCTTGCTTGTTCTTCTTCTTCTACGGACAATTAGTGGCATAGTGTCTGTGCTGGTGACAGTGAAAACACTTCGCCTTGGACATGTCCTGCTTCTTACCTTTCGCACCAGACTGAGAAGCTTTCTTACTCTTCCCCTTCTTTGCTTTGGCAGCCAAAGCGCAATTTTCTTCATCAGTTCCCTTTGATGAAGATCCATCCCTGGTACTCCGTCTGATCTCCTCCTGCACAAGATCTGACCACAGTCTCTCCCATCCTAGCAATTTCTCCCAACCATTGACAGAGTCCTGATAGGAATGCCAACTCTTCAGAAGACCAAGGAGAGCCAAGCTCACCAAGTCCTCATCATCAACAGTAACCCCCACACTTCCCAGCTCATCTTGACACTGAGTGAACTTCGTGAGATACTTGGGCATACTGTCACCCTTCTCGCATTTGATGTTTATGAGTCTATCTTTGAGTGCCAGCTTCCTCTGATTTCTCTTGCTTTGGAATAGATCTGTTAAAGCCTTCCACATCAAGTATGGAGAAGTCTTTCCATGCAGGCTGGACACAATGTGATCCTTCACGCCCTCCAACAGAATCCTTCGACACTTTGCTGTCTTCTTTTGCCAAGCATCAGCTTGAGTAGCATCAGTAGGCTTTGGGACTTCAATCTCTATGAACTCCTTCAGCCCGTTATCATCCAATACTGCCTCCATCCTATCCTTCCATGCAATATAGTTTGAGCTGCCCTCAAGAGCATACTCTAATCGCAATCCATTGAAATACATTGCAACGTTGACACCAAGAAAACACTGCTGCAAATTCGAATTCCACCAGCTCTAAACTCAACCACCTCGGATCTAAGATTCGTGAGAACAAAATATTTCTCGTATAGAGATTGACTGTATGGGCTTTTACCGGATATCTCACCTTCCCAAGGAAGGATGAATCCAGAGGCTACCTGGCCCGATTACAGACTCTGCCTGAAGAAATAGAATGTAAACACTTCCTGAATAGTAGATCTGATGATCAACAGCTCTGATACCATGTAGAAATTTTGAATAATAAACACATATCCAATAGATATTATCCTGATCATGCACTATTGCAGAATACATGCACAATACATAAGCTCCTCTACGTTGATCATCAATTTAGCAGCATCAAAAACAATGAAACATCAATACCATGCACACATTAACATAGTATGTAACCCAGGGAAAGCTTACAGCTGAAAACCCCACACTATCTATATATTAATGATTGAGAACATGTAACATTACATAGTACAATACTCCTCTCAAGTATCCAGCACTATCTCCACCTGTTACACACAAACCAGCTCAGACCCAAACAAGTCACAAGTTCAAATTTGCTCCACTGCTTTGCCTGCCTCTGTTGCATAAACCTGCTGAGAATCACTCACACTGGAAATCACATGAACACAGGCTATTCAACTGGGCAAATCAATGCAATACTCATTGGTATACTCAATACATTACTTGTGCAAATCCTCATGCACAACTATAGTCACAACTGATAGCAATCTCAACCTCTAACACCTGTCCCTGTTGAACTGTACATGCACTGACATGCAATTGAGTTAACTGATGTATTCTTTAGTTGCTTTATGAGTTAATAATTAGTTTAACAACTCATCATTATTCTATTTGCAGTTAGACTAATTTCAACTATTTTAACCAAGTCAAACTGAACACAACTCCATCAACTCCACAATCAACTCCACCAAACTCAATTGCTTGAGTTCTAACTGAAGTCCTGCATGCAACAACTCAACTAACCCACAAAGAAAGCGTATTTCCTTCTGACAGCTGCATGTGCCACATCTGTAGCTCAAACTGAAGTGCTCCAAGAGGATAAGATAAAGTTTATAATCCAAATATTATTATGAGACAATAATATTTGACTTTTCTATTTTTTACTAGCAATCTAAAAATAGACTCTGATCACTCCTGCTGTGATCACTCTTGTTGTGATCCAAAAATAGAATTCCATCTATTTTTTCCCAACATGACCAATCATCCATAAACAACATTCTGCAACTCATAGACATGATCCATATGTCTAAAAATAGACTTTGCGCCATAATTTGCCTGCGGGCCCACTTAGTGAAGGCGACTCCTTTCCACTAAGCTCCATCATCTTGTTGCATTCTCAACAGTCCAAATGCGACAAAATTTAGATTAAGGTTTGCTTGATTAGGACTTAATTACCTATTAAAGGTGATTAATTTTGTGTAAATAAAACCTTTTGATATTTTTAACCAAATTCATAAAACGACAAAGGAAATTTGTCGTGAAGCGCTAACACACTGATACCTTTGGACGAAAATCATCTTCCCCGCCCAGATCAATGCTGGGGAAGCCATTTTTCACCCCTTTTAATTGTTGCTTGATAATGGTAAGGGGGGGGGGGGGGTCTGAAAAGTAGCTTCTCTTATGGTAGGCCCGTTGCAACGTGTCACTCCCTATTTATTTCGCACTCCCCCCGCTCATTACCACTTACCACTACACCACCCCCCCCCCCGCGAAATCTGCTCATCCCACTTCATTTATACATCATCCCGCCAATGGTTATCCTCGTTTCACGTGCCTTGCATCCACAAATATTTTCACTCCACGTGTCCATATTCGCTATATTCTTATCTATTTCACCTATCTGGTAACAATTCCCTTCTAACGGTTATCTTCTTCCTCGTTATAAATAAACTCCTCATCCCCTTCATGTGATTTCTCTGGGTTTATTTCATTTATGATTAACATGTTTTCAAAATTTACTTCTCTCTATGCCTACTTTGCGGCATTCCCAGATTTACCATCAGAACAAAAGTTGCTCTCTGTTAGGTATTCTTACTCCTAGCCTTTTGTTGTTTCTTCCACCCAATTTTGAAAATAATAGCACCAAAATGAAAGGACCACCCCTCTAGTACTAAAACCTCATCGTAGGAAAATCCCAAAGTCACTGATACCCTAGACCTTGACTAGATTCCCTTATCTATCCAATTTTTCAAAATTGTAGACACAGAGTGTGAATTCGATATGTTCGAATTGCACCATTGGTTAAAACAGACTTATCATAACTCAGAAGATGAAATTAACCTATGGGAATCTTTATTACCCATGTTCATGTTTCCTTAGACCCATTCATTTCCTCAATCTACCACCTAGGAATCAGTAATATTTTCGAAAGAAAGAATCAAAGCATCTTGTAACATCTCACCTATCACATTTGCTTCATGATTGTTTTCTTGGTGGGCATCTCCTTCTTTTCCCTTCCGATATCTACAGTCTTTCTTTAGGTGTCCTTTCTTTCCGCATTTCCAGCACACTATCCCCGATCTGGACTTGGATCTGCCTTTCCTTGATTTACTGCGATATCCTGAGCTCTTTCTTCTTTCCATTTTTCTTCCCCTAGACTCTGCACTCAAAGCATTACCCGATGTCTCACCGGAGCTTTTCCATCGCATTTCCTCGCTAAGGATAGCACCGACAACATCATCAAACTTTAAAGTACTAGATCCAAAAACAGAGTTACTAATGGCCATTACTAAACCATTCCAACTTTCTGGCAATGAGCACAAGAATAACAGAGCTCTAACTTCATCATCAAAGTTTACCCCTACAGAACTTAACTAACTTGTAACAGCACTAAAATCATTTAAATGGTCTGTAACAGATCCACCTTCCGACATCTTCATATTAAATAACCGTTTCATAAGAAATACCTTGTTTGAGGCCAAGGGTTTTTCATATAGTTTCGCCAACGCCTTAATCAAACCCTCTGTCATTGTTTCCTTTGAAATGTTGAAGGCAAACGACACTGCAAGGCATAACCGTACTTTTCCAAGTGCCTTTCTATCGAGAAGATTCCATTCTTCATCTGTCATACCCGTCGGCATCTTTGTTTTTCTGCCCAATGGTAGGTACAAATATTTTTGATACAGATAATCTTCCATCTGCATCTTCCACAACGAGAAGTTTTGGCCATTAAATTTCTCGACCCTAAACTTACCATCTTCCACCATTGCTCCCACTCAAACTAGGAACCCTTCTCTCTTGCGAATTTTTCAGCCAAATAGACCTTCGGCTCTGATACCAGTTGTTAGAAAGATATTATATATGACAGAGAAATGCAAGACATATAATATGTAGAAAAACACAAACACATAAAACCAGAGAAACACAGATATACGTGGTTCACCCAGTTTGGGCTACATCCACCCCGAACAGCCAGTCCTTCCTTTCTATTATCCAGCAAAATGAAGAGAGACAACCTACAACAGATCCACTGTAATATCCTCTGTTTTTTTCTCACAGTCTCACCTCTCTATTTCTCGCTCGGAGAATACACACCTATATCACAGCCTCAATACAATGCCCTCATACAAAGAGAGGGGTTGCCTTTTAGGGAAAAAAAACCCTAAACTAAACATAAGTTCTACCGTCAGATCATCTGCCTAATGAACGGCCCAGATTGACTAGAAATTACTATACTCTTACAAGGCAATTTTACATCTGTTTTTAGCTTCAGGGGTGCTGCCCCCAAAACCCTTGCCGGGGGACTGCTGGCCCCTGGACCTCCCAGCAGGGGGGGATCAGCCCCCCCGAACCCCTGCTAGGGGCACAAGTCCCCCCCGCACCCCCCCGCGTGGAGGGGTGTACAAACTTCCTGGGGTATACATCCGGCTGAAGCAAAGACCTCTAAATAATCATGCTACACACCCAACATGTTTGGCGGAGAGAAGCCTATGCATGTTCTACCAAGGTATGCCATGGACAAGTTGGTCATGCAAGAGGTCTCATATCATCTCTCCACATGCTTATCAACAAGACTGCACAGGAAGAAGAAAGCACCATGGGCCGCTCTTCCTTTGCAGATCGGGTTATACAATATTAAGAGATTGAAAGATGTGGATGCTGAAGCTAAGGAGATATTGAAGTTCAAGTTCAACAGCAAGGAATTTAATATGTATGATCCCCATGGTATTTGCAAGAACCAATGTGCAAAGGTGTACATGGATCCATGGGATATTTCACTGGCACAAGGAGGACCCTTGGAGATATTGTTACAATGTCTCCAAGCTCCACGAGCCAGTCAATATAGCCACAACATGGAAGGCTTCTTTGCATGCAGCAATAGGGCAGGAAGAAACAACAAAAATAACAATAAGAAACAATCTGATGCAGGACAAGAGAAAGAGTAAGATTGTTGGGAACCCAGAGGCAGAGAAAAGCTGCAACATGAGAGTAGATCCCATCACTGAGAAAGTAGCTTTGGTAACAGAGGCAAAGAGGGAGCAATGAATAAAGAGGGAAAAGTGAAGGCAAGAAGAAAGGAAAAGGTTGGAGGAAGCATAACGGAAGTTTCAGGAAACAAAGAAGAAGTTGAAGGAAGAGAAAGAGTTGAGAAGGAGAGAAAGGGAGGAGAAGCAGAAATAGGAGGAAGAAGAACGGCACAAGAAAGGAAAGGCACTATGGCAGAGCAAACAACACCCATAAAGATTGAGGAGTCATAACAACCAATAGTTGAAGAAGAGGGTGAATAGATGTAGGATTGGATATTTCTCAACAGATTGAGAAACTGATCGAAGTAATAGACATCAAGTTGGGGGATGAGCCACATAATGAAGACACCGACCTCATGTCGAGAGTACCCAAGGTCACCTCTCAGTCTTTACCACCTTCAGTGTCGAAACCAGTCCCGAGAAATAAAGGAGTGGTTGTTCTCCTTGATGATGATTCGGCTATGGATGTGTACAATCTTTCATTTGATGAATTACAGAAGAATATTATATAGGTGCGGAGGAAACAATTTCTGGATCACACGCATCACCTACATTCATGAAGGAAAGGGTGATAGTGTCAACAATCAGAAAGCATCCAACTGCAATTTCCGATGCCACCTTGGCCTATGCAGGAGAAACGAGCTTGAATGTTAAGTTCCTGTTGGTCAAGAATGAACAAATGGAAAAGAACTTATAGGTAGCCAGGTAAGAGGTAGAACAACTCAGAGAGCAGAGTGCGGTTTCCGCAATGGCAGTGATGAGGAAAGTGATACTTGTTGAAGTATCAACACTTGTGGCTACCTTGCAGAAACTCTATGAAGAATTTGTCACCGTGCATAAAGCAGTTGTCTATGTGCATGGCTTACAAAAACATAGCAAAGAGTTTGTTCAAACTCTCAAGAACGTACATGCTACCATTGCCGATGTGCAAGAGTGGACAACATAGTACAAAGGGGCCCCACTTCACTTGCCAAAGAAGATGAAGCCACAGGAAGAGCTGGAGAAAGAAAAGGATTGGATGTTGATCTGGAACTGCGAACAGCTTGCATTGTTCGTCAGCAGCAAACATGCCTCATATGCACGGTTGTACAAGAGTTTGGATGTTATAGTGAGAACACAGAGGATCCCGTCAATCGGTTCCCTCACTGAGGCTAGACCCAAGAGCCAATTCTAGCTAGAGATCAATGGGTACATGGAGTAGTTAAGGCAAGAGGCCACCAGGGATGACTTGGAGTTAAGCGTAGTAACATGAAGAAGTACATTGGTGGTCCTGTCATGGTCAACACCACGTTGCGCATGCTTCAAGACGAGCTGGACACAGTTCCAAGACGATATACCTATATGTTATGGAGGCAAGGGTCCACTATTAGAGAGACATCATCAAGCAGTTTTGGGACATCATCTCACAGTACCAAGCTTGGCATCAATATGTGACCAAGAAGCACCAAGTGGAGGTTGCCGAGTTGGCCTTTCTCCAAACTTCAAAGTCATAGTGTATGTCTTGTTAGGTTGTCTCTAACCTATTTTGTCTCACATGGGTACATGTGGAAAATGTAATATTATTTGTAAATATGTTGTAAGTGAAATTCCAAGTGTCATTAGTGGAATGTGAAAGGTCATCATGTTATGTAATGAGTTATTTGTAAAGAAGGTTAATAGTCATGAGGGTAGTCGAAGAGTCACAAAGGGGAATGTCAAGGGTCACCCCACCTTTTGTTATAAATAGAATCTCATAACTCATACAACATGCTTTTGGGAGCCAAGCTTTTGGCTAGGCTTAGGCTTAGAAAAGGCTTGGGAGTATTGTGACGAGCCTCAGCTTCTTCACAACATAGAGCTAGTATACTTCTTTGGAGGAGAAGGTGTTCTTGACTGTAATGTTTCACTATAGTGGTCTTCAATGGTGTGTGTATGAATGGAACTTTCACTTATAATAATAATAACAGAGCCAACACGCTTTCATGCATACGTTGTTACTGTAGTTGGACTATTCTGGTTGCTTTAGAAATGTATGTTGTTTAACTTACACATTTTCTTGTGAACTACTTTGTATGAAATTGTACAAATTTTGTTGAATGCATGTTATTGGATTAACCCATCACTTTAATTTGTGGACTATTCCACATTTTAACTTGTGATGTTATTTCGCTCATGTGTTCCCATCAAGCTACGTACTATTACAGGCTTCTAAGGGGCACACTTCCTTTTCCCCTCAATGTTAGAACATCCATGCATCACACTTGACTCGCTGCAAGGTCACACACTTGCTCTCACCCAAAGTTATCTTACTTACCTCTGCGCACTACCGTGGTCAAGGCATTACACTACCACCCACTGTTGGGACTCCTACTCCAAACGGTTAGAGGTCTAGTTGGGACTTCTTACCGAGGAGATCCTTGAATGTTGGTAGGTCCATCACCGTTAACAAGTTTATATTAAATATTAGATGTCAAACCACATTATAATACATTGGTAGTCAGAGCACACAATTTTATCATTGGTCTTTTATCTGAAATTTAGGTATTTGTTTAATGTCTTCACGTTTCGTTCATTTGCAATAGTAAAAATTTAAATAGTCCTCTTCTTTACCTAAGGCATTTATGACACCAATTAACTTTATCATGACTAGTTGAGAAGAACTTATAATGTTTCAAAGTATTGAGATAAATTATTGTTATATTTCTTACTGATATTCAATTCTTATTAGTAACATGATAAGCTTTATTGCAATAACCTTAACTAAATCTTTAAGTCTTTATTATTAAATAATAAAAATTGCATAAATATTATTGGTATAATTTCTGAAATATATTAAACAAACCGAGCACAAATACTTATGTATATCCATATTTATAACATTCCAAAATTTCTTATAAATATAGATTTTTAAAATGAAACACAATACATAAAGACTAATAAAAAGCATAACGTGGTTGCCTAATAATTGGGTTCCATGATGTCGGCTCAACCATGAATATATAATTGGGTTCCATGATGTCGGCTAAACGATGAATATATAATTGGGTTCCATAACGTCGGCTTAACAACGATATATAGTTGACTTCAATCATGTCGGCTCTAAGCCATTGGTGAGGTCAATCCAAGTTGAGTGCATTCAAATTCAATTTTCATATAAACTATTCTTCAGTTAAGGTTGTCTTTGTGATTTATATATTTAGTTAAGCTTGACAGTGTGGAATATTCGTAAAATTTACCATAATCAAGTAGTTAATTAAAAATCGTCGTTATTTTAAATAATGAGTTGATTTATGATTGATGGAAAATTATGTCATTTAAATAATTACTTGATGATGTATTTTATTTTTATTTTAAATAATGAGTAGATTTATGATTGATGGAAAATTATGACATTTAAATAATTATTTGATGGTGTATTTTAGTTTTATCAAATATTTTTAAATTTTAGATTATTATTTAATTTTATTGAAAATTATATTTTAATTAATCAAAAATAATTATAATTTTTATTTTACATTAAAATTAATCTATAATCTATTTAAAATATTATTATATATAAATTAAATTAAGAAGAGATTATATTGGGATAAAAAAATGATAATAAATGAAAATTAAGATATCAAAAAGAGGTTATTTATAGAATTTAAAAGATCAAAAGAATGAAATTTAATATTGCTAAAATATGAACAAATTCGCTAGCTTTAAAGTGAAATTAGGTGTTGGACCATTTTGGTAACTGTGTGGAATTAACTCTATGGAATGAAATAATATATCTATCTTTATGATATTAAGAGGATTGAAGATAAAAAGTTTTTTTTTCCTTCGAATGTTTTAAAAACATTTTTTCTAAACGTTTTTTTAACATTGAAATACAATTTTAAATTAACTTGCATACTATAATATCATTGTCGTCATCATCATCAATATTTGATCAGTATTAAAATATTTTAAAATATTAATCCAATAAATTTTATCACAATTAAATTCTAAAATTTAATTCACAGTAAAGTTATATATTAAATTGTTTAATATACATTAATGATATGTACTTAATTATTCTCCATATAATATTATTTAATGTATATTAATGATATCCTGGATCAAGTGGTTGACTATGTGATTGGACAAGGCATGGGGAATTGTGTGGGTTCAACTCTTCTATAGGATGTGTGTCATCCTCTATTTAACCTTCCTCATTCAAAAATGAATCTGGTTAATTATGGTAGTAACATTCCCCAAGTTGGTTTCTTGGCCACATAGGTGTCCAATTCACTCACTGATTAATTCTAGTCATTGGGCATCGATGTGAAGGGTAGGGTGTAGTGTATGGTCTGTTTCACCCCCTAGAGTCAGATAATGGCTCCAAATTTTCCCTTTCTTATGTTGTCTCAAGTCTTGGACATCTCATTCCTTCATCACTCTAAAAATATCATTTTCTTGCATGCCTTGCTTTGAACTATTGGTGTTTAATGGTTTTAATAGCTCCATGCTTTGTTCATTATGGCCTTTCCCTCCCACTTGCTACACTTGTGTTGAAGCCACTACAAGAGACGTCGCTTAGTTCTTCCACAAAGCAACCTCCCCAATGGTGAAGAAGAAATTAAAGCTTATTAAGGCCAAGATCAATTATGAATGTGGCTGGTAGGTGGTTGAGGAATTGAGGATCAAGGTTGTGGAGTTCCTTCCAAACACCAAAGCGAAGCTCATGGTGGTCCATAGGAGGCAGAAAGGGTGGAGATGACATAGCAACTGGCTACATTATTCTAGCTCTCTACAAGTGGAGGGAAGAAAGGCAAGGTGGTGTTTTGATATCCAAGGTTGGCTTGGCACTTGACACAACCGCTTTGACCTCTTTACTGATGCTCTAGGTTGATCTGCTCCTTCACGGTTTTAATTCTCTAGTTGCAGGACCAATTTGTCTTGGGTCTCTTTTTTTGTTTTTCTAATTTATGTTAGTATATTATATCAAAAGATGTAGAGAGTCTTGATTTATTTTTCAGAAAAGACCACCCTTTAAATAAATGTACAGTTAAACCAACAATATTTTAGATTACCTTAATTCCTACTAATAAACAAATTTCACATAACTGATTTTCTTATTTAAACAACAATCTCCCTCAAAACTACTCTAATTATCAAAATTAATATGCTTTATAAATATTTGATTCTAAAAATTTTATAATAATTTATTAATTTTCATATTACACTGACACTTCTCACTAAATATCTTCGACACTAATATTTACTTTCTTAAAATATTTTTAGAATTTTTAATTTAACAAATAAATTAATTAAATTTTATATAAATTTTAAACCATTTATATATTAAATATTTAACTTAATTCTCATATAATACTAATATTGACTCTATTGAAGCATCTCCTTAATTTATTTTTAATAAATCTTTTAAATTTTAAACTATATTTTAAATATCTTTAAATTTTTAATTTAAATAATAAAATACTTATTTTTTATAATTTTATAACTCATCAAAATTATCTATTTCCTTAGTTTCTTTCAATTGTTTGACTCACGCTCTTGTATCACTCTAAGTGAGTACAACCCATTACTATAATATGACTGCTATTATGAATCCCAAATTTGAACAGTATTACTATAATATAATTACTATTACGAGTAGCCTATTATGCTACATAGCTAAATCTGTATAATTATGATATCCAAATAGACATGTATCCATTATATTCTTTGTCCTGCAGATGTATCCGCTTACTATAGTAATTTGTATTATCCATTAGCTATAAGTACTATTATCCATTAGCTATAAGTACTATCCATTTGATTAAGAGTAGTGCTTTGTATGCGTCCCTAGTACTATCCATTATTAGTTAAGATAATAGTATAGTTATTAGTAACATTTTGGGGATAGTGCTACTATACTAAAAGGATATAGTATGGGTAATGAAATGATCTTATGAATATTAATACTAATACTAATATGGGTATAAGACTAGTATAGTTAATACTAATATCATTAATCATCATATGAATATTAAGTTTTATTGTGTTGAGTATGGGATACAACTAATATGGTTAATCCCTTGTTGTTCCCACGCATCAAGATTAAGAATACGTTCAATTAATTTAAGCCAATGAAAGTTGGAGAGAATTTCAAACTTATGGAAGAAGAATGAAGATCGATTCTAGGGTTTGAGTATGCGGAGATTGATTAAACCAACTATGCCTTTGCCTCTGTGTATGCAGAGATTGATTAAACCAACTATGCCTTTGCCTCTGTGTAGAAGTTTGGTCACCACAAAGAACTTTGAAAATATTAGGTGGTGGCCCCTACAAAGCACAGTGAAAATATGAGGTGTTGGTCCCTACAAAGAATAATGTGAATTCCAAAATTCATTGTGTGCAAGTTCATTGTGCGAAGGTCTGCGTGCGAAGTACCTCCCCACAAGAACTTTGGCACAGTGGCAAAGACACTAAGTTTCCAATGGAATTGATCCCACGTATGAAAGGCACTAAGGCGATAACTATGTTCGTGCTCGGGTGCAGATTCCTAAATGTGCAACAAACCATACACACATCTGCTTCCAACTTGCCATCACCGTCATTGACCAACTTCCACTCGACACTACTACACCTACCGTTACATCTATTGTAGTTGGTAAAGCCATCTTTTATGTATTATTAAGTTACTATCCAAAAGAAAAAAGAGTTTATGAATTGTGAATTACATTTTGACGCTTATTGGACTGAGAATGATCACTTGCAATTGGCATAGATGGAAAAGATGGAATATATGCTATCACCATGGCATTGTGCCAATATGTAACTCAGCGGTGATCACTCATCAATTTTCTTTAAGCCAACGTTTTATTTAGTTGATTCTCTAATTAAATTTGGAGAATTAATTAATTATAAAGCATATAATTAGTGTTAGAATTAATATATTAATTAATTACATACATGTTGATGGTGTTTGACCCGCCAACATGTCAGGGGATCTCCCCGATAAGAAGTCCCAACTAGACCTCAAACTATTTGGAGTAGGAGTCCTAACAGTGGGTAGTACAGTATCACCTTGACTGTGGTTGCACGCAGAGGTAAGTAAGATATCCTTATTGGAAGCAAGGGTGTGACCTTGCAATAAATCAGAGAAGGTGCATGAAAGGCTCTAACACACGAAAGGGGAGAAGAGTGTGCCCCTTAGAACCCTGTGATAGCATGCAACTTGAAAGGGAACACACGAGCTGAAATACATCACGAGATGGAAAGAAAAATAGCCGACGATCCAAAGTGATGAGTTATACCAACAACACGCTTCGATTCATACAAACACATATGAAATATTCCATACATACATGAGTAAATTACAACTACATACATCGTTAGAGTAACCAGGATAACCGAACTACAATAACAATATATTCATGAAACATGTTGGCTATGTTATATTAAAAGAGTGAAACATCCAATCATACATACAACCATGACAACCACTAGCCACAATAATGGAACGTTACAATCACTACCGCCTGCTCCTCAAAATAGATGTACTCGCTCAGTGATCCAGATTTAAATAGGAACGCAATAAAATACAGAGATAACCATAAAGACAAATATGCAGCGGAAATAATACTTCATTTCATTACTGTAAAATACTGAAATATGCTTACAAATAGAAATGGAAATAACCCAGCTAGGGCGATGGTAGCTTATCTCCGAGAAGAGATGTGTCGGCTACATGCCTCTGAACTGTTCTCCAAACTGTGTTACAATGAGGCTCGAGGGCCCATTTATTGTTGAGAAACAATGGAAAACCCTTCACATTCCAAAACCTAACCCTAGAAGATGAAACGCCAAATTGTGGGCCCCGTTTTTTTTGGGTAAGTTGGTACATCAACTTCCTGGGGTCGCAAATTGGTCGTACTATCTCCGTTTGATGCGCATGATAGCCCGTTGGAAAGATCTCTCCGAGGACTACAATGGAAAAGACAATTTTTAGATAGAAATATCGCTGGCAGTGGATTTCCGAAAAAACGTCGTTTAGGGCCTCAAAACGGCTACGGAAGTTTAGGACCCGAAAAACTGCTAAAAAAAGTAAATTGTGCTATAATTAAGGAAACATAAAAACTGAAAGAGACAGTTGTGGGGGTCCAAATGGGATAGGTGGGTGGCTACCAACATCCACCTGGATCACTCAGCACTGTAGAGAACCCAAGGCTTATTACAATACACTCCAAGCTTTCCCTAAGTTGTACCCATCAGAAGCTTGGTTCCCAAAAGCCTTTACAATGAGTTATGAGGTTCTATATATAGCAAAGGGTGGGGTGACCCTTGAAATTCCCCTTTGTGAATCTTCAATTACCCTCATGACTCTTCAACTTACACATGATTGTTTGCATTCTACTATTGACACTTGGTCTTTCACTTTACAATATGTTTACAATACAATCTGCACATGTACCCGTGTGAGACAAAAATGGCTTGAGTAAGCCATGCAAGACATCACTGAGACTCAAACAGTTGTGGGAAGACTAACTTGTCGACATCCTCTTGGTGATCAATGGTAGCGAACTGATGCCAAGCTTGGTAGTCTGTCATGGTGTCTACGTAATCCATGGTGACATCCTTCTGAAAGCGAGCTCTTACCTCTATTACATCTGGGTACACTAATTTCGAACCGCTGTCCAACTCGTCATATAGCATGCACAACATGGTCTTGAGTGCAGCTGAACCAATGACATATTGGTGCATCGTGTCTGCGCTCATCTGTAACTTTGCGCTGGTGGTTATGCACGTCAACTGCTCAAAGTACATGTCCATCTCTAGTCAGACTTGGTTCTTTGCTTTCACCTCGGTGAGTGTGCCAATGGATGGGATCGCATCCATGCACACAATGACACCCATAATCCTGAACACTCGTGAATGTGAAGCCTGTAAGCTGGTGATGAGATGTGGGAGTTCCTCATATTTTTGGATTTGACTTTGGATGCATGCCTTCAACTCCACTTCCTTTGGCTTCATCATCTTTGGTAAGTACAATGGGGCTCCCTTGTACCTCATCGTCCATATTTCAATGTGATCAAAAACGATGTGTATGTTTGTCAAGATGCATGCTATCCTAGCATAGTGCTACCACCAACCATTAAGATGGAAAACTGACTTATGCACGATGATGAACCTGAAGTCCAACTTCTGCATGATTGTCTCAAGAGATGATACTCCATCGAGTATTGCTTTCTACAACTCTACTCTGGCGGATGTTGTAGCTTTCTCTTCTCTCTGCTTGGCCGCTTGTAACTCTTTAGCCATGCACTCATTCTTATCTCTCACGAATCTCACATTTGAGTTGGTGGCTTCGGCATATGCCTTTGTAGCATCGACCAATGCAGTTGGATGTCTGCGTACATTGAACACGCACTCATTCTTGAAAATGCGCAGGAGATGCACGGACATCCAGAGTGGGAACTCTATGCGATTGCACAACTCTTTGTTGTAACTCGTCAAAGGACATGTTGTGCACATCTACTTCTAAACTGTCCTCAAGTATTTTAGTGTCCCCTTGATGTTTCTTGGAAAACTAGTGTCTTTTCGATCTGCTAGTCCCACTAAGACGAGTAGCTATCTTAGAAACAAACAATCAAAGTAATTTGCGATTTCCTTTATGTATGATAGATAAGAGAGAAGCAAAGGGGATCAACCTGGATCTTCTGCTTGGCTCCTTGCTTGATTTCTCTCCCCCTTGATAGAGCTTGCCACTTCTATCCTACCTGTCCTGCTTCAGAGAATACCTATAGAGTCAAAGTAACAAAACACCATCAAAGCATCTCGATCTATAATATCATAAACAATGCAGAATTAGAAATACAGTGACCATACAATTGCATTCAAAAACAACAAGATTCACAAATACACAATTATATGGTGGAAAAATCAAAGAACTTTATTAATAGTAGAAGAGAGGATTACAACCCAACTGTCTGATCCAGCATCATCCTCCCAGCATCAAAGCCCTCTTCACCTCATGAAAAGCAAGATCACCCAACAATACAATGTCTCTTCTCAAAGATAAACCAACAGCACTTCCTTACAAATTACAAAATTCCAGCCTCTAGATCTCTCAGATGAGGGATCCATTTATAGATGTCTTGCAAGGGTGTGAGTCAGCTCTAGGTTTTTAATTAGTGTCATTCCACTAGTAGTTCTTGGTTTCACTTGGAGATTTCATTGATCTCTTACTCATCCCTGGGCGAATTCAGAGAGGCAAGTTTCATGGGAGAAGTTTCTAGAAGATTCCATGAGCTTCCACTTAGCAAACTATCTCTGCCATTTGTCTATTCGCGCTCATCGCACCCTACAAAAGGCCTCTTCAGTATGCATCGCACCTGGCTAGTGTAGTTGCCAGTATGCATCACACCTTGACCATGGAGCAATCAAAATGGTCCAGTTTTGGCTAGTTCTAAGTGGTTTTTCAGGTGGAACTTCTGGGAAATGATGTAATCAGTGGACCATGATCCTTTAGGGTATGAAACAACACTTTTAGGGGTTAAAGAGACCTTGGTTTATGGACATATGAGTTTGGGGTTGCAGTGCCCAAATATGTCTATAACAGTTGCCCCCTAAAGCATGGGGTCATAAATCTTTTGATGTCGGGTGAAATGTTTTATCATGAGGATCCAAGGTATTCGAACTGGAAGGTGACCTGTATAAGATACAATACAATACATCATCATCATATTATTTTCATGATTTAGCTGAGGCGGGCATTCCCATGCTCAGCTTTATAAATTCATTTTCATGTACATAGGACAGACAATCGTTTGCTGTTGCAGACTGGTGATTCTTCGCATGAAGAGTCATCTTCCCTGGCTTAGATGACTATCTGTGTAGCTTCTGTGTACAATTGATGTCTTTATTTTCCTAAATATATCGTAGCCCGGATGGATGAAACTAGATCTGGGGTATTCAAACTCGTTCAATCTTTGCCTGATGTACAAGTTGATCCATGTGAAAATATGTTCTGAAGTTGAACATGGAAAGACATCACCTAATTACCAGTCATAATGTAAGCTATTAACAGGCACGAGAGGGGTCACCGATAATGATAATGACCCTCAAGGTACTACAGTACAATTCATGTGGTGTGAATGTATGAGCCGATGTTGAACACCACGCAAAATCTTTCGGTCAAAGGTCATTGATGTAAACCTATCGCCGGAAGTGAGAAACTTGCCATTGAGGCATGCAAGATTCAAAGTACTGAAAGGGTTGTTTCTAAGTCAACTTCTTGGATAATGAGCTAATGTCAACAAGAAGTGACCCATCGTAGGAGAGCCTTGATGTATCCCACTTCTACGACATGAAACAGAACAAATGATTTTCTGGAGGTGAAAACGATCTGATGATACAAGGTTCAGGAATGGCGGTCATGAAAAATGAAGGGTGAAGGTATTGCAGTGGATGAGGCATTTGTTGGATGGTGAATTCTCTGAATGAATTCTCTTGAACATGTCGGCGACACTGAGATGGATTGGTAGCGTTAACCCCAAAATATGGATGGTATGGAGGACCAATGGTGATATGACCGGTGAACAGAATAACCCAACCCAACTCAATCACAGTGATGGAGTGAAAGTGTCATGTTCAAGAGCAACCTGCTACTAATAAAATTCTTCAAGTTTTCTTCCCTTTTTCCCAAGTCATTGCTGACCAATACCCCTTTATTTTTCTCAAGCTTGAGGAGGATAACATATGCTTGTTCTATAATTTGCCCTTCGGGCAAACCCGTCGCTATATTTTAGCGAACCTAGCGACAGTGAAACTCATTCTTGTCTAGATGGAAAAGTTTGTCGCTATTATTTTAACGAGTTTAATGACAAAGATAACTCGGTCCTTTTCATGTTTAGAGATTTGAAAAGGGACGAAAAGGAAACTCTAGCAGTCCTTTTTCATAGCATAATCCCTTAAGTCTGAAAAAGTATAAAATAATACGAAAGGGATGACCTTTCGATTGCTTTAGCGAGCCGAAAAGACAAGCGCTCGATCTTTTTGTTTGATAATCCCTCAGGTCCAAAAAAGATTAAAATATATAGGAGGGATGACACTTCCCCTTACTTTAACGAGCTAGAAAGGCCAATAGCTCAATAATATTTTTATGTTTAACAAGTCTAAAAAGAGTTTAAAAGAGACTCATTTCTGAGGAACGAGTGGTGTTTTCAGGTAGCAACTGGTTCCAGGTAAGTTTGGAACTTCTCAAAACATAGCAGTGTGAAGAGGGTGGTTAACAGGACCACTCGTCGCAGTTGTTCCTCAAAAGAGTAAACAATCAAGCGGAAGTGTATGATTGGCCAAAAGAATGGAGGCGACGGTAGGAACACAACCAAGGTTCAAAAGGCTGATAGCAGGGCAATCACAAAGGTTATTTACTGAGGGTGGATTCATTTTTTAATGAGCTTGAGCGGAGAGAAAATATGCTCATATGCAGGTTTATTTTTTAACGAGCTTGAACCTTACGGAAAAATTGCTCATGATAGTGGTCTAAGACATTCAATTTACCATTTAACACGTTAGATTCTTTCTTCGGTCGTTCAACCTGCTCAATTGCTCCATCAAATTGATTAGAAATACATATACATTCCTGAAAAATGAATTAAAACTAACATTTTACTTGAAGTACGTGAATAGTAACATAAAAAGTAGTTTTACCTCTCATTTTTACCATTTCTTTTTGAATTTGGGATTTTGGAGCTCTGGAGTGGTTTTCCCCCTCAAATTTCATCAACTGATTTCGTGAGATCCGGTGGACTATTCTCTGCGCTGTCAGGACTAGGTAGGAGCCAACCCTGAGCTCTTCGTTTTCATTCCATTCTTTTCTGATTTTGAGCAAGTTTTTCCCTGCTTCTGGGCCCCTGGGGTTTGAATAACTCGTTCTTCATCCATTGCACCTGGCCTGTATCAAAAGGTGCGATGCATACTAAGCTGGACATTGGCCATTCAGTATGTATCTCACCTTGCTCACAGGCAAGGTGCGATGGGTGCAGAGGGGAAACTTTACACAGTGATTTCTCATGAATTTTTTGTTTGTTTTTGCTCAAATCAGGATCCTAATTTATCTGTTGTCTGTGTTTCAAAGATTTATTGGATCAAGATGGTCATCACATGGCGCAAACACGAACATGAAGAAGAGGACATGATTGATTTATACGATCAGGGTATAGTTACTGCATTACGAAACTATGGTTTGCTCAAATTTTTCCGCATATCCAGCATGAGGCAACAAATCAATTTGTTGCAATATTTTCTTGATGCTTGGGATCCAATCGACCAGGTATTCCGGATCAGAGGAAAATCTATTCTATTGACAGCTAAGGATATTTACTTTCTGACGGGGTTATCGAGACGAGGTGCCCCTATTTCTCTATCAGGATCTGCTCGTGGGGGCGAATCTGTGGAAGATTATATCCATTAGTTTTGTAGAGATGGATCTCAGCCTAGCAGAGACGGCAAGATCAATATCTGGAACGTCACTAATCAGACCTTGAGGACCATCTTATTCACCTTTGCTAGATTGGTTGGTAGTGTGACTCTTCATTTAGCAAACAAATCTTATATGGAGTACACCCTGGAATGCCTAGAACCAAATGTAATTAATTGGTGTGAGGCGGTACTTTCGGTCATAAAAGAACAAATCTCTAGGGTAAAGAATGGAATATCCAAGAACTTTGGCTACAGTTCCATTTTGACTGCTTTTGCCTTGGAGAGGATTCCACTAATGTAGCCTCAGTATATTTCATTAGGATTGCCAACACCAGGGGAACCACGGATGTAGAGGTGGGTTGATCTTATGGCTAGACATGCTCGTCATTCACAGATTTCTTTCTTTGATGCCTTCTTTAAGTGGTTCGACCTTCAGGAAATGGTTTTTGCGGAGTATCCATATGTCGGGATGGATTTCCTTGGCGACCCGGATTTGGCATTACCAGCTGGTGAGCATTGGAGTGAGATAGGTAAAAAGTTTTGACTATATCTTTGTTTATCAGTTTTATAATGTTTTTGTGTTTGTAAATGTTATCAAGACTAATCGAACTCATATGTGTGCAGATATTGGGTCAGTGCGACCAACGGCACGCCCACAGGTGGCAACTGATGTTCCAACATGAGAGGTTGTAGGGAGGGCTGTCCTTCGCGATCTGGACATAACAGAGACCCTGGCAGTACTGCAGGATCAGGTTGAGTGCCTCACTCTTGGTATTCAGGATGTGAGGACTGATGAGCTACCTTTGAGGTTATAGTGCCATACTACTGGCATGCCGAGTCGATGGACTAGGCTTTTACGTATGATCGCACAGGCGGTGACCTGTTATCACCAGCATCATTAGTCTAGGATGCTTTTCTGCATTCATTTTTTAGTTTCTTGGTCATGTGACCGATTTTGTCTTGGACACAAAATATTTTGTAAAAACTATAAACAATTATATATTTTTTATTTTTGGAGTTCTATTCTAGTCAAGTTATGCAATCCTGATGCAAATATTAATGCTTCTTTCACAAATGCTGCAAATGTCTATCTAACACATAGTTTGCTAATGAATTAGTTAATGTGTTTAAGTTTCTGGAAATATGTTGATATTGAATGGAATCAAACTTTCTTTCCAAAATCTTGAATCTTAGGAACATACGGTAAATAGTCGAGTTCCAAGTGAAATACACGCCCGTAAGTTGTATAATGACGAGCTGTGAATCTAGCCTGACAACAAGTCAGCGTATGCCATGTGAAATGGCATTAGAGAGAAGCTCAATCAATACGCTATACTCAGCAATGTTGTTTGTTGATCGACCAATACATATCCCCCTGAAACTCACCACTTGGAACAAAAATGGCCCAGGCTGCAGAAGATAGGTTCCACGTACTACGACTAGCTCCTTCAGCATACCCAACGAATGATTCCAAAAGGTCCGACATCTGCAAAAAATGCAAAGTGGATTACCTAACCAAAATGACAACTCTTGACGAAAACAAAAACGTAAAAAAATCATATCTACAAAGAGATTACTACACTTGATCAAGCATAGTAACGCTTAAGATACAACCCATTTCAGGGTTGCGATAGTGGAATCCCATCGTAATCTACTAGCTTGTAGGCTCCTTTCGCTAATACTCGCTTAACAATGTAGGGGCCCATCCATAATGATTTGAACTTACCCGTTCCCAATTTATCAGAGTCTTGATCGTAGAGCAAGACCAGGTCACCTTCCGAGAAGACACGAGGCTTGACATTTTTGTCAAATTTCACTTTGACATGTTTCTTATGCGCCTCGTTAGCCAGTGTGGCATCACGAAAAGTTTCATCCAAGTGGATTAGTTCCAAGAAACGAGCCTCTTCCTCTGAAGTTTCGGGAAGTAGATCGATTGCGAGCTTGAGAGATGAAATTTCACACTAAATCGGTAAGACAACTTCCAGGCCATACGCGAACTAAAAAGGCGTAAATCCAGTCGCATTTCTCACCGAAGTCCTATATGCCCACAAATCTGAGTACAGGATTAAATGCCAATCCCATTTGTGGAATCTAATCATTCTCTGCAGCATGCGCTTAATCACTTTGTTGATTTCCTCAACCTGTCCATTAGCCTGCGGATAATATGGAGTAGAACTATCATGGGATAGTCCTAATTTGGCAGTCAATTCAACCATCATGTGATTGCGAAAATGTGATCCATGATCTATGACTATAGCCTGTGGAGCAGCGAACCTAGAGACTACATGATTGAAAAAGAAAAGAGCAGTCGTTTTGCCACTGTTGTTTAATGTAGGCATCGCCTCGACCCATTTTGTAAAATAGTCGACAACGACTATGATATACCCATGCCCCCCGGCCGAGGTGGGGTTACATGTCATGAAATCTATGCCCCATTTAGCAAATGGCCCAACAACAACTACTGGATGCAGCAGTGTAGGTGGTAATCTGGTTTTGCGATCAAAAATCTGACAGGCATGGAAACTTTTAACTGCGATTATGCAATCTTTGAATATAGTGGGCCAGAAGTAACCAGCTCGTAAGATATTTTGTGTAGTAGCGTAACTAGATAAATGCCCCTTTCATGCTCCTGAATGACAGTCATTCAGGACATTTTCAGCCTCCTCATGCATGAGGCACCTTCGTAGAACTGTATCGACACCGTGATGATAAAGTGTATCACTGACGATCATGTAGTCTTTTTCTTGGTATCGAATATGTCGTTGTTCCAAGCGAGAGTCGTTAGGCTCAAAGGTTTGGGTTTGGAGATATATTAGTATATAACTATACCGCGGTTCGCTTGAAAATATCAAAAACAGAGTTTCATCCATGATTGATGCTTTAGATGTTAAATCGTTGGACGGTGATGGGAGGTCACAAAGTAACTCTGCGAAGACTAGAGATTTCTTCGATTTGGATTTGTTGAATTCCAGATCAAACTCTTGCAAAATTATATCCATTTGGAATATTTGCCCCCTAGAAATTGACGCGACAGAATGTAGGTCATAAGGTTGCAATCTAACAAGATGGTAGTTTTGGGAAAGAGTATATAGTGTCAAAATCTCTTTACTACTTGAACAGCTGCTAAAGCCAGCTTTTCAATATAGGAGTACTTTCTTTCTGTATCATTTAATTTGTGGCTTAAATAATACACAGGATGTTTTATTCCATTGTCTTTTTGTACTAAAACCATGGCGATGGTTGTATCCGTAGTGGCGAGATACAGGTTAAAATCTTTTTTATAGTCAGGAGCGTACATTAATGATGCTTTTACTAGGGAACCTTTTAAAGAATCAAAGGAAGCTTGCGCAACCTGATCCCAGTTGAAGGGTACTTCTTTTTTCAAAAGATGCGTATAACCTTTAGCAATTTCAGTGTAATTTGGAATGAACCTTCTTAGAAAGTTTGCTTTCCCTCGGAGTTTCTGAATCTGAAGCAAATTTGAAGGTGGAGGCATGTCAATGATTGCCTGAACCTTACATGGGTCGATCCGAATTCCGTCCTTAGAAGCTATGAAACTAAGTAACCGACCAAAACCAACACAAAACACACACTTGTGTCGATTTAGTCATATCTTGTAGTGTTGGCAACGTAGAAATATAGCTCTCAAATGTTGCGGATGATCAATCTGGTTTCGTGAATGAGTTGGTATATCGTCGAGATATGGTTGAACGATGTGCTTGATGTCATGGAAGGCATAGTTCATTGCCCTCTGAAAAGTTGCCCCTGCGTTCTTCAAACCGAAAGGTAGTTTACGGTACACGAATGTGCCCCATGGAAATATAAATGTAGTCTTTGACTCATCCTGTGGGTGGATATTGATTTGATTGTATCTAGAAAATTCATCCATAAATGAAATGATTTCGCATCTGGCACATTCATCAATTATTTGGTCGATAAAGGGTGTAGGATAGTTGTCCTTTGGACAAGCTTGATTTACATCCCTATAGTCAACGCACACTCTAATCGTTCCTTTCTTTTCCATCACAAGAACAATATTAGATACCCAATCAGTGAGAGGAACAGGGTAAATGAAACCAGCATGTAAAAGCTTTTCAACTTCTACCTTAATGGCGACGGCTTTCTTCGGGTGAACCGGTCGAAGCCGTTGTCTTACTGGTTTGACATCTGGATACATCTTTATTTCATGTTCAACGATACTCGAGTCAATGCCTGGCATTTCTTCATATGACCATGCAAAGACATCTCTGAATTCGCGAAAGAGAGCACAGTATATTTCCAGTTCTGAAGGAGAACAAGATTTGCCAACATGTATATTCTCTACAACATTAGGTTTGGTCGAGATATTAATGGAAATAGTTTCTTCAATATTGGACAGATTTCGCTCAGAATCCACCGTATTTATAGTATTTGATAGAAAATAAAAAACTGAAGGATGATTAAGGTCGCTAGAATAATCTTCATTGTTATCTTGAAGGTGGGAATGATGGTGGTGATCTTCCCATGGTGCCTCTCCTATCATCATTGACTGAATGATTCCTTCGTCTGTAGAATGTACATGAGACCAAGGATCGGAAGAGGTGCCATACTCTAGAGACCTATCTATCCAAACACTTGCTGAGTGTTGATTTGGGTTCGCCGCCCATGCCCAAAAAACTGATTGCTACAACAATTCTATAGGGCTTGGGGGCAACACTTGGCGATGATCCACACTATCAAAATGGTCAGAGTTCTTCTTAATCTTTGTTGATGTAGAAGATATCATGTGACAAGTTTCCACTGTGGCCACTTCCGCCAGATTACTCAGAGGCAGGAGGGAAAAAGTACCCATTAAGGAAGGGTCTTTTAGGAGACCTACTCCGACATTTTGAAGCAATTGAGAACCTCCATGGATTACTGGAATGCTTCCAGTAACTTGTGAACTGTTGGGGAAAAAGGTTAGTTGGTCAATGATTGTAATTCCACCTTGGAAGGGAAATGAAATCTTTCTAAAATATGTTGACACAATAGCAACCATAGCATAAATCCAGGGCCTGCCCAGTAGGATATTATAGTCAAGGTTTCCATCAATGACCTCGACTTCAATTTCTATTGTCTTGCAACCCAATTCAACTTGCAAGTTACTTAATATCCCATACGGCGTGTATGTTCTTCCATCGAACGCTTTTAACATCGTTGATGATCATGACAAGGGTGGTGAGCCTAAAGTTTTCGAGCAACTCATTGACATAATACAGGTAGATACCCGCTCATCAATGATTGTTCGATGAATAGTTTTGTTGAGAGATTTTACCTATATAAGGAAAGCGAGCTGGGACGGTAACTGAGGTTCGTATCCTTTATGATTAAAGGCCACCAGATCGGAATCCGTTGGATCAATCCCACCTATCGCTAATAACAAATCTTGCTTTTGGGAGGGGAAATTCTGCAGTACTTCAAGTGTCGACATAGCGGGTGGTGATTGCGCCAGATCCTCCACCATATTATAATTTTGTGCTGCTCGGGCACGAGGATTAAACGTTGATTCATGTACTACTCCCTTTGGCGGTTTTATAGTTAATTCAGGAATGTTGGGTGGAAACTTCTGGCAAAGTTGTTGTCGAACTACTGGGTTGATCTGCAGCCTTGTTTTTCGATGATTGTGGATTCCCATAATCTTTATTCCTTGTCAATATCAAAGCATCATTTTTCTATTTCGAGATGGATGGCATAATCACTTGGGATGGGGAAGCATGATCAATAGCAACCAAATTAGTTTCTAGGTTTGGAAACGGATCAGTCAATACCGCTGAGGTACGTGAAGTCTTTAAAAACTTTGTGACCTCAGCTCGATGTGGACAAGCTTTCGTATAATGGTCCTCATCACATATGAAACATGGCTGATTAGGTTTCTTTCGCCCAGTAGGGTTTCCTGAAGATTTCTCAGGAGTTGAATCTTCCTGTTTCTTCTTTTTGTTTGTCCCTTTCTTCTTTCCCCCTGATTGCTTTGGATTTTTGCCCTTGTCAGATGACACAGCATTAATCTCCGAGGCAAGAGGTTCTTCATTTGTTTTCTGAATAGAAACTGAAAGGGCTTTTTTAGATGGAGCCTTTGCGGTTTTCGTGCTTGTGGTACCGATCACGCCATCGTCGGCATGAGAGTTCCTGTTCAATTTAAGAGGGGGAGGAACGGAAAGTTCTAGTCTAGGAGTGTCAGGTATTTTGTCGTAGAGTGTGCCAGACTGAGTATAGATCAAGTCTAAATATTGTGCATGAGAAATGACTTGCTCTTGGGTGACAACTCCTCCCCTGGCCACATACTTTGTAATAGAAGGCAATAATGGCTTAATAAATCACTCAGCTAGAAGCTGATCAGGAACATATGTCTTTACCATTCAACGACGACGTCGCCACTCATCAATATGATCAGCTATGTGAGTGGCTGTTGTCTGTTTAAAGTTGGTAAGGAGTTCTATTCCTATTTCGTACCTTATGGGTAACTGAAAATGGGTTAGAAAAGTTGTGGCAAGGGTGCTGAAGTTATCAAACGAGGCTCTAGGCAATTCAATATAGCATTTTTCTGCCAGACCAGTTAGCATTCGTTGAAAAAGGCAAAGCCTAATCAAATCATCATTTAGGGTGTTAGATGATGATCCGGATTTAAGCAGGAACGCAATAGATTACAGAGATAACCATAAATACAGAGATGCGATAACCATAAAAACAGAGATGCAACGGAAATAATACTTCATTTCATTAATGGAGAATACTGAAATATGCTTACAAATAGAAATAACCCAGCTAGGGCGATGGTAGCTTATCTCTGAGAAGAGATGTGTCGGCTACATGCCTCTGAACTATTTCGAACTATATTACAATGAGGCTCGAGGGCCTATTTATTGTTGAGAAACAATAGAACACCCTTCACATTCCAAAACCTAACCCTAGAAGATGAAACGCCAAATTGTGGGCCCCGTTTTTGGGTAAGTTGGTACATCAACTTCCCGGGGTCGTAACTTTGGCATACGATCTCCGTTTTACGCGCATGATAGCCCGTTGGAAAGATCTCTATGAGGACTACAACGAAAAAGATGATTTTTTATCTAAAAAATCACAAGATTTCCCAAAAAACGTCGTTTAGGGCCTCAAAACGGCTCCAGAAGTTTAGGACCTGAAAAACTGCTAAAAATAGTAAATTGCGCTATAATTAAGGAAATTGAAAATGTTGAGAGGAACAATGGTGGGGGTCCAGGTGGACTTGGCAGGCGGCCACCAATATCCACCTGGATCAGATGAGCACCACAAATGAAAATTCATTACGTGATTCGATGGATCTTCACTTGGATTTCCATTTAATTTAGGAATATCGGAGGGGAGTTTATGAGGAATCGTTGGCCACCAAGGGGCGTAAGAAATTGGATCATTTGTTCGCCGGTTCAGATCTGGTAATTCTAGAGTTGCTAGAAAAGGAAACTGTTGATTCAGGTTTGGCGAAGCATACCTAGGATAAGATGGGATTGCCTGAGCAGTAGGTCTTTGCATATCAGCATAATGTATCTGATGCTAATAAATTTGATAAGGTTGATGGGCATTACCATTATAGTATGGTTGTTGATAACCATTTTGAAAATGCGGTTGCCCATTACCTAGAAATCCTTGTTGCTCAGGTCCTCGGTAAGCTTGCTGGAATTGCGGTTGCTGATATTGTACCAGCCATGGTCGTTGGACCATTTGCCATTGCCCAATACTAGATGGTTGACCAAGATTCAGAGTAATAATACCTGTTTGAGCCTGAGTCGTTTCAGGTAAGGAGGCACTAACCTGAGGTTGTGATTGAGCTGCAGAGACAAGAGGTTGCTATATTGCAACCTGAGAGACTTTAGGTTGACATACAATAGGTAATTCTTGTACTTATGATACAATCACAATAACAAGTGTAGTGGGAATATTCGACATAGGTTGGACTGGTTGCATTGAATATACAACCCTTGGTTGTTGAGGCAGTATTGGTACCCAACCACTGGATGTAATTCTAGTTTGACCTAAATTTTGTTGTAAACTCTCATATGGTTGCTCTCCAGGAGGAATAATGAAAAGGCACACTGCCCCCCATATGGTGGTAATCCAGTGCTTAAAGGATAGATCGGTCCTTGAAGACTGGACTGCCCAAATTGATACTGACATACAGGATCAATTTGTTGAGTTTCAACATAAGAAATACCAGATGAGACTCTGGATGAAGAAATAAGAATGGACCATGTCATCGAAACAGTCCCCGAATGGACTCCAGCTAGTTGTTGATAACTAGCCGGGATAGATGATATACCAGCAAACATTGTAGGAATGGTAGCAGGAAGCTCTTCCGTAGTTGTGTCAGATGACACAGTCCTAGGTGTTGATGGTTGCTCAGACATATTTAGTCTATCCAAAATATTTCCTAGCGATTCAACAAGAACTTGCAATGAAGGATGCTTAAAAGAACTAACTTCAGGAATAGAAGGATATAAGTGGAACCGAGTTCCAAAATTCAATGGAGTACTGGACGGAAGATCCTCTACTATCTTCTCTATGGCAATCAGTCGAGGTGGAAGAGGTAGACTGTCAGGTCTGTAAAATATTTCTGGAGCCGAAGAAGGTATAGATTCTGCAGTAACAGATACGGGAGGAGTGACACCTTCTGAATTTTGGAACTCAACTTCCAGATGTTCAGGTAAGTGAACTTCAGTCTTTGGTTCAACTCTAGATGGAGCTGTCTCAGGTATAGAAGGGTCTATCGTTACACTAGGATCAGTTCTAATGTCCTCTTGTAACCGCAGAGCTTCTTCTGTAAAGGCAGATGTACCAGAAATGATCGAAGTAATTGTAGTCTCTGACGATGTTGAAACACAAGTTTCAAATAAACCAGGTGAATTGGACTCAGTTAAACAAGACCGTTTTGCCCGGAATGGTTTCTTCTCCAGAGTCAAATATGGTTGACTCGCTAGTCTCCACGAACGACGAGGTTTTGATTGACTTTCTTCCACGATTGTGGATTACTTGATCAACTCAAAATTAAGGGGAAAATATGTTCCGTATTAAATAAATTTTAATGACACTTTGACACAACTTCACTTTTTCAATTTTTAAGAGTCAAGAAAAAGCTAAAGATGACTCTAGTCGCCTTCGATTTTTAATGATCCTGAAGTGACAAGTGCTCAGACGAACCTTTTCTTTTAAGGACTCTAAAAGGAATGAAAGTGACTACTCTGGAAATCTAGACGGGGGGATTACCAAACCAATCGCAAAATTTCAAAATACACCTTGGTGATAAATTAAAGAGAAATTACCAAGGACTTATGTACGGTAGTCAATCTTCCCGAATGTTGTGTTCAGTGCATTGCAATCGATAGGGCGGTAGACACGGCTTCCTATGGATAAAGGATATCAGCCTATTGTGGTCTCCCAATATATACTCGATAGTATGGGGAGCACAAGTTCGTACTAGCACTTGTCGTATCAAAGTGGAGGAATAACCCAACCTTCGATGAAAACGATAGTTACCAGGTTTTACGATGCTAGAACACGTCTCTAGCCTAGACTTCTATATGTGTTGCGTTAGGTTCCAAAGCGTTTTTATGTTCATTGAGATTTATTTTAGAGTTGATCTTGCTTAGAAGTTTGTCTTTCAAGGTTCATCACGTGATGTAGATGTAAAATTCCTAAATATGCAATATAAAATGATAAACAATCGTTTATTTTCTTTTATCAATGAAAATCCTAGCTACTAAGGAAAGAAGACTACGATTCATTCAACAGAGAGAAAAGATCACACACTAAATGCACATTTCCTAAATCATTTTCGCACGCAGTCTAAATGCAAATCCACATGCATGTATTTGTTTTTCGTTTCCTTAACGTGAGAATGCCAAAAAGGAAAATTAAGTATAGATCTAAACTATTTTCTTCAAAGCGACATTTTGACAATTTCTTTTCAAAATGAAAGGAAGACTAAATGACACTTTTCGATTTCGAATAGAAAACTTCTTTCGACACTTCAAATATTAACAACTCAAATCAAATACAATGACAAAAGTACAATCGACTATCTAGAAGAGGAATACTTTACGACACTCTTCTTTTTTACTCAAAATGACAGTTACGACACTTTTTTGCATCAAAACGACAGTTCGATTTAAGCTAATTTTTGACAAAGGATTGAAAATGATGGACAAATACATAAAAAAATTCGCTAATCCTAATCAATGGAGGCTGAAATATGTAAAGGAAAGAGGCTTCAACAATGAGACACTGATCATAAGCAGCAACACAATCAAACAGAGCTAAAAACAAAGACAAAAAACCAAATTTCAAAGAAAGAAATGAGATCACTTAGTCATTGCATATGTGCTTCTCAGAAATAGGGATGCATCTCACTTGCTACACACGGGAGGTGTGATGCATACTAGTTTCCAGTTACAGATAGTGCAATGGGCCAGGGAGCGAAACTGAGTTGGGTTTTTGGTCAAATTTGCAGCTGAGTTCAGGGATTTAGGCTGAGCTATTATGAACAGTAAAGAACAAAGTACAGGGGTATGATCTTAGGAGATTATTGAGCTACCACAAGGGTGCTTAGAATGATTGTAAGTCAGATGTTTAGTTCATAAACCAACCCAGAGATTGAATGAAGCAGTGTTCATCTACTTTGCAATTGCATAGCAAGAGCAGTTCGATGGCTATTTGGCTAACTTCAGGCTCCATCTGTAGTTTATAATGCAAACAACAATAACAAAAAAACAAACTATTCACTCCCCAGTGGAGTCGCCATTTTGTTTCCAGAAAATCTAGTGTCTTTTCGATCTGCTAGTCCCACTAAGATGGGTAGCTATCTTAGAAACAAACAATCAAAGCAATTTGCAATTTCCTTTTTGTATGATAGATAAGAGAGAAGCAAAGGGGACCAACCTGGATCTTCCGCTTGGCTCCTTGCTTGATTTCTCTCCCCCTTGATAGAGCTTGCCACTTCTCTCCTACTTTTCCCGCTTCAAAGAATACCTATAGAGTCAAAGTAACAAAACACCATCAAAGCATCTCGATCTATAATATCATAAACAATGCAAAATCAGAAATACATTGACCATACAATTGCATTCACAAACAACAAGATTCACCAATACACGATTATATGGAGGAAAACTCAAAGAACTTTATTAATAATAGAAGAGAGGATTACAACCCAGCTGTCTGATCCAGCATCATCCTCCCAGCATCAAAGCCCTCTTCACCTCATGAAAAGCAAGATCACCCAACAATACAATGTCTCTTCTCAAAGATAAACCAACAGCACTTCCTTACAAATTACAAAATTCCATCCTCTATATCTCTCAGATGAGGGATCCATTTATAGATGTCTTGCAAGGGTGTGAGTCAGCTCTAGGTTTATAATTAGTGTCATTCCACTAATAGTTCTTGGTTCCACTTGGAGACTTCATTGATCTCTTACTCATTGTTACACAGTAATTTGTCACTGTCTCCCTATCAGTCTCCCTACTGTGTCATGAGTTCAAATCAATCATGCTCATTCTCTCTAATGCTGCCAAGTGACCCACTTTGCCAAAGTTTTTTCCATCATAGCGGCTGTTATTAAAATAACCGCGCTTACTGGCGCCTCATAATACAACAAATGCGCTGCCAGCGCGGAAGCACACGTGTTTCCCGCGCTGGTCGAATTTCATGAACCAGTGCATCCTCTGTTTATATTGAGTCGTGCTGACATAACCTTCTCTGTTATTCAGATGCGACGTCAGCGCTCCAGTGTAGTTATACACCCGCGCTGATCCAGTTTGGGCGAGTTTGTTCTAACAGCCGGCCTTCCAGATGACTCCAGACCTGGTTGTTGGCCTTGTCAATGTCGCCCTCCCTTCTCTGGCATGTTTGTTTCGTCATTTGAGCCACCTTCCTTGGAGATAATCTCATCCTCCCACCATTCATGGAGACTCCTTCTCCTATTTAAACCTCTACCATTACCATGAGCAGCTAGTTTTGGACAGTGTGAAATTGATAGTGCTTAGAGTGCTGCTGCTAGTAGGTAGTTGGTGTGACAAGTGTGGGATTGCTAGAGAGCTTAAGGAAGGTTGTGAAGTGTTGCTTTCTTGTGTGGACTTGTGTGAGAGAGAGTTTTTGTCTTGGGAGATCTACCTCCAAGGGTGAATGCTTAAGAGACTTGATGGCTGGACCCTCTTGAGAAGGATTCGACGTCAGAACTTTGGTTGTACTCCTCTCTGTTATTGATTAATAATAGATGACTACTATTATGGTTCCACTCTCATTTGTCTTTGTAATGGTTAATGTGAGTTATGTCCTTTCTGACTGACGTATAATTGCATTTATTAGATTTCACGCTTGTGTTTGTGTTTCTCTTTGTGTGTGCAGGTGTCTATCCACGAGGATTGTGGAGGATTGTGACCGGCCAAAGCGAAAGAGCGAGAGCGACGTTTCTTCATCAAACATTAGCGTTGAAATCCAAGTAGGTCTTCATTGCCTACCTTTTATTTGCAATTAGGAACTTGCATAGTAGCATTGACTGATTGTTGATAGACCCGTTCTGGGCTAGTAGGGATCGCCTCTATCCGTAGAGGGGATTTACCTCTCCAACAATTTGGCGACCATACTGGGGAGCTGGCCTTTGTCCCTTTTTGTTCATTCTTGCTTTGAGTTTGATTGTTACTCTCTTTTCAAAGATTGGGGATTAGTTCTCTGCTTTTAGATTTCCTGGTTCAGTCTGGGAGGTGCCTTGATTGTTTAAAGAGTTATTGCCTTGGTTTGGGAGCTTTTGGCTTGATTGTGCCTGTTTTTTAGCCTCAGCACGGTTTATAACAAAACAGTCGCGCTGACATCACATAGTTGTTTCTTTGACTTCGTGGTCATCGCGCTTGTACATTTAACAGTCGCGATGGTTCTGAAAATCGAACCAGCGCGTTTAAGCCGTGTACTTCCGCGCTGACAGCGCTTTGTTGCTACGCGTGGTTTCTGGTCAGCGCTTTGTTGCTGTGTATCACCCGCGTTGATCCTGTAGAATTGAATTTTTTTCAATTTTGCCTCCTGAGCCTATTGGTTTGACTATCCCCTGCTCTTTCCACCTGGTTTATGACTTGATTTCTATTGTCTGAACATTGAAGCACTTGCTTGCGAGGTCTTGTTGGGCGGATCTTGTTTTGTGTCTTGTGACCTGGTGTTATCATCCTGATTTCGTTGGATTGGCTTTGTTTCGTTACTCGTTCATAAAGATTCGTTACTACTTGCTTTTGCTTTTGCGAAAACCTTCCTCTTTGCTTTCTTTGCTTGGTTGTTTAGGTGATTATTATTGAACCAGTCTTCGTATTGTTTCGATTACCTCTCACTACCCAGACACGGATTACAGTTATTTGGGGTCAACCGGCTCTTTTCACATTCGTTGTGTTTTTCATTGAGTGATTTTATTTCTCTTTACTCGGTGTTGCTGTCTCTCAAAATTCATTTTAAGTGCATTGTGCCATTGGAAAATAAATCGAACTAATATCTTTTGCATTCAATAGTTAATGGGAAAAAGAGCGTTTCATTGATTTGCGTTCTCAAAAGAAAAAGTTTCATTTCCTTGCCATTAGCTGCATTAGATGGTTTGATTGATTGTGTTCATTTTGTTTGATCGAAAATTCTTAACCCTCTCGTAGTTAGAATTCATCGAACGAAATGGTATTCTTTGGCATGTAGTTTGCATCTAGGCAATTGTGAGAGATCACACGGTAGGACCTGAAACCGAAACTTAATTCAAGATCAACCATAAAATGAACTGAATGAACTTAAAAATGCATTGGAACTTAACGCAAACATTTAGAGATCTAGGCTAGAGACGTGTTCCGACGTCTTTAAACATAGTCACTATTGTTTCACATTACGGTTGGGTGATTCCTCCTTTTGTGACTCGATAGTGGTCTAACACGGATTGTGCTCCCACGTACCATCGCGTATATAGGGAGACCCCACTAGGTTTTTATCCTTTATCCATAGGAAGCCGAGTCTGCCGCCTTGCAAACCGTAACGCACCGAACACAACATTCGAGAAGATTGACTGCAGTACGGAAAGTCCTTGGTTCTCATACGATTGCCAAGGTGTATAAGCAGTTTTACGGATTTCTTGGTAAACCCTTTGCCTAGAGTCTCCAGAGTAGTCACTTTTGATCCTTTTCAGACTCCTTAAAAGAAAAGGTGCCAGTGAGCGTCTTGTCACTTCGTGTTCATTAAACATTCGAAGGAGACTAGAGTCATCTTTTTGTCCTTTTCTCGACTCTTGAAACATGGAAAGGTCAAGTTTAGTTCCTGTGTCTTAAAAATTTATTCGACCACGTTAACATCACCTTGTTAGATCTTGTGTGCGTTAGCTTGAGTAGGCTTCTTTTCATTTGCCATGGCAACTTTTCCAGGGTTCACCAACCCAAGTTCCCCTCCTGATGGGAATCCTGGTCATTTCCCTCCTCTCGGGAATGTTGGTGCTCCTTATATGGCAACATTATCCCTTCCAGGGTTAACTGTCGGGTTGCCTGTTTGGTTGTTTTCAACCTCTTTGGTCCCTGCCATATCGGCTGCTAGTCCATCAGTCCCTCCACCTGAACAACATCATGTTGATCCTAAGGTGGACCTCTCCCCTTCGACGCCTACTTCTATGTCTTCCTCTTGTACTTCACCTGGTGAAAGTCTCGATTCAAGTAACCCAGTGGCTAAGAAGAAGAAGAAGAAGACGAAGAAGAAGAAGGCTCCCAAGGGAGAGGCTAGAAGTACAGCTCTTACTCCGAGTACACCTGAAGTTGGGCCACCTTCTGCTCCTCCGCGGAAGGTCAAGTTTCCTTGTCGATTATGCAAGGAGGACTATCTTCTTCTTGATTGTCCTGGCATTCCCAGGGTACTAGAAGTATGGTCTCGCGATCCGGCCCGCCCCTCGTCGTCCTCTGAAGCTCACGGTGATGCTACCTTATCAGTTGGGAATGGTAAGGGAAAAGGGAAGATTCGGATCCCCTGTAGACTTTGTGAAGGCAATCATCCCCTTCACCTTTGTCCACTCATGGATAAAGCCTCCGGTGTCTTGGAAAGTCTTACAGCTCCTTCACCCCAACTTCCCGTTGGTTATCAACGTCTCTCTGTAGCCGCAGATCGTTCCCCTGCTGACAGAGAGATTGATTCATATTCTTCTCTTGTCCAAGCTCCTCTTCCCGAACCCGGCTGTCCCCAGCCTGTTCCAGACCAACCATTGGTCGGAAAGAGTGTTGACTCAAGTCTGCCCGTCGATCACTCTGTTTCGGACGAGCATCACGCCCATGTTCTTCTCGTCTCTTTAGATTCTCCTGTGTCCTGAAATGACTCTCCTAACACAGCTGCTCCCGAAGGTTCTCCTTCGGTTCCTTTAGCACATGGGGGAAGTCATACGATTCCCCCACCAAGTAGTCTGGTCATTTCCTTTGATTGGAATCGCTTGATCGCCGGTCGCCTTCCATCCCATATGCCTTTCCAGATCACAGTACATGCCTGTGCTAAGGCAGTACCTGGCACTGTTTTCGATGAAGGGGTGTCTGTCAGTCTTATGTCGTACACTACTTGGCAAGCTTTAGGTTCCCCGCAGCTTGGGCTAGTCACTCAAAATCTGTTGGCGTTCGACAGAGGAGCCTGTCCATCTCTAGGAGTTCTCCCAAAGTTCCCTATTACTTTGGGAGGCAAAACCGTCTATATAGACGTCTTGGTTACCCAAGGTGTTTTAGACTTTAGTCTTCTCCTTGGTCGCGACTATGTTTACTCCATGGGGGCCCTCGTTTCTTCGCTTTTCCGTGTGGTTTGCTTTCCACACGATGGAAGAATTGTGACTATCGATCAATTGTCGTTCGTTAGTCCCTCAATGCCTCCTGCACAGTTGTCGTCCCCTCCTAGTTTTTATCCACCAGTTGTATCTGCCCCACCACAGATCAACTACGTGGTCACCTATCCCATGCCTGTATCCAGTGATGACGCCGTCGTGCATAGTGTCCTAGGGGCATTGGGCCCTGAATTCCAAGATTTTTCCCTTCCACCGGGAGTGGCAATCTTGGAAGCCCCGACTTTCTATTCATTATGATGAAGTTCGGGTGGAGCATAGTTCTTTTCCTGTGTCAAGCTCCTTAAAAAATGAAACTAGGTTTGGTTGGAGCATAGTTCCTGATCTTGTGTCAAGCTCGTTAAAAAATGAAACAAGGGTTATGAGGATAGTTCTTTTACTGTGTCAACCTCATTAAAAAATGAAACACCTCCCTTTCCAAATCGAGACTTTTGATTAAGATCTCGTAAAATACAAGTCGAGTCTTTCCTCGATCTCGAGAGTGAACCTTCATTCCATCCACTTTGTTGAATGCAATGAAGCTTTGGGGGCATCTACCTCGATTTGCGTTATTATGCTGGGGGCATGCAAACTTATAACAAGCACAATTTTTTGTTTCAAGCTTGTGTAAACATGAAATCGAATCCAAGCGGAGTTCTCCATGGTTCAAGCTTGTGTAAAAATGAACCCATACCCGATTTACATCTCGTGATTGCCATTTTTATCCGCTGAATTCTGCTAGATGAGCCTTGGTTGTTTCATTCCATTGCTACCATCTCTTTGGCCGATCATATGCTCTCACTTGGTTGTTTATCCTTTCCTGAGGAACCGCAGCGATGAGTGGTTTTATTAGCTAGCCTCTTGACCATTACATGTTTTGAGCAGTTCCACCATTGCCGGAACCAGTTGCTACCTTTTATACCACTTGTTCCTCTAGGACGAGTCACCTTTAAGCTCTTTTTTGACTCGTAAAACATGAAAAGATTGCCGAGTATTTTTTCCCTTTTTGACTCGTTAAAGAGAATAAAAATGGGGGTCTGCTTTCAGCTCTTTTCTGACCGTTTAAAGATGAAAAGATTGTCGAGTCCCCCTCTCGACTCGTTAAAAATAACGAGAGGTGGTCGCCTTTAAAGCTCTTTTTTCGACCGTTTAAACTAAAAAGATTGCCGGGTGTTTGTCGTTTCGAACTCGTTATTGGCTCCAAAACGACGTACTTCTGACCGCTTTTCTACTTTTTCGGGTCGAAGTCACTACTTACGAAAAGTACTCCTCAATCATACTAGTCGAGCGGTTCTTTCGAGCATTGTTTTATACTTTTTCGGGCTCGAGAGACACAACTTTACGAAAAAGGACCCCCTTGGAGTTTACTTTTCCACTGTCTTTTCAGACTCTCTAAACAGGAAAAGACGCCGATTTCTTCCTTTGTCAGACTCGTTAAAACTTAATGACATCGGACACCATCGAAATGACGCTTTCCAAGCATATGCTATCCCCGTCAAGCTTGTCATCCAAAAATAATTGGGGTACCTGCCAGAAATGGTGGGGAAAATGGAACTGTAATAATCGTCGTGTCGGCAGTATGTCGCTCTTGAACATGGCACTAGTTTGCATTCGTGTCTGGGTGGGGATTTCTCATCTTGTTTTACACTAGCCTCCGTGGGTTTGGGTTATCCTATTTGGCCTCTCATCTGCTCATTGCCCCATCACCATGACCTCTGCTCATTTGACGTCAGATACTGCCAAATCCACTGTCGTGCCGCCGATATGTTCAAGAGAAGTTGACCTCTGCAAACTTACAACCTACCTCTGATACATCGCACAGAATATCTTATCCTTCTCTGTCTCGTGTCGATGATGTGGGAAACATTATGGCCCACCTTCGATCAAGGTTACTTCCTGTCGACTTCAGCTCATTATCCAGGAAGGTGACTTAGAGACTCCCTTCAGGTGCCTTAAAGCCTGCATGCCTCAATGGCAGGTTCTTCGTTTTCGACGTGAGGTTTTCATCATTGGCCTCCAATCGAATGATTTTGCAGGTGTTCGACACCAGCTCATTAATTCACACGCCGCGGATTGTACCTATAAGTACCTTGGGGACCATTGTCATTATTGGTGGTACCTCTCGCGTCTATTAACAGTTTTCATTATTGGCTGGTAATCAGACGATGTTCATGCATGTTCGACTTCAGCTCATGTATTCACATGCTTGGACTTGTACTTTGTTCGGGTCGGGTTGGAGTGCAAGACCCTAGTTTTTGTCTGTTGCAAACCAGGTTGCGATTTTGTGGATTAGTATTACATGACTCATTGATGGATGGCTGTGCCCATACCTGAGTCTTTTGGGATGGTTGCGACCATACCTTATTATCATCATGCTCTCTTCAGCTGGGTGGCTGCGTCCATACCACAGACCTTCTTCGTATGTCTTTTGGATGGCTGCGTCCATGCCTAGACTACATGTAATAGAGATATCAGTTGTACATACGTGCAGATTCTTCCTGGTGGTGTTCCAGTTCAGCGAGTTTTGTAAAGCATTTCACCCCTCCCACTCTCTCAGGCTTCATGCTTTAGGGGGAATCTGTTACACAGTAATTTGTCACTATCTCCCTGTCAGTCTCCCTACTGTGTCATGAGTTCAAATCAATCATGCTCATGCTCTCTAATGCTGCCAAGTGACCCACTTTGCCAAATTTTTTTCCATCATCGCGACTGTTATTAAAATAACCGCGCTGACTGGCACCTCATAATACAACAAATGCGCTGCCAACGCGGAAGCACACGTGTTTCCCGCGCTGGTCGAATTTCATGAACCAGCGCATCCTCTGTTTATATTGAGTCGCGCTGACATAACCTTCTCTGTTATTCAGATGCGACGTCAGCGCTCCAGTGCAGTTATACACCCGCGCTGATCTAGTTTGGGCGAGTTTGTTCTAACAGCTGGCCTTCCAGATGACTCCAGACCTGGTTGTTGGCCTTTTCAATGTCTCCCTCCCTTCTCTGGCATGTTTGTTTCGTCATTTGAGCCACCTTCCTTGGAGATAAGCTCATCCTCCCACCATTCATGGAGACTCCTTCTCCTATTTAAACCTCTACCATTACCATGAGCAGCTAGTTTTGGACAGTGTGAAATTGATAGTGCTTAGAGTGCTGCTGCTAGTAGGTAGTTGGTGTGACAAGTGTGGGATTGCTAGAGAGCTTAAGGAAGGTTGTGAAGTGTTGCTTTCTTGTGTGGACTTGTGTGAGAGAGAGTTTTTGTCTTGGGAGATCTACCTCCAAGGGTGAATGCTTAAGATACTTGCTGGCTGGACCCTCTTGAGAAGGATTCGACGTCAGAACTTTGGTTGTACTCCTCTCTGTTATTGATTAATAATAGATGACTACTATTATGGTTCCACTCTCATTTGTCTTTGTAATGGTTAATGTGAGTTATGTCCTTTCTGACTGACGTATAATTACATTTATTAGATTTCACGCTTGTGTTTGTGTTTCTCTTTGTGTGTGCAGGTGTCTATCCATGAGGATTGTGGAGGATTGTGACCGGCCAAAGCGAAAGAGCGAGAGCGACGTTTCTTCATCAAACATTAGCGTTGAAATCCAAGTAGGTCTTCATTGCCTACCTTTTATTTGCAATTAGGAACTTGCATAGTAGCATTGACTGATTGTTGCTAGACCCGTTCTGGGCTAGTAGGGATCGCCTCTATCCATAGAGGGGATTTACCTCTCCAACACTCATCCCTGGGCGAATTCAGAGAGGTAAGTGTCATGGGAGAAGTTTCTAGAAGATTCCATGAGCTTCCACTTAGCAAACTATATCTGCCATTTGTCCATTCTCACTCATCGCACCCTATAGAAGGCCTCTTCAGTATGCATCACACCTGGCTAGTGTAGCAGCCAGTATGCATCGTACCTTGACCATGGAGCAGTCAGTATTGTCCAGTTTTGGCTAGTTCTGCGTGGTTTTTCAGGTGGAACTTCTAGGAAATGATGTAATCAGTTGACCATGATCCTTTAGGGTATGAAGCAACACTTTTAGGGGTTAAAGAGCCCTTGGTTTATGGACATATGAGTTTGGGGTTGCAGTGCCCAAATATGTCTATAACACTTGATCACTTGGGACTTTCTCTGTTCCTGGATCTGGTGAAACTGGTGGAGTGACCTTCGGACCTTTGGGTATGAGATCTGTATCCTGATCCTTCTCTAGCTTAACCACATCAGTATGCATCAGCTCCAACATCTGTTCAATCTCTTGAGCAAAGTCCTACTCCCACGACTGCTCATCATGTTTGCTATCTGCCAGCTGTTCTGATGAATTAATAACCTGTATTGGTGCAATTTCATTAATGTGTGCACATTGCGCTTCCTACTGTTCCTATTCCTACTGTGCTTCCTTCTATTTTCTGCACAACTCTCGTTCTTCCCTTAGTTTTTGCTTCACCTCCTGCAACTTCTTCTTCGCCTCCTCTAGCTTCTGCTTCTCCCTCTCTCTTTATGCAATCCTTATGTTGTGTTGTTGCTTCATTGCCTAAATCTCCAAAGTTGCTCTTAATACAAGTGGATCTGCCTTGAACTTGTAGCTTTCCTCTGCCTATGTGCTGTCGACAAATTTTCTCTTTCCTTTGTCATGTCCAAGTCCCCTGCCCTCTATTGTTGCTGCTCTCCAAGATGTTGTTGTCTTGTATACTTGATCCGGATTTAAACAGGAACGCAAAAAATTACAGAGATAACCATAAACATAGAGATACAGCAGAAATAATAATTCATTTCATTAATTTAAAATACTGAAATATACTTACAAACAGAAATGGAAATACACCAGCTAGGGTGATGGTAGCTTATCTCTAAGAAGGGATGTGGCGGCTAAATGCCTCTAAACTGAACTACAATGAAGCTTAAGGGCCTTTTTATTATTTAACAATAAGAGAAAACCCTAAACAATCAAAACCCTAACCCGAGGAGATGTAACACCAAGAGTTTATGGGCCTCGTTGGGGTGAGTTGGACAGCCAACTTCCCGGGGTCGTGACTTGATCATATTATCTCTATTTGATGCACATGATAGCCCATTGGAAAGATATCTCCGAGGAATACGATGAAAAACATGAGTTTAGACAAAAATTCATTGGCAGTAGATTTCCAAAAAAATGCAGTTTATGGCCTCAAAACGGCTCCAGAAGTTTAAGACCCGAAAAATTGCTAAAAATAGTAAACTATGCTAGAATTAAGGAAACTGAAAAAATGAAAGAAAAAATGGTCGGGTTCCAAGTGGAATTGGTAGGTGGCCACAAATATCCACCTGGATCATTCCTCCCCCCTTAGGAAGCAATGGTCCCCATTGCATTGAGTTCCTCCATGAGTTGAGGAAACTTCCGCTAAACTTGGTCCCTGCTGAGCCACTTGCCCTGGTGAAGGAGTTGGCCTGCTTTGACAACTCGATATAGTTGGATATTCTACTGGTGAGTGTGCTTGATCTTTGTGTCCATGATCCGATCAGTTGCAGCTTGTTCCATGCAATCTGGATTTAACTCTGTGGGTGTGAGTTGTTCTGCAATGTCGGATGTGTCTAGTAGTGGTGGAAAGTATGGTCAAAGGCGGTCCACATTGAACACTGGGTTTAGGCCAAGGAATGGGGGAATGCTAAGCTCAAATGCATTGTCTCCCACAGCCTTGGTAATGGTGTAAGGACCATATCGGAGTGCTCTAAGTTTCCGATAGGCTCCAGTAAGGCGTTCCTTTTGCAAATGCAACCAAACTTTGTTGCGCACCTGAAACTTGTGTGGCACCCGATGTTGATCATGTCGTTGCTTGTACTTGGCATTTGATTTCTCTAGAATGTCATGGACCTACTGGAGAATATGATGGATGTGCTCAATGAAGCTGTTTGCCTTATCTATTTCGGACTGGACATGAGTCGAATCTGCATGAGTAGTTGCAAATGGCATGGACACATCAATGGGACATAGTGGCTAAAATCCCAAGCCCACCTGAAAAGGTTTGTGGCCAGTCGAGTTGTGGAGAGCCTGGTTGTAGCTGTGCTGAACATAGGGGAGGCTCTCATCCTATGTGCATGGATGCTTTGAGTTGTACATGCGCAGAATGTGTATGATCATCCTATTGACAACCTTTGTCTGGCCATTAGTTTGAGGATTGAAGGCTGTGGACTTAGTGAGTTTGGTGTCCAGCATCGACCAGAGACTGGACCAAAATGTACTGAGGACCCTGTTGTCCTGATCTGAGATGATAAATTGTGGGATCCCAAAGTGTACCCACACTCATTCAAAGAAGAATTTAGCAGTGGCTTTGGTTGTGATATTATTCTTGCAGGCCACCATAATGGCCATCTTTGAGAACCTGTCGACGACCACAAAAACATAGTCATTTCCATGCTTAGTGGAAGGAATGCCTGACATGTAATCCATGGAGATGGATTCCCAAGGTCGACTAGGGGTAGGCAGCGGGGTATAGAGGCCTTACTTCTTGATGGTCAGTTTGGCAATGGCACAGGCAATGCATGACCTGATGTACTTCCCGACATCCTGTCGAAGATTCAGCTAATAGAAATACTTCTACAGTACTTCCATCATTTTCTCAACCCCGAAATGCCTAGCAGATTGACTGTAGTGTGCTTCCCAAATCATCTTGGCATGCTCGCTTGAAGGAACACAAAGTTGACCTAGGTGGCATAACAAGGCATCCTAGAGGTGAAAATCTGGAACATGCTGACCCTCCAAGGGTGTCTGGTATGTGTGGCTGAATTCTAGGTCGCTTCTATAGAGAAGTGGCCACTCAGAAGTCTCGTGCCCACAAGAGTTGAGCACGGTGGTTAATGCCATGATCGGTGGTCGACTGAGGCAATCTGCAACATTATTGGTGTTGCCCTTCTTATACTTGATATTCAAATGGAACTGTTGCAGGTATGTGGACCACTTCTAATGGCGATCATTCTGCAATTTCCCTTGGGTCTGTATGAACTACAAGGGTCGGTGGTCTGTGTGGATGATCGTTTCCTTCCCCAAAATGTAATGGTTCCATTGTCGACAAGCCTGCACAATGTAATACATCTCTTTGTCATAAGTGGGATACTTCTAGATTGTGTCTGAAAGTGTCTCACTCTAATATGCCACTGTATGCCTGTGTTGGGTAAGGACTACCCCAATAGCATAGTCAGAGGCATCTGTCTCGACCTCTAATGGTTGTTGCAAGTATGGTAATGCGAGCACTGGTGTCGAGCAGATGTGATCTTTGAACTCTGTGAATGCCTTCTGTTGAGATTTAGACCAAAATAATTTTGCTTTCGCTCCTCCCTTGGTGAGTTGACTCAAGGGCCAAGTGATATGAGAAAATCCCAACACGAACCTGCAATATAAGTTGGCAAGACCTAGAAAGTTGTGGAGCTTTGTTATAGTGGTTAGAGATGGCCAATCTCGAATTACTTGGATCTTGACTAGATCCACATGCACCCCCTGTTCATTAATAATGTATCCCAAATACTAAACCTGGGTCATGCCAAAAGTGAATTTCTCCAAATTAGCACATAACTTGTGTTGCTGCAGTGTTTGGAGAACCTGTCAGATGTGGTGGAGGTGCTCTTCCCAACTCTGACTGAAGATCAGGATGTCATCCAAGTATACCCCTACAAATGAGTTGGTGAATGGCCGCAATATGTCATCCATTAGCCTCATGAAGGTTTCTGGAGCATTCGTCAATCCAAAAGGCATAACCTGCCATTCGAAAAGGCCCTCCTCGGTTTTGAAGGCAGTCTTCCACACATCGAAGGGTTCGATTGGTACCTGGTGATATCCTGACTTCAAATCAATCTTGCTGAAATATTTTCCCCCCTTCAGTTGGTCCAGGAGGTCATCAATTCGTGGGATCGGGTACCTATTACGGAAAGTGATCTTGTTCAGTGCCCGGTAGTCAATACAGAGTCTCCAAGTCCCATCCTTCTTCTCTACCAACACGATCAAGCTCCCATAGGGCAATGAACTCGAACAGATGTGACCTTTCTGTAGCAGCTCCTGAATCTACCTCTTGATTTCATCGTTCTCCAGAACAGAATACTGATAGATTGGTCCATTAGGCAGCGGTGCACTTGGGGTCAGATCAATGGAGTGCTTGACTTGACAGTGTAGAGCAACCCCAGTGGAGGAGGTGAAGATGTCCTCGTACTCCTCCACAACCTTGTCCATCTGTAGTTGTCATGCAGAGGGGCCCTGTCTAGAGGTCGTGGCCACCGTCTTCTTCTTTCCTTGAGGGTGTATCATCAGGAAAATAAATTTCCCAGTTTTGTAAATGAGCTTACTACTTTTTTTTGCAGAAACTAAAGAGATGGTGGTAGGCGGTGCTACCTCCGGTATCCTGTACAACTTATTTCCCAAAGTAACAATAACAGCACAAGACCTTGATTCATACACAACATGTCACTTCCACAAGTATGTTTGTCCTAATAATACATCACAAACTTCAAGGGGAGAAATGTCACACAATACCTCATCTTTGAAGGGCTTGATGTTGTATGGAAGGCGACATTGCTGGCTCACACAAAGATCTTGTCCTTGGTGAAGCCACCCGATGGTGTAGATTGTGGATGTGCTGTGGTCAGTAAACCCAACTGCTTCACGACCTCTGCCAAAATGAGGTTCTTTTGGCTCCTGCTATCGACAATGAACTATAGTGGGGAGCCCTTTACCCACATCTGGGAGTGGAAGAGACGCTCCTCCTCCTCTGGATCTTCGGGTTCCTCCTTCTGGATCTTCGTGGTGGCAACAGTGGCGTTGGGCTCCTCATCAATAATCTGCTTCCCTTTTTCATTCCCCTTGTCGGGTTCTGACTTAGAGTCAGAACATGCATCTGATTCTAAAACCTTTAGCTCGGCCACTAGTGACTGCTTGGCCCGACACTCACTTGTGTTGTGAGTAGATCTCTTATGGAACTCACACCACTTTCCTGTGTCCTTTTTCGGCTTCGCGACGTTGTTCTTTTCTTGCATCTTTGGTAGGTTGTCTTGGGCCACCCCACCTTGGATTTGTCCTCTTTTCTGTGGTTTGGGGGCACCTTTCCCTTGCTTCAGATTCGTAGATCCAAACTTTCGCTTCTTCAGTTTAAAAGTTTGCTCAACCTTGATGGCATATCGGTATGCCATGCCAAGCAAGGAGATGTTCAGGAATTCTATTTCTTCTTGGATGTACTTGTGCAGGCAGCCGCGGTATTTGAGTACCAAATGCTGCTCCAAATCCTTGATACCTGTTATCACCCCAAGAAACTCACCTAGGTTGTAAATCAGTGATGCTCAGGAACATTACAAATTCAACAATTATGGTTGGATAAGATGATGGATAAATGGAGATATGCTGCACATTTAAGCCAGATAACCACTCCTACTATGACTATCCCCAGACATGGGTGAAGACCCCCAAACTACAAGGCTTTCAACTACCAACTACTCACAGTTTTAAGGCAAGGGTGATAATGGAGAAGACTAATTGCACCAGCAGATGCACAGGACCCTGTGATGGCTAGCTGCAACCAGTTAGAAGATCTATAAAACTATTGTTTAACACACAGGCAGGATGACACCTCCCTGATATTAAAACAATAGCAATCTGCAAGCAATCTCAATGAACCATTAAATTATAATACAGAGGTGGGATGACAGCCCCTCTGATATTAAAAATCCACAGCACATCAAATAAATGCAAGCAGGCATAGCCTGGAATAAAAAAGAGAAGTGGAAAGTGAGCAAATGACAGCAAAAGAATCTTGTATTAGTTGGAAATCAAGACCAGAAGCTGCAAGTCTCATAGTATTTACAGTCTCTAGAAGTTAAAAGGCAACAACAAAACTATCATTCATCAAACACTCATCCACCTCACTACATCTGTTTTTTCAGTATATATGGTATCTCATTACACAATCTCTCTGTTAGCTATGCGTGGAGGAGCCCATAAATGGCCACCAACCACATTTACATTTAGAAATGGGGCTGTTGAATATTAAAAACGGCTCCATTGTGACTGTGCTGCTTTAAAACAGTGAAACGCTACCCAAACTGTTCATTCTCGCCCATCATTGCTTCAATTTTGACTTTTAAGAGGTGCATGCATGCTTTATTCAACTATCGAGTCCGCCTTTAGGGTCGCATTTCATATTAAAACAGGCCCATCCTTTATGTTTTTTTAATATTTGCAAATACAGGCAAAACTGCCACAAAACCATGAAAAATGGCTTTGGCGGATTTGAATCATATATATATTTTGTTTTAGAACCCTTTCAGATCTGAAAACCCATTGCAATTGCACCCGCCAGGCATCCTTTGCATCTCTTTATATTTCATAATACACAGAAAATGTGCCCAAAACCATTGAAAAAGGCTCAAGCGCGGATTTGAAATTTTATGAAAAATGACTCATAAACCATCGGGTCCGACCCATCAGGTCCGAACTCCATCGCAATCGGCACTTGCCTAAGGCCTCCTTTGTATTTTCTTTATACAAAGAAAATACATAAAAAACAATGAAAATGCGAAGGGCGCGGACCTGAAAAATTATGAAATGGAGCGCATGAATTGCTGGCGGGTCCGGCCCATCGCATCGCAACATAACTCATGGTAAAGGCCCTGCCCCTTTGTAATCGTGGATAGCGATATCGGCGATCGCTCATCGCACAATAATAAAGCCCCGATTATTTTGTAAGTCCTCCATTGCGATACGCCGATAGCGATATCGGCGATCGCTCATCGGTGATGTATCATGTCGCTGCCACTGCCTCCCCCGATTTGCGATATGCCGACGCGATCTGGACCGTTGATCGGCCAGATCCAACGGCTGAGATTAAAGCAGATCCTTAAGCCTGTAATTTTGCTTTTTACATGGTTTTGGGGTATTTTTACCTCCTGATAGTGTATTTCTGCCCTCCAAAGGGCTTTCCTCTTGCAACTTTTTTGATCGGTGGAAGGTTTTTAGATAAAACTTGAAGATTTAAACAGCAACAATGGATCTTGGGCATGATTATAAGTATATTTGCAACCTTTGAGAGCATTTTGAATCCATTTTTGATCCTTTTGCATAGAAAAACTAACACTTCTAGCTCCTTTTGGGGATGAGATCCTCCCTGTGAGGTCTCAAGAACCTGCAGATCAATGCCTTTCCAACAACAAACAGATTAGCCAAAATTCCTAGTGTTCCATTGGGCATGGAGTCTACTACAGCGATACTAAAAACTGATAAAAGCATAATATTTACAGCTTTTAAGGCCAAAAGACCTTAAATCACATAGTTTTTCAAAAACCTCCCATTAACTGGGCCATTAAAGACTGGTTCTCCCCCCATACTTTTCAGTATGAAGGTGTTGTTTCCTTGAATCTATGAAATGATGAACAGGCTTGTCCAGAGAGCATCAAACTTCCCATTATTGCCTTTCTTTTCTTTAAATGCATCCCATTTTAGAACCAAATCCCCAACCTGCAAATTATTTCTTTTTGCCTTCTTGGCAAAGACTTCCTTGATCTTTTGCTGATGTGTTGTAGCTTTTTCAATCAACTGCTCTCTGATCTGATATAATTCTGTTAAATCAGCGATTTTATTGGCCATATCATCTTCTTCATTATGCGCTATTTGGAGCAACTTTGCCACAGGGAGGGTAAGCTGAATTGGAAAAGTAGCATCAGTACCATATACCAGCTTGAAAGGAGAGCAGCCTGTAGATCTTTTAATGGTCACTCTGTCTGCCCAAAGTGCATATTTGAGCTTGGCATCCCAATTCTTCTTATTATCCTCTAACAGCTTCTTAATAATCCTGATCAGACTTTTATTAGATGATTCTGCTAGACCATTCCCTTGGGGGTAATAGGAGGTGGAATGAACAAATTTAATGCCCATTGAATCACACATTCCCACCAACTCTTTTTCCTTGAAGGCTACTGCATTATCTGTTATAAGCTTATGTGGGCAACCAAATTTGCTAAAAATGTTTTTTGAGAAGAATTTCATGACCACATTATGATTAGCCTTCCTTGTTGGGATTGCTTCAATCCATTTTGTAAAATAATCAGTGGCAACTAATATCCACCTGTGCTAGCCACTGGAGTGTGGGTTGATTTCACCAATGAAATCCAAGCCCCACTGCTGAAAAGGTCCTTTTGCAATTATTGGCTTTAGGGGCAGGGATTTTAACTGCTGCTTACCTTCAAATCTTTGGCACATGTCACAAGATTTAACAAAAGCAAATGCATCAGAAAATAAAGAGGGCCAATAGTACCCAGCTCTGAGAATATTTTGGGTTGTAGTCCTCCAATAATGATGTCCTCCACACATGCTGTTATGGAACTGCTGCATAACTTCTATTGACTGTTCTTTGTCCAGGCATATTAAAAGCACTCCAGATGGATCCCTCCAATAAAGCAAGCTATCATTGATGCAATATTTCGTTGCCTTGAGCTTTAACGTTCTTGCTTGAATTTGAGAAAATTCTGAAGGAACTTCTAGTTTTAGCAGGAAATTAATTATTGTAGCATACTAGCTACATGAAGCTAGGTTCTCGGCCAGTGACTGTCCTCTCTGCGTTTCAGCTGTTTCATGCTCTTCTATTTGACCATTTCCTGCTACATTGAACAAGAAATCCATGTCCAAAGACCTGCAATTTTCTTCAGCCAACAGTTTAGCAAGCCCCTGACCTCTTACCAGCTTGGTGGGCTTCACCTCTATGTTGAATTCTATCATTTTTGCAGTCCATTTCGCTCTTTTTCCATCAGCATCAGGTTGCGTTAAGACATCCTTTATTGCAGCAGAAGGCACATATGCAACTATTTTGGAATGCAAGATGTATACTCTGAAAGCTTTCAAAGATTTGATAAGAGCATAAGCCTGCTTTTCAATAATATCATACCTTAGTTTAGCATCCCTCAGATTCTTGCTGAAAAAGGCCATTGGATGCTCTTGACCTGCTTCATCTTGCTGCAACAGGACAGCTGCAATGGTATCCTTAGAGGCAAATGAAAATAGGTGAAACTCCTTGCTATAGTTAGGGCTTATTAAAGTAGGAGCTTCCACAATAGCCATCTTAATGGACTCAAAAGATTTTTTGGCCACATCAGTCCACTTTAGGTCTGCTCCTTTTTTCAACATGGAGGTTATGTGCTTAACCAGCTCAGCAAAATTAGGAATGAACCTCCTTACAAAGTTAATTTTGCCAAGAAAAGATTGTATGTATTTCTTTGATCTTAGAAGAGTTAATGCCTGAATTTCTTTGACTCTTTCTGGGTCAATTTGAACACCTGCAGCAGACACTACATGCCCCAACAGTTTGCCTTCTTCCAAAGGAAATTGGGATTTTTTGGAATTGAGTGAAATTCCAAATTTCCTGCACTTTAAAAACACCTTTTTTAAATGTTGTAGATGATCATGATGGCTGCCAAAATAAACAGTTATGTCATCAAGATATATTAGCAAAAATTTATCCTTTTCACCCACAAAAGCAATATCCATAGCGCGCTGAAAGGTGGCTCCAGCATTCATCAGACCAAATGGCATTTTGGCATACATGAACGTGCCCCAAGGAGTGGTAAATGCTGTATTCTCTTGATCATCTGGATGCACAACGATTTGATTAAAACCTGAAAAATCCATCTATAAAAGACATTACTTTGGCACCTGAGACTTGCTGCAACAAATGCTCCATTTTTGGCAGGGATAATTATCCTTTTTAGAGCATTTATTTAGATTCCTGAAATCAACGCATAGTCTAATTTCTCCATTCTTCTTCCTCACAACAACCATATTTGCCACCCATTTAGAATATATGAGAGGCACTATAATCTTAGCAGCCAGAAACTTTTTAATTTCTTTCTCAACCAGAGGAAGGAGCATAGGATTCATTGGTCTCAGCTTCTGTTTGAAAGGAATAGTACCTTTCTCAAGCGGAATTTTATGCTGAATTATATTCCTGTCATATGTTTTCAGATCACTGTACTCCCAAGCAAACACATCAGCAAATTGCCTCATTAACTTGCAGTATTCAGCATTCTGATCAGCAGATAGATTAGTGGACAGATTTATGAATTTGGGCTGACCTGGAGCTCCTATATCATGCTTGCAAACTGCACACTGATCTTCTTTTTAGGCAGCTTTGTAGGGCACATAATTGTGATCAAACAATCTCTCAAGAGGAATTAGACCTTTAGGGATATGATTACTAGGAAGCTGGACTATGTTATTCTTGCCAATCTTATTTCTAACCTGGGAATTGGGATCTTTTAACAAAGCATCATTATTTTGGTCAATTGGCATTTTAGAGAACTCATCAATGACTTGAAGGAACCTATTTAACTCATCATCATCATAAAAAACCTTCCAATAGTGGAAATTATCAGGCACAGAGGGTCTATACTTTATTTTTACCTCATAAACTAGTTTGGGAGGCGATGGAGGGATGAACAAACTAGCTGAAACCACAAGGGAATCAACAAGCTGATTTTGGGCTCTAGGAATATATGAAATGCAGAAAAAATCAAAGAACTCTTTGACTCTCCATACCTCATCTCTGTAAGCTCTCAGCCTTGGATGCTTTGCTTGGAATGTTTTATTTACATGCTGAATTATCAGATCAGCATCTCCAAACACCTTCAAATTTTTTATTCCTCTATCTTTGGCTGCATGAAGGCCCAACAACAATGCTTCATATTCTGCTATGTTGTTTGTCACCTGAAAAACCAACTTTAGAGACAACTGAATTGTTTCTTGTTGTGGAGATACTAGCACCACCCCTACTCCTGCAGTCTCCTTGGTACATGCTCCATCAAAGAACATCTCCCAAATCTAACCACCTATATCATGCTCAGCCTGAGTTGTTGGTTTCTTGATCTGCAATGCAACCTTCTGAGATTCTTCTATTTGGAGAATGCAAGCTCCAAAATCAGTGTCCAATGCATATATGGGATGGTTTGTAGGATTCTTCTCATCACTAATGATATATGCCAGCTGTGCTTCTCTATACAATCTCCTGCTTTCTCCTCCAAACACTGGAACAGTTGCATAAGATAGATCATTTTGCAATGTCCCTCCTAGTCTCTTAATCCACCCTCTAGACAACAGCATACCAAACTTAGGAGGAACATCGACCACCACTATATCCATCATCATACTTTTCATGGGCAGCTGGGTTAAGGTAATGGCCAGATCCTTAATTAATCCAAGGCATTTTACCTTCCTTGAATCAAAAGAAAACAAATCATGATAAGGTCTAGTGATATCAAGGCCTAACTCTTCCATGACAGTTTTGGGCATTAGATTGTGGCTGGCCCCTGTGTCTAGCAGGAAATTGTGGAGGATTTTATCATGGATAGTTAGTGAAACATAGAAATATGGAGAACTATTATCAGCAGGTTCAATCATGGGGCTAAGCACAATAGCAGGCTTGTCATCTTGCAAATTGACAGAGTCAATGGAGGTTTGTTTAGATTCTAGTTCAAGGGTCTCAAGGATGGGTTTTCTAAATAATTCACTCTTCACTAACTCAGCCAGAGGCATGGATATTTTCAATTTCTGAATTTCTGACTCAAAACTAAAAGAAGAGAATACTCTATCAGCAGTTTTTACCTCTTGAACTGGAGCTTTGAGGGTGACAGGATCAGCTGCTAGTCTTCTTTGCCTGCTATTGTGTGGCATTGTTTGAGCAGCTGCTTCTTGTGCAACATTTTCTTTGACATTCTTTGCATTGGATCTTAGATTATATCTTTGCTGCTGCTCACCATATTGCAGAACAACATCACTGTCCCACCTTTGATTGTTTTGCTCTTGCAGCAATGACTCTTCATATTTGGCCAATGTTAAAAATGCAGCGCTGCCTTTATCCTCCAAGCAGTGAATTTCATCCTCATCTTCTTCATATTGTTCCCCCTCCATGACTACATTTTGAAAGGGAGCCTTAACCTTATGATCTTCTTTTGCTTCTTCACCCCTTTGCATAATTTGTAACTGCTCATTTGCTTTTCTGAAAAGGTTTGGATTTCTTGGAGCAAATGTGTTTTGCTGCCTTGTTTTGCCTGAAGTCTGCTCAACCTTTAGCTTAGAAATTTCAACAGCCAATGACTCGATCATCTTAGTCATTTTTTCTAATTTAGGCTCTGAAGTTGAGGCAGGGGAAGAAGAAGCCTCACCTCTCAACCTTCTTCTATCAACTTGACTCTTTAACTTCTCTGTTGCCATAATATTGGATTCCACCTCCAGGGCTGCTTCTTGCATATCACTCAGAGTAGCACAACGTCTTTCTCTGAGCAATAAGCAGAAATCAGAGTCAAAAGCATTGGCATATGTGAGTTTGGCAGCAGTGGGGGTAGGCTTTACCTCAGCTGGTATTTTACTATACATTCTATTAAATCTTTTATTGAAGTCAGGCAAAGACTCACCCTTTTCTCTTTTCAAGTTTCCAAACTCTGTATGATAATACAGCAAGTCCTTCTTATCTCCCCATTGCTTCAAAAATGCATCATCTAATGCTTCAATATCTGTTATGGATCTTTGGGGTAATTCTCTAAACCACTTCCTAGCCTCTCCATCAAGGCTTTGGACAAAAACTCTCATCCATACATCATTCTCACTGATATCTAAATTATTAGCATAACTGTAAAAGGCTTCAAGATGTTCTTCTGCTGTCAGTCCCTCTGTTCCAGTAAATTTAGACATATATTTTAGATATTCTCCCGTAGGCATGGCATTTAAAGGTGTAGGCAAGACCAAAGGTCCATATCTAGCAGCAACAATCCTCTCAATCCTAGTAGATGCTTGTTGTCCTGCCATGTTTGGAATATGTGGAATAACACTAGCAGATGGAGCAGTAGGAGATAATGTAATGGATGGAAGAGATATTGGGATGTTTTGGACAATATGGGAAGCTTTCTTTGGACTGAGATTCAAAGGGGAACTAACTACACAAGGGGCTGAACTAATCTCTGAAGGAATTTCTATATTAACAGTGCTAGGCTCTAAGCCTTCAAGATGTAATTCTTCAGTTATGAACTCATCTTTCAGAGATAAATCGGAGTTTTTAGGCCTACCTGATCCTGATGCCCCTTTCTGTGATGATTTCTTTGATTTAACAATTTTCTCAGGGTCATGCAATGGTTCAGCTGGAGACTTCTGCGGATTTCTTCTAGTATGCCTCACAAACTAAGCCAGAACTTCAACGTGGAGTCACCAAAGGATGGTCTTCCACCAAAGGAGTCGCCAGACAGAAGATTACAACCAATACTGTGTTCAAACCTTATCTGTCATCAAAGCTTGAAACTATGTCGTTCTCCCAAGGAATCTTGAGCTATGATTCTCCTCTCCCCGGCAGCGACGCCAATTAATGTTATCACCCTAAGAAACTCACCTAGGTTGTAAATCAGTGATGCTCAGGAACATTACAAATTCAACAACTATGGTTGGATAAGATGACGGATAAATGGAGATATGATGCACATTTAAGCCAGATAACCACTCCTACTATGACTATCCCCAGACATGGGTGAAGACCCCCAAACTACAAGGCTTTCAACTACCAACTACTCACGGTTTTAAGGCAAGGGTGATGATGGAGAAGACTAATTGCACCAGCAGATGCACAGGACCCTGTGATCACTAGCTACAACCAGTTAGAAGATCTGTAAAACTATTGTTTAACACACAGGCAGGATGACACCTCCCTGATATTAAAACAACAACAATCTGCAAGCAATCTCAATGAACCATTAAATTATAATACAGAGGTGGGATGACAGCCCCTCTTATATTAAAAATCCACAGCACATCAAATAAATGCAAGCAGGCACAACCTGGAATAAAAAAGAGAAGTGGAAAGTGAGCAAATGACAGCAAAAGAATCTTGTATTAGTTGGAAATCAAGACCAGAAGCTGCAGGTCTCATAGTATTTACAGTCTCCAGAAGTTAAAAAGCAACAACAAAACTATCATTCATCAAACACTCATCCACCTCACTACATCCGTTTTTTCAGTATATATGGTATCTCATTACACAATCTCTCTGTTAGCTATGCATGGAGAAGCCCATAAATCGCCACCAACCACATTTACATTCAGAAATGGGGCTGCTGAATATTAAAAACGGCTCCATTATGACTGTGTTGCTTTAAAACACTGAAATGCTGCCCAAACTGTTCATTCCCGCCCATCATTGCTTCAATTTTGACTTTTAAGAGGTGCATGCATGGTTTATTCAACTATCTGGTCCGCCTTTAGGGTCACATTTCATATTAAAACAGGCCCATCCTTTGTGTTTTTTTAATATTTGCAAAATACAGGCAAAACTGCCGCAAAACCATGAAAAATGGCTTTGGCGGATTTGAATCATATATATATTTTGTTTTAGAACCCTTTCGGATCCAAAAACCCATCGCAATCGCATCTGCCAGGCATCCTTTGCATCTCTTTATATTTCATAATACACAGAAAACGCGCCCAAAACCATTGAAAAAGGCTTAAGCGCAGATTTGAAATTTTATGAAAAATGACTCATAAACCATCGGGTCCAAACTCCATCGCAATCGGCACTTGCCTAAGGCCTCCTTTGTATTTTCTTTATACAAAGAAAATACATAAAAAACAATGAAAATGTGACGGGCGCGGACCTAGAAAATTATGAAATGGAGTGTTGTATTGCCGTTGGGTTGTAGGAATTTACAGGGTAAGTTCCTCAAAAAGAACACCAAAAGGACACCGCTCCCAGCCAGATCTCAAATCAATACACAAGTATTTTTGACGTGGTTAAAACCCTCAAAGAGGGAAACAGTCCACGGCCTGAGCCAACGTGGCCACTTCAGGCAATTTATTAATCAAAGAATGAAAATTTACATAAGCTTTCTCTCATAGACGGATTCCCCAAACAATGACCCTCCATGCGCTTTAAATAGAACTCATGGACCAATCGGGTGTCAAGCCACGGATCAAGTGTCGGTAATACCGAGGAGAGAGTGAACCGTCAGATCACTACATATTGTGACCGTCGGATTGTAAGTTACAAAATGTACAACGGTAAAGAAACACACTTTACCTAACTCTATACTAGACCAAGTTGAACTTAACTATTTCCTATGTGTCGGAATATCCTAACATCCCCCCTTAAGAACAACTTGGGATAGGATTGAAGGATTTACAAATATGACACAATAGGAGAAGGAAGGAGGCACTAGAGACTATCCCCCCTTAGTGACAACTTCCTGAACTCCAAGCATATATCGAAGTTTAGTGAACTTCGCCTCTGTGAGAACCTTTGTGAAGATGTCTGCAACCTGATCATCTGTTGAACAATATTGCACTTCAAGAACATGGTCATGAATGAGCTTTCTGATGAAGTGCATGTGTAGTTCAATGTGTTTGCTGCGCTGATGCTGGACTGGATCTTTGCATAGCTGAATGGCACTTTGATTATCACACCAAAGTGTGGTTGGATGCTGCTGCTCAAAGCCAAACTCTGATAGGATCTGACGAAGCCACAAGGCTTCCTTACTAGCTTCCACGGCACCACGATACTCTGCTTCTGCTGAAAAAAGAGAAATGGCAACCTGTTTCTTACAAGCCCATGTAATAGGTCCTGAACCAAGAGTGAAGACATAACCGGCAGTAGACTTCCAATCATCAGGGTCACCAGCCCAATCAGAATCAGTGAAACCAACTAATAGAGGAGCTGCTTTGGCACTGTAATGAATCCCAAACTGTATTGTACCTCGAACATAACGAAGTATTCTTTTAGCTGCTTTCCAATGACTTTCACGGGGGTTTTGCATAAAACGAGCAACAAGGCCAACAACAAAGGAAAGGTCAGGACGAGTATGGGTTAAATACAAGAGTTTTCCTACAAGTTGACGGTATAAGGTAGCATCAACTTCAGGAGAAGTACAAGAGACTGAAAGTTTAACTCCAGACTGAAAGGGAGAAGGGGCTGGCTTACAGTCTTCCATGTGAAAATGACGAAGAATATCACAAGCATACTTGGACTGGGAAAGGGAAATACCCTCCTTGGATTGCAAGACTTGAAGACCGAGAAAATAGTGTAAGTGTCCTTTTAAGGCTGGACTTCACATGGTTTCTAAGGTTGGGATCACTACCAGTAAGAATAAGATCATCAACATAAAGAACAAGGATGATAAGAGAGTTGCCCACTTTCTTGGTGTAGACAGTATTGTCAGAATAACACCTAGAAAAGCCAGATTCTAAAAGAAAGCTATCCATTTTGGCATACCAAGCCCGAGGAGCTTGCTTGAGACCATAAAGAGATGTCTTAAGTCGACATACAAGGCTGGAGTCTGTTTGGATAAAGCCAATGGGTTGTTCCATATAGATTTCTTCATGCAAGTCCCCATGCAAGAAGGCAGATTTAACATCCATCTGATGGACTTCCCATTTTAAAGAGGCAGAAAGGGAAAGAACAAGGCGGATAGAGTTCATTTTGGCAACAGGGGAGAAGGTTTCAGTGTAGTCAATGCCTTCAACCTGTGAAAAGCCCTTAGCAACAAGACGAGCTTTATGTTTATCAACTTTCCCATCTGGTCCATACTTGGTTCTGTAAACCCATTTACATCTAACAAGTTTGCGTCCCTTTGGTAGAGGAACAAGATCCCATGTATCATTTGCCAACAATGAATGATATTCTTCATTCATAGCTGCTTCCCAATGTGGATGGCCTGAAGCTTCTGCAAAAGTGTCAGGATCATGATTTACTGGAGCTTGAGCCAGTAAAGAAGAGGCTCTTTCAAACTTAGAACGTGTACGTCGCTGATCTGTAGGATCACCGGCAAGATCACCTGCTGCATCCCGAGTAGCATGGACCCATCTTGGAAGTTGAGGATCCTGAGAAGGTGGGGGAGGATTGTCATCCTCACTTTCATCATCTGAAGAAGAAATGTTTTCAAAAGTAGAAGAGATAGGAAGAGGTGGCACATCCGCCGGACTAGGCTCGCAGGCCGATTTATTTTCATCAAATTTTACATCTCTTCTAATGATAACATTTTTGGACTTAAATGGAATAAGTCTATAACCTTTTACATCTTCAGAATATCCAACAAAAGTACATTTCTCACTCTTAGGTTCTAAAGCTTTATGCTTTTCATCTGGAATATGGGCCCATGCTTCACTTCCAAAAACACGAAAGTGACTTACATCTGGTTTAATGGAACTCCAAGCTTCTTCTGGAGTGATATTCTTTAGAGCCTTAGTAGGAGTGCGATTTATTATATAATTTGCACAATTAATTGCTTCGGCCCAAAAACTAAGACTGAGTCCTTTAGATTGCAGCATACAATTAGCCATTTCCTTTAAGGTGCGATTTTTCCTTTCAGCTACACCATTTTGTTGTGGAGTGTATGGAACAGTATGTTGCATTTGAATTCCATTTTCGGTGCAAAAGTTGATGAATGTGTTTTTAACATATTCTCCACCATTATCAGTTCTTAACTTAAGAATTTGATGTCCAGATTGTTTTTCAACAAATGCTTTGAAGGCCAAAAAGGTGTTAAATACTTCGCTCTTGAGTTTTAAGAAGTATACCCAAGTGCATCTGGAGAAATCATCAATGAAAGTTAAGAAATACTTGCAGCCAGAGAATGAAGCAACAGGAAGTGGACCACATAAATCACTGTGCACACGCTATAAAGGGGCTGAGGCGTGCCAAGAGGCACGTTTTTCAAAACTGTCCCGATGATGTTTTCCGAGTACACATCCGGAACAAACACCATCTCTGCATGATACCATAGGAAGACCTGTCACCATATTTTCTTTACATAGATGCTGAAGGGAGCGATAGTTTAAGTGACCAAATCGCTCATGCCAAAGTTTGCTCACTTCATCATTATGAGCAACAAATACTGAGGGAAGATTTGATGATCCAAAGTTGTGAAACTTATACAACCTTGTGGAATCATCAGCAATACCAGTAGCTAGAATCTGTTTAGGATCTCTTAGATCCTTGATTACAACATCATGAGGTGAAAATTCAACAATTTTACCTTCACCTGAATGAGTTATCTGATATACAGATAGAAGGTTGCAGGATAAGGTTGGAACACATAATACATCATTAAACTGACCATTGTCTAGATGAACAGTTCCAGTCCCTACAACATTAAGAGATCTATCATCACCAACATATATATTTTTGGTGTTACAATCATTTAAAGAAGAAAACATGGCTTTGTTTTTGGCCATGTGATAAGAGGCTCCAGAATCAATGAGCCACTCATGAGAATGAGAAGAAGAAGATACATTTAATGCATAACCAGACTGAGATGGTTGACAACGACATGCAGAAAGTGCCATTCCTGAAGATGAAGTTGAAGTTGAAGTTGAAGAATGCTCCACATGGATGTTATGTTTCTTCATTGCGACTTCCAAGGCTTCCATCTTCTTAAAGCATTTAGATTCTAAGTGGCCATCTCGATTACAAAAGTTACAATGTCTATCAGTCTTCTTCCATTTGTTTTTATTGGTCTTATCATTTTACTGAAATGATCTTTCATTTTGAGGGTGAGTTTGCTTAGGACCCTTGTTTGGTTTAGGACCATTCTTTTTAGGATATGACTTCTTAGGATTCTTTTAATTTGGTTGCTGCTGGGCGGCTAACGCTTTCTTGGAAGAGTTTCCAAGATTAAGAAGACCAAGGTGTAAGAGTTTTTCTTGTTCTCTTATTAAAGAATCACAAAAAGAGTCAAAGGAAGGGGCCTTGTAGTCTTTTCCTTGACAAATGAAAGCTTCCCTTGTAGAATGGAAGGTGGAAACAAATACAGAGTAGGCTGGTCCCAACTTAGTAAGGATGGAATAAATAAGGTTACTATCTTCTTTCTTAACCTTAACACCTTCCAAGAGATATCTAAGGGTCTTGAATTTGGACAAGAAATCTTCAATGCAAGAAAAATTATTAGGATCCAATGTAAGCAACTCATTTTCAAGTTGATGGGCTCTAAGTTCATTTTTAATCCCAAAAACTTTAGTGATTTGTTCCAATGCTTCATGAGGAGTATCAAGTTCTGCAATATGGAATCTAAGATCAGGAGAAATAGACATCCCTATCAAACCACGTGCTTGATCTTGTCTATTTTCCCATTTCGCAACCTTGTCTTCATCTTTTGGTTTCTTCTCTTGGCCTGTGGCTATTCTGTAGAGACCTTTACTTCTAAGTAAATCTTCCATGTAGGATATCCATTGGAAGTAGTTAGTGCTGTCAAGAATGACTTGGCATGGACTTTCCATTTTTAAAAAAACTGAAGCTGAAGATGCTGAAAGTAAGTGTTCCAATGGATAGATCTCGAAAAATTAGGCTGTTTTAAAAAAAACGGCTCTGAAAAAGGCTTCCGGATGAAGAAGTTATGGCTTTTTGAAAACAATTTGTTGAAGTTGCTGGCAAAGTGTGCGAATGTGCGGGAATGAAAAAAACGCCCCCACAAAATGGAGATTTGAACCCAAGACCTCTACTCTCTTAAAATAGCTTTGAACCAATTGAGCTATACAAAAAATTTGAGAGAGAGAGAGAGAGAGAGAGAGCGGGGGGGGGGGGCTTGGGTTGCGTGCTTGCCTTGAGAAAGCTCTTTTTTCCTACAAAACAAAAACACAAAACCCAACACGAATATGCAAAGAAAAACAAACCTTACGGCTCGAAGTTAGCTTTACCCAAAAAACTAAATATTTTCAAAAGTTGAACCTTGCGGCTCAAAGTTAGCTTTAGCCGAAAAACTAAATATTTTTCTCAATGTTTCTGATTTTCCGAGATCACACTAAGGTGCAGGGAAAAGAGCATACGCATGAGAAAAATCCTTCCTTTCTGTTTCTGATTTGCCCAGATCGCACAGTCGCAGGGCAAAGAGCATACACAGAAATGAAAGGTATAGATCTGGTTAAAAAAAGGTAAATAAACCGAAACCGAAATAAGCAGAGAGAAAATAACAGTAAACTGCAAATAAAGACTGTATACCTCCAGATCTTAAAAATGACGCAGCTAGGGCTACCGGAAACCTTTTCGCGTGAAACGAAAGGGGTTCCTCACTGGAACAGATGCTCCGAACACAACAGAGCAGTCCTCTCAGCCCGAAAGCAGTCAGAAACAGCAGATCTAGGAAACGGCAGTCAGATGCAGTTGTACCGGCTTCAGATTTGGATCACCAATGGACGCGGCCCTCAAATAGCTCTGATACCATGTAGGAATTTACAGGGTAAGTTCCTCAGAAAGAACACCAAAAGGACACCGCTCACAACCAGATCTCAAATCAATACACCAGTATTTTTGACGTGGTTAAAACCCTCAAAGAGGGAAACAGTCCACGGCCTGAGCCAACGTGGCCACTTCAGGCAATTTATTAATCAAAGAATGAAAATTTACATAAGCTTTCTCTCATAGACGGATTCCCCGAACAATGACCCTCCATGCGCTTTAAATAGAACTCATGGACCAATCGGGTGTCAAGCCACGGATCAAGTGTCGGTAATACCGAGGAGAGAGTGAACCGTCGGATCACTACATATTGTGACTGTCGGATTGTAAGTTACAAAATGTACAACGGTAAAGAAACACACTTTACCTAACTCTATACTAACTCTATACTAGACCAAGTTGAACTTAACTATTTCCTATGTGTCGGAATATCCTAACATGGGTCCAGCCCATCGCATCGCAACATAACTCATGGTAAAGGCCCCGCCCCTTTGTAATCGTCGATAGCGATATCAGCAATCGCTCATCGCACAATAATAAAGCCTCGATTCTTTTGTAAGTCCTCCATTGCAATACGCCAATAGCGATATCGGCGATCGCTCATCGGCGATGTATCATGTCGCTACCACTGCCTCCCCCGACTTGCGATATGCCGACGCGATTTGGACCGTTGATCGGCCAGATCCAACGGCTGAGATTAAAGCGGATCCTTAAGCCTGTAATTTTGCTTTTTACATGGTTTTTGGGGTATTTTCACCTCCCGATAGTGTATTTCTGCCCTCCAAAGGGCTTTCCTCTTGCAACTTTTTTGATCGGTGGAAGGCTTTTAGATAAAACTTGAAGATTTAAACAGCAACAATGGATCTTTGGCATGATTATAAGTATATTTGCAACCATTGAGAGCGTTTTGAATCCATTTTTGATCCTTTTGCATAGCAAAGCTAACAATACCCAACTTTTTGCAAAGGGTATGGGAAATATTAGTAAACTCTAGCACGTCTTGGTCCCTTCCCTGCTGCAGCATGGTCCACTTTATGTATTGATCCTCATAGCTTCTGATAAGGTAGTATTGCTCCTTGATGGCATCCCGGAATGAATTTCAAGTGGGTGCGGCTGAAAATAGTGAGTCTGTACTTTCATCCTTTTGCTCACAGTAGGTTTCCCACTAGTCCTTGACGTGGGGCGCTGCTTTGAGAAGAGTGAAAATAATCTTTTCCCGACTAGAAAAATCATGAACAGAAAAATAACCCTCTAGCAGATTTAACCATTTATCGACGGCATCTTTGTTTATCTGACCCTCGAATATGGGGATTTCAAAATTAACTTGTACCTTAAACGGTGTGGCGTTTCCAGAGTAGTTGTTGGAAGCCGATGCATTGCCCTTGGGTAGCCGCTAAAGGATCTGGGCAAAGTCGTCCATCATCGCATTCCTTTGTCACTCGAGGGCTTCTTCGAGCAAGATTTTGATAGGATCTCTTGCCCCCTCGTCTTTCTTTTCATCCACCATGGGAGGCCATTGGGATTTGCGAGGCTGGTCTTGCAAAGGTTCGACCAATTCAAGCCATAACTCCTTATATCTCGACCTCGTTGGGGACATGTAAAGAAAAAACATAAATATAAAAAACAAACCACTCTGATACCACTGATTCGGATTTAAAGAGGAATGCAACAAATTATAGAGATAACCATAAACACAGAGATGCAGCAGAAATAATACTTCATTTCATTAATGTAAAATACTGAAATATGCTTACAAACAGAAATGGAAATACACCAGCTAGGGTGATGATAGCTTATCTCTGAGAAGAGATGTGGCGGCTACATGCCTCTAAACTAAACTAAAATGAGGCTCAAGGGCCTTTTTATTAGTGAACAATAAAAACCCTAAACAACCAAAACCCTCACCCGAGGAGATGTAACACCAAGAGTTTATGGGCCCCGTTGGGGTGAATTGGACAACCAACTTCCCAGGGTCATGACTTGGTCATATTATCTCTGTTTGACGCGCATGATAGCCCATTGGAAAGATCTCTCCAAGGATTATGATGAAAAAGACGATTTTAGACAAAAAATCACTAGTGGTAGATTTCCAAAAAAACGTCGTTTAGGGCCTCAAAACGGCTCCGAAAGTTTAGGACCCGAAAAACTGCTAAAAATAGTAAACTATGCTACAATTAAGGAAATCGAAAAACTAAAAGAAGCAATGGTGGGGTTCCAAGTGGAATTGGTGGGTGGCCACCAATATCCACCTGGATCAACACTACTAAACACTCTGCAGCCACTCTGACTAGTTCATTGAGCCTTGAGGAGTTGTAGCAATATCTCCATGGGTCTTCCTCGGGCCAATGACATGCCTCGTGGATCCAAGGATGATACACTCTCACACAGTGGTCCCCCACTAAAAGATGTGGGTCATATGGATTGAAACTTCTGGTGTGGAAGGTGAACCTCTTGAATTCCTCCATTTCGACCTCAGCATGCTTGAGATTCTGGATCTCATACAACCCGATCCACAAAGGAAGAATGGGCCAAGGTGCCTTCTTCTTCCTATGCAGTATTACTGAAAACCCTGTCGAGATGTGGTATGCAACCTCTTGCATGACCAACTTGTCCATTGAAAACTTGATTCTTAACCAATTTGTTATGTTAACCAATGCCTCCATTTCTTCTTGTGACATGAAAGGAGGATCCTCTTCAAAGATCATCTTGTACACCAAGGTGACGAAGTAGTATTATAGTTGTAGTATAACTCCAACTGCACTCGGAGAAAAACCCGCAATAGATGTGCACATAGGTTTTTGAAGGTGTCTATGCCAAACCCATGCCAGGAAACTGCTGACAGGCACAGATTGCATCAAGCATGTAGGCAAACATGAATAGGTTTTCTTGCTAGCCCTTGGTTGGATGTCAGGCATTTGTTACTTTCCCCTTCAGCTGGAGAGCCAACATGTCATACCAATTGAAAGGTCTTCCTTTGTTCACCAGCTGATCCAACACAATCACCCAACTCTGTGGGAAGGTCTCTTGGCTGTACAAGTGGCATGTGAAGATGACCAAGAACTAATAAGCCTTCCGCAATGTCTTTGTCTTGTATACCTGGTTGGATGTTGTCATGAACTTAGACGGCTCTCTAACCCAGCTCTTCAAGATGTCTCTTGAGTTTGTGCCATTGCTGGGACTCGTGAAGAGTGCATCCATTGTGTTCACCGGTCGTGGAAAGTGATACATCTCTTGAAAGTCCTTTGTCGTGAAGGTAGCAAGTTTTGTTCCACTAACACTGGTTAACATCTTTGTCTCTAGATTAGTATGCGAGACAATCCAATGGATCATGTCCGCGCATGGAAATGTGGGATACCTGCATGCAACCCAATACAAGCCTAACTTGTGTATGTTGACATAGACTCTGTGGTCCTCCATATTCTCCTCAAAGGTGCCTAAAAATATATCATTGATGTTCTTCCATTTGATCTTGATCTCCTTGTCTATGAACAACTTAGTGTCTTCATAGATGGACAAGCTCATAGACACTTGCTTGACCACATCTCCAGTTGCGCTCTCAATGGTGTCATTTGACCCTGCTCTCTTGGAAACCGTTGTACCTGTACTGCTGAGAGACTAATGAACACCCGTGATACCTGGAGATAGAGCAACACTCATGGCAAGCAAAATTTCAATTTAAAACCAAAAGCAACTTGAGGACTGACATGCAACACACCTGGGTCACTGACTGGAAAATTTGCACAATTTTCTCTGGGAGGCTGGGAGACTGACTGCTAGAACTACGTAAAGCATAGTCTGAATTGCCAATGAGATGAATGACTGCTGAAACTACGTAGAGCAGAGTCCAGCTTGGCTTGCTGAGGACTGAAACTGCACAATGCGCAGTTTCAGTTAGCATTACTGCAACCTGAGAAAATTGCATTGCACAATTTTGGGGGCCAACTGAGGCACTTCCTCTCATAATCACCCAAAGAACACCCTGGGAGGCCAGTGTGACATAAGCTCTGCACAATTTTTGGGGGAAAGGCAAGGCTTTCCATCCCAAAAATGTGCAGTGCAAGCTGGGTAAGGAAAGGTCCGAGCCAAGGCAGCTCAGAGCTGCCGACAGGCGACTACAAATAGTAAATATTTAATGCATGTGTGAAGTTCGATGCAGACATGAGTGAATGAACATGCATGTAATTAGTAAGTGCAAGATTCAGTAAGATGGAAAAACAACTAAGTGTGTGAAGCGAGTCGCCGCAACGACGACTGTTAGTGCAAAAATAGTGTCATGCATGTGACAACAAGGAAATGCAATGGAAAACTTGAAACAATGCTTCTACAAGCTAACATGCATATATTATGTTTTTCTTTGGGAACCACTATGTAATTGTAGGCAAACAACTACCGTAATTCTAGGAGTTGTTAATATTAAAAAATTGTATAAGTAGAGTTACGGGGTTGTGAAAGGCGACAGTTAAGATCGCAGAGAATTACATTAACTTTGAGTCTGTAACAACATAATTTGTAATATCCTTTTGATTAATGAAATTCTGATCTTTTGAGAATTTCGTGACTTCTTGATCTTGCCACAACCCTGATCAGGGAGTTGGGCCCACTCTCTTGACCAGGTGTTGTTGGATATATGTGTGCATAGGTTTATTTCAATTAAGTTATTTATTAATGTGAATGAGTGTGAGTCTTACATTGATTTTACTCTTATTGTTGTTACAATCATTATTTTTTGTTATTCTTATTTGTTGCTACAGTTATTGCTTGTTGTTACACATTGTTAAGTTTATAATTGAATGTTCAATACTGGGTAGGGAAACTTTGTCTTGTATATAGTTTGCATGATAGTCTTGAAATAACTCGTAAAGCCCTAGGTTGACAATTAATGTGGAATTGAGTGAACTGCATGATTCATATTTGAACACCAACAACTACCATCTATAGGCAACTTGTGGGTTCGCCCATGTATTTGTTGAACACATGATCGAACATGTGTTATGCAATTAACCAACTTAGTCAAGCCATGGTTAAGCAAACCAAACTCTATTGGAAGGAAAAGAAGCATGTGTTGAGATACCTTAGAGGCACTACTCAGTTTCTTCTTTGGTACAGATAGACAGAGGAAGTGAAGTTGCAAGGCTTCACACATGCAGATTGGGCAGGGAGTCCATTAGACAGGAAGAGAACTTCAGGAGGAATTTTCTATGTTGAGTCAACAATAGTTTCTTGGTACAAGAGGAAGCAGAGATCTATGGCACTCAACTCAGTGGAAGCAGAGTACATGGTTGCAAGTCAAGCAACATGTGAGGCTATCTAGATGAGAAAGATTATTGTTGGTTTATTTGGTCAGAAGATAGATCTGACAACTATTCACTCTGACAAACATAGTTATATCAAACTCTCTAAGAATCCTGTATTTCATGATCGATCCAAGCATATCAACATCTGGTATCACCATCTACGAGATTGTGTGCAGAGGCGGATTGTGTTTTTGCAGTACATTCCGATAGAGGAACATGATGTAGATATTTTGATGAAGGCCTTGTCAAGAGTAAAGTTTGAGTTCCATAGAAGCAAGATTGGGGTAAATGATAAACCTTTTCTTCCTGATAGGGAGTGTTAAAAATGCAGCAAGAAAAACCTAATTTAATTTGGCCTTAATTAAATTAGGAGAAAAATTTGAATTTCAGTTTTAGTAAAACACTTGGAGGTAGTTAATTGAGGTGACATGGTTCTTGTCACTCAGTTAACTTAGTAAATTCATGTTGGAGACACTTGAGTTCAGTTCTACATGATTGATTACTAATTTGTAGCAAACTATTTCAGTTAATTTGAGTTATTATCAGCGTAACGAGTTCCCACTATTAGTAGAACTAATGGAGGTTCAGTCGAGGGTGTGTAACTTTTTTCACACCGAATGATCATCTAATTAAACTCATCAATTAGTCTAAATTAACTCATGCGTGCAGAGAATTCGAGTTACCCAGTTGAGATTGGAGTTCAAGGGCAGTGTACTATCAGTTGTAAATTATTCCAAGTTGTAGAGGTGGTGCATGCAGTCAAAGAAGGGCCTAAAGGAATTACGCAATTCTCAATGAGTAATTTCCCTAATTAATAGGGGGCTAATTCCTCATCAAAAAACTCAAGGAAATAGGAGCTTTTCAGGCTGAGAAATTGGCTAAGTATTGGCTTGGGTCAATCTGTGAGGCAGTGGGATACATTATACTAGTGCAGAGGTTGCTCAAGCTTGAGCAAGCATTGTATTTCTTCTCTATACTTTGATTAATACAATACAGATAGTAAGGGGTTTTTGAGTAGTTATTTTCCCTAGTTGTATGTGTGTTGAATCTTGATGCATGTTAATGATTTCTATTCTCAATCGTGATTTTCTTTCCGTAGATGAGTAGAGTAGCTTCAAGTCTTGTGATCTAGTAAATTTCATGAGAAATTTTGAACCTACATTAAATTTCTACATAGTTTTCATGACCATGACAATACCAGGTCCAACCCTAAACAAACTTTGACCCCTCTAGGTCCAATCTAGGGTTTTAACTAAGCACGGAGGCTCAGTTGGAATTCCACTGGCAAATGAGCTCAAGAATTCCTATTTGGCAATGTCATGTCTCCCTCAACGATGTCCTGTCTAAGGGCATAAACCTTAACAACTTTACTTTGCTTCTCTTTGGCCCCCTCCAATCAAGCTCCAAGTTCACAAAGTTGCCCAAGGTTTTTTCCCTCTAACCCTCTTGGCTCCTTTTCCCTAACTTAGATAATTTATCTTTAGGGAGAGGAATCTGGGCAGGTAACCACCTCTGCCCATAACTCTCTTTTAACTATCTAGAATGTGAAACTCTCTTTCACCATCTTTTCCCACCGTAATTTTTATGGCTGCCTATAAACAATATTTATTAATGAAATTTAAAAAGAAAAACATTTATGTTTATCACTTATTCATACCTTTATTTTAACTATTTAGAATGTGAAACTCTCTTTCAACATCTTTTCCCACTGTAATGTTTATGGGCGACAATAAACAATATTTATTATTGAATTTTAGAAAGAAAAACATTTATGTTTATCACTTATTCATACCAGGCCTTCAGCATGACCCACACCATGTGAAGTAACTGTAGCAAAAATAAATTAGAATATTTACAATTCACTGAGGTGTAGTATGGGACCAGTTATCTGTAATAATTACTTACAAAACTTTATAATGAGATATTCAAGTCACCTAACATCAAATGCCTATTGTATTTTAATTTTACAAATATATTTTTTAACAATTTATTTATAAAAAAATTATGTAAAGGTGTTAAATTCCAAACTTGGTAAAAATATTAGGTAAATTGTCAAATCCAGAGTTGGTTATAAGTATGCACAATTGAATTCAAAAACATTAGTTATCCCATAGATTTGGGAACTGTCAATAATGACTCGTATTGAGCTAGATTTGGATCAACCTTGTGTAGGTTAATTTTTTTTTGTGTGTGTTGGTAAATTTTTTCATAAATATTTTTTTAATTAATTTTATTTAAATCTAATGGAATTATAAATTTAACTTATAATATTTAAGCTATTTAAATATTTTACATATTTTTAAAAATCAATTTCCCCAAAAAAGACGAGGAGTCAGACAATTAGAAACTGAGAAAGAAAATTATAGGTCTGGTAGACTAATTTGGTCTCAGTGAACGGTAACCACCATCATCATCATAAACTAATTAAATAAATCTAATATAATTAGATTAGAGCAGTTAGATGAGAGCCCTTATTCTTTCATGTTGATCTTCCATGATCCTGTCGCTTCCTTCTGGACAAGATTCAAGGTAACCTCAGATACATCTTGGCAAAATCAAAATGTCTATGATTCAACATGAATCGCTACTTGTGACTCCCAAGTTTCATATTAGGAGCATACAACCAAAAAATTTCTGGTGGTTGTATTTTCTGGAATTTCAATGTTGTGGGAGTGTGGGAGTGTGACAGAAATTGATAAAGAATCATGATAAGCATGTGGAATGCATGCAATGAAAACTATTAGTCGAAGAGGATCTTGCTCACTTTTATTTCTCGTTATAATTAAAAATTCAGAAAATCAAAAATTCAGAAAATCTGTATGCGAGTCTTTAATCTTCGACAATAATTTATTTATATACGAGATGGGTGAGATCATAAAAGTACAATAAATGGAAGTCGTGGAATGGTTTGACAAGTTATTGCATAGTTTTTACATTATTTTCATATGAATAACATGAAATTCTACCACTTTGAGAGTTGTACTGGCATTGGCATTTCTAATATGGTTAATGAGTAATTGTTCTGTTAGCTATTAATTATAAATTACTTTCATAAAAACGACGTGAAAGTAATGTCATGTGGCATGTAGATACTCTAGTTTGATTTTTTGTTTATATTATTTTTTTTTATTTTTTTATTTGTTAATTTGAAATCTATAAAGTTGATATTAAGCTGATGTTTAGTAATGGTAAGAATATATATTTTTAGTATAAGGAAAAAACCTTAATTTTTATTCTTCTATTTTTATATATGAGTTATTTTTATTTTTAGATTTAACATTTCAAGTTTAATGAGTTGGTTTTTAGTTAGGTTAATATTAGTTTTTTACATTATGGTAGGATAGGTTTTAAAAAAAATGTATTTTGATTTTTAAGTTTTGTTGAGATTGCTTATGCTTACTATTTTTTTAAGTGAGTTTTTCTATTTTTTTGTTTTTTTAACATTTATATTCATATTCAATGACTTTTTAACATTTTTTAATTCATTGAACAATTTTTTTCTTTTACTTCCCACTTTTCAACCCATTTTCTATGATATCTGTAGCATGTTTTCTTCTTCCTTCTTAACACATTCTAATTGATTTTAAGGAGATCATGTTGTTATTCATTATTATCATTTTTTATTTTTACATAATTAATGTTCTTGGTGCCTCCATTTCTATTTTAGACTAGAGTATTTTATTATGTGTATTTATAGTTTGTCTTTTTTTTGTTTAAATAAAATTGTATTACCCTTTTTATCAATTGATCACATGCATACTAAGAAATTGATTTTTCCAAGCCAAGCAAAAGCTAACCATATGCAATATCCAAGCTAGCCTAACTCAAAACACAAGAAACCTTAACATTAACATTACCCATATCTATATTATTGTCCTAGTAAATGCGCTGACCAATGATCTTGGATCGCTTTGAGAATCATTTTTTCTTTCAAACACCAATCATCATGAGGAGTTATCAGAAACAAATAAAAATGATACAATGATTGTTTTTCTTTGAATAAATATATAGGGGATTTGTAGTTGTAGTTGCTTCTGTATTACTATATAAGAAGTGAATCATAACATGTGGAGAATAAGATGACATTGTATATGACTAAAGCCGAAGCTAAAAAGATCAATTTATCTAAAAACAAAATCTTAATAACAAAAATTATCTCGTTAATTTACTAAAAAATAATAATTAAACTTTTAAATTTTAAATTAATTTTATATATATATTAGTATAATTAGTTTGCATATGAACATTAAAATAAGAAATATTTATATGAACATTAAAATAAGGAATATTTAAAAAGAGAAACACAACCTTTTCCCATATAAACTATTTTGTCGTTACTTATCATGACCCAAAAAAATATAATTTCTTTTTTATATACAATTCACTTTTATATATCATTAAAATATGATTCTAAATATTTACACTTCAGTATTAAAAAAATTGTTTTAGAATTATTTATGTTTTTAATAAAAATATTATTACCTTAATTTTCATTGTACTTGCGTTCGTTCAAACTATGTGAAAAAACGATTCTAAAGCTTTCACGTTACGTTATAACATTTCTCTGCATGAATATGTTTTTGATGATATCAATCACAAATGTATCTGACCAATTTTCACTTAAGATATATATTTTTTAGTCAAGTGGTCTAAGTTTATTATAGATTATATTAGGTTTAATCTTGTTGGACGGTGTAAATGAAAGATTTACACCAACATTTAATTTGTCAATTGGGGTAACTAAACTTAGAAGCGTAGCACAATATATACTAGAATACGACCTCAGGGATCTGTCAAATAAAAACTAAGCTTTTGCAAGAAATTCAAAAGAAGCATCATTAGGAAAAATGAACACGACTATTTAAAGCAAAGTAAACAAATTGTGAGAATCTACTTCTGGTTCTCTTCTAGATTAACTTAACCCCTGCAATGAGTCTTCCTCAGTTGTCCAAGGGGAAAAGGAATGTAGGCGGGTAAAACCATGTTAATGTGTATCACTTTTTCCCTTTTTGTGGAAAAGAAGTTTTATAAAAATAAATGGAGTTGGAATGTTTACTCTTAAATTTACAAAATCATCAAGAATTAGGTGGTGGTAAAAGAAGACAAAACATGTCAATTTAAATTCAATTTCATGTCATATTTTTTCTAAAATTTAATATATATTTTTTATATAATTTATTCATTTTCTTTAAAAGATATTCATTAATATTTTACATAAATTTTTAAGTAGTCACAAAACTGGGACCCCCCATTTCTCTATTGATTTATGTTTTTTAATTCCAATTTCTTTAAGAGATGCATTGTAAACATTCTAAAGATTGCTAAACAAATTTAAAAATAAAAAGTAAGCATATTTTTTTTTTATTATTAAAATACTAGTAAAAATGATAATCTTTTGTATATATAAAACTATGACCCAAGAAACTACCTTTTCAAGTTTATAAAATCAATTTTTTTAATAGAAATTTTAAAATAACATATAACAAAATGTTAAAATTATTTTTTGAAATTTTTTAAAATATATTTTAAATTTTTTATAATAAAATTTTTAATTATGATTATAATAACATATTTTATATTATTCAAAATATAATATATAAAATTATTTGTTTAGAAATTCTAATTCTATTTTTATATATATTTTTAAAGAGTTTTAGCATTTCATTTAACTTTACATATTTAAACCTGCATATTTAAAAAAATTATTTATAATTTGTGAGTGATTAACCATAGTTTTTACCAATATTTACTATCAGTTGACTTATTTACAAATTTAGTATTTACTTTTTATAACATTATTTATATTTTCTAAACCCATTAAATAGGTTCACTATAGCTTTTACCAAAATTTATTGTCAGTTAGCTTTGTTACAAATTTAGCATTTATTTTTTATAATTAACAAGTATGAAACTCAACTCATTTAATTGATATTTTTATATTCATTTTTTTTTTATCCTTTTTCATTTGAGTACTTTTTTGCTTTTCCCATATAATAAGACACATTAACATGCTTTTAGCCGGGCCCTATTCAAAAAAATGTGATTCAAGAAATAGAGAATGCAAAACCTCTTAAAAATTATTGTTATGTTGCAAGCATGAAATTAAACTAGAAATCATATGGCAACTTCATTCCAACCAATCTAAGGAAATAATCAAATGCTTTAAAAAGAATCAAGATAATAATGCACTGCTTCTCTTAAAGACAATTCAGTCTTTTAGCTGTAAGAGAATTATGCAATAAGAACCAATATATAATTCATGTTGTTTACCCTGATCTTATTAAATACTTCCTCAAAATATTTTGTATAATATATGCAAAATTTAATTATAATGAAGAATTTTGTCAGTGTTTTTTCAACAAGATTCACAATCTTTCCTTGTGTTGATCCTCGCATTTGCTTATAAAAGTGCATGAATAAATGTTTTTCTGCAAAAGTGCAAGAATTAGTCTCATATAATTCAAGGGTAAACATAGATACATGTTAAGTTAAGTTAGCCATAATTCTTGCTCTGCAATTATTTCATCATTGCGTCCCAGAAATAAACTTTGTTATCTAGCAATGAGATCAGGGCAAATCTTTGTAATAATAATAAATAAGATACACAGTTAAAACATTCACCGTTTACTTTAGTTTAGCCTTTATGAAAATACATCCAAAAGCAATGATATTAAACTTAGATAACCAGAGAAATAAAATTAAACTTGTGGAATGAAATTGAAAATTAAATGACTGAAAAAAGAGCTATGAAATGAAATTGTAGAACTAGAAATGCACTAGTACAGGCAGCGTGCTTGGATTGGCAGTGTGCTTGGACTGGAGCGTTCTTGTACCGATCTTGTAGAAATGAAATCAATCATGGAAAGAAAAGCTTATGTAAATTGAAATCAAATACTTCTAAGCACTATGTAAAGAAAAATGCAGCAAAGGAAATTAAGAGGTTTGGGGCAACGAACTGGTTGGTGGGACCAACCACCCAGCTCGTTGCCCTTGCAAAAATTAAATCACAGTCTTCATATCATCAGAAGGAACAAAACGCAGAATCGAATGCCAAATACATTCATGTCAAAGTCCTGTTACTAAATTATAAAATAATATTGCGCAGGCTCCAGTGGTCCCCTCCACGGATCATCCCACTGGTGCGCAGCTCCTCCCCTCCTGCACAATCAAATTCGATTCCCTGTTCTGTGAAAAATTTGATGTGTATAATACAATTTTGGGGATCCCCATTTCGTATGCAGCCTTCATATTTATAATAGCAGCATTGCCCAAGTTTAGAATGGTTGTTTGAACTAACTTGGAACCAAAACAATGAAATTTGATTCCTATTAAGTTTTGTAGATAATACAACCATAAGCGTTATAACTGTTGATAGATATGCCCATTATGATGTATGATGTTGAGATACCATTCATGCAACAACCTTCTCTTTTTATAAATACGTTGCCTCCCATTTATTCGGATAAACCCATATGAGTTTAGAATTATGCAACAACAAGAGATTAGATGATCACTGGTTTGCAACAACCGATGCCAAGTCATGAAGTATTTTTCAAAAGGAAGAAGATGATGTTAACAACCTTTATAATTTGTAGAAGGCAGTTTTCTTGAATTCTGGAAAAAACGGATATTTTTAACAAACTGCCTCCAAAGAACTCTGCATATCTCCTTGACCATTACAAATTTGGGAACGTTGTTTGGAGGAAACCTGGTTTGTTATATTTACAACAATAACCTTTCTTAGAATTTTCTGGTTCAGCTCCATTCCATCGTAAATCTTGCCCAAAATTGACTGTTTGAAATCTGAGATCCTAAAATTCTAGAAAAAATAATCTCTTTTTATAAAATTGCCTCAAATACCCTTATGTAACTTTTAAACCATTATGAATTTTACAAATCTGTTTGCGGATCAGCCAATTTTCTATACTGGGATGAAAACCCATGTTCCATAATGATTCGTTAATGAAAAAGGTATTATATACTATGTGTGAATTCACTTATGTTACTTATTGCAATGGATCGAAACGATTGTGAATAACATAAACAAATAAACAATTTGAAAACACATTTAAACACATTGACATAGCCAAATTAATAAAGGAGTTCACCAAACTTTCTTGCTACGTCTCCTGGTCCTTTCGCTTCCAGTTCTGACCTCTTTATTTTGTCTTCAATATGCTATTACAGGTATGAGCTAGAAAACAGAGTCTCAAATAAGAAAATGGACATCACCACTGCATCCAGCTCGAAATTTCGAGTCAAACTAGTATAAAATCGACCATATTTGGCCACAATGACCTCCAGACCCCCTAGAATGAGCAAAACCACCTTTGCTTGCTGCAAAACTGCCTCTGATAAGAAAACCACTTCTCTGCAATGAAAACCGCTTTTGAATGTGCGCTAGTGGTTAGGTTGGTTTGGCACCTGCACAAGGTTAAATACAATTGGGAGGATTTGGTTACCAAGCTCCACTGCTTGGTATATTGGCTAGCGGACTTGTGCGAAGATGTTGTATATATATATATTTTGGAGAGGTCGGAGGTTCAAAACCTCCGCCCTACCCTTCCATTGTTGCTTGTGTTATATATGTCGAAACATATATTATATGCATTGTATGTTGATATGTAGTGCACTATGGTTAAGGTTGTTGTGCCATGTAATTCTAACGGTTTGGCAGTTATGAGATAGTAATAAATGTTAAGGGTCTGGCGGTTGTGGGGTTGAACTCAACCGTTCGACCCTTTTTCGGCAGCAAATCATGTTCGCCATAAATATAATATCCGCACCTTCCTAATCAAGCGGCAACATAGCTCAACCGGTGAGCATAATCCGATGAAATCTCAGCCTTTCTGGGAGGTTAGGTGTTCGATCCTCCCTGACCCCCAAATTTTGGGATTTCATGCCAACATTAGGCAAATCTAGGTTGCCACGTGTCAGCACTGGATTGGCCCGTATCAACCAATCAGATCATGAAACATCACCAACCTTGATGACGTCACCCTGGACATATGGCGCATTCCCGAGATGACACTTGTCCTGCTGACATCACCCTGTGTTGACCATTGACCTTTGACTTTGACTGTTTGAATTTGAATTTTCCTCATTTTCCTTAGTTTTCCTTGAAACTTTGACTGGCTTTAACTTTTTCATCCAGACTCGGATTTACGTGTCGTTAACACCATTGGAATCGCATTGACAGACACTTCGATTTGATTCAAATTTCAACTGAATTTGAAGACTTTGATCGGGAGGCAAAACTGAATCCATTTTAGATCACTCCTCCCCACTGGAAGCTTTTGGACCACCAAAAGTTGGTTTTAGTTGTCGAGTAAGTGAGGATAAACTTCCTTCACTTTTCCAATCTCTATCCATCATGCTTTACTTAGATTTGTACCTTTGAGTCCAACTCAAAGATACTCAACATTTCCTCGTTGTGAAGTCCTTATCCTCCTGTTAAGAACTGTGTCCTCCTATAGCTCATTGAGATACTCGAGAAAAAGATCTTCAATGGAAGGTAGTTGACCTTGCTCTTCGGGATCTTTAATCAACGAAGGCTCATACAATCACAATTTTTCAACATTTACAACGGAATAGATCTGCATATAAGCTGGTAGATCTAAGCGGAAAGCATTTTCACTAATTTTGTCAAGTATTTTGAAAGGACCATATCTAATTGGTTTCAACATTTTACCCTCCCCTCGCAGAATTTCTTTGCTGATGTACAACCAGACCTGATCACCAACTTGAAAAATATGCTCAACTCGATGCTTGTCATGTCGTGCCTTATACTTTGCTTGAATTCTTTCCAAATGTTCATGTACTGCCTAGTGAATTTCCTAGATTTGTTCAATGAAATTGGTCACTCTATCCACATCACTGTGTCCATCAACTGCTATGTATTTACCAAAGACAAAATCCAAGGGAGACTTTGGTATAAAACCAAAACAAGTCTCAAAAGGATATCTTTGAGTAGAAGAATATTTTGCATGGTTGTAAGCATGCTTCACATAACACAAATGCTCATCCCAACGTTTGGGATGCCTACTGCAATATCCTCGAAGAAACTGTATCATTGTCCTGTTGACCACTTCTGTCTGACCATCTGTTTGTGGATGAAATGCCGTGCTCTTCTTTAACTTTGTGTCCATTAACTCCCATAGACTTGACCAAAATTTCCTGACAAATCGAGAATCTCGATTGGATACAATAGAAGTGGGTAACCCAAAATGAACCCATCCATTTTTAAAGAACAACTTTGCAGTTTGTTCAGTTGTGACCTGTTTATTGCGTGGTGTCAAAATACACATCTTACTGAACCTATCCACAACTACATACAAATAATCATGACCCTTTCTAGACTTTGGAAATCCCCCAATAAAATCCATGGAAACACTTTCCCAAGGACGAGAAGGAATTGGTAATGGAATATACATGCCTAATTTTATATTACTTGGCTTGCTTGTAGCACACATAGTTCATCCTTTAATATATCTAAAAACTGTCTCATTCATTTGTGGCCAATAACAGAATATTTGTAATTGTGCAACTGGTTTACTTACACCAAAATGACTTGATATGAGAGAAGTATGTGCTTCTCAAATTATATTAACTCTTTTAGTGTGTGGAATGCATAAATTTCCCAAATGATATAAGAGTTTTTCCTTTATGTAATAATCCAATTCTTCTACCTACTTGCCATGACTTAAAGTTGCATATACATCCTTAAAATCTGTGTCTTGAGCATATTGTTCAATGTAACTTTCATGAATTACTGAATTATGCTTAAGTATTGTGGATGCATTTATGATTGGTCTTGATAAAATGTCTGCAACCTTATTATGTAAGCCCTTCTTATATCTAATAACACGATGAAATTGTTGTAGAAAACCCATCCACCTATAATGTCATGATTGTTGCAATTTAGTTTGTGAGTGTAAATATTGAAGTGGTTGATGATCTATGTGTATGATTGTTTCTTTACCCATTATGTAATGTTTCCACATTTTAACACTCTGAACTAATGCATATAATTCCTTACCATATGTAGGATAGTTAACTATTGTTGATGTGAATGTCTCAGAATGAAAGCATATAGGCTTTATGTGCTACATCAACACTGCCCCCATGGCATATTCACTTGCATCTGTCTCGATCTCAAATGGATTTTGAAGATCTGGTAGTGCTAGTACTGGTGCTAAACTGATCCTTTCTTTCAATGTGTTGAAGGATTTTTGTTATTTGCCTCCCCACTGAAACACCTGTTTCACACTTGTCAAAGCATGTAAAGGAGCTACAATCAAAGAAAAGTTAGCAAAACTTTCTCCAATATTGTGTTGCCCCTAATAAACTTCTAACTTTTGTAGCAGTATTGGGCTTAGGCCAATTTACAATGACTTCGACCTTGGAGGGATCTATATTCAATTCACCACCCCTACAATATAACCCAAATAATTTAAAGATTATAAGAAGAGATTTCGGCGTAAATCACATTCAAAAAATCATTGTCGACGCGTTTCGAACCAACCAGTTTGAAACACGTCGATAATGATTTTCTGAATGTGATTTACACCGAAATCTCTTCTTATACTTGTTATGGATTACAGAAGCCTCAATTCAGCCATTAATTTAAAGATGTTCTGCCAAATTCACATTTTGACAGTTTTACATAGTGATTTTCTCTTTTCAAAACATCTAAAATATGCTTTACATGCTTAACATGTTCATCCCTTGTTCTATTGAAAACAAGAATATCATCTAAATAGACTATTAAAAAATCATCAATGAATGGTCTAAATACATCATTCATGACTCGCATGAATGTAGCTGGAGCGTTAGTTAAGCCAAAAGGCATAGCCATCCATTCATAGAGTCCTTGCTTCGTTTTGAAAGCAGTCTTCCATACATCCTGTTCTGCAACTCTAATCTGATGGTAGCCGCTTTGCAAGTCCAATTTAATGAAGTAAACTACATCTTTTAACTGGTCTAAAAAATCATCAATACGAGGAAGAGGATAACGATTATTTATTGTGATTTTATTTAATGCTCTAAAATCAATGCACATTCTCCATGAACCGTCTTTTTTTCGAACTAACACAATAGGTGATCCGCACAGTGATGTGCTTGGTCGAATAAACCCTTGATCGAGCAACTCTTGTACCTGCTTCCTTATCTCTGCATTCTCTAGAGTTGATAACCTGTACATCCCAATGTTAGGTAGTGGAGCATCTTGTTGAAAATAAATCTCATGTTCTATCTCTCGCTTGGGTGGAAGCCCTTTAGGCTCTTGAAACAAAATATCATAATCAGAAACAACTTTAACTAGATCTGCTTTCTGTTTAGGATTACAGCCTTGGAAAGCATCAGATTTATCAATATCCTTTGTTTTTACAATCATAAGTAAAAATTGTTTACTTGAATTTACAATTCTTTTCATCTGTCCTGAATTTATGAGAGAGAAATTATCTTTGAGTTTATGAGCCCTTACAATATATTCAATTCCATCCTTAGTGAGTTGATACTTATTTTTCAGTTCGATAGAAGATAACATTTCTATCATACAAGTATGGAATTCCTAATACAATTCCACATATGTCCAATGGGACCATGTATGACTGAACCTCATCTACAAACTTTGACCCAATAGAAAAATGAAGTTTACATTGTTTAGTAACTTGTAGCTTTGTTTTTTCACATACCCACCCTAATGGATATGACTTTTTATGAGGTTTTGTTTCTAGACCCAACTTCTTTACAATTTCTTCAAAAATCAAATTAACTTGTGATCCACTATCAAATAAAGTATCAATTTTAGTAGTCTTGGAAATGACTCTTATGTGAAATAGCTCATTTCTTTTCCTCTCATCATTATCATTATCAATAGAATGTGAAGAAGTACTTATAGATGCCTTAGAATCTCTACCTTTTATACCTGTAGCTGTAACCATTTTCCCGTCACCTGAATCTGATCCCAAGTCCTTTTGAATAGCAGCAACATTCTTTCGCTCTTTACTCCCAAAATTTTTAGGCTTCAATTTTAGATGCAATGACCAGCAGTGTGCCTCATTGTGTCCTTCCTTATTACAATGAGTGCATGAAGGTTTATCCTTCTTCACATTGTTTGTTTTCATCTCCTTCCACTTAACTTTCTTCTTGCCTTTATTCTTGCTTTCAATAGGTTTGGATGATTTCCCAACATCATGGGTTACATTTTTGCTTCTAGGTTCTAGATGAGTTGCTTGAACTGATACATCATCTAAGCTAGTTGGATTAAACATAAGTATGGTATACCTCAAATAAATATGCAGACCACCTATGTATTTCAACAATGTTTCTGGTGAGTCCAATGATATGCCTAATGTTAAAGTTCTCTTATGGAATTGCTAAGGATAACTTTGAACACTTTGACCTTTTAATTGACGTAGTGTTTTCCAACTCATCATTGCTTGTTGCATATAAGCCAAAGGATAAAATTGTTTTTTAATAGCATAAAAAAATTCATTCCGAGTTGAAATGATTTTACCATGCTTTTGGATATCTCCTTGTGTCTTTCCTTCCCACCATACAAGTGTGGTTCCTCCAAGTCCAAGGCTAGCAAGCTAGATCTTCTTTCTCTCCGAAACAACTTTCTGTACCCTACAATATACTTCAATTTGTCTTATCCAATTATCAAGCTTTTCAGCATTAAGTTCTCCATCATAAATTGGAAAATCAAATTTTACATCTAATTTGATCAAAGAGGATTTCTTTTTCTTCTTCTTAGAAGGACTAGATTTATGAGAAGAAGAGGATGATGATGATGATGGTGATGATGGAGGAGATGGAGGAGGCTTTTCTCCCTTTCCTTTATCTTCTTTATCTGGTGGAATAAAAAGAAAAGGTTCCTTTGCTCCTTTGTCTGGTTTAGGTGATGAAGTGCCTTCATCTTTGTTCTTCTTAAACTCGCGATACATCTCTTCCACCATTGCACGTATCGTCATGAAACTATCCAAGAATTGAGATTCTGACCCAAGTGGAGTTTCATCTGCGATCCTTTTTTGTGAAAAGACCCTTCCAATATCTAGATTCTCCTCAACAATTTCACCGTCACCTCATCCGAGCCTCAACCTAGTAAGCATTCAAATCTTCACACAAACTTGTCAAACCTTAAAAACCTTGTTGCTCTAATACCACTTGATCCGTTAATGAAAAAGGTATTATAGACTATGTGTGAATTCGCTTATGTTACTTAGTGTTGCTGAGGTACTATCACCCTTAGAGTGGGATAGGGTCATTCCGTATTGGATACTTTTCCCCAGCGGAGTCGCCAATTTGTTGTTGGGAAAAGTATCCAATACGGAATGACCCTATCCCACTCTAAGGGTGATAGTACCTCAGCAACAACCGAATGCAAGGCTATTCAAGATTACTTCTTTATGAGATGTAAGAGAGAGGAGAAAGAGATCCACTAACCGTTATCTTCTGCTAATGATTGATCCAATCTTCCCTCTTTGCTGCTTGCTCCCAGCTCCTTGCTCTTTCACTGGCCCAGCTACACAAAGATCCTGCAAAAGCACAAGAAAAGGAAACTACAAGAAGCATACATCCATAATTGATTCAAGGATTAGAATAAATCAAATATACAAGCATCAATACGCCACAGAGACACATGCATATAGAAGAACCTCAAATGCTTTATTAATGGAAGAAGTAAAGTTTTGAGAGTGTTACAACCATAAGAGGCCCAATCCAGCAACACCTCCCAGCAGAAAGAAATCTCCTCTTCACCTCCTTCAAAGCAATCACCCAATAGTTCTATGCACAAACCAACAGCACCTCCTTACATTCACAAGATTCCAGCCTCCCTAGACCTCATGAGAGAGCTCTATATATAGGAGATTTGGAGAAAGGATGAGTCAGCTTGTAGCTGGCATGAAGTTGACTAGTGTCCTCTCCCACTTTAGTTATTCTTCAGTTCTTGAGTCCACTTGGAGGTTCTTGCTTCCACTTGGAGATCTAGACCCGCTTACTCATCACCAGTCGAATTCTCTGACCCAAGTGTCATTTTGGAAGCTTCCTGGGCATTGACACCTTGAGGAATGAGTCTGCCACATGTCCAAACTCGTTCAGCGCAGGTAGCTAGTGTTGGAGTTGACATTCAGCGCAGGTAGCCAGTGTAGCAGTTGACATTCAGTGCAGGTAGCCAGTGTAGCAGTTGACATGATCCAGAATTAGCTTGTTTTTGAGTGTTTTCAGGTGGAGAACTGATATTTAGTGCTGTGGTTTGCTGACCTTGTTCCTCTAGGGGTAGGAACAACATGTTTAGGGACTTTGGATCCCTTAGATTATGGAAATTTCATGCTTCATGCTGTAAGGCACAAAAATGTCTATAACAGTTGCCCCCTAAAGTATGAGGTCGTTTATCGGGTGAAATGATTTATCAGGAGGATCCGAAGTTCATTCAATCGCAGAGAGGTGACCTGTAATAAAATACAATACAATACATTATTTTTCATTCTGCTTTCATGATCTAGCTGAGGCGGGCATTCCCATGCTCAGCTTTATAAATTCATTTTGGTACATAGAACAGACGATCGTCTGATGGTAGACTGATAATTCTCTGCTGAAATTATCATCCTTTGAGTAGGATGATCATCTGCTGCAATGATGTACATGTCAAATGTCTTTATATTTCCTGAATATATATCGAAGCCCGGATGGATGAAACTAGATTTGGGGTCTTCAAACTCGTTCGATCTTCACTCTAAGTACAAGTTGATCCATGTGAGAATTGCGCTGAAGTCGAACATGGAAAGACATCGCTTGATTACCGGTCAATGATGTAAACCGTTAACAAGTGCGAGAGGAATCACCGATAATGATAATGACCCTCAAGGTACGACAGTACAATCCACGTGGTGTGAATAAAGGACTTGGCGTCGAACACCACGCAGAATCTTTCGGTCGAAGGTCATTGATGTATACCTGTCGCCGGAAGTGAGAAACTTGCCATTGAGGCATGCAAGCTTCAAAGTACTGAGGGGGGTGTTCCCAGATCAACTTCTTGGATAATGAGCTGAAGTCGACAAGAAGCGATCCGTCAAAGGAGGGCCTTAATGAATCCCACATCAGTGACACGGAATGGAGCTAATGATTTTAGTGGAGGTGAAAACAATCTGTGAAATATGATTCAGGGTGGCGATCATGGGTGGATGAAGGATAATGTATGGTAGTGGATGGGACACGGTTGACTCTTTCTGAACAACATCTCTTGAACATATAACAACACTGATGCGATGGATCGGTAGCATTACCCCAAATATGGATGGTTTGGCGAAGACCATGGTGATGAGACCGGTGAATGAAACAACCCAACCCGATGTGATACGGAGGAAAAGTGTCATGTTCAAGAGCGACTTGCTACCATTAAAGCTTTGAGGTTCTCCCAATTTTTCCCCAATCATTTCTGACCAGTACCTCTTTATTTTTGTCAAGCTTGAGGAGGATAACATATGCTTGTTCTATAACCTGCCCTTCGGGCAAGCCCATCGCTATGTTTTAACGAGCCTAGCGATAGGGAAACTCGTTCTCGTCTAAAGACAAGTTTGTCGCTATTTAATCATTTTAACGAGTCTAACGACAAGGAAAACTCGGTCCTTTTCATTTTTAGAGAGTCTGAAAAGGTACAGAAAGTTAACTCCAAAATTCCTTTTTCGTCATCTAATCCCTTAAGTCCGAAAAAGTATAAAACAATACAGAAGGGATGAGTTTTCGATAGTTTTAACGAGCCGAACAAAACAAGCGCTCGATCTTTTTGTGCAATAATCCCTCAGGTCCAAAAAGATTAAAATCTAGAGGAGGGATAGCTCTTCCGGTCGTTTAACGAGCTGGAAGGCCAAAACTCGAAAATATTTTCATATTTTACGAGTCAGTTGAAAAGAGCTTAAAGAAGACTCGTCTTTTGAGGAACGAGTGATGAACAAGGATAGCAGTTGATTCCAGGTACAGGTTGGAATTTTCCAATCACGGCAGTGTCACAAGGATGGCTAGGTGAAATCACTCTTCGCAGCTGTTCCTCAAAATGGGTAAACAATCATATGGAGGTGAACGATCGGCCAAATGAAAGTGGAGGTGGCAGGTGCAAAACACGACCAAGGCTTTTATGGTTGATCAGGTTACATACTTAATGGTTATTTACCGAGATGGGTTCATTTTTTAACGAGCTTGAATGCGCCAAAACACTGCTCAATCTTATGTTTATTTTTTAACGAGCATGAACTATGTGCTAAAACTGCTCGGTTAATTTTACATGCCCCTAGCATAATAATGCAAACGAGGCACATGCCCCTTAGACTCCAGGGGGTCGCTTCATTTTTTAATGAGGTTGACACAGTAGAGAACTATCCTCTTAACTCTTTATTTCATTTTTTTAATGAGGTTGACATGAGATAGGAACTATCCTCGACTCTTCATTTTTTAACGAGGTTGACATGAGATAAGAACTATCCTCGAACTTAGATCCATTAGAAAAAGAAGGTTTCATATTCCACTGTGGCCATTTCCGCCAGATCACTCGTAGGCGGTAGGGCAACAGTACCCATTAATTTGGGGTCTTTTAGGAAAATTACTCCGATATTTTGGAGAGAATGATTGCTTCCATGGATCACTGGAATACTTCCCGTAATGAATGATGGCACAACTTTTGTCGAAGTTGTTGTCGAACTGCTTGGTTGATCTTTCTCCTCACTGTTCGACAGCTGTGGATTTCTGTTCCTTGTCGAAATCAAAGTATCATTCTGTTGCTTAGAGTTCGACAACATTAGCACCTGGCACGAGGAAGTATTTCCACTATCAACCAGATTTTGACTTTGATTGGGAAACAGATCAGTCAACACAGCTGGATTTTTCGGACTCTTAAAGAATCTTTTTATCTCAGCTTTGTATGGACAGTCTCTTGTCCAGTGATCCTCATCGCATATCTGACACCCAAAAGGTGGTTTCCCTTTTCCAGGAGAAGTTTTTCGAGGAGATGACTCTCCTTGTTTCTTCTTCTTCCCTTTGTTTTGTTTCTTCTTGCTTCCTGGTTGATTGGTTTCTTTGCCTTTATCTTCCGATACGGCATTTACTTCCGAAGCAAGAATTTCTTCTTTTGCATTTTGATCCGAATTCTTACGGGCTTTCTTTGACGAACCCCTTGTCGATTTCGTATTTGCCGTGCCAATCACGCCGTCACCGGCATGAGAGTCACTATTTGATTTAGGAGGGGGAGGAAATGAAAACTTTGGTCTAGGGGCGTCAGGTATTTTGTCATAGAGCGTGCCGGACTGAGTATAAACTAAGTCCAAATACTGCGCACGAGCAATAACTTGCTCCTTTGTTACGACTCCCCCCTTGGCCACATCTTCCGTAATAGCCGGAAGTAACGACTTTATAAACCATTCAGCTAATAATTGATCGGGAACATACGTTTTCACCATCCTACGACGACGACGCCACTCATGTATATGATCAGATATATGGGTAGCGGTTGTCTGTTTGAAGTTGGTTAATATTTCTGTTCCCGTTTCATACCTTTTCGGTAATTGAAAGTGGGTTAAGAAAGTCGTGGCTAGGGAACTAAAATTGTTGAAAGAGGCTCTTGGCAATTCAATATACCATTTAGCCGCTGGACCTGTCAATGTCCTCTGAAAAAGGCGAAGCCTTATCGAATCGTCATTAAGGGTGTTCGACGAACACCACAGATGAAAAGTAATCACGTGATTCGACGGGTCTTCACCTGGATTTCCATTGAATTTAGGAATGTCAGATGGAAGTTTGTGAGGAATCGCTGGCCACCAAGGGGCATAAGCAATCGGATCGTTGGTTAACCGGTGTAAATCGGGTAACTCTAAAGTTGCCACGAATGGTAACTGTTGATTCAGGTTAGGCGAAGCGTAACCAGGGTACGATGGAATCGCTTGAGCAGTGGGTCTTTGCATACCAGCATAATGTAATTGATGTTGGTATGACTGATACGGTTGGTGGACTTGACCACTGTAAAGTGGTTGGTTTTGACCGTTTTGGATATACGGTTGTCCACTGTTCGCAAAGATCTGTTGCTCAGAACCTTGGTACACTTGCTGGAATTGCGGTTGTTGGTATTGTACATGCCATGGTTGTGACGCCATGTTCTGTTGCGCCATGCTAACCATTGGACCAAGGTGTGGGGTAATTGAACCCGTTTGTACTTGTGTCGTCCCACCAGTTGGCGATTGTGGTTGTGATCCATGGTCAAGCGACTGTTGCATTACAACCTGAGAAATCTGAGGTTGACATGTAACAGGTATCGCTTGAACTTGCGACACGGTTACGATAGTCGGTGTGGTTGGGATGTTCGTCACAGGTACACACTGTTGCATAGAATATGCAATCCTTGGTTGTTGAGGTAGCATAGGTACCCAACTACTTGATGCAATTCCAGTATAACCTGAATACTGTTGAGAACTGCCATATGGAAATCCTCCCGGAGGAGGTAATGAAAGGGCATACTGCCCCCCATATGGTAGCAATCTAGAACTCAGAGGGATTGTTAGTCCTTGAGGACTAGATGGCCCAAATTGACCTCCATGAGGATCAATCTGTCGAGTTTCAACATAAGAATTACCGGGTATTACTCTGGATGAACAAACTGGAACAGACCATACTGTCAAAATAGTCCCTTGGTGGACTCCTTCTAGCTGTTGAGAGCTAGTTGGGACAGCTGGTATGCCGGCAAACATCGTCGGAGTGACGGCAGGGACTTCTGCTGTCGCTGTGTCATTTGACACAGTCCTAGATGATGACGGTTGTTCAGACATCTTAAGTCTATCCAATAGATTGCCTAGCGATTCTACAGGAACTTCCACTTGTGGTGGATTAACTTCTGATGAAGGAAATAGAGTGACCCCGACTCCAAAATGAGTTGGAGTACTTGCTTGCGGATCCTCTGCGATTTCCTCTATCGCAATCAAACCCGGTGGAAGAGGAAGACCGTCAGGTCCGTAAAATATTTCTGGTGCCGAAGAAGTGGTTGCTTCGACAGCAACAGTTGTTTGAGGAACAAAACTCTCTGGACCGGTTACAGACGGAACTGGTTCAGTTAAACAAGTATTTGCCCCCAGACCAGGATCAGTATTACTGTCCTTCTGTGGCTGTTGAACTTCTTCTATAGAGGCAGGGTTTCTAGAAATGTTAGGAGTAACCGGAACCTCAGATGCAGTTGGAACACTTGTTCTAACTTTCAAAGGAGATTTTGAACCGGTTAAACGAGTTCGCTTTGCCCGCACTGTTTTCGATTCCGGAGACAAAGACGGTTGACTCGTAAGCCTCCGTGAACGACGGGGTTTCAATTGACTTTCTTCCACGATTGCGGATTACTCGATCAACTAAAATATTAAAAGGGGAAATTTGTGTTTCCGAATTGAATGAATTTTATTAGACGCTTTTAGACACAACTTGCTTTTTCACTTTTTAAGAGTCGAGAAAAAGCTAAAGATGACTCTAGTCTCCTTCGATGTATTAACGAGCCCGAAGTGACAAATGCTCGGTTGGACTTTTTCAGTTATAGAGTTTGAAAAAGGCCAAAAGAAACTGCTCTGGAGATCTAGGCAGAGGGTGTGCCAAACCTTTCGCAAAACCACAGAATACGTTTTACGGTACGGGTGGTCGATCTTCGTGAATGCTGTGTTCACTGCATTTCGATCAGTAGGGCGGCCGACACGGCTTCCTAAGGATAAAAGATATATGCCTATAGGGGTCTCCCAATATATACGCGACGGTACGTGGGAGCACAAGTCCGTATTAGTGCCACCGACTCTCAGGAGGAATCACCCACCTTCGTCGAGATCGACAGTCACTACTTTTAACGACGCCGGAACACGTCTCTAGCTTAGACCTCTATGTGTTTGCGTTATGTTTCAAAGCGTTGTTAGGTTCATTCAATATATTTTAAGTTGATCTTTTTAAAGTTTTCCTTTCAAGATTCACCACGAGATGTATTGATACAAATTTCTAAATGCAGTCTAAGATGAGAAGCAAGCTTTTTTCAATCTTTTCGACTTATGAAAATCTTAACTACTGAGGGAAAAGAGAGACAAAATCTTTTCACACAGATCAAAGAGCACTCGCTAATGCACTTTTTCCTTAAATCAACATACAAACTTATATGCAAAATGCAAAAATGCAGGTATTTCTTTTCTCTTTCTTAATGTTTGTGCGACACAAAAAGAAAGCTGTTGTATAACTTTGAATTCAATTTCAAGTGAAAGCAAACAAGCTTGTCCAAAATCAAAAGACACCTTAAGATTTACTTTTTTCGACACTAGAAATATATAAATTCAAACCATATGACGAAAGTAAAAGCTCAATCAGCTATGAACAACAAACAAACTAACTCTTAAGATCAAAACGACACTTTATCACAGGCCTAGATCTAAGAGGCCACAACAAGACTAGTTCACTTTCGTTATGGGAAACTGTAAATGATACAAGAAATACACAAAGAACAAACACAGTTTCTTTATACAACCGAGGCGGAATAGTGGAAAGGAAAGTTGGTTTCAGATAGGCACATTGACTGGTAACAGGCAGCAAAAAAAACAAGAGTGAAAACAGGGCAAGAAACAGCAGGAAACCCCAGTAGCTCAAGGCAAGACTGGTCCAGCGCAGGTGGAACACAGGCAGTTTGACCTTCAGTGCAGGTAGCCCCTTCGGGAACTGCGCTGAAATGCAGACAGCCTTCACACAGCCTGCACTGAAGAACGAAACTTTCGTTTCTCTTGGTTTCCGGGTCACAGATTGCTCAAAAATTCACAGTTTTTGGCCAAATCAGAAGCTATCAGTCAAGGACACACTAAGGGATGACAAGGAGGATGAAAAGCTATCACTAAGAGCTTATTAGAGTCCTTGTGGATCAGCTCTTCAAATCATAAACTTGCCCAGAAACTGAGCTAGAGTAGCTGCCCTCTACTTTGCATTTGAAAGATCCAAATGCAGTTCGATTCGGTACTCCCTGTGTTTATGAAATGAATAGCAAAAACACAAACAACCAACAAGATACGATCCCCAGTGGAGTCGCCAATTTGTTGTTGGGAAAAGTATCCAATACGGAATGACCCTATCCCACTCTAAGGGTGATAGTACCTCAGCAACAACCGAATGCAAGGCTATTCAAGATTACTTCTTTATGAGATGTAAGAGAGAGGAGAAAGAGATCCACTAACCGTTATCTTCCGCTAATGATTGATCCAATCTTCCCTCTTTGCTGCTTGCTCCCAGCTCCTTGCTCTTTCACTGGCCCAGCTACACAAAGATCCTGCAAAAGCACAAGAAAAGGAAACTACAAGAAGCATACATCCATAATTGATTCAAGGATTAGAATAAATCAAATATACAAGCATCAATACGCCACAGAGACACATGCATATAGAAGAACCTCAAATGCTTTATTAATGGAAGAAGTAAAGTTCTGAGAGTGTTACAACCATAAGAGGCCCAATCCAGCAACACCTCCCAGCAGAAAAAAATCTCCTCTTCACCTCCTTCAAAGCAATCACCCAATAGTTCTATGCACAAACCAACAGCACTTCCTTACATTCACAAGATTCCAGCCTCCCTAGACCTCATGAGAGAGCTCTATATATAGGAGATTTGGAGAAAGGATGAGTCAGCTTGTAGCTGGCATGAAGCTGACTAGTGTCCTCTCCCACTTCAGTTATTCTTCAGTTCTTGAGTCCACTTGGAGGTTCTTGCTTCCACTTGGAGATCTAGACCCTCTTACTCATCACCAGTCGAATTCTCTGACCCAAGTGTCATTTTGGAAGCTTCCTGGGCATTGACACCTTGAGGAATGAGTCTGCCACATGTCCAAACTCGTTCAGCGCAGGTAGCTAGTGTTGGAGTTGACATTCAGCGCAGGTAGCCAGTGTAGCAGTTGACATTCAGTGCAGGTAGCCAGTGTAGCAGTTGACATGATCCAGAATTAGCTTGTTTTTGAGTGTTTTCAGGTGGAGAACTGATATTTAGTGCTGTGGTTTGCTGACCTTGTTCCTCTAGGGGTAGGAACAACATGTTTAGGGACTTTGGATCCCTTAGATTATGGACATTTCATGCTTCATGCTGTAAGGCACAAAAATGTCTATAACACTTAGTGCAATGGATCGAGAAGATTGTGAATAACATAAACACATAAACAATTTGAAAACACATTTAAACACATCAACACGGCCAAATTTAATAAAGGAGTTCACCAGACTTTTTGGCTATGTCTCCTGGTCCTTTTGCTTCCAGTGCTGACCTCTTTATTTTGTCTTCAATATGTTGTTACATGTATGAGCTCAAAAACAGAGTCTCAAATAAGAAAATGGACATCACCACTGCATCTAGCTCGAAATTTCAAGTCAAACGAATATAAACTTGACCATATTTGGCCACAATGACCTCCAGACCCCCTGGAATGAGCAAAACCACCTCTACTTGCTGCAAAACTGCCACTACCTGCAACGAAAACCACTTTGGAATGCGCGTTGATGGTTAGGTTGGTTCGGTACCTGCATAAGGTTAAATAAAGTTGGGAGGCTTTGGTTACCAAGCTCCACCATTTGGTCTATTGGCTAGAAGACTTGTGCGAAGATGTTGTATATATATATTTTGGAGGGGTCGGAAGTTCGAAACCTTTGCCCTACCATTTCGTCGTTGGTTGTGTTATATATGTCAAAACATATATTATATGTTGTAGCTCTGATACCAATTGTTGTGGATCTAACCCAAAGATATTATGATAAGAGAAATAACCCGAGAATAACAAGATCTGAATATAGATAGAAATGCTACTTTATTATCAAAACCCTTAAGGTAGGGCAACACCATACATTCACTCCTTAAGGAAGGAGAACACTCCACAAGCCATATGCTGTTCATGCAATAATTCTTCTCTTCATATCTCTCCATGTGGAGTCTCTAGCCTCTATATAGGCCTCATACATACAATACCATGCATCATTACCATGGTTTCCTCATACCATCAAGTAATACCATGGGCCCATTACATTATTATTAACTACTTGTGGTCCCTTACATGACATGGGTTAACCACCTTATTTATTACTATGGCCCATCCCATTATTACATTATTACCTTGGGTACCTCCCTTGGTACCCCATATTATCCCCCCTAGGTATATAACATTATATGCGTTGTATGTTGATATGTGTGTGCTATGGTTAAGGTTACGGTTCCACGTAATGTTAACGGTCCGACGGTTATGATATAGTAATAAATGTTAAGGGTCCGGCAGTCGTGGGGTTGACCCCGACTGTTCGGCCCTTTTCTGGCAGCAAATCCTATTCACCATAAATCTAATATCCGCACCTTCCTAAACAAGTGGCAACATAGCTCAACTGATGAGCATAATCTGGAAAAATCTCAACCTTTCCAGGAGGTCAGGGATTCAATCCTCCCTGACCCCCAAATTTTTGGATTTCATGCCAACATTGGGCAAACCCGGGTTGCCACGTGTCAGCACCAGATTGGCCCATATCAACCAATCAGATCACGACACATCACCAACCTTGATGACGTCACTCTAGACATATGGCACATTCTCGGGATGACATGTTTCCTATTGACATTACCCTGCGTTGACCATTGACCTTTGACATTAACTATTTGAATTTGACTTTTCCTCATTTTCCCTAGTTTTCCTTGAAACTTTGACTGGCTTTAACTTCTTCGTCCAGACTTAGATTTACGCGCCTTTCGCACCTTGGAATCGTATCAATGAGCACTTCGATTTGATTCAACTTTCAACTAAATTTGAAGACTTTGATCTGGAGGCAAAATAGAATCCATTTTGGATCATATAATTTCTCTATTTTCCTTCACCAGCACGAAAAATGAGGAGGAAGTTGGCAGTCTGGAAACTGCTGTGAATTGGGGGTTGAAGCATTAATTATTCCTAAACATAAATCCGTACAACCTGGGTGTATCTTAGCTTATGTTGAAGTGTTCAAACAACAATTTGAACAAAAACCTCTTTCATATTTCCCTAGAGATGTGTCAATGTATGAAAGCCCCAAATTGGTGCAGGCACAACTGGTGCAGGAATGTTGGTGCAAGCATAGCTGGTGCAGGCATAGCTAGTACAAGAATGTTAGCACTTGCCACAAAAGAGCCTAACATTAATGACATTCTTACATTAAATACTTTTAAATTTAACAAAACAAGGAGAATTCATAAATCAATAATCGTTAGCTCTAAATGCCTCTAAATAATAACTTAATAATGCGTAAAACGAAAAATAATGATTATAGACACTTAGTACAGACATAAAATTATTCATTTAAATCATGAAAATGTGGACAAAATGGAGGCTCAACACTCCCCCATGTTGATCTTCTTGCATGTTCTCATGCAAGCCAAACCATAAGATTATAAAACCATGGAGGAAGGTATGGGAATGTTTAAAGATTAATGATTGTACAATTGTCCCCAACAAGTGTCAACAAAAATATTAGCAAGGAAATATTAAGATACCTGGTATGTCATCATTTTTTAAGCATTCATTAAGTCTGCAACATCACTATTAGAGTGCCAACTAAAACCATGTTACAACGCTTATGAAAGTATCGAGTGCAAGAATTTGCAACAACATCAGGTACGGGAAAGCAATGCTTTGTACCATACATTATGGAAAAAGAGTATTTCACCTTTATGATAGACATCACATACATGTTGTCCTATTTCAAATGAACTCCCTGCTTGTCATAGATTTCAGAGCTCTTATTTCTGTCCAGAGTCTTATTAAGATTCATGATAAAAAAATCAAATGTTTGTTGAAAAGGTGCAAGTTCAAAAAGAATACCATAAGATTCCTACACCTACTATAACAGTCCTGTACGTATGTCATGTAGTGCTTATTTAGAGGCAACCACAATCAACACACATTGTTGTCCATTAACACCTAGTGAGTAATCATCACTGAACAATTCATCACTCTAAATACCATAAAGAATTGGAGTTATGATACCAGAAAAGGGAAATAACAATAGAACAAGATGACACCTTCTTGGACCAATCAACAAACACTCTAAATATTGTTGTCATCTAGATGCAAAAGTAAGTTTCTTCTTCATCTAGTACAAAAAATTACCTTCACTAAGGGTACCACATAATTAAATATTCCTAATTTTTGAAAGATAGAACTCAAAGCATCATGCTCAAATCATCTTAAAACAATTTCCAAGAAACAAACTGATGATTTTTAGGGAAAGAGAAAAATAACCAAGTAGATATTAGTATGTAATTAACTTTAATACCACAAACATGGCCCTGCTTCCCACAGGCGTCTATAGCCTCGGAAGGGATATCTTTTAAACCAGTGAAATTCTCGTGTCCCACTTACTAGATATAGATTTAGAGTTATCTTATTTAATGTAAAAATTAGATGAAGGCCACTGTCCTGGCTTGGTAAGTAGCTGATGGAAGTGCCACTGACAAGAAGTATCATGGATGAATAGGTTGGCTCATGATGAGACCTTCTGTCTTCTAGCGTTTCGGTTGAAGGCCATTACTCTGGCTTGGTGACCAGCATAGTAATGTCATGCATGTTAGGTGCCATGATCGTGGTAGGTTGGCTCATCATGAGACCTCCTATCCTCCCCTAAATATTTTATAAATTATAATTGTAGTTAACTTCAAAGGTTACTTAATAAGTGGGGAGACAGATCTACTCCTTAAGAGTACGAGATGACGTGAAAAGTTTTTAATGACTAATCATTATTGGCTAGTTCCTCTACCCTAAAGACTTATTAAAAATATCTCAGATAATGACTGAAATATTCTTTAAGTTAATAATGCTAGTGTTCTCATGAATAGCTTATTATGATCTTTACAAGAGTGGTCCACCATAGGGGGCTCTCCAATAGTACCTTCTAAGGGAAATTAAAAATATATATCTCAGATGACAACTTCATTAGAGTGGTTAATCATGGTTACTTTTGCAAAATCATGAGGTATTAGAGTGAATCATACTCAACAAGATTTGTCACAAATGTGTGTGTTAACAACCAATGTGAATCAAAAGTAGTTTTAGTGGCTATGATTTGAAAGTCAAAATCCTGATTGCATTGTTGTAATAACTTTATTCATGGCATTTCTTAATTCCTCTATCCTACTCTACCCTAAGATGTGGAAGACTCCCTTTTAAGTATAGGAGGACTTCCAATGCAACCAAGTGCGCAACAAGAAGATAATCATATTCATGTTCAAATTTAGAAAATATATGTGAAAGAATACCAGAGCATGAGGTACCAACTGCATTCACTAATGTGATGCTACAAATTGTTGAATGATAAGGGAGGAATGAATACTGTTGGCCATCTGAAACCAATATTCTATGGGATCCATATACTCTTGGTCATTTTATTCATAGGCAACATATAGTGCATCATGCAAATCCTTCAATGCTCCTTGTTCATCCTCTAAAGTGCAGGTTAGATCAGGTTTGTGTTATTCAATCTTTGCTTCTGATGGCTTCTCCTCATCAAGCTTGATCCATAACTTCTCAGTCTCCCTAGGAAAGTCTTATGGTTCTTCATGATTTTCTTCTTCCAGAGGAGAAGACCGATTATTTATTTTTTAATAAAAATATTATTACCTTAATTTTCATTGTACTTATGTTCGTTCAAACTATGTGAAAAGACGATTCTAAAGCCTTCACATGACATCATAACATTTGCCTGCATGAATATGTTTTTGATGATATCAACTACAAATGTTTCTGACCAATTTTCACTTAAGATATATTTTTTTATTCAAGTGGTATGAGTTTATAAGAGATTACATTAGGCTTAACCTTGTCAGGCGGTATAAATGCAAGATTTACACCAACATTTAATTTGTCAATCCGGGTAAGTAAACTTAGAGGCATAACACAATATATGCTAGAATACGACCTTAGGGATCTGTCAAATAAAAACCAAGCTTTTGCAAGAAATTCAAAAGAAGCATCATTCAGGAAAAATGAACAAGACTCTTTAAAGGAAAGTACACAAACTCTGGGAATCTACTTCTGGAGTGAGTTAAGTCCTGCAGTAAGTCTTCCTCAATTGTACAGAGGACAAAGGAATGTAGGCCCCGTTCAAAAGAATGAGATTCAAGAAATAAAGAATGCAAAACCTCTTAAAATTACTTCTATGTTGCAAGCATGAAATTAAACTAGAAATCACATGGAAACTTCATTCCAACCAATCTAAGGAAATAATCGAATGCTTTAAGAAGAATCAAGATAACAATACACTACTTCTCTTAAATTCAATTCAGTCTTTTAACTGTAAGAGAAATATGAAATAAGAACCAATATATAATTCGTGTTGTTTACCCTGATATTATTAAATACTTCCTCAAAATATTTTGTGTAATATATGCAGCATTTAATTATAATGAAGAATTATGTTAGTGTTTTGTCAACAAGATTCACAATCTTTCCTTATGTTGATCTTGGAAGTTGCTTATAAGAGTGCAGGAATAAATGTTTTTCTGCAAAAGTGCAGGAATCAGTCTCATATAATTCAAGGGCAATCATGGATACATGTTAAGTTAAGTTAAGCAGAATTCTTGCTCAGCAATTATTTCATCATTGCATCCTAGAAATAAACTTTGTTATTCAGCAATGAGATCAGGGCAAATCTTTGTAATAATAATAAATAAGAGACACAGTTAAAACATTCACTGTTTACTTTAGTTTAGCCTTTATGAAAATACATCCAAAAGAATTGATATTAAACTTAGATAACCAGAGAAATAAAATTAAACTTGTGGAATGAAATTGAAAATTAAATGGCTGAAAGAAGAGCTATGAAATGAATGTGGAGAACCAAAAATGCACTAGTATAGGCAGCGTGCTTGTACTTATCTTATAGAAATGAAATCAATCATGAAAATAAAAGCTTATGTAAATTGAAATCAAATACTTCTAAGCACTATGCAAAGAAAAATGCAGCAAAGGAAATTAAGAGGTTTGGGGCAACGGACTGGCTAGTGGGCCCAACCACCCATCTCGTTTCCCTTGCAACAATTAAATCACAGTCTTCAGATCATCAGAAGGAACAAAATGCAGAATCGAATGCCAAATACATTCATGTCAAAGTCCTATTACAAGATTATAAAACAATGTTGCGCTAGCTCCAGTGGTCCCCTCCAGGGATCATCCCACTCGTGCGCAGCTCCTCCCGTCCTACACAATCAAATTCAATTCCCCATTCTATGAAAAATGCGATGTGTATAATACAATTCCAAGGATCCCCATTTCATATGTAGCCTTCATATTTATAATAGCAGTGCTACCCAAGTTTAGAATGGTTGTTTGAACTAACTTGGAACCAAAACAATGAAATCTGATTCCTACTAAGTTTTGGAGATAATATAACCATAAGCGTTATAACTGTTGACAACTATGCCCATTATGATGTATGATGTTGAGATACCATTCATGCAGAAGTATTCTCTTTTTATAAATACGTTGCCTCCCATTTATTCGGATCAGTCCATATGAGTTTAGAATTTTGCGACAACAAGAGATTTGGTGATCTGTGGTTTGCAACAACCAATGCCAAGTCATGAAGTATTTTCCAAAAGGAAGAATACACTGTTAACAACCTTTGTAATTTATATAAGGAAAGTTTCTTGAATTCTGGAAGAATGGATTTTTTAACAAACTGCCTCCAAAGAACTCTGCGTATCTCCTTGAATATTATGAATTTGGGAAAGTTGTGTTGGTGTCCGAGTATGAACAAATTATTCAATCTTGTTTCTTACATTAATTCATCAATCCGGGTGCGTACACTTTTCAAGGTAACACGCAAGGTATATGCAGGAGAAAGGTTACAATCTTACATTGACCAAGGGTTCGTGACTAAGAAATTAAAGCATCGTTGTAACGGTAATGGAAATTAAATTGTAGAAAGAAAAGCATTCACAACAACCTATGGAAATTTGTAATGGCAATAAAGAAAATACAACAAGTAAAAAAAATATACATAAAAAGGATACACGCACAACACCTAATCAGAAGAGTGGGCCCAACTCCCTGGTCAGGGTTGTGCTTAACTCACATATTTGAGAAAAATATCATAAGGCTGAAAATTTCATTAACAAGAGTTCCACTGTTACAAGGCTCAATTCTTACATCAGCTAGCTCTCCTCTCTATCTAAATTGTGTCTTTTAAATATACAAACATATAAATGAAACTTGAAACAAACTAATCTGAATATTCAAGATGAGATATGAGATACCTTTTCCATTATGATTCAGATGGAACAAGTCGAATTTGGTTATTACAATTGAGCAATTATGGAAAACAGCCGCAACAACAAATCTGCAAATATGTCCTACAAAGAACCTTTATTTTCTCCCAATACAAACCGAATTCCTGAAAACTATTCTTTGGGAAATTGATTTGGTTCGTTTTGAACAAAACCCATGTCTCAGATTTTCCAGATTCACTGTCATTTTCCCAAAATGTCCAACGCAAAACTGTCACTTCTTATGCCAGCGAATTCTTGAGTTGGAATATCTAATTATCTGTTGAAGACCAAATCTGCAATTTGGAAGAGATCTTTGAGGTTAAAATCATGAGTGAGGTTATAACGAATGAATAAGCCAAAATCATGCATAATAATAATTAATTATTAAAAATAAATGAGATCAGATATTATTTATCCACAAGAGCATAAATGATTATGAAATGGAATTATATAATAAATTATGGTAAATAATGTGATAACAAAATAGTGGAAATAAATGAAATGAATGTTAAGAAGTGGTAATAATAATGACAAATTAAGAGCCCAACATTCCCCCAAACTGAATATGTTGCATGCCCACATGCAACCCAATACTTCTGTATAAAGTAGGGGAAATAATGGTTTGAAAAATATGAGTGAATAATGCTCAGTGGTTTTTTTTATGACATTCTCATAAACTTTTAATAAATCAAACACTCATCTTATTTCACCTCAATTGTTACTTTCAAAAAAATAACGTGGAATGACATCTATGGATTAACATTTGTTGAAGCTAATGTAAGTTGAGCTTGTGTAAGTGATGTGGAAGGTGGAAGCCATGCAAGCTCAAAGAAAGTAATTAAAAAGTGTAGCAGGATTTCCTTCCCCCAAACTGATTAGTTTCCCTGTCATCAAGATTTCTATAGCACATCTCATGAGTATCCTCAATCAGTAATTCATCAGGATTCAAAATTAGAATTAGGCCTCTTCATCCTTCCCCAAAATAATAGTAGTATTGTTAAGCTAGGATTAAATAGATTTTGATTGGGTAAAGCAACTATCTTTGGTTAAATATATGAAACTTGTAGAATAAAGGAATGAAAGATTAGATGATACAAAATGTCAAATATCAAATATCCTAAAAGTTTCATCCCTAACATGTAAAGTAAATATTTATAACTCAATAATAGATATAAACCATAACCACCATTATCTAAGAACTGATTAAATATTACCCCATGAACCATGAGTTCTAGCAAACCTTATATATGCAACAGTGTCATTATCGGCAATTAGTTTTGAGAAAACAAGGTAACCAAGTATATCATAGTATTGAATATACTTCTATACCATATGCATGGCCACTACTGCTAGTAGGTGTCCATAGCCTCGACAAAGATGCCTTTTTAACCCATTGAGATGCCAGTGTCCCATCTATTAGAAATAAGTACATAGTTACAAAAGCATTTCAATTTACTTAGATGTCTACTGAAGATCATTGTTTAGGGATGGTACCCAGTTAATAACAATGCCATTCATGGGAACTAACAAAAGTGAACAAGTCGGCTCGTGATGGGACTTCTTGTCCTTCAGTTTTATGACCGAAGGCCATTACCCCGGCTTGGTGACCAGTAGTTGTAATGTCACTCTATTGGGACCTATGATCATGGTAGGTCGGCTCGTGATGAGAACTCCTATCCTCCAGTTGACTATTTATGTTTAAAATTTAACTATGGTTATTTTTAATCAACAAAAGATCACTTAATAGATGGGGTGGCAAGCCAACTCCTTAAGAGCTATGAATGGCGTAAAATGTTTTGTAGTAACTATTTTCAACTTAGGTAATTTTGCTTCTCAAATACTAATAACCTTCAAATGATTGTTGATAAATATATTTTACTTTGTTAAGATTGGGGTTTGAGGAATAATTCATTAGATAATGATGGAAAGATTTAAGTACAATTTTTTAGTCATCATCATAAATTTTACAAGATCAGGGACTTGAAAAATTAGGAAATTTGAAAGTTTCCATGATGAAATCATCTTTTCATAATTATTCCTTAAAAAATAAAATTATGTTTATAGATAAACAAAGATAAATTGACTACCCAATCATTATGTCAAAGAGGACCTAGACAATTAAATGTATTTCCCCATTCACCAAGTTAATGTCATCGTGCATGATTCAAGTTCCAATGTGTGTGGATAAGTGGGGGTTACGGATTGTTATGGATTATGGTGGTAATAATCGTGAGATGTATGAGTTGACATGAAATTTTAATAACAATGATGACATGACATCTTTGATATTAAATATAATACATTTTCTATCAAATGCAACACCTCCCCCCAATTAAGATATGACCATCCTCGGTCATAATTGAAACATCAATCAAATACACGGAGTTGATTAGGGACGTACCTAGAGACTTACCTTGACGGAGTATCAACATGCATAGAGTAACAGCACTAGGTCCTTAGAAAAACTTTCACCACAGAGTAGCAGCATCGGAGGAGTAACATCACTGAAAGAGTAACAACACCGAAGGAATAACAACACCGGGTACTCAAAAAAATTTCGGGAGTAACAACAGTGATGGAGTAATAGCACCGACGAAGTAACAGCATTGGCGGAGTAACAACACAGACAGAGTAACAACATTGGCAGAGTAACATGACCAGTGGAGTAATAGCACTAGTAGAGTAACATCACTGGCAGAGTAACAACACTGACGAAGTAACAGTACTGGTGGAGTAACAACACCGGTGGAGTAACAATAGTGATGGAGTAACAGCACTAACGGAGTAACAACATTGGCGAAGTAACAACACCAGCAGAGTAATAGCACGGGCGTAGTAACAACATCCAAGGAGTAACAGCATCCAACACTTGAAAATTTTCGGGAGTAACAGCAGTGGCAGAGTAACAACACCCAAGGAGTAATGGCATTGGCGGAGTAACAACATCCAAGGAGTAATAGCATCCGACACTTAGAAAATTTTTGGGAGTAACAACAATGGCAAAGTAACAGTAGCCAATGGATATGAGGAAACCATATATCGATAAGACTCAGGAACAAATGGATAAATATGGAGCAACATCATGAAACTTGAGAGCATCCTTTAATTTTGATGAAAGAACAAAATTTGTGACTTTGAACACATGAAAAAAAAAACATAAGAGGAATCAGAAAAGAAATAACAATTTTATTAAAAAACAATAAATAAATAAATAACTTAAGTTGCAACGGCTTATGGTTTTGACTACAACAATGTTGTTTCCTAAGGGAATATCAATCTGTTTCTAGAAACAACAATCTATCAATGGTAAATGAATGGAAAAATGTTTTGGTGGAAATGACTTGGATCTTCAAATGGAAATCAATTCTCCCTTTCTCCTATTATGAATCCATTAGGTAATGAAAAAGTCTTCATGTTGTTGGTGAGAAATAACAGGAATAATTTGTAACAAACTCTTATGATCAATTTCCATGGCACCTCTAAAGAATCAAAATTATATGGTATTAGATTTGTCAATAGATGTTGGGATGAAAATATATTATTTCATTATCATTGCCTTCAATAATCACTTGTTCAAAAACAAATTGACCTCCTTTATTCTTCTGGGACTTGCAAAACAAACGAGTGTCTACCTACACGACAGCAATGGCCAACCATACTAACCAACAATATTTTATGATTCCAAAGTCAAATGAAATTAAATTAATAGGGATATCTCCAATTGAAACAGGTTTTAAAAATTCCATGATATGATATGTCAAATTTACTTAGAACAACTTGCATAACAGAGTCATTTTCGATTTCCCAACTTAGACCAGCAAATTATATTTTATTCATAACTTTTCCGTTTGATGACGGATTGAACTGATTCAAATTGGATATTAAAGTAGATTCTTGTAACTATATCCAATAGAAATTATTTTTGAAATCATGAAGAATTGATGGGTCGAATATGCACAGGAACAGTCGGAAAAACAAAGTTTTAAAGGTGTTGATTTACGATAGGCAATCAGTATTTTGGTCATAACTTTCTCATACGATATCAAAATCAGGTGATTCAAATTTCATCGTAAACTATATTAAGAGGATGATATACCATAGAAACAAGTTTCAAAAATCTAGTCATTTAGGCCTCCAAAAACGGACTGTACCAACTCTGTTCCTGAGCTGCCTACTCGACATACTGTCAATGTTTTGGTCATAACGTTTTCATTTCAAATCCAAATTGAGTGATTCAAATTGGATTAGAAAGTAGAAATAAAGGGCTACTTAGGATAGAAATATGTTTTTAAAATATTCACATTTTGTTCCTAAAAACATTATTTTACCGACTGTGATTTCAGTGGTTTTATCAAGCCTACAAGCCCTAAGATATGATAATTTTTTTTTTCAAAATGATGATGAGTGTTTGTAGAAATATGTTTTTCAATATAATACATCTACATACACAATTAAATTCAAATATTTACCATTGATATTGATATACTCAGCAAGTTGCAGCAAACACAACTCTTTCTACATATAAAGAAATTTATTTATATACTTATTTATTCTATTTTCTACACTAACCTATTCTACCTTGAAAAATAAAGCATACTTACATATAAGAGTACTTCCAATGGAGCCATTTTAGAAATAAGGCCTCAAGTGTATACAAACCTAAATTTGAGAAATGTTTGTAAAGAAATACTAGGGTATGAGAGACCAACTTCCCTTGAAAATATGGTGTCAAAAATTGTTGAAGTATGGAGTGACATTGCGAACAACTGATGGAGTGGGACCAATCTTCAATATATCCTTTACTTTCTTGATTTCCCATAGTTTTCATATCATGAAGTTCTTGAGTTTCTAAAACAACTTGTTGATGCATACTAGAAGAAACCTCCTTTTCTTCCATAACTTCTACAATTTTTGGATTTGAAACATATCCAATCTTGATATAAGTTTTCTGCAATTGTGTATGCGAGATAGATTGGGTGGGAAGGGTAGGTAAATTTTTCAATTCAACACTGTAAGCATGTTGTACTGGTTTATTATGGTGAGGGTGTGGAATGAGTTGAGCAGGATATTGTGTAGGGCATGGAGGATTTTGATGATGTAGTTGATTGGGATGTGTGGATGATTTTGATACGCAAGCAAGGTGTTCTTGAAAAGATGGAAAATAATATGGATGATACTTTTGTGCTACAAGATGAGGGAGAGTAGTCATGTAATCATAGGATGAAACATGCCAAACTTGTGGACAAGATTGATGGGAGTTATATTGAGATTCGCATGGCTGCCCTAACACATGAGTATTCCATAATAGATTATGCAAGTAAGACAATGGAGAGGAAGTGTTTTGAAACATAAATGTACGCTAATGTTTCAATGGTTGTGAAATTGTTGCAGCTTCTCCATCTCTTGGAAATGTTGTTTTCATCCCAAGTAAGAAAGAGAAACTATCCATGGGATGCTCCTTTTAGCATTGAGGAAAAATCACTTCTTCAAATTCTGCTTGACTTTTCTTAACCTGCAAAACATGCAGTTGTGAATTTAAAGAGCTAATAAAATCAACTTTAAAATGTTCAAATAAATCATTGATTTCATCTCTTATATCTCCTATTCTTGTAGCATATTTGGAAAGGAAAGAAGAAAATTCTCTAGAATTCTTACCAGCCTTGGATATTCCTCTCGAATACCTTATGCATAAATCACAAACGTCATCATATGATAGCTGAAAAACATCACATTTTCCTATCAGATTTAAGATTTCTAAAATTTCATCTTTGATTCCTTTAAGAATGAGTGTTTTTAAGATCTCTTTTTCCAAATTTTTATGCTTTGATTTTTGAAGGTTGTATTTAAATCACTCCAAATAGTCCTCCAAGCTTTCATCTTCCCCTTGTATCATACTGAAAATATCTTCATTGGCCTTGCAATAGTCTTGGTACTTCTCCAAGAATACATTCTTCATGTCCTCCCATGTTTTGATGCAGTTCCCACCAAGGCTCATGAACCATCGGAGAGCTGCTCCTTTTAGAGTAAGAGGAAACACTTTCAACCTTTGATCATTAGTACAATAATCATATCCTCTACAAAGTACTTCAAACTCAAATAAGAATGTATCTGGGTCCTCATTATCCAAACCATGAAAATTTGGTAGAGAAGATGGAGGAATTATGTGCATTTGTGTCACTCCTCCTAGATTGCTAATAGGGAATTCAAAAGTAACAATGTGAGCCAAATCTTACCATAATAGAAGATGTTCTTCATGTGCTGCTTTGAGGTTCTTCCTTCATATTCTCCTGTCAATTTTTTAGTGGAATGGGTGGTGCTTACATCACCACTTGAGTGAAATGGTAAGATTTCTTCAAATTTCTACCTTTTGCTTCCTAGTTATTCAAAAAAAAAATTGAAAGGAAATCTAAAGCTCAAGACCTGGAGCAAGGCTTCAAAAGACCCTTCCCTCCCCGGGACAAGAAACCAAACAAGAAAAGAATGCACACAAGGAAATCTAAAACTCGGGACCTGGAGCAGGGCGTCAAAGGGCCATTCCCTCCCTAGGACGAGAGATTATTTTTTCCAAAATCAAAACAAAAAAAAATGCAGGAAAAATTTAAGCTCAGGAATTGGAGTAGGGCGTCAAGATACCATTCCCTCCCTAGGATGAGAGATTGGGCCTAAAGATAAAAACGGAAAAAAAAAAAAAAAAATAAAAAATAAAAAAAATAAAAAATAAAAATAAAAATAAAATGAAAGAGAAACAACAAAACAAATAAATGACTATGCTAAGGACCTGGAGCAGAGTGAGAAAAATCCTTCTCTCCCCAGGACGAGAGATTGACCCTCTGGTCGATACAGATCGTGTCTTGCACCTTGTTAGCCTTCCTCGACAACAACGCCAAAATGTTGGTGTTTGAGTATGAACAAATTATTCAATCATGTTTCCTACATTAATTCATCAATATGGGTGCGTACACTTTTCAAGGTAACACGCAAGGTATATGCAGGAGAAAGGTTACAATCTTACATTGACCAAGGGTTCATGACTAAGAAATTAAAGCATCGTTGTAACAATAATGGAAATTAAATTACAGAAAGAAAATGATTCACAACAACCTATGGAAATTTGTAACGACAATAAAGAAAATACAACAAGTAAAAAAAATATACATAAAAAGGACACATGCACAGCACCTGATCAGAAGAGTGGGCCCAACTCCCTGGTCAGGGTTGTGCTTAACTCACATATTTGAGAAAACTATCAGAAGGCTAGAAATTTCATTAACAAGAGTTCCACTGTTACAAGGCTCAATTCTTACATCAACTAGCTCTCCTCTCTATTTGAATTGTGTCTTTTAAATATACAAAAATCCAAAGGAAACTTGCAACAAACTGATCTCAATATTCAATATGAGATCTGAGAGATCTTGTCCATCATGATTCAGATGGAACAAGTCGAATTTGGTTATTACAATTGGGCAATTCTGGAAAACGGCCGCAACAACAAATTTGAAAATATGTCCTTAGAAGAACCTTGATTTTCTCCCAATACAAACCGAATTCCTAAAAGTTGCTCATTTGGAAACTGATTTGGTCTGTTCTGAACAAAACTCATGTCTCGGATTTTCCAGATTCGCTTTCATTTGCCCAAAACGTTCAACACAAAACTGTCACTTCTTATGCCAGTGAATTCTTGAGTTGTAATATCTAATTATCTGTTGAAGGCCAAATCCGCAATCTAAAAGAGATCTTGGAGGCTAAAATCATGAGTGAAGTTATAACGAATGAATAAGCCAAAATCATGCATAATAATCATTAATCATTAAAAATAAATGAGATCAGATTTTATTTATCCACAAGAGCATAAATGGTTATGAAATGGAATTATATAATAAATTATGGTAAAAATGTGATAAAAGAATAGTGGAAATAAATGAAATGAATGTTAAGAAGTGGTAATAATAATGACAAATTAAGAGCCCAACAAGTTGTTTGGAAAAAACGTGATTTTTTATATTGACAACAATATTGTTTCTCATAATTTTCTGGTTCAGCTCCATTGCCTTGGAAATCGTCCCCAAAACCGACTGTTTGAAATCTGAGATCCTAAAATTCTGGAAAAACAGTCTCTTTTTATAAAACTGCCTCAAAGAACCTTATGTAACTTTTAAATCATTATGAATTTTAGAAATTTATGTGAGGCTTAGCCAATTTGCTACACTGGGACCAAAACCCATGTTCCATAATTTCTCTATTCACCTTCACCCACATGGAAAACGAGGTGGAATTTGGTAGTCTGGAAACTGCTACGAATTTGGGGATTAAGCATTAATTATTCCCTAAACATAAATCCGTGTGACCTGGGTGTATCTTAGCTTATGTGGAAGTGTTCAAACAACATTTTGAACAAAAATCTCTTTCATATTTCCCTAGAGATGCGTCAGTGTATGAAATCCCAAAATTGGTGCAGGAATGTTGGTGCAAGCACCGCTGGTGCAGGCACAGCTAGTAAAGGAATGTTAGCACCTGCTACAAAAGAGCCTAACATTAATGTCATTCTCACATTAAATACTTTTACATTTAACAAAACAAGGAGAATTCATAAATCAATAATCGATAGCTCTAAATGCCTCTAAATAATAACTTAATAATGCGTAAAACAAATAATAATGATTATAGACACTTAGTACATGCATAAAATTATTCAGTTTAATAATGAAAATCTGGACAAAATGGAGGCTCAACAAACCTATGGCTTGAGAAACCACGACCGAGGGGCATATAAACCGTCAAAATCACCTAGGGATCGCATAGGTCCGCAGCCACACCAATCGTTAATATGACTGGATTTTTGGTCATGGAATTTCGAATTGGTGACCTTCACATCACGAAATGACTTAACAATACACCCCATCACTATCTATGCTATGCTCAGTGGGCTCACTCAAGATATTTTAATTAATATGTATTTTTCTTTTTTTTTTCTATCATGGAAAATCAGGGTAGGTCCACCCAAAGGGACCACACCCCGACCAAACTATTCCAAGCATAACGCTAAAGGCATCAAGGAGAACTAGACCTCTGACCTCCCAATAGCAAAATACTTTAGCAACCAGACCTTGACCAATTGAGCTAACCCTCAAAACTTAATTAAAATACATTTATTTTCAAAAAAATATATATGTATTCAAAACTAGAATAATTAATATTATATTAATATAATATGATTGAATATTAAGATCTATATTTATGTTGGTAAATGCCCTCGCCTAAGCCATAATATAACTTACATTATAATGCTTTTCTTTTAAACACAGAGATGAAAACCATTATAACTCGACATTGCTTTTGATGAAGCGATGTGTGATGCAATGATATGATGATAAAGTGTGATATGTTATAATCTTAAAATTTTAAGATTAAGGTTGTCGAAAAAAAACAAATTTCCCCTTTGTTATGTAATTTGATTAAAAAATGGAGTTCCTTTTTATGGAAAATAGTTGTGCTTTATGGTTTTAATGAAGTCACCAAACGAATGATTTGAATGGACCTCTTGACTTTTAGATTATTTGATTATTTTAGGTAAACTTTGAAATGCTTTGCTATTCTTCAAATTTTCCTACGTACAAAAAAAATTGCAACAAATTAAAAGTTAGAATTCCAAAAACTGCAACACAGCGAATCATATGCAATACACTTCAACGTCACAAAGTTTCAAACATCATAGAAATTACAAACTTGGATTTTGAAGTTGTGGCAAAGAAGAAACCAAAAATGTGACATGTTGCACCTTAGCAAGATTGCAAAAAAAGTGAAACTACAATGAGGAGAGGCCATCATTGGACATCAAAAGTCTCCATAAAAGTGTATCACTTGCCATAGAAAATTTCTACAATGTGACATGTATAAAACGAAGAAAATGGAAAATCCATTACTAGAAGATGTATAGATTCTAACCATGTGATGCATCACAATACTTGAAGTCTTAAAAGGCTAAAATATGGACATGCTTTAGTGAAATAAGCATGCACATTGTGGGGCATTGCGGTAATATAAACGAAGACATATTACACCATTGGGAATTTTCCAAGGATGTGTAATGCACTAAGCTAAGAATTTAAAAATTACAAAATCATGTTAATAGAAGCTTGAGAGGCTCGCAAAACATCCAAATTATAAAAAAGTTCCACATGCTTATAAAAAGGCACCATGGTAGCTTTATTTCACATTTAATTTTTCCAAGCATTAAAATGGTAAAAATATTGTTATTATAAGTTAGTTTGTTAATTTTTTTTGGTTGAAGATTTCTCTATTTTAAAAACGAAAAAAAGAAAAATGACACAATAGCAAAACTTATATCCATTCATTGTTAGTTGTTTGTTGCAATTACACAAAAATATATATATTAATGCTTACTTTAGAGTTGGTCGGGTTTTGTTGGAGATTATTGAAATATTCTCTCAACTTTTATCTCCAAATTTGGAATAGGTTGGATCACACAACACCTATTTAAAACGTATTGTATTTGAGTTTGTAAATGCAATAATAATCACAAGTGTGATTTCTTTATGTGTGAAAGATGGCTACTCTCCAAATATCTAAATTTGGAATAGGTTGGATCACACAACACTTATTTAAACGTATTGTATTTGAGTTTGTAAATGCAATAATAATCAAAAGTGTGATTTCTTTATGTGTGAAAGATGACTACTCTCCAAATATCTAAATTGGTATCAAAGCTAGTATGGGTTTAAATCCCTTACAGGAGGGCCCAAGAGAATAAGAGATAAATAAATTTTAATCCTATGTACGTATGTAAGATTAACTTAGTGTAGTATGTGACAATGGATTTTGTCTCATTACTAAAATGTGGTGTTTACTTGTAGTCAACTAAAGCCTGAGCATAACTATTTTTTGTTTTATATCACATGATATTTTGCTAAGGAAATTGTGGCCCAGTAATTTTTTATAGTGAAAACAATCATATCCTTGTTTGGAGCTACATGAAAGACCACTACAATGCTCAATCCACATCCTCCTCTCTTTGATCGTATTTGCGACCTTGGATGAAAAGCCCCTTTGGTCACTTGGTTTGAATTTGGATGATCGCCTTTGTCTTGTTCTCTCTATGAGCATATTGCAAGCTGAGTTATCATACCCATGGTGGAGTCTAGTGGGAATGTGGCATGTGTATACTGCTACAATTTGATGTGTTTACTACTTATGTGGAATGTGAACTTGCAAGCAAGTATAGTGATATCTTCATAGCTCTGTGGTTGACAATCAACGTGGGAAATCATTTTGTTGAGCTTCTTAGACAAGCTGTTGTAGCAGTCCAGCCCCGCTGATCCGGATGAGCTCCTCCTTCACTTTGAAACCTGCATCCACTAACAATCAAACGATTAAATAGCACTTGATAATCTCATAGAATAAAACATATTTAACACATAGACCAAGGAGTACATGAAACAACTCATAAATAACAAGTTATTGAGAAGAATGGACTCATTTGCATTAATAGGAAACAAAAGGAACAATTACAACCTGAGCCTTGGTGTTGTGCAAGTCCCTCCCAGGGTCCATCAAGAGTTCTCCTTTACTTTGACAAAGCTCACCCACTTCCAAATAGAACAAGCAAAAATGGCAATCTCTCCTCACAAGCTTCTAAATGGGAGTCCTAATTCCTGCAGCATCTACCCTTAGAAATGTTTAGCTTCCAACCTCTCCTCCTTCTGGCCCAATGCCTGTATTTATAGTGTTCTAGAGGAAGTTATTCAGGTCCACCATCAATGGGATAATCCCCTCTTTGGATGGGATAGCTCCCTCATTGATGGGATAAGTTCCTCTTTGGTAGGGGTACATGAACCATCTGGAGGCGCTCAATACACGTCGAACAACCTTCTAGAATGCTCTAGAAATGACCACAAGTAACTTTTTAAAGATGAAACTTGCGCATTTTGACCTTTACAGGGGGACGCACCTGCCCCTTTACATACAAAGTGTACAAGTACGCAGCTTTTGTGAACATTGGGTGCGTACCCGCAGGTAAGGTTGAGAGAACCTGCGTACCCAGAGATAAATACATTTATAAAGACTTTCTCTCTTTTTGGAGTTTGACATAGAGAGCAGAGGCATAAGACTTGCCCAGGAGGATAGCATGACTGTTGATAGAGCTATACTAACTGTAAATAGCCATGGTGACATTTTTTAGTGTAACAGATTTCCCCCTAAAGTGCGAAGCCTGTAATAGATTAGGGTTTTGTATTATCTAGGAAGGGTGAAGCGCTTTATCATTTCAAGGATTATCTCGTGGAGAGCCTGGTCAGAACCTGCAATTTTCAACACAAAATACATGTATCAGATTATATCATCACTGAAGTAGGCATTCCCATTCTCAGATCAAAACTTTAACTAACAGACTAACTACTCTGATACAGGAATGATCTTGTAGTACATCACAATCATAGACTTTTGTAGACACAGTATGGGCGCAGCCATCTGTTTATGATTAGTCTACTTAGATAATGAATACAAAACTCCTCGCAGCCTGGATGGTGGGAACTAGATCCAGGGTCTTCATTTCTACTTCCCGAATTGGTACGATTCTAGCCATGCGAATAAATGAGTTGATGTCGAACATGGTAGAAACCACTTGATTACCAGTCGATGATGTAAACTATTAACAAGTGTGAGAGAGACCACCAGTAATGTCAATGGTTCTCAAAGTACCCAGTACAATCCATGAGATGTGAATGAATGAGTTGATGTCGAACATTTCACGGAATCCTTTGATCGAGAGTCAATGATGTAAACTGACGTCAAAGGCGAGAAACCTGCCATTGATGCATGCAGACTTCAAGGTACTGACGATTTCTAAGTCATCTCTCTAGATAATGTGTTGATGTCGATAGAAAGCGACCCGTCGCAGGCAAGCCCACAACACGAAATCATTGTTCAAGTTGAAGAAATGTTGCTGTAAGGACTGACTCAGAGATGGTCAAATGGATGACAAGTATTTTGCAGATGAAAGTTTTGCTTGCAGACCTCTTGAACACATAACGACACGACAGATGGCTTGGTGATGAATGACTCAAAGTTAATCCCCGGAACCCGGCTGAAGACTTTCAAAGTGGTTTGATCAACTGTGAGGTAAAGGATTTCCCAACCCAGGTGAATGAAAAGTGTCGTGTTCAAGAGTGGTAATAAAGTTTCTTCTGAGACAAAAGATAACAAATAGGCTCATCCTTCTCTCTTTTCCCCCACCATTTCTGGCAAGTACCTCTTTATTTTTAACAAGCTTGAGGAGGATAACATATGCTTGATTATAAGCTCATCCTTCGGATGAGTCCAACCTAGTTTTGATTCGAACCCTAGGAAGGAGTGGTTCGTTCCTGTTTGTAATTGAACAGGTCCTTTACTCTGAAGTTTTAACGAGTCAAGTATAGGAGAAACTCGGCGTTTTTCAATTTTAGAGAGTCTGAAAAACTTAAGAAGACTCCAAGTTGAACTTTTTCGTAGATTTGTGTCCCTCAAGCCCGAAAAAGTATAAAATAATACATGGGGGAACCGCTTGATCTTGAGACCAAGGAGTACTTTCATAATTAGTGTCACTGACCTGAAAAGTAAAAAGCGATCAAGGACACGTCGTTTTATTTCCAGTATCGATTTTGAAACGACAAAAACCCGGTAACCTTTTCCTGTTTTTACGGTCAGAAAAGGGCTATAAGGGGACCGTCTTTTAATTCCGTTTTAACGAGTGTAAAAGAAACGCTCGGCAATCTTTTCATATTTTAGGAGTCAGAAAAGGGCTTAAAAGATGACTCTGATATTTTGGTTCGTGAAAAATGACAATTTTCCCTCTAAATCCCTTTGTCCTGCACAAAAACGACACATTACTCATACCTGTTTAAGATAGGCAAAAATACATTGAAAAATATCCTTCCATGGTGAAAAATGAACAAACCTAGCATTCATTCATCCAAAAAACCTATAAAAAGACTTTTTACCATGTCATTTTTACCATTTTACTGTTGAGGTTGAAAAAAGGGCTTTTGGCAAGAAACTTCCCGTGGTCGCTGCGGAGAATCCGACCGTCAGAATCGAACGCCGTCTCTTCCAGGTATTTCACAACATCCTCCTCTTCAATTTCATCCAATTAAAATTTTGTTTTAGGTTTTAGTTTTGGTTTTTAGGGGGTTTTAGGTTTTAAAATCCACTCTGCGGGGTACGCAGGTGCCCTAAGGGTGACATGCGTCCCCCGACCTTTTCCCACACAGGAAAAAGGTCGGGGTACGCAGCCCACCTTCAGGTCAGCTACGTCCCGACGCTCTGTGTCCTAAACGCGGGGTGCGTCCCCCGCGAAGGGCGGAATTTGAAACCCCAAACCCCAAAAATAACCATTTAAAGTTTCCCAAACTAATTCTAATCTTTATTTCTTGGTGTGTAGGGCACTCACCATGTTGGATTGGAGAGAAAGAGAGCACGAGGACATTGATTTAGCCGCAATTAATCACCAACCTTCCATTGATGCCCTAAAAGCATGTGGACTATATAAATACTGGGCCATACCTGGCATGAGGGCTCAGGTGAGATTCTTGGAGTGGCTGGTTGAGAGATGGAACATTCATGAGCAATGCTTTTACATCGGAGGGCACCAGCTCGAGATAGAGCCCTCTGACATATACTTTCTCACTGGCTTGCCAAATAGGGGCGAGCAACTCAATCTAGCCGGGACTAGGCCGGGTGGCCAATCCCTCGCTAGTCTCCGGGCAGACTGGTGCATACCCAATCAACACCATGCGAAAGGCGTAGAAATCAAATACATCTCTCGGCGTGAACTCAAGGTTATAGCTTTCACGGTTACCAGAATTTGCGGTGCAGCCGCTTTACATATTGCCACCGGGTCCCAAATGCAGATGGCGATTGACTGTTTCCGAGGCACCATCTTCAACTGGTGCGATGCTGTGTCGGCCAATATGAAGGGCCAACTGACTAGGGAAAAGAACGGACAACTGAAGACTTTTGGATATGGGCCTCTAGTTGTGAGCTTTGCCTTAGAGAGAGTTCTGATGCTGATCCCTCAGCAACTCACTGTTGATATCTTGGGTCCTTGGGAGCCAAAGCTGATACGATGGGTTACGGTGATGGCCCGGCATCCGGACGAGGGCGCGGCAGTTGTTCGATTCCCTGATGGTTATTTTCACTGGTTAGAGGACCAGGTTTTTGCGATCCAGGACTTTCCGTATGCCGGAGTAGATTTTCGAGGTGATCCGGACATGGTTCTTCCACAGGGAGAACAATGGGATGACAGAGGTACTTTATTTTTCACAAGTTTTGAAATTATATATTTTTTTGTTTTTTATATATATCGTCTCAAAACTGACAATAAAAATTTTCAAAATGCAGATGTTGGTCCACAGCGCCCAGCCAACCTCCGGCCTTTTGAGAGGAGACATCCAGTTGCACCGGTACCGGCTCCACAGGACGCAGCTGCAGAGTCACTAGCTGAGTTGGAGCAGGATCTAGAGCGTGTGACGGTGGATATACCTGAGACTACCATAGATGATATTCCTATCAGACTTCAGCGCTATGTAGTCGCAGTCCCTGGACCGTTTAGGAGGTTTTTGTGTAAGGTAGCCCGTGCAGTGGTGTCATATAGGGAGCACCATCAGTGATTGGCTCGTCACTTTTGTAGACACATATGACATTTTTGGCTTTTTGTACTTATCATTTTTGCCGATCATAAGGTGTTTTTCAACCTATGATCGAAGACGATGTATATTTTTTGACACACTCCTATCTATATATATATCACTATTACCGACTTATCTTGTTTAACATATGTGATGAAATGTTTTTAAATTTACTTGCATGATTATTGTAAATGTCTGTCCAACATTCGAGAAGCAATTGCATCTGCTAATGTATTTAAAGACCTCGGAATATGTTGATATTCAATGTAATCAAATTCACGTTCCAAGAGACGCACTCTCAAAAACAACCTTAATAACACAGGATTTCTAAAGGCATATACTCTATTAAGCTATAATACAACAAGTTCAGAATCTAACCTCACTATCAAACGTCGAATTCCAAATGAAATAGATTCGGATAATAATTCAACCACTGCACTGTATTCTGCAATGTTGTTCGTTGTTTGACCGAGGCTTACCCCATGCATAGAAACTAACTCGTCAGAGGGCGAATAGATAACCCAAGCTGCGGAAGAGATATTCCGTGTACTACGACAAGCACCATCAGCAAATCTGATGTATGTTTGGAGAGGCGTCGACATCTGCAATATCAAGAGTAAAACCAAGATAAGCCAGAATAACGACGAAAAACACACTCTCTAAGCTAAGCACACTAACCAAACTAACAAACATACTAGCTAGAAAGAAAACCTAACCTAACTAAAAATTCTCCATACCCACCATTTAAGCATAATACCTCTTTAGGTAAAGTCCATTTCTGGGTTTACCCAAAGAGTCCCCATCAAAATCTACCAGCTCATAAGCCCCTTTTGCGAGCTTTCGCTTTACAATGTAGGGTCCATGCCACATAGGAACGAATTTTCCAGCACCTAGCTTATCGTTAGCTTGATCATATAATAGCACTAGGTCTCCCTCCAAAAAACTTCGAGGGGTCACATTTCTATCATATTGAGCTTTCATTCGCTTCGCGTGAGTCTCGATTGCCAATGCAGCGTCACGTCGAGTTTCATCTAATTTAGCTAAGTATAATAAACGCTTCTCCTCTTCGGAAGTAGCTGGAAGTAATTCGACAGCCATTTGAAGTGATGGGATTTCGCATTCAATGGGTAACACAGCTTCCAAGCCATAAACTAGCTGGAAAGGAGTGAACCCTGTTGAAGTTTTCACTAAGGTTCGGTATGCCCATAGCGCTGAAAATAACATGTTGTGCCAATTCGACCGATGAATACCAATGGTTCGTCGGATCATGATAACCAGAACTTTGTTGATAGACTCAACCAAACCGTTGGCTTGCGGATAATAAGGAGTAGAGCTATCGTGGCGCAAACCAAGCTGGCTTGTAAGCTCAGTCATCATGATGTTTCGAAAATGGCTCCCATGGTCAGTGATGATTGCTTGTGGGACACCAAACCTAGTTATAATATGATTGAATATGAAAACTGCAGCTGTTTTGCCGCTTGCGTCGAATGTAGGCATCGCCTCGGCCCATTTAGTAAAATAATCAACCGCGAGGATGATATACGCATGCCCCCCGGCCGAGTGAGGGTTACAAGTAATAAAATCGATACCCCATTTGGCGAATGGACCAACGGAAATTATGGGATGGAGGGGAGCAGGTGGTGCGCGCATCTTGCGATCAAACACTTGACAGTTGTGGCACTTCTGGACTGCAATGATACAATCTTTAAACATAGACGGCTAGAAATAGCCAGCGCGCAACACCTTCTGAGCTGTGGCATACCCAGACATATGACCACCACATGCTCCAGAGTGACAATCATTCAAAACCCTCTCAGCCTCTTCGTGAGTTAAACAACGTCGAAAAACTAAGTCTACCCCCCGGCAATAAAGTGTATCTCCAATAATTTTGTATTGCTGGGATTGAAACCGAATTTTTCGACGTTCCGACTTTGAAGCTTCAGGCCGAAAGGTTTGGGTTTGGAGATAGATGATTATATCCCCGTACGACGGATCTAAATTACTGATAAGAAACAAAGATTCGTCCGCAATGGACTCCTCTGCCACAGTTTCTGTGTCAGCACGCGGGAAATCACACATCAATTCCGCAAAAACTAAGGATTTCTTAGACTTGGACTTCTCAAACTCCAAGTCGAACTCTTGCAGGATAACGATCCATTTAGAGTACTTGCCCCCTAGCAGTTGTTTTGTCAAGATATAAATCATAGGGTTGCAATCCGAAATAACTGTAGTTTTACGGAGAAGAATGTAGTGACGAAAACGCTGGACAGCTTGAACGGCTGCCAGGGCCAATTTCTCCACATGCGAATATTTTAGCTCAGTGGGGTTTAATGTCCTACTGAGATAATATATCACATGTTCCGCTCCGAATTCATCTTCTTGAACTAACACCATTCCAATAGTGGAATGCGAAGCTGCGAGGTATAAGAAGTAGTCCTGGTTGTAGTTGGGAGGATGCAACAACGGTGCATGCGTCAACGCATGTTTAAGTGCATCAAAAGATTGTTGGGCAATCTCGTCCCAAAAGAATTGAGCGTTCTATTTCAACAATCGTGTAAAACCTTTAGTGACCTCGGCGTAATTTGGAATGAATCGGCGTAAAAAGTTCGCTTTCCCTTGCAAACTTTGGAGTTGGCGCAAACTCGAAGGAGGAGGCAATTTGATGATAGCTTCGACCTTCGAGGGATCGACGCGAATGCCGGCTTTTGAAACAACAAATCCCAGCAATCGACCCATCTCTATACAGAACACACACTTGTGGGGATTCAACCGAATTCGATAATGCCGACACCTTATGAAGATTGCTCGTAAGTGGACAAGGTGATCAGCTCGATGTAAAGAATGAGCAGGCAAATCATCGAGGTACGGTTGCACAATGTGCTTGATGTCATGAAATGCATAAGACATCACCCGTTGAAAAGTGGCCCCGGCATTCTTAAGTCCAAAAGGTAATTTGCAATAAGCAAATGTCCCCCATGGACAAATGAATGTCGTTTTTGGTTGGTCGGCAGGTAGAATATTGATTTGATTATAGCCCGAAAAACCATCCATGAAGGAAAACATTTCACTTCCGGCACAATCATCAATAATTTGATCGATATAAGGCGTAGGATAGTTGTCTTTTGGACAAGCTTGATTTATATCCCTATAGTCGATACAGATTCTTATTGTTCCTTGTTTCTTGTTGACCGGAACAATATTCGATACCCAATTCGTTAACGGGATTGGATAAATGAAACCTGCTTTCAACAGCTTTTTGACTTCTGCTTTAATCGCAGCCGCTTTCCGAGGGTGAATCTGACGCAACCGTTGCCGGACGGGTTTAGCATCCGGGTAGGTCTTTATTTCATGAACAACAATGGCAGGGTCGATTCCCGGCATTTCCTCGTAAGACCAGGCAAACACATCGCGAAATTCTTGGAATAGGGCCTTGTAAGTTTGGATTTCATCTTCTGTACATAAGGCACCTATATGAATGTTTTCCTCAATTCCGGGCTTCACTGAAATATCAATGGGAATAGTGCGAGAAATATTCCCTAAATTCAACTCTGAATCAGAATGTTTCGTTGGATTCTGAGCGTCTTTGACATATTCAGCGGTAAAGATAGATGAAAAATCATTTTCAAAAGCATCATCCTTAGGTAAAAACGAAGATCTGTGATGAAGATATTCCCATGGTAGATCGTCTACACTTAGGATTTCGCGAAGTTGTTCGTCAGATGACACGACTTCGGGAAACGCTATCCGTTCTAAGGTTGATGTGAAAAGTGATTCTTCACTGACCACATTCATTTGGTCGATTTGGGTTGAACACGAGTCGGTAAAAGACATGACAGCTTCATAAGCAATTTCATATGGACTCAAAGGCATAGCATCACCGAATGAGTCTATCTCAGATTCAGATGGGACAATCCAAGGATCATCATAAATAATGTTGTCTGATGTAATCATATGAATTGATGCAAATGAAGGGTCTGCGTTGATTGGAGGGAAAGGAAAAGTTCCCAGTAAACCGGAATCTTTAACTAAACCTACGCCAACGTCCCTATAAGGGATTGTCGTCTTACTGACATGCTGGATACTCTCTGAAGAGGCTGGGTCGGATGAAAAGTATGACAGCTGATCAATGGTCACAATCTTACCGTTATATGGAAACTTTATTACTCTGAAGACCGATGAAACGACTGCTATCATAGCATATGACCAACTTCGACCCAAAAGAAGGTTGTAGTCTAGAGGGGCATCAACCACCTCCACATCCAGACTAACGGTTTTACCTTCTACCCCTATAGGAAATTCCTGTAGAATACCAAACGGACGGAACCCACGGCCATCGAAGGCCTTAAGGATGGTCGGGGATTGGTTCAACGAAGGAGAACCAAGCGATCTCCAACATTGAATCGACATAATACACGTAGAAGCTCCCTCATCAATCACAGTCCGATGAATAGGCCTGTTTTTTACTACCACTGGAATTTGGAAAGCCATTTGATGGGGTAGACGCGGTGTACTATTTTCTAGATCGAAGATTATCAGGTTCGGGTCCTGAACATCAACAGCTCCGATAGCCGACAAAAGTAATTTTCGTTGTGCTGGGCATGATTGCAACACTTCTAAAGCCGACATTGCTGAGGGTGAAACAGCTAAGTCCTCAACAATGTTGTAGTTCTGGGCCGCTCTCGCATGTGGATTGAAAGCAGACCTTCGAAGTACACCCTTGGCGGGCGGTTTGATTACTAAGTCCGGGTTAGGTTTTTCGATCTGTAGTGGATCGGAACCAGGAGCTGAGGTTGATGGGTTATAGTGAGAAGATTCTGCTTCCTTACCATCAACAGGATTCTTACTACCATAATCTTGTGATCGAGTCGCAATCCTCACATGAGACATCATCAAAATGGGTTCTTCACTGGCAGTCGAGGAAGAACCTATCATCTTACTTTCCTGCTTTGGAAATGGATCTTTTAACACAGCAGGAGTGGGAGAACCTTTGACTATTTTCACAACCTCAGCCCGATGAGGGCAATCTCTCGTAAAATGATCTTCTTCACAAATAAGACAAGGATATCGAGGTTTGCACTTTTCGTCATTGGTTTCCGACTTTTCCATTTTCTCCTTTGGAGCCTTGTCTGCTTTAGCCTTCTTCTTTCCTTTCTTTTTCTCACCGTTTTTTTATTTGACCGTAGATGACTCTACAGCGTGAATATCGGCGGAAAGTTCAGGAGAAGACTCTCCTGTCGGGGAATCAGGCAAAGTGATTATAGGAGTAGTTGAAGCCTTGGAAGACTTCTTCTTACTCTTTGTATTCACTATACCGATCATACCATCAGCGGCATGAGATCCCGAAGGAGCAGCAGCGATTTGATTTGATTTTGGAAGATCTGGAATCTTCTCGTGTAACGTACCCGACTGAGTATAAACTAAGTCAAGGTATTGCGCCTGAGCAATGACTTGCTCCTCAGTAACTACTCCGGCCTTAGCTACATCTTCAGTAATCTTCGGTAATAATGATTTAACAAACCATTCAGCTAAGATTTGGTCCGGGATAAAAACTTTCACTAACCTTCTTCGACGTCTCCACTCATGAATGTGATCAGAAATATACGTGGATGTTGATTGTTTTAGTGAAGTTATTAACTCCGTGCCGTTATCGTATCTGACCGGCAACTGAAAGTGAGTTAAGAACGAGGTAGCTAACTGGCTGAAATTGTAAAAAGTGGCCCGTGGTAACTCAATGTACCACTTGGCCGCGAGACCAATGAGTGTACGTTGGAAAAGACGTAAGCGGATCGAATCATCCGAGATAGAATTTGAAGCACACCAGAGGTGGTAAGTCATCACATGATTGGACGGATCCTCTCCAGACTTACCTTCGAACTTGGGTATATCACTGGGAAACTTATTTGGCATTGGCGGCCAGAACGGAAGATATTGAATTGGATCGTTCGTTAGGCGCGTCAAGTCTGGTAAATCCAAAGTTGCGATAAACGGTAACTGCCGGTTAGGATCTCTAAAACTCTGGGTCACAAGACCAGTCCCAGGAGGAGGATATCCAGGATAACTAGGAACAGGAGTCGCATTAGGGATATTATATCCTCCTGGAAAACCAGGATTAACCGGACCGTACTGGGGTTGTTGAGGTTGTTGATAAGTGTACCCAGGATACGGTTGATACTGGTAAACCGGCTGTTGGACAGCTTGCCCATGTTGGTACTGTCCCTGGTACGGTTGTTGAACAAATTGAGGTTGAGTAGTGACAACTGTACTTATACCAGGCTGACCTGTAAGCATTTGGACCGTGGTTTGAATCGTAGATCCAGACAACGGTAAAGATGTCTGAGGAGTGGTTGCAGAGACAGTAGAAACCGGAGCCATCGATACTCCAAAAGTAAGTGCGGCAGATGTAGCGGTAGTTGCAGCAGCCGTTTGAGATGGAGTACTAGGTGCAATTGGCGGCTGAGTAACTACCGAAGTTACAGAAGTTTGAACATTTGACTGGACAGGTTGTGGTTGCTGGGGTGGACCAGAAACTACGAGTTGTCCAGCTTGAGGTACCAACTGTATACTTGGCTGCAACACCTGTTGACCCTGTGATGGATCCCACACTAACATTCCGGGGTATTGACCCGTAACAGGTTGAGGATACTGAGATCCATAACCGGATTGAGGATAGGATTGATAATTGAAAGGTGCAGTTCCCATACCTTGAATATATGACTGACCTTGAGGTGGTTGATAACCTTGACCTGAGTATTGACCTTGAGGTTGATAACCTTGAGGTAAATATTGATACTGAGGTTGACCCTGGGGTACATATTGAGGCTGGGGTTGACCTTGAGGCATGTATTGCACCATAGGTACATACTGACCTTGAGGTTGCCCCCCAGACACGAATTGTGTACCTTGAGGTTGCCCCCCAGGCGTTAACTGAGGCTGCCCCCCAGGCGGTAATTGGCCACCTTGAGGTTGGGAAACGGGAACTGAACCTGACATCATGTAAATGTCTCCTACACCCAATGGTATATTACCATTGTTTCCAGCTAATAACCCATGATCAATGGGTTGAGGAGATGCCCCCGCAAAGGTACCAGAAAGTGATTGATACCCGGTGGGAACAGAAGGACCGCCGTGTAAGAAAGATTCAGGAGTTTGAGTGAACACGGACGACTGACCAGACATATTTACAGGAGTATAAATACCTCCAGGTGGAAAGGGAGTACGAGGTGTAGAAAAACCTACCCCTGAGTTGTCTAAATAATTGGTTAACGAAAGGTACCAAGTAGTACTTCTAGGAGGACTGTAAAAGATAGATTCACGCTCCCTGAGATCAATAGTAAGTTGATCTTCAAGGTTAGAGACGCCTATTTCTTCCTCTGGAGCAAGTTCTTCGATAGCAATCAGACCAGTAGGAATATTTTCGGTGATAACTCGTTCTACTCTTGGTGAATCTGGAACACTAGAAGTCGGAGTAACAGGTTCAGATATTTCAGGTTCTTCGCCTGTATCACTAGCAGACGAAAAACTACCAACAAGCTCAGAAACTGTAACAGCTTCGGGATTATAACCTATCTCTAGACCTTGGTAATCTGAATGGACTACCAAGGAAGATTCTCCTTTTTCAGGTGAACCTACTCTACTGCCACTAGGAGGAGTTACAAGGACCTTCAAACCTTCTAGATTACTGGGGTCGTCTCGAGGAGGTTCACCCCTAAGTCTACGGGATCTTCTCAACAATTCGGCCACAGAAACAACTTCAGGAGACTGGCCTCGAAGTCTACGGGACTGTCTCGGTAATTCCGCCACAGCTAAAAATTTTAACTACTACACACGAAAACAAAGTAAAATCTCAAATCAAACCACCTAAAGTCTCTAAAGAACCAAACAAATTTGAATCACACGCCTAAAGAATCTAGGGCGTCAAACCAAGCACAAACAATAGCCTTCCAGACCGAAAACGCTAGTTGGTGATGAAACCCAACATCGCCGGATTCAGTACAGAAGTGGCGGGTGGAACAGTTACCCCGGCAACCTGCTTAATGAATAGACCGGCACAAGTTCCTCCACTTTAACCGTCTCGAGTGAAGTGAACCCCCCGGAAAATCCAAGTGAGTCTAGCCGACGTCTGCTCCAGGTACAGTGGGATCTTCCCTCCACCGTCACCTCGGTAGAATCCTAAAGATAATGGTCACTAAGGTTACCAACCGCAACAAATGCACCTGGGGGAACAGTCTACACTCCGACAGCACGCAAGGGCAGAGTATCTAGCTCAATCCCCTTGCCGGTTCCTTGACAATAATCCAAGGTTTACTGACAAGTGACCCCTGGCTCCTCGACAATGGTTAATCCGAGGTTTACCGTTTGTAATACGTGCGTGTCTGGCGTCGTTCCCAACGAGGGGGGATTGATCCCCTCACTGGTTTGGACACGAGCTCGTGCTTCTCCTTTAAGAGGAGCTTTCCCAGAGTACAAATGAGACAATTGGATTTATTCTATCACAAGATAAGCTACTTGTTTGGTTTTGTTGTCTTGGAGAGTTAATTACTCTCCTACTCCAAGACACTAGCCTGATCTAAATTGGTGTTTCAGAGCCCTAGTAAATAAAAGTTACTACGTTGATTTTACTTTAAGCGTTAATTTTATGGTTTTTCTTAAAGACAAAAGGTAGCGGAAGTGAAACCAATGGTGTGTAGACTCGACTCAAACCACTACAAAGATGCACCTAAGATGATTTACGCTACTTTTCTCTTTCGATGAAATTCTTAACTAAGAGAGTTGAGAAATGCAAATTTTATAGAAAACAACTTTCTTAGTAAAGACAATCAAAGAAACAATTCTCTTTATCTTTTCAAGCATACAAACATGACCACTCCCTACGTGCACGAAAAACTCTTTTTCTTTCAAAACTCTTCAAAGCTACTTGAAACAAAACTTTTCAAAGGAGATGTTTTTGTATTTTCTCTTATTTAACAAAGCATATAAATCTATTTTAACGAAAATCAATCTCAAAAGCTATAAAATCTATGAAAACTTGACTCACAAGCAAATCAAAAAGAAATTTACCCTAAGCAAACCTAACGAGGCAAAAGCCTACAAGGATGATTCTAGGTTGTTTTACTTGACCAAAATCAAGTCAAGGACCAGCTAATGCAGAATCAAAAGACCAGTCAAAACAAAACTCAAATCTTTTTGTTCTTTTTGTAAAATGGAATTCAATACTTAATCAACAAGTACTTCGAAATTTTCCAAAGAGATAACTCAAAGGTAAGTTGCTCTCACAGGTAGACTTTATGACAGGTCTGACTTCTAAGAAGGCTGACAAAACCAGAGAGATCTAAGGCTTGACAACTTCTACCGCCAAAGTCACTACAAGACCTACTCAAAAATCAAACCCTAGGGCTTAAACTTCTATGAAATCCACTAAAACACTCAATGCTATCGAAACAAGTTCAGGTGAAAATCTTTGACAAGAGACTAATGGATCTGGGCAGTAAAAACTAATAAAAAGCAAAATCCAAGAGAAAAAATGCAAAAAATGGAAATTTCTTAATTTTTAGCAGGGGACGCAGGCAACCAGTTAAGCCAGGTGCGGGCCCGCTCTGTGCACACAGCAACAGTGCGTACAAGGACGCACTGTGCAATACTCAGAGGGTGCGTCCTACTGAAAAAACCAAGAAAAACTAAATTGAATCTAACCCTAAGCTAACCCACCCAAAAACAAAGTCACAGAGCCAAAAACCAGAAAAGAAATGACTTTTCTCAAATCAAAGTTGCATACAAAGGAAAAGACTTTCACATCAATGGATTCCCCAGCGGAGTCGCCAATTTGTCAGGCGGAAAGAGTCGATAGTGCGGACACAACCAACCTCCCTAGGAGCCTAAGACTCTCTAGTGACAAACAAGACAAACAAGAGCAATCCTTCTCTAAACATGCATTTACTATATAAGAAATCAAGTGTTTAGATCCTACCTGTAGTCCAACGCTGTTGTAGCAGTCCAGCCCCGCTGATCCGGATGAGCTCCTCCTTCACTTTGAAACCTGCATCCACTAACAATCAAATGATTAAATAGCACTTGATAATCTCATAGAATAAAACATATTTAACACATAGACCAAGGAGTACATGAAACAACTCATAAATAACAAGTTATTGAGAAGAATGGACTCATTTGCATTAATAGGAAAAAAAAGGAACAATTACAACCTGAGCCTTGGTGTTGTGCAAGTCCCTCCCAGGGTCCATCAAGAGTTCTCCTTTACTTTGACAAAGCTCACCCACTTCCAAATAGAACAAGCAAAGATGGAAATCTCTCCTCACAAGCTTCTAAATGGGAGTCCTAATTCCTGCAGCATCTACCCTTAGAAATGTTTAGCTTCCAACCTCTCCTCCTTCTGGCCCAATGCCTGTATTTATAGTGTCCTAGAGGAAGTTATTCAGGTCCACCATCAATGGGATAATCCCCTCTTTGGATGGGATAGCTCCCTCATTGATGGGATAAGTTCCTCTTTGGTAGGGGTACATGAACCATCTGGAGGCGCTCAATACACGTCGAACAACCTTCTAGAATGCTCTAGAAATGACCACAAGTAACTTTTTAAAGATGAAACTTGCGCATTTTGACCTTTACAGGGGGACGCACCTGCCCCTTTACATACAGAGCGTACAAGTACGCAGCTTTTGTGAACATTGGGTGCGTACCCGCAGGTAAGGTTGAGAGAACCTGCGTACCCAGAGATAAATACATTTATAAAGACTTTCTCTCTTTTTGGAGTTTGACATAGAGAGCAGAGGCATAAGACTTGCCCAGGAGGATAGCATGACTGTTGATAGAGCCATACTAACTGTAAATAGCCATGGTGACATTTTTTAGTGTAACAGGGAGAAATGGAGGCCACCAACATTAGAGAAAAAAAGAAAATTAAATTGGTAGTGAAATATGGGGCCCACATGAAGTACGCACTTGGGGAGGAAAGAATTTGAATTCCTTGAGGCAAATCAAATTGGTGGAGGGACCCACAAGGGATACATGACCAGAAATTATAAAAGGAAGGAATCAAGGAGCAATAGGGGTCTTTTGTCTATTTGAAAATCAAATTTTCCTTAGTTGTTTAGTTGAGCCAACATTGTGTTGTTTAGCACACGAGTGTCTCCGAGCGGAGATCTCAACCCTTGCTTTGGTGGACTTCGAGTGACAACCCTAGTAGGGAGTTTTACTTCATTCCAAGTCGTACCAGTAGCAGCGAGTCGAGTTACAACAACAGTGAGTTGAGTTACAATAGCAGGGGAAGTAACACCAAGGAGGCTGAGTTACAGCCGTAGGGAAAGGAGCAGTAAGAGGGCCGAGTTACAACAGCAGGAAAGTAGTAGGACGGTCGAGTTATGCAGGAGGGCCGACTTACAATAGCAGGAGAATAAAAACAAGGAGGCTGAGTTCTAGCAGCAGGGAGAGTAACATCAACGTAGAGCATAGAGAGTAACAGCAGCGCAGGGACTCCACAATCATTAGAGTGAGATTTGTTGGGGCAACATAGGAGATCATTTGGAGGGCCATTTGAGGAGGATTGCTGGAGTTGGGTTTGCGTAGATTGGCATGATCAGTCACAACAACATAATTCGTATTTGGAGAAGGGCCAAGTTGTGAAAGGTCAATTTTTGAAGGTTGGAACCAAGAGAAAACCTTTCTGGGTTTTTCTGGGATTTGGGCAAGGATCACAATCCAAAATTCATAGAATTTTCTAGGCACTCTCGAGTGGGCAAATTAGGGGGTGAATTCAGGAAGCAATGTACTTTTGGAGCACCGACGCAATTTTCTGGAGGAGTTGGTTATTGCAGCCATTGCGCTTTCTCGTACTCATCAATTGGTGCTTGTAGCTTGCCTTGTGCAAGCCCAAGTGCACTTTCCCCAACTCATTGTACCACAACATATATTATTCATAAAATTTGGCCATTTGGGGATTTGCAAAAATTTAAGGTTCATGTGGATTTGTTTCTGAAAATTTTTGTGTTATTGTATTTGTATGTCTTTGTTATCATTGTAAAATTTCCATTAGGAACATTACACCATTGATAATTAATGATGAATGTACACAAATAATTTTAGAGAAAATTTATAAAAAGAAAAAAGTTATATATCCAAATAAATTATAAAAAGAATGAATATATATATATATATATATATATATATGTGTAGTTTAACTTATAGATAAAATAGATTTTTTCACCAAAATCCGATAAAATAATTTCAAGAAAGGATGTGATTTTGTTGTTGTTTAAAATGCATTTTTGAATGCAAAAATGGATTAACACCCCAAAAAACCCTTAAGGCACTCGATTTCTATAGATTAAACAAATTAAACTCAAGTTTTTAGAAAGCTCTCCACGGTTTTGGTTAAAAATAACAGAAAAAATATCGTAAAAAAATTCATTTCATTTATAAGTTACACTACGACTATGCAATATATATTAGAAATTATTATATAAAGAAAAGTTTTAAAAGACCATTAAATATTTGTCCAAAGACATAATTTTGAAGTAGGTGGTTGACATATTGTATTCATTGAGTCGAGAGACTCATTCTACGACCTAGTATGAGAGGATGTGTAAGTTTTTTAGTTTGTTGTTCCCCTTTAAAATAAAATTTATGTTCTAAATAAAAAAAATAATGTCGACTATAATTTTAAAAAAATGAGTATGTTGTAGAGTAATTAGAATTAAAATAAAATTTGTGAATCAGAGGTTTAAATCTTATACTTTTCAAAAATATTCCGACAAGAGATTTAAATAAATTATTTGAAGATCTACGTTAACTAATTTACTTTAATATCAACTTCATATATATCTATATACAGGAAAAATTAAATTTTTATAATTAAATTTTTTATTTGATTCTATATATATTTTATTTAGCACTAAAAAAATATAATTAAACAATAAAAAATAACACATTATATTTTACACTATAAAAAAATTTGATTTAGACTCATATTAAATCCATACTATGCTAATTAATGATTAAAACATTCATATTGATGCCGGGTTGTCAACATTCGTTATGATGAAGGTGTGGCTGCACCAATGTAACCTAATTTTTTTCATTAATTATTGTTCATTGAAACGATTATAAAGAGTTAATTTATTTAACCTGCATCGGGTTATAATATTGTCACAAGTATTCGGTGATTCTCGATCTCAAGAGACATCGAGAAACAACTTTTTCTTGGGATAAGAAATTTTATACACATTCATGTTTTGTATGTATGTTTTTTTAAAGATTTTTTTCAATTAATGAAGTTAAAATAGACCATGACTATTAATAATGATCAAGTATAATCATCGATTTGATGATATCAACAACAAAAAAAATTGTTTTAATAATAATTTGACATACTTAATAGTTTGCTTGAATTATGAAGGAGGTGGGCAAAACTTTAAAAGCGTTCAATTTTTGAGGTTGTAAGAGAACATATTAGTTAGGTTGACTCTCTAATCATTGAGGAAACTCAGTTTAAAATGGTTTATTTTTAATTGTAAAATGATGGTATGTAATGTTAAGTAATACATTAATTCTTATTTGTTAATGGTCATGAAGACAGTGCTACATTACCATTACCAGTAATTAACACGTCATCGTATTATTTATATTTGATTTCAAATGAGGGATCGTGATAGAAAGAACCTACCCCTCTTTTCATTCATGCTTAAATTTATTTGTGGTTAGCATCTTGAACCACTCACGTAATTTATTAGCAAAAAAAGGTGGGATAATGTAAGGTTGAATAATTTATTAGCAAAAAAAGTGGGGATAATGTAAGGTTAATATTTTATTAGCACAAAAAAGGTGGGGATAATAAACATCATAGTTTGGTGAGGATTTTTTGGAGTTGGAAATTTTATTTCGCAAGGAATTCTCTTGATCTGTAAATTGTCATAGATATTTCATTTGATAGTTCATCACAACAAATCTGATAAAAAATATATTTAAAATATGAAATTTTACATTATTATAATTTTATTAGATATGTGGATCAATAGGTTTTGTTGTCAATAGTGCATGCATGTGAATTAAAATTATGCAGAAAATAGAAAATGGAAAAATAAAAGCTCACACACATATTAGACATAAGATATGTTCTAGGAAACCCTTTCGGGAGAAAAACCCCGCTGGAAGGTGAGGCCACTCCTCTCTCTTTCTCTGAATGGAAATATGGCTATGAGTACAAAGAAGTATGTCACGTCACCTGTGGGCTGCTACAATGCACAAATCCTCTTTGTGTGCTCTATATCTTATCCCTCTTAGATATTTTTAATCAGGGATGGAACAAATGCACTCGAAAGAATGGAACCCCTTTTCCTCCTAGTGGTTTGGTTATAACAAAACTTGATAGCCTACTAGTGGTTAGGTTAGGTTTGACTACTTCAATTCTTAACTATAGTTACAATATATACTCTTCTAGAGTCTTCTACATCATAATCTTGTGGCTAGACCATCTTTCATGAATAATGTGGGTTGGCATGGCATCTTCTTGAATTATGGTGATAAATACAAGAATGACAACTTCTAAGTAGCATAACTTTCACATACAGACTCTGATTGATGTGATTCTTGCACTGTTAGAAAGATCTTTGTGTGTAGCATATGAAGAAAGGGTGCAACACTAAAGCAAAAAAATTGTACCCCAAAAAACGTCGTTTGATGCCTAAAAAACTCTTGGAAAGTTTCAGACCTTGTTGTAACCCTAGAGACAACCTTTGGTTGAAGGAGTTCAGTGCATAGGACATATATACAGTTCAAATAAAGATATATCCATTTTGCTTTCTATTTTTTCCTATAGACAACCCTTGAAGTGTAATGTGATTTAACTCTTGGAAGAATAAACAAACTGCTTCGAAATGGCTTGTATGTCAACATCTACAACCTTTTATGACGTTGCAGTATAGTAAGAAGAGTTTCTAAGAATAAAGATTAAATGTATAAGGCTAAACAAAATTCTATAAACCAAATATTAGCAGAAATTTGTGAAATGAAAGGAGATGAAATGATGAAACTATGGGACGCTTCATTAAGGTTTCTTAATTAAATATTAACAAGTATATTTTGTTATTCTAGAAAGAATTGATAAATCTATTTAATAAATAAAGAAACCAACAACTTGATACACGAATTTCAAAAAAAGAGCATACACCATATGTGAATTACAAAGACAAGAAGAACATATTGTAACCAACAAACATTTGGAATCACTTGAAACTTCATTAATATTCTAAAAGGGATCCCAACATTATATAGAAAATGCTTAGCAAAAGTATATGAAAAAAAAACTTCGAACCCTCCCCTGCTAGTGGTTTCTAGAAAATGGGATAGAGGTGACGCAACAGATCCTAATCGTTAATCACTTGATTGGTGGGATTCGAATCCAACTTTGCACGACCCTTGCCAATTTTAAAGTTCATGCAGTTTGGTGAGGCGAGCGCGATCTGCCATCATGAATGCACAACTGTTAATTATTTTCAGTTACCTATGCGGGCCCACACAAACTTCAATATTATCGAGCTATAAAAGTTATAACCTTTATAAAACAAATAATTTAATTTTCTTTAACCATCCTACAATTATATATATATATATATATAGAAAATACATAATATGATTAAAATTTGAATGCATTTTTTTTAATTACTTATATGATATAAATGTATGATTTATATTATATTTTAATTATTATATTTTTTAATTTAAGTGTTTTTTTCAATATTATATATATGTGTGTGTGTGTTTGTCAAGTTGTATGTGTTTCTCTAGGGTTGACCTATGGCTTGAGAAACCACGACTTAGGGGTATCTAATCGGTCTCAGTCACTTAGGGATCACACTTGACCTGAGCCACACCAGCCCTAAGCTGATTGGATTTTTTAGCATGTCTCCTCCACCTAGCACATGCCCAACGACCCTGTGACATTTGATCCTAAGTCATCTTGCTAACGAGGTTCATCTTCAATCGATTGTGCTAGTAAGACTTGATAAATCAACTTTTATATTTAAAAATAAAATTTAAGTAATAAAAAAAAAACCATTCTATTAAGAATCATATAACAAATTTTAATAGTAATTATTAAAAAAATTAAAAATTATACCATTTAATCTCATCCTTAAAATTGATAATTAATGATGAATCTACACAAATAATTTTAGAGAAAATTTATAAAAAGAAAAAAGTTATATATTAAATAAATTATAATTATAATTATAATTATATTATAATATATATATATATATATATATATATATACACACAAGTTTAACTTATAGATAAAATATATTTTTTCACCAAAATCTGATAAAATAATTTCAAGAAAGAATGTGATTTTTACTTTCTTTTTTGTTGTTTAAAATGAATTTTTGAATGCAAAAATGGATTCAATGCCCCAAAAGACCTTAAGGCACTTGGGTTCTATAGATTAAACAACTTAAACTCAAGTTTTTAAAATACTATGCAGGATTTTGGTTAAAAATAATGAGAAAAAATATCGTAAAAAAAACATTTCATTTTTAAGTTACACTACAACTACACAATATATAATATAAAAAAATATATAAAGTAAAGTATTAAAGGACCACTAAATATTTGTCCAAAGAGATAATTTTGAAGTAGGTGTTTGACATATTGTATTCATTGAGCCAAGAGACTCATTCTACAGCCTAGTATGAGAGGATGCGTAAGCTTTTCCCTCTGTATGTTCCCCTTTAAAATAAAAAATAAAAATTATGTTCTAAATAGAAAAATAATGTCGACTTTAATTTTAAAAAAATGAGTATGTTGTAAAGTAATTAGAAGTAAAATAAAATGTGTAAATCAGATGTTTAAATCTTATACTTTTCAAAAATATTTCAACAAAAGATATAAATAAACTATTTGAAGATCAACGTTAACTAATTTACGTTGATATCAACTTCATATATATTTATATATAGAAAAAAATTAAGTTTTTGTGGTTAAATTTTTTATTTGGTCCTATATATATATCTATTTAACATTCAAAAATACAATTTAAACAATGAAAAATAACATATTGTATTTTGCACTCTAAAAAGATTTACATGTAAAAAATTTGATTCATCTCAACTCAAATTAAATTCGTACTTAAAATAAATTTAAGTTGATTAACTATTAAAATATTAGTTAAAAACTTCATGTTGATTAGGGGTTGTCAACATTAGTTACGATGAAAGTGTGGTTGCACCAATGGAACATAATTTTCCTCATTAATTATTGTTCATTGAAACGATTATAAAGAGTTAATTTATTTACCATGCATGAAGTTATAATATTGATTTACCATGTCACAAGTATTCGGTGAGTATCAATCTCAAGAGACATCGAGAAACAAATTTTTCTTGGGATTTATGAAATTTTATACACATTCATATTTTGTGTGTACTTTTTCTAAAGACTTTTTTCAATTATCGAAGTTAAAATATATAATGATTATTAAATAATGATTAAGTATAAACATCGATTTGATGATATCAACAAAAAAAATTGTTTTAATAATAGTTTGGTATACTTAATAGCTTGCTTTAATTATAAAGGAGATTCGAAAAACTTTAAAAGCTCTCAATTTTTGCGGTTGTCAGAGAACATATTAGTTAGGTTGACTCTCTGATCAATGAGGAAACCTAGTTTAAAATGGTTTCTTTTTAACTGTAAAATGATGGTATGCATTATCAAGCAATACATTAATCATTATTTGTTAATCGTCATAAAGACATTGCGAGATCACCATCAATTAGCACATGTCATGGTATCATTTATATTGGATTTCAAATGAGGGATCGTGAACGTACCTACCTCTTAAACATGCTTAAATTTAATCTTGCCCAGTGTCTTGAACTAATCATGTAATTTAAGTTAAAAAAGGTGGGGGTAATGTAAGTTGAATAGATGGATTGAGCATCTAATTTGGTGGAGAGTTTGGAGATTCTAGAGATTCTATTTTGTAAGGATTTTTTTTTATCTATAAATGGTTATTGATATTTCACTTGACAGTTCGTCACAACAAATCAAAGAAAAAATATATTTAAAATATGAAATTCTACATTATTACAATTTTATTAGATTTCTAAATCTGTAGATTTTGTTGTCAATAGTGCATGCACACGATTTAAAATTATGCAGAAAATGGAAAATGGAAAAATAAAAGTTCACACACACATTTGACATAATATATGTTCTAGGAAACCCTTTCACGAGAAAAATTCAGCTGGAAGGTGAGGTCACTCCTCTCTCTTTCTATGAATGGAAATATGGCTATGAGTACAAAGAAGTATGGCATGTCACCTGTGGGCTGCTACAGTGCACAAATCCTCTTTGTGTGCTCTATCTCTTATCTCCCTTAGTTATTTTTGCTTAGGTATGGAACAAATGCAGTCGAAAGAATGGAACCCCTTTTCCTCCTAGTGTTCTAGTTGTAACACAACCTCATAACCTACTAGTGGTTAGGTTTGGCTACCTCGACTCTTAACCAAAGTTACAATATAGACACTTCTATAGTCTTCTACATCATAATAATGTGGCTAGCCCCGCTTCCATGAATAATGTGGGCTGACATCACATCCTCTCGAATTATGGTGGTAAAAACATGAATGAGAACTTCTGAGTAGCATAACTTTCTCATACAGACTCTGATTGATGTGATAGTTGCAACATTGGAAAGGTCTCTGTGCATAGAATAGGAAAAAAAGGTGCAACACTAAAGCAAAAAAATTGTACCCAAAAAACATCGTTTGATGCCTCAAAAAACTCTTGGAAAGTTTCATACCTTATTGTAACCCTAGAGACAACCTTTGGTTGAAATGAGGTTAGTACATAGGACATCTATACAGTTCAAATAAAGATATATCCATTTTTTTTTCTATTTTTTCCTAGAGACAACCTTTGAAGTGTAATGTGATTTAACTCTTGGAAGAATAAACAATCTGCTTCGAAATGGCTTGTATGTCAACATCTGCAACCTTCTATGAAGTTGCAGTATAGTAAAAATAATTTCTAAGAATAAAAATTAAATATATAGACTAAACAAAATTCTATACCCAAATATATAATAGAAAATTGTAAAATGAAAGGAGATGAAACGATGAAATTATAAAGCACTTCATTAAGGTTTCTTCATTAAATATTAACAAGTATATTTTCTTATTCTAGAAATCATTGATAGATCTATTTAATAAATAAATAAACCAACAACTTCATACTTGAATTTCAAAAGAAGAGCATACACCATAATTGAATTATAGAGGAAAGAAGCAAATACTATAACCAACAAAAATTTGGAAACACGGTAAACTTCATTAATATTCTAAAAGGGCTCCCAATATTACATAGAAAATGCTTAACAAAAGTATCTAAGAAAAAAACTTCGAACCCTTTCCCCTCCCCGCTAGTGGTTTCTAGAAAATGGGACGGGGGTGGTGCAACAGATCCTGATCGTTGATCACTTGATCGGTGGGAAAGGAATCCAGCTTTGCACCGCCCCTACCAATTTTAAAGTTCGTGCAGTTTGGTCGGGTATAGTTTCATGTGATGTGACTTCCCAAAAGTGCAGCGCGATCCGCCATCAGAAATGCATGACTGTTAATTCTTTTAAGTTATCTATGCGAGCCCACACAAACTTTAATATTATCGATCTATAAATGTTTGAACCTTTATAATAAAAATAATTTAATTTGTTCTTACCATCCTACAAAATCTTTTTTTATATATATATATATATATTGAATGCATTTTTAAAAATTAAATATATGATATAATGTATGATTCATATTATGATCTATAAATGTTGGAACCTTTATAATAAAAATAATTTAATTTGTTCTGACCATCCTACAAAATCTTTTTTTTCTATATATATATAAAATTTGAATGCATTTTTTAAAATTAAATATATGATATAAATGTATGATTCATATTATATTATACTATGTTTTTTAGTTTAATTTTTAAATTATATAGTTTAAGTGTTATATATAATTGTGTGAGATTTTCTAGGTTTGATTTATAGCTTGAGAAATAACAATCTAGAGGCATTTAATCAATCTCAGTCATCCAGGGATCACACTTCGCCTGAGTCACACCAGTCCTAAGATGATTGCATTTTTTAACATGTCTCTTCCACCTAGCACAAGCACAACCACTCCGTGAGGTTCGATCCTAAGTCATCTTGCTAACGGGGCCCATCCTCAACTGATTGTGCTAATAAGACTTGACAAATCAACGTATATATTTAAAAATAAAATTTAAGTAATAAAAAAAAATCATTCTATTAAGAATCTTATAACAAATTTTAATACTAATTATTAAAAAAAAATCAAACCATTTAATCTCATTCTTAAAATTGATAATTAATGATGAATATACACTATTGATAATTAATGATGAATCTACACAAATAATTTTAGAGAAAATTTATAAAAAGAAAAAATGTATATATCCAAATAAATTATAAAAGGAAAATATATATATAATAGGTGTAGTTTAACTTACAGATAAAATAGAATTTTTCACTAGAATCCAATAAAATAATTTCAAGAAAGAATGTGATTTTTGTTGTTATTTAAAATGCATTTTTGAATGCAAAAATGGATTCAACACCCGAAAAAACCCTTAAGGCACTCGTATTCTATAGGTTAAACAACTTAAACTCAAGTTTTTAAAAAGCTCTGCACGATTTTGGTTAAAAGTAACAAGAAAAAGTATTGTAAAAAATTCATTTCATTTATAAGTTACACTACAACTACGCAATATATATTTGAAAAAATATATAAAGTATTAAAGGACCATTAAATATTTGTCCAAAGACGTAATTTTGAAGTACATGTTTGACATATTGTATTCATTGAGCCGATAGACTCATTCTACGACCTAGTATGAGAGAATGAATAAATTTTTCCGACTGTCCTTTCCCATTTAGAATAAAAATAAAAATTAAAATGTGTGAATTAGATGTTTAAATCTTGTATTTTTCAAAAATATTTTAACAAGAGATTTAAATAAACTATTTGAAAATCTATGTTAACTAATTTACATCTTATATCCTTCATATATATCAATATATAGAAAAATATTAAATTTTTATAGTTAAATTTTTATTTGGTCTTATATATATTCTATTTAACATTCATAAATTTAATTTAAACAATGAAAAATAACATACTGTATTTTACACTCTAAAAAATTTACATGTCAAAAAAATTTAATCTATCTTAACTCATGTTAGATCTATACTTAAAATAAATCTATATTAATTAATTATTAAAACATTCATTAAAAACTTAGGTTGATACGGGATTGCCAACATTCGTTATGATGAAGGTGTGGCCGCACCACTGTAACATAATTTTCCTCATTAATTATTGTTTATTGAAACGATTATAAAGAGTTAATTTATTTAACCTGCATCGGGTTATTTATTTACCCTGTCACAAGTATTCGGTGAGTGTCAATCTCAAGAGACATCGAGAAACAACTTTTTCTTAGGATTTTTAAAATTTTATACACATTCATGTTTTGTACGTTAAAGACCTTTTTTCGATTAATGAAGTTAAAATAGACAATGATTATTAATAATGAACAAGTATAAGATATAAACAAAAAAAAATGTTTTAATAATAACTTGGCATACTTAATAGCTTGCTTGAATTATGAAGGATGTTTGCAAAACATTAAATGCTCTGAATTTTTGAGGTTGTAAGAGAACATATTAGTTAGTTTGACTCTCCAATCAATGAGGAAAGTCAATGTAAAATGATTTCATTTTAATTGTAAATTGATGGTATGTAATTTCAAGCAATACATTAATCTTTATTCGACCTACCTTTTATTTTATATATGCTTAAATTTAATTTTGGCTAGCATATTGAACTATTTATGTAATTTAATAATGAAAAAAGTCAAAAAGGTGGGGATAATGTAGGGTTGCATAGATTATTATAGCTTGGTGGAGGACTATTTGGAGTTGGAGATTCTATTTCGCAAGGACTTTTTGATCCATAAACTATCATAGATATTATATTCGACAGTTCGTCACAAAAAAATTGATAAAAAATTATATTTAAAATATTAATTTCTACATTATTACAATTTTATTAGATTTTTGGATCTGTAGATTTGGTTGTCAATAGTGCATGCATTCGAATTAAAATTATGCAAAAAATGGAAAACGGAAAAATAAAAGCTCACACACACATTTGACATGAGATATGTTCTAGGAAATCCTTTCGCGAGAAAAATCCTGCTGGAAGGTGAGGTCACTCCTCTCTCTTTCTCTTAATGGAGGCTATGCGTACAAAGAAGTATGGCATGTCACACGTGGGTTCCTACAGTGCACAAATCCTCTTTGTGTGATCTATCTCTTATCCCTCTTAGGTAATTTTGCTCAGGTATGGAGCAAATGCAATCAAAAGAATGGAACCCCTTTTCCTCCTGGTGGTCTGATTATAACACAACCTGATAGCCTACTAGTGGGTAGGTTTGACTACCTCGACTCTTAACCATAGTTACAATATAAACTCTTCTAGAGTCTTCTACATCATAATCTCGTGGCTAGCCCCTCTTCAATGAATAATGTGGGCCGACGTGGCATCCTCTCGAATTATGGTGGTAAAAATAGGAATGACAACTGTTGAGTAGCATGACTTTCGCATACGGACTCTGATTGATGTTATTCTTGTAACGTTGGAAGGGTCTGTGTCTGTAGAATAGGAAAAAAGGGTGCAACACTAAAGCAAAAAAAATTGTACCCCCCAAAAACTTCGTTTGATGCCTAAAAAAACTCTTGGAAGGTTTCAGACCCTGTTGTAACCCTAGAGACAACCTCTAGTTGAAAGGAGGTCAGTGCATAGGAGATCTATACAATTCAAATAAAGATATATCCATTTTTTTTTCTATTTTTTCCTAGAGACAACCCTTGAAGTGTAATGTGATTTAACTCTTGGAAGAATAAACAAACTGCTTCGAAATTACTTGTATGTCGGCATCTACAACCTTTTATGAAGTTGCAGTATAATAAGAAGAATTTCTAAGAATAAAGATTAAATATATAGGGCTAAACAAAATTCTAGACACCAAATATTAGCAGAAAATTGTGAAATGAAAGGAGATCAAACGATGAAACTATGGAGCGCTTCATTAAGGTTTCTTAATTAAATATTAACAAGTATATTTTGTTATTCTAGAAAGCATTGATAAATGTATTTAATATATTGAAAGAGTGTGGAATGACCTATTAAAGAGTTTTAAACCCAAAAAAATCAACAACTTCATACATGAATTTCAAAAGAAGAGCATACACCATAATTGAATTACAAGGACAAGAAGCACATACTATAAGCAAAAAACATTTGGAATCACTTGAAACTTCATTAATATTCTAAAAGGGTTCCAAACGTTACATAGAAAATGCTTAGCAAAAGTATCTGAGACAAAAACTTCAACCCCCCGCCCCCCACGCTGGTGGTTTCTAGAAAATTGGACGGGGGTGGCACAATAGATCCTGACTATTGATCACTTGATCGACAGGATTGGAATCCAGATTTGCATAGCCCCTACCAATTTTAAAGTTCGTGTAGTTTGGTCGGGTGTAGTTTGATGTGTTGTGAATTCCCAAAATTGTAGCGTGATTCGCCATCGGAAATGCACGACTGTTAATTCTTTTTAGTTATCTATGCGGGCCCACACAAACTTTAGTATTATCGAGCTATAAAGGTTAGAACCTTTATAATAAAAATAATTTAATTATTTCTAACCAATTTATAAGCTTGTAATGTTAAGGCTTTATACTTAGCTCCATCCAAACCTAGTGGAAATTCAAGAAACAAAAAGTAATGAACAATGAACTTGTACAATTCTAAGAATAAGTATTTACATGAAATTTTGTCATTCTCCTCTTTAGATTTATCTTGCTCAACTTCTTCATTTAGCCTAGAATTATCAGCCAACAAATTAATACCCAATGATTGACAATTTTCCTCTGATAAATTTTTGGTCATTCCTTACCATATTATTAGCTTTGTTGGCTTTATGTCCATGTCATATTTCTGCATCTTTGCAACCCATTTCCCTCTTTTACCTTCGCTATCTCCTTGTGTCAAAACATACTTGATTATTGCAATGGGGACATAAGCTATACTTCTATATTGCAATACATATATTCTGAATGTCTTAAGTGCTTTGGCAAGGGCACAAGCTTATTTTTTCCAAAATTTTATACTTCAATTCAACATCCCTTAGAACCTGTCTAACAAAGGATACACGATGCACTTTGTCTTTATTATTTTTCTCTAAAAACACAAATGTAATGGTGGTGGGTGATGCAAAAGATAATATTAGGAAACGCTTCTCATAGTTTGAACTAATTAGCACAAGATTTTCCCAAAAATCCATTTTTATTCTTGAAAACGAGTCTCTAGCTTCAGGAGTCCACTTGACCTCCTCATCCTTCCTCATCATATCAATAATTTCTTTCACAATTTTTTCATAATTATGAATAAATCTTCTTAAGAAATTAATTCTCCTAAGAAAAACCTGAATATCCTTTTTATTTCTTGGTAATGAGATGTTATTGATAGCTTCTACTCTCTTAGGGTAAATTTTTACTCCTTCCTTTGAAACTATATGTCCTAACAACTTACCTTCCCTAAGAGCAAACTATGATTTCTTTGGATTTAAGGACAACCCATACTTCCTGCAATTTTCAAAGGTTTGTTGTAAATTATCCAAATGTTTGTCATCTCATTTTAAAAAATAGTTATATCATTAAGGTAAGTCACAACAAACTTATATTTTATCCCCTACAAAGGTTTTTTCCATTGCCCTCTTAAATGTGGCACTTGCATTCATGAGGCCAAATGGGATCTTGGTGTACATGAATGTGCCCCACGATGTTATAAAATGTGTCTTCTTTTGATCATCTGGATGGAGTACAATTTCGTTGTAACTAGAAAACCCATCTACCATTGATAGTCTTGAGGAAACTACTTCTACAATATATAATCCATCTTAGGCAAGGGATAATTATCTTTCAAAGATGCCATGTTTAGGTTCCTGAAATCTACACAAAACCTTATCTCTCCATTTGTTCTCCTCACTGGGACTATATTTGCAACCCAGTCTGAGTGTATCAAAGGGAAAATAATATTTTCCTGAAGTAACTTCTTAAATTATTTTATATCAAGGGAATTAATAGAGGATTCATTTGTTTAAGATTCTTCTTAGAAGGCTTCACTCCTAGTTTCAACGGAATTTTATGCTGAATGACATTTGTATTATATATCTTCAAATCTTCACATGACGAGTAAAAATTATTAGAATAGTTTTTGAATAAATCTACATACTTCTAATAATGTTTTCAAAACCCCTTTTCCAACTTGATCAATATTTGTTGTTATTTTGTACCAATGTTATAATATTCAATATCTTCCTCCCAATCTTGTTTGATGACTTTAGTTGGAACATCGTTCACATCAAACAACCTTTCTAATGGTACAAGTCATCTTGAAATTACATTACCTTTCAACTATACAATCTTCTGATATGCTATAGAACCCTTATAAGGAAAATCTTATTCAACTTCTTCCTCTTCATTATCACCTTCTTATTCTTGGTCAATTCTTGAAGCAGATAATTCTCCAAATACCTCCATAAAATGCTTGATTTTCTTCTTATTTTTCAACACTTTCCAATAATTCACATTATTAGGTACTGAAGGTCATTACCCAACTTCAATTTCATATCCAAACTTCAATTTCATATCTCAAGAAAAGATTTTGTGGAGGCTTGAATGTACTAGTTTCCACTACCAAAGAGTCTACCAGTTTGTTCTCCTCTCTTGGAGAAAATTGTATGTTAAAAGTTGAGAAGAAATTGTCAATCAAGTCTCAAAATTCGTTTCTATATGATCTGAACCTTGGATTCTTAGTCTTACATTGGCCTTGTATCTGTTTTATAACCAACTCAAAATCCCCAAATACTAAGAAACATTCTATTTTCAAGTTCTTTGCAGCTTGTATCTCGAAACTAACACTTCATACTTTGTGATATTATCTGTGATACCAATACCTTCCCTAGAGTATTCTCCATTGAAATACAACTAGCAGATGGAGTTGTGCATTTCTTTTGGTTTCTATACAATTTCTTGAATCTAAACCTAAGTATCTTAAACTATCTCGTCTTCTATTTCTAACAAAAAACAAGAAAAATATTTTTTTGGCTATACACTAGCGAGTTATTTGGGTTAACTTCTTTGGTAATGGTTTTGACAAACCTTGATTCTCCGTAGAACCTTCATTCTTCTCCACCAAAAACTGGAACCATTGCATATGTGAGATTCTATTTGATGGATCTTCCAAGTTTCATCCGCCACGATCTTGAAAGAAGCATACCAAACCATGTTGGAATATAAAAAACCACAATGTCTGTCACTATACTCCTGACAGGAATCGGTGCCAAAATGACCTCCAAATATTTAATCACACCAAGACACTATACTCTCTTTGAATCAAAAGAGTAAATATCCTTGTATGGTTTAGTAATCTTTAAACTAAGTTGCTCCATGATAGTCAGAGCCATAAGATTGTGAAGGGCTCTTGATTCCAACATACAATTATATAGCATCAAATCATGAATTAGAAATGTGATACAGAAAGGAGTAGTAGTAGAATATTGCTCCTCTACATGCAGTCCAAACATCACAACCGATCTCTCCTCTTGTAGATTCACATTGTCTTGGGTGTCAGTTACTTATGTTAAGTTCATGAAATTAGCGCTTTTGTTTTTGTAAGCAGGTTTTCTTGTTAATTCTGCCAATGGAACAAGGATATTTACTTTATCTAACTCCATTTCAATGCTAAAATTATGTATTCTTTTCTCCACATTTACTTGTTCATTTACCTCCTTGTTCTCCCGAGTTACTTTCTTTTATTGCATAGGTTTTTTTTCTTGATTTGTTTGAATTATCTTGGCTTGTTGAGGTTGTGATTATTCTCCTCTAGTTACTGGAATGGACTGAATGTGATCCTTCCCCTTATCATTACTCCTTTTTGTACTATTTTGGACTTGATCATCATTTTGATCCTAAGTTCTGGACCTTTTCCTAGATCTCAGATCATATCTCTTATGCAATTCAATCTGCATCAAGTATACAAATTTCTTATAGTAACCATTAATCTCTTCTTCATATAAAAGAGTTTGAGGATACTGATATACACCATCTTCCTCTGCATCTACTTATTTTTCTTCGGATAATACTGTTGATCTTTCCTCTCCCTATCTAGAATCTGTAGAGGGGTCCTCTTGAACTGGGGGTTGAAATTCCTATTTGGAGCGTGTTTGATTTGTCTTGGAGGATTTTTATTTTCCAACTCTAACTTTACCAACTTATTTGAAATATTTATGATTACTTTATTCATTTCATCCAACTTATTCTCGTGCATATCTTTTTGCTTACCTGAAGGACAAACTTCTTCTTTTCCCTTTCTTTTATCAGCATGCTCTATTTTTTGTTTTAACTTTACTAATGTTGCTAGATTTTCTTCCACCTCTAAAGCATCAATGTGAATTTGATCAAGGGTAGGTGATTTTCTTTCTCTCAAAGTAAAGCCAAAATCAGAATCAAAGGGACCTACAAAGACTACTTTTTCAACTATTGGTGCGGGCTTGATTTCTTCTAGTAGAATATTATAAAGTTTGTTAATTTTTTTATGAATTTAGCAAAATATTCGTTAGCCTTTTTCTTTATTCGATTAAATTATGTTAAAGAGTATCCATGATCTTTATTCTCTCCCCATTTCTGCATGAAAACATTTTCTAATTCCTCCCATGCATTAATTCAATTAGTAGGTAGGTTTTAAACCATTTTCTTGATTCCCCATTTAAATATTGTACAAACATCCTCATAACAACATCAATATGCTAAACATTAAGGTTTTCAACAAACACACAGAATGTTTCCACATGCTTTTTAGCTATTACTCCATCTTCTCCGGTGAAATGAGGAAAGAGTTTCAAATAATATTGTGGCATAACACTCACTGGAAGTGGAAGATTTAGACGAGTGTATTTGTTAAAGAAAAATCTCGATATTTCCATATTTTGCAGTGGGGGTGGAGGAATATTTATTATTTATGATGCAGATGAAACAAGAGGGAATGTACTTATTGGAACTAGCTATGAGATGACTGTAAGAACTTGAGATGTGACTGGCATAACAATAGTTTTAATCTCTTCAACCTCTGGGAAAACTGGTAAAGAGAAAGAAACTATTTAAAAGTATTCCCCCTCTAATTTGGGCTTGGAAAAAGGAAAGTTTGGAGGGTCAAAATCTCCTTCTAAAAAGTCTAGAATATTTGGAGTAACTTTAGGGGTATTTCCTTTAGTTATTTTTGAGTTGGAACTTGAAGCCCTAGGAGTAAGTATTGTAAGATAAGGAATTTTTGGAGATTTGTCTCTCTAAATGCTTTTTGAAATAAGTCTCTCTGGGTCAAATAAAGTAGGGGTTTTTTGCTCGGAGCTATTAGAGTAAGTGTGAGGTATTCTTGGGGTTAGGATTACTAATTTTTAACTCCCTCTAGTGAGTGGTATCAAACCACACTTTATTTACTCACCAATCAAAGAAATTCTAAAAAATATACCTAAGGAAAAATATTCAAATCTATTCCCCGACAACAATGCGGAAAGATGTTGTAACCCTAGAGACAACCTTTGGTTGAAAGGAGGTCAGTGCCTAGGACATCGATACAGTTCAAATATAGATATATTCATTTTGTTTTCTACATTTTCCCATAGAAACCCCTTGAGTTGTAATGCAATTTAACTCTTGGAAGAATAAACAAACTACTTCGAAATGGCCTATATGTCAACGACTACATCCTTTTATGAAATTGTAGTATGATAAGAAGAATTTTGTAGAACAAATATAAAATTTACATGGCTAAAAAAAATTCTATACACTAAATCTTAGAAAAAAATTGTGAAATGAAAGGAGATGAAACGATGAAATTGTGGAGTTCTTCATTAAGGTTTCTTTAAGTAAAGATTAACATGTATCTTTTGATATTCCAGAAAGCATTGATAAATATGTTTAATAAAGAAATAAACCAACAACTTCATACACGAATTTCAAAAGAATAACATACACCATAAATGAATTACAAAGAAAAGAAGCACATATTGTAACCAACAAACAGTTGGAATCACTTGAAACTTTATTAATCATCCAAAGAGGCTCCCAACATTACACAAAAAAATGCTTAGAAAAGTATTTGAGGAAAAAATTTTGAACCCCCCCTCGCTAGTGATTTCTAGAAAATGAGTCGAGGTTGGCGCAATAGATGATGACTATTGATCACTTGATCGATGAGATTGGAATCCAACTTTGTGCTTTCCCTGCCAATTTTTCAATCTTGTGAAGTTTGGTCGGTAACATTTTGATGTGATGTGACAGCCTATGATGCAACATAATATACCATTAGAAGTGTACGACTATTAATAATTTTCAGTTATCTATGCAGGTCCGCAAATAATTTAATATTATTGAGTTATAAAGATTAGAAAATTAATAATAAGAATAATATAATTTGTTCTAAACATTATAAAAAATATTCTTTTCACTTTTATTTTCTTACATATTTTTTTTTTTGAAATTTTGGAAAAACCAAAACTTGAACTACAATAGACCCATTGACAGTGCTGGACCCACCAGCATTAAGGGGATCTCCCCAATATGAAGTCCCAATTAGACCTCACACTATATGGTGTAGGAGTCCCATTCGGAATATGGCTAGGTTGCTGATGTAGTGGGTTACAAAATGACTCTTTACATTCATTACATTGTTATTCTTCACATTCCAATATTGACACTTGGAATTCCACTTACAAATTAATTACAAAATAATATTAAAATACACTTGTACCCATATAATAAAAATTTAGGTAGAGCCAACTTGACAACCCAATAAGACAAAACAATTAATCTTGAGCTTGGAGAAACTCCGGCTCAACAACTTCCACTTGATGTTTCTCGGCTACGTAGTGGTGCCAATATTTATACCACGTGATGATATCCCCAAACTATGCAATGATTTCAGGCCGAAAGTAGACTCTAACCTCCATGGCATCCAGGTACACTTACTTAGAATCGATTTGTGTTTCCTTCTTGAATAGGAGCAACATCATGTTGATTTGGACAATGCCACCAATGTACTTGTGCATATTATGTCTGTTTACTTCAATATTCCTTGATGCCTTTCTATCTCAACTATTCCAAGTATTCTTGAATCTCCTTCCTGGCCTGATTCATGTGCTTGATCTTCGTGAGTGAGCTGACTGATGGAATCCCGTGCGATTTCACTAAGAAGTCTATACTTTTGTGTAACCGTACATATGAGGCCTGAGTTTTGGAAATGAATGAGGCGATATGTTTGTTAGTATGGATAAGCATATGAACCTTTTCCTTCTCCAACTCCACTTCTTGCCTTGTTTTCTACCCAAGTCAAGTGATGCCCCTTTATATTTCATTGACCATTCATGCATGGCAGTGATGGAAACTTGTATATTCTTGAGTTTTTTAACAAAATATTTACACTTCTGCTGCAAGCCATGCAAGTGGACAACTTCCTTATGCATAGTAACAAGCTCCTCATAAAGAATATACATGGTCTCTCCCAGTGTCGATACTTCATCGAGTATCGATGCCTTCAATTCTTCTAGATGGACCTATGCCAAAGCTGCATTATGTACCTCTACTCAGAGTTATTCAATCTCTTGCCTAGAATCCTACAAGTTATTTTCTAGTTGTTTGTTCTAGTCCATCAAATACTCTATTTTTGACTTCAAAGCACCTATGAAGGCCAAGTTGGTTGCGGCAATGACACCTGTATTTCTTCTTGTGTCTCTCACGATCACCCTTTCTTTGAAGAATGCAGGAGATGCAAGGTCATCCAGAAAATGTTTCTTCCATGCTTGTACAATCATTTTCTGAAGCTCGTCATAACTGAAATTGTACGTATCCATAGTTAGACCATCATCAAGAGGAACAATTTCCTCTTCCACGCTTCGAGCATGCTCTACCGAAGGATAGGGAGACCGAATGGTGACCTGCTATGTACTTGGATTTGGTTCCCCAATGTATTGAATTTCTATCAACTCCTCTATCTGTTGAGTGAGCTCTTTGTCCTGCATCTATTTATCTCCTCCTCTGGCTGTTAGTTCTCTTATATCTCTTCAATGTGTCTCTGTTCTCTTTCTTCCGATATTAATTCCGCTCTTATAATTTCTTCTTCTTACTTCTTCTTCTCTTCTTCTTCTCTCCTCCTCTACTCCTGTTATTCTCTCTGATTCTGTTCTTCTTCCTAAACCCTCTGTTTCCTCTTCTTTTCCACTTCTATAACTACTCTCATAATGAATGGATCTGCTTTCATCTTGTGTCTTCGCACTCCCCCTGGATTGTGCACATCCTTCCTCTTTCCCTTGTCATGCACTGGGTTGCACTCTTCCACTGGTTGCTTCTGGAGTGACTTCCTGCTATGGAGTAACCTGTGAAGTTCCTGTGAAACTAATCGACTCACAGGACTTGGAGGAATTGTGATAATTCTTCCATGGTTCCTCCTCTGGCTAGTGAAAGGTCTCACTTAGCCACTGATAATCAATCCTTGCATAGTGGTCTCTACAAACATTCTAGGGATCATACAGATTGAAGTTGAGAGTACCAAATGAAAACTTTTCTATCGCCTTCCCTTCAATATCTATGACGTACAGGTTCTTGACCTCATACAATCTGATTTTCATAGGAAGAGTAGACCAAGGTGCTTTCTTCTTCCTACGCAAAGTTGTTGCAACTCTATGGAGATATCATAAAAAAATTCTTGAATGAATAAATTATCGATGGCATACCTCAGTAAAAGTTGCAGAGACTTATGTCCACCGAACACCTTGAGGAAAGTGTCATTCAGTGAGGCAAACCAATTTTCTATCTATGATACTGCTTCCATTTCCCCGTGTGACATGCAAGGTGGCTCTTCCTCAAAGATATAATTGTACAATGAAATGAGGAAGTGATCAATTAGCTTCTCCATTACTTCTGTGTGGTTGTACTCTAAAATTAGCTTGCAATAAACATACACAACAGGCTACCATGGTGTCCAAGTCTGATTCATGTCAAGGAATGCATTATGTGGACAAATTACATCCAGAAGATATGAATACATGTAAAATCTAGCTTTCCCACCCTTGGGAGGTCTAAGGGCATTAGATACATGGATCTGAAGCTCCTAAGCCAACAAATATGATCAGTTGAATGGTTTACCTTCATTCATGACCTGGTCCAATAAGAAAGCCCACCGTTCAGGTAAGGTCTCGGTGCTCTTCTGACCATAGATTTTGAAACATAGGATTATCAACAACTAATAGGCCCTCCTAAGAGATCTTGTCTTGTAGGTGTTGGTGGGTGTCTAAAGAGACTTTGTTGGCTCTTTAACCCAACCTTTAACAATCTCCCTGGTGCTCAAGTATCTAGTTTTCACATAGAAGTACGAATCCATGAGCGATTTTGGTTGAAGAAAATGGTACATGAGATGATAGTCTACTACCAGAAAAGAAGAAATCCTCTGTCCGCTGGTACTGCTAAGAGTCATAATCTTTGGATCTGTGTGCCAACTAATAACATTTTCACATGGGAATGTTGGTTACCTGCATGCAAACCTGTGTTACCTCGACTTTTGTACATTGACATACACCCACCGATCTTCCAAATATGCTTTGAAGGTTCTTGCTAAGAAAATATCATTCACCTCCTGTAGGAATTTACAGGGTAAGTTCCTCAGATAGAACACCAAAGGACACCGCTCACAAAGAGATCATAGATCAGTACACCAATATTTTTGACGTGGTTAAAACCATCAAAGAGGGAAACAATCCATGACCTGAGCCAACGTGGCCACTTCAGGCAATTTATTAATAAAAGAAATAAAATTTACATAAGCTTCTCTCATGAACGGTTACCCTACAAATTACCCTCAATGCTCTTTAAATAGAGATCATGAACCAATCGGGTGTTAAGCCACGAATCAAGCGTCGGTAATACCGAGGAGAGAATGAATCGGTGGATCACTTCATGTCTAGAACATATCGTGACCGTCATATTGCAAGTTACAAAAGTACATAGTAAAGAAACACACTTTACCTAACTCTACACTAGACCAAGTTATACTTAACTATTTCCTATGTGTCAGAATATCCTAACACCTCCTACCATGTGATATTTGATTTCTTTTTTACAAAAAATTGAGTGTCCGAGTGTACTTGCAAGTAAACTAGTGTGCTTTAAACTTCTTCCCTAGTGTTGCTCTCTATGGTATCCTTTAAGAAGTTCTCTTGGGTTCCATGATAACCATGACTGATGAAGAGAAGTTCTCAACACCTGCAATACATGTGGGAGGAAAAGTACTCATGGCATACATAAGTTAGCTTCAGCAAATCAACTCTCAAATCAAGATCAAGAAACAATCCAGTGAACTGATGAGGAGGATTGCACAATTCCTGATGTCAAGGGATGGAGAGTAGTTGGAGGAACTATGCATTGTGTAGTCTCAACAATCTGTGATGCAACCTGAGGCTAGAGACTATACAATGCATAGTTATGATTGGGCAGACTGAGGTAGAGGTTGTGGTCAACCTGGTACTATGCAATGCACAGTATCAAAGGCCAAGCTAAGAGCTTGAGCCTTAGACTTGTGCAATGCCCAACTAGAAAAGGTGATGCATGGTCAGTGGATGAGAAGATCTTCTCAAACTGAGTGTGGGAAACTAATAGATCTGAGTGATGATACATGCCAAAGTGAAGATATGACTAATTATGGAGAGATTAGTGCAAAACAAGTGTGAAATATTGACATGAAAATGGAAAATAAACATGCAAGAAGAGTCATTGCAACAACAACCACTAACAGGAAAAAACAAGAAAAATAACGTTACACTTGTCAAAGGTGAATGACAGACCAAAGAAATAGTTGTACAATATTATATACATTAAAACTCAAGAAAACATGAAAAGAAATGAGAAAAAAAAAACTCACAAAAGTCAAATGACAAAAAGCGACAGAAAAAGTGACAAAATACAACAAAACCAAAACTCACCTAGAAACGTGTCACAAACTTCACTGAACACTCCTTGATTGCCTTGGGAATTATAGATCTCCAATATCAAATGTAAAAATTATCTCTATGGGAATCCATTATATAGATCTATAGCAATTAAGGTTTATGACACACATGCCTAAAATTAAGGAAAAAGTGACACTTGGCAGAAAGTTCCAAAAATAGTAAGTGTTCCACCTTCAAGAAACTACTTAGTGAATCCCTATTTTCTAGGGATCCATTTCCTTTTTTTTTTTGAGAAACTTGTATGAACACTTCCAAGAAGGATTGCATAATTCCCAAGGACTGGGCAACTTCTTGACTCAGTACATTGCGTAGTTTCTAAGCTCAAGAGATTCTTTGTGCAATTTTCATCTATAAGGCTGGGCAGGCATCCAGAATTGTGCATTTTTCATGCTCAAGTCTGGCCTTCCAAGAGGAATTGTAAGATTTATGGAGGCAAAGGTGGCTTGCCTTCCAATAGTAGGCAATTTTTGGAGGCAAGCTTGACAAGGATGCAAGGTCAAGTCAGACGTTAGCTAGTGTTAGAAAGATATCAAGCCAGGATCAATACATCACAAGAAAAGCATGAAAAGATAATTCTTTTATCATAGAATGAATACTTGATGACAATATAAGATAAGCTCCTGTGGAAATAAGGAAGGCTCTAAAATCAAAGCATATGAAAATTTTTGGAGGGTGGTTGTAGCGGCTACAACACTTGGAGACACACTAGTAGAACTCAAACTCTCTATATGTATCTTGTCTCATGTAAAACAGTTCTAAATCTTCAGGAAGTATTGTTAAGTTCATTGATTTTCGTAGCTTCTTCACTTAACTTGTGCTAAATATATAGTTCCTACCATTCTCTTCATCTATGGCACACTTAACCAAGCCAATTCAAACTAAGTTGCTTCTATTAGGGATGAGGAATATATAGATACACAAGTAAAATAATTGTTAGAATCTTAGTTTTCATCTCTAGTGTTGTTTCATTCCCAGCAGGCCTGGACAGTACCCCAACAAAGTCACTTCAGGGACACAAACCTTGCTCTATTGCTAGCGAGCCTAGACAGTGTCCCAGCGGTTTTGCTTGCTTCACATCTCTCCGCATGAAGCCTTTGTTTTCTTTTGCCTTTTATTATTATTATTATTATTTTCATTTTGTTCAAAGAACTGTGCGTAGGAACTTACTAATTTCATGAGGCCGAAGAGGGATCCCAACTTATTGAGAGCAGAAGAGGTTGTCCCTTTAAAGAAGGATATTTATATACTTCTGACATACTTGTTAAAGTTTCCTCCCCTCCTTACTGTACTTGAATTAGTTAGAAAGGAACTTAAAATAAAATACCAATTAGAGTAGGTGGTACTAGTTATAGATTCAAGCATCATGATTCCATTATGGTTTTCTCCGAAAAGAACGTATTTTCCATCATGGTATCATTGACTAAAATATGAAATGTTCATGCAAAGAGAGGGAATAAATAGATAACCAAGCGTTAATAGTAGCACAAATTTCTCTTAAACTTCACCATGATTTCTCTGGAAACCAAACACAATCTCATGTGGAAGCTATCCTACAACTGAAAGAAATGAAAAAAGTAGGGCAGAAAGTAAATCAAACAAAACAAAATGAAAAAAAAGAAACAATAAACTACCCCTACTCCTACACTAACTGAGAATAGGTCAGACCTACGTAAAATAAAATTTTCACTATAACCACCAACGCATCGGTTGGACTATGTAGGCTAGGGAACACATATCAAGAAATATATTCAACAAGAATAAAAAACAAGAAATATAAAGTGATGCATTCCTTAACATTCGAAGTTTGAAAATACACACAGAGAAATACAAAATAAAGTGCATGAAAAACACTCTGCAGAAGCATGATGGTGTTCGAACACAATGTGACCATATGACACACAAGAAAAATCTTTCAAACTTGTAAAATGGGTGAACATAATGAAAGAAGAAAACTTGTGTTTTGCAATAGAGCTTGCTAGGTATGACTCCTCCAATGATTGAGCGATGGGATCATGTAAGACAGATGGAGGATGCAAAAATTGTGGAACAAATAGATTTTCAATCTGTGTAGAGGCATGATGAGGAGCCTTGAAAGATACATCATTGTTCTAATCAGAATTGGAACTGGCCTCAAGACTACGAGAACCTGACATAACCATCGGTTGGGGCTGAAGTGCCTCAACAACTTGCAGAAGTTCCAAAACATCAGAAGATTGATCATAAAAAACCGGTGGCTTAGAAGGATCAAATGTTGAAAGAACATAGTCATGACCAGATGAATCAATGAAGAGATCATGACAACCATGATCAAAAATTTCAAGATCGAAAGCAGGGGCATCCTAATGATCTCATGAATTGTAAAGAGGGGAAGATTGAAAACAAGAAATTTCACCCTCTAATTCTTCACAATGATCTGATGATGGATTGGGAATATGAAGAAGAGAATATTTTTTCTCTCTGCATTCGATGTAAAAATGACATCCCATGAGTTCTTACTGTGATCATAAATAACATCATCAGAAACTAATTCTTTGAAATATTCAACAAGAATGGTAGAATCATTGAATATGTCAAGATAATGAGGGAGAGGCCTGAAAGGAGAAAAGTCAACCTTCATCGTAGATTCTTGTTCAAAGATACACTCCCATACATAGTCATCATAAATGATATCACAAGTTTGCTTATCAATACTAAATCCATCCTGAAATTGATCCTTGTGAACATCAACAGAAACAATTGAAACAGAGGAAACAAACAACTCACAATCAGGAGGACCAAAGGAATCAACAGATGGAGGATAAGGAGATAAGACACCATTGCAAGCATTAGATTCATAGTCCAAACCTACGCTGAAATTATGAGTATGTGATGTGGGAGATGATGGTGGTATATCAATGGATGAACTCTCAAGTTCTACCACCTCAACCTACGGAAATGGATCTCTTAGATGAGGGGAAGACAAGGAGTCACTTGGAACAACAATTTCATTCATCACAGATTTATGAGATCTGTAACCAAGGTATGTTGGGAGACTTTTGAAAGACTGATATTCTTGTGGATTCATCGAAATATGAACAAGAAATTCAAATTTCTCTTTCATTAAATTCCAATCGATACCATCTTCAAAAAATTCAAAACAAAAATGAATGAAATGATTGTGGAAATTATCAAGAGATTCACTGGGTGCTTTTCGCAGTCACATGATTTTCATGAAAATAGATTTGTAATCATACTAGTCAAATGTGTGGAAAATATACTTGACAAGATGTTTTATACAGTGAATGGAAACGATGGGAAATGTGTAACACCATTCCTTTACGAGCTCTTTGAATGTGAGTAAAAACAACTTGTATGCAATATCCTCATAGTGAATATTGTGTTTTGTGAAAAAATAAAAAAAATGAGTGGTGTTCTCGAGAATGGTTGTTCCAAATTCACCATTGAATTTTAGATTTGAAAATTCATTGATTATTCCCATGGGAACTCTCAGATTTGTGGTTCTAGAAAAATATGGCGGGATTAAGACTTGGGAAGAAGCCATTAAATATGTAGAAAGTTCAAACAAACTTCATGGGCTGAGCTTGTCATTTGGTCCTCCTTTTAGCACTAGAAATGTTGACGGTGTTTTACCCACCAACATTCAGAGGATCTCCCCGATGTGAAGTTCCAATTAGACCTCACACAGTATGGTGTAGGAGTCCCTTCTAGAATACAACTTGGTTTCCCAGGCTGCCGATGCAATGAGTTTTAAGGATGTGCCTTCACTACGATAATGTATAGAGTGATGTATGGTGACTTTGGTGGGAACATGTCTGTGACTCTGTGGAAATTCAAGTGAAATGCATGGAGGTTCTAGCACAAAGAGGGAAAATGAGTGATTCCCTTAGAATCCTATAATAGTACGCAACATGAAAGGAACACACAAGCATAAAGACATCACAAGCTAGTCTGCGAAATAGTTCACAAGTTAACACTAATGGAATTAAACAATAGTAGACATTCAACAAGATTCGTACCAATGAAAATGAAATAGTTCAAAAGCATAAGCGTAAGTTAAATAACATACATTGCAAACATAACAAGAATAATCCTACTATATTCAAAACATATGTATGAAAATGTGTCAGCTTTGATATTTTATTAAGTGAAAGTTCCAATCATACATATACCATAGATGGACCACTAGCCCCAACAGTGGAACATGAAGTCAACACCTACTCCTCCAAAGAAAGAAACTCCCTCTATGCTACGGATAAGCCAAGGCTCTCATAAACTCCCAAGCTCCTAAATTAAGCCTAAGCCTAGCCAAAAGCATGGCTCCCCAAAAGCCCTTTACATGAGTTATGAGGGTATATTTACCAGGAGGGGGTGACTCTTCAACTCCCCATTGTGACTCTTGTACTTCCCTCATGAATCTTAAACTTCTTTGCACAATGAATCTTTACATTCATTACAATGTGACTCTTCAAATTCCAATATTGACACTTGGAATTCAACTTACAAATTAATTACAAAATAATATTACAATATACTTGTACCCATATAAGACAAATTTGGGTAGAGCCAATTGGACATCCTAATAAGACAGAAAAGTTAAGCTTGGGTGGGGAACCTCCAGCTCAACAAATTCCACTTGATGTTTCTTGGCTACGTCGTAGTGCCAAGCTTTGTATTGTGAGATGATATCCCCAAACTGTGCGATGGTGTCAGGCTGGAGGTAAACTCTAACCTCGATGGAATCCAAGTATACTGACTTGGAACTAGTTTGTGTTTCCTTCTTGAGAAGGAGAAACATCATGTTGATTTGGATAGAGCTACCAATGTACTTGTGCATATTCTATCTATTTACTTCAAAATATTCCCTGATGGATACTTGCCTCAATTGTTTCAAGTATTCTTCAATCTCCTGCATCGTCTGATTCTTGCACTTGATCTCCATGAGTGAGTTGACTTATGGGATCTCGTATGATTTGACCAGGAAGTCTAGAATATTGTATAATTGTGCATACGAGGCTTGAGTGTTGGACACGAACGAGGTGATTTATTTGTTATTATGGAAAAGAATCTAAACATTTTCCTTCTCCAACTCTGCCTATTTCCTTGTTTTTATGCCCAAGTAAAGTGGTGCCTCTTTGTATTACATTGGCCATTCATGCATAGTAGAGATCCTAACTTGTACATTCCTGATAGTTTTAACAAAATCTTTACACTTCTACTCCAATCCATGCAAGTGGAAAACTGCCTTATGCATGGTAACAAGCTCCTCATAAAGACTTTGCATGGTCTCTCCTAGTGTCGATACTTCACTGAGTATCACTTCCTTCAATTCATCCAGATGCACCTTTGTAGAAGCTATGTTGTATACCTCTTCTTGGAGATATTCAACATATTGACTAGCAACCTCCAAGTTCTTTTCTAGTTGTTTGTTCTCGGACATCAAATACTCTATGTTCGACTTTGAAGCACCTGTGAAGGTTGAGTTGGTTGTGGCAATGGCACTTGGATTTCTTTTAGTGTTTGTGATAATCACCCTTTCTCTGATGAATGCAAGAGATGCGAGGTCATACATAAAATGTTTCTTCCTCACTTGTACAATATTTTTCTGAAGCTCATCATAAGTCAGATAGTACATATCCATTACTGCACCATCATTGAGAGGAAGAATTTCATCTTCCTCACTTCGAGCTTAATCTGCTGGAGGATGGGGAGACTGAATGGTGATCTAATGTGTAGTTGGCATCAGGTCAACATCTTTGCTCTACAACTCTGGTTCCTCTAGGTGTTGAGTTTTAATCAACTCCTTTATCTCTTGAGCAAGCTCCTTTTCCCACATTTGTTTTCTCTCCTCCTCCACCTGTTGGTTTTGTTTTAGCTCTTCATCTTGTTTCCGTGTTGATTCTTCTACTGTTACTTCCGATATTCATCCCTCTTCTTATTCTTGATTTTGTTTCTCTTCTTCTTCTCTCATCCTTTTCTCATGTTCTTCCCTCTGATTTTATTTTGCTTCTTGCACCCTCTATTTCCTCTTATTTTTGGCTTCTATAGTCACTCTCATAGTGACTGGATCTTCTTTCATCTTGCGGCTTCACTCTCCCCTTAGACTTTAACAAAATTCCTATTTCCCTTCTCACACACTAGGTTTCACTCTTTCATTGGTGCTACCTTTGGAGTGACTTCCTATTGTGGAGAAACCTGTGAATTTCCTGCAAAAATGATCGGCTCATGGGACTTGGAGGTATTGTAACAATTCTTCCATGGTTCCTCCTCCGACTAGTGAAAGGTCTCGCTTAGCCACTGATAATGAATCCTTACACAGTGGTATCTACAAACATATCAGGGATCATATGAATTGAAGTCAAAAGTACCGAATGAAAATTGTTCCTTCCCTTCGGTATCCACGACCTTTAGGTTCTTGATCTCATGCAATCTGATTTGCATAGGAAGAGTAGGCCAAGGTGATTTATTATTCCTGTGCAAAGTTGTTTAAAACCTTGTAGAGATATGATACGGAACTTCTTTCTTGAATAAATTATCAATGGCATACCCTAGTAAAATATGGGGAGACTTCTGTCCGTCAAACACCCTAAGGAAAGTGCCATGTGGTGCGCAATCGGTATGCTATCTGTGATACTACTTCCATTTCCCCATGTGACATGCAAGGTGGCTCTTCCTTAAAGGTCAACTTGTACTATGGAATGAGGAAGTGATTATTTAGCTTCTCCATTACACCTCTGTGGCTGCACTTCAAAATAAGCTTACAATAAACGTACATGGTAGACTTTCGTGGTGTCCAAGTCTAATTCATGCTAGAGAATGCATTGTGTGCACATATTGCATCCAGTATATATGAAGACATGTAAAATATAGCTTTCCTAGCCTTTGGAGGACTAAGGGTGTTATATACATGGACTCGCAGCTATTGAGCAAACAAATATGACCAGTTTAATGGTTTATCCTTGTTCAAAAATTGGTCCAAAAAGAAAGCCCACCATTCAGGAAAGGTCTCGGTGCTCTCTTGACTATAGATTTTGCAACATAGGATTATTAATAGCTGATAAGCCCTCCTGATAGATCTTGTCTTGTAGGTGTTGGTGGGTGTTTGAAGAAATTGTGTTGGCTCTTTCACCCAGCTTTTAACAATCCCCTTGGTGCTCAAGTAGTTGGTTTTCACATAGAAGTACGAATCCATGAACAATTTTGGCTCAAGAAAAATGTACATGAGATCATAGTCTGCTGGAAGAAAAGAAGAAAGCCTTTTTCTACTGGTACTGCTAAGAGTCATAATATTTGGATTCATGTGAGACAGTATCTAGCTAATAACATTTGCACATGGGAATGTTGGGTACTGTTGATGCTTCTAAAATCGCTGCATCAATATTGGGGAAAACCACCCAGTCTAGATCTTAGTGCAACTCCTTTTTCATTTGGTGTGGTGGCTCCGACTGCATATAAGGGGACCAGTTTCCGAGTGATGTATGAGTTGATGGGTGATTTTTTTATAATGTGTAACGAAGGTGATAAGTGTTTTATCCTACAATTCAAAAATATACAAATATGCTAATCTAACCTGGGTATCCTGTTAACAACGTGATTTCTAATTATTCCTAAAGGATAAATAATCTTATAGATGGCTTATTTATCAATGGAAAGATGCATTCATATAATGATTACTTTGTTTAATAAATTAAACCAAGTAATTATAAAAACATTATCGCATTCATCACAATATATATCACTGACATATATATATTCAAATGATAACAATTCTAAAACCTTTAGAAATGATATGCTAAAGAATTGTCTGAAAAACGTACATATATCAACGATAGCAAGTTTTAAGAAATGTTCATTCACATAAAGAAATAAGACAAAAACAATGATATAAGTACCGCATGCATTGGAATCCTTCCGATGTAAACAACACTTCGAGTCTCTGATTCCACTTTCCTATTTCAGAAACCTCCAGAAGATGCAAAAGTGAAAGTCTTAAAAAAAAGCTTCTTTCATAAAAATGTAGAACCTTGATCCACTTTTGAAAAAGAAATATTTAGAAGTACAGAAGTGCAACTCCCAAGTCAAGTTTTTACAAATTTGAGGACCCTTTCTAAATACATGAAAGGGTCATAAATAATAAAAATATAAACTAATTATCAACAAAAATCGCTATGAGCTGTTCTAACTGTAGACATGAAAATCTAGGATTTAATTATAAAAATAGTAGTGCAATAGCGATTGAACTAATTCATTGAATCGACTTCTTTTCTTGTGCTTGTAGCTAACAAATTGCGAGAATGGGCTGGATTTCTGGAGGTTGACTCATCTTGGAGTGTAGCTGGGCTGTGTAGGTGGCATCGGAGAGTTTGGGGATCATGCAGTTGACCGCGTCAAAAAGGCATTTCATGGCCATCTGCTGGCTATGTGGCTTGACTAGAAAAAACCAGAATGTTTCCCATGTCAAGTTTTGGACTTCTCTGATCTGTTTTTCTCTGTTCACCAACTCCTATCTCCAATGATGTTCTAGTGCCTTTGCTTTCGGGAGTTTACCTGGAGAGCAATTGGAGATCAAATTAGACATATGTAAACTGTTATTTACTAATTCGATCAAACTGTTCATTGCAGCTCTGCATCTAGAAGTTTCTCTTTCAACTTTCATTAGCTAGGACTCCCATTTTGAATATAGTATTTCCTTGTGAGATTCTTTTATTTTTGGCCAATTGGTAGTCATTCCTTCTACAGAATCTTGCCAATACAGAAAATTTGTTATCCTTTCATCTGTTTTTTCCAATTCCAGTCTGGCGTCCACTGCCTTCTCAATTTGTGATGAAGAGATATCGCACAATGGTTTGGCCAATGATATGTTATGGCAAAGGATGTTCAACTACTGGGACAAGGTTTTGGTTATCTCCAAGGCTTCTTTTATGAATTCACTAACTTGTGGATAACCCTTGTATTTTTCTATATCTGTACTTGCATTTGTGAAATTTGATCTTCCTTTGCCTTCTTTCCTGGTCAATTGTCATCTGAAGCCTGCTTAATTCTTGAGACAACTCCTGCTGTTTCTGGAGTGTTTGCTCATCAATCCTCTGTTTCTCCAGTCTCAACTAATATCTTAGTCGCTCATGTTGTTGTCTCTGCGCTGCTAGCTGTTGTTCAAGCTGATTAATACTTTGTTGTCCTTCTTCCGATTGCATTTCAAGTTGAGTGATCTTCTGATCCTTCTCCCTGATCAGTTGGCTGACCTCTGACGCTTTTTCCATTGTCGCCGTTGTATAAGCCCCTGCATATTGAGATAATTTAGTTAAATCCTCAGAGGGATTGAATTCTTCCTTCCATACCACATTCATCATTTCGTCTTGTGGAGTTAAAAGAGGTCCTTGATCAATTTTCCTCTTTTTCCTCTATCTTTTAATCACAGCCCTATGCTTCGGACTATTGAATACATCTAGGGGTGGTATTTCTTCTGTTCTTAGTACAATCTCCTCTGTAGGATTTTCGGGAATGATTTCTATATCCTACTGAATCTTGGGTAGGACGCTTGTCCCTTCAGTTGGAATACTAATAACTTCAGGCTTTTGTGCTGCGGGTGATTCTGGTGTAGTGAGATCTTGGGATTTATTCGGGTTTCTGATGATTAGGTCGAACTACTCCCATTCCTTGATTAAAGAAGGATCAATATTTATATCAGTATCAAGGATCTCACTAGTTCCTTCCTTTGTCTGCTCCCTTGCAGGCCTCTTTTCCTTTTCAGGAGTCTTTTCAATAGTTTTTTGTTCACAGTGGCCTTCCAGTTGCACCGTAGAGGTAGTATTTAACAAGTCCAGAGGTAGTGTTTGCAACCTCTATGCCCTGAACTTCAAAAATTCCTCTAATCTCTCTGCTCCCAATCTAATTTTTGCTAGATGTTTCACTTGAGAAAATAACTTAGCTGAAGTGAACAAATCATCATAATCATCCTTATCATGTTCAAACTTGGCAATTTTGACATGGGAGATGAAATTGTAGGCGACTGCTTTTGGATCATACTTCCTCTTTGGGATGACTTCTAAACTAAACTGCTTAATTTTCTCAGCGTCCTTCTCTGCATATTTGAAGTCATGCAGTGTGAAAGTACCACATCGGAGGGGGAATGAAGGCCACATTTGTTTTTTGGACTCCTTTAGGTTCCTTGAGATCCCTGTTTGTGTTATCCGATAAGCTATTTCTCTGGCAAATAGTTTATTAGGAATGTATAAGGGGGGGAGGACATGTGGATTAGTAGTGCTGCCAAAAAGTCTAATGTAGGTGAACATCTCTTCACCAAACCAACTACCAATTGATATTAGGTCGACACTAGCTTCATCAGATAGTTGAGGAGCGGGTTTGTTGAATATAGCATAATGAATAGGCAAGACGAAACCTTGACAAATCCTATAAAGATGTTTTTTATAATGGGCTTTCCATAATTCCTTATGATAAATATGAATTGGGATTGGGTTTTGTGGAGTCCATTTCCAACCTAAAATGGGGTAATTAGAGTTGAAACAGATGGTGTCCAAAATGTAGGCACTCATATAAAATGGGGGTATTACCCAGGTAGTCACAAAACTATTTTTCCTATAACCAAGGATTTGGTTGGTCATTTTGTCAGACAAAATGGTTGCCCAATCCATGATATAAGAGTTAACTTCTGCTTCCATTAAAGGTACCATCTCTATAGAAAACCTAGACAAATTATTGACTCCAAAGAGTCTGCATATCATAGCACCAACATACCAGTAAGGAGATGCTAATGAGTCTACGGAGTACATACCCGATGATTCATTATTTTGTTTGTTTGGATAATGCCTCCATTATCTGATAGAGTCTGACTCCATGGCATTTTCCTTGGCGAAGGATTCCAAAAATGCCTTGTTGTAATGCTTCTGTGGTTTAGGCAAATGGTACATCTTTTTGATATCTTCTGCCCTGAATGCCCGAACATTCTTCCATCAGCCATAAAGAATGTTCTGTCTATTATGCTGATACTTTCAATTACCCATCTGACCAAGTCATTATAGGGTAATATTTTGGCGCGGGTTTCTATTCTGTGAAGATAAGAGCTAGCCAAATCCTTAAGAGTACTCTCTAACTTGTCAGTGGAATCTGTTGTTCCCTTTTCTTCTTCAATCTCTTCTGGATCCTTAGCTTCTAGTAAATTGTATATACTTTCCCATGAAACCTTGCCCAGACCAAGGCAGGTAGTATCAACTATCAAGACCTTTTTCACTGGTTCCTCTTTGGCTATGAAGGGAGCCTTTGGTTTCTTTGATTTCTTCGTCATTTTCTTTGGATTCATAAATTCAAACTTTCTCTGCGCAACGAAATAGAAGAACGTAATAAAGGATAAATTCGTTCGAAAATAATACATAGTATACAATAATAATAGTAATTAAGTGCAATGGGTAATACGGATTTTGATATATTATGCTGCTACAGATGAAATCCTTGAAGGACTAAACCATAACTGCTTATTACCGTTTTCTGTAACCGCCAATGTGACACTTAAATGCATAAAGATATGTCGCATCGGGAATTTGAATAATAGTTCTTTAAAATAAAATATCATAACTTCCCGATCAGGGATAAGCGATTAATCGCATATCGCAGATTGGGAGGTCTAACCGTTATGCTTAACTATTTCCTTTGTAAAGTTCCAATTGTGATAGATGGTAAGCGAAATCACTTGAACAAAATGTTTTGCGGTTTATTTATAATTGACTTGTAATTTAGGCCTGAAAACATTCGCCTAATGATTATATTTCAACTTTATTAGAAAGCGTTCTTTCCCATAATAAAATTGCATCAATGGATTCCAAATGGGCATTTGTTATATGTTTCGTGCTTTCAGCGATGGCCGATTTCGATTGGATTATCGTAGCGGGAGATTTATATGGGCCCCTAGAATGATTCCTTGATAAATTGCGATCTGCGCTTTCCGATAGCATTATTGCATCGGAGATTGCCTATGGAAACCTTAAGTCTATCTTCAAAACAAAGGATGCGACACATTCTTTTATATTTGTTTTAAGACAAGGTCTTGTTTAATATTTAAATCGGATCATACCTTTTCATAAAGATTTTCATGTGTTGTATATATTTTGCAAGGTTGCGATTATTATTGAACTTAACCTAAAAGCAAAAAGACTTATCACGACTATTGATTTTTTAAAAGTTTTATTGATTTTATCTAAGTTCTAAAAAGGGGACCCATTTCTTGTTAAAGTTTTAGATCAAAATTTTGAAATGGGGAGGGTTGTTGTATAACACAACAATTGGCGATTCACTGGGAGAAACAATTATCTCTGAGAAAATAATGCAATATCTATAACTTTCTTAATTTGGAAACCATTGAGGATAAAGAAAACCATCTAAGAATAGTTAAATAAAAATTAACTCTGAATATAATAACAATTTTTTGTAATTTCTTTTCCAATCTTAAAAATAAAAACATTCTGGGCTTCTTCAAGCTTTGATTGGTTGATATAGATAAAGCAGGGGGCTTCTCCAACTTAGATTTTAAGTTTACTCTGTTGTCATAGGTAGTGCCTCTGCGGCTAGCAGACATTCATAGTCTCGGCATGGTTACCTTTTAACCACTTAATCATTCATTGTCCCATCCATCTAAGAGTATTAATTTTGAAAGATAAATTCAAACATATATGTTTACACATTTTTTTTTTTATTTTTATTCTTTTATTTTTTTTTAAAGATAAAAATCCATTGTCTTGGTTTGGTGGCCAGCTGTTGACAATGCCATTCACTGGTTGTAATTGAACTGAATAAGCTGGCTCGTGATGATACCCCTTGTCTTATGATTATAAGCCATTACCCTGCCTTGATATGCATTATTGGTAATGTCAGTTCAATTAGTTCCCTATGGTCATGGTAAGCAGGCTCATGATGAGACCCCTTATCTTTTATATCAGACATATTTTAGAATTACACTCTGAAAATCATAAACTTAATCGATGGGGTGAATGACTTTCTCCTTAAGAGTTTATGGATGACAATTTTAGAGTTGTTGATACTAAGTCTGGAAAAGTATTTACCTGTTACAAATAACCTCTCTCAGCTCTTTAAAACTTGGAATGATTTACAGTATTTCCAAGGCTTGTGAAGATTTACAAATCTAAAAGAGGTTATCAGAGTTTTATATTTTATCTATCTTTCTAAGACTGTAATTTTTTCCTTAAAGGTTTCCATCTATTGAAAGTAAGTGTTTACAATATTTCCTTAAAGAACTTTCCAATAGTAAAAGGTCAATGGAAGACTATTTACAACCTTATTTTCTACAAATAAAAACTTAAAATAAACAAATTTTCATAATGAATATTTACAGGTAGGAAGGGGTTACCTCCTTAAGTAAAGAATTTCTTCAAGATAAGCCTATTGATAGGAAGAGAATTTCTCTTTCCTGATAGGTCTTGCAGTATGAACATTGATGAGCCTATCTTCTCAATGATTTGAAACGGTCCAAGCCACATCTTTTGAAATTTGGTATGTTTGCCTTTGTCTTTGTGTGCTTTGTCCCATTTCAAAACAAGATCACCGATTTGTAAAATTTTTGGGCCGACAGAATTTGCATCAAAAGAAGATTTAATGACTTGTTGATGTTTTGCGTGTGTAATTTTGGTTTTTTCCCTTTCCTCCTCTAATTTAAGGATTTGATCATATCTTAACTGAATAGAGGACGAAGGATTTTCTTCAATAAATTGTACTAGGGTCAGAGATGGGAGTGCTAAGTTTGTTGGTATTACAACTTCTTTCCCATACAATAAGTTGAATGGAGAAGTACCTATTGAGGCCTTCTAAGTTATGTGGTCTATCTATAATGAAAATATCAAAGACTTGTGCCAATTCTTTTTATTCTGATCAACAGTTCTTTTAATAATCTTAACAAGATTCTTATTAGTTGATTCTACCAAACCATTACCTTGAGGGTAGTAGTTTGCAGAATACTTTAATTTAAATCCTCTCTTAAGAGAAAATTCAAGTACGGTATTTCCAGAAAAATAAGATGCATTGTCAAAAACGAGGGCATTAGGTACACCAAACCTGGTAATGATGAATTGATCAATGAACTCAATGATTGCATCAGAATTGTCTACCTTCAAAGGAATTGCTTCTACCCACTTCGTGAAGTAATCCGTGGCTGTAAGGATGTATCTATGTTGCTTGGAAGAATGTGGAACAATCTCTCCTATGATATCCAGCCCCCATTGTTCAAATGGTTGTTCAATGTTCACTAGTTGTAAAGGAAAGGCTTGTTTCCTTTGTCTTCCACTGGAAGTTTGGCATATTTTGCATTTCCTTACATAGTCATGGGCGTCTTTAAATAAAGTGGGCCAATAATATCCAGCATGTATTATCTTGGGAGCTATTGTATAACCTCCAAAATGTCCACCTGCTGGACCATCATGTAATTCTTGCAAACTTTCTGTGCTTCAGTTTTTTTAAGGCATCTTAACAAAATCGAATCATAATTCCTTCTAAATAACACATCATCAATGTTTTATAAGTGTTTTTATTTTAATCTTAAGGCACATTGGTTTTTGTAATTGAGACTAGGAGGAGCACATCCATTTTTCAAATAAAAGACCAGATCTGCATACTGAGATTCATAATTCATGATACTTATCTCATTTACTTGAAGAGCATTATCTGAATCTTCATGTTCTGGAATATTAGAAGCTCTTGCTAATAACCTGCAAAACCCTTGTCCTCTTACAATTTTCACTGGTTTAATATCTAAATCATAATCTTGTAATGTTGTAAGACAATTGGCTCTCTTCTATCCTACTTCCCTTTGGACTAGCAATTGTCTCACTACAGAGAATGGGACTATTACTTTTGTATGACTTTTTAGGAGGAATGGCCTAAAGTGTTTAATAGATTTAAACACAACGAAAGCTTGTTTTTCTACTTCAGAATAATTAAGTTCAGCACCTTGTAAATTAGAACTAAAGAAGGATATGGGTGCTTCAACTTGCTGATTTTTGATTTGCATTAACACAACTGCATAAGATGTTTCAGATGCTAAAGTATACAAAATAAAATGATTAGAAAAATTGGGAGTATTCAATGCAGGAGCATTAATGATTGCCTATTTGATTGAATCAAAGGCTTCTTTTTTGTTATGTCCCCATTTGAAAACTGAATTTTTCTTAATCATGATCTGTAAAGGTAAAACAATTTGAGAAAAATCAGGAACGAATCTTTTTACAAAATTTATCTGTCCTAAAAATGATTGCATTGATTTTCTATTGTGTGGCAGAAGAATATTAGAAATCTCTTTGATCCTGTCCGGATGAATGTAAATGCCATCTTTAGATACAATAAATCCTAAGAGTTTACCTTCATCAAGAGCGAAGAATGATTTCTTGGGATTTAATGAATTCCCATACCTTTTACATCATTCAAAGATTTGTTTCAAATCATGTAGATGATTTTCTCTTTTTTTGGAAAAGACAGTTATGTCGTCTAGGTAGACAACAACTGACCTATTAATCAAACCCTTGAATGCTATATCCATTGCTCTTTGGAAAGTAGCTCTAGCATTAATTAAACCGAAAGGCATATGTTCCCCATTTGGTTCTGAATGTAGTTTTTATTCTGTCATCTAGATGCACCAGTATTTAGTTATATCTAGAAAAACCATCCAGAAAAGACATTAACTCTGAACCAGAAAGTGAATGAAGTGTCTGCTCCATTGTTGGTAATGGGAAATTATCTTTTTGGCATGCCTTATTGAGATTTCTGAAATCAATGCAAATCCTAATATCACCATTTTTCTTCCTAATAGGTACCAAGTTAGAAACCCATTTAGAATGTCTGACTGGGAAAATTATCTTAGCTTTCAAGAGTTTATTCAACTCTGCTTTTATCTGACTCTCCAAATTCAGTGAATTTTCTTCAATTTTTGTTGCACAGGTTTCTCCTCAGAAATCATTGGAATTGTGTGTTGTATGATAGAAGTATCATATGTTTTTAGATTTTCATAATTCCAAGAAAAAACATTTTTATATTTGTTTAACAATTTGATAAAAGCAAATATTTCTTCTGATGTGAGCCCTAGTCCCAGATTAACGTTTTGTGATTTGGCCTCAGTGCCAAGATTTACTAATTCAAACCTTAAAGTAGAACTTTGAAGTTTTGAATTAGTGACCTTTTTGAACCTATCCTTGATATCATAAAGATATTCAAGTTTGACCACAGATTTAGGTATAGAATTCTCATTTGGTCTTTGTTTTATTTGAAGATCATGATCATTTTCATCAATAATCTGGTCATCATAAGATTTTTCAGAAGTTAAGAAATTTAAAATGTCTTTGTCATAATTAGGTACTTGCCAATTGGTGACATTGTCTAGAACATATGGTCTAAAAATTAATTCAACTGAAAACCTATCAAGACTGTAATCCTCAGATGGAAGGAGCTTAGAAGCAACATTAGCTAATAAATTAGCTAGTGCATTCTGAGATTTGGGAATAGTGGAAATATTAAATGCTAGAAAATGAGATATAAGCTCTTGAACTAAGGACTGATAATGCTTGAGATGTCCTGAAAGGCAATGGATAGTATTCCTTACCTATTTGATGACTATCTCAGAATCACCAAATACTTTTAGATATTGAATCTTCAGGCCTATCGCTTTATAGAGCCCTTGAATCAATGCCTCATATTCAACAGTATTATTTGTACACTCAAATTCTAGTCTACATGATAGCATAGTTTTTTCCTCTTCAGGACTAACTAAAATACATCTTGCCCCTGCACCATCATTAGATTTTGATTCATCAAAATATAAAGACCAAAATACCGGCTTATCTACAGGTTTATTTACAATTTCTTCAGCAATAGTAACACACCTTGATGTATTTGTATGAGAGAAATTTTCTATTTGTGATGTGAAACTATTAACAAAAAAAGGTGATGATTGAGCACTAAAATTACCAAAGAATGATTCGGCTGAGTAATTGCCGAGAATGTTGTTATTGAAGGCTATGGGTTGATTTTCCTGCTCATACTCCATTATAGTATGGGTCATGTGCTTCTCCTAATTGATTTTAATTTGATTTGGTTTCCCTTTATAGGGAAGCCACATATGTGACCAATCAGTAGAAATGTAACCATGGAGTTTCTTAGACCAATCCCTGCTTAAAATTAAACCATAAAACTCAGGGATGTCAGCAATCAATATATTGATTCTCTGGACTAGTCTAGGATCAGCTGATAACCTAATGGTGACTGAATTAATCTCTCCTAAGACTTGAACCTTAGTTCGATCTAACTGAACAATATGTATTGCATATTTTTGGGGCTCAATGTTTAATTTTGAACAAACCGAGGCTGGCATTATGTTTGATGAAGCCTCTAAATCTATTAAGCAGTTGTGCAGATTTCTATTGTAGATCTCATAGGTCAAGAGAAAAGGAGAAGTATGAGAATTAGATCTATCTCCGATCAAAACAACATCAGTAGCATATATTTTATCCGATGGTGGCTTACCTGTTCCTTTAGCCACCTTGGATGAGACAACATTTGGAAGAGGAGAAGAAGGTACTGCATTTAACTCTTTGAGCAACAATTTCTGTTGATGTTTGAGCTTGCTAAGCTCAAATAAAGAAATATTTGCTCTAGTCTTCTTCATGTCTTCAATAATGTCATAATCCATACAGTCAGAGACTACCAATGTATTGGATGATGAGGGTGGATTGGAAAATGATGGCTGGATTTGAGTAGGAAAAACTAGAGTTTTCTTCATGGGAGCCTTATCTTTGGTAGTAGGGCTTGTATTTTTCTTGTTTTGAGTAGTTTGAACAAGATATAAAGAGATTTTGCTTATAGTATTTACTGGGAGAGCTTCCTGTTTGCTTTCAGTATCAGAATTAGGCAAAATGAAGTCCCACATACCGTGACATTCAACTATCTCATCTTCTTCTGTTTCCTCTGATGACAAAACAATGTCTCCATCATCATCGTCATCTAGATATGATTCTGCATTATATATGGCATTAGGTGGTTTTGATTCAGTTCTTTTCAAGTTCCTAAATGGTTTTTTAGTGGAGGTTTCAGCTACCTGTTTCTTTCTCTCTACCATTTCATTTGACATAGTCTTCAGAACTTTTTGCAAACCCTCCATATCGCATGGATCTTTAGTTGCTTTCTTTTTCAAATCATCTTTAAAAGTAATTTTTTGGACTTTCTTTCCTCAAGAGTGTTTTCTTTTCTAAAGCAATAATACATTTTTCAATGACGATCAATTCTTTCATATTCTCTTCTAAGGTGAGTTTTGCAACCCTATCAACAAAGATAGCTATATTCAAAGGTAAAGCAGAAATATACCATTCGCTTCGAACTTCTTCACTGGGATTAGACATAGTAGGAATTTTATTTAATAGCTTATTAAATCACGAGTTGAAATCTTTAATGGGTTCCTTTGACTCAGTTGTAAGATTGGAGAGATCATTGATTAATGTTGCTGTGGATCTGTCATCTCTGAACTTAGTTAAAAAATGCTCTTGGAAAGCATTCCAACTATCAATGGATCCTGGTGGTAATGAAAAATACCATGATCCAGCTCCTCCTTGTAAGGTGTATGGGAAAAGCCTTACAACAACATCTTCTTCTATCACTCCATTTAAGTTTATTGACAACATAAAGTTGTTTATGTGTTCTTCTGCTAGTATGCCGATATAAGGATTAAACTTTGGCAACCACTTTTCAGGATGGGCCGGTAATTGAATCAAGGGTGCAGGCATTGCGACTACCCCTAGATTTGTCCATGGCCTCAGTTTTGGTTGATTCTATGCCATTGTCACACTAACAACAGAAGAAAGTGAGGATGTAGTTACAAATGGTTGGGTAGAGGATGACGGAGTACCTGTACCCTGTTGGACTATAATATGAAGTTGGGATATGGATGGTTGACTTTGCAATGGATTAGATGAAATGGATGATGATGATGAAAGAGTCTTACTGCTAGACTCTAAAGGTGTCTTCCTAGCTCTTTTTCGACTAGGCAGAGGAAATTATGTTGGTTCAATACCAATCTTTTCGCTCTGTAATCTTGTAAGAGGCTGAGAAGGAATGTATTGTGAAGTCACACTACCTTGGGATAACTCAGACTGTTCTTGAGATATTGAAAACCCTTGAAGTTTATGAATTAAATATTTAACTTCAGGGGTTTGAAGGGAAGACTTGTCCAATATGTTCAAGTTTTTAGTAGTGGGTGTTGTCTTTTCGACTTCTCGCTTGAAAATGGGAGATTTAGAATGCGAGGGAGAAGTTGGAGGAGATTGTAAGGGATATTTACTCTCAGAATGGGCTAATGATTTGGATTTGCTCACCATTCATAGTTCATGCCTTCCTTCTATTACCAAAAATGTTGATGCCTCTAAAATCGCTGCATCAACATCGGGGAAAACCCACCAGTCTGGACCTTAGTGCACCTCCTTTTCCGTTTGGTGTGGTGGCTCCAACTGCATATAAAGGGACCAGTTTCAGAGTGATTTATGAGTTGATGGGTGACTGTTTTATAATGTGTAACGGAGGTGATAAGTGTTTTATCCTACAATTCAAAAATATACAAATATGCTAATCTAACCCGGGTATCTTGTTAACAATGCGATTGTTATAGACATTTTTGTGCCTTACAGCATTGAGCATGAAATGTCCATAATCTAAGGGATCCAAAGTCCTTAAACATGTTGTTCCTACCCCTAGAGGAACAAGGCTAACAAACCACAGCAATTCACAGAAGTTCTCCACCAGAAACTGCTCAAAAACAAGTCAATTCAGGATCATTTCAGTGGCTACACTAGCTGTTTGCGCTGAATGTCAAAGCCAACACTGGCTACCTGCGTTGAATGTCAAATGGAACACTGGCTACCTGCGCTGAACGAGAGTGGACATGTGGCAGGCTCATTTCTCAAGGTGTCAAAACCCAGGAAGCTTCCAAAATGACACTTGCCTCAGGGAATTCGACTGGTGATGAGTAAGAGGTTCCAAATCTCCAAGTGGAAGCAAGAACCTCCAAGTGGACTCAAGAACTGACAGAGGGAGAGGACACTAGTCAGATCTCAAGCTGACTCATCCTCTCTCCAAACATCTATATATGGATCTCTCCTCCATGAGATCTGGAGGCTGGAATTTTGTTATTGCAAAGAATTGTTGTTGGTTTGAGATTGGAATCATTGGGTGCTTAATGCTTTGAAGGGGGTGAAGATAGGAATTCCATTTGCTGGGAAGGAGATGCTGGATTGGAGCCCTCTGGGTTGTATCTCTTCCTGAACCTTGTTATTCATCAATAAAGCTATCTTGGTTTCTCCTATATGCTGATGTATTTTTGATGTATGAATGCATTAGTATGTTTAGTTTATTTCTAATCCTAAACTAGTTATGAATGTGAATATCTGTCTTTGTGTAGTGTTCTTCTCTTGTCGCAAGTAGCTGTTCTCTTGTGATCTTACAGGAACCCGTTGAAGCTGGGCGAGTGAGAAGGCAAGTAGCTGAGAACTCTCCAAGAGAAGAGAAGCTGGATCGAGGGACAAACAGAAGACACCGGTTAGTCCATCTATCTCTCTCTTCATTCTTAATTCATAAAGGAAGAATACTAGAATAGCTGTCCCTGTTTGTTGCTAAGGCACTGTCACACCTTAGGTGGATAGGATCGTCCTGCATAGGCATTTTTCCCCACAAAAAATTGGCGACTCCGCCGGGGAGATCTTTTTAGTCATTTTATTTGTGTTTCTATCATTGTTTGTTTCATAGACTTGACAACAACAATCGAACTGCATCCGCTTTTCCCGAATGCAAAGTAGACAGTTGCTGCTTTGATCCAATTCTGGACTTGTCTATGATCTGAACAATGGACTCACAAATGATTTGATGATCCTTTGTGATAGATCTTAGTACCCCCTCAAAGCTTCCCTTTGATTACACCTTGCTTGTTGCTTTTATTTGGCCTAAAACATTGAATTAAATAGCAATCTGTGACCCAGAACCTGTGGGAAACGAGAGTTTCTCCTTCAGCGCAGACCCAGTGAAGGGATTCTGCATTTCAACGCAGTTCCTGTGAAGGCTACCTGCGCTGAATGTCAAAACCCCTGTGTTGAGGTTGCGCTGAACCAGTTTGTCCTTGTGCAGCTGGGGTTCTCTGCTCTGTTTTGCCTTGTTTTGATCTCTGATTTTTGCAGCCTGTAACCAGCATAGGTACCAGTCTGATAACTCCTTTTCTCTGCTTAGATTCCGCCTCCTTTTGTACAAAAATACTGTGAGTGTTTTTATGTGTTTGTGGCGTCATTTATAGTTTTCCTTTGCATGAGTGAAATAGTCATCCTGTAGCCCTTGATACAGATCTGTTGATTGTGATCTTAGAAGAGAGTTCATTGGCTGTTTGCAGATTGATTATACATTTACTTTTGCATTTGGTTTGAGTTTGTCTCTTTTAAGTGTCAAAACAAGTCTTCATTTCGAAAATCGTTAAGTGTTGTAATCTCTTCTACCCTCTCTGATTTCGAAAAAGTAAACTTGTTTGTATTGGTCATTTAAAAGCAAATTCAAAGTTGTACAAAAATCTTTCTTTGTAGGCATCAATACTAAGAAAGCGGAAAACAAACACCTGCATTGTGCATTTGCATTTTGATAGTTTGCATGTTGGATTTAGGAAAAGTGCATTAGAGTGTGCTGATTGCTCTTTGAGAAAAGATGGTGTCTTTCTTTTCCCTTAGTAGCTAGGATTTTCAAAGTTGAAAAAGATATAAAGCTTGCTTATCATCTTTAGACTGCATTTAGGAATTGTATCATACATCTCGTGGTGAACCTTGAAAGGCAAACTTCTAAAAAGATCAACCTAAAATAAATTGAATGAACTTAACAACGCTTTGCAACATAACGCACAACATAGAGGTCTAGGCTAGAGACGTGTTCCGGCGTCGTTAAGCCTGGTGACTGTCGATCTCGTGGATGGTGGGTGATTCCTCCTGAGGGACGATAGCGCCAGTACGGATTGTGCTCCCACGTACCGTCGCGTATATATTGGGAGACCCCTATAGGCATAAAACCTTTATCCTTAGGAAGCCGTGTCGGCCGCCCTACTGATCGCAATGCACTGAACACAGCATTCAGGAAGATCGATCGCTCGTACCCTAAAAAGTATTCTGCGGTTTTGCAAAAAGTTTGGCACACCCTCTGCCTAGAACTCCAGAGCAGTTCCTTTTGGCCTTTTTCAGACTCTATAACGGAAAAAGTCCATCCGAGCATTTGTCACTTCAGGCTCGTTAAAACATCGAAGGAGACTAGAGTCATCTTTAGCTTTTTCTCGACTCTTTAAAACTGAAAAAGCAAGTTGTGTCTAAGCGTCGTTAAAAATTTATTTTAAACGAAACAATCACCCTTTATTCCTGCGTTGATCTTTAGGTTGAAAAAATGGAGCACGCCAACCAAGGAATTCCCCTTGGTGGAAATCCTAGTCCCTTCTCCTCTTGGGGAGATGTTGGTGCGCCCCATATGGCCACATTGTCGCTTCCAGGATTGACAATTGGCCTGCCGGTCTGGCTCTTTTCAACCAATGTCGTTCAAAACACCACCATTCCTGAACAGTCGAGTCAACAGTTGGACCAGACCAGAGTTGCCAACCAGCCTTCTACCTCATCTAACTCTTCCTCTCCTCCTTCCTCTTCGCTTGACGGAACTGGTAAAACAAAAAACAAAGTTCCTAAGGAGAAGAAGGAAAAGAAGAAGAAAGAGAAGAAGAAGAAGGAGCCAAAGGCAACTGGGGGCAAACAAGTGTCGTCTGACAAAAATCCACACACAGCACTGACCAGGCCTAAATCGCCATGTGTCATATGCAAGGGAGACCATTTCCACAGAGATTGTCCCTGCATCCCTCGGATACTAAGGGACTGGTCTCCCCGTTTGCACAATTCGGTAGCATCAACCTCTGATAGCCATGTTGACTGCTCACCGTCAACTAGTGAAAGTGAAGTCCCAGGACAGAGAGGGAAATCTAGATTTCCCTGCAAACTGTGTGAAGGCGATCATGCCATCCACCGTTGTCCCTTCTTAGACGAGGCTAAAAGAGTTCTGGAAGATCGCCCGATTTTACGAGCACAACTTCCTCCTGGATATCAAAAACTCCTGCCAAGTCCTTCACTAGTTGAGAACCCGGCTGGCCCGCCCAGGTGGTCAGCCGAAGCACCTATCATTGAAGATGAACCGTCTGGATCCATGCCTGACGAAAGTCAAAAGGTTGAGACGGCAGTTGACCTGGTTTTGCCTTCAGAGGCTCTATCTTCGAATGATACCATCACAGAGGAGAATAAAGACGACACCGTCCAAATTCTCTTCATCAACACTGACTCTGATGAACAAGGGGGAAATGCCCCCATTCCTTTATCGCAGGAAGGAAGTTCGTCAGAGCGATATCCGGCCGTTTATTTGGTCCCACCACCAAGCAACCTGGTTGTGTCCTTCGACTGGAACCAACTAGGCAGACCCCGGTTGCCAGCAAGCATACCATTCAGAATTATCGTTCAAATATACAGAATGGTAATGGCTGGCACTATTATTGATGAAGGGGCATCTGTGAGTATCATTTCCTCTATTGCTTGGAAAGCGCTTGGTTCACCAGCGCTTTTGCCTGAAATGAGAAATCTATCAGGCTTTGATAAAGGAACCAGTCGACCTTTAGGGATCCTCCCCAATGTGCCCATAACATTGAAAGGGAAGACCGTTCAAATGAACGTGATGGTCGTTCAAGGACCCTTGGATTATAACCTACTCCTTGGACGAGACTATATATATGGCATGGGAGCTATAGTCTCCTCACTCTTTAGAGTAATGTGTTTTCCGCATGAAGGAAGAATGGTCAAGCTCGTGGACCAACTTTCGTTTCCCGGATCACGCATCGCAAATAGTCATTTACCATCCCTAAATGGTCTATTCACGCAAGAAGTGTCTCAACCCACGGTCCGTCCTCCTGATGAGCGCGAGTAATCCGGGAGGATATGACTGGAACCCAGGGGGCATGCGTCCTGGTCTGCTTCGGCAGGAAAACTTTGGGTATAGGGTAGGTTTCCGCGGGAGAATATGACTAGTCCGTACCCCGTCCGTAGAGGAAGAGGGGTTGTTCTAGAATAAGATTCTCTTGTCAAAGTTATGTGTTTGGCACTCGTTGTCACTCACCTTTGTCTATTTCGGTAGACATTGCCGAGGAAGTGTTTTGTTTGAAAGATTAACGAGACAATCTTTGGGTAACCTGAAAGAGGTAAGCCTCTCTCGTTAAAACAATTGTTTTGACGGAAAAGAAGTAGAGGTAACCTTGAAATCGTACTTTATACCTGGGGGCATGCAAACCTTTTGGAGCGCAAGCAAGGGGCGGCTATTTATTTTTTTAAATTTTTAGGTCCTCCCTTTAAACCTGTAGGTCTAACCCTTTAAACTCGTAGGATTAGTCGTTTCCGAACTTGCATAACGAAAGGATGCGGGGCAAAGCTTCGTGAGATGAAGCTCCATAAAAAATGGAATCTCAATGAGACACTCTTATCATATGACTGGGTAATCGAGCAGTTTTAGCACAAAGTTCATGCTCGTTAAAAAATAAACGCAAGATCCGAGCAGTTTTAGCACATAGTTCATGCTCGTTAAAAAATAAACATAAGACCGAGCAAATGTTTCCACCCGCATTTAAGCTCGTTAAAAAATGAACTATCCCGGTAAATAACCACTGTGAATGTAATATCATCAGCCATTAAAGCCTTGGTCGTGTTTGCACCGTCACCTCCACTTTTCATTTGGCCGATCGTTCACCTCCATATGTTTGTTTACCCATTTTGAGGAATAGCTGCGAAGAGTGATTTCACCTAGCCATCCTTGTGACACTGCCGTGATTGGAAAATTCCAACCTGTACCTGGAATCAGCTGCTAACCCTGTTTATCACTCGTTCCTCAAAAGACGAGTCTTCTTTAAGCTCTTTTCAGTTGACTCGTAAAATATGAAAAGATTGCCGAGTCCTTGGCCTTCCAGCTCGTTAAAGGGACAGGAAGAGCTATCCCTCCTCTAGATTTTAATCTTTTTGGACCTGAGGGATTATTGCACAAAAAGATCGAGCGCTTGTTTTATTCGGCTCATTAAAACTATCGAAAACTCATCCCTTCTGTATTGTTTTATACTTTTTCGGACTTAAGGGATTAGATGACGAAAAAGGACTTTTGGAGTTAACTTTATGTACCTTTTCAGACTCTCTAAAAATGAAAAGGACCGAGTTATCCTTGTCGTTAGACTCGTTAAAATCATTAAATAGCGACAAACTTGTCTTTAGACGAGAACGAGTTTCACTATCGCTAGGCTCGTTAAAACATAGCGATGGGCTTGCCCGAAGGGCAGGTTATAGAACAAGCACATGTTATCCTCCTCAAGCTTGACAAAAATAAAGAGGTACTGGTCAGCAATGACTGGGGAAAATTGGGAGAAACTAAAGAAAACTTTGATGGTAGCAAGTCGCTCTTGAACATGACACTTTTCCTCCGTACCACAATCGGGTTGGGTTGTTTCATTCACCGGTCACATCCATGGTCTCGCCATACCATCCATATTTGGGGTAATGCTACCGATCCATCGTATCAGTGTCGCCATATGTTCAAGAGAAGTCGTTCAGAAAAGTCAACCGTGTCCCATCCACTGCCATACATTATCCTTCATCCTTTCATGACCGCCACCCTGAATCATATGTCACAGATCGTTTTCACCTCCATTAAAATCATTAGCTCCATTCCGTGTCACTGATGTGGGATTCATTAAGGCCCTCCTTTGACGGATCGCTTCTTGTCGACATCAGCTCATTATCCAAGAAGTTGATCTAGGAACAACCCCTTCAGTACTTTGAAGCTTGCATGCCTCAATGGCAAGTTTCTCACTTCCGGCGACAGGTATACATCAATGACCTTCGACCGAAAGATTTTGCGTGGTGTTCGACGCCAAGTCCTTTATTCACACCACGTGAATTGTACTGCAGTACCTTGAGGGTCATTATCATTATCGGTGATTCCTCTCGCGCTTGTTAACGGTTTACATCATTGACCGGTAATCAAGCGATGTCTTTCCATGTTTGACTTCAGAACATTTCTCACATGGATCGACTTGTACTTAGAGTGAAGATCGAACGAGTTTGAAGACTCCGGATCTAGTTTCATCCATCCGGGCTGCGATATATATTCAGGAAAGATAAAGACATTGACATGTACATCATTACAGCAGATAATCATCCTACTCAAAGGATGATAATTTCATCAAAATTATCAGTCTACCATCAGACGATTGTCTGTTCTATGTACAGAAAAATGAATTTATAAAGCTGAGCATGGGAATGCCCGCCTCAGCTAGGTCATGAAAGCAGTATGAAAAATAATGTATTGTATTGTATCTTATTACAGGTCTCCTCCCAGCATTGGATGAACTTCGGATCCCCCTGATAAAGCATTTCGCCCGATAAACAGCCTCATACTTTAGGGGGCAACTGTTATAGACATTTTTGTGCCTTACAACATTGAGCATGAAATGTCCATAATCTAAGGGATCCAAAGTCCCTAAACATGTTGTTCCTACCCCTAGAGGAACAAGGCTAACAAACCACAGCAATTCACAGAAGTTCTCCACCAGAAACTACTCAAAAACAAGTCAATTCAGGATCATTTCAGTGGCTACACTAGCTGTTTGCGCTGAATGTCAAAGCCAACACTGGCTACCTGCGTTGAATGTCAAATGGAACACTGGCTACCTGCGCTGAACGAGAGTGGACATGTGGCAGGCTCATTTCTCAAGGTGTCAAAACCCAGGAAGCTTCCAAAATGACACTTGCCTCAGGGAATTCGACTGGTGATGAGTAAGAGGTTCCAAATCTCCAAGTGGAAGCAAGAACCTCCAAGTGGACTCAAGAACTGACAGAGGGAGAGGACACTAGTCAGATCTCAAGCTGACTCATCCTCTCTCCAAACATCTATATATGGATCTCTCCTCCATGAGATCTGGAGGCTGGAATTTTGTTATTGCAAAGAATTGCTGTTGGTTTGAGATTGGAATCATTGGGTGCTTAATGCTTTGAAGGGGATGAAGATAGGAATTCCATTTGCTGGGAAGGAGATGCTGGATTGGAGCCCTCTGGGTTGTATCTCTTCCTGAACCTTGTTATTCATCAATAAAGCTATCTTGGTTTCTCCTATATGCTGATGTATTTTTGATGTATGAATGCATTAGTATGTTTAGTTTATTTCTAATCCTAAACTAGTTATGAATGTGAATATCTGTCTTTGTGTAGTGTTCTTCTCTTGTCGCAAGTAGCTGTTCTCTTGTGATCCTACAGGAACCTGTTGAAGCTGGGCGAGTGAGAAGGCAAGTAGCTAAGAACTCTCCAAGAGAAGAGAAGCTGGATCGAGGGACAAACGGAAGACACCGGTTAGTCCATATATCTCTCTCTTCATTCTTAATTCATAAAGGAAGAATACTAGAATAGTTGTCTCTGTTTGTTGCTAAGGCACTGTCACACCTTAGGTGGATAGGATCGTCCTGCATAGGCATTTTTCCCCACAACAGCGATTTCTGATTATTCCTAAAGGATAAATAGTCATATATATGGCTTATTTATCAATAGAAAGATGCATTCATATAGTGATTGCTTTGTTTAAGAAATTAAACAAAGTAATTATGAAAACATTATCGCATTCATCACAATATATATCACTGACATATATATATTCAAATGATGACAGGTCTAAAACCTTCAGAAATGATATGCTAAAGAATTGTTTGAAAAACATACATATATCAACGATAGCAAGTTTTAAGAAATGTTCATTCACATAAAGAAATAAGACAAAAACAATGATATAAGTACCATATAAATTTGAATCCTTCCGATGTAAACAACACTCCGATTCCACTTTCCTATTTCAGAAACCTCCATAAGATGCAAAAGTGCAAGTCTTAAAAAAAGTTTTGTTCAAAAAAATGCAGAACCTTGATCCACTTTTAAAAAAAAAATATTTAGAAGTACAGAAGTGCAACTCCCAAGTCAAGTTTTTGCAAATTTGAGGACACTTTCTAAATACATGAAAGGGTCTTAAATAATAAAAATAAAAACTAATTATCAACAAAAATCGCTATGAGTTGTTCTAACTGTAGACATGAAAATCTAGGATTTACTTATAAAAATAGCAATGCAATAGCGATTGAACTAATTCATTGAATCAACTTCTATTCTTGTGGTTGTAGCTGACAAATTGCGAGCATGGGCTACATTTCTGGAGGTTGACTCATCCTAGAGTGTAGCTGGGCCGTGTAGGTGGCATCAGAGAGTTCGGGGATCATGCAGTTGACCACATCGGAAATGCATTTCATGGCCATCTATTGGCTATGTGGCTTGACTAGAAAAAACTATAATGTTTCCCATGTCAAGTTTTGAATTCTCCGATCTATTTTTCTTTGTTCGCCAGCTCCTGTCTCCAATGATGTTCCAGTGCCTTTACTTTTGGGAGTTTACCTAGAGAGCAATCAGAGATCAAATTAGACATATGTAAACTGTTATTTACTAATTCGATCAAACTGTTCATTGCAACTCTTCATCTAGAAGTTGCTCTTTCGGCTTTCATTAACTGGGACTCCCATTTTGAAAACAAGATTTCCTTGTGCAATTCTTGTATTTTTGGAAAATTGGCAGTCATTCCTTCTACGGAATCTTGCCAAGACAGAAAATTTGTTATCCTTTCATCTGTTTTTTCCAATTCCACTCTGGTGTCCACTGCCTTCTCAATTAGTGATGAAGAGATATTGCACAATGGGTCGGCCAATGATATGTTATGACAAAGAATGTTCAACTGTCGGGACAAGGCTTTGGTTATCTCCAAGGCTTCTTTTATGAATTCACTAACTTGTGGATAACCCTTGTATTTTTCTATCTATACTTGCATTTGTGCAATTTGATCTTCCTTTTCTTTCTTTTCCTGGTCAATTGTGATCCGAAGCTTGCTTAATTCTTGAGACAAGTCCTGTTGTTTTTGGAGAGTCTGCTCATCAATCCTCTATTTCTCCAGTCTCAACTGCTCTCTTAGTTGCTCATTTTGCTATCTCTGCTCTGCAAGATGTTGTTCAAGCTGATTAATCCTTTGCTATCCTTCTACTGATTGCACTTCAAGTTGAGTGATCTTTTGATCCTTCTCCCTGATCAGTTGGTTGACCTTTGAGGCTTTGTCCATTGTTGCTGTTGTATAAGCCCTTGCATATTGAGATAATTTAGTTAAATCCTCAGAGGAATTTGTTGTGGTCACCAACAACCCCACTCTTTGTTTGATATTAGTAATAACATCAAGCAAAGGGGGACCCTTAACCAAAAAATCCAAAAAATATTTTTGTTTGAAAAATCTTTTGTATTAACTCCCTAAGAGCTATATCGCGTCGCAAAGGAAAAAGGAGCGCTTTCCCAAAGCGCATAAACACACTGAGGAGGAGCGACGCGAGAACTCATCGCATCGCGTGCATTAAAAGCGCTCAAAAGGGGAAAACCTAAAGAATCGCCGACGGCCGATATGCGACGTCGCACATCGCAATGTCGCATAAGCAGCACAAAGTGACAAAGCGAAAATCCTTGCGAACTTGCGATATTGCGATATGCAATCTGTGACCATGCAAAGCTGTGACCTGCGATCTATGGTGTGCGACAAATGAGACTATCAATCGCTGCGATGCCACCTATTTACCTCGCAATCTTCGATGCTGCAATGCAAATCGCAGAAGCCATTCGTCGCAGGCATTCCTCGGCATGATCTGTGAGCCTAAAATTAGGCGCGCACCTTACGGGAAATTAATGATTGTACGCCTGTGTATCCAAAGATGATTATGTTGCGTTTTTCGAAGAGTCAAGTCATAATGGGTGACATGATTATGCATTCATTAGAACTTAATTGCTTTCATGTCAATCTTTTCTTCTGTCTCTTTTCATTTACGTGAACTATAAGTCAGCAACTGATATAAATCTATATGCAGGAAACATCTAAGGAAAAGCACCAGAACTAGAAGAACAGAGAGGAGATGACTTCGCAGATGGATACCGCATACAGCAGGACCGCGGATCCCAGAATATCACTCAACAAATGCTGATGGAAATAGGCTATCTAGGACTCAGAGTCAAAGGCGCACAAAAGCAAAGCGTTTATGAAAGATCCTGAGTCCCAAATTGGGTAAAGCAAAAAGAAAAACGCTTAAGGGGAAAGACGTCTCAGAAAAGCCTGGAACAAAGAATGGAAACAAGTTTCAATTGAGAAAACCGTTCAGGCAACAAAATCCCCAGCTCATTGAGTCATTCGCACGGCCGGAAACCGAAATAGCAACAACACAATCAGTTTGAAAGAAATCTGAGTTGTACTAAGTATACACGCCGTGAAGACACTCCTCCAGAAGAACACTTTCAAAAATATCTTCTAGTTTGTCAGAAAGAGGTGCCAGCTCTTGTTATTTCTAATTTTCAAGCTTGAACAAAAGGAAAGGACAAGCAGCCGACTCTTTCACGGCGAACAGCGCATCACTTACAGCACTAAGGAGCAGATACAAAAATGGTTAGAAATTAGATTCAGTTTTTAGAAATAAATTTTTTTTAGTAAAAGGGCGGTCATTTGAAGCCGTTCCCTAAATTTGTGTAATTAAAATTAGCCGGTTAGTAGTATTTAACCCTTCTCGTTGCATTGGAGAAGGGTCCGGAAATTTGTCAAAAAACTTGTCCTCAGAACATGCACTTTTGCACTCTCGGAGGGGGTTTTTGATGAATGGACGGATCAAGATTTATTTATGTTTGCATTTTAATACCTGCTACTGATGTTGCACTTCTGTACTCTTAGTAGGCATTAGAAGTAAGTAGAAATAGATCATTATTGCTTCAGGTCTGTGAGTATAAAGTCAGTCATAAATGGTACTTTTATCTCTGACGAGTTTCTGCTTGCATTCTTAGAGTAATATACAGCTGATGTTGTTTATATGTTAACGTATGAATGAGTGGACTACCATTTGGCACTTTTGTACGGTGGAGTCATTGATTTATGCTTAATACATGAATAACTGATTATGCGATATGCTGTTCACAACCGTTTTGCTTAACTTTTTATGCAGGATGGTTCATCTTAATTGATTTATATTCTCGTAATAGCTGAATAATCTTCATTACCAGTTATTGTGTGAAATCTTTCTAGATCGCATAATGGAAAAAGTTCTATCCCGGGTTAGCGTAGATTAGATGTGTTGTTCTTGATAGATTAAAGTAGTATAAAATTCAGTCTCAGAGTTTAGAACTAGATTAGCTTAGAAATAATTCCATATTTTCATTATCAAATTCTACACACACACACATCACCAAACTCTACACACACACACCCCCTTAGAACGGGAAGCTGGTCCCGTTATCCCCAGTCGGACCCGCTACACCAAACGGGCACGGAGCCGCCAACCAGGTTCCCGACCGGGTGGGTATCCCCCTTGTTGTTGACCCGATTTCAGGGCCCTCAACATATTTGGCGCTAGAAGGAGGGCACGAACTATGAATGGCACCTAAAGAAATATCAAAATACCATTCTAAGAGTAATACACCCTCATCAACTCCCTCGACTTCTCCAACACGGTTAAACCCAGAATTTGAAGTCGCTCGAGTACCTACCACTGCTACATATTCGAATATATCAGACCAATCTATCATTGATCCCCTGAAATTCGAACTTTGATTCGTAAACTCCAGGGATTCTCTATTTTTAACCAGAAGTCTGATAAATCTAAAAGCAGCGTGACTTCGCAGTACAACCCTGCTCATCCCCTTACCAGATCAAAGAGTGAAAAATTTGGCATACAACCAAGTGAACTCCCTCTCCCTACCAGGAAAAGAGCAAGGAAAACACCACCAGAGTCTGACAGTCAGACTCCTTCATCCACTTCGTCCATATCAACTCCCTCACCGCGAAGTCAACCACCCACTCTTTCATTCCAACTCACTCACCCATCTTCTACAAACCTTCCTCTTCAAACATCAAAGATCTTAACATCTTCATCTTCTCAGCATCAGAAATCATCTTCTGCACTTCCATTAATTAGCAGCTCAACGATGGCCCAGTCTCCATGGAACAATCCTGGGGCGGTTTTAATGCCTCCACCCCTGAGCCCTATACCGGCCCATCCTGAGAAATGGCTGCCTAAATTCAATCCGGAAGCAGGAATGCTAGCCGAGGAACATATCAATAATTTCATGCTTTCTGTTAATCTCAACGGAGTCACTAACGAAGACACTGTTGTCCGGCTTTTCCCTTATACAATGCAAGGAACAGCCGGGTCATGGTACTTTTCGTTACCTTCCGGATCCATCACAAGCTGGGACATTTTTCAAAGTCAGTTCCTCACCAAGTTTGGTGATGACAGATCCACGGCGACATTGATCAATGACCTATCTAATCTTAAGGCTGAGGCTAGAGAACCCATTAAAGATTTTAACTTACGGTTCAATAAGATCCTCAACAAAATCCCCGCTGCCTCACAACCCAGCGAGGAAGTAAGATGTGAATGGTACATCACGGCTTTACCTCCAAACTTGGCTATCTTCGTAGATAGGGCAAACAAGACCACCTTAGTTGACAACTTGACAGAAGCGTTAGCAGTGGAAAAACGCGTGGTAGCCCTAGAAAAGAGATCCGCTATAGAAGAACGCAAATCTAAGAAGATCTCTTTCAAAGAAGACACCAAGAAGAAGCAAACGAAAGATCCTTTTGATTTGGAAGGATTACAAAAAGTGTTGAAAGCCATGTCAAATGAGATGATTGATATTAAGAAACAAGTAGCAGAGACTTCTTCGAAAAAGCCCTTTAGGACTTTTAAAAGAAATCCTCCCATGGAGGTAAGACCACCTAGTGTTGTCTCAAACGTTGAATCTGAAGAAGACGAAGAAGAAGAGAATACCACCGAAGGGCAGACCGACGAGGAAGAGGTCGTAGAACTACAAGGAATGTGGGACTTCATCCTCCCACAAGAAGAGGATCAAGAAGCATTTCCTATTAGCACGAGAAGCAAAAATCAACTTGATCCTCCCCTAACTACCCCAAAACAAAAGGGCGCAAGCCCTGCAACAAAAGAAAAGGTCGCAACAAAAAAGACAACTGCTAAAGCGACCCAGTTTAGCCCAGTCCAATCTGATCAAACGCCTCCATCAAGAACACTAATAGTGTCGGATGAAATGGAGTATAACATCATTGATGACATGAAGAAGACTAGGGCTAATATCACTCTGTATGAATTGAGCAAATTGAAACGCCAGCAGAAAATAATGATGAAAGAATTACATGTTGTGCCTACTACATCTTTACCTACAGCTGTAGCTTCCCACAATCTGGGAAGGCCTCCAACCAACACGATCAATAAAATTGATCCAAATGACATCGCCTTGATTGGAGGAAGATCAAGATCTCATACTCCTCCTTTTCTTCTCACATATGAAATCTTCAACAAAAACGTGCACAATTGCTTGGTCGATTCTGGTGCTTCAACGAATATTTTACCCAGGTCAATATGTGCCAAATTGAATGTGCAACCTCAAAAATCCGCAGTACGTATAGTTCAACTTGATCGATCCCAAGTCGAAGTGATTGGTGAACTTAATCAGGTGACCATAAGATTGTCGTCTAACCCAAAAGTGTGTCAGGTTATCGACATTCTAGTAGCTGATATCCCTGAGTTCTATGGTTTGATTCTTAGCAGGGATTGGTCGGAAAAACTCCACGGATATTTTTCAACCGATTGGTCGCACATGTGGTTACCATACAATGGTAAACCAAATCAGATAAAGGTTGAACGAGAGTTGCATCAAAAATACATAGTGACAGAACTGGAAGGAGAAAATGAGGCCATAACGTACAATAGCAGCATTGTAGGCAATTACACAATAGATTCTTTCCTAGGTAATTTCAATGCTCATATTTCACCATACTTAGAGAATTCAGTTTTATCCCAAGTTGAAAATTTCTCCCAAACTGATGACTCAAAATGTTTTAGTTTTTTAGATAATTCTGTAAATACATCTTCATTTTGGAAATTATATTTTGACGGATCTAAATCAAATGAGGGGGCAGGAGCAGGATGCGTTCTGATTAACCCGGACGAGAATAAGATTATGCTCACATGCAGACTTGAGTTCGATTGCACGAACAACACAGCGGAGTACGAAGCCTTGGTTCAAGGCCTATACAAAGCAATCGGATTAAACGTTAAGTATCTTCAAGTCTTGGAGATTCAGAGATCGTCGTAAAATAGGTACGTAACACCATACATTACCTGTCAAGTCATTTAAAGCATTATCAATCATTAGTTCAAGATCTCACTGCACATTTCGTAGCATTCAACATCTCGTCAATTCCAAGAATTCAAAATGCGAGCGCAGACCTGTTAGCTAACGTAGCCTCTAGACTTATCCCTTCTGAAGATTTTAGTCCTGATAGGTTTTCAATAGAATTAATCTTTAGACCATCCATCCCTGACAATATCACCAATTGGAGAGTGTTCAATGACGATCCTGACATCGTAAATTTCCTTACTTCTGAAGGATCCTACTCAAATCAGATAATCGACGAAGACCATCATGATCATCAAATACAACAAAATGGCTCTGACAATGCTATACCGAAATCGGTGGTCAAGTTAGAAGATTTATATGATTTGAAAAGTCGGTTTAAAAGGTTCGCCAATGCTAAACTTTGCATTTCTACCCTGAACTATGAATTAGTAAACCTAGGGACCGATCAGAAGCCACAAAACGTTAACCTAGGTCACGGCCTAGCCCCTGAAGAGAAATCAGCATATATCCGTCTTCTGAGACAATACAAAAACGTTTTTGCCTGGAATTACGATGAACTAAAAACATACAACACTTCTATCATTCAACATGTTATCCCTATGATTGACAATGAAAAACCTGTCCAGCAGAAGCTCAGAAAAATACACCCTAACCTAGAAAATCAGATAAAAACTGAGCTTAATAAGTTGTTGAGAGCCAGAATAATCTTCCCCGTCAGGCATTCTAAATGGGTATCCAATATGGTGCCCGTTAGGAAGAAAAACGGAGACATTAGAATCTGTATCGATTTCCGAAATCTCAACAAAGCCTGTCAGAAAGATAGCTTTCCCCTCCCACCTATGGAGCAAATATTACAGGCAGTAGCAGGCTCAGAATTAATGTCATTCCTGGATGGATTTTCAGGATACAATCAAGTACTGGTGCATCTCGATGACTAGTTAAAGACTACGTTCCGAACCAAATGGGGCACTTATGCATATCAGAAGATGCCATTTGGTCTGATCAATGCCGGAGCTACCTTTCAGAGAGCCATGGACATCGCGTTTAAAGGGTTAGTCAATAAATCAATGGTGATTTACTTGGATGATATAACAGTGTACTCCAAAAAACGAAACAACCACCTCAAAGATTTGAAGCAAATCTTTCAAAGATGCTTGAGGTATGGGATTTCGCTCAACCCAAAGAAATCTTTCTTTGCGTTAAGCGAAGGGAAATTGCTCGGATTCATAGTGTCGAAATCTGGTATTCATATAGAACCTGACAGAATCAAGGAAATTTCCGAAATATCCATACCCCATAACAAGAAAGCCATGCAATCCTTCCTTGGACAGATCAATTTTGTCAAAAGATTTGTCCCGGATTTTTCACGTATTATTTCTCCCTTACAAAATATGATAAAAAAGAATTCAAATTTCAAATGGGGTCTAGATGAGCACGAAGCGTTCAACTTAATCAAACAAGCTATCATAAATGCTCCATCTTTGGCCACCCCAAATTTTTCGGAATCTTTTATCTTGTACACTTTTGCCTCAGAGAAATCCTATGCCGCGATTTTGACCCAAGTAAATCAAGAGAAAGCGGAAGCTCCAATCACATTCTTTAGCTCGAACTTACAAGGTGCTAAAATTAATTACTCAGACGTAGAGAAACAAGCATATGCTGTTTTCAAAGCGATCAAATATTTCAGACCTTTCTTACTTAAAGCCCACACTAAAGTCGTAGTACCGTTTCCGGCGGTAAGAAACCTTTTGGTGCAAAAAGACGTGGGCGAAAAGAGAGCTAATTGGATTACCGCTTTACAAGAATATGATCTTGAGATCAAACCAGCAAACATCATAAGAGGTCAAGGCTTCTGCAAGATGTTAGCCGGAGCATCGCAAATCCCGGAGAACTCATCTAAAGAGGTACAAGCATACGAGGTAAGCCTAAACGATGCAGAATCATCATATGCTGACACCATTTATTTTCTTAAGAACGGGTATGCTCCATCACGTCTGGATCATACCAAGAAAAGAGCTCTAAGATTAAAAGCTAAACAATACCAGCTCATAAATGATGTCTTGTTTAAAAGGAATTACGATTCTGTGCTTCTTAGATGTCTTGAGAAAACTGAAGCCGAAAAGGTTTTGCAGGAACTCCACGATGGACCAGCGGCGGACACTATGCTGGAGATGCGACTGCACATAAAATCTTGCATGCAGGATATTATTGGCCCACGCTGTTCAAAGACTCATACAATCACGTAAGGAAATGCCAAGTCTGCCAGACTGCTGCAGGAAAACAAAGGAAACCGTCCATGCCGCTACAACCAGTCATCATCGACCAACCATTCAGTCAATGGGGCTTGGACATAATAGGTGAGATCGTTCCTCACTCTTCTAAGCAGCATAAGTATATCCTTACGGCAACTGATTATTTTACCAAATGGGTAGAAGCAGTTCCTCTCAAGACAGTTCATTCTGAAAATATTATTGAATTCATAGATCAATTTATCATCACTAGGTTTGGATTGCCAACAGCATTAATGTTTGATAACGCTTCATATTTTTCTGGAAATACTATGACTGAGTTTGCGCTTAAAAGAGGGTTCAAACTGAAATATTCTGCCAACTACTATCCGCAAGGTAATGGATTGGCTGAATCAACAAACAAGAACCTAATCAGAATTATCAAAAGAACAGTCGACCAAAACCAAAGGAATTGGCACAAAGCGCTGGTAAATGCTTTATGGGCTGATAGAATCACAAAGAAAGCTTCAATCGGCACTTCTCCCTTTAATTTAGTTTATGGGAGAGAAGTGGTTCTTCCGACTCACCTAGTCATTCCCTCTTTGTCTTTAGTGCAATATATCGATGAAGTATCTACTTCCTCTTTACAATTAAGACAAATGGAAATAATCAAACTAGAAGAACAAAGAGAACAAGCTAGGAAAACCCATGCTCATCACCAAGCGCTAATAAAATCTTCTTTTGACTCAAGCATCATAACCAGAAAAAACTTTCAGATGGGTGATTTAGTTTTGAAATGGGATAAGGCTCATGAAGAAAAGGGGAAACATACGAAATTTCAAAAGCTGTGGCTTGGCCCTTTTTAGATTGTAGAAGTCGTAGGCCCGTCTACATTCGTGTTGCAGGATCTGGCAGATAGGAGAGATTCTTTACCTGTCAATGGACTGATTCTTAAATTATATTTTCCATAGAAGAGAAATCTTCTAATTTTTGTAGGATAGATTTAGTTTTTAGTTTTTATTTTGTTTTGTTTTTCTCTTTTTATGAATAAAACCCGTTGTAAATGATCATTTAAAAAGGATTCATGAAAGAGCACGCCAATTCTCTATCAGATATTGATTTCGCTTGTACAAATAGCAAAATTTTTGAAAATCTGAATTTTATTATTGACAAATAGAGTTAACTTCACTTTGATTACGATACTCGTTTCGACCTCTAAAAAACTTTGACAAAAGCAACCTATGGTAAAAGAATTGTTTTGTATCAGCACCATGAAAGGTATCATCAATAATAAAATAAGCATTCTCTGTAAAACTGTTGTTTTCAAAAACTCTATTATTGTCGTCCAGAGCTTTCTTAAGGAAAAACAATGACTTCCTCCCTGCTAAAAGGAAACTACAGCGTTCAGAGAAACAATCCAAGCAAAACACCATATCTCAAAGAATAAGAGGTCTCATCACGAGCCGGCTTATCATGATCACAGATATTATAACTTGCTGACTTTGCCAATACTGTCTATCAAAACAGGGCAACGACTTAAGATTGTTGCAATCAAAAGACAAGAGGTCTCATCACGAGCCGGCTTGCTCAGCAAAAGTGTAAATCAGGTGAATGACTGTGTCATAATTTGGCCACCAAACCAAGACATTGTTCTTTAGAGAATTAAAAAAGGAAAAGTGTGTCAAAAAGGATTTTTCTCTGGAATGTTGCGAGTAACCTCAAGCAGGAAAAAGGATCATTGCTGGATAACATGGTAACCCTGTCGAGGCTATGGACGCTTGCGGGCAGCAGAGGCTCTACCTACGACAAATGAGCATACTTTTAAGCCAGTACGCAGAGAAGACCTTATTTTATCTTTAATTAAGACCAAGTAATGTCTGGTGCGAATGCAAGAAGAAAACCTGAGGAAGAAAGAAATTGGGATATAAAAAGGGTTGAGACAAAATATCGTCGACAAGGTGAGGGGCAATCTACTCTATCTGTCCATAACAAAATTTAGACATATAAAAATTTTTGCTGTTTCGGAAGTGAACGGTCAATAGAAATGCAGAGATAACTGGTTCTTCACAGTGAATCGCCATTGTTGTGGTCACCAACAACCCCCCTCTTTGTTTGATATTAGTAATAACATCAAGCAAAGGGGGACCCTTAACCAAAAAATCCAAAAAATATTTTTGTTTGAAAAATCTTTTGTATTAACTCCCTAAGAGCTATATCGCGTCGCAAAGGAAAAAGGAGCGCTTTCCCAAAGCGCATAAACACACTGAGGAGGAGCGACGCGAGAACTCATCGCATCGCGTGCATTAAAAGCGCTCAAAAGGGGAAAACCTAAAGAACCGCCGACGGCCGATATGCGATGTCGCACATCGCAATGTCGCATAAGCAGCACAAAGTGACAAAGCGAAAATCCTTGCGACCTTGCGATATTGCGATATGCGATCTGCGACCATGCAAAGCTGCGACCTGCGATCTATGGTGTGCGACAAATGAGACTATCAATCGCTGCGATGCCACCTATTTAACTCACAATCTTCGATGCTGCGATGCAAATCGCAGAAGCCATTCGTCGCAGGCATTCCTCGGCATGATCTGTGAGCCTAAAATAAGGCGCGCACCTTACGGGAAATTAATGATTGTACGCCTGTGTATCCAAAGATGATTATGTTGCGTTTTTTCGAAGAGTCAAGTCATAATGGGTGACATGATTATGCATTCATTAGAACTTAATTGCTTTCATGTCAATCTTTTCTTCTGTTTCTTTTCATTTACGTGAACTATAAGTCAGCAACTGATATAAATATATATGCAGGAAACATCTAAGGAAAAGCGCCAGAACTAGAAGAACAGAGAGGAGATGACTTCGCAGATGGATACCGCATACAGCAGGACCACGGATCCCAGAATATCACTCAACAAATGCTGATGGAAATAGGCTATCTAGGACTCAGAGTCAAAGGCGCACAAAAGCAAAGCGTTTATGAAAGATCCTGAGTCCCAAATTGGGTAAAGCAAAAAGAAAAACGCTTAAGGGGAAAGACGTCTCAGAAAAGCCTGGAACAAAGAATGGAAACAAGTTTCAATTGAGAAAACCATTCAGGAAACAAAATCCCCATCTCATTGAGTCATTCGCACGGCCGGAAACCGAAATAGCAACAGCACAATCAGTTTGAAAGAAATCTGAGTTGTACTAAGTATACACGCCGTGAAGACACTCCTCCAGAAGAACACTTTCAAAAATATCTTCTAGTTTGTCAGAAAGAGGTGCCAGCTCTTGTTATTTCTAATTTTCAAGCTTGAACAAAAGGAAAGGACAAGCAGCCGACTCTTTCACGGCGAACAACGCATCGCTTACAGCACTAAGGAGCAGATACAGAAATGGTTAGAAATTAGATTCAGTTTTTAGAAATAAATTTGTTTTAGTAAAAGGGCGGTCATTTGAAGCCGTTCCCTAAATTTGTGTAATTAAAATTAGCCGGTTAGTAGTATTTAACCCTTCTCGTTGCATTGGAGAAGGGTCCGGAAATTTGTCAAAAAACTTGTCCTCAGAACATGCACTTTTGCACCCTCGGAGGGGGTTTTTGATGAATGGACGAATCAAGATTTATTTATGTTTGCATTTTAATCCCTGCTACTGATGTTGCACTTCTGTACTCTTAGTAGGCATTAGAAGTAAGTAGAAATAGATCATTATTGCTTCAGGTCTGTGAGTATAAAGTCAGTCATAAATGGTACTTTTATCTCTTGACGAGTTTCTGCTTGCATTCTTAGAGTAATATACAACTGATGTTGTTTATATGTTAACGTATGAATGAGTGGACTACCATTTGGCACTTTTGTACAGTGGAGTCATTGATTTATGCTTAATACATGAATAACTGATTATGCGATATGCTGTTCACAACCATTTTGCTTAACTTTTTATGCAGGATGGTTCATCTTAATTGATTTATATTCTCGTAATAGCTGAATAATCTTCATTACCAGTTATTGTGTGAAATCTTTCTAGATCGCATAATGGAAAAAGTTCTATCCCGGGTTAGCGTAGATTAGATGTGTTGTTCTTGATAGATTAAAGTAGTATAAAATTCAGTCTCAGAGTTTAGAACTAGATTAGCTTAGAAATAATTCCATATTTTCATTATCAAATTCTACACACACACACATCACCAAACTCTACACACACACACCCCCTTAGAACGGGAAGCTGGTCCCGTTATCCCCAGTCGGACCCGCTACACCAAACGGGCACGGAGCCGCCAACCAGGTTCCCGACCGGGTGGGTATCCCCCTTGTTGTTGACCCGATTTCAGGGCCCTCAACAGGATTGACTTTTTCCTTCCATACCACATTCATCATTTCATCCTGTGGAGTTAAAAGAGGTCCTTGATCAATTTTCCTCTTTTTCCTCTGTCTTTTAACCACAACCCTGTGCTTCGGACTGTAGAATACATCTAGGGGTGGTATTTCTTCTGTTCTTAGTACAATCTCCTATGTAGGATTTTCGGGAATGATTTCTATCCTGCTGAATCTTGGGTAGGCCGCTTGTCCCTTCAATTGGAACACTAATAACTTCAAGCTTTTGTGCTGCTGGTGATTTTGGTGTAGTGAGCTCTTCATATTTATTTGGGTTTTTGATGATTAGGTCGAATTGCTCCCATTCCTTGATTAAAGCAGGATCAATATTTATATCAGTATCAAGGATCTCACTAGTTCCTTCCTTTGTCTGCTCCCTTTCAGGGCTATTTTACTTTTCAGGAGTCTTTTCAATAGTTTTTTGTTCATAGTGGCCTTCAAATTACACCCTAGAGGTAGTATTTAACAAGTCCAGAGGTAGTGTTTGCAACCTCTGTGCCCTGAACTTCAAAAATTCCTCTAATCCCTCTGCTCCCAATTTTATTTTTGCTAGATGTTTCACTTGAGAAAATAACTCAGATGAAGTGAACAAATCATCATAATCATCCTTCTTAGATTCCTTCTCTGCATGTTTGAAGTCATGCAGTGTGAAAGTACCACATCAGAGAGGGAATGAAGGCGACATTTGTTTTTTGGACTCTTTAAGGTTCCTTGAGATCCCTGTTTGTGTTATCTAATAAGCTATTTCTCTGGCAAATAGTTTATCAGGAATGTATAAGGGGAGGACATGCGGATCAGTAGTGCTACCAAAAGGTCTGATGTAGGTGAACATCTCTTCATCAAACCAACTACTGATTGATGTTAGGTCGACACTGGCTTCATCAGACAGCCGAGGAGTTGGTTTGTTGAATATAGCATAATGAACAGGCAAGAGGAAACCTTGACAGATCCTATAAAGATGATTTTTATAATGGGCTTTCCACAATTCCTTATGATAAATATGAATGGGGATTGGGTTTTATGAAGTCCATTTCCAACCTAAAATGGGGTAATTAGAGTTGAAACAGATGGTGTCCAAAATGTAGGCACTCATATAAAACAGGGGTATTACGCGGGTAGTCACAAACCTGCTTTTCCTATAATCAAGGATTTGGTTGGCCATTTTATCAAACAAAATGGTTGCCCAATCCATGATATAAGATTTAACTACTGCTTCCATTAAAGGTACCATCTCTATAGAAAACCTAGCCGAATTATGGACTCCAAAGAGTCTGCATATCGTAACACCAGCATAACAGTAAGGAGATGTTAAGGAGTCTACGAAGTACATGCCTGATGATTCATGCTTGAGTTTGTTTGGATAATGCTTCCACTGTCTGATAGGGTCCGAATCCATGGAATTTTCCTTGGTGAAGGATTCCAAAAATGAATTGTTTTAATGCTTTTGTGGTTCAGGCAGATGGTGCATCTTTTTGATATCTTCCACCCTAAATGACCCGAACATCCTTCCATCAGCCGTAAGGAATGTTCTGTCTGTTATGCTGATACTTTCAATTACCCATCTGACCAAGTCATTATAGGGTAATTTTTTGGTGTGGGCCGCTATTATGTGAAGATAAGAGCTGGCCAAATCCTTAAGAGTACTCTCTAACTTGTCAGTGGAATCTGATGTTTCCTTTTCTTCTTCAATCTCTTCTAGATCCTCGGCTTCCAATAAATTGTATATACTTTCCCATGAAGCCTTGCGGTGAGCACCAGTATTGCAGCAATAATGCTGCAACTCTTGGGGCTCCCTACTTTACTTTTATCAACCCGGTAGTTCGTAACAAACTTGGAAGTGACAGTGTTGTCTGCACAAGTACTAGCTCTTACTGCAGGTTGTCACTTGGTCAGTTGGCGCAAGTGTGCTAGGAGCTTAAGACAACTTTTATGAATTCTCAGAAGAATCTTTTAACTGTGATGAAAGAAAGCTGACTCTAAAGAGGCTATTCTACTTGTAGAAAGAGAAGGAAAACTAAAATGTAACGCAAACCCTAGCAAACCCTAATTTACCCACTAACCCTACTGTTGCAGGAAAAGAGATCAAAATCGATGAAATGAGTGCCATTGACTACTGAAAAGGTAAATTGCATTTATTCAAGATATTTCTAAAAATAAATGAGAATGAAACATCTTTTTGTGCTTTTGAGTGTTTTTATATGAAATTATTATGCTTGTGATTTATCTGGTTGTGATTGTGCAGAGGTTTGGTGGTGAAGGACGCCGGAGTTGGCTTTTGTAGAGGTGGAGGAAGGTGTGGAGAAGTCTTAAGAAGCCCCTAGTACCTTTCTGAAGACTTCCATTGCGATCGGACTTTGAAAAATCACTCACAAGAAATTCTACAAGAGGCTGCAGGGATCTATAGGAGGTTATACAGGAGGATCTACAAGAGGAGGCTGAGAGTTATTTTTGGAGGTTTGAAGGTGTAAAAATGATGGGAAAGGGTAACTGAAGGCTAGATGAAGGTGTTGAGGGGTCTAGAACTTGTCAAGGAAGATCAAGAAAGAACAGGATGGTTGGATTTGTTCAAATGGCAAGAAAGAAGCTTATGGAGAAAAACACAGAAATTAGGGCAGATTGGCGAAATGTTGTGAATGACTTGGGAAATCTATGAGAAGTGAGCTGGTGCTAGCTATTTTATGGATGTATGGTGAGCTGAGGTGTCCTGTAAGAGATCTGCACATCTACTTACAAAAACTGATCAAAGAAAGGACTAACTATGCCATGAAAACAAAACTTTTTCCTAGCTTGACCTAATTTTTGACCTACAAACAGAAAATGCTGAACAGTAACCTGTGAATAGAAAAGCATGCAGAGAGATCTATGGTAAAAGAATAGGAAATGATCTAGGAAACTGAATCTGAATCAATATCAATCTTTCCAAATCAAAGTATCACACTAGCAGTTGCATGGAAGAGCAAAAACTGTGTTTTTGGTGGCAGCAGTAGTGCCTTGACCTCAAATCATAGTCCCAGGAAGGGAGAAAGGAGATCAGGTCCTACTGTTGGCCTTTTTGAATCTTATTCTGTCACTGTAGTAACCTACTTAAGCAACTGAAACACAAAACAACTATGCAAACCATCAAAAGCAACCTAATCTAACAAACTAAAATGAATCTATGCAACATAAATTAACTCATGAACTGAAGAAAAAACATATAAGTACAAAGTAAGAGGTGCTAGGAAGCTTGGGTTGGGCCCTAACCCAAGAGATTCAGCCCTATAAAATAGATTAGTGCTGTCTCAAAAATTGTTTCATCTTCATTACCAAAAATAATAGTCACATTACATGAACTGTCCTCAAAAGGAACTCGAAAATAAGCTGAACAATGTGTTGCACAAAAGCGCGAAAATTCTACTAATCACTGGCTAAAATCCAACTAAAAAGCCTAAGCACCTGATCCTTGCTATTTATACAACTTGAGCCTCCAACAACTCTCCTAAAATCAAGGAGCTTAGCTTCCCAAAACTGCAAATAAACAACAGTCCTTCTTTACTTGCTTGGCTGCCCCTTGGATGCACTAATGTGGCTGCTTGTGCTCCGAGTTTCTGATGGAGAATATGAGGTAAGGGTTCATAAATGAAGGGGACACCCCCCTACAAATCCTCTGCCCTATTTTCCTTGAGTATTGGCTACCAAATGCTCATAAATCCTTTGACTTTGTCCAAAATTGACCAAAAAATCTGCATAAAGCACACATTAGACTTCATGGAATAATGACTAACCCAATTCACTCTATTAGCATAAATATAATAAAAAAAATGAAATAAAATAATGAGATTGGTGGATTAAGTCGAATTAAGAGGCAAGAGCAGCCCATATGATTACCCATTTCTGGGGCTCATCACCTTGCCCAGACTGAGGTAGGTAGTATCAACTATCAAGACCTTTTCCACTGGTTCCTCTTTCGCTATGACAGGAGCCTTTAGTTTCTTTGATTTCTTCGTGATTTTCGCTAGATTCATAAATTTAGACTTTCTCTGCACAACAAAACATAAGAACGTAATAGAGGATAAATTCGTTCAAAACTAATACACAGTATACAATAATAACAGTAATTAAGCGCAATGGGTAATATGGATTTTGATATATTATGCTGCTACGGATGAAATCCTTGAAGGAATCAACCATAACTACTTATTAATGTTCTCCATAACCACCAACGTGACACTTAAATTCCATAAATATATGTTGCATCGTGAAGTTGAATAATAGTTTTTTAAAAATTAATATCATAACTTCCCGATCAGCGATAAGCGATTAATTGCATATCGCAGATCGGGAGGTATAACCGTTATGCTTAATTGTTTGCTTTATAAAGTTCTGATTGCGATAGATGGTAAGCAGGATCACTTGAATAAAATGTTTTGAGGTTTATTTATAATTGACTTGTAATTTAGGCCCGCAAACATTCACCTAATGATTATATTTCAACTTTATTAAAAAGCGCGCTTTCCAATAATAAAATTGCATCGTCGAATTCCAAATGGGAATTTGTTATATGTTTTGTGCTTTCAGTGATGGCCGATTGTGATTGGATTATTGCATCAGGAGATTTATATGGGCCCTTGGAATGATTCCTTGATAAATTGCAATCTGCGCTTTCCAATGGCATTATCGCATTAGAGATTAACTATGGAAACCTTAAGTCTATCTTTAAAAAAAAGGATGCGACACATTCCTTTATATTTTTTTTACGACAAGGTCTTGTTTAATATTTAAATCGTATTGGACCTTTTCATAAAGACTTTCATGTGTTGTATAGATTTTGCAAGGTTGCGATTATTATTGAACTTAACCTAAAAGCAAAAAGACATATCATGACTATTGATTTTTTAAAAATTTTATTGATTTTATCTAAGTTCTAAAAAGGGGACCCATTTCTTGTTAAAGTTTTAGATCAAAATTTAGAAATAGGGAGGGTTGTTGTATGGCACAATAGTACCTGCATGAAACCCTATGTAACCATGACTTCTGGACATTGACATACACCTGCTGGTCTTCCAAATCTTCTTTGAAGTTTCTTGTTGAGAAAATATCATTCACCTTCTGCCATGTGATATCTGATTCCTATTTTACAAACAGTCGAGCGGATGAGTCTACTGGAAAGTAAACTGGCATACTCTCAAATGCCTCCCTGGTGTTGTTCTCTATGGTATCCTTCGAATCAGTTCTCTTCGGCGCCATGATAACCATGATTTGTGAAGAGAAGTGCTCAACCCCTGCAATACCTATGAGAGGAAAAGCAGTCATGGAAGACATAAGTTAGGTTTAGCAAATCAACTCTCAAAGGAAGATCAAGAAACAAACTAGTGAACTGATGAGGAGGATTGCACAATTCCTAAGGTCAAGGAGGTGATACTGGAGGGAGGAACTACACATTGAGCAGTCTCAATAGAGAATGATGTAGCATAATGCTAGAGACTGGGAAATACATAGTTCTTCCTAGGCGGATTGAGGTAGAGACTATGAATTGTGTAATCTCAATAGCCAAGGGTTAGGGCTTGAGCCTTGGAAATTCTCAATGCACAGTTGGGTTATCCTGGTACTACACATTGCATGGTCTCAGAGGCCAAGATGAGAGCTTGATCCTCAAACTTATTCAATTCCCAACTAGACAAGGTGATGCATGGCCAATGGATGTGTAGATCTACTTGAACTGAGTGTGGGAAACTAATAGATCTCAATGATGATGAATTTTAAAGAGTAGATATGACTCATTATGGATATATCAGTGCAAAACAAGTGTGGAATATTAAAATTCTAAAGGAAAAATAAACATGCAAGAAGAGTTGCTGCAACAACGACTACTAACGGGAAAAAACGAGAAAACTGATGTGACACTTGTGAAAGGCAAATGGTGGACCTAAGAAACACTTGTACAAGATAATATAAATTAAAATTCTAGCAACCATGAAAATGAAATAGGAAAAAAACAATCACAGAATTCAAACGACCAAAAGTGATAGAAAAAGCGACAAAAGAAAAACTCACCCAAAAAAGCATCGCGAACTCCACCGAAGGCTCCTTGATCTCTTTGGGAATGCTAGAGCTCCAAGGTCAAATGAACAAATGAGATATAGGATAATCCATTATATAGATTTAGATAAATTAGGGTTTATGATGTGCATGCTTAAAATCAAGGAAAAAGCGACACTTGGCAGAAAGTTCCAAAAATAGTAAGTGTGCCACCTTCGGGAAACTAATTAGTGAATCTCTTTTTTCTAGGGATGCTTTTTCTTTTTTACTTTTTTAATTTTTTCTTTTTCGGGATACTTGCATGCACAATGCTAGGAAGGATTGTGTTATTCCCGAGGACTAGGAAACTTCTTAACTCAATATATTGCATAGTTTCTGAGGTCAAGGGATGCTTTGCGCAATTTAAATCAACAAGGTTGGGATTCCATCTAGAACTATGCATTTTTCATGCTCAAGGTTGTTATGCCAAGAATAATTACATAGTTTTTGGAGGCAAGGTTGGTCTGCCTTCCAATATTGCACAATTTTTGGAGGCAGGCCCAATAATGTTGTAAGGTCAAGTTAGAAGTTAGCTACTCTTAGAAAGATATCAAGTCGGGATAAGCACATCACAGGCAAAGCCTGAAAAGATAAGTATTTTATTATCACATGAATACTTGATGAAAATAAAGGATAAGCTCCTGTGGACATAAGGAAGGCTCCAAAATAAAAGCATAGGAAACATTTTGGAGGGTGGTTGTAGAAACTATAGAAAGACCCTATTTTTCCAAACTAGGTCGTAAAAACGGTCCCATGAGTTGATTCCTCCATTTTCTGCACTTTGAAAGCATTGAGATGGATGAAAAACAATATAAAGATCCAATCCGAATCACAACTCCCCATTTTGGTATGCTTTTGTGTTAGAGAATTATATATTACAGAGCAATGGAACACATAAAATATTGCAGAAATATAAACACAGAAAACACATAAAACAAGAGAGACACAGGTATACGTGGTTCACCCAGTTTGGGCTACGTCCGCGGAGAAATAGCTAGTCCTTTTTATATTATCCAAAAAACTGAAGAGATACAACCTACAACAGATCCACTGTAATACCCTCTTCGCTCTCAATCTCCTCTCTCTTCCTCACTTAGAATATAGATATATCTAGACGCAATACAATTCCCTCATATATAGCGAGGGGTTGCCTTCTAGGACCAAAAACCCTAAATTAAACATAAATTCTACCGTCAGATCTCCGCCTAATGAATGGCCCAGATTGACTATGAAATTACAACATTTTACAAGGCAATTTGACATCTATTCTTAGCTTCAGGGACGTTGCCCCCGATCCCCCTGCCAGGGGTGGGGGGCCTCCCAAAGGTCGCAGTCACCCCCCCTGACCCTGCCTACAGAAAATATTTTACGAGCGGCATTTCCACCCCATTACGAACTGGGGTCCAATGCGGCGATACCTTTGAATACAAAAGATAATTAGGCTCCACATCCAATAATCTACCACTTGGAGACTGATTATAACAACTCCACCGCTGCTTGATTTGCTGGACAATGACTCCACTTTGGACCTAGATATTTCTCATCTTCTTCATCATACTTGAATACCAATTGAAACTGAGCAAATTCTTAGTTTCTCCCTGGTTACAACTTTTGTTAACATATCTCCAGGATTTTGGCTAGTGTGTATCTTTTCTAGCTTCAATTGTCCATCTTCCAATGCTGACCATATGAAATGGTACTTGAGTTGTATATGTTTAGTCTTGGAATGAAATGTAGAGTTATTCGAAATATGTATGGCACTTTGGCTGTCACTGTATAACTTGCCCAACTCCTGCTTCCTACCCAATTCATCCAGAAACCTTTGTAACCAAATCATTTCTTTACTAGCCTCTGTAGTAGCAACATACTCTTCTTCTGTTGTTGAGAGTGCAACAACACTTTGCAGTTTTGAGACCCAACTGACAGCTGTTCCACCTTCAGTAAACACATACCTTGTTGTGCTTCTCCTGTTATCTCTATCACCCACCATATCTGCATCAACATATCCTTGTAGAGAAATGTTTGAACCACCATAGCATAATGCTGATTTGTGGTACCTCTCAACTACCTGAGAATCCACTTCACTACCATCCAATGTTCTTTTCCTAGATTGTTCAGGTACCTTCTTACAACTCCCACTGCATGTGAAATATCAGGCCTTGTGCAGACCATTGCATACATTATGCTTCCAACTGTTGATGCATATGGAACTTTAGACATATGAGCCATTTCTTCCCGAGTCTTGGGACACTCCTTACTTAATTTGAAATGGCTAGCCAAAGGTATACTAACTGGTTTTGCAACCTACATATTAAACCTTTTAAACACCTCTTCTATGTACTCATTTTGAGACAATGTTAATTTGTGATTCTTCCTGTCTCTAGTTATTCTCATACAAAGGATTTGTTTTGTAGCACCCAAATCCTTCATTGCAAATGAGTTTGCCAATTTTATTTTGAGCGCATTTATTTCCTGCATGTTAGAACCTGCAACACGCATGTCATCTACATACAATAACAATATAATATAGCAGCCATCATTTTTCCTTTTGAGATAAACACAATGATCAGAGTGACATCTAGTATAACCTTGTTCAGACATAAACTTGTCAAATTTTATATACCACTGCCTTGGAGCCTGTTTTAAGCCATACAAGCTCTTCTTCAACCTGCACACTAGTTTCTCCTTCTGTTTTACCTCATATCCTTATGGCTGCTGCATATATATCTCTTCCTCCAAATCCCCATGGAGAAAGGCTGTCTTTACATCTAACTACTCAGGATGCAAATATTTAGTTGCTACTAGACTTAAAATAGTTGTGATTGAAGTCATTTTAACAATAGGAGAAAATATCTCATCAAAGTCTATACCCTTTTTCTATGCAAACCCTTTCACCACAAGTATAGCTTTATACCTTTTTCTACCTCCATCTTCTTCCTTCAACTTGTAAACCCATTTATTCTGCAATGTTGTTTTACCTGCAAGCAACCTAACTAAGTCCCAAGTCTGGTTATGTGCTAAGGAGTCCATCTCTCCTTTCATGGCTTGCTCCCACTTCTTCCTGGTTTCTACCTGCACTGCTTCTTCATAACATTCTAGTTCACCATAATCAATCAACAATACATAATATAATGAAGGAGAGTATCGTTCAGGGGGCCTACTTATCGTGGTATATCTTCTAACACCACTTTCAGGTGTTTGAGGTGCTTGTTGCTGTTGTGGTTGTTGTTCTGGCTGTTGATCATTATGATTTTCAGGCACTGTCACTTTTCCTGTGATCTCGTCAAGCACTGTGTATTCTCAGTTTTCTTTTTCCTATTCCTTTTCTTGCAGCTTATCCTTATACAAAACCTTTTCATTGAATATGACATCTCTGCTCCTAATTATTTTGTGTTTTTCATAATGAAAAAAGCGATAACCAAAATCATTAACACCATATCCAATAAAGGTACATTTCTTTGATTTTGCCTCAAGATTTGTACTATTTTCTTTATTAATGTCGACAAAGGCCTCACAACCAAAAGTCTTTAAAAAAGAGTAGTTTACCTTTTTACCTATCCATGCCTCCTCTGGAATACCACCATCCAAGGAACTTGAAGGCCCTCTATTTATTATATAAACAACAATGTCTACAACATCTGACCAAAATTGTAAAGGCAATCCTGCATGCAACCTCATTCACCTTGCACGCTCCATGATTTTCCTGTTCATCCTTTCTGACACACCATTTTCTTGTGGTGTTCCTGGAATTATCTTCTCTCTAAAAATTACATTCTCTGAATAGTACCTATCAAACTCTTTGCTGCAATCACCTCCATTGTTTGATCTGAGACACTTCAACTTTTTTCTTGTCTCATTTTCAACCAAAGCTTTCCATTTCTTGAAAGTATCAAATACATTAGATTTATTTTGAATACAATAAATCCAAGTTTTTCTCGTTGCATCATCAATAAAAGTAACATAATAATGAGAGCCACCAAGAGATGATACCTAAGCAGGTCCCCATACATCTGTATGCACAAGCTCTAATTTTTCACTTTTCTTTTCTTTCCTAACTCTAAGGAATCTGACTCTTTTCTGTTTTCCATAAACAAAATTCTCACATAATTTTAAATCGACATGCTTCAAACCTGGAAACATATTTCTTGAGTGAAGAATCTACATCCCCTTCTCACTCATGTGCCCGAGCCTATGATGCCACAATGCCGTATCTTCTCTTGTAGAGGTTAAAGCATTAACAAAATTATAAATACCATTTCATAAATACAATGTACCAACCTTTCCTCCTTTCACTATTCCCAGGGATCCTTTAGTGACCTTCCAGGTTTTATCTGTGAAATTAGTTACGCAACCTTCACCTCCCAATTGCCCTGTTGAAATCAGATTTTTCTTCAGATCTGGAACATGCCTTACCTCCTTCAATAGCCAATGATTTCCATTTTGCTGTTTTATGAAAACTGTACCCATTATAATGATTTTACAAGGTTTATCATCACCCAATCGAACTTGTCCAAAATCTCCTTGAACATAATCATAAAAATGTTTCCTATCAGGCGTGGCATGGAATGAGGCCCCTGAATCTACCACCCAGGCATCAATAATATTTTCTAATGAAAGAACCAAAGCATCTTGCAACACATCACCTGTTACATTCACTTCATGATTATTTTCTTGCTGTGCATCTCCTTCTTTTCCCTTCGAGACTTGCAGTGTTTCTTCAGGTGTCCTTTCCTCCCGCATTTCTAGCACACTATCCCCAATCTAGACTTGGATCTGCCTTTTCATGACTTACTGCGATATCCAGGGCTCTTTCCTCTTTCCATTTTTCTTCCCCTAGTCTCTGCAGTCAAAGCATTACCTGATGTCTCACCAGAGCTTTTCTGTCACATTTCCTCGCTAAGGATTGCACCGACAACATCATCAAACTTTAAAGTACTAAATCCAGAGATAGAGTTACTAATGGCCATAACTAAACCATTCCGAATTTCTAGAAATGAGCACAGAAACAAAAGTGCCCTAACTTCATCATCAAAAGTTACCCCTACAGAACTTAACTGACTAGTATCTATATTAAACTCATTTAAATGATCAACAATAGATCCACCTTCTAACATCTTCAAATTAAATAAATGTCTCATAAGAAATACGTTATTTGAGGCCGAGGGATTTTCATATAGTTTGGCCAATGTCGACATTAAACTCTCTGTTGTCGTTTCCTTTGAAATATTAAACACTACCGATGCCGCTAGGCATAGCCGTATTTTTCCAAGTGCTTTTCTGTCAAGAATATCCCATTCTGTGTCTATCATACTAGTTGGCTTCTTTGTCTTTCTGCTCAATGGTTGGTACAGATCTCTCTGGTACAAATAATCTTCCATCTGCATCTTCCACAGCTGGTAGTTTTGGCCGTTAAATTTTTTGACCCTAAACCTACCATCTTCTGCCATTGCTCCCACTTGAACTAGGAACCCTTCTCTCCTGCGAGTTTGTCAGCCAAAAATACCTTTGGCTCTGATACCAGTTGTTAGAGAATTATATATTACAGAGAAATGGAACACATAAAATATTGTAGAAATATAGACATGGAAAAAACATAAAACAAGAGAGACACAGATATACGTGGTTCACCCAGTTTGGGCTATGTCCACGGAGAAACAACCAGTACTTCTTTTTATATTATCCAACAAACTGAAGAGATACAACCTACAACAGATCCACTGTAACTCCCTCTTCAATCTCAATCTCCTCTCTCTTCCTCACTCAGAATACAGATATATCTAGACGCAATACAATTCCCTCATATATAGCGAGGGGTTTCCTTCTAGGGAAAAAAACTCTAATTTAAACATAACTTCTACCGTTAGATCTCTGCCTAATGAACGGCCCAGATTGACTATGAAATTACAACATTTTAGAAGGCAATTTTACATCTATTCTTAGCTTCGGGGGCGCTACCCTCGATCCCCCTACCAAGGGAGGGGCTCCCAAAGGTCACAACTGCCCCCCCTGGACCCCCCTGCAGCGAATATTTTACAGGCGGCGTTGCCGCCCCATTACAAACTGGGGTCCAATGTAGCGATACCTTTGAATACAGAAGATAATCAGGCTTCACACCCAACATTTTGGTTCCCAAAATATTCTACTGAATGAGGTGAGGAAACTTTTCCTTCACCTTCTCTCTGATGTACCATTTATCGTTTCCTAAAAGTTCTCCTTTCAACCCAACTTTTTGAAGGTCATGATGCCCCTATCTTGTATTTATCGACCTTTTCTACAAAAAAGTATCTTCTGTCAACTCTTCTTGAGTATCTGGAGCCAAATCCTCCACAGAAGGTAGGACTTATTCCTCTTCCTTATATAGCATGAAAGGCTCATAAAGGTTCAAATTATCTACATTCACAACTGAGTGAATGTGGATATATGGTGGTAAACTGATTCAATAGGTATTATCGCCCACATTTTCTAGTATCTCAAAAGGACCATACCTCAGAGCCTTGATTTTATTATGAGGTCCTTGTAACCTCTCCTTTTTAAAATGTAGCCATAATTTGTCACCCACCTTGAATGATTTATCGGTTCTATGTTGATCATGCCTAAATTTATATTTATACTATGAATTTTGTAGTGTTTCTTGTAACTATATATGGATCTTTCTAATGTTTTCTACAAAATTGTTGGCCCTCTAGGTGTCTCCTGTAAGATCTTTCCACACTCCTCCTTTCTACCCATATGCAATTTCCAAAGGTGAAGGTGGTAAATATCTTAAACGAGTTTCAAATGGAGACTTTCCTGTAGAAGTGTGGACTGCTCTATAGTAAGAATGTTGTATATATACCATATTTTCGTCTCAGACCTTCAGATGCTTTTGATTGTGCCCCCTCAGAAGATGCACCAAATTCATGTTGAATACTTCTATTTTTTCATCTATTCGTGGATGGAATCTCATATATCTCTTCAACTTAATGTCCATCTTCTCCCATAATGTAGTCCAGAATGCACTAAAAAGTGTTGTATCCTTGTCTGAAAAAATTCTCCTTGGTATACCAAATTTCACCCAGACTTGTCCAAAGAACAAGTTCATTGCTTCTTTCCCGTTGATGATATTTCTATAGGGCATTCGAACACACATATTTGTGAACCTATCAACTACCACGAACATGTAGACATATCCCTTCCTTGTTATTGGTAAACCTCTCACAAAGTCCATGGAAATTCTTTCCTAAGGATGAGTGGGTATAGGTAAGGGATGATATATACCATGTTTCATGTTTCTAGGATTGTTCGTACAACAAAGCATGCATCCAATAATGAACCTGGCTACCTTCTCTTGCATATTGGGCCAATACACATAACGTTTCAAGTTGGTCAAGGTCTTCCCTACACCAAAATGCCATGAAATATTGGAGGTTTGAGCTTTTGTAACTACAATCGTTCACCTTTACGAACACATATCTTATCCAACATGTAGAGTAACCCATCTTGGAGATGGTAGGAAATGTTGTTGTTACCATCGTACACATGACTCTAACTCGAAAATTGTTGAAACACCTCCTTTAAGTTCTCATCCTCTGAATATGCATCTCTACATGCATCATGGGTGAATGGCTCCATGTGCATAAAATCACCCAAAACTATGATATTTGGTGTGGGTTGCTTTAAAAGCACGTCAGAAAACCTTTTTGTGTTGGCATACTTGTACTTGATCACCAGATGAAACTTTTGTAGAATCCCCATCCACTTATAATTCTCAGTTTTCTATTGCTTACTCTAGGCTTGCAAGTACTAGAGTGGCTAGTGATCAATGTGGATTTTTGTCTCCTTTTACATTCGATAATGCTTCCAATTCTTCACAACTTGCACTAGGGCATAAATATCCTTATTGTAGGAAGGGTAGTTAAGAACTTCCCTATGAAATACTTCATACTGTGTTGATGGTGTTGGACCCGCCAACATGTCAAGTGGATCTCCTTGGTAAGAAGTCCCAATTAGACCTCAGACCATTTGGTGTAGGAGTCCCAGTAGGGGGTCATAAGGTAATGCCTTGACCGCGATGTTGCATAGACACAAGTAAGATAACTCTATCAGTAACAAGGGTGTGACTACTGCAGTGAGTCAACGAAGATGTACGAGAGGTTCTAACACAAAAGGGGGGAGATAAGGGTGAAGGTGAGTTCTAGGTTGACAGGGATCAATCCCAACTCGGTAAGGAACGCACAACACAAAAGGATATACACAACTTCTGGTGTAGAAGTCCACTCGGATGCGGTATTCACTACGTACAAGGTAAGATAACACGTATAGCACTCATGGATCAGTCCGAACGAGTGCTATGGTTATTACAGCAATGTTATCAGGAAATCTAGTGTCTATGTAGAGCTGCTAGTCCCACTAAGACTGGTAGCTATCTTAGAAACAAACAAACTAAAACTACTTTTGTTTTCCTTTATGAGAAGTAGATAAGAGGGGAAAAAAGGAGACCAACCTCTGTCTTGCGCTTGGTTCCTTGCTTGATTCCTCTCCCTTCTGATAGATCTTTGCCACTCACTTCCTCGTCTACCCAGCTTCTAAGAGCACCTGTGGAATCAAAGCAGCATAACACTATCCAAGAACAGAGATCTACTATCACAAACAATATAGGACCATATATATATTGACCACACAAATGCATATATCATCAAACATATAAGAATGTGGAGGAAAACTTAAATAACTTTATTAATACCAAGCAAAGCAAAGAGGATTACAACCAATTGTTCTGACCCAGTGTCATCCTCTCAGCAAGAAAGCCCTTCTTCACCTCATGAAAAGCTTAGATCACCCAACGCTATGATGTTACACCAAGAAACCAGCAGCACTTCCTTACAAGATACAAAATTCCAGCCTCTGGATCTCTGGGATGAGGGATCCATATATAGATGATTGTAGGGAGGTGAGTCAGCTTATGGGATTTGATTAGTGTCCTCTCTCTGATAGTTCTTGATTCCACTTGGAGATTGATGATCTCTTACTCATCCCTGGGTGAATACAGAGAGGCAAGTGTCATAGGAGAAGTTTCTGGAAGATTCCATGATCCTCCATCTCGCAAATTGACTCTGCCATTTGTCCACTCTCGCCCATCGCACCCCATAGAAGGGATTTTTAGTATGCATCGCACCTCCCGTGTGCATTTAGGTGGGATGCAACACACTTTGACTATGGAGCAGGTGAGATGGTCCAGCTTTGACCAGTTCTGAGTAGTTTTTCATGGAGAACTTCTGGGAGATGATGTAATCAGCTGACCTTGTTATTTTAGGGGATGGAACAACACTTTTAGGGACTTAGGAGTCCTTGGTTTATGGACATGTTTGATTGGGGTTGCAGTGCCCAAAAATGTCTATAACAGTTGCCCCCTAAAGCATGAGGTCATTAATCTTTTGATGTCGGGTGAAATGCTTTATCATGAGGATCCGAAGTTTTTTCGAGCTGGAAAGCGACCTATAATAAGAAACAATACAATACAATATCTTCGTAATATTTTCATGATCTAGCTAAGGTGGGCATTCCAATGCTTAACTTTATAAATTCATTTTCATGTACATAAGACAGACAATCGTCTGTGTGCAGAATGATGATTCTGGTAGAGCCATCATCCCTTATATTGGATGATTATCTGTGCAACCATGATGTACATTTGATGTCTTTATTTTCCTAAATATGTATCGCAGCTCAGATGGATGAAACTAGATCCGGGGTCTTCAATCTAGTTCGATCTTCACTCAAAGTACAAGTCAATCCATGTGAGAGATGTTCTGGAATCGAACATGGAAAGACATCGCCTGATTACCAGCCAGTGCTGTAAGCTGTTAACAGGTGCGAGAGGAATCACCGATAATGATGATGACCCTCAAGGTACATCAGTACAATTCACGTGGTGTGAAATTGGACTTGGTGTCGAACACCACGCAAATCCTCTCGGTCGAAGGCCATTGATGTAAACCTATCACCGGAAGTGAGAAACTTGCCATTGAGGCATGCAAGCTTCAAAATACTGAAAGGTTTGTTCCTAGATCGACTTCCTGGATAATGAGCTGATGTCAACAAGAAGTGATCTGTCATAGGAGGGCCTTTATGAATCCCACATCTATGACACGGAACGGAGCAAATGATTTTAATGGAGGTGAAAATGATCTGATGATGTGAGGTTCAGGGTGGCGGTCATGAAAGAATGGAGCGTAAATGTATTGCAGTGGATGAGACATAGGTGAATTCTCTGAGCGACTTCTCTTGAACATATCGGCGACACTGACATGATGGATTGGTAGCGTTAACCCCAAATGTGGATGGTGTGATGGACCAATGGTGATATGACCAGTGAACGGAACAACCCAACTCGACTCGGATGCAGAGCGAAAGTGTCATGTTCAAGAGCGACTTGCTACCAATAAAGTTTCTTCAAGTTTTCCTCCCAATTTTTCCCCAGTCATTGCTGACCAGTACCTCTTTATTTTTGTCAAGATTGAGGAGGATAACTGTTGGGCGATAAAAGGGTGTCTTTTGAACTCCTAATTACCTTCACATTAATTATCAACCCAGGGACGACTTTTTATTTCAAGAGTGTACTCAGTCTGAGGCGGCTATTTACTCAAGAGTAATGTTTTGCAGTATAGTGCTCAAAATCCAAAAGTAAATGAAAGCTGGAAATAAAATCTACTTACAACAAAGCACTTTAAGACTTAAATCATGCATTCGGAAAAATAAGCAATGTATCAGTCAAGGGTCCAGTAGCAATAACTCATCCCTTTGGAAACTGATGTAACCAAAAGTAATCAAGGAACAGATCATCAATCTGGGGACTAGACAACAAATGCCAATGCCTACTACAGTTTCAGATCATTCTTCACACCAAAGCAAAGATAATGCGAATAACAGGAAATGGAACGACATATAAGAAATGGAATAGCAAGAAATTGAAATGTTCTTAAACTAAATCATTCACTCAAAAAACCATCAATCGAGGATACAGTAGCGATAACTCATTCCTCTAGAGATTGATGCAATTGAAATCAAACCAGAACAAGACAATCAATCTGGGAACGAGGAAGCAATAACCAATGTTCTCTACAGTTGACAGTCTTGCTTTAAAGCAATCAAAAGGAAATCGAAACTGAACTAAAGCTGCCTTTGAAGGTAAACTAGGAAAACTCTTTAAAAGAAAACTCTTGCAATTAATCAACCAAACTGAACAATGAAGTAAATGGACAACAAACTTATAATTAAAGGAATTAAACAACGAATCATATTTAATAAATCTGAACAACAAACTCTGATTAGTGGAATCGAATAACCAACAATCTGAAATGAATAGCAAAGCTTTACATTTTAAATGAACAGCATAAAAATATAAGTTGAAAAGGATAATAATCTCTGTTATGATGGAAAAACACACACGCGATTCAATCTCAACTTGTGCACTAAAACAATTCCATAAAATATTCTAACAGTACACTATAAAAACATGAAACTGTAAAATAATGCAATTCAAAAGAATAGGAAATAAATCAAACCATCACACAACAACAATTGTAAAGATATGATACACAGCAGCAGCGTACTCCACCAGAGGCTGAGCCCTTAGCTACCAACAGATGCTTCTGGGCTACTTCAGATGAAAAGAATGAACAACAACTCCCAAATCAGGTATTAATCATTAAATGGTAAAATCATTACAACATCAGCAGCTTTGAGACTTACAACCTGAAACAATCCTTTATTCCTCCTATCCTATCATGAATTCTTAATTCTAAATCCTCAATTCCATCATTTTTCCATCATTCGAATCCCCAAATCATCCCCCTCTCTGATCTCTGTTCTGATTTAAATAAAGAGAGATTAGAGAATAGTTACAATAGAGATAAGTACAACATGATTTCTATTACAAAATTGGTTTGCTTCTAACCAATTGATCAACAAGAAGGTATATTTCCATCCAGCTTTCAACAAGAGCAAGACGAATTTGGCTTTGCAGCTGAGATTTGGAGGACGACCGCAACAACAAATCTGAAAAAATCGTTCTCAAAGAACCCTGCGTTTATCTCAGTATAAGCTGAATTTTGGAAAACCATTCTTAATTAAAGTTAATTGGGTCCGTTCTAGACAAAACCCATGTTCTGGATTTTCCAGATTCGACTTCATTTGCTCAGAATCTCAACCGCAAAACCGTCACTTCTTATTCCAGCGAATTTCTGAGTTGGCACTTTTAATGATCAAATCTTCAATCTGGAAATTATCTTGGAGGCTAAAAGTGGTGAATAATGTTACAACTGATTTATTAAAACTATCATTGATAAAATCATGCATAATCATCAATTTATTAGAAATAAAGGAGAATAAATAATATTCATTCATAAGAGCATAAATCATTATAAAATGGATTTATGTAATAAATTATAATAAATGACATGATGAAGAATAGTAGAAATGGGTGGAATAAGCATTCAAAAGTGATAATAATAATGGCATATTATCGGCCCAACATACCCCACACTCAATATGTTGCATGTCCTCATGCAACGAAAACCTGAATATATTGCATGTCTTCATGCAACCCAAAGACAAAAACCCATGTGTTAACCAAGCAATAAAAAATATGTTCATCTCAGCTCATGAAATGGGTAGAACAAATGAATTCTTCCTTAATTAATGAATATTCACTTTTAGTAATCTTGATGAAGGCATAACGATTTTTACATTGACATTCAACTATATGTATATATGAAGTTGCAACAAAATATAATATAAGTAACAGCAAACTTCATTAACCATTTTCTCAAAAACTACAAACCAGCTTTTGTTGAAATTTGGCAAGTAAATTTATAATATATGAATGCCTTTATGATCCAAAAATCAGACTGTTTTGATGCACGGATCATGAGATATAAACAAAATGGCTGTAGGTGAGAGTGCATGATTTCCAAAATTTTATGAACCAATTTATCTTGAAATTATCTAGGTATGTGTATTTTAATAGTATGTCTGTGTTTCCTAGAGATCACAAGAATTAGGTTCATAGTTTTAAAAATATTATGGAAATCAATTTCTACATTGAAATTGTATGCCTTAAATAAGAAAGAAAATAGAAAACATCCATCATGTGTAGCAATTCCTCCCCCTCTTTGAAAAATTAGCATGCCCTCATGCGATGCTAGAACAGAAATAGAGGTGGTTGCTACCAGCTGTTGAATTCTATGCTTGGTTAAAACAACATGGAATAAGGGAGGTGTTGAGAAGGAATAAGAATAGCAATGGATGATAAAGAATATGAATAACATGGTTATAAGGAAGAAATGAATGAAAGCAACACTCCCCCAAACTGAAAGATGTTTGTCGCTGAAAAATGGGAAGTGGTACAGATGTGGATTGAAGGATGATAAATAATGCTCAAAATGGATTTTTATGAAATTCTCCTAAATTTGTAATAAATCAGAAAATTATGCGATTTTACCTCAAGTTTTACCTCCAAAAATGTGGAATGACATATATGGACTGGCATTTATTGAAGCTGATGTAGGCAGAGTTGGTGCTGAAAGTGATACAAAAGGTGGAATCCAGGTAAGCACATCATGTTTGAAGAATTGTTCACGTTCGCGAGCCTCTTCTGTTAAGTGCAATAATGTGGTCATGCTATGAATAGAATTCTGCCCATACTTGTTGTTTTCCTGTAAGAAAATCACTATTTTGCATACAATGTTCATGAATCCATAGTGTAAGCAATAGATAAGATGCATGAAAAAATTTCGATCAGAAAAACTTATGTATACATGCAATACTAATATTTTGGCAAATCAACAAGTGATGGCAGAGTGCAGTAATCATATCGCATGCAATCCCATAATGCATACATTCCCCCCTCTAATTGGAAAAGGAATTCCATGACCATAAAGCATATGAGAGGTGTTATGCTGATGGCAAGGCAAGGGAATGAACAATATAGCAGTGAATGAAGTAGAGTACACATATCAATGATAGGATAGTGGGAGTTATGGTTATAATGAGAGAAGAGTGTGTAAAGATAGTTATGAATAAGAGATAGGACGCTTTGAATTGATGATAGGTGATGAAAAATAGAAATAAAACAACAATATGCCAGAAAGATGATTTACTGATAGTATGCTAGCTGAAAATGATGCGATTGAGCATAAAACAATTTCTCATGCATAAAGGTTCAAAACAGGGAAAAAGTTAAGGAAATAACTTCTCTGATAAAAATAAAAAATTAATAAAAGGGTATTATAATAATAGTTGACTATAAGATATAACTTCAATACCATAAGCAGAGCCGCTGCTGCCAGCAGGCATCCATAGCCTCGGCAGGGTTGCTTTTTAACCCATATGAGCCAGGATCCTCAATTTATAAATGGAGAGTTACAGTGCTGTTCTACAGAAGAGATTAGTGTGCTGGCGTGGTAACCAGATAATCACACTGCCATTCACTAGGATGTAGCAAAAGTGATCAGGCCAGCTCGTGATGAGACCTCCTGTTCCAATGATAATTTGGCTATCCAATGGATCATAACCCTGGTGTGGTGGCCATAATGGGAATGTCACTTTGTTACAGCCTTATGAACATGGTAGGCTGGCTCGTAATGAGACCCCCTATCCTCCATCTGCGAACAAAATTTTGTTGTTGTTACACATTTTTTTATGATAAAAAGAGGGAGGCTTAGTACTCCTTAGGAGTAGGGATGGGAGAAGAAGTTGAACATGTCAATATAAAAAAATATACCCATAATCTCATTTATTACAGACAGAGAAGATTATAACCTGGAAGGGTGGAACCAGCATGGTATTAAGATGATCAATCAACATCATGTTCAATAGAAAACAATGCAGTAAAGTAGTATATAAATAATTGTGTCCCTTTGAAAATAATCTATCATCAAGTAGCTGTCCTGTTAAAGATCATAATGTGAATGATATTAACTTGCTTCAAAAGAATCCATAATTTTTGTCCTCATAAAAATAGTGTACTTCATGCCATGAAAGAGAATCAGGAAAATATGGTTGAGATGAACTAGGAATACTCCCACAAGAGGAAAGAAGGGTTGCTCTCGAAAATAATCCCAAAGTGTAGCTTCTTTGAAGGAACAACAAAAACACTCAAAAAAAGTGTTGTTCCTTGTAGGGAGCAACAAAGAAAATGCACACCAAAAAGCAAAAATACACATAAAAAAAGTGTGAAAATGCAAATGTCGTTCCTTTGGACCAAAGGAACAACAAAAACTAAAAGTGTCGTTCCTTTAGAAAAGGAACAGCAAAAACGCAAGTGCTGTTCCTTTTCAAAAATGAAAAGTGTCGTTCATTTGGAAAAGGAACAACAAAAACGCAAGTGCCGTTCCTTTGGAAAAGGAACAACAAAAATCAAAAGTGCCGCTCCTTTGGAAAAGGAACAACAAAAATGCAAGTGTCGTTCTTTTGGAAAAGGAACAGCAAAAAAGGAAAAGTGTCGTTCCTTTGGAAAAGGAACAACAAAAGCGCAAGTGTTGTTCCTTTGGAAAAGGAACAGAAAAAACGCAAGTGTCGTTCCTTTGGAAAAGGAACAGCAAAAATGAAAAGTGTTGTTCCTTTCGAAAAGGAACAACAAAAATCAAAAGTGTCGTTCCTTTGGAAAAGAAACAACAAAAACGCAAGTGCCGTTCCTTTGGAAAAGGAACAACAAAAACGCAAGTGCCATTCATTTGGAAAAGGAACAGAAAAAATGAAAAGTGTCGTTCCTTTGGAAAAGGAACAACAAAAATGCAAGTGCCGTTCCTTTGGAAAAGGAATAGCAAAAATCAAAGTGCCGCTTCTTTGGAAAAGGAACAAAAAAAATGCAAGTGCCGTTCGTTTGGAAAAGGAACAACAAAAAATGAAAAGTGTCGTTCCTTTGGAAAAGGAATAGCAAAAACGCAAGTGCTGTTCCTTTGGAAAAGGAACAACAAAAACGCAAGTGCCGTTCCTTTGGAAAAGGAACAGCAAAAATGAAAAGTTTCGTTCCTTTGGAAAAGGAACAGAAAAAATGAAAAATGTCGTTCCTTTGGAAAAGGAACAACAAAAACGCAAGTGCCGTTCCTTTGGAAAAGGAACAGAAAAAATGCAAGTGCCATTCCTTTGGAAAAGGAACAACAAAATTGAAAAGTGTCGTTCCTTTGGAAAATGAACAACAAAAACGCAAGTGCTGTTCCTTTGGAAAAGGAACAACAAAAATGAAAAGTGCAGAAGTGTTGTTCCATTCGAAAAGGAACAGCAAAACATGAAAGTGCAGAAGTGTTGTTCCATTCAGAAAGGAACAACAAAACATGAAAGTGCAGAAGTGTTGTTCCATTCAGAAAGGAACAACAAAATGGACAATCATAAAATGCAAACATGCAAAAAAACAAATTAGTTGTTCACGGCATTGATGCTGAGGATGAATTACACTTTGAATGAAGCAATACCTGAAACACAAAATATAAGAGAAATTAGAAAAGAAACAACATTTTATTTAAAAACAATATGTAAATTAAGTTACAATAGCTATGATATTATGTAAAAAAAATGATCTTTTTGAAAAATGTTTTGGCAGCAGTGACAAGACATGAATCTTCAAATTGAAATCAATTTTTCATTTCTTCGATTATGAATCCATTGGGTAATGTCTTGGATGAAATTCCTTTGTTTCATAAAATTTCTTTCAAAAATCACTCGTCCATAAATTGACCTTCTTTATTTTCCCAAGACCTGCAAAAAACGAGTGTCTACCTGCAATAAAACATCAAATCATGGAGAAAGAGAGGTGATCGGGCTCCCCTAATCCAAGAATTATGCAAAAAAAATAGCAAGTAGTTATTCTATATAACAAATCCACAGAGAAAATAACAAAGTAAAATTTATTTGTCACCTGTGGGAGAGCAGTGGTCGACTATACTAACCAGCAGTGTTTTAATCACAACTTCTTTTTTTTTTCGTCCAAATTGAGTGATTTCAAAGAAAAATGAGAGCTAATTCAAAAATGTATCTCCAATAGAAACAGGTTTTAAAAATTCAATGATATGATATGTCAATTTTAGCTAGAACAACCTGCATTACAGAGTCATTTTCGATTACCCAACTTAGACCAACAGTTGATATTTCAAGCATAGATTCTTCGTTTGATGTCGGATTCAAATGATTCAAATTGGAAATTAAAATAGATTCATTTATTTATCTCCAATAGAAACAGGTTTTGAAGCCGAGAAGAATTGATAGATCAAACACTGTAAAGAACAGTCGGAAAGACAAAGTTTTAAGAGTGATGATTTACGATAGACGATCAGTATTTTGATCATAACTTCCCCATAAGATATAAAAAACGAGTGATTACAATTGCATTGTAAACTAGATTCATAGGGGAATCTACCGTAGTAACAGCTTTTAAAAATTCAAACATTTATGCTTCCAAAAACGGACTGTCCCAACTTTGTTCTTGAGCTGCCCACTAGACACCCTGTCAATGTTTTGTTTCTAACTTTTTCGTTTCAAATCCAAATTGAGTGGTTCAAATTGGGTTAGAAAGTAGAAATCAAGGGCCACCTAGGGTAGAAATAGGTTTTAAAAATATTCACTTTTGGTCCCTCAAAACATGACTGTCCCGACTGTTTTTCCAGAAATCTCATCAAGCCCGAAAGCCAAAAAAATGATATTCAACCATTTTTCATATTGATGATAAAAATGAATATAAGTGTTTGTAGAACTATTATTTCCATTATAAGTCATCTACATACACAAATTAATTAAAAAATTATCACCGATGTTGATTTCCATAGCATGTTGCAACAAAAAACAACTAGCTTTACAAAAATAAAAATAAAAAAGATGTGTTTGTTTTATTTGTTTATTTATTTTATTTTCTCCACTATCCTACTCTTCTTTGAGAATCGAATATGTTTATGTATAAGAGTATTTCCAGTGGAACCATTTTAGAATTAAGGCTTTACGTATGCACATACCCAAATTTGAAAAATGCATGTTGATAAAAATTAGGGTATGAGAAGCCAACTTCCCTTGAAAAGATGGTATCAAAAATTGTTGAAGTATGGAGTGATGATGCAAACACGTGATGGAGTGAAACCAATCTTCAATATATCCGTTACTTTCTTGATTTCCCATCATACCATGAAGTTCTTGATCTTTTAAAATGGTTTGTTGGTGCAACCTACAAGAAACCTCATTTTCTTCCATAGTTTCTACAATTTTTGAATTTGAAACATTCTGAATCTCATTATAAGTTTTCTCTAATGGCGCATGTGACTTAGAATGGGTGGGAAGGGTGCGTAAATTTGGCAGTTCAACATTGTAAGCATGTTGTACTGGTTTATTATGGTGAGGGTGTGGAATTAGTTGAACAGAAAAATGTATAAGGAATGGAGCATTGTGATGATGTGGTTGATTGGGTTGAGTGGATGAATTTGGTATGCAAGCAGGATGTTGTGGAAGAGCTGGTGAAAAATATGGAGAATATGTTTGTGCTACAAGATGAGGGAGAGTAGTCATGCCATCATAAGATGAACCATGCCCAACTTGTAAACAAGATTGGTGGTTATATTGAAATTGACATGGCTGCCCTAACACATTAGTATTCCATAATGGATTATGCAAGTAAGAGAATGAAGAGGAAGTGTTTTGAACCATACCTGTAGGCCATGATTTCCATGGTTTTGACTTTGTTGCATCTTCCTCATCTCTTTGATATGCTACTTCCATCCTAGATAAGGAAGAACAACTATCTATGGACTGCTCCTTTCGGTCATGAGTGGAAAACGCTTCATCAAATTCTTGATTTTTCCGAACCTGCAAAGCATCCAATTTTGAACTTAGAGAGCTAATAAAATCAACTTTAAAATTTTCAAATAAAGTATTGATTTCAGCTCTTATGTCTCCTATTCTTGTAGCAGATTTGGAAAAGAAAGAACAAACATCTCTAGAATTCTTACCAGCCTTGGAGATTCCTCTTGAATACCTTATGCACAATTCACAAACATCATCATATGATAACTGAAAAACATCACCTTTTCCTATCAGATTTAAGAGTTCTAAAAATTCATCTTTGATTCCTTTAAGAAGGAATGTTTTTAGGATCTTTTTTTCCAAATGCTTATGCTTTGATTTTTGAAGGTTATAATGAAATCGATCTATATAATCCTCCAAACTTTCATCTTCCCCTTGTATCATACCGAAAATATCTTCATTGGATTCGCAATAGTCTTGGTACTTCTTCAAGAATATATTCTTCATGTCCTCCCATGTTTGGATGCAATTCCCACCTAGGCTCATGAACCATCGGAGAGCTGCTCCTTTTAGAGTAAGAGGAAACACTTTCAATCTTTGATCATTAGTACAATAATCATATCCTCTACAAAGCATTTCGAACTCAAATAAGAATGTATCTGGATCTTCATTTTTCAAGCCATGAAAATTTGGTAGAGCCAATGGGGGAATTATGTGCATTTGTGTCACTCCTCCTAGATCTTTGATAGGAAATTCAAAAGTAAAAATGTGATCCATTTCTTACCATAATAGAAGATGTTCTTCATGTGTTTCTTCGAGGCCCCTTCTTCAAATGTTCCAGTCAATCGATTAGTGAAATGGGTGGTGCTTACATCACCACTTGAGAGAAATCATGAGATTTGTTTTTCAATTTTTTTTTTTTTTTTTTTTAATTCATTCACACAAAAATTCAAACATCTATTTCTACCCTAGGATCTTTGACAGTCCTGCTGGAAAGCGGGCGGGGGATCAGGGCTTTTACATGCTCCGTACGCAGGTTCTTACCTTCCGTTTTTAATAACCAATTCTCTCCTAATAGGCACTCATCAGATGCACACTACTCTTTAAAAATGGCTACACTCTCCCCAGCAACGACCCCAAAATGTGGAGCGATAAAAAGGTGTCTTTTGAACTCCTAATTACCTTCACATTAATTATCAACCCAGGGACGACTTTTTATTTCAAGAGTGTACTCAGTCTGAGGTGGCTATTTACTCAAGAGTAATGCTTTGCAGTATAGTGCTCAAAATCCAAAAGTAAATGAAAGCTAGAAATAAAATCTACTTACAACAAAGCACTTTAAGACTTAAATCATGCATTCGGAAAAATAAGCAATGTATCAGTCAAGGGTCCAGTAGCAATAACTCATCCCTTTGGAAACTGATGTAACCAAAAGTAATCAAGGAATAGATCATCAATCTGGGGACTAGACAACAAATGCCAATGCCTACTACAGTTTCAGATCGTTCTTCACACCAAAGCAAAGATAATGCGAATAACAGGAAATGGAATGACAGATAAGAAATGGAATAGCAAGAAACTGAAATGTTCTTAAACTAAATCATTCACTCAAACAACCATCAATCGAGGATACAGTAGCGATAACTCATTCCTCTAGAGATTGATGCAATTGAAATCAAACCGGAACAAGACAATCAATCTGGGAACGAGGAAGTAATAACCAATGTTCTCTACAGTTGACAATCCTGCTTTAAAGCAATCAAAAGGAAATCGAAACTGAACTAAAGCTGCCTTTGAAAGTAAACTGGGAAAACTCTTTAAAAGAAAATTCTTGCAATTAATCAACCAAACTGAACAATGAAGTAAATGGACAACAAACTTATAATTAAAGGAATTAAACAACGAATCATATTTAATAAATCTGAACAGCAAACTCTGATTAGTGGAATCGAATAACCAACAATCTGAAATGAACAACGAAGCTTTACATTTGAAATGAACAACATAACAATATAAGTTGAAAAGGATAATAATCTCTGTTATGATGGAAAAGAACAGCCACGCGATTCAATCTCAACTTGTGCAATAAAACAATTCCATAAAATATTCTAACAACACACTATAAAAACATGAAACTGTAAAATAATGCAATTCAAAAGAATATGAAATAAATCAAACCATCACACAGCAATAATTGTAAAGATATGATACACAACAGCAACGTACTCCACCAGAGGCTGGGCCCTTAGCCGCCAACGGATGCTGCTGGGCTACTTCAGATGAAAAGAATGAACAACAACTCCCAAATCTGGTATTAATCATTAAATGGTAAAATCATTACAATAGCAGCAACTTTGAGATTTACAGCCTGAAACAATCCTTTATTCCTCCTGTCCTATCATGAATTCTTAATTCTAAATCTCTAATTCTAAATCCTCAATTCCATCATTTTTCCATCATTCGAATCCCCAAATCATCCCCCTCTCTAATCTCTATTCTGATTTAGATAAAGAGAGATCAGAGAGCAGTTACAATAGAGATAAGTACAACATGATTTCTATTACAAAATTGGTTTGCTTCTAACCAATTGATCAACAAGAAGATATATTTCCATCCAGCTTTCAACAAGAGCAAGATGAATTTGGCTTTGCAGCTGAGATTTGGAGGACAGCTGCAACAACAAATCTGAGAAAATCGTGCTCAAAGAAACCTGTATTTCTCTCAGTATAAGCCGAATTTGGGCAAATTATTCTTTAAAAAAGTTAATTGGGTTTGTTCTGGACAAAACCCATGTTCCGGATTTTCCATGTTCTGCTTCATTTGCTCAGAATCGCAACCGCAAAACTGTCACTTCTTATTCCAGCGAATTTCTGAGTTGGCACTTTTAATGATCAAATCTTCAATCTGGAAATTATCTTGGAGGCTAAAAATGGTGAATAATGTTACAACTGATTTATTAAAACTATCATTGATAAAATCATGCATAATCATCAATTTATTATAAATAAAGGAGAAGAAATAATATTCATTCATAAGAGCATAAAACATTATAAAATAAATTTATGTAATAAATTATAATAAATGACATAATGAAGAATAGTAGAGATGGGTGGAATAAGCGTTCAAAAGTGATAATAATAATGGCATATTGTCGGCCCAACAATAACATATGCTTGTTCTATAATTTTCCCTTCGGGAAAACCCATCGCTATGTTTTAACGAGCCTAGTGATAGTGAAACTCGTTCTTGTCTGTATGGACAAGTTTGTCGCTATTAGGTTTTAACGAGTTTAATGACAAAGATAACTCGGTCGTTTTCAATTTTAGAGAGTCTGGAAGGGACGTAAAGAAAACTCCAACAATCCTTTTTTGTCATATAATCCCTTAAGTCCGAAAAAGTATAAAATAATACAAAAGTGATGAATTTTCGGTAATTTTAACGAGCTGAATAAAACAAGTGCTTGATCGTTTTGTGTAATAATCCCTCAGGTCCAAAAAGATTAAAATCTAAAGGAGGGATATCACTTCTGGTCACTTTAATGAGTTGGAGAGGCCAATTACTCGACAATATTTTCATATTTTACGAGTCAAATGAAAAGAGCTTAAAGGAGACTCGTTTTTTGAGGAACGAGTGATAAATTCGGGTAGCAGCTAATTCCAGGTAAGGTTTGGAATTTTCCAATCATGGCAGTGTCACAAGGATGGCTAACAGGATCACTCTTCGCAGCTGTTCCTCAAAAAGGGTACACAATCAAATGGAGGTGAATGATTGGCCAATATAAAGTGGAGGTGATGATAAGAACACGACCAAGGCTTTAAAGGCTGATGATAATGCATTCACGATGGTTATTTACCGGAAATTGGTTCATTTTTTAATGAATGAGCTTAAACTCTAGGGGAAACATTTGCTCACTGCTTATTTTTAATTTTTAATGAGCTTGAACTCCACATAAAAACTGCTCGATCCAATCATATAATAAGGATGTGTCATCTAAGATGCCATTTTTTATGGAGCTTGCACCTTACAAAGCTTTGCCCCGCATCCTTTCTTTATGCAAGTTAGGAAACGACCAATCCTATGAGTTTAAAGGGTTAGAGGACCTACGAATTTGAAAAATAAATGGTCGCTCTTTGCTTGCATGCCAAAAGGTTTGCATGCCCTCAGGTATAGTGAAGTAGAGTTTCCCGGGTTACCCCTCAATTTGCAGACAAAACATTTGTTTTATCGGGAAAGGCCTACCTTTTCCAGGTTACCCCTCAATTTGTAGACAAAACATTTGTTCTATCAGGAAAGTCCTACCTTCTGACAGAGGTATCTTATTCCGGTCTAATCCCATATCAAACCAGTCATATATCCTTCATGGGAACCTACCCTATGCCCAAGGTTTTCCTGTCGAAACAGACCAGGGTGCATGCCCCCTGGGTTTCTGTCATGTCCTCCTGAATCACTCGTGCTCATCAGGTGGTTTGGCTGGGGATTGATGAGACATTCCTTGCGTGAAAAGACCATTCAGGGATGGTATTTGACTATTTGCTATGTGTGAGCCAGGGAATGAAAGCTGGTCTATGAGCTTGACCACTCTTCCTTCATGCAGAAAACACATTACTCTAAAGAGCGAGGAGACAATGGCTCCCATGCAATAAATATAGTCGCGTCCAAGGAGTATGTTATAATCTAGGGGTCCTTGGACTACCATTACGTTCATGTGAACGATTTTCCTTCTCAATGTTATCGGCACATTGGGAAGGATCCCTAACAGTCGACTAGTTCCTTTATCAAAGCCTGTTAGATTTCGCATTTCAGGAAAAAGTGATGGCGAACCAAACGCTTTCCAAGCAGTTGAGGAAAGGATACTCATAGAAGCCCCTTCATCTATGATGGTACTGGCCATGACCATTCTGTATATTTGTGCAATGATTCGAAATTGTACACTAGCTGGTAAATGGGGTATGCCTAGTAGATTCCAATCGAAGGAAACAACTAGGTTGCTTGGAGGTGGGACCGAATAGACGGCCGGATATGACTCTGACGAACTTCCTTCCTGCGGTAAAGGAATAGGTAGACTGCCCCCATGTTCATTGGAGTCTATGTTTATGAAGAGAATTTGAACGGTGTCGTTCTTGTTCTCTCCGGTGACTGTATCATCTGAAGATGGACCCTCTGAAGGCAAGACTAGGTCAACTGCCACCTCAACCTTTTGACTTTTGTTTAGTGTGGATTCAAATGGTTTATCTTCAATGATAGATGCTTCGACCGACCACAAGGGCATGTCAGTCAGATTTTCAACTAGTGATGGACTTGGCAAGAGTTTCTCATATCCAGGAGGAAGTCGTAACGGTAAAACCGGATGGTCGTCAAAAACTCTTTTAGCCTCATCTAGGAAGGGACAATAGTGGACAGCGTGATCTCCTTCGCACAGTTTACAAGGGAATTTACTTTTCCTTTTTTGTACTGACACTTCGCTTTCACTAGTTGACGCTGTACTTTCAACATGATCATCAGATGTTGTTGACACCAGATTGTGCAAACGAGGAGACTAGTCCCTTAAGATTCGAGGGATGAAGGACAATCTCGATGATAGTGATCTCCTTTGCAAATGACACATGGAGATTTAGGCTTTGATAGTGCAGTGTGTGGATTTTCACTAGATGATGCCTGGTTTCCCCTTTTCGCCTTTGGCTCCTTCTTCTTCTCTTTCTTCTCCTTCCCCTTCTTCTCCTTCTTAGTTACTTGATTTTTGGCTTTACCAGCTTCATCAAGTGAAGAGGAAGGAGGAGAGGGAGAATCAGACGTAGTAGAAGGTTGGGGGGTAGCTTTGGTATCGTCTAGTTGCTTACTTGATTTCTCAGGAATCATGGTGTTCTGAATGACAGAGGTCGAGAAGAGCCATGCGGGCAGGCTGATTGTCAATCCTAGAAGTGACAATGTGGCCATATGGGGTGCACCAACATCTCCCCAAGAGGAGAAAGGACTAGGATTTCCTCCAAGGGGAAATCCTTGGTTGGTGGACTCCATTTTCCTCAACTTAAGACCAACGTAGAAAGGTGATGTTTATTCTGATTAAAATAAATTTTAGACGCTTTGACACAACTTGTTTTTTTTAATTTCTAAGGGTCGAGAAAAAACAAAAGATGACTCTAGTCGCCTTCGATTTTTAATGAGCTTGAAGTGACAAGTGCTCAGATGGACCTTTTCCTTTAAGGAGTCTAAAAAGGAATGAAAGAGACTACTCTAGAAATCTAGACAGAGGGATTACCAAACCAATCGCATAACTGCAGAATATGTTTTACGGTACGGCAGTCAATCTTCCCGAATGCCATGTTTAGTGCATTGCGATTGATAGGGTGGCAGACATGGCTTTCTATGGATAAAGGATATAGCCTATTGTGGTCTCCCAATATATACTCGACTGTATGTGGGAGCACAAGTCCGTACTGGCAGTTGTCGTCTCAAAGTGGAGGAATCACCCAACCAGCAATGAAAACAACAGTTACCAGGCTTTACGATGCCAGAATACGTCTCTAGCCTAGACTTCTAAATGTTGTTCGTTAGGTTCCAAAGCATTTTTAGATTCATTAAATTTATTTTACAGTTGATCTTGTTTAAGAAATTTTCCTTTCAGGTTCATCGCGTGATGTAGATATACAATTCCTAAAATGCAATCTAAGATGATAAACAATCGTTTAATCTTCTTTTTGCAATGAAAATCCTAGCTACTAAAGAAAGAGAGATGATATTCTTTCAACATAGAGTAGAGAGCACACACTATATGCACTGTCCTAAATCAAACCAACAAACAGTCTAAATGAAAAAAAGAAAGCTAAGCACAAATCTGAATTATTTTTCAAAGCGACATTACTAACAAGCTTCTTTTCAAGACAAAATGAAGACAATGATGACACTTTGCGATTTGGAATGGAAAACTTGCTTTCGACACTTGAAAAACTACTAATTCAAATCAAATACAAGAGTAATAGTGTAATCAACTATCAAGAACAATTGGATTCTCTTTTATGAGTGAAAACGACACTTACGACACTTCCAAATCAAGAAATGATAGTTCAATTACGTTACTTCTTTGTAAAAGAGAACTGAAAATGGCTCACAATACATAAAAACATTTATAGTTCTTTGCACAATGGAGGGGGAATAATGGCAAGGAAGGGGGTTTCCAATAGAGGTATATTGACTACAGATAGCAAAACTCTTGAATAGAGCTGAAAAGAATGAAGAAAAACCAAAGTCTGGAGGCAAAATTAGCCTTCTCTGATCAACGCACCTGTTACATAGGGATTCCAGTATGCATCCCACCTACAGCACATGGGAAGTGCGATGCATACTGATATCCTTGAAGAGAGGGTGCGATGGTACAGTGCGAGACTTTTGATCCAGTTCTTGATCACAGTTTGCAGCACAGTTCAGGGATTTAGGCCGAGCAAGTGATAATCAGTAAATAAATCATAGGGGTAGATCTAAGGAGGTTACTAGAGCCACCACAAGGGCAATTAGAGAGTTTGTAAATCGATTGTTCAGTCATAAACAAAACCCAAAGATAGACTAAAGTAGCTTTGATCTACTTTGCACTTGCATAGAAAATGCAGTTCGAAGGTTAGTTGGCTTGACTTCAGGCTCCGTCTGTAAGTTTATAAAGCAAACAAATATAGACAAACAAACAATCTATTCGCTCCCTAGTGGAGTCGCCATTTTGTTATCGGGAAATCTAGTGTCTATGCAGAGCTGCTAGTCCCACTAAGATTGGTATCTATCTTAGAAACAAACAAACTAAAACTACTTTCATTTTCCTTTATGAGAAGTAGATAAGAGGGGAACAAAGGAGACCAACCTCTGTCTTGCGCTTGGTTCCTTGCTTGATTCCTCTCCCTTCTGATAGATCTTTGCCACTCGCTTGCTCGTCTACCCAGCTTCAAAGAGCACCTGTGGAATCAAAGTAGCATAACACTATCCAAGAAAAGAGATCTACTATCACAAACAATATAGGACCAGATATATATTGATCACACAAATGCATATATCATCAAACATACAAGAATGTGGAGGAAAACTTGAATAGCTTTATCAATACCAAGAAAAGCAAAGAGGATTACAACCAATTTTTTTGACCCAGCGTCATCCTCTCAGCAAGAAAACCCTTCTTCACCTCATGAAAAGCTTAGATCACCCAACACTATGATGTTACACCAAGAAACTAGCAGCACTTCCTTACAAGATACAAAATTCTAGCCTCTGGATCTCTGGGATGAGGGATCCATATATAGATGATTGCAGGGAGGTGAGTCAGCTTCTGGGATTTGATTAGTGTCCTCTCTCTGATAGTTCTTGATTCCACTTGGAGATTGATGATCTCTTACTCATCCCTAGGCAAATGCAGAGAGGCAAGTGTCACAGGAGAAGTTTCTGGAAGATTCCATGATCCTCCACCTCGCAAATTGACTCTGCCATTTGTCCACTCTCGCCCATCGCACCCCATAGAAGGGATTTTCAGTATGCATCTCACCTCCCATGTGCATTTAGGTGGGATGCAATGCACTTTGACCATGGAGCAGGTGAGAGGGTCCAGCTTTGACCAGTTCTGAGTAGTTTTTCATGGAGAAATTCTGGGAGATGATGTAATCAGCTGACCTTGTTCTTTTAGGGGATGGAGCAACACTTTTAGGGACTTAGGAGTCCTTGGTTTATGGACATGTTTGATTGGGGTTGCAGTGCCCAAAAATGTCTATAACAAGCAAGGTTCATGTGAAAGGTTTGTCTAGTGTCCGACAGAGTAGTCGTCACAGATGTTGACAACATTAGCATCATATAAAACACATTTGCAACAAGATTCATATAATTTCATGTGAATTAGTTCATACAAAAATACATAATTTAAGCAACATATATCATTAAGGCAACTAGAGCAGTCCAACTACAATAACAACATATGCATGAAAATGTGCTCGCTCTTATTATATAAAAGTTTAAGATCCAATCATACAATAAATCCATGTAATCCTGCTAGCCCTATGAGTGAAACATTTACAGCCAAATCCGCTTGCTCCTCTAAAGAGATGTACTAGCTTTGTGCAGTGGAGAAGCCAAGGCATGTTACAATATTGTCCAAGCCTTCTTCAAGATAGTCTTAGTAGAATCTTGGTTGAACAAAAGACTATACAATGAGTTATGAGGGACTATTTATAGCAAAGGGTGGGGTGACCCTTGACATTCCCCTTTGTGATAGTTCAACTACCCTCATGACTCTTCACCTATTCTATGACTGTTACATCTGACCATTGACACTTGACTTACACTTGACATGACTCAACATTACAATGCACATGTATTCATGTGAGACAACATGGATTGAGCAAGCCTTGCAAGACATCACTGACACTCGGTCCACTGTGATGAGACCAACTCTTTGACATGATTGTGATGGTGAAAGTGGTGAGTTGATGCCAAGCTTCGTCTTTCATGATGGTGTGCATGCACCTCATGGTGAAATCTTGCTGAAGCGAACTCTTGCCTCTGTTGCAACCGGTGCATTGGTTCGGCCCTTCATCCAACTTGTCTGCTAACATGCGCATGGTCTTCTTGGGTACGGTTTAATTGACAACACACTGATGCATAGTGTCCATCTTGATCTTCAAGTGTGTGCTAGTGGTCATGCGCACTGACTTGCCGAAGTACATGTTCAACCCTAGTTGGACTTGCTTCTTGTCTTTGCCTTAATGAGTGTGTTGAATGGGTTGGATTGCATGCGTGTGCTCAATGGCATGGATGCTTCTGAATCCCTTGCATGCGATCAACAACACTTCTCACCATGTCTGCTCTGTGTCAGCTATTGAGATGGATCCTTGACTTGTACGAGCATAGTTTCATCCGTGAGTGCATGTTGCGCCCACTGTTGTTCCTGTTCATGTTAAAACTCATTCGTCTGTCTTTGCAACTTCATGTTCTTCCTGACTTGCTGCTTCAACACATGCAATTCCTTCCTTGTCACATCTTCTGCCTTCGCATGATCTTCATGTTGTACCGTCACTTCATAGCCGGAGTCTTGAAATTTGCTTTCATCATTAATGGACCTGCTTAAGCTTGCAACCTTGTTCTGCCTCTGTGTTGTCAATAACCCTCCTCTTGCATTTGTTGCATTTGGTATGTTATCTTCAGTTGCTATTCATGATGCTTCTCACTGTGACGCTACTGCTATCATATCTTGATGTCCTTGTCTATGAAAAAATTGATGTCTTTGTGGGTAGGCAAGTCCATGGACACTTGATCGAATGCATCCCCAAGTGTGCTACGAATAGTGTCTTCATCTCTGCTCTCCTGGAAACCATTGCACCTATATTTCTGAGAGGTAGATGAACACCTGGGATACCTAGAGACATGGAAATACTCATGGCAAGGAATCTGTTAGTCGAAAACAAAAATGAACATGAGAACTAACTTGCAACATACGTGGGTTCATGATCATGAAGGTTGCGTAATTTCGGCGGAGAGGTTAGGAGATCGACTGCCAATACTGCACAAGGCACAATTTGGGTTGTTGGGAGACTGGATAACTACTGGAACTGCACAATGCACAGTTCAGTTGGTCGTTGACTACTGGGATTTCCCAATGCACAATTCCAGCTGGGAAGGATTGCTAGCCTAGGGACAAATTTACGAAATTTCTTAGGCCAAGTAGCCAGTGTCATCCAGAAATTAAAAAAACAATCCTGGAGGCTAGTACTGGGTAGGAAAGTGCAAACTTAGAGAGGAAGGTGAGCCTTCCTTCCCCAGATTGCACAATGCAGCCTTGGTGAAGGCAAAGTATAGGCCAAGGTTGGCCTGACTTGCCGATGGGAAACTGAAAGCAACTAAGACAGTAAATGCATGGCAACACTAAGTGACAGTAGAAGTGATGGAAAGTGCATGCAAAACATGAATGAAAGATTCAGAAAATAGATCAACATGCATGTGGGTGAGGCAGTTCGTCAGTTGGGCGAACGTCCGTGCAAAACAATTTCATGCATGCAACAGTAGTGAGATAGCAACGAAAACTGAAACAGAGCTAGGAAAAGCTAGTATATATGTAAACGAAAAAAAGTGTTCAAAGAAATCAAGCAAATAGTACTCCCACAAGCGAAAACACAAAAAGAGATAGAAATGTAGCACAAGGCATGGGAAGAGGGCTCACCCAAAAATAACTGAGTTGAATGTGCGGACTACTCCTAGATGTGATGTGGGATGTCAGAGATGCAAGGTTGATGTGAGGAATAAGCTCTGCAACATTCGTTGATGAGTTTTGATGACATCGAGGTTGTGACACGGATGCCACGAATCTAGGGGAAGCGACACTTGGTGGCAGGTTTTAGAATTTCTCCTTGCATGTAACCTCTAACTGCTAAACAGAGATCCCTGAAACATGGGATGCCTTTGCATGCTACCTTGGGAGAAGTAGCCCATGCATGAAACCCTTTTTTTCTTAGTCCCAGAGGGAACCGATCAACTCAGCTGCACATGCAAGAGACTGCTTGACTGCTGGAGAAAAAAATGTGCATTTCTAGCTGGGAGCTGGGTTGGCTGCCCAAGAGATTTGCACAATTTCTGGGTAGAGGAGCTGACTTCTATCTAGATTTGCATGAAGTCTGGGCTGAGCAACCTTCTTAGGGAAATTTGGGCAAATCCCGTTGGGAGTGTTGGCAGGCAGGATTGCACAATCTTGGAGCCCAGAAGGATGACAGAGAGGATTACACAATTTCTAGAGGGAAGGTTGGTTTCCCTCCATAAATGCGTAATTTTCAAGGGGAGGCTACTCAGCTTGCAGTTGGACCAACTTCGAGTGAACAACCCATGAGGGGAATGGATCAAGCTGTGACCGACAGGCTACCTTTGTGCAAGAAAGGCACTGAAGCTTGTGAACTTGACGAAGCAACGCAAGCTGTTGTGAAGGTTGGAAGGGGGGCTCCAAAACGAGACTAAAGTAAAATTTTGGAGGGTGGTTGTAGCCACTACAACACTTGGTGACACACTTGTAGAACTCTAGCTCTCTCAATGGACCTTGTTCGTGAAAAGCAAGTCTAACACCTTCGGAAGTACTGTTTAGTTTTCAGCTCATCTTGGTTTCACACTAATCTTGATTGTAAGATGTAGCATCTGCCAAACCCTTGGTTGATTGACACACATTCCAAGCCAAGGCAACACAATTTTTGCGATTGGGGTTGAGGGGTATATAGGTGCATAAACAGTATAGTCATTAGAGTCTTAGTTTCATCTCTGGTGTTGCTCCACTGCTAGCAGGCCTAGGCAATACCCCAATGGAGTTACATAGGAACACAAGCATGGCTCCGCTGCCAGCGAGCCTATTCAGTACCCCGGTGGATTTACTTGCATCATCTCCCTGCATAGGAAGCCTTTCTCTTCTTTCGCCTTATTCATTTTTCATTTTGTATTTTTTGACTTTTCATTTTCCATTGTGCATAATACTTATTCATTTCAGAGGCGGAAGAGGGATCACGACTTATTGAGAATAGAAGAGGTTGTTCCAGCAGAGAAGTAGTTTATTGTATCTTTGACGTGCCTGTTAAGGTTTTCCCCCTTACCTTACTCTACTTGATTGAGATGACAAGGGTTAACCCAAAAATAATCGACTAGAGAAGGTGACACTAGTTAGTGTGTAAGAATTGTGTTTACACCAAGGTTCACTTCGAACAATACGTATTTTCCTTCGATGTATCATGGACTAAAAGTAACAAGCTCATCATATAGAGGCAAGATGACAAATAACCAAGTAGTGATAGTTGTACAAGCCTTCTTGTACTTTACCCAGCTCGCTTCAAGAGTCATACATGGTTTCATGCAAAACTAACCTATGAACAAAATAAGTGAACGAACTAACAATCAACAAAGAAAAGCAAGAGCAAAAGAAAAAAATGAAGCGAAGCAAGTAAACAAGAAAGCAAGCAAACAAACAAGCAAACAAAGCATGTAAGCAAACAAGAATGCGAGCAAACAACTAAAAGCAAACACTACTCCTACTCCTACACTAATGGCACATGGGCCTGATCACATGAATTGATACTTCCAATGTAGTCACTGGCACATTGGTAGACCCATGTTGGTGAAGGCTTGGTCCACAAGAAACCTAATTGTGCAAACCAGCAAGCAAGAAAGATATTACAATGAAGACAACCAGACTTCATGATTCAAAGTTCCTATGGGACATAAGTGAGTGCATGTGAACGACGGGTAGTCCGCGGACTTATCATGGTGCTGTGTTACAATATGTGAAACTTTGAAGCATAAGAACACTCTTGGCTGTGACATGCAAGCAAACGAAAGAAACAAAGATAATTTGCATTACGCATGAGTGCTTACAATGTAGGACTCCTCCAGTTCATGGGACATTGGATCATGTAGTTCGAGTGGAGGAAGTAAAATCTAAGTGTTAGACTAATCTTGAGTGGATACAGATGAGTGATGAGGAGCCTTAAGTGTTTGAAAAATTTCCTGATTGAAAGAGAAACCAACCTCAGGACAGCGAGGGCCTGACATAATCATCAGCTCAAATTGAAGTGCATTGACGATCTGTGGGGTTTCGACTTTGTTGACAGATGGATCTTCATAGAATAGTGGCTTAGACGGATTAACAATGAGTGAATCAACATCATGATCATATGATGAGGTGAAGAGATCACGACAACAAAGATAAAAAAATTTAGGATGTTGGTCGGCATCATCATGGTTTGATGAATCACATAGAGGGGTAGACGAGGAGGAAGTATGTTCACCCTCTGCGTTTTTGGATAAAACAAATGAAAGATCAAGTGGACTTCCAATGAATGATTGGTCCTCTCCATTGTTGGATGATGGGATAACATACGGTGTGTCCTATGAAAAATCAACAATGGGTGCATCCGTGGATGAGGATACACATGTGAAATCATTGATTGCAGGTTTGCCAACGATGTTAGGAAAGAATGGAGGGGGCTTGGACAAAATGGAGTCATCCTTCACCGAGTGTTGATGCTCAAGCTCCCACTCATACTCTTCATGAATGACAACACATGTTGGTTGTGCAACACCAACTCCATCATTAGGTTGTTCCTTGTTCACAACAAGTGAAGAGTCTGGAATGGATGAACACAAGACAACATCATCCGAAGGAACACCCAGGTGCAAAGACTAAGGTCGTAAAAAAGAATGCATATGGGGGTGCAAAGGAATCACAACCAAATTTGCGTGAAAATTTAGTGAAGTGATGTTGGGAGGGTGTGAAGGATGAATAGGTGTGTGAGCATGATCCTCAACATCATTGGGCAGTGGTGGAGCTGTTGAATAAGAGGAAGGTGGACAGTCAGTTGAGACAGTGCCTGCTTCCACATGAGATTGCACAACTCCATCAACGAAGAATGTTGAGCGAGGCTTGATCTCAAACTTTCTCTTGGGATGGGAAGATTTCTTAAGGCAATACTTGAACCGGTCCCAAAGATAAGAAAATTTCATCTAGCTCCTTGGAGCTTGAAACTGCAAGTCACGAAAGTGCTGCCAAAAATCAATAATGGATTCATGTGGAGCTCTTTGTTGCTGTAATAGTTTTCGGTCTATATGGTCTGGATCAAAATGATAGAACGTGTCTTCAATAAGATCATAGAAGTGCTCAAATGAGTGCACGGTGTGAGCTGGTAGGTTTAGCTCCCAACGAAATGGAGATTCGCGCAGTGTGTATGCAAGAGGCAGATCGGCCTGTTCATCAGAAAACCCATCTTCCTCATGAATCATGGAAAGAAAGTTATGTAAGTCCTCAGGCCAGGCCACTTCTCCTTCAGCATCATATGTGTGAGTCGAGAAGAGATCGAAAAGCTTCCCTGAGATGGAGACATCTTCATGATTCGAAAAACACCTTGAGGGAAGAAGAGTGGAAGACTCCATGAAAGAAATGCAAAGGTTTAGAATTGGATGAGATGGCACAACTTGTCATCAGGCCCTCCTTCTAGTGCCATAAATTTTGACAGTGCTGGACCCGCCAACATGTCAAGGGGATCTCCTCGGTAAGAAGTCCCAATTAGACCTCAGACTATTTGGTGTAGGAGTCCCAGTAGTGGGTCGTAAGGTAATGCCTTGATCACGATGTCGTAAAGAGACAAGTAAGATAACTTTGTCAGTAGCAAGGGCATGACTGCTATAGTGAGTCAAGGAAGATGTATGATAGGTTCTAACACAAAAGGGGGGAGATAATGGTGAAGGTGAGTTCTAGGTTGAAAGGGATTAGTCCCAACTCGACTAAGAACACACAACACAAAAGGACATACATAGCTTCTATTGGAGCAGTCCACTCGAATGTGGTAGTCACAACGTACAAGGTAAGATAACACGTATAGTACTCACGGATTAGTCCGAATGAGTGCTACGGTTATTACAACAAGGTTCATGTGAAAGGTTCGTCTGGTGTCTGACAGAGCAGTTGACATGGACGGTGACAACTGTCAATGTCAGTCTTTCCATCCTTCCTCCAGTGATCAAACATGCTCTTACAAAGTGATTTCAAGATGTCAAGGTCAAATTTTGTCATTTCAGTGAGTCTTCAAGCAAAATTTGGTCACTAGGCATTAGGTCTAGGGTTTGCTTTTACTCCTTTCAAAATTGTCCAAATGTCAGTCCATGTCACCATTCAACTGAGTGTACCATCATGTAGAGAGTTTTCATCATCATGTCAAAGTTCCAATGGGTCATTTTACACCTTGTTCATGCTTCCGTTGCGCCTAGGTAAGGTCATTTCCCTCTCTTAGGGTTTTGAAGGCAATTTCTCTTGGATGGTCAAATCATCAGCAAAACATGTATCCTGATGTTCATCCACCGTCCCCTATCCTTAATGTACCTTATTAAACACTTCCCATCACTGAGATCCCCCAAATTCCTCATTTTCGCACAAACCCTAGTTTCTTGCTACAAACCCTATTTTCTAGGCTAGGCCTGTGTTTTGCTCTTTTGGACCCCTTCCCCTCACTCAATTTATGAGATTCCACTTTCGCCTACTTCCTAACATCCCTCCCTACTTCCCAAAATTTTCTCAAGAATTTAGAAGCTCCCTATCCCCTTCATTTCGCTTCATTTCGACAAATCTCTTGTTCCACACATCGGGGTAGGTTTTACTCAAATGATGTTTCTGAGCACGAAAAGATGAATTTTGCAAACATGAGAGAGTTTTTTTCCAAAACAGGCTAAGGAAGAAAAACCTCCTTCACCTTTTACACAGGTGTCATGGTTTTAGAGAAATGTCAAAAATACAATTGCCTGAGGAGAATTGATGCACCTCTGAAATGACCTTGGGAAAATCAAGTTTTCTCCTAGTTTGGTTGGCCAAATGACTTACTTGATGAATCAAATTATAACTAAACACAAATATCTTTCCAATGAGCTATCATGAGCTCAATTTGGAGTTGAGGAAGGCATTCAAACGTTGACTGCAACAGCACTCTGCCTTGAGGCAGCCTCATTTGGCACATTTTGAGCAGTCCAGATTTGATTTTGGATAGGGAAAATGAACTCCAAATTGACAAATTATAGTTGGGTTGGAAATTATACTCTAGTACCTTTCCAACGAGCTATCCTGCACCCAATTTGGACACCGGGAAGGCCTCCAAAAGTCTCCTACAAAAAGTGCTACGCACAGGCTCTATGCACCATGCCTTCCCTGTGCGCCGCGCCACCTGGCGCGCGCTTATGATAGGAAGCTCCAAATGGAAAAAAAATTATATTTTTGGATTTTTAATGAAAAATCATGACTTTTGGCTCATGGCCAAGAATTTTGGGCAAGTTTTGAGTCTCTAGGAGGTCAAAAACACTCAAAAAATGACCTCACTGCCCCTATTTTGACACACAGAAAGCAGTCTTGGGAGATTGAAGTTTTGGAGGGGAAAATGGGCACCAAATTCAGAAATTATTCCTGGTTTGGAACGTATACAGGTAGGGATTTCCAACAAGCACACTTGTGCTCAATTTGGACTTCAGGAAGTGCCTCAAAATCAGCCTCAAAGTGGCGCGGCACATACAGATTTTGGCGCGGCACATAGAGGATTTTTGCTAAATTTTTCACCTTCCAGCTCAAAAATTCAGCCAGTTTGACTAGTTTTTCTTGGTGAGGTTATTTTTGACCTATCTTGATGTAATTGGATGAACATGATGTAATTTTGGTACTTATTTACTTGTTCTAGAGGATTGATTAAACAAAAAGTGAAAATTTAATGAATGAATCAGTTTCCTACCTTATAGAGGCAAGTTGTTTTGACTGCCTAGATTTTAGTGCTTTGTTTAGAATTGGTTGAAACAACTCCTAGAATGATGAGCTCGACCCCTTGAGGCAAGGGAATGGGTTGGTCTAGTCTATATCATGTAATTCCTAAGTCATTTTCAGGGTTGGATACTTGGGATTGCTTTGGCATATCATTGTACATTCTATCTCTGCATTTTGGCTAAGGAAAGACCAGGGTTTTGCAGCACTGTTTGGGATCCATGTGGCTTTATGTTTTGATGGTGTACTTCTCTAAGTTATTTTAAGTTCATTAATGTTATGTGTAACATATTTTCTCTTTTCTTCTGAATTTGAACAAATGAGTGATTAAGGTAGAATCCATAACTACTATGCTCTACCTTTGAATTTGTTTAAATTTTCATGTTTTCATCTGTTTAAGGAGATTTCTTGAGACTCTCTTGCTCTCCTTAGTGCCTCACCAGTCTGATATATCCATCTCACTCACTTTAAAGCATCAAAGCGATTTCCTTCCTTGCCCCAATCGGAACTCTGCAGAAACTGTGCCTCATCCCCGAGCCCAATTTGCCTTCCCATTTTTTTCAACAAAAATTACCAAAAACCAAATCAAATCCTTGCACTTAATACCTAGCCTAAGATCAGTTGCAGATTTAGTCATCTCGAGCCTTATCGATTACCTTTTGCGGAGATTGACCCGGAGAGAGCCCTCTCCTGTCCTCGTAGGGCTAGCTACGAGGCTGAGCGTGGTTTGATGTGGACCTAGAACCTTGTCTTTCCAGCTTGAGACAAATCTAGGCTCTAACATAGTGGTGACCATACTAGGGAAGAAAATGGTTTGCTTGTTGATGTCATTTGTTTTATAAGCTACATACCGAGCCTGAAGTTATGCCAGGTAGCCTTTGAAACACTTTTTCTTTGCATTAGCGGAAGTAGATAAACGCTGCTTCAGTCAATCTCTGGTCTAGCTTGTAAACGTGACATCTAACTTGTTAATTGCCCCAGTACATGTATCAAGTTCAGATCTGATTGTTGATGGTGGACAACGATCAAATGCTGGAAAGGCTGAAATCATTCACCTAGCGGTTCCAAATCATTTTCGAGATCAGATCCAAAGACTCCACTGGTTGATGAACCTGGCGAGCAAAAACATGAAAAGACAATATGGATGGATCAGGTATTCAAGTTGGAGTTTCATCCAAGACATTTTGTTCTTTGTTATAAGTTATTTCTTCTCTTTTCTCGAGAATGTCAAGAATGCTTTGCAAAGTATATTGTATTTGAGAAGAGATCCTCGGCCTGCAGTTGATTCTTTCCCTTTGAAGATTGTGAATACCAAAGATTTGCATACCTTTGAGCTTGATCAAGACCTTTCTTCTGAATCTCATGATGACTCTCTTTAGCGTGATGAGCCTAAAGAAAACAAACCTGATCCTGTAGCTCTTGTATATACGCCTACACCTTGTATAGTCCCGGATAGGTATAAACCTCTTGCTTTACCTTCTGTTCTTCATGCTTTCCCCAAAAACTATGATCTATACTTGCCGAGGTTTGATGGTGAAAGTAAGAATGTCAACGCTGAGCAACATGTGCAAAATGTTGAGAATTTTCTAGACCTTTTTGAGGTTGATGAAGAAGATGTCAGTATTAGGATTTTTTCTCTTTCTTTGCAAGGCAAAGTCAAGAGTTGGTTCAAAGCCCTGCCTGATGTGAGCATCTCAGATATCCAGCAGTTCGTCAAAGTTTTTCTCGATAGGTGGATGATCGGACAGAACCTTTTCCTTATTTTAGAAGAGTATAACCAGCTGAAAAGATTGCCAGGGGAGACAGTACAACAGTTTTCTGCTAGATTTAACCAAGTTTATTATTCAATGCCGGTTGATATAAGACCTCCTCCTAGATCTGCTCTCTTGCACTATCCAGGTGCCTTTGATCCGGAAATGGAGTTTCAGCCGAGGGAAAGAAATCTTGCAACACTCGAAGAGATATAGAACAGTGCAGTAAATGTAGAGGCTCATCTGCTGATCCGAAGGGCAAGGTTGAAAGAAGAAGAGACGAAAAACATAGATCCGGAGAAATCGACATCTCTAGAGGTAAATCTTGACATTTTGGTAAGTGTAGTGGAAGAGATGATGCAAAAGATCACTACAAGGAATTATTATGATGTTCAAGCCCATAGCTCGCTGATTGAAGAAGAACAAGTTGCTGATCCAAAACATCTTCTTTCTTATCCCAGTTGTCATAGATCTGATAATGATTGTCTTATAGATCATCTTGGAGAAGAGAGAGCTGTTGATATGACATGTATGCTTGATGATGTCTTTTACAGTGATGATTTGCCTTAGTTTGACCAGTATGATGATGATTATGTTCTCCAAACAGAAGCTAATCTTGCAGACAAATCAACAGCTAGTTTGTGGGAGGAGGAAGAAGTTCACTTATAGCAGCTCGAATATAGTGATCAACCGATGCATATCAGCTATGACAATGATGAGGAAAGTGCAGAAAATTCTGAATTAAGTGAAGTATCTTTGCCTTTTTTTTTTTATTCATGTCAGTTCATTAGAGACAACTTCCATTCAATCAAAAAATCAGCGGTCAACAAGTCTTGATTTGGACCATCTTGAGGGAAATGAAAACCTTGTTCAAGACTTTTCATATCCAGATTTGCAGCCCCCGAATGCCTTTAATTGTCAAGTTGCACATGAAGACTTAGAAGCTGGAACATATGCTCAGATGATGCAAGATGATTCCATACCATTTTATTTCAAATAATTTCAATTTTTGAAGGGAAAATTGCATAATACATCTTTAGTAAAGAATGAGCAGCATGTAGGAAATCATGTAATCACATTAGAACCAATAGAAAATGGGTTGCAGCAGTCTTTTCAAGTTTTTCATGATCCAATAGCTGATGTTTTGGATGAGGTTTGCAGTCAAAGTCTTTCTCCATTGACTACATGTGAGCCTGAAACGTGTACTGATATAAACTTGACCCGACAGCTAGTTTCTTTGTCATTTTCAACAGGAGTCTCGTCACAAAGCTCAGATCAAAGTTTGCATTCATGGTATGAAGAGAAGAGAGGTAATCCATTGGATGAGCTAAGTCCCAGTGTGCTTGAACTTCAAGATCCTTATGCAATGTTTTTGGAGGCGGATAGAGAATCCATAGCATTCAACGGATCTGTTTCCAAGTTGTCATGGGAATTGCCTTTCAGTAGTTCTCTCTTGTTGTTCATAAGTGAGCACTTGCGGAGAATTCAAATAGCAGATGGAATACTTACTTGGTTGCATTGGTTGTTTCATTTCACTTGATCAGATGATAAATGAAACTGTTAGAGTAGGTTTTGATGAATAAGCTCCACTTTGAGCATCATTTCCAGTTTGTCGGTTGTGTTTAAGTATCAAGTCAGTTTTTAGTTGAGTCATGAGTCATTTGTGAGTCAGTTTTCAGTCTTTCTGTTAAGTTAGTTTGTGTCGGTTTTCAGTCATGCATTTTAGCTTGAGTTTTGACTCCATTTCCCAATGGACGAAGGCACTGTCTAGCTCTTCCAGAGATCTATCGTTCTTGGCACCTCCAAGGAGCTACCATCCCCATTGGAGCCAATGTTAGTGTCAGTCTTTCCAGCCTTCCTCCAGTGATCAAACATGCTTTTACAAAGTGATTTCAAGGTGTCAAGGTCAAATTTTGTCATTTCAGTGAGTCTTCAAGCAAAATTTGGTCACTAGGCATTAGTTCTAGGGTTTGCTTTTACTCCTTTCAAAATTGTCCAAATGTCAGTCCATGTCACCATTCAACTGAGTGTACCATCATGTAGAGAGTTTTCATCATCATGTCAAAGTTCCAATGGGTCATTTTACACCTTGTTCATGCTTCTGTTGCGCCTAGGTAAGGTCATTTCCCTCTCTTAGGGTTTTGAAGGCAATTTCTCTTGGATGGTCAAATCATCAGCAAAACATGTATCCTGATGTTCATCCACCGTCCCCTATCCTTAATGTACCTTATTAAACACTTCCCATCACTGAGATCCCCCAAATTCCTCATTTTCACACAAACCCTAGTTTCTTGCTACAAACCCTATTTTCTAGGCTAGGCCTGTGTTTTTCCCTTTTGGACCCCTTCCCCTCACTCAATTTTTGAGATTCCACTTTCTCCTACTTCCTAACATCCCTCCCTACTTTCAAAAATTTCCTCAAGAATTTAGAAGCTCCCTATCCCCTTCATTTCGCTTCATTTCGACAAATCGCTTGTTCCACACATCGGGGTAGGTCTTAATCAAATGATGTTTATGAGCAAGAAAAGATGAATTTTGGAAAACTGAGATAGGGTTTTGTCCCAAACAAGACATGGAAGAAAAAAATCCTTCACTTTTTACACAAGTGTCATGGTTTTAGAGAAATGTCAAAAATACAATTGCCTCGGGAGAATTGATGCACCTCTGAAGTGACCTTGGGAAAATCAAGTTTTTCCTAGCTTGGTTGGCCAAATGAATTTATTGATGAGTCAGATGCTAAATAGACACAAAAATATTTCCAATGAGCTATCATGAGCTCAATTTGGAGTTGAGGAAGGCATTCAAAAGTTGACTGCAACAGCACTCTGCCTTGAGGCAGCCTCATTTGGCACATTTTGAGCAGTCTTGGGAGATTTGATTTTGGATAGGGAAAATGAAATCAAAATTAAAAAATTATGGTTTGGTTGGAAATTAGACTCTAATAAATTTCCAACGAGCTATCATGCACCCAATTTGGACACCGGGAAGGCCTCCAAAAGTCTCTTGCAAAAAGTGCTATGCACAGGCTCTATGCGTCGCGCCACCTGGCACGGGCTTATGATAGGAAGCTCCAAATGGAAAAAACTTTATATTTTTGGATTTTTCATGAAAAATAATGACTTTTGGTGCATGGCCAAGAATTTTTGGCAAGTTTTGAGTCTCCAGGAGGTCAAAAACACTCAAAAAATGACCTCACTGCCCCTATTTTGACACACAAAAAGCAGTCTTGGGAGATTGAAGTTTTGGAGGAGAAAATGGGCACCAAATTCAGAAATTCCTCTTGGTTTGGAAAGTAGACAGGTAGGGATTTTCAACAAGCACACTTGGGCTCAATTTGGACTTCAGGAAGTGCCTCAAACTCAGCCTCAAAGTGATGCGACGCATACAGATTTTGGCGCGGCGCATAGAGGATTTTTGCTCAATTTTTCACCTTCCAGCTCAGAAATTCGGCCGGTTTGACTATTTTTTCTTTGTGAGGTTATTTTTTACCTATCTTGATGTAATTGGATGAAAATGATGTAATTTTGGTACTTATTTACTTGTTTTAGAGGATTCATTCAACAAAAAGTGAAAATTTAATGAATGAATCGGTTTCCTACCTTATAGAGGCAAGTTGTTTTAACTGCCTAGATTTTAGTGCTTTGTTTAGAATTGGTTGAAACAGCTCCTAGAATGATGAGATCGACCTCTTGATGCAAGATAATGGGTTGGGCTAGTCTATATCATGTAATTCCAAAGTCATTTTCAGGGTTGGACACTTGGGATTGCTTTGGCATATCATTGTACATTCTATCTCTACATTTTGGCTAAGGAAAGACAAGGGTTTTGCAGCACTGTTTGGGATCCATGTGGCTTTATGTTTTGATGGTGTGCTTCTCCAAGTAATTTTAATTTCATTAGTGTTATGTGTATCATCTTTTCTCTTTTCTTCTGAATTTGAACAAATGAGTGATTAAGGTAGAATCCATAACTACTATGCTCTGCCTTTGAATTTGTTTAAATTTTCATGTTTTCATCTGTTTAGCGAGATTTCTTGAGATTCTATCACTCTCCTTAGTGCCTCACCAGTCTGATCTATCCATCTCACTCACTTTAAAGCATCAAAGTGATTGCCTTCCTTTCCCCAATCGGAACTCTGCAGAAACTGTGCCTCATCCCCGAGCCCAATTTGCGTTTCCCATTTTTTTCAACAAAAATTACCAAAAACCAAATCAAATCCTTGCACTTAATACCTAGCCTAAGATCAGTTGCAGATTTAGTCATCTCAAGCCTCATCGATTACCTTTTTCCGAGATTGACCCGGAGAGAGCCCTCTCTTGTCCTCGTAGGGCTAGCTATGAGGCTGAGCGTGGTTTGATGTGGACCTAGAACCTTGTCTTTTCAGCCTGAGACAAATCTAGGCTCTAACAACAACATTAATGGCATATATAGTAGATTTGCAACAACATTCATATAATTGCATGTGAATTATTTCATACACAAATACGTAAGTTAAACAACATATATCATTAAGGTAACTAGAGCAATCCAACTACAATAACAACATATGCATGAAAATCTGTTGGCTCTTATTATATAAAAGTGTAAGTTCCAATCATACAATACATCCATGTAAACCTACTAGCCCCATCAGTGAAACGTTACAACCACATTCTCTTGCTCCTCCAAAGAGATGTACTAGCTTTGTGCAGTGGAGAAGCCAAGGCGTGTTACAATACTATCCAAGCCTTCTTCAAGGTAGTCTTAGTAGAATCTTGGTTGAACAAAAGCCTGTACAATGAGTTATGAGGGACTATTTGTAGCAAAGGGTGGGGTGACCCTTGACATTCCCCTTTGTGATAGTTCAACTACTCTCATGACTCTTCACCTATTCTATGACTGTTACATCTGACCATTGACACTTGACTTACACTTGACATGACTCAACATTACATTGCACATGTATTCATGTGAGACAACATGGCTTGAGCAAGCCTTGCAAGACATCAATGACACTCAGTCCATTGTGATGAGACCAATTATTTGACATGCTTGTGATGGTGAAGGTGGTGAGCTGATGCCAAGCTTGGCCATCCGTGATGGTGTGCATGCACCTCATGGTGACATCTTTCTTAAGCGAACTCTTGCCTCCGTTGCAATCGGTGCATTGGTTCAGCCCCTTCATCCAACTCATTTGCTAACATGCACATGGTATTCTTGGGTACAGTTGAATTGAAAACACATTGATGCATAGTGTCCATGTTGATCTTCAAGTGTGCACCGATGGTCACGTGCATCGACTTTCCGAAGTACATGTTCAGCCCTAGTTGGACTTGCTTCTTTTCTTTGCCTTGGTGAGTGTGTTGAATGGGTTGGATTGCATGCGTATGCTCAATGATATGCATGTTTTTGAATCCCTTGTATGCGATCAACAACACTACTCACCATGTCTACTCTGTGTCAGCTGCTGGGATGGATCCTTAACCTATACGGGCTTAGTTTCATCCGTGAGTGCATGTTGCGTCCACTGTTGTTCCTGTTTATGTTGCAACTCATTCATCTGTCTGTACAGCTTCATGTTCTTCTTGAGTTGCTGCTTTAGCACATGCAACTCCTTCTTTGTTACATCTTATGCCTTCGCACGATCTTCATGTCGCACCGTCACTTCATTGCCGGAGTCTCCAATGTTGCTTTCATCATCAATGGACTTGCTTGAGTTTGCAACATTGTTCTGCCTCCATGTTGTCAACAACCCTCCTCTTGCATTCGTTGCATTTGGTATGTTGTCTTCAACTATTGTTCATGATGCTACTCGCTGTGATGTTGTTGTTGTCATATCTTGATGTCCTTGTGTACGAACAAATTGATGTTTTTGTGGGTAGGAAATTCCATGGACACTTGATCGACTACATCCTCAATTGTGCTCTGAGTAGTGTCTTCATCTCTTCTCTCCTAGAAACCATTGTAACTATATTTCTGAGAGGAAGATGAAAACCAGGGATACCTGGAGACATGGAAACACTCATGGCAAGAAATATGTCAGTCAAAAACCAAATGAACATGAGAATTGACTTGCAACATACCTGGGTGCATGATCATGAAGGTTGTACAATTTCGGCTGGGAGGTCAGGAGATCGACTGCCAAGAATGAAAAAGGCACAATATGAGTTCTTGGGAGACTGGCTAACTACTGGAAATGCATAATGCACAGTCTTGTTTGGATGCTGACTATTGGGATTGCACAATGCGCAATTCCAAATGGGAAGGACTGTTGGCCTAGGGATAGATTTGCACAATTTCTTGGGCCAAGCAGCCACTGTCCTCCAGAAATGTTAAAAACTGTCCTGGAGGCCAGTGCTGGGCAGGAATGCACAAATCTGGAGAGGAAGGTGAGCCTTCCTTCCCCAGATTGTGCAATGCAGCCTTGGTGAAGGCAGAGTCTAGGCCAAGGTTGACCCAACTCACCGACGGGCAACTAAAAGCAACTAAGATAGTAAATGCATGGTGACACTAAGTGATAGTAGAAGTGATTGACAGTGCATGCAAAACATGAATGAAAGATTCAGCAAACAGATCAACATGCATGTGGGTGAGGTAGTTCGTTGGTTGGGCAAACATCCGTGCAAAATAGTTTCATGCATGCAAAAAAAGTGAGATAGTAATGAAAAATGAAACAGAGCTAGGAAAAGATAATATATATGTAAACGACAACAAGCGTTCAAAGAAAACAAGTAAACAATACTCCCACAAGTGAAAACACAAAAGGTGACAGAAATGCAGCACAAGGCATGGGAAGCGGGCTTACCCCAAAACAACTGAGTTGAATGTGCCGAGTGCTCCTATATGTGATGTGGGATGTCAGAGCTACAAGGTTGATGTGAGGAATAAGCTCTTCAGTGTTCGGTTGATGAGTTTGATAACATTGAGGTTGTAACGCATATGCCAGGAATCTAGGGGAAGAAACACTTGGTGGGAGGTTTCAGAAATGCTCCTTGCATTTAACCTCCAACTGCTAAACATAGATCCTTGAAACAAGGGATGCCTTTGCATGCTACCTTGGGAGAAGCAACCCATGCACGTAAGTCTGTTTTGCTTATTCTTGGAGGGAATCATTCAACTCAGCTGCACATGCAAGAGACTACTCGACTGCTAGAGAAAAAAATGCGTAATTCTGGTTGGGAGCTGGGCTAGATGCCTAGGAGATTTACACAATTTTTGGGCAAAGCAACTGATTGCTACCTAGAGTTGCACAAATTTTGGGCTAAGCAGCCTTATTGTGGAAATTTGCGCAAATCCTACTGGGAGTGTTGGCAGGGAGGATTGCACAATCCTAGAGCCTAGCAGGCTACCAGAGAGGATTGTGCAATTTCTATAGGGAAGGTTGTTTGCCCTCCAGAAATGCGCAATTTTCAAGGGGAAGCTGCTCATTCTACAGCTGGACCAAGTCTGGGTGAACAAACTATGAGGGGAATGGATCAAGCTGTGACTGATAGGCTACCTTTGTGAAAGAAAGATACTGAAGCTTGTGAACTTGACAAAACAAGGCAAGCTGCTATGAAGGTTGGAAGGGTGGCTCTAAAACAAGGCTAAGGCAAAATTTTGGAGGGTGGTTGTAGCCACTACAACATACTGATAACATACAAGTCTTCCTCCTTGCATTAAGACTACTCCCATAGCATACCCACTTACATATGTCTCCACTTCAAAGAGCTTCTGCATGTTTGGTAATGCTAGAAACGGTCCTTGACTCATCCTCTTCTTTAGCCCCTCAAAAGCCCTTTGTTGACCCTTTCCCCACTAGAAACTCTCGCCACTTCCTATTATGGCATGGAGCGGTGCTGCTACCACTGAAAATAAGGCTATGAATTTCCTTAGGTAATGTCTTGCCCCATTGAAACACCTGACCTAAGAAACATTAGTAGGCATTAACCATTTCATGGTGACCTCCATCTTGGGAGGATCTATATTCACCTCTCCTCCAACTATCACATGCCCTAAATATACCAAATATTGTTGTGTAAATTCATACTTCTTGAGATTTCCTAGCAATTGGTTCTTTTTTAATGTCTCCAACACTTGTGTCAAATGAGAGATGTGCTCTTCCTAAGTAGTGTTGTATACTAGTATATCATCCAAATAGATAATAAAAAATTAATCTATAAATGGTAACGGTACATCATTCATTAATCTCATAAATGTAGTTGGTGAATTTCATAGGTCAAATGGCATGACTAACCACTCATACAAATCTTACCTAGTTTTGATGGTGGTCTTCTAGGTCTCTTATTCTTTGAATCGAACTTGGTTATATCCAGAATTTAATTCCAACTTGGTAAAGTATATTTCTTTCTACAATTGATCCAATAGATCATCTATCCTAGGCAGGGGGTACCTTTTCTTGAGTTTGATTTTGTTCAATATGCTGTAATCTATACACATCCACCAAGTCCCATTCTTCTTTGGAATAATAATGATGGGTGACCCTCATGGTGATATACTCAATCAAATGGCACCTTGTTCTAGTAGTTACTCGAATTGTTTCTTCACCTCACTCGCTTCTATAGTAGACTACTTATACAACCCAATGTTTGCAGTGGGGATTATGACAATAGTTGTATCTCATGTTGCACTTCCCTCTTAGGTGGTAACCCTTTACACTCTTAGAACACATCCATGTATGCCTATAGAAACAGTTATAGTTATTGTTTATGTTCATTATTACACCTTCCAGGGATTCCTTGCCTCTTACTGACTCTTTTACAGATTGATTTTCTCTTAAAAACAACAAAACATACTTCTTGTTGGAACTGGTCAATTTCTTGGCTTGGTTGGAACTTACCAACAAAATTTCTGACTTTCCTTTGTGCACATTGATGATGAGTCAATACTGGTTGGCTCTCTGCATGAATATTGCATCTCACATGTACATGTAGGGACTCCCAAAAAAACCTCCACATACTTAAATGGAAACCACATCTAGGTCTACTTTATTAATAAAATCAACACTTTTCACAAATCTATCTTTTCATTGTTTTTTCACCTTCAGCTCTGCATATTTATTTACCCATCCTAATGAATATGGATTTGGATTATCATGAACTTCTAGACCTAACTTGTTGACAAGATCTGTGGAAATGATATTCACCTGTGATCCTAAGTCAAACTAAGCATTAATCTTTGTCTTCTTAAGCTATATATTTATATGGAAGAGTTTTTTCATTTCTTTCTCTTCCTATTGTTGAAGGCTACTCAGATTCACCTCCTTCTACATTAGACAATCTTGTTATCTACTTTTAAGCTTCTTTTAGCTTGGCAGCTCGAATTAGTGGTCGTGAGATTCTTCTTCTTATTTCCTTTGTTCTTGTTCTTTGAGTTTAGCTCTCGATCTAACTTCCAACAGTTCTCGTCTATATGGCCTTCAATGGTGCAGTGGTTGTTGGGATATTTGCACTCATGTGTTATGGCTTATATATTTTTATCTTTTCCCACTTTTTGCTTCTTCCTCTTTGTTGAGGCCCCGAAAATTGGGTCTACAACAAGGGGGATGCCCACCTAGTCTGGACCTTGAAAACAACAACTTTTCCGTTTGGGATGGTGGGTCTGACTGGGGATAATGGGACCAATTTCCCAATTTGTGTGCGATGATAAGTGTTGATGTTTCCATTTCTAAAGATTTCTAAATAAAATGCTTTTAATCTAAGTCTAATTTAAAACATGCAATTATATTCTAATGAACAGAAACATCCAATTCTAAAACTAACCTGAGATTTAACTTTTCACTTATGCGATCTAAAATAGTTTCTAACAACAATTGGTAATAAAGATCATTCAATTGCTATAAGAAAAGAATTCATTAAAAGTGAATTGTCTCGTATAAGAAATTAGCCAAAACAATTGTGAGAAACATATCGCATAATAAGTTATTCTTACATTAAGCATAAACAGAATAGTCACCATTGTACACAAGTGCCAAATGATAACTTAAACATTCAAACTTTCATATATAGAGAACTGAACATAACATATTACTTGACACATAAGTAGAAATCATTAAGAGATAAAAGTACCATTGATAACAAGTCCTACTCATGAGCTTCAACAATATAGATTTATCTTCTCAGAATTCAATATCTTCTAAGAGTACAAAAGTGCATTTCAGTAGCAGACATTAAACACAGATATCAATAAATCTTGTTCCATTCATTCATCAAAACCTCCTTAGAGGGTGCAGAAGTGCATGTTCTGAACAAATTTTTTGACAAATTTATAGACCCCTCTCCAAATGCATGAGAGGGGTTAAAATACTACTAACTAAAGACTAAAAATAGTTTATTACAAAAATATAGGAGGCGGTTTAAATGATCGTCCTCATCTAAGGAAAAAATAAGCCAAAAATAAAACTAAAACTGTATTTGGAAATTAACTATCTATGTATTTGTTCTCTGAGTTTGCAAGAATTTAGCATCGGCTTGAGGAGCGTCGGTTAGCCGACCTCTGATTTTAGTTGTCTTGTGAAAACAGAATCGGCAAGTACTGGAGCTATCTTCTCGGCAGAATTTGTATGTCACTTGAGAGTCATGCATTGACTGTGCGGTTTAACCAAGTACTGCCAGTAAGTGTCCCAATTCAACTTGGTTAATTTTTTAATGGAATCTTCCTTCTCCTCAGCTTTTTGTCTCCAGTTTGTTTGTAGTTTCTGTGCCTTTGGGAGAAATCCCAAAGCGGTTTCTGATATCAAGTTTTCTCTATGTAGATTTTCATTGACACAGTCAATGACATTGTTCGCCACTGTCACTGCTTCTTCCACTACCTGTTCTGCCTTTTTAATCTGTGCATCCCACTTATGGAACAACATTTCTTTGTGGGCTTCATTGATTTTGAGCAAGCTTGCTTTCTTTCCTTCCTTCGATTCCTGCCAAATCAAATAATCAGAAATTCTTTTATCAATCAAATCATAATCGAGTCACAAATCCACGACTTGACTTGTAATTTTATCGCTCATCTCGTAATGGGAGCTCCATTGCGATATTCTTTGGCAGAGTGTCTCTTGATGTTGCAAGAGTTGGTCATTCAAGGCAAGGTCTTCTGAGACAAACTCTGTTATTTTGGGGTCATCTTTATGCATTTCTAGCATGGTATGTAATTGATTTTCCTTTTCAGCCAAATTGCTCTAATAACCCTGCTGCATCTGTTGAAAATTCTGTTGTAATTTTTCTAATTTCTCCTCTGCTTCTCGGTTGGCACTGGCCTGCTGTAGATATTGTTGCAAAACTTAGATTTGTTCCTCTCTATCCTTAAGTAATAGTTGTGCATCGGACACTTTATCAATGGTAGCAGAAGCATAGGCTCCTGCGATCTGGGATAACTTAGTCAATTTTTTAGTAGGGTCAGTGGTAGGGTCTCACCAAATGACATCTAGTTGCTCTGCCTCAGGTGAGAGCACGCTGTCCAATTTCCATTTCTTTCTTTGTCTTATTACCACTGACTTGTGCTGCGGACTATAAAATACATCTAGAGGAGGAATCTCCTCTATCTTCAGCATGATTTCAGACGATGGGGTTATGGAAATATGCTCCGTTTCTAGAGCATTGCTGACTGTTCCAATGACCATATCTGTCATTCTCTGTATTGTACTCTTAGGTGTCTTCGTGTTCTGCTCCTCAGTATTAATCAATTCATTAAATGTTTCCCACTCTTTATCCAGCTCAGTTCTCACTGGCTTTGGTGGCTAGATGAGGGGAGGGGGAACCTTCACTTGTGGTGTCATCAAAACCTATTGCTCTGGGTGCTTTTTTGATTAGGCAGTATCTTTGACTGAACCTTCACTTTTATTATGGTTTCTCTCGGACCGTTTAGAGCGTTCTGGTGATTCTTTCCCAGACTTAGACCTGGACTTGTCTGTACCCGAGCTTCCACTTAAACTGACGCTGGGAGTTGGCTCCCTTATTGGTTCTAAGCGCAACTTATCCAAGGGGATGTTTGCTAATCTCCTCTCTCTATAGAGTTTGAATTCTTGGAATTCCGCTACCAGAAATTGTATTTGAGCCATATGAAAAATGTCTTTCAGTGTGCTTTTATGCTGGAAGATGTCATCAAAGAGATCATCTTCTTTAGAAAATACCTTTATCTTGATAGCTGTAGTAAAATTCTTAATGACATCAAAGGGATCGAATTGTCTCCCTGGAAATTTAAATAGTCATAGACTCAAAATGTTGTCTACTCCTTTGAATGCATGACCTAAATCAAATAGCAAAAATGCCCCATAGTCCACAGGAAATTATGGCCAGACAACCTTCTTCTTGCCTTTCAATTCTTTGCTCATTCCTCCCACCCTGCAGGTCTGGTAGGAAATTTCTCGAGCCAATAACTTATTAGGAACATACAAGGGTAGCACATGAGGGGAAGCAATGCTTCCAAATACTCTGACATACGTCAAAAAATCTTCTCCAAACCATCTTCCAACAGGGAGAATATCAACTTCCGCTTCGGGGGAAAATCTTGGGGCATCCTTATTATACAACATTCTGTGAAGAGGTAACATAACTCTGTGAAAAATTCTGTAAAAATATGGGGTAAACTTGGAATCCCACAATTCCTTATGGTAGATGTGAATGGGCAAGGAATTCTGTATAGTCCACTTCCAACCCATTATAGGAAATCTAGAAACAGAACAGATTGCATCCATGACATAAGCAGCTAAAAAGAAAGGAGGATAAATCCTTTGAGAGGTAGTTCTTTTAGACCAGTAGTTCTAAATGGCCGAGGCTAAATTGTCAGACAATATATAGGCCCAATCCATAATAGTGGCGTTAGTGGCCGCATCTAATAGGGGTAGCCATTCAGATGAAAACTTGTTAATGTCAGGCCTTCCAAATAGCCTACATAACATAGCAGCAACAAAACAATACGGGGAGTAGAGGGAACCAGTGCTATACAAGCCATGTTTGTCTTTTTTGAATGGCTCTTCCTTTTCCGACCAGTTCTTGGTGCATTCCGCCAAATCTTCGTTTTCTTTGGCACACTTCTCCACGAACTGTTTTTTGTGGATTGCATGCGGCTTTGGTAAATGATACAAAAGCCTTAAATCCTATGGGGTGAATGACCCAATGAGCTCTTGGCTCCGAGACTTGAATTGTCTGTCTGTTATATCAGCGCTATCTAATACCCACTTAACCATGTATGTATATGGAAGTATCTTAGGCCTTGCCGCTATTCGGTGCAAGAATGAACATGCAAGTTCAGTAATTGATGCTTTAGATGACCCGCATGAGTCTGTTGTCGCTTTAACTTCCATAACTCTGGGGTTTTCTTCTTTGAGCAGACTGTACATGCCTTCCCAAGTGGATATGTCGGCATCTCTGGTACAGGTGGTGTCTGTGAATAAGGGCATCATCTCTTTTTCCTCAGCAACTGGAGCTTTTCCCTTCTTTCCCATTACATTCTGCACACTGCTGTGTATATTATTCTACTTGCCACTCCTGAAAGTTTTCAAGTAAAGAAAGAATAATGGTAAGAGATAAGGTGACGAGAAAGCTCTTAATTCCAAAATCATATCAAATATATCACCCTACGTGAAACAACCTTTCGATCAGATCTAAATCTTATCTCATAAATGACCATCAATAAACCACTAAGTTGACATTAATGGACATAACTCGGTATCAGATTATGAGAAATATTTCATTAAAGAATGAGCCCTGCCGGTCTACGATAAAGCGATTTGTGATTTTCTTCGCAATATCGCAGATCACAATATCACAAGTCACAATATCGCTAATCCTATTTGTTAACAATCATTTATTTCCTTATGCGACCGCGAGATGCGATTTGCGAGATGATTTTTTCATATTGCAAGATCTGGATGTTTTATCTTAGGTGGTATTTCTGACATATGAAATCTGCGATGTGTGATGAGTCTTTAAGGTGCACGATCTCATATTATCACATTTTCGCAATTCCGAAAGTTTTCTTATATGATGTCCATCATTACCCTCTTGTGATGCGATGTTTTATTGTTAAGAGAACAATTTTATTCGAAACTTATCATAAAACTTAAGTTTTTGGGTTTTGCAGCTGTTTTTCCTATGTTTATGATAGTGTGTTTTATTCAAATGGAAATATAAGTGCTAGTTTCTTATTTTTTAGAAGGGTCCCCCATTTATTTAGTTTTATTACTAAGACTAAATAAAAAGGCGGGGGGGAGTTGTTGCTAGCCACAACACTCTCCTCCTTTGAAGCATCATGCTACTCCTTTTGCTTCGATCCAATTGATTGGCTCTCTTCAGGCCTATGTTCTCCAAGTTTTGTGCCTGTACACAAGCCTCATCCATTGATTTGGGCTTGAACAACATCACTTTCTCCCACATATAGAAGTGTAAACCCCCTAAATACTTGATGAGTACATCTGCGTTCTTTGGGGAGATACGTAACATTATGGTCATCTTTCTGAACTCTCTGTCGTACTCTTACACGTTTTGTCCTTGCTTTTCCTGAAGTAGTGCCACTGGATTCACTGGTCCTCTACATACCCAATGGGGTAAAATTTTGACTTAATGAGGGTGTTGAAGTCCTCCCACATAGTCACTGGAGGCTCTCCCTCCAACCTTAAGGTCTTTGCGTGGCTTTCCCACCAATTTAGGGAATGGCCCTCTAATTTCAACCGTGTAAATGAAGTCTTTTGTTATTCCTTAATTTGATGGATATTGAAATACAATTCCAAGTACTACAACCAGTGATTCAGCTTTAGAGCATCGATATCTCTATGGTACAACTTGATATTGACCTTCAATTCCATTTTAAATAGGGGTTATGATTGATTTATGACAGTTGAACTAGGTTGATCTTTTACGGGTTCTTTTTGTTGAAGAATGTAACTAGTGTCAGTATTCATAATTGCACTTATCAAAAGATATTTTATTATTAAATATAAAATGACTTATTAAAGCATGGGTTTCATACTCATGTCAATGTTTTCTAGGTCAAAGCCTCCATTGAAGGATTCTAGGTTTTCTCTTGACTCAATAGATTCATTATCATTTTTATTAGACCCTTCTTGGGCTTTTCTATCATGTAAAAATAATTATATTTGAGTTAAAAAGGTTATTTGTCACCTCCACACTAGGTTATCCTTGTCCCCATGAAGTCGACCTACATTAGGGCAATTTGACCTATCAAAAACAATAACTATAGAGAGGTAGCTCGAACTATTTGGGATACTCACCCATGAAGTTCAATCTACAAGAAAAAGAAGCAGAAAAAGAGAGTGAAGTAGTTGGACAAGAAAGAAAGAAGTTGGGAAGATCTAAAATGATTTCTTGGGCTATCTATCTCTCACACGTGTGAATTTTCTGGGTAGTTGTCAAGGTTGAAATTTTGAATCTATTGTAGGTCCAAAATTCTATAGTTGGGAGATGAAATTTGTTTCCGGGGGCCGAAATTATGGATTGTATCTACTACTGGGAAGTTGTAACTTGGAAAAATTTACAAGGATCATGTATTGGAAGGAGGGGATGACTTGGTGAATGGAGGAGGTCTTTGTCTAGGTCTAAAGGGTCTTGGATGTCTCATCTTGATTTGAATCTACTAGTGGAAGAGTTGGAATGGATTTTCCCCTTGAAGGGGTTTTTCCCTTGATGAATGCCTACATCTTGTGTCTCTTTTTCTTGTTCTCTTCATACACATGTAATTTGGTAATTACTTAATGAAAGATAAAATAATAAAGAAGTAAAATAAGACAACATAATTCAAAAGTAATTATCAGGAAAGTGAAATCAAACCACAATTCCTATGAGCATTGATTTCTCAACATGTTACCAGAGCTAAGGTGGAAGAAGGTTGAATATCACTTTGTTGTCTATCATTAGAAGAAGGCAAAAGCAATCCTAGAAGAAATGGTATAAAAAGAATTATTTTTGAGTTAAAAAGGTTATTTGTCACCTCCACACCAGGTTAGTACTGTCTGCATGAAGTCAACCTACATTAGGGAAATTCAACCCATCAGAAAGGCTATCTGTAGAGAGGTAGCTTGACCTATTTGGTACACACACTCATGAAGTTCGATCTACAAGAAAAAGAGAGTGAAGTAGTTGGAGAAGAAAGCAAGAAGTTGGGAAGACCTAAAATGAGTTCTTGGGCTATCTATCTCTCACACGTGTGATTTTTCTGGGTATTTGTCGGGGTTGAAATTATGAATCTACTGCAGGTCCAAAATTCTGTAGCTGGGGGATGAAAATCTGTTTTTGGGGGCCGAAATTATGGATTGTATCTACTACAGGGAAGTTGTAACTTGGAAACACTGATATGGATCGTGTATTGGAAGGAAGGGATGAATTTGTGAATGGAGGAGGTCTTTGTCTAGGTCTAAAGGGTCTTGGATTGTATCATCTTGATTTGAATCTACTAGTGGAAAAGTTGGACTGGATTTTCCCCTTAAAGGGTTTTTCCCTGGATGAGTGCCTACATATTGTGTCTCTTTTTCTTGTTGTCTTCATACACATGTAATTTGGTAATTTCTTAATAAAGATAAACTAATAAAGAAGTAAAATAAGACAACATAATTCAAAAGTAATTATCAAGAAAGATAAATCAATCCCTAATTCCTATAAGCATTGATTTCTCAACATGGTTTCAGAGCTAAGGTGGAAGAAGGTTGAAGATCACTATGTTAGATATCATTTGAAAAAGGGAAAAGCAGTCCTAGAAGAAAAGGTTACTCCCTCTATGGCAAGTTATTTGAAGATGGGTTTCAATATCATAAAAATTATATGAAGTTGAATTGGAAGGTGATGGGCCTCTAAATTAGACATAAATTAAGGCCCATGCCAGTAATTTAAAACATAAATTAAGGCCTATGACCATCCTTTAGCACATTAAACCTCTCTTTTTGCATTAGATAAATTTTTTTAACTTTAATATATTCATTAGGAAGGTTTATGCATAATTGAATATTTGTGCCTAATATTATTTATTTTTGTGGAATATTATGAGAATATTGGGCGGATTATGAAGAGTTGGAGGAGGAGATCATTTAGGGACTTGTCCCCTACTACTGGAGGATCAATAATAAATAATAAGTCAACAAGATATTATGGAATTATGGCACAAATTGTGGAACTCCAATGATTGAGAAAATCTAGGAATGTGTTCCACTAATCAAGGGAGAAGATCCACTGATCAATGGTTTTCGGTGGGGAAAGCTTCCTCCATTCATGGGGAATGATTCTTAATCATTTTGTATAAGTACCTAGTCGAATTTGCCTCTAGAGAATGATTAAGAAAATCTAGGAATGTGTTCCCTGCAATTTAATGCAAATTCCTAGTACTGGGGACTAGATCCACCAATCAAGGGATTTTGGTGGGTGTTGAAGAGGTAAATCCCCTCTACAGATAGAGGCGATCCCTACTAGCCCAGCAGGGGTCTAGCAACAATCACACAATGCTGCTACGCATGTTCCTAATTACAATTAAACAAGAGGTAAAGAGCACCTACTTGGATTCCTGCATTGTCGTTTGACGAAGAGATGTTGCCTTCGCTCCTCCGCTTCGGCTGGTCACAATCCTCCGCGATCTCCGCGAATAGATACCTGCACACATGAAGGGGAAACAAACACAAGCGTGAAATCTAGTAAAAGCAACCATACATCAGTCAGAAAAGATGTAATTCACATTTAACCATTGCAAGTACAAATGAGAATGGAACAATAATAGCAGTCATCTATTATTAATCAGAACAGAGAAGAGTACAACCAAATGTTCTGACGTCGGTAACCTTCTCAGGAGGGGCCAGTCAGCATGTATCTCAAGCATTCACCTTTGAGGATGATTCTCCCAAGACAAACAACTCTCTCTCACATACAAGCAACACAAAACAACCTTCCCTAAGCAATCAATCACTTCCACACCTAGCACACCAAATACCTATAGTAGCAGCAATCTGAGCACTACAAGCTCTGTACAATCCAAGCTCTTCCAAGCTAAGTCTAACTAGCTGCTCATGGTAATGGTGAGAGTTTATATAGGAGAAGGAGCCTCCTAAAAGGGTGGAAGGATGAGCTTATCCTTGAGGGAAATGGTTGCAAAGGGTCGAACAGACATGCCATAGAAGGGAGTCGACATTCACAAAGCTAACAACCAATCCTGGAGTTATCTGGAAGGCTGGTTGTTTGAACAAATTTTCCCAAACTGGATCAACGCGGATTATGAGGCAACTGACGCGATGTCGCTGCGTTCACATAACTAGGACAGTCATGTCAGCGCGGAAGAACACGGGAAAGGCGCGCTGGCTACCAGCGCGGAAAAGTGATGTCCTTCCGAGCTGGCAGCGCGCGGGATAGACTATGGAGCGCCAGTCATCGCGGGTATTTTCCAAACAGACGCGCTGATGAACAAAACTTTAGGAAAATGGGTTTTTGGGCCAGTTCAGAAGGCATGAAGCTTAGTGATTGGCACAGCAGGGTGACTGACAGGAAGGCAGTGACAAATTACTGTGTAATAGTGGGGAAAGCTTCCTCCACTCACGAGGAATGATTCCCAATCATTTTTTATAAGTACCAAGTCGAATTTTACTCTAGATAGAGATTTTCATTAGTGTTATTGTGGAGAGAGCTTGTATTTATGTAGCTCCATTGTATTTTCTTGCATTTAGTACTAATGATTTCTTGTTGTAGGATTGAGTTAAATGGTTGACGTAAGTTCTTCTGCAGGATCAAAAGCATTATTTAATCCTTGGAAAATCTTTGGAATTTCATAATAATCATTGAGTTTCTTGAATTAGTCTTCTTATTCCCAAATCTAGATTGTTGGACTTCCTTTTTAGCAAAGAACAATAAATTTATGCTATTTTTTAGGGCATGCTAACGAGCTTCAATCAACGTGATTCCACTTGCATTAGATCAAAAAAACATTCTAGTTCATAATAAAAATTACCCCATTTCATTTTCACTTGATTTGGTTAGGCATTTTTTATATTTACTAGCTCACTAGTTCTCGAATTTTTAGATTTTTGACTAGTAATGTTTATTTTTTTATTTTTTTTAGAATTGGTTAGCAAAGGTATTTCTGAGTTATTCCACTTGTAATAGGGACCTAAGACATCCTAGTTAGTAAAAAAATTTGTCCCATACAATTTGGATTTGATTTTATTGGTCATTAAACCCTCACCAATTTCATCATTTCACAAGGAAACTTCTCCAAGATTTTTGAGTGAATCTATCCATCTCCCGACTTTGGTTTTGAGTTCTGAGTGATCCTAGGAAATTTCCCACTCCATTCCACCCATCACACACCTTTCCTAAGCCTCCGATCACCGTCAACACCTGACATTTTTCTCTCGGCTATATCCTATAGGTTTCCTATAATTCCTACAGGATCATTCTGTAGGTTTCTAGTACATCTTGTAGGTTTTCCTAAAACGACCTGTTTTGAGGCCGAATTGATGGAAAACCTCTAGGAAGTGACCAAAAGCATCCCAAGGGTCTCCCACACCATCCAACCATCTCCTTTCCCTTCCTTCCAACCTTCAACATCCTTAAATTCACTTGCCACATCACCAAAGGAAATTAGTTTGCATACTTGATTTTGCATGAAAAGACAAAAAGACAAAAACATATTTATTTCAATCCCTTTACTTGCACATTAGTGATGTTTGATGCTTCTTACTTCCATGCTTAGATAGTAGCATTTGGTTCATGATAATTTAGCATTATTGCAAGCATAGTCTCTTGGCATTTAGTTAGAAAATGGTGTGATTTAGCATTGAATTTCCATCTCTTTCCTTGTACTTTCTTTCTTGTAATAGGTTAAGGTTCCATTTCGAACATTTCATTTTCTGAAATTAGTTTATGGTTTGACTTCAGTACATGCACTCCATTACATCATGATAGCAAAGGAAGGACACATTGTATTCCGCACATATAGTGCCGACACCTATTAAGTTTGTATGAACCTCGGGTTGATAATTAAATTTTGTAGCCTTGGGAGTTGCAGCATTCTTGTTGCAATACCAAGGCCCATCAGAAGGATCATCTACAATATATCTAGGAAAGTCAACAACGAAGGATTATTGGTTGCACTTACAGGTACACTTCATGATAAAAACACATGGATCATTGTTAGTGGATCCTCAAGTCATATGATGGGAGAAAGTGGAAAAATTCATACTCTATGAAGGGAACCATCATCACATGTAGTGGAGATAGGAAACAAAAATAGTTATGTATTCAACGGCATTGGATCTACATAATTGAGTATGGAAAGTGGAGCAATGCTACACCTCAACAATATACTCTATGCCCCATGTTTGAGAAAACAATTACTTTCCATTTCCTGTTTAGAAGATAATGGAGTTAGGGTTTCTCTTGTAGATGGTAAAGGTTTGGTTTGGGGTAAGGTTTCAAGTATTGAAAAGGCAAATATTATTGGAGCTCGTGAAGGAAGCCTATATAGAGTTATAACACCATCTCCTCAATCCCTTGTTCACATGGAGTGTTGGCATTATGATACAAGTGTTTTCCTTGATGGCAACTCAATCAAAGGACAGATCTTAGTACAACAGGTCAAGAGAGAGATATACGCATGTTAACCTTGATGAAAGTGTGTATACACGCGGGAGAGAAGAAAAAAAGGCACGTGTGCGTACACACGCAGGTTCTCAGAAGGAAAGGTGCGTACATGTTGGAAAACTAAGTTTTGGTCCGTGGTATTTGGTCCATGGTATTTTGGTATTGGTCCGTGGTATTTGGTCCGAAGTGTTGACCCCAGGTATTGGGTCCAAGGTATTGTTTCTACATGGTTTTGGACCATGGCATTGAGAGAAGCCTAAACCTATATAAGGAGAAGATCATTAGGCAAGGGTGGAAGGGGAAGTAATGAATGTCTGATGAAGTGTGAAGATCTAGTATGCTGGTTATGGGTTTGTGATGCTTGGCTCGATTTGAATCAAGTTGGAAATGGAAGGTATAAGTAATTATCTTTAGATCTGTACGCGGGTTCTCTCTGGTGAAAGCGCGTGTACACGTGGTTTTGACACAGTCAAGTAGCGTATACATTATGAAACTTGATGTTTCAGGTTGTTGTTGGTTCTAGTGGTTGTTTTAGAGTTTTGGGCTTTGGTCTGTGTTCAGGTAACTATATTTTGATGACAGGGTTTCAGTGATTCAGTATTGGGTGATTCAGAGATTGATGATGCAGGTATAGTTGATGATTGTATTACAGTGGTGATTGTTTTGTATTTATGGATCCAGTCTGAAAATTTATGAAATGTGGTCCATGAAAGAAAGAAAAAGGTTGTAGCCTTCTGTAGGCCAGCACCTACGTACTAATACTTCAGCTAGTACAAGAGCTAAGGGGGTTGTAGCTCCCTCCCAGGGGAGTCTGGAGAATGAGAGAAGGTTGTAGCCTTCTGCAGGTAGCAGCCTACGTACTGGTATAAGACTGCACCAGTACAGAATCACTGTAAAAATAAGTTTCTAATTAAAAGAAGATAGAGACGAATTGTAGCAAGTGGTTTTCACCCACATTGGGTTTCCACCTTATATCATGGTGTTCATGTGTGTTGCTTATGTGTGATGATCTGTTCTGTTATACTGCTCCTGTTTACAGTTCATATGGTTAATAATGTTCTGATATATTCATTAAGGATCAACTAACTGAATCATAAGATTACTTTATATAAGCTTGTTATATTGATTTGATAATACTGATTCACCCCCCCCTCTCAGTATTATTTCCAACAATTGGTATCAGAGCAGGTCCTTTAGAAGAAGCTTGATCGCTTGAAGGAAAGATCCATCAGAATGGGTAATCAAGAAAGAGAGGCATCCATCAGGACACCAATCTTTAATGGGAGCAATTTTGTCCACTGGAAGATAAGAACCACAACATATCTACAGTCGCTTGCAATGGATGTTTGGGGAATCATGGAAGGAGGATACACATATCCATCAAAAATTCCTACAGATACAGTAGAGAGAAAGCAATATGAACTCAATGCTAAAGTGGTTATTGTCTTATTCGGAAGTTTGTCACAATCAGAATTTGTCAAGGTCATGCAGTTCAAATAAGCCAAAGAAATATGGGACAAAATAATTCTAAGCTACGAAGGAGATGAATAGGTAAAATGAGCAAAGCTTCAAACTCTCAGAATACGGTATGAAAATCGTAAGATGCATAGTCATGAAAGCATAGCTAATTACTTCCTGCGTATAGATGAGATTTTCAATTGTATGAGGAATCTGGGTGAAGAATTTAAGGAAGTTGTCTTAGTTGAAAAGGTTTTAAGATCCCTGTCTGCTAAATTTGATTCCAAATTTTCCGCCATAGAAGAAAAGGAGTATTTGCAGAAAATCACTATGACGCAACTTCACGGAATCTTAACTACTTTTGAAATGAGAAAAGGAGGACCATCAGATATGAGAGAAGCTGCATTCGAAGTGTCAGCAAATGAATCAAGATACATTTCAGAAGGAGAAGATGAGGTAAATTTTGTCAAGAATATTGAACGGGGATTTGGAAGGTTCAAAGGTAAGCTACCTTTCAAATTATTTTCATGTGGTAGAGTTGGTCACTACGCTGCTAGATGCCCTCATAACAAAGGAAAGATGTCTGATAGAAGTTATTATATCCATGATAAAAGTAATGACTCATCCAATAGTGATGAAGACATTAGACTTCTCATGGCATATGAAAATAAGAACGTAGAACCAAAAGAAGTTACCAGATTAAAAGAACAGTTGGAGTCAGTAACCAGAGTAAGGGAGCAATTGCAGGATATAGTAAAAGATCAGTGCATAACAATTTAGAGACTTGAATCAAAGATCGTTTCTCTAAAAGAAGATCTTAAAGAATCAAAGAAGCAGAATGAAGATGCTCTTGAAGAACAAGAACATGAAGTGATCAAATTAAGGCAACAAGTGGAAGAAGGAAGAAAAGCTGAAGAAAACATAAGGAAGCAGTATCTGGAAAAGGAAGAACAACATCAGGTTGAGGTAAATATCTTAAAAAGTAAATTAGAAGAAAAGGATAAACTGTTATGATTTCAAGATAGTACTAAGATTTTGGATGACATTCTTGGTAGTCAAAGATCCCCTACTATCAAAACCGGTCTTGGGTTTTACGAATCTGTTGAAGGTGAATCTAGCTCACAAGGTGAGGCAAGGAACTTTAATGAGAATTCTGAAATGCTCAACAAGGAGATGAGAGCACAACCTCATCAACAACCAAGGAAAGAAATTCCTCAAAGAAAATCCTTTACTCCTAACTATGGAAGTGATAGACGATTATTTCCACCATTGAATAATGTTGAATGTTATGTGTGTCATAATCTTGGACATGTTGCAGCTAGATGCAAAAGTAGAATGGTTCAATACCATCACACAAGATCATCACATTCCAGGTACTTCAAACGATATTGTTTTGCTTGCAATATGTTTGGCCACAAAGCAATTGATTGCAATAGAAGGAACATGAAACATGTAAGATGTTATGCATGTAACAAGTTTGGACATAAAGCAGGGGAATGCAGGAGCAAAATTCAAACTCCAAAGCAAGAGGATTATACATCATCACAATTCCAGGAATTGAAGAAGACAAAATTAGAGACAGAAAGGTGTGACATAACTTAGTTAGCTGACATAACAGACATAGGGGAAACTGAAAGTGTAGACCTTCAGTATTCCATCTTGCATACACTGATATAATGAAGATAAGTCGCGTATATACGTGAGCTAGAGGCTGCAGAGTCGCGTATATGGAGCTTAGAAGAAAAAGGGAGTAGAACAGACTCAGGAAATGGTTCGGTCATGTTTTATGATGGTTGGCACAGGATCAGGGGGGGCATATACTTCAAATAATGCATTGTTGGCATTATGGTTAGAAGTCTTTGGTGATGATGCTTATGTGGCTAAATGATACATCTTGCTGTTTGATCAAAAGAATGGTATTGCAGGTTACAGAACTGGATGCTGATGCTTATGGTGCAGATCATATATGGTGTATGATAGTGGCTAATGACTATCATGGTCTTGAATGGATTGCTGGTCTTTGTTATAAAGACCTTGCATGTGCTCAGGGGGAGCATGGACGGATTGGTACATCTTGGCATATACAAAGGGGGAGCCCAATCAGAGATTTCAGCAGGTACTCAGGGGGAGTATGGACAACAGAGGGAGAGAACTTCTTGGTCTGCCCTTTGCCCTTGATGTCAAAGGGGGAGAGTGACTTGGTGTGGTGGTTGCCATCAAGTCCAAAGGGGGAGATTGTTGGCATTATGATACAAGTGTTGTCCTTGATGGCAACTCAATCAGAGGACAGATCTTAGTACAACATGTCAAAAGAGAGATATACACAGGTTAACATTGATGAAAGTACGTATACACGTGGGAGAGAAGAAAAAAAGGCGCGTATGCGTACACACGCAGGTTCTCAGAAGGAAAGGTGTGTACATGTTGGAAAACTAAGTTTTGGTCCTGTTGTGGTCACCAACAACCCCCCTCTTTGTTTGATATTAGTAATAACATCAAGCAAAGGGGGACCCTTAACCAAAAATCCAAAAAATACTTTTGTTTGAAAAATCTTTTGTATTAAATTCCTAAGAGCTATATCGCATCGCAAAGGAAAGAGAGGCGCTCTCCCAAAGCGCATAAATACACTGAAAGGGAGCGACGCGAGAACTCATCGCACCGCGTGCACTAAAAGCACTCAAAAAGGGAAAACCTAAAGAACTGCCGACGGCCGATATGCGACGTCGCACGTCGCAATGTCGCATAAGCAGCACAAAGTGACAAAGCGAAAACCTTGCGATCTTGCGATATGCGATTTGCGACCATGCAAAGCTGCGACCTGCAATCTATGGTTTGCGACGAATGAGACCATCAATTGCTGCGATACCACTTATTTACATCGCAATCTTCGACGCTGCGATGCAAATCGCAGAAGCCATTCATCGCAGGCATTCCTCGGCATGATCTGTGAGCCCAATATTAGGCGCGCACCTTACGGGAAATTAATGATTGTACACCTGTGTATCCAAAGATGATTATGTTGCATTTTTCAAAGAGTCAAGTCATAATGGGTGACATGATTATGCATTCATTAGAACTTAATTGCTTTCATGTCAATCTTTTCTTCCGTCTCTTTTCAATTACGTGAACTATAAGTCAGCAACTGATATAAATCTATATGCAGGAAACATCTAAGGAAAAGCGCCAGAGCTAGAATAACAGAGAGGAGATGACTTCGCAGATGGATACCGCATACAGCAGGGCTGCGGATTCCAGAGTATCACTCAACAAATGCTGATGGAAATAGGCTATCCAGGACTCAGAGTCAAAGGCGCACAAAAGCAAAGCGTTTATGAAAGATCTTGAGTCCCAAATTGGGTAAAGCAAAAAGAAAAATGCTTAAGGGGAAAGACGTCTCAGAAAAGCCTGGAACAAAGAATGGAAACAAGTTTCAATTGGGAAAATCGTTCAGGCAACAAAATCCCCAGCTCATTGAGTCATTCGCACGGCCGGAAACCGAAATAGCAACAACACAATCAGTTTGAAAGAAATCTGAGTTGTACTAAGTATACATGCCGTGAAGACACTCCTCCAGAAGAACATTTTCAAAAATATCTTCTAGTTTGTCAGAAAGAGGTGCCAGCTCTTGTTATTTCTAATTTTCAAGCTCGAAAAAAAGGAAAGGACAAGCAGCCGACTCTTTCACGGCAAACAGCGCATCGCTTACAACACTAAGGAGCAGATACAGAAATGGTTAGAAATTAGATTCAGTTTTTAGAAATAAATTTGTTTTAGTAAAAGGGTGGTCATTTGAAACCGTTCCCTAAATTTGTGTAATTAAAATTAGCCGATTAGTAGTATTTAACCCTTCTCGTTGCATTGGAGAAGGGTCCGGAAATTTGTCAAAAAACTTGTCCTTAGAACATGCACTTTTGCACCCTCGGAGGGGGTTTTTGATGAATGGACGGATCGAGATTTATTTATGTTTGCATTTTAATACCTGCTACTGATGTTGCACTTCTGTACTCTTAGTAGGCATTAGAAGTAAGTAGAAATAGATCGATATTGCTTAAGGTCTGTGAGTATAAAATCAGTCATAAATGGTACTTTTATCTCTTGACGAATTTCTACTTGCATTCTTAGAGTAATACACAACTGATGTTGTTTATATGTTAATGTATGAATGAGTGGACTACCTTTTGGCACTTTTGTACAGTGGAGTCATTGGTTTGTGCTTAATACATGAATAACTGATTATGCGATATGCTGTTCACAACCGTTTTGCTTAACTTTTTATGCAGGATGGTTCATCTTAATTGATTTATATTCTCATAATAGCTGAGTAATCTTCATTACCAGTTATTGTGTGAAATCTTTCTAGATCGCATAATGGAAAAAGTTCTATCCTGGGTTAGCGTAGATTAGATGTGTTGTTTTTGATAGATTGAAATAGTATAAAATTCAGTCTCAGAGTTTAGAATTAAATTAGCTTAGAAATAATTCCAGATTTTCATTATCATATTCTACACACACACACATCACCAAACTCTACACACACACACCCCTTAGATCGGAAAGTTGGTCCCGTTATCCCCAGTCGGACCCGCTACATCAAACGGGCACGGAGCCGCCAACCAGGTTCCCGACCGGTTGGGTATCCCCCTTGTTGTTGACCCGATTTCAGGGCCCTCAACATATTTGGCACTAGAAGGAGGGCCGAACTATGAATGGCACCTAAAGCAATATCTAAATACCATTCTGAGAGTAATACACCCTCATCAACTCCCTCGACTTCTCCAACACGGTTAAACCCGGAATTTGAAGTCGCTCGAGTATCTACCACTGCTACATATTCGAATATATCAGACCAATCTATCATTGAACCCCCTGAAATTCAAACTTTGATTCGTAAACTCCAGGGATTCTCTATTTTTAACCAGAAGTCTGATAAATCTAAAAGCAGCGTGACTTCGCAGTACAACCCTGCTCATCCCCTTACCAGATTAAAGAGTGAAAAATTTGGCATACAACCAAGTGAACTCCCTCTTCCTACCAGGAAAAGAGCAAGGAAAACACCACCAGAGTCTGACAGTAAGACTCCTTCATCCACTTCGTCCATATCAACTCCCTCACCGCGAAGTCAACCACCCACTCTTTCATTCCAACTCACTCACCCATCTTCTACAAACCTTCCTCTTCAAACATCAAAGATCCTAATATCTTCATCTTCTCAGCATCAGGGATCATCTTCTGCACTTCCATTAACTAGCAGCTCAACGATGGCCCAGTCTCCATGGAACAATCCTGGGGCGGTTTTAATGCCTCCACCCCTGAGCCCTATACCGGCCCATCCTGAGAAATGGCTGCCTAAATTCAATCCGGAAGGAGGCATGCTAGCCGAGGAACATATCAATAATTTCATGCTTTCTGTTAATCTCAACGGAGTCACTAACGAAGACGCTGTTGTCCGGCTTTTCCCTTATACAATGCAAGGAACAGCCGGGTCATGGTACTTCTCGTTACCTTCCGGATCCATCACAAGCTCGGACATTTTTCAAAGTTAGTTCCTCACCAAGTTTGGTGATGACAGATCCACGGCGACATTGATCAATGACCTATCTAATCTTAAAGCTGAGGCTAGAGAACCCATTAAAGATTTTAACTTACGGTTCAATAATATCCTCAACAAAATCCCCGCTGCTTCACAACCCAGTGAGGAAGTAAGATGTGAATGGTACATCACAGCTTTACCTCCAAACTTGGCTATCTTCGTAGATAGGGCAAACAAGACCACCTTAGTCGACAACTTGACAGAAGCGTTAGCAGTGGAAAAATGCGTGGTAGCCCTAGAAAAGAGATCTGCTATAGAAGAACGCAAATCTAAGAAGATCTCTTTCAAAGAAGACACCAAGAAGAAGCAAACGAGAGACCCTTTCGATTTGGAAGGATTACAAAAAGTGTTGAAAGCCATGTCCAATGAGATGATTGATATTAAGAAACAAGTAGCAGAGACTTCTTCGAAAAAGCCCTTTAGGACTTTTAAAAGAAATCCTCCCATGGAGGTAAAACCACCTAGTGTTGTCTCAAACGTTGAATCTGAAGAAGACGAAGAATAAGAGAATACCACTGAAGGGCAGGCCGACAAGGAAGAGGTCGTAGAACTACAAGGAATGTGGGACTTCATCCTCCCACAAGAAGAGGATCAAGAAGCATTTCCTGTTAGCACGAGAAGCAAAAATCAACTTGATCCTCCCCTAACTACCCCAAAACAAAAGGGCGCAAACCCTGCAACAAAAGAAAAGGTTGCAACAAAAAAGACAACTGCTAAAGCGACCCAGCTTAGCCCAGTCCAATCTGATCAAACGCCTCCATCAAGAACACTAATAGTGTTGGATGAAATGGAATATAACATCATTGATGACATGAAGAAGACTAGGGCTAATATCACTCTGTATGAATTGAGTAAATTGAAACACCAGCAGAAAATAATGATGAAAGAATTACATGCTGTGCCTACTACATCTTTACCTACAGCTATAGCTTCCCACAATTTGGGAAGGCCTCCAACCAACACGATCAATAAAATTTATCCAAATGACATCGCCTTGATTGGAGGAAGATCGAGATCTCATACTCCTCCTTTTCTTCTCACATATGAAATCTTCAATAAAAACGTGCACAATTGCTTGGTCGATTCTGGTGCTTCAACGAATATTTTACCCAGGTCAATATGTGCCAAATTGAATGTGCAACCTCAAAAATCCGCGGTACGTATAGTTCAACTTGATCGATCCCAAGTCGAAGTGATTGGTGAACTCAATCAGGTGACCATAAGATTGTCGTCTAACCCAAAAGTGTGTCAGGTTATCGACATTCTAGTAGCTGATATCCCTGAGTTCTATGGTTTGATTCTTAGCAGGGATTGGTCGGAAAAACTCCACGGATATTTTTCAACCGATTGGTCGCACATGTGGTTACCATACAATGGTAAACCAAATCAGATAAAGGTTGAACGAGAGTTGCACCAAAAATACATAGTGACAGAACTAGAAGGAGAAAATGAAGCCATAACATACAATAGCAGCATTGTAGGCAATTACGCAATGGATTCTTTCCTAGGTAATTTCAATGCTCATATTTCACCATACTTAGAGAATTTAGTTTTATCCCAAGTTGAAAATTTCTCCCAAACTGATGACTCAAAATGTTTTAGTTTTTTAGATAATTCTGTAAATACATCTTTATTTTGGAAACTATATTTTGACGGATCTAAGTCCAATGAGGGAGCGGGAGCAGGATGTGTTCTGATTAACCCAGACGGGAACAAGATTATGCTCACATGCAGACTTGAGTTCGATTGCACGAACAACACAGCGGAGTACGAAGCCTTGGTTCAAGGCCTATACAAAGCAATCGGATTAAACGTTAAGTACCTTCAAGTCTTTGGAGATTCAGAGATCGTCGTAAAACAGGTACGTAACACCATACATTGCTTGTCAAGTCATTTAAAGCATTATCAATCATTAGTTCAAGATCTCACTGCACATTTCGTAGCATTCAACATCTCGTCAATTCCAAGAATTCAGAACGCGAGCGCAGACCTGTTAGCTAACGTAGCCTCTAGACTTATCCCTTCCGAAGATTTTAGTCCTGATAGGTTTTCAATAGAATTAATCTTTAGACCATCCATCCCTGACAATATCACCAATTGGAGAGTGTTCAACGACGATCCCGACATCATAAATTTCCTTACTTCTGAAAGATCCTACTCAAATCAGATAATCGACGAAGACCATCATGATCACCAAATACAACAAAATGGCTCTGACAATGCTATACCAAAATCGGTGGTCAAGTTAGAAGATTTATATGATTTGAAAAGTCAGTTTAAAAGGTTCGCCAATGCTAAACTTTGCAGTTCTACCCTGAACTATGAATTAGTAAACCTAGGGACCGATCATAAGCCACAAAACGTTAACCTAGGTCACGGCCTAGCCCCTGAAGAGAAATCAGCATATATCCGTCTTCTGAGACAATACAAAAACGTTTTTGCCTGGAATTACGATGAGCTAAAGACATACAACACTTCTATCATTCAACATGTTATCCCTACGATTGACAATGAAAAACCTGTCCAGCAGAAGCTCAGAAAAATACACGCTAACCTAGAAAATCAGATAAAAACTGAGCTTAATAAGTTGTTGAGAGCCAGAATAATCTTCCCCGTAAGGCATTCTAAATGGGTATCCAATATGGTGCCCATTAGGAAGAAAAATGGAGACATTAGAATCTGTATCGATTTTCGAAATCTCAACACAGCCTGTCAGAAAGATAACTTTCCCCTCCCACCTATGGAGCAAATATTACAGGTAGTAGTAGGCTCAGAATTAATGTCATTCCTGGATGGATTTTCAGGATACAATCAAATACTGGTGCATCCCGATGATCAGTTAAAAACTACGTTCTGAACCAAATGGGGCACTTATGCATATCGGAAGATGCCATTTGGTCTGATCAATGCCGGAGCTACCTTTCAGAGAGCCATGGACATCGCGTTTAAAGGGTTAGTCAATAGATCAGTAGTGATTTACCTGGATGATATAACAGTGTACTCCAAAAAACGAAACAATCATCTCAAAGATTTGAAGCAAATCTTTCAAAGATGCTTGAGGTATGGGATTTCGCTCAACCCAAAGAAATCTTTCTTTGCATTAAGCGAAGGGAAATTGCTCGGATTCATAGTGTCGAAATATGGTATTCACATAGAACCCGACAGAATCAAGGAAATTTCCGAAATATCCATACCCCATAACAAGAAAGCCATGCAATCCTTCCTTGGACAGATCAATTTTGTCAAAATATTTGTCCCAGATTTTTCACGTATTGTTTCTCCCTTACAAAATATGATAAAAAAGAATTCAAATTTCAAATGGGGTCTAGATGAGCACGAACCGTTCAACCTAATCAAACAAGCTATCATCAATGCTCCATCTTTGGCCACCCCAAATTTTTCGGAATCTTTTATCTTGTACACTTTTGCCTCAGAGAAATCCTATGCCGCGATTTTGACCCAAGCAAATCAAGAGAAAGCGGAAGCTCCAATCGCATTCTTTAGCTCGAACTTACAAGGTGCTGAAATTAATTACTCAGACGTAGAGAAACAAGCATATTCTGTTTTCAAAGCGATCAAATATTTCAGACCTTTCTTGCTTAAAGCCCACACTAAAGTCGTAGTACCGTTTCCGGCGGTAAGAAACCTTTTGGTGCAGAAAGACGTGGGCGAAAAGAGAGCTAATTGGATTACCGCTTTACAAGAATATGATCTTGAGATCAAACCAGCAAACATTGTAAGAGGTCAAGGCTTCTGCAAGATGCTAGCCGGAGCATCGCAAATCCCGGAGAACTCATCTAAAGAGGTACAAGCGTATGAGGTAAGCCTAAACGATGCAGAATCATCATATGCTGACACCATTTATTTTCTTAAGAACGGGTATGCTCCATCGCGTCTGGATCATACCAAGAAAAGAGCTCTGAGATTAAAAGCTAAACAATACCAACTCATAAATGATGTCTTGTTTAAAAGGAATTACGATTCTGTGCTTCTTAGGTGTCTTGAGAAAACTGAAGCCGAAAAGGTTTTACAGGAACTCCATGATGGACCAGTGGGTGGACACTATGCCGGAGATGCGACTGCACATAAAATCTTGCGTGCAGGATATTATTGGCCCACGCTGTTCAAAGACTCATACAATCACGTAAGGAAATGCCAAGTCTGCCAGACTGCTGCAGGAAAACAAAGGAAACCGTCCATGCCGCTACAACCAGTCATCATCGACCAACCATTCAGTCAATGGGGCTTGGACATAATAGGTGAGATCGTTCCTCACTCTTCTAAGTATCATAAGTATATCCTTACGGCAACTGATTATTTTACCAAATGGGTAGAAGTAGTTCCTCTCAAGAAAGTTCATTCTGAAAATATTATTGAATTCATAGATCAATTTATCATCACTAGGTTTGGATTGCCAACAACATTAATGTTTGATAACGCTTCATATTTTTCTGGAAATACTATGAATGAGTTTGCGCTTAAAAGAGGGTTCAAACTGAAATATTCTGCAAACTACTATCTGCAAGGTAATGGATTGGCTGAGTCAACAAACAAGAACCTAATCAGAATTATCAAAAGAACAGTCGACCAAAACCAAAAGAATTGGCACAAAGCGCTGGTAAATGCTTTATGGGCTGATAGAATCACAAAGAAAGCTTCAATCGGCACTTCTCCCTTTAATTTAGTTTATGGGAGAGAAGTGGTTCTTCCGACTCACCTAGTCATTCCCTCTTTGTCTTTAGTGCAATATATCGATGAAGTATCTACTTCCTCTTTACAATTAAGACAAATGGAAATAATCAAACTAGAAGAACAAAGAGAACAAGCTAGGAAAACCCATGCTCATCACCAAGCGCTAATAAATTCTTCTTTTGACTCAAGCATCATAACCAGAAAAAACTTTCAGATGGGTGATTTAGTTTTGAAATGGGATAAGGCTCATGAAGAAAAGGGCAAACATACGAAATTTCAAAAGCTGTGGCTTGACACTTTTCAGATTGTAGAAGTTGTAGGCCCGTCTACATTCGTGTTGCAGGATCTGGCAGGTAGGAGAGATTCTTTACCTGTCAATGGATTGATTCTTAAATTATACTTTCCATAGAAGAGAATTCTTCTAATTTTTGTAGGATAGATTTAGTTTTTAGTTTTTATTTTGTTTTGTTTTTCTCTTTTTATGAATAAAACCCGTTGTAAATGATCATTTAAAAAGGATTCATGAAAGAGCACGCCAATTCTCTATCAGATTTTGATTTCGCTTGTACAAATAGCAAAATTTTTGAAAAATCTGAATTTTATTATTGACAAATAGAGTTAACTTCACTTTGACTACGATACTTGTTTCAACCTCTAAAAAAAAAAAAACTTTGACAAAAGCAACCTTTGGTAAAAGAATTGTTTTGTATCAGCACCATGAAAGGTATCATCAATAATAAAATAAGCATTCTCTGCAAAGCTGTTGTTTTCAAAAACTCTATTATTGTCGTCCAGAGCTTTCTTAAGGAAAAACAATGACTTCCTCCCTGCTAAAAGGAAATTACAGCATTCAGAGAAACAATCCAAGGAAAACACTATATCTCAAAGAATAAGAGGTCTCATCACGAGCCGGCTTATCATGATCACAGATATTATAACTTGCTGACTTTGCCAATACTGTCTATCAAAACAGGGCAACGACTTAAGATTGTTGCAATCAAAAGACAAGAGGTCTCATCACGAGCCGGCTTGTTCAGCAAAAGTGTAAATCAAGTGAATGACTGTGTCATAATTTGGCCACCAAACCAAGACATTGTTCTTTAGAGAATTAAAAAAGGAAAAGTGTGTCAAAAAGGATTTTTCTCTGGAATGTTGCGAATAACCTCAAACAGGAAAAAGGATTATTGCTGGATAACATGGTAACCCTGTCGAGGCTATGGACGCTTGCGGGCAGCAGAGGCTCTACCTACGACAAATGAGCATACTTTTAAGCCAGTACGCAGAGAAGACCTTATTTTATCTTTTATCAAGACCAAGTAATGTCTGATGCGAATGCAAGAAAAAACCTGAGGAAGCAAGCAATTGGGATATAAAAAGGGTTGAGACAAAATATCGTCGACAAGGTGAGGGGTAATCTACTCTATCTGTCCATAACAAAAATTTAGACATATAAAAATTTTGCTGTTTCGGAAGTGAACGGTCAATAGAAATGCAGAGATAACTGGTTCTTCACAGTGAATCGCCATTGTTGTGGTCACCAACAACCCCCCTCTTTGTTTGATATTAGTAATAAAATCAAGCAAAGGGGGACCCTTAACCAAAAATCCAAAAAATATTTTTGTTTGAAAAATCTTTTGTATTAACTTCCTAAGAGCCATATCGCGTCGCAAAGGAAAAAGAGGCGCTCTCCCAAAGCGCATAAATACACTGAAAGGGAGCGACGCGAGAACTCATCGCACCGCGTGCATTAAAAGTGCTCAAAAAGGGAAAACCTAAAGAACCGTCGACGGCCGATATGCGACGTCGCACGTCGCAATGTCACATAAGCAGCACAAAGTGACAAAGCGAAAACCTTGCGATCTTGCGATATGCGATTTGCGACCATGCAAAGCTGTGACCTGCGATCTATGGTTTGCGATGAATGTGACCATCAATTGCTGCGATACCACTTATTTACATCGCAATCTTCGACGCTGCGATGCAAATCGCAAAAGCCATTCATCGCAGGCATTCCTCGGCATGATCTGTGAGCCCAATATTAGGCGCGCACCTTACGGGAAATTAATGATTGTACACCTGTGTATCCAAAGATGATTATGTTGCGTTTTTTGAAGAGTCAAGTCATAATGGGTGACATGATTATGCATTCATTAGAACTTAATTGCTTTCATGTCAATCTTTTCTTCCGTCTCTTTTCAATTACGTGAACTATAAGTCAGCAACTGATATAAATCTATATGCAGGAAACATCTAAGGAAAAGCGCTAGAGCTAGAAGAACAGAGAGGAGATGACTTCGCAGATGGATACCACATACAGCAGGGCCGCGGATTCCAGAGTATCACTCAACAAATGCTGATGGAAATAGGCTATCCAGGACTCAGAGTCAAAGGCGCACAAAAGCAAAGCGTTTATGAAAGATCTTGAGTCCCAAATTGGGTAAAGCAAAAAGAAAAACGCTTAAGGGGAAAGACGTCTCAGAAAAGCCTGGAACAAAGAATGGAAACAAGTTTCAATTGAGAAAATCATTCAGGCAACAAAATCCCCAGCTCATTGAGTCATTCGCACGGCCGGAAACCGAAATAGCAACAACACAATCAGTTTGAAAGAAATCTGAGTTGTACTAAGTATACACGCTGTGAAGACACTCCTCCAGAAGAACATTTTCAAAAATATCTTCTAGTTTGTCAGAAAGAGGTGCCAGCTCTTGTTATTTCAAATTTTCAAGCTCGAACAAAAGGAAAGGACAAGCAGCCGACTCTTTCACGGCAAATAGCGCATCGCTTACAACACTAAGGAGCAGATACATAAATGGTTAGAAATTAGATTCAGTTTTTAGAAATAAATTTGTTTTAGTAAAAGGGCAGTCATTTGAAGCCATTCCCTAAATTTGTGTAATTAAAATTAGTCGGTTAGTAGTATTTAACCCTTCTCGTTGCATTGGAGAAGGGTCCGGAAATTTGTCAAAAAACTTGTCCTCAGAACATGCACTTTTGCACCCTCGGAGGGGGTTTTTGATGAATGGACGGATCGAGATTTATTTATGTTTGAATTTTAATACCTGCTACTGATGTTGCACTTCTGTACTCTTAGTAGGCATTAGAAGTAAGTAGAAATAGATCGTTATTTCTTAAGGTCTGTGAGTATAAAATCAGTCATAAATGGTACTTTTATCTCTTGACGAATTTCTGCTTGCATTCTTAGAGTAATACACAGCTGATGTTGTTTATATGTTAATGTATGAATGAGTGGACTACCATTTGGCACTTTTGTACGGAGGAGTCATTGATTTGTGCTTAATACATGAATAACTGATTATGCGATATGTTGTTCACAACCGTTTTGCTTAACTTTTTATGCAGGATGGTTCATCTTAATTGATTTATATTCTCATAATAGCTGAATAATCTTCATTACCAGTTATTGTGTGAAATCTTTCTAGATCGCATAATGGAAAAAGTTCTATCCCGGGTTAGCGTAGATTAGATGTGTTGTTTTTGATAGATTAAAATAGTATAAAATTCAGTCTCAGAGTTTAGAATTAAATTAGGTTAGAAATAATTCCAGATTTTCATTATCATATTCTACACACACACACATCACCAAACTCTACACACACACACCCCTTTGATCGGGAAGCTGGTCCCGTTATCCCCAGTCGGACCCGCTACACCAAACGACCACGGAGCCGCCAACCAGGTTCCCGACCGGGTGGGTATCCCCCTTGTTTTTGACCCGATTTCAGGGCCCTCAACAGGTCCATGGTATTTGGTCCATGGTATTTTGGTATTGGTCCGTGGTATTTGGTCCAAAGTGTCGACCCCAGGTATTGGGTCCAAGGTATTATTTCTACATGGTTTTGGACCATGGTATTGAGAGAAGCCTAAACCTATATAAGGAGAAGATCATTAAGCCAAGGGTGGAAGGGGAAGTAATGAATGTCTGATGAAGTGTGAAGATCCAGTATGCTAGTTATGGGTTTGTGATGCTTGGATCGATCTGAATCAAGTTGGAAATGGCAGCGAAGGTATACGTAATTATCTTTAGATCTGTACGCGGGTTCTCTCTGGTGAAAGCGCGTGTACACGCGGTTTTGACACAGTCAAGTAGCGTATACATTATGAGACTTGATGTTTTAGGTTGTTGTTGGTTCTAGTGGTTGTTGTAGAGTTTTGGGCTCTGGTCTGTGTTCAGGTAACTGTATTTTGATGACAGGGTTTCAGTGATTCAGTATTGGGTGATTCAGAGATTGATGATGCAGGTATAGTTGGTGATTGTATTGTAGTGGTGATTGTATTGTATTTATGGATCCAATCTGAAAATTTATGAAACGTGGTCCTTGAAAAAAAGAAGAAGGTTGTAGCCTTCTGTAGGCCAGCACCTACGTACTAGTACTTCAGCTAGTACAAGAGCTAAGGGTGTCGTAGCTCCCTTCCATGAGAGTCTGGAGAATGAGAGAAGGTTGTAGCCTTCTGCAGGTAGCAACCTATGTACTGGTATAAGACTGCACCAGTACAGAATCATTGTAAAAATAAGTTTCTAATTAAAAGAAGATAGAGATGAATTGCAGTAGGTGGTTTTCAACTTTTCACCCACATTGGGTTTCCACCTTATATCATGGTGTTCATGTGTGTTGCTTATGTGTGACGATCTGTTCTGTTATACTGCTCCTATTTACAGTTCATATGGTTAATAATGTTCTAATACACTCATTAAGGATCAACTAACTGAATCATAAGATTACTTTATATACGCTTGTTGCATTACCCACAGTTGCGTATACACGCGGTTTGTCTTAACTGAAGTGGGGTATATGAAAATGAAAAAGTTATATTGATTTGATAATACTGATTCACCACCCCCCCCCCCCCCCTCAGTATTATTTCCAACATGGAGATCAACCCTACCAAACTTTGGCATAGAATATATGGTCATATTAATTACAAGATAATACCCTCTCTTAGTCAAATGGTAAAGGGCATCCCCAACATCAATAGATATCATGAAGGACTATACAAGGGATGGGCTTTGTGAAATAGCACTAGGAAACCTTTTACAAGTAGTGATACAAGGTCTAAGGAGATATTAGACCTCATTCATTCTGATGTGTGTGGGCCAATGTCTAATAGATATCTTGGAGGACATCATTAATATGTGAAATTCATTGATGATCGCTCTAGACAGACATGGATCTATCTTATCAAGACAAAGGACAAAGTATTTGAAAATTTCAAGGAATTTAGACCCAAAATTGAGACCTCAATCGAAAGAAATATAAATACTTTGAGATCCGACAATAGAGGGGACTACACTTCAAAAGAGTTGATTGCATATTGTAAAGAAGCATGTATTAAGAGGGAGCTCAATGTTCCCTACAATCTCGAGAATAATGGAGTTTTAGAAAGGAAGAATATAACCATTGAAAAATGCATAAGGACTATGATATTTGATCAAGATCTACCAAAATTTCTATGGGGAGAAGAAGTAATGACAAAAATATATATAAAAAATAGAAGTCTTCATAGAATCCTTGATAATATGACTCTGGAAGAAGCAATGACAAATAAGAATACATGTGTAGACCATGTTTGAATTTTTTTGTGTCTCGCATACATCTATGTTTTAAAAGACAGGAAAAATAAGTTGGACTCTACAAGTATAAAAGGTATCTTCATTAGCTATAGCCTTTTGTCAAAGGCTTGTAGAATCGACATCAATGAAGGAAGAGAAATTGAAGTTAGAAGGGATGTTACAAAAGATCCAAGGATATACCAATCGAATCTGACAAAGAAGATACACCACTATTGAAGAAGAAGAGTCTAATGACAAGGAACCTACAAACCAAGAAGAAGAAGAGGAAAGACCAAATGCGTCTATTCAACCTAGTTAAAATATACACTTGAAGATGCCAAAAAACATGGAGCAACTAAACGATGTTTTAGAGAAAGATAAATACCAAAGAGATATTCAGGATATGTAGCATACATGAAGAAATTAATAGAAGAAGAACCAACTACCTTTGAAGAAGCCCCTCATCAAGAATATTGGGAGAAGGTAATGCAAGAAGAATATCAATCCATCATGAAGAATGGGGTTTCGGAAATCATTCCCTAGACCAAGTGAAAAATCGATTTTTACCTCCAAATGGATTCACAAAACCAAAAAAGTCGGTGATGGAAGCATAGACAAATACAAAGCTAGATTCATGCAAGGGGTTTCTCACAAAAGGAAGGAATAGAATATCAAGAAACCTTTTCTCCTATTTCCAAGTATACTATATAAGAGCTTTGACATCTCTAACTATTGCTATGGGATGGAATATCCATCAAATGGATGTCAAAACAACATTTATAAATGGAACCATTAATGAAGAAGTATACATTAAACAACCAGAAGGATTTGAAATAAATAGCAGGGATACACATGTTCGTAGACTCAAAAAAGATCTATATGGCCTGAAGTAAGATCCTAGGGCTTGGTATGCAAGAACAGATGGATATCTCTTAAGGATTGGGTTTGTCAAAAGCTCTACTAATGCAAACCTCTACATCAAGGTATTGAAGAATGAACTTGTTGCTGGGTAGGGGTCCCCTAGGTCCATGTTTTGTCTAAGTCATGTAAAGTCTTCGCATTTTGAGGAGCAGCGCACGATTCATGCAGTGTTATAGGGGTCAAAGGGGCCTTAGGGTGAGTCAAATCCCATTATTTTGTAAAGGGATGGGATAAATTCGACTATTTTGAGCTCCGCCCATGGTTTGCGGACCATGGTATTATAAGGGTAAAAGATATATAAAGGGCTTTCTTAGTAATTCAAAGGAACTAATTCATGTTATGATACAATTTTGAGTTTGTAATTGTGGTATCTTTCTATATTCGGGTGAAGGGGAAGGCTCATGCAACTGTGTGTGTAGAGACATTGGTAAGTCTGTAGTTATGTGCACAGGCCCCTGCAACTTTGTGCACAGGGTCAAAAAGATTATATCTATGAAGATTTGAGATAATAAAGAAGAATTTGGAATGGATCTGTGTATTTTTATATGTTCGAGTAGTTTCTATATTTCTGCATAATTATGTTTTCTTTCATACATTTATTCTGTAATTTCATTGCAAAGGTTCGAATAATGTTTTATATGATGAATAATGCATGTTACGCTAGTTAGGCGCAACCTAAAAGTCTGTTAAGTAGGACAACGCTCTACGACTATAACAATAAGGTTAATGGTTCGTGAAGTTCAGATTAAGCCCTAAACTGAAAGAAACCCTATAGCCACACTGAAAATCCCCTCTAGATGTAGAAACCTGGTTCTAGCATCCCCCAATATTTCCTCAGGTGAGACTGTAGTCTATGCTACATTGATCATTGCCGAAAGGGCTGATAATATAGGGTTTCATTGGTTAGCACTGCTAACTCTAAACCTGGGTCTAGGCCCCTCAACATAAAAAATTGTCCTGTTGCATCTACATCCTAGGAAGTCTCATTGAATGATTTCTTAATTTCTTTTATTTTTTTAATGCACTGTGACAAGTCAACTTCCATATCTCCAACGAATAACACAAAGAGTGGTATATAGTTGCGTTATTTCAACATATTAGATTACCATTATCACAACAAAAGATTGGGATGCAAGCGGAAGCATTAGAAATCACAATGAAGTTAGAAGCTTCACCAGTACAAGATACTCACATAGGGGTTCAACAGATATAGTCCCAGTTAGCAAGCTTGCATATGGAGCTGCAAGATTTGAAGAAAGGAAAGGAAGCTCGGTCTAAGATGTGCTCAAAAGTTTGGTGTACAAAGTGTAAAGTGGAAGGACACTATAAGGACCAGTGTCTTGTTTATCACGATTATGTGGTTGCCGGAGGTCCCAATCCTTTGAAGCCAGAGCCTAGTGCTGGACCAAATACTGGACCGAGTGTTTGCTATAGTATTTTCCAAGTTGCAGATCAGCACCCAACTGATCACTATTATTTGTTACAAAAATAGGTGTAGTCGCCAAAGAAATAATTTTGTAACTTCTGCCGATCAGTAGAATATGACATTAGGAATTGTTGCAGCCCCGATTTGACGATAGAGAAAACTACGACATATAGAATGCAAGCTGAAGGTTGCACACAAGAAGATCATGGTTCACCTGTGGCCCACAAAGGATTTCAGGGCCAAGGATGCAGTCGTGGTGGGGGATCTGGAAGAGGTTGAGGTCAGATCATATGTTATATCTATGGTGAAGCTGGACATTTTATGCCAGATTTTCAGAACCCCACCCACCCTTCCTGTCAGTATCGTAGTCCGTTTTACCATGTGATAGAGTATTGCCCTATTTTAATGGTTAAGATGCAAGAAAAGAAGAATCGGTAGCCTACGCATAATTTACAAATGATGAGATCTGAACCACGCGAGGATGATCCAAGCATTAATATAGTGACAAGAAGTGGTGCAGCCATAGGAGAAGATAGAGGAGAGGGTAAAAAGCTTGTGGCAGATACATGGGTTAGGAAGGCAAGAGAGAAAAGTATTGGGTTCAATAGTTAGAGGGAGAAAGAAACTTTCCTGGAAGTGAATAAGAGTTTCATGGGCCTAGGAACTTCGATGTCAAGGACACTGATGCAACTAGTACCATGGAAGAATAATCCTGAAGTGGTTATGGCAAATGAGCTTTCTAATCCAACTGTTCTGAAATCATTTCTGCAGACATGTATGAAGTTTCTTAGAGATCAGAAAAGAAGTAGAAGGATTGCAAAAGCTAATTGATAACTGCGCTGGTAAAGAAAAGCCACAACCTGAACAACACACAGTAAATAAGGTAAACAAAAATAAGAAAAGGACTGGCCAAGAGATGCGATTAACTACAGAGTTTGGTGAATTTGAAATGGGTCAGGTAATTCTTAACTTGGGATATGATGCAAATGTATTACTGAAGCAAACTTGGGAGTGAATGGGGCAACCCAAGTTGAAATGGTCATTGATTTAGATGTGCATGGCCAATTAGTATAAGATCATCACAATGGGTCGATTGCATGGAGATGTTGTGGATATTGAAGGAGCAAGCATAGTAGTAGACTTTGAAGTTATTGAGATTGTGGATGACAACAATCCATATCCAACATTACTTGGAATTGATTGGGCTTTTGATATGGATGCGATAATCAATTTGAAGAGAAGGAGTATGGTCTTTGAACATAACGGTACCTGGGTCGTTGCTCCTTTAGATCCCTCTAAAGGAGCCTGATATACAAAACTCATCCTCAAAGAATATGGTGATGAAGATATTGACCACATCTATAAGTTAACTGTGTGAGATGAGGATTGGATCAACCCCACCACAGATGGGAGGATAAGTTGGGAGAAGGATAGTTCATGTCATTCAGACTCAGATGAAGAATTGGAGAACTAGTAGAACCAGTTGCACAAAGTTTCTACTCTGTGATTTAATAGACTGACAAAATCTCTTCACTGCATATAAACCAAGGTATCTAATTTTCCATATTATGATGGGATAGATGATCTCAACTTATTTCTTGATGATTTTGAAAGGGATGTATTGGAAGAACAACAATTCCAAACCTTGTATATAGCTTTGAGGGCTACGCTTGTGTAATGGTGGGGCAAACATAAATGTAATATAGGAGATTGGAGGGAGTATCACCGATTAATGAGGCTAACGTTTGGTTATGAAAACACAAGGCTCACTGATAAATATAACGGTAAAGATGATCCTTGAGAAAAAAATTCTTGTTCAGCTAAAGCGTGGGGAAAAGAACCTCGACTAGAGTGGGTACACATATTTTATCATACTTTGGATGTAATACCAATGAATTGGTATCTAGAAATGGAGTTGCGCCATGGCACCACTGACTAGTATGATATGAAGGAAAGCTTCCTACTAAATTTTAGTTTCGAAGATGGGTTTCAGTGTATAGATGATGCACTTCAGGAGATCAAAGAAGTACTTTTTCGGACACCGAAAGAGCCTATGACATGAGTATATCATGACTGGAACCGACAATGCCAACATGCTATAGAATGCTATAATATAATCACGAAAGAAGGAAAGGAGGATCTGTGCAACATCAACATCCCTTAATCGGAAGGAGAACACAAGGTTGTTGGACTAAATGTTGAGATACCTGAAACATCGCAGTCTGTTAAGACAAAGCAAGTTAATATAGGTTCAGAAGCGAAGTCGACATTTGCGCATATCAGTGATCATTGGTATGAGGATACAATAGCAAAGGTTTCTAAATTACTGCATGAGTACCAGGATCTATTTCTGACGAAGTTTTATGAGCTGAAAGTAATTGTATGTGATTTGGGCATAATGAAGATCACTTTGAAGCTAGATGCAAAGCCGCTAAAACAACGACTATATAGAATAAACCCAAAATAAAAGGAGAAAGTGAAGCATGAGCTTGATTAGATGCTTGTAGCCAGTATAATTGAACCTGTTAGGGTCTTATAATTTATAGGATCTCAAGGTGATTAAGCATTTCATAGGTTGCAGGTTTCAAATTATCCATAGATTTCAATTTTCCATTGATTTCATAAAAAAAACGAGGAAAAATAAATGAAAAGAGGGTATATAAAAAAAGAGAAAAATAAGAAGAAAAATAAAAGCCCCAAAGGTTGTTCAAATCATATTGTTTAAGCATGATTGAAAAAATTTCAATTTTTGTTGATAGGTTAGAAATAAAGAGTTGCTAAACAATTAAAATTGGCAAAGCATTAGCTAGGTAGAAATGGAATTTGGTCCAACTGTTTCATCTGGAACAAAGAGGAGAAATAAGTGATAGGGTAGGTTAGATCTTAAAAGAAAAGAGATGAAAAAGAAAAAAAAACAATGAAAGAACAAAAAATTTTAGGATCAAAAGAAAGGGTAGGTAGAATCAGAGAATAAGGAAGGGGTATTAAAGGACCTCCTTAAAAATTGGAAGAAATTTCCTAAGGTTCAAAGAAAATTCGATCTTTCTAAGGTCAAATAGCAAGATTTATAAGGAAAAGGGGCTTATGGCACTTTAATAATCAACCCCCCTTTTTTAACCTTATTCATTTACCCATTCATATTACTATGGTCCGCCTACACTTGTAACCCAACCCCACCACGTACTCACTTGTCACGTCATTGCTAACTATCCACCATATTTCCCCTCATCTCTGCTCAGTCCACCTGTTCGAATGGCCCACGTCTCTTTTTAGCCCACACTCACTATTTGAAAGTTAATCTGGGGGGGTCCGAAGTCAGTGATTTCTGCTCCCCTACGTGGCGTGCTCTCGTGATTTCGCACCCCCCCTTCTCATACTGCCTATTGCTTTGCAGGCCCCCCGAAAAGATGAATCTGGTATCGTCTAAACCACTCACCCAAGCAACCATTGAACACTCACCACCTCTTCACGCCAACCTGTCTCATCCGTCCAATCATCCTCATTCCCGTCATTGAGCCATAAATGAAGGTCGGGTCGTTAGCCAATAGACCCATGCCAAATTAAGTCAATCCAATGGCCAGATTTAAAATCATAAAATCACCAAATTGCGTCAAGTTCAAATTTTAAACGTTATTGTTCACTTGCAGGCTTTTCCTCCTACTCCATTCATCTGTTGCAGAGGACGTTAAGCAGAAAAAGAGAACAACAACACAGTCCAACATTATTTTCAAGTAGGGATCATCAATCCCTACAATGATTACCAATTCCTATTCTTGAATCCCATTTATGTTCAAATCCATTTCTTTCTCCCTCACTGGAAATCCCACTTCTTTCATCCTTTTCTATTACAGAGTAGACAACAATGGCACCTAAGCAGAAAGAACCAGAAATATTCAATCCAATGGTGCAGCCACCACCAGATTTAGATCATTTACCATTGACTGATAGGTATTTCAAGATCCATGAAACCCTCTCAGAATTTGATCTATTCAATGTATATTGCTGGTGGGAGGACAAATTCATGGAGGAAATGGATGACATAGGCCTATGGGACACCAACCTACCTTTCTATATCTTTCCTAAAACACAGAATTGTCTAGAATTGATCATGAAGTTCCATTCATGTTACAACCCACAACAAAGAGCCGTGATGGCCCCAACAGGACATATTTTATTCACAATTGATGCTCAATAAATCATGCAAATGATGCAGGCTCTAGTTATTGAAGGAGTTGTTCCTTTTTCACATGAAGTTCTAATTGAAATATATCAAAATCTTGATTTCTCCAAAAGAGCTAAAACATTAAAGATTTTCATGGCCAAGAACACACCTCTGCCAGGCAAAACCCTCCTTAGTCCTCCTCTGTTTTCCTTGACAGATTCAGACATATTGTCTCAGTCCTATCCTACCTACTTGGATATTATTCTGATCAATGGTTTGATGAAGCTATTATAGCTTTCTTATCTATCCTCTCCACTGAATCCAAGCCCTCAATCATTTTCAACTTTAGCTAGTTTCTAGCAGATGTAATTCATGAACAACTTGTCAACTTTTTCACAGAAGAAGTTTTTCATTATTCCTTAGTATTGGTTTATATGTTTCTATATTTTTAGGTAGATATGTTTCAGTGTTCATTGAGCAAAATGAATGATGAAGGGGAGCCTCAATCAGTGATATTTTGGACAACCTTGGTTATGAAAGATCAAAAATATTTTAGTTACAAGACAATTGTGGAAATGTTTGTACACCCAGCAATGAGCCTCCTCAATGGAACTGTAGAACCAAGGATAAGTGAAGACACAGAAAGAATTATGTAGCCATCTGATCAAGCCAGAACTAGTGATCGGTACTTGTACCAAAACTACACTGAGATAAGAGTGTATGGCTGTGAATTGCCCCCTACATGTTGCCAAAGTTCCTCCGCATGATGATCTTTGAATTAGAATATATTAGACAAATGATCAATGTAGATGAGATGCATTTTGTACCAACCAAGAAGAAATCCCAATTTAGGATCAAGTCCCAAATTGGTCCTTTCATTTGCAATAGCAAAGTTGCAGGAGAGGAGGTAGATAGAAGACTAAGAGAGATGAATTTCACCCATAGCTTCACATGGTCTTATGACCCTTGGGATGATTATTTATAAGAAGAGGGTGGAAAATAAATCCACAGCCTACATTCACACTCAAAGACCTTAAATTGAAAAATACATGAATCAAATAGAGTGGGTGCCAGATACATTACAAGAGGCTGAGGAGCAGGTAATCTCCTCATCCAGTGCACAAACCCCAAGGTCACAAGACAAACAAACTACAGGACAAAGGTCCGAAAAGGGAAAAGAGCCAGAGCAAGGAATAACAGGGAAAAGATCCATAGAAGAGCAATCACCAGGAATTGATATGTCCATAAAAGAGTTCAGATTGAAGTATAGAAAGAAAGCCAGAAAATAACACATGGATATAGATAAAGGATCACCACCACAGACTTTGATCAAGATAATTGATATTCCAAATTCTTCACCAGTTGGAGGACAATCATTTCCTTCTACTACAACTTCAAAAAGACAACAAAATCTCCAAGTGTCCTCATCTACAAAGGTGACTAAGGAGAAAGAAGAAACTGTATTTGATACCTCCAGGGAAATCAAAATTAGGAATGAAATGCTCAAGAAGAGCACTTATACTTAGTTTTGGAAGCAGAGTGCAACTGCACAAGGTAGACTTCTCTTTTCCTTTGACTCAGGGAAGGGAAAAATGCATATGACATTTTTGGAGGCACAAACATCAGAGCCTAAAACTCCAACAGACTACATGCAGACCTCATTTGAGTTTGATGCCAAAAATGTGCATCCAATTGATCAGCTAGAGATGCACAAACAAACAGGTGAAATGGTTTCATCCACTTTGACCAACACTTCCATGAATTTGTTTAAAATGCAGGTAGCAATTTGAAATGCTCAATCTCAGTTGAAGATGGAGAAAAGTTCATCATTATCAAAGGACACCAAGATTAAGTATTTGGAAGACTTAATAATAAAAATTGGGTATGACCCCTTAGATACCAAGGTAGCTGAAGAAGTGATAAAGAAAAGAGAGCTAGACATTGCAGCTCTGAAGAAGAAGCTCAAGTTTCATGCTACACATGACCCACTAACCAAGGAAATAGAGGAAACAGAGAGTGTAAAAGATGACATGATGAAACTTATAGTAGAGTAGTCCATCCAAATCAGATAGATGGAGACAGAGATGGAAAATATGGTGTAGGAATTAGAAAAAGCAACACAGATGGCCACATCCACAATGGATACCCTTCCTCTAACGGCCCTCCCCATAACTACTCAAACAGTTACAGCAACAGGAGCAGGAAGCAGTATAGAACAATTGACAAAATCCATGGAAGGTATGAATATGCAAAACGAAGAAATCAAAAGGCTGGAAACCCAAGTTAGTGTATTACAAGATCAGATTAAAAGGGCTAAAGACAATCATTTGGTAGAGATGTAGAGAGCAAAGGCACTGACTGAGAGGCTTTAGAAGTCAGAAAAAGAATCCTCCATTGGGAATACTCTAGGGAGGGTTAAGGAAATCATTTGGCACAATATCATAGATTGGATGAATGAAATTTGGCCTAGAATCCAAATTATTTTTGAGCAGAAAGAGTTGCTGGAAAAATCCAAACAAGCCATTGCAGCCACCAACATAGAGTTGGGAGATATGCTAGGAACAACAAACAAAATTATCAAGTTCCTGAATGCAAGTAATAAATATGAGATGGAAGACTTGGGAGTGACAGATAGAACATAGACCATACTACAAGTCAAGAAGGTGCTGACAAAGAAGAATTTAAATGTGTAGTTGAAGGAAAAGTGACAAGTTATAGAGTTGACAGTAAATAGGTATTTTAACAAAATGCAGCCTCTGCACCAAAAGGGTCTTCCCTCTCTGTTTGTTATAAATAACAAGCTCATGGATAGAGGGGATTATGTCCAAAATCTTCAAGGTATAGCTATAGATGCTGCAAATCTGTCAAATTTGAAGGGAATCATAATAGGGAAAGCTTTAATAGAAGCAATTAGCAATCATATTTACATTCAACATGAGCTGAAGCATGTATTTTTGGTCAAACCTTCACTTGCCAAATACACTGATGCTGATGAAGTGCATCGAAGATTAATCAAAATCAAGATCCCTGAAGGAGAAGAGTGGAGTGACTTATGTGAGTACTAGGAAGAATGAGACAAGGATGACTAGAGAAGTCATACAGGTTTAAGTCAGCGCCAACCACGTCAACAAAACCACTCTAGTCTAACTATCACTTTAGGGAACAACATTCTAGAAAAGGAGGGACACCTATCCCAGTCTTCTCGGCATGGCTACTCTTTGGCTACATTAGTCATTTTTTCCTTCGTTGTAATAAATAATAGATTGCCAAGTGTACAAGGCAAATCATTTTAGTTTTTCTTTAAATACTCCATGTATTAGGAGTATTAGAGGTTGGACCCTAGTAATCTGAATTATTTTCCTATTTGGAGCATTGTAATTTTGAGCTGGAGCATCAATAAAAGGACAATTTGCAGGATACTTGAACTGTTTTGACCTGATGATGTTTTTATGTCTGTGTTTAATGTATTTCTTTTCACTTACCCTTGCATTTTCACTTCTCATTGTAAAACATAAATTATAGTTTAAGATATGCTATTTGAGAACCTTACTACTATCTGCATTTACAATATCTGTGTTTTCTTTTGAAGTAAAATTACAAAATACTTAAATGCTTTGTAATCCTAACTGATATCATTATTCATCATTCCATATTATTTTTCTTTAAAATATCTAGTGAGGACAGTTAGCTTGCCCTGCAAACCCCCTATAAATATTGATGCTACCAACCAGCCTGTGACTCCATAGTCCAATTGGAAAATATTAAGAAAATGAATTTTTACCAAACCAAATGAACAAACAAACAAACAAATATTTTATTCTTAATATCTATCCTAAAACATTATAGCACTAAAAAAAAAATTAAATCATAATTACATAGAGAGATCCCTCTCTGAGTCCAGGAAGGCTAGGTCCTAGACTCATTAGTGGTTTGATGTATGTTTTGTGACTTTTTTCTTGCCAATCTTCAAAATCATAGAATTATAATAGAACCTATGGAATAATTTGAATGGGTGAGCCTAATGGTAGTGCAGGAGAAAAAGGCTAAGGGAGACATAAGGATTTGTGTTGATTTAAGAAAATTGAACGATGCATGTGTACATGATCCATTTCTAACACCGTTCACTGATGAAGTTTTTGAGAATGTTGGAGGACAGGAGGCCTACTCCTTCACAAATGGGTTTTCAGGGTACCATCAGATCAAGATCCTGTCGGAGGATACAAGTAAGACCACTTTTTCTACTGAATGGGGATCATTTCAGTATAAAGTCATGCTGTCTGGGTTGAAGAATGCACCTGCAATATTCTCTAGGGTGGTTGTCGCATAGTTAAAGGAATTCATCCACAAATTTATTGAGGTTTACTTTGATGACTAGAAAGTGTTTGGACTAGTAAAGAAGCATGTTTTGAGTCTACACTTGATGTTAGATACCTGTAGAAAATATCAGATTTCATTGAATCTGAAGAAGTGAATTTTTTTGTACCATATGGAATATTATTGGGACATCTTGTTTGCAAACAAGGGTTGATAGTGGACCCTACCAAAATTGATGTTATTATCAATTTGGATCCACTGAGGAATGTAAAGTAGCTACGCGTGACTCTAGGACATACTAGTTACTATCATAAGTTCATAAAGGCTTATGTGCAGATCACTGTGCCGATGGAAAGTTACTAAAGAAATATGCTACCTTTTTGTGGGATGATGAATGTTAGAAGAGCCTCGACATATTAAAGGAAAAAAATTTCATTGCATTGATTATGGTGTTTCCGGATTGGAAGAAGGAATTTCACATCCATGTAGATGCGTCATGCATAACTTTAGGGGTTGTCTTAGTGCATCTAGGAGAATGGGATCTTGATCACCCCATCGAATTTGTGAGTCGAAAGTTATCTAAGGAAGAAATAAATTATTCCACAATGAAACACGAGGGATTATCTATGGTATACTCACTGCAAAAATTTAGGCATTACCTATTTGGCCCACACTTCAAGATGTTCATGAACCATTTTGTGCTAAAGTACTTGGTGAACAATCTTGTCTTGGGGGGGAAGATCTGCAGGTGGCTATTTCTAATCGAAGAGTATGATTTTGTGGTAATAGTTAAGCCAAGATGATTGAACGTCGGGCTGGATTATCTATCCAGAATTGAGACCAGGGAGGAACCAATGAGCAACGAAGAAGGATTGCCCAAAGTGCAAATTTTTGCAGTACAAGTTGCTGATGATGATTTTGCTGATATCATATACTTTTTGTCTACCAGAGTAGCCCCTAAGGAGTATACAACTCAATAGAAGAAAGAACTCGTATGACGAGTTGCTGATGTTTCTCTAATTTCTGGACATTTGTATAAAATGGGCTCAGATGAGATATTGCGTAGATATGTCCCTACGCACAAAAGATAGTATTTTGGTAGGAAGCACATGGTGGTGTCGTAGGAGGACACTATGCAGGAAAAGCCACTGTGTAGATGATTTTAAGAGCAGGACTATATTGGCCCACGGTGCATAAGGATTCTAAAGAATATTCTAGTTCTTGCGATGTCTGCCAGAGGACCGGAAGACCATTGAGAAGGGAAGAGTTGCTGCTGAATCCACAAGTCACCTTGAAGGCCTTTGATAAGTGGGTGATTGACTTTGTTGGGTCGATCAATCCGATAGGAAAGAAGACTGGCGTGTGATACATTATTACTACAATGGAATATCTGACCAGGTGGGCTGAAGTGAAACTGGTAAAGGATTGCAACACAGACACTGCTACGCACTTCATATTTGAGTATATATTGTCAATGTTTAGGTGCTGAAAGATCTTGTTTCATGAGAAAGATTCACATTTCTTGCACAACACTATTTAAGCACTAATGGAGGAATTTTAGATGCATCATCAGAAGAGCACGCCTTATCATGCTCAGGCGAATGGAATGGTCGAAGCCTTTAATAAGATTTTGGAGAATGATTTAACTAAAGTATGAAATGCCAGTTGGAATGATTGGGATGTGAGCATACCAACAATTCTATGAGCATACAGGACTACTTGCAAGAAGTTGACAGGATAGACTCTATTTAGATGGGTGTATCGACAAGAAGTTGTAATTACTATGGAATACATAGTAGCGAGTCTTTGGATTGTGGCCATTACATATATGACAGACATCAATATCATGGAGGAGAGATTGGAACAACTTCTTGTGTTGGATGAAGATCGCTTTCTTGCAGGATTTCACCAACAAGTACAGAAAGCTCGGGAAAAGGCATGAAACGATTGACATATTAAGTAGAGAAATTTTAAGAATGGAGACTTGGTTCTGTTGTACGATAGTAAGTTTGCAAAGTTCCCTGGTAAGTTTAGGATGCATTTGCTATGACGATACATTATCAAGGATATCTTAGATGGTGGCGCAGTTCAACTCGCGAACCTGAATGGAAAATTATTTTCTGGATGAGTCAATGGTAGTATATTGAGAATCTACAGGGACGATTCCATCCCTGGGACTCCACAATGATTATATGAACAAAGAAAAGTCTTAGTGCTACAGGAAGTTTGAAGGAAGAAAGGGACTATTACTCTGCCAAAGAACAACTTTGTCAAAGAGGGAGGGCTATGTGGTATTTAGGAGGATGGCGCAGATAAAGGAAGCTACAACGAAGAAGGTGTAACTTCACTCTAAGGAAGGATCTGACACAGTTCATTCAAAATATGACCATTGGGGTTGCTACAGTTGATTGGATAGGGAACTTTTCATTAAAAGGAGCGGGGGGAACGCATTTAAGGCGCATATCTGGGCAAATATACCGACAAATTCACATTTATTAGGAGGATCTGAAGGAGATCAAGGAGTTTGAATTTGAAAATTTTTATAAATATGGCACCCCGCTCCACATTTAGACACTTTTCTTGTTGATAATTTGAAGTGTGATTTTTTACCTAAGTGTGAGTCGAGCGTTTTGCTGCATATCTGGTTGGAATTGGGAGGAGATTGAGCAAGAGTTTTTTGGATGAGGGCTATGATCCTTTAAAACAAAGCCTATTATAGTAACATCTAAGAAGTAGAAGAAACCACAAAGGCCTCCAGTTAGGCAATCACCAAGGAAAATTCCCACAAAACAAAGAAAAAAGCAGAGAATGGATAAGTTGAAGCAACCGATGGAGCTCCAAGATTTGGATGAGGAAGAAATGGCCGGTGGAATAGAGGATATCAATGCATACTTGGTGGAATCAATCTCCAGGTTGCTACCCTATATGCCACCACAGAAGCCAACCTCAAAGGTGACCAGGGACCCAGATGTTATAAAATTTAAGGTCTTTACATCCCTACTACTAGAGGAGGTACCAATTGAGGGAGACTTGCTAGAAATGGTGCTACAATTGCACATGGAGGACTGGGATATTAACGATTGAGGAAAGTATCCCCAATTTGAGCCCAGCAAGTATCTGAAATTTGTTTAATATGATGATGCTGGAGTAACAAGGGTTGAACTACTGCCATGGGCAGCAAGAATTCAACGAGCTAGGTTGTTGAAGATGATTTATGTTTGACACTTTGGGCATAGTAACATAAATACAATTTGTGTGCGCTAGTTGTTGGCATTAGTGCATGATGGGTGTTTGTGGCTTGGGACGAAGATCGCCATTGAAGATATGTTAATTAGAAGGATCACTGCGCCGCCTTACCAAGGAGCGAACCTTGCCAATGCATTTGTTGGTAAGTCTCAAGAGAAAAAGATGGTTGATCAAATGAAGAATGACTTCGGTTTGGTTAAGGAATCCCAGGGATATACCATTAGCTCTATTAGTGATTTGACTGTGCATTTTTCCACGCACATTTGGCTGGTAAGATAATGAGAAAGTGTCAGGAAGATGAAGTGTCGACCCTAGTTGTATCTTTGGCTACACACTGTAGCAAGGGGTTCCTGTTTAACTGGGCAAGGTATTTATGTCAGGACTTTTTGGATGACTATCGAGACGCACAAGAAGATCAGAAGCAATTCCACTATGCATGGTTATTTCTCTTAATCTTACTAAGAACAGGGAGAACGTTGTACACGCCACAGTTTCACATGTGGACCCTGATGTGTGCGAGGTTGCGAAGTATGCCTCGCTATGGACATATAAGGAACTGAACCAGGTTACAGAGGAATCTTTTTTTGGGTCTTAGTTGAGATGGATTTGCGCACAGTGATCAACCAAAAGCTGTGACTATCACTAGTTTTGTTCCAAGAATATCGTAGCATTTCTGACATTAAAGCATATTTTCACCATGTATATATCCATGCGAAGAAAGATTTGGAGGAGGTATGGTATGAGCTACCATACTTAGCTACTGAGGAGCACATCCTACTAATAATAAGAAAGTGGTCTAGTAATTGGCTCACCCCAACTAAAGAAGAGGCATGTTGGGTGTGTGTTATATTCTTTCCATGACTACACCACACATGGGGGGGTCACAGGGGAGCTTGTAGACTTTCCTATATGTTGCATTGTGCGTAGTAGAGGGGTCAATGTGGTGGGGGGGCAATGCCTCGGGAAAAAAAAGGACCCTATATTAGGTGGGTGGACCTACCTATCGTTTTGTGCATGGATTTCGCACATGGTTTTGGGCATTTTTGGGTATGGCCCCCTCAAGCCAACATGCATGATGGTTTCTTTCCATGGTACTGTGTAGATCTAGTCAAGGGAACTATGGTTATGTTCTAATCCAGGGTTAATGGATTCTTCAACATGTATATATATGTATTGGAACATTGAAAGGAATATAATGAAGAATCAATCTAGTAGTCATGGTTTTGGGATCCAGGGGAAAATCTCTGTGTATGTCTGTTTTATGTTTTATGATCTTATTGTTATTTATTTTCTACTTTTTAGAATTAGTATGCAGGTAATTTTTGTACAAGGTTAAAACCTACAAGGAAAAGTAGGCAGGAACAAGTAAGACAAAGCAAGCCACTGAAGGTGCACAGACCAAAAATCGAGCAACACGGAAAGGTTAAAAAGATGGTGCCACAGAAGGTCACAATTGACCTTGATAACACTGCAAAGAAACATAGTGTGAAGTTGAACAGGAGGAACCAACCACTGACGAGGGTGATTAGGGTGGTGAAGGCCCTTTTTTGGACATGAAGGATTTTGATTCCCAATTTATAGGAAAAAGGCAGAAGAAGCAAAATTCAAACAAATCCATAAGTGTAGAGTCGATGGTCCTCACTTAGGGGGACTTTGATGAAATTGGAGACACCGTCATAGATGTGATGACGAATATTTGGGGAAACATTGAACATCCGTAAAAGGGAGTATTGACAGAGGTCCAACAGGGCCTCAAAGAGTAGCAAGTTCAAGTGAGTGTGTCCCAAATGAGCATCGTTCAGGTAATCGTGAGTCAAGCGAGCATGATACCTTCAACTTTAGTCAGTGTGCAGATGGTACTCACATTAGAACCCTGAGTTGTGCACTTACTAGATGGATACCTACATTTCGAGACAATGGAAGAGTGGGAGAGTGCACAAAACTTAAAGAATCCGAGTCTCAATCTTGCGACACTCCCCCTTCAGAAATTACATGAATTACATCAGGTGATTACAAAAGAACTCAAGGTGTGGGAGCAACGCATTGTGTTAGTCATAAAAGAAGTGAAAACCAACAACAAAAAGATGGTCGATGAGAAGAATAAATAAATGCAGGAACGCAACAAGCAAATGTGCGTAGACAACACTTGGAAGAGGTTATTACTGAAGCTTGCAATGAGATTCCAAAGCTCTAGATCTAGACAGAGGAAACCTTAGAAGAGAAGCTTTAAAATCTTGCAACAACAGCCAAGGAATCAAAGGAAGAGGTTGACAAATTCATATTTGAGTTGCAGGTGTAGATTAAGGAACTCCAGACGAAGTTGTGGCGTACCACGCCACCTAAAGTTCAAGAGTAGCATGAAGCTGCAATAAAATATGACATGGAAGAAATACCATTGTAGTCAAGGATTGTGTTCAGATTTTTTAGGATACAATGGATATATAGGCCTCGTTGCAGGAGCATGCACATGTGAAAAATATCAAGGCAGAAATCCGAGACAAAATACTACAGTTCGATGAGCTTAATGCAACAACGCAGACCTTTGATCTGAAATGGGGGTTTGATAACTTGTTATTCTTACAGGAACCTCCCACTCAGTTAAACAAATAAATGATCTAGCTTATATTTGACATTTGCGAAATTAAATACTTGAAATAGGTGTGTGTTTTCTTCTAACTATTTAAGTGCTTTAAGTCCATTTGTTTCTACTAATATTAAACACATATAACAACCATATAATGTATTAAATAAACATCAACACATAAGAACAAATTTAATCTAGGAGTTCACCCAAATATCGTGGGCTACGTCTCCTTGAGCTTTTTTCATCTTGAATTCACTCTTTGGGATTATGGTAAATTTTCTTTTACAAGTTCCACACTTAACTCCAAAGGTTACTGAACTGAACCAATGGGCCTAGAATACCATCTATATCCTTGTCATAGTTATCATCACTCTGCAAATAGATCTAAGCTCTCTTAGACTTGATTCATTCAATCAGTGCTCTAAACTACCCTAAGCTTCTTGATGGCACTAACTCCTTCAGAATTCTCCAACTTTCACTAAAACCTCATCCAATTTCTCCAGCACATATCATGCACCAAAAATAGACTGAACATTTTCTCAAAATGAGCACTGCATCTGCAAACTAGGCCTTCCTCCGCGGTTGGCACTAGGCTGCCTGAAACGTACCTGTAGCATCTCGGCATTTAGAAGTCTTCAAATGCTTCTACAAATCCTTGCAATTGATTTAGAATGCTCATTACAGTCAGGAATGACTATTGGTTCGCTAAGAACGAGTACTGGTAGCTCCTACAATTTCCTCCAACTCCTCGTGGCCCTGAGCTCCAAAATCTCCCTGGATGAAAATCTCCATGAAGATGACTTCTTCAGTTTCTTTGGATGATTCCATTAGCTTCAGAAGGCTCCAATTATCCTAGCTAGCCTCTTGTTTCACTCTCTCTCTCTCTGGTCGAAAATTTCTCCTGGAGTGCATTTAATCAATATCCCCTAAGGATACTCCACCAAATTTGGTGAACTGCACCTAACTCCAGTTAAACTTGTCATATCCGCCTAAGTTTAGCCACTCCTCCAAGCTGAACCGTCGGAGGTGCCTATTACAATTAATGTTGGGCACGCATATGTGGCGGTTTATCCCGACGGTTAGGGAGAATCCTCCATAGAACTGGTGGTCATGTAACCATGTGTCAACCATTTGCAACCGTCGATCTATCCCACTCGATCCAATGGATATCACCTCGTCCGCTCATCAACTAACTCGAACAATTTCCACCGTGGATGTGACCCGTCCAATTGAACGACTATCACGCAGTCTCGTGCATATTCTTGCATGACTGATATAGGGTCAAGAGCGCACGAGAAAATTAGTTTTCCTGTGCTACATGTCGACTGCTAAGGTTAATTGCGTGAAATCGTAGAATACCATTTACAACTTTTTGTCTGCGCGAGATACTATTTCCCACTTTCCGAATACTACCCACGTGCTTAATACAAAACTTAAAGAAAGACGTTTAAGGAAAGTTTTAGCGCTTATCCCAAAAAGGAATATTCCAGGGAATATTAATATTTTTTTAATATTTTCAAAAATCAAATTAATCTTGGTCAAATGTCTAAAAATTGCAGTTTACTGGACTTTTCAAATTGCGATAACTCCTTCATACAGTATTGTTTTTTCGAACCATTCCCAACACCAGAATTAGGAAGACGAGATCTATCCGGTTGCTCAGGTTTGACACTCTTTTGAACACTTTGAAATTTGAGCTATCATTAAGGTCCTTGATCAATATCTGAACACTCCTCCCCATTAGGTATCTTTTGAATTTAAAGGACTGATATACTGATCTGTATAGTAGATGAGAGTACAACACCCTCTTCTTTCAACCTCCATACACTTGCCTTGCATGGCTAGTTTCTTTGAACCAAAACTCGAAGGTAGTCGACACTTCCCTTCCTGGATGCGCTTGTCCTCCCATTAAGAACTGTCTTCCTACAACTCATTCAGAATTTCTATTGAGAAGTTTATAAAAGGTAGCTGGACATCGCTTCCTTGATCATCGACCCAAGGTGGCTCAAAAAAATGTGAGATTACATCATAAATATATGCATACTCAATTGAAATTTTCATATGTCCCAACGAAAGTATGTTTTACTGGGTCAAGAAGTCAAACCACTTCTTACCAAGCCACTTCTATGGCGACTTTTGCTGTTGCAAATCTTCTTTTGACATCTTGTCAAAAACAACATAATGCAAAAAAAAACAACTTGACGACATAAATTCACATCATGTGAATCATCATCATGTCTCTTACATCTTGTGTACAAATGATCGACTAAATCACAAGCCGACAAAAACATACCTTTTTCAAACAACTGACTCTCCAAGTCAAGCATGTACAAAAAGAACTTGACGATTCTTTTTCAAAGTAGAAAGAATTCCACCTCTTGTGAAACACTTCATCATTATCTCCCTTTTCAATCTTGGAGACAAAATCAACTTTTCCAAGTTGATATGACATTGCATGCATGTTTAAACAAAGCAATCGACCATCAAGTCAATTACACATACATGTTCAAATACAATGAAATCATCAACATTCCTTTATTCGTACATACCATTCTCATGCATGTATTCCTTTCTTCAACTTTCTCTCAAGCACAACCATAAGTACAAGTTTCTAAATCATATGAAAATTTACTTACAAAGCTGAAATGAATATAACTTTGCTGCAATAAAGTGAGTCTCATACTCAACTTTTTCATTCACCTTTTTGGTAAAACCCTGCAACTTGCATTCCATTGGCAAAGAAACATATCAAATCAAAAGACATGCAAATTTATTTGGATAAGCACTCTAACCATTTCTTACCAATCCACATCAATAGTGCTTCCTTTAACTGCACATCGACATCAACATGTGAATATTGTGGAAACACATCCATTATGGAAACTTCCTTTCCATTCTTGCCATTTTATTTTTCCACCTTCTTCAAATTTCGTGGAAGGATTGTTGGATTCAAAATCCAACACTTTTTAGCAACATGTCCTTGCTTATGGCAATAAGTGAAACACATGTTCATCCTCTTTACAGCATGATTTTCCTTGTCCAATGGACCTTTGGCTTCTTACCTCATTTGATTCAAAAGTTTCATGTATGTGGCCATTTTCTTCCAACATTTAGAAACACTATGGTTAACCAAACCACAAACGGAACATGTAATTTTTTTCCAATGCTTATGTGGAAATTTACCATGCTTTACATAATCAAAAGAAATGTGATTGAGATCAGATTTAAACCTTCCTCTTTCACCTTTGTTGCCTTCATGAGAAGGTGAATCGAATGAAGAAGTGGCTCCCTTCAAAACACCATCAATCTCTTCAATGATTTCACAACTCCCTTGTTAGAGTGCATGCTTATGAACACCTTCTTCTTGCAAAGTATGTTTCAAAAAATTGCATTCCCCATGAATACAATCTTTACAAACTTGAGATAGAGAACCTAAACTGAAACTCCTTCTAGGAGCTGTTTCAATTGCCTTCATGGCTGCTTTGGAACTTTCTTCATAAGATTGTCCATAGCCAAGACCAAAATACATAGCCATTTCCTCAAACATTATTGTCTCAACAATGCCTTGTGCATGTTTGCCCAATCCTTTTCCTTCATAGCCCATTTTTGACATCAAATTGGACCCTATGCCTCTTGTATGTTTTTCAAAAGAACCAACATAAACATTCTTAGAGGAAATTGAAGACAAACTAGAACTTTTTACCTCTTCTTCAAACTGATGCTTGACTAAGGCTTCTTTGGCAACAAGGAGTTCTGTCTCCAACTCATGCATCATTTCTAGGTTCATATTTGCAATATGAAGTTGGCTCTCCATTTCCTGCAATTTGTCAACAAGCAACTGCTTCTCTTCCTTCATGGAATTCAACTTCTCTTGAAGTTTTGTGCTCTTCCTTTCTTGCTCATTCATTTGTTTCACCATATCCATCATGATGAACAAGTCTCATTTCATGTCCTCATCAAAGAATCTTGTGAAGGAGGAGGATTTTGAAAACTCACTTGTATAAGTTGTCATTATAAAAATGAACAAAAGAACTTACAACAAAATTCACAAAGCTTTCAAAGAACTAATGGCTGTATAGTCAAACTCTTATTCAAGCAACCTTTTGCAAACAAACCCTCTTGTGCTTCAAGGATTTTCTTGAGGTCCTTTAGGATAGGAGAATGCCTTCAACTCTTATTCTTTCTTGTCCTCTCCTAGACTTATCTATTAGTAGCTTTCCCTTTACCTTCGCAAACTCAAGCAACAGTCAGTTTACAAACAGTCAAACAGTCAAATTCTTTGTATTGTTTAAACACCTTTCAAGTCAAACAAGCAACCTACTGTTCTGTCAATCAAGCAACTTATTTCTCTGTCATTCAAGCAACTTGCTCTGATACCACTTGATCTGAAATAGGGGTTTGATAACTTGTTATGCTTACAAGAACCTGCCACTTAGTTAAACAAATAAATGATCTAGCTTGTATATGACATTTGCAAAATTAAATACTTGAAACATGTGTGTGTTTTCTTTTAATTGTTTAAGTGCTTTAAGTCCATTTGTTTCTACTGATATTAAACACATATAATAGCCATATAATGCAGTAAATAAACATCAACACATAACAACAAATTAAATCTAGGAGTTCACTTGAATATTGTGGGCTACGTCTCCTTGAGCTTTTGTCATCTTGACTTGGCTCTTTGAGATTATGGTAAAGTTTCTTTTACAAGTTCCACACTTAACTCCAAAGGAAACTTAACTGAACCAATGGGCTTAGAATACCATCTATATCCCTGTCATGGCTGTCAACACTCTGCAAACAGATCTAAGCTCTCTTAGACTTGATTCGTTCAATCAGTGCTTTGAGCTACCCTGATCTTCTTGATGGCACTAACTCCTTCATAATTATCCAAATGTCACTGAAACCTCATCCACTATCTCCAACACATATCAGACACTGAAAATAGACTGAACATTTTCTCAAAATGAGCATTGCATCCCCAAACTAGGCCTTCCTCCACGGTTGGCACTGGTTGCCTGAAACTTCCCTGTAGCATCTCAGCCTTTATAAGTATTCAAATGCTTCTACAAATCCCTACAATGGATTCAAAATGATCATTATAGTTAGGAATGATTTTTGGTTCGTTAAGAACGATTACTGGTAGCTCCTACAACTGCCTCCAACTCTTGGTGGCCCTGAGCTCCAAAATCTCCCCGGATGAAAATCTCAATAAAGATGATTTCTTCAGCTTCTTTGGACTATATTCCATTGGCTTCAGAAGGCTCTAATTATCCTAGCTAGCCTCTTGTTTCACTCTCTCTCTCTGTGGTCGAAAACTTCTCATGGAGTACATTTAATCAATATCCCCTAGGGATACTCCAGCGAATTTGGTGAACTGCACCTAACTCCAGTTAAACATGGAATATCTACCTAAGTATAGCCACTCTGTGAAGCTGAACCATTGGAGGTGATTGTTACAATTAATTTTGGGCGTGCATATGTGGTAGTATACCCCGGTGGTTAGGGATAATCTTCCGTAGAACTGGCGGTCATGCAACTGCGTGTCAACCATTTGCAACCATTGATCTATCCCACTCGATCCAACGCATATCGTTTCATCCACTCACCAACTAACCCAGATGATCTCCACCGTCGATGTGACCCATTCAATCGAATGGCTACAGCGCAATCTCGTGCAGATTCTTGCATGACTGATATCAGGTCGAGAGCATGCGAGAAAAGTGGTTTTCCTATGTTATGTGTCCGCCGCTAAGGTTAATCATGTGAAATCATAGAATACCATTTACAAATTTTTGTCTACATGAGATACGTTTCCAACTTTCCGAATACTACCCACGTGCTCAATACAGAACTTAAAGAAAGACGTTTAAGGAAAGGTTTAGCGCTTATCCCAAAAGTGAATATTCCAGGGAATATTAATCTTTTTTAATATTTTCAAAAATCAAATTAATCTTGGTCAAATGTCCAAAAATTGCAGTTTACTTGACTTTTCAAATTGCAATAACTCCTTCATACGGTATCGGTTTTTCAAACCGTTCATGGTGCCAGAATTAGGAAGATGAGATCTATCCGATCACTCAGGTTTGATACTCTTCTAAACACTTTGAAATTTGAGCTATCATTAAGGCCCTTGATCAATATCTGATCATAGCACCTGTGTAACGGTTTGCTCGTCTTTAGGAGGGAACGCTTCTGTAAGAACAAATTTATGCATTGTGGGGGAAGGAACATATACTTTCCGTGCAAACATAGCCTTAAGTAGATGAGGTTAGTCAACTCTCACAGATATTGGAGAGAAAGTTGAAGAGCATGCGGTAGACACATAGAACATTTGGTCTAGTGACAAAAGGGTCGACGACAGAGAAGCTCATAGAGGAAGTTTGAAAGGTCATGATGTAGTGTACAAAGACACTTCATCTATTGATGTTTTCATACATTAGCCTCAAAGAAAAGGTCCAAGATGTACTAGCTGAGTGACTCCAGGACAAGTCACATCTTTGTGTTGAGGGTCTGGTCCCCTAGGTCCAAGTTTTGTCCAAGTCATATAAATTCTCTGCATTTTGAGGAGCGGAGTGTGACTCATGCAAAGTTCTAGGAGTCAAAGGGGCTTTAGGGTAGGTCAAAGTCCCTTATTTTGTAAAGGGATGGGATAAATTCGACTATTTTGAGCTCCTCCCATGGTTTGTAGGCCATGGTATTGTAAGAGTAAAAGGTATATAAAGGGTTGTCTTAGTAAGTCAAAGGCACTAATTCATGTTATGATATAATTTTGTGTCTGTAATTGTGATATATTTACGTATTTTGGCGAAGGGGAAGGCTCCTATGGTTTGTGCATGGAGACCTTGGTAAGTCTGTAGCTGTATGCGCAGGCCCCTATAGCTTCGTGCGCAGGGTCAAAAATATTGTATCTGTGAAGATTTGAGATAATAAAGAATAATTTGGAACAAATCTATGTATTTTTTTATGTTCACATAGTTTCTGTAATTTTGCATAATTAGGGTTTTCTTTCGTACATTTCATCTGTAATTGCATCACAAAGGTTCGAATACTATTTTATATGATGAATAATGCATGTTAGACTAGTTAGGCATAGCTCACAAGTCTGTTAAGTAGGAAAACGATCTATGACTGTAACAATAAGGTTAACAGTTCGTGAAGGTTGGATTAAACCCTAAACTAAAAGAAACCCTATAGCCACACTACATAGGCACTCTGGGTGTAGAAACCTAGTTCTAGAATCCCCCAATATTGCCTTGGGTGATACCGTGTTCTGCACTACGTGTATCATTGTCAAAAGGCAAGGAAATATAGGGTTTTGTTGGTTAGCGCAACTAACTTTCAACCTAGGTATAGGCCCCCTCAAGCCAACACCTATCATTATACTACTATATGTAGATGTTTTGTTTATTACAGGTTGTAGCAGCTACAACCACCCTCCAAAATTTTGCCTTAGCTTGTTTTGGAGCCTCCCTACCAACCTTACACAACACTTTGTCTTGCTTCGTCAAGTACTCCAGCTTCAGTGTTTTCCTCACACAAAGGTAGCCTGTAGATGACAGTTGATCCATTCTCCTCAAAGGTTGCTCAGCTAGACTTGGTCCAGCTGCAAGCTAAGCAGCTTCCCCTTGAAAATTGCGCATTTCTAGAGGGAAATGACCCTTCCCTCTAGGAGTTGCACAATCCTCTCTAATAGCTTGCTGGGCTCTAGGATTGCGCAATCCTTCCAACCAACCCTCCTAGCAGGATTTGCACAAATTTTCCTAGCAACAGGTTTTTCAGACCAGGAATTGTGCAAATCTAGGCAGCAGTCAGTTGCTCTACCCAGAAATTGCACAAATCTCCTAGGAAACCAACCTAGCTCCTAGCCAGAAATGCACATTTTTCTCCAACAATCGAGAAGTTTCTTGCATGTGCAGCTGAGTTGACTGGTTCCCTCCGGTACTGAGAAAAAGAGACTTACATGCATGGGTTTCTTCTCCCAAGGGATCATGCAAAGGAATCCCTTGTTTCAGAAATCTATGTTTAGCAGTTGGAGGTTACATGCAAGGAGCAATTCAGAAACCTCCCACCAAGTGTCGCTTCCCCTACATTTGTGGCATGCACGTCATAACCTCGATGTTATCAAAAATCATCAACTGGACACTATAAAGCTCATTCCTCACATCAATATTACAACTTTGACATCCCACATCACATCTAGGAGCAGTCAGCACATTCAACTCAGTTGTTTTGGGGTAAGCCCATTTCCCATTCCTTGTGTTGCATTTTTGTCGCTTTTTTGCGTATTCGCTTATGTGAGTGTTGTTTTCTTGATTTATTTGAGCACCTGTTGTCATTTACATATATTATAGCATGTCCTAGTTCTGTTTCAATTTTTGTTGCTATCTCACTGTTGTCGCATGCATGAAATTGTATTGCACGGGCGTTTGCCCAACCTGCGAATGGCCTCACCCACATGCATGTTGACCTGTTTGCTCAATCTTCCATTGATGTTTTGCATGCACTTTTTATCACTTCTACTATCACTTAGTGTTGCCATGCATTTCATCGACTTACTTGCTTTCAGTTGCCTGTCGGTGAGTCAGGCCAACCTTGGCCCGGTCTCTCCCTTCACTAAGACTGCATTGTGCAATCTAGAGAAGGAAGGCCCACCTTCCTCTCCATATTTGTGCATTTTGGTCTAGAACTAGCCTCCTAGATTGAAATTCACATTTCTGGAGGTCAGTTGCTGCTTGGCCTAAAAATTTGGGCAAATCTGTCCCTGGGCCAATAGTCTTTCCCAGTTGGAATCGTGCATTACGCAATCCCAGCAGCCAACTGCCCAACTAGATTGCGCATTTCGTAGATCCAGCAACCAGCCCAAACTCCTAGTCAGTCCAGAATGCCTTTTGTGCAGTCGTGACAGCCAGTCACTCAGCCTCCCAGTGAAATTTGTGCAATCTTGCTCATTAGTTCCCCATGTATGTGTTGTGTCCTTCATTAGATCTTATTTGTTTTCACTGACATATTTCTTGCCATGCATGCTGCCTATTTCCAAATATTTCATGTGTTCATATGTCTCAATGGCTTCCAAGAGAATAGGATCTCAGGACACTGATGGTATGGCAGTTGGAGCAACCGCTGAGCAGGTGTCCCCTAGTTTGCCGATCTATGAAGAAATGAAGTTGTATCTAGACAAGGACATCAAACTGAATTGGCAAGAGGTGAGTGAAACATTTGTAAGTACTTTTGGGGAAGAATTTGAAGACCGTCATGTGTACGTGAACATTCATCAGTCCAGATTGTACCAGATTGCATGCAGATACCCTGCGTTCCCATGCGTGGACATGATTCACTGAATCATCTCTCACACTGACCCTTAGACGATGACCTTGAGTAGTGTCAGTGGGATGAAGCTTGCAACATTTTGGGCATGAGATTACGATGAGATGTATCATATGGATGAGCCCATGAGTGTCATGACCCCTCTGTTCAGCTTGCCCAATAGCAGAGACCACTCTAGAGATATTCTAAAGGATTGGGTAAGGGAGCCATCTCGTTTCATGATGACCCCTAATCAGATCTATAAGATGAATATATTGAGGAAGGAATACCAATACATGTTCATATTCACATGTCGACTTAGTGGCCAAGTGAGCACTAAGACCTTCCCTCAGAGTTGGGTGGTTGCACTGGACCAACTGGCTAGAGAAGGAAGATCGATCAACTGGTCTGACATACTGCCTCATCACCTAAAGGAGAAAGTCACGAAGGGTCGACAGTCACCCGAAGGCATGCATGTAGAGATTTACATGTCCACCTATATTCTGGGTGCAATCTATACCTGACATGAGTTCCCGAGCTTAGAGTGCGCATGGTCATTGGCGGAGACTATTGTGAGAACATTTTTTAAGCTATTCTCTGAGTGCAGCTTCAGAGGAGTGATCAAACAGTTGTCCGACCATCTTGTCACCCCAGTGTATAGGTTGATATTCGAATAGGATCCACCCTACATGTTAGAAGAAGCGATGAAGGCATTGTTAGGCATTACAGATTGGTATGCCTCATCGGACAACACGTTCATTTGAGTGTTCAGTCCGGAGAAGCCTCCGCATGTTCTGCCAAAGTTTTCTTTGGACGTGCTTGTCATTCAGGAAGCAGTGTATCATATCTCAGCAGGATTGACAGCTAGGCTACAACAGAAGAAGAAGGCACCTTGGCCCACTCTTCGATTTCAAATTGGGTTATACAAGATCTAGAGCATCGGACAAGTGGATGTCGAAGTTGAACAAATGAGGAAGTACCCATTTGACCTCCCAAGCTTCAACCCATATGACCCACATTGCAATGTGAAGGATCACTACATGAGAGTTCAGTTCAATTAGATCCATGGGGGATTTCATTGGGCCGAGGAAGACTCATGAAGGTATTGTTACCATTACTCCATACCCAATGAATAGGTCGGTTTCGCCATAGAATGGTTAGCATGGTAGCATGAAGCAGCACCACGGAGAACACTAGTAGTAGAAGCAACAACAGAGGTTGCGGAGCCAAGCATACTTATGCACGACAAAGGGAAGAGAAAGATTTTTGACCACATGGAGGAGGAACAAAGCTGCAAGTTTTGAGTAGATGAACTTGTAGAAAAAGCATCTATGGTAATTCAACAAAAGAGGCAACAGCATGACAAGCGAATCATGCGAAGGCAAAGGGATAAGAAGAATGGAAGAAGCAGAGAGGGAGTTGCATGAGCTGAGGGAGCAACTTCGGAAAGAATAAGAGCTACGCCTACATGAGAAGGAAGCACAACAACAACAGATTCAACAGGGGACGCAACATGTGCAGACAAAAGAAGCAGCGCCTGTACAAGTAGTTGCTTCTTCTAAACAACTGGCATCAGGTGAACAAGGTGAACCCTCGCAGGGGCAAGAATTTGCTCATGAGATAGAACAAGCTCTTGAACAGTTGGATGCATACATGGAGCAGCTAGAGTTGGAACATCACACTAACCTCATGCCTCACCAAAGAGAGGTCGACTCACCTGCTTCAATGCACCCAGACAATGAGAAAGTATCGGATGACTGAGGAGGCACTGAGATCGTTGGTGGTCAACCAGAAGCAGAGATGCACAACATCTCCTTTGGCAAATCTCAACACAGAGTTGTGCAGTCTTAGAGAGTACTAGCTCCAGAAGACCAAATGTCCCCTGCACAATTTGAAGATAAAGTGGTCATGACTGATATGCACAAGCATCTAGCTACATTAGCTGATGCAACTAGAGTGTATGCTGAAGCCACTAGCTCTAGTGTTTTCTTCCTCATAGCTGAGAATGAGCGAATGGCAAAGGAACTACAGGTGGCCAAGAAGGGAGGAGACTTGGTGACATTGTCCGCCTGAGCTGAACTGAAGAAGACAATACTAGATGAAGTGTTGTCCTTAGACATAGTCATGTGAGCATTATACTCCAATTTTGGTACCATGCATCAAGCAATCGTTCATCTTCATGGATGGAAACATCGATGTGTGAGAAGAGCTCGCATCTTGAAGAACATACATGCTATTGTTGACAACATTGTTGTGGGGAAAAATGCCTATGCAGGACGATCCTATCCACCTAAGGTGTGACAGTGCCTTAGCAACAAACAGAGACAGCTATTCTGGATTCTTCCTTTATGAAATGTGAAAGAAGAGAGATCAATAGACTTACCGGTGTCTTCCGTTTGTCCCTCGATCCGGTCTCTCTTCTCTTTGGGAGTTCACAACTACTTACCTTCTCACTCACCCAGCTTCAACAGGTTCATGCAAGATCACAAGAGAACAGCTACTTGCCTTCTTGCTTGTCTAGCTTCCACGGGTTCCTGCAAGATCACAAGAGAGCAGCTACTTGCGACAAGAGGAGAACACTACACAAAGACAGATATTCACATTCATAACTAGTTTAGGATTAGAAATAAACCAAATACACTAATGCAATCATACATCAAAGACACATCAGTATATAGGAGAAACCAAGATAGTGTTATTGATGAATAACAAGGTTCAGGAAGAGATACAACCCAAAGGGCTCCAATCCAGCATTTCCTTCCCAGCAAATGGAATTCCTATCTTCACCCCCTTCAAAGCATTAAGCACCCAATGATTCCAATCTCAAACCAACAGCAATTCTTTGCAATAACAAAATTCCAGCCTCTAGATCTCATGGAGGAGAGATCTATATATAGATGTTTGGAGAGAGGATGAGTCAGCTTGAGATCTGACTAGTGTCCTCTCCCTCTGTCAGTTCTTGATTCCACTTGGAGGTTCTTGCTTCCACTTGGAGATTTGGAACCTCTTACTCATCACCAGTCGAATTCTCTGAGGCAAGTGTCATTTTGGAAGCTTCCTGGGTTTTGACACCTTGAGAAATGAACTTGCCACATGTCCAATCTCATTCAGCGCAGGTAGCCAGTGTTCCCTTTGACATTCAACGCAGGTAGCCAGTGTTGGCTTTGACATTCAGCGCAAACAGCTAGTGTAGCCACTGAAATGATCCTGAATTGACTTGTTTTTGAGCAGTTTCTGGTGGAGAACTTCTGTGAATTGCTGTGGTTTGTTAGCCTTGTTCCTCTAGGGGTAGGAACAACATGTTTAGGGACTTTGGATCCCTTAGATTATGGACATTTCATGCTCAATGCTGTAAGGCACAAAAATGTCTATAACAAACATGCAGGCATGGAAAATGAAGTATAAGGGAGCCCTACTTCATTTGCCCAAGATGATGAGGGCCAATGTGGTTGAGCTGCAAGCACGTATTCAAAGTCAGATTTGGAACTATGAGGACCTACTGCAACTCATCACTGGCATATAGACTTCCCATGCACGAGTATTCAAGATCATGGAGGTTGTGGTGCACACACGTGCAATTACATCACTTGGGACTCTCACCCAAGCAAAGACTAAGAAGTAGGTTCAACAGGAGCTTGACTCGTACTTCGATGAGTTGATATGCGTCGCCACCAGTCCAGACTTGTATATCAATGCAGACATCATGCGCAAGTATGTTGCTAGTTCGACCAAATTGAGGACAATGATGCACATACTTTGAGATGAGTTGGAGAGAGGAGACCAAGAAATGTACCAAGATTCCACGGAGGCAAGGTTCAGGTTCCAGACGGATGTCATAGGGGAACACACAAACACTTTCAGAGACTACAAATCTTGGCACCAATATGTTACAATTGATCAGCATGAGGATGTCGAGCAGTTGGACTTCTATAGTTTTCTAAGTCAGAGTGGTGTCTAGTTTTCTTGTTCAAGCCATTGTTCACATGGGTACATGTGCATTGTAATGTTGAGTCATGTCAAGTGTAAGTCAAGTGTCAAGAGTGAATGTAACAGTCATAGAGTAGGTGAAGAGTCATGAGAGTAGTTGAATGGTCACAAAGGGGGATGTCAAGGGTCACTCCACCCTTTGATATAAATAGTCCCTCATAACTCATTGTATAGGCTTTTGATTAGCCAAGTTTCTACTAAGACTATCTTGAAGAAGGCTTGGAAAATATTGTAACGTGCCTTGGCTTCTCCACTGCATGGAGCTAGTACATCTCTTTGGAGGAGTAGGCAAATGTGGATGTAACGTTTCACTATTGGGGATAGAAGGTTTACATGGTGTATTGTATGATTGTGACTTACACTTCTTTAATAATAAGAGCCAACACATTTTCATGCATATGTTATTATTGTAGTTGGACTGTTCTGGTTTCCTTAATGATATATGTTTTTTAACTTACATACTTTTATATGAACTGATTTGTATGAAATTATATGATTCTTGTTGTTAATGTGTTGCATATGTTGTTAATGTTGTCACCGTCCATGTCGACTTCTTTACTGGACATCAAACAGACTTTTCTCATGAATGTTGCTATATCAACTGTCACACTTGTCTTGTACTGATCCATGAGTGTTGTTCATGTTATCTTACCTTGTTGTTTCACTGCCTTATCCGAGTGGACTGCTTCGCTGAAAGTTGTGCATGTCCTTTGTGTGGTGTGTTCCTGATCAAGTTGGGACTGATCCCTTTCAACTTGGAACTCACGTTCACCTTCCTCTCCCTTCGAAGTGTTGGAACCTCTCCTACACATTCGTTGACTCTCTGCATTAGTCACACCCTTGCTACTGACAGAGTTATCTTACTTGCCTCTGTGAGACATCATAGTTAAGGCATTACCTTACGATCCACTACTGGGACTCCTACACCAAATAGTGTGAGGTCTAATTGGGAGTTCTTACTGGGGAGATCCCCTTGACATGTTGGTGGGTCCAGCACCATCAACATGTCTGGTGCTAGAAGGAGGGCCTATGACAAGCAATGTCCTCTCAGCTAGTTTTGAACCTTTGCATATCTTTCATGGAGTCTTGCATTCTTCTTCCCCGAGGTGTTTTTTGAATCGTGAATATGTCTCCATCTCGAGGAAGCTTTTCAATCTCTTCTCCACTCACATGTATTATGGTGAAGGTGAAGTGGCCTATCCTGAGCACTTACATAACTTCCTTTCCATGATTTATGAAGAAGATGAGTTTACTAACGAACAAGTCAGTCTGTTTCTTGCATTCACACTTTGCGAATCCCCATTTTGTTGGGTGCTCAGCCTACCTGCTGATACCGTGCACTCATGTGAGCACTTCTATGATCTTATTGAAGACACATTCCATCATTTTGATCCAGACCATCTTGACTAGAAACTGTTACAACAATGAAGGGCTTTGCATGAATCTATTATTGATTTTTGGCAGTGCTTCTGTGACTTACAGTTTCAAGATGCGAGGAGCCAAATGAAGTTCGCTTATCTCTGGGACTAATTCAAGTATTGTCTTAATAAATCTGCCCATCCCAAGAGGAAGCTTGATGTCAAGCCTCGCTCAACCTTCTTCGTTGATGGAACTATGCAATCCCATGTGGGAGCAGGCACTATCTCAACGGACTGTCCGCCTCCCTTTCATTCAATAGTTCCACCATTGCCCAATGATGTTGAGGATCATGTTCACAGATATCTTCATCCTTCACACCCTCACAAAATCACTCCACTCAATTTCCATGCAGAGTCAATTGTGAGTCCTTCGAATTCCCATATGCATTCTTTTCTTCGACCTCCATCTTCGCACTCAGGTGTTCCTCCGGATGATGTTGTCCTGTGTTCATCCATTCCAGACTCTTCACTTGTTGTGAACAAGGAACAACCCATTAACGGAGTTGGTGTTGCACAACCAACATGCGCTGCCATTCATGAAGAGTATGAGTGGGAGCTTGAACATCAACACTCGGCGAAGGATGATTCCCTTCCATCCAAGCCCCCTCTGTTCCTTCCTAGCTTCTTTGGTGAACCTGCCATCCATGATTTTGTATGTGTGTCTTCATCTATGGATGCACACATTATTGATCACTCGCAGGACTCACGGATGCTAGTCCATCATTCGACAATGGAGAGGATAAGTTATTTATTGAAGATCCACTTGATCCTTCATCTATCTTTTCTGGAAACATAGAGGATGAGTTCATTCACTTTTCATCTACCCCTCTGTTTAATTCATCTGATCATGAGATGCCGAAGAATTCATTGATTTTTCTAATCGTGGTGGTCGTGATCCATTTGATTCCATTTTTTATCATGATCATGAATCTATTGCAGTTGATCTTTGGAAGCCACCAGTTTATGATGATCTACTTGATGATGAAGTTGAGACACCTAAGACTATTGAGGCACTTCAGCCTACACTGATGGTTATGTCTGGCCCTCGCTCTCTTCAAGTCAGTCTCACTTCCAATCATGAAATTGTTCAATCACCCAAGGTTCCTCATCAATCGTCTGTATGGATTGAAGATCCATCTCACATACAGATCATGCTTCCTCCACTCGAACTGCACAATCCCATTGCTCATGCATTGGAGGAGTCTTATGTCGCAAGCACTTGTTCACGATGCAAGTTATCTTTTTTTATTTTGTTTGCTTGCATGTCTTAGTCAAGAGTGTTCTTTTTCTTCAAAGTTGCACGTAGTGTCATACAACACCATGATAAGTCCACAGACTATCCATCATGCACATGCACTCACTTATGTCCTGTGGGCACTTTGAAACACGAAGTGTGGCTGTCTTCACTGTTAGATCTTTCTTGTATGCTGGTATGCACAATTGGGTTACTCGTGGACCAAGACTTCAACCATAATGGTATACCAAAGTGTCAGTGGCTGCATTGGATGTATCACTTCTCATGATCAGGCCCATGCACCATTAGTGTAGGAGTAGGAGTACTGTTTGCTTTCAGTTCTTTGCTTGCATGCTAGTTTTCTTTGATGTTTTTATTTCTTGTTTGCCTGCTTTCTTGTTTGTTTACTTGCTTCACTTTCATTTTTTCTTCTGCTCTTGCTTTGCTTTCTTGATTGTTAGTTTGTTCGCTTGTTTCGTTCATAGGTTAGTTTTGCATGAAACCATGTGTGACTCATGAAATGAGCTGGATAAAGTACAAGAGGGTTTGTACAACTATCACTACTTGGTTATCTGTCATCTTGCCTCTATATGATGAAATTGTTACTCTTAGTCGATGATATGTCCAAGGAAAATATGTACTCTTCGAAATGAACTTTGGTGTAAGCACAATGCTTACGCACTAACTAGTATCACCTTCTCTAGTCAATTGTTTTTGGGTTAACCCTTGTCAGCTCAGTCAAGTAGGGTAAGGTGAGGGGGAAAACCTTAACAGGCATGCCAGAGATATAATAAACTACTTCTCTACTGGAACAACCTCCTCTGCTCTCAATAAGTCGGGATCCCTCTTTCGCCTCTGAAATGAATAAGTGTTATGCATAATGAAAATGAAAAATGAAAAAAATTAAAAGTCAAAAAATTAAAAATGAAAAATGAATAAGGTGAAAGAAGAGAAAGGATTCTTGTGCAGGGATGTGATGCAAGTAACTCCACTGGGGTACTGACCAGGCTCGCTATAAGCGAAGCCATGCTTGTGTTCCTATGTAAATTCATCGGGGTACTACCCAGGCCTGCAACACTAGAGATGAAACTAACACTCCGACGACTATACTACTTGTGCACCTATATACCCCTCCCAATCAAAACAACTATGTTGCCTTGGCTTGGAATGTTTGTCAATCGACCAAGGGTTTGGAAGATGCTACATCTTACAATCAAGATTAGTGTGAAACCAAGATGAGCTGAAAATTGAACAATACTTTTGGAGGTGTTAGACTTGATTTTCATGAAAAAGGTCCATTTCGAGAGTTGGAGTTCTACCAATGTGTCGCCAAGTGTTGTAGTGGCTACAACCACCCTCCAAAATTTTGCATTAGCCTGTTTTGGAGCCTCCCTACCAATCTTACACAACACTTTGTCTTGCTTCATCAAGTACTCAAGCTTCAATGTTTTCCTCGCACAAAGGCAGCTTGTCGATCAGAGTTGATCCATTCCCCTAACAAGCTGCTCACCTGGACTTGGTCCAGCTGCAGGTTGAGTAGATTCCCCTTGAAAATTGTGCATTTTTAGAGAGAAACTAGCCTTCCCTCGAGGATTTGTGCAATCCTCTCTGACAGCCTGCTGGGCTCCAGGATTACACAATCCTACCAGCCAACCCTCCCAATAGGATTTGGACAAATTTTCCTAGCAACAGGTTGTTCAACCTAGGATTTTTTCATATATGGGAAGCAGTCAGCTGCTCTACCCAAAAATTGTGCAAATCTCCTGGGCATCCAGCCCAGCTCCCAGCCAAAAACGCACGTTTTTCTCCAATAGTCGAGCAGTCTCTTGCATGTGCAGCTGAGTTGATTGGTTCCCTCTGGTACTGATAAAAACATACTTGCATGCATGGGTTGCTTCTCCTAAGGCATCATGCAAAGGCATCCCTTGTTTCAGGGGTCTATGTTTAGCAGTTGGAGGTTACATGCTAGGAGAAGTTCAAAAACCTCCCACCAAGTGTCATTAACCCTAGATTCGTGGCATGCGTGTCACATCCTCGATGCTATCGAACACTGCAAAGCTCATTCCTCACATCAATCTTATAGATCTAACATCCCACATCACATCTAGGAGCATTCGACACATTCAACTCAGCTGTTTTGGGGTAAGCCCATTTCCCATGCTTTGTGTTGCATTTCTGTCGCTTTTTGTGTATTGGCTTGCGTGAGTGTTGTTTTCTTGATTTATTTGAGCATCTTCTGTCGCTAACATATATTCTATCTTGTCATAATTCTATTTCAATTTTCATTGCTATCTCACTGTTGTCGCATGCATGAAACTATTTTGCACGAACACTTACCCAACTGGAAAACGACCTCACCCACATGCATGTTGATCTGTTTGCTCAATATCCCATTCATGTTTTGCATGCATTGTTTATCACTTCTGATATCACTTAGTGTCGCCATGCATTTCATCGACTTACTTGCTTTCAGTTGCCCGTCGGCGAGTCAGGCCAACCTTGGCCCGGTCTCTGCCTTCACCAAGGCTGCATTGCACAATCTAGAGAAGGAAGGCCCACCTTCCTCTCCAGATTATTGCATTCTAGCCTAGCACTAGCCTCCTGGACTAAATTGCTCATTTCAGGAGGTCAGTGGCTTCTTGGCCCAAAATTTTGCGCAAATCTATCCCTGAGCCAACAATCTTTCCCAGCTAGAATCACCCATTCCGCAATCCCAGCAGCCAACTGCCCAACTGGATTGCACATTTTGTAGATCCAATAGCAAGTCCAGCCTCCTATTCAGTCTAGACTGTGTTTTTCATAGTCCTGGTAGCCAGTCACTCAGCCTCCCAGTGAAATTTGCACAATCTTTTTCATAAGTTCCCCAGGTATGTGATGTGTCCTTCCACGTATTTGCTTTTTTTTCACTGACATATTTCTTGCCATGCATGCTGCTTGTTTCTAGATATTTTAGGTGTTCATCTGTCTCAATAGATTCCAAGAGAATAGGATCTTAGGACACTGATGGTATGGCAACTAGAGCAGCAGCTGAGTAGGTCTCCCCTGGGTTGTCGATCTATGAAGATACAAAGCTATATCTAGACAAGGACATCAAACTGAAGTGGCAAGAGGTGAATGAAACATTCAAAGGTAATTTTGGGGAAGACCTTGAAGACCTTCAAGTGTACGTGAAGATTCATAAGTCTGGCTTGTATCAGATTGCTTGCAGATACCCCGCGTTCCCATTCGTGGACATGATTCACTCGATCGTCTCTCACACTCACCCTGAGACAATGACCTTGAGAAGTGTCAGTGGGAAGAAGCTTGCAACCTTCTGGGCATGAGATTACAATGAAATGTATTAGATGGATGAGCCCATTACTATCATGACCCCTTCGTTCAACTTGCCCAACAACAGAGGCCACTCCAGAGATATTATGAAGGATTTGGTAAAGGAGCCAGCTTGTTTCAAGATGACCCATAATCGGATCTATAAGATGAAGATATTGAGGAGGGAATAGAAATACTTGGTCATATTCGCATGTCGACTGAGTGGTTAGGCGAGCACTTAGACCTTCCCTCAGAGTTGGGTGGTCACGCTGGACCAACTGGCTAGAGAAGGAAGACCGCGAAAATGGTCCAACATACTGGCTCATCAGCTGAAGGAGAAAGCCATGAAGGCTCGACAGTCACCCGAAGGCATGCATGCAGAGATTTACATGTTCACCTACATTGTAGATGCAATTTATGCCCGACATGAGTTACTGGGGTTAGAGTGGGCATGGTCACTGGCAGAGACTTTTGTGAGGACATATTTCAAGCTATTCTCTTAGTGCAGCTTCAGAGGAGTGATCAAACGGTTGTCCGACCATCTTGTCACCCCAGTGTATAGGTTGATATTCGAATAGGATCCACCTCGCATGTCAGAAGAAGCGATGCAGGAATTGTTAGGCATTGCATATTGGTATGCCTCACCAGATGGCATGGTCATCCGAGTGTTTAGTGTGGAGAAGCCTCCGCATGTTCTGGAAAAGTTTGATTTGGACATGCTTGTCATGCAGGAAGTATCGTATCATGTCTCAGCAGGATTAACGGCTAGGATACAACGGAAGAAGAAGGCACCTTGGCCCACTCTTCCATTGCGGATTGGGTTATACGAGATCTAGAGCGTCAAGCAAGTGGATGTCGAAGCTAAACAAATGAGGAAGTACCCATTCAACCTCCGAAGCTTCAACCCGTATGACCCACATTGCATTGTAAAGGATCACTACATGAGATTTCAATTCAATTGGATCCATGGGGCATTTCATTGGGCCGAGGAAGACTCATGGGGGTATTGTTACCATTACTCCATATGAAATGAATAGGTCAGTTTCGTCATAGAATGGTTAGCACGACAGCATGAAGCAGCACCACGGAGAACACCAGCAGTAGTAGCAACAACACAGGCATCAGAGCCAAGCATACCCATGCATGAAAAAGGGAAGAGAAATATTGCCGACCACATGGAGGAGGAACAAAGCTGCAAGTTTCGAGTAGATCCACTTGTAGAACAAGAATCTATGGCTATTCAACAGAGGAGGCAATAGTGCGACAAGCGAATTGCGCGAAGGTAAAGGGATAACAAGAGAATGAAAGAAGTAGAGAGGGAATTGCATGAGGTGAGGGAGAAACTCCGGAAAGAACAAGAGTTGCACCAACATCAGAAGGAAGCATAGTAGAAATAGATTCAGCAGGGGGCACATCACGTGTAGACAGACGAAGCAGTGCCCATACAAGTAGTTGATTTTTCTGAACAGTTGGCATCAAGCGAATAGGGTGAACATTTATAGGGGCAAGACTTTGCTCATGAGATAGAACAGGCTCTTGAACAGTTGGATGCAGACATGGAGCAGCTGAAGTTGGAACATCACACTGACCTCATGCCTCACCAAAGAGAGGTCAACTCACCTGCTTCAATGCACCCAGACAGTGAGAAAGTCTCAAATGACCAAGGAGTCACTAAGATCCTTGGTGATCAACTAGAAGTAGAGATGCACAACATATCCTTTGATGAATCTCATCACAGAGTTGTGCAGTCTCATAGAGTACCAACTTAGGAAGACCAAACATCCCCTGCACAATTTGAAGAGCAAGTGGTCATAACTAGTGTCCACAAGCATCCAGCTACATTGGCCGCTGGAACTAGAGTGTATGCCGAAGCCACTAGATCCAGTTTTCGCTTCCTCGTAGCCGAGAATGAGTGAATGGTGAAGGAACTATATGTGGCCAAGCAGGGAGGAGACTTGGTGAGAATGTGTTCCCGAGCTAAACTGAAGAAGGAAATACTAGATGAAGTATTGTCCTTGCACACAGTCATGCGAGCATTGTACTCCAAGTTTGGTATCGTACATCAAGCAGTCTTTCATCTTCACAGATGGCAGCATCGATGTGTGAGAAGAGATCACATCTTGAATAATATTTTTTCCGAAAATATTCATAAATTAACAAGTTATGGATCACAGAAGCTTGAATTCAAGCATACATGTTGCTATTGACAATAGGTAGGCACGGACGATGAAGTACAAGGGAGTGTTGGAAATAATACTGAGAGGGGGGGTGAATCAGTATTATCAGATCAATAAAACTTTTTCAATACTCACAAACATATACGCTACTTCAGTTAAGTGAACCAGCGTGTACACGCTACTGTGTCTAAAGCAACCAGCGTATAACCAGAAATCTTATGATTCAGTTAGTTTATCTTCAGTAAATGCATAAGGACATTATTAACCATATTAAAGGTAAATAGATGCAGTATAATAGAATAGATCATCACACAAAAGCCACACACATGAACACCATGATATAAGGTGGAAACCCAATGTGGGTGAAGACCACCTACTGCAAGTCGTCTCTATCTTTCTTTAATGAGAAACTTCAGTTTACAATCTTTTGTACTGGTGCAGCCTTATACCAGTACGCAGGCTACAACCTGCAGAAGGCTACAACCTTCTCTCGTTTTCCAAACTCTCTTGGAAGGGAGCTCCAACCCCCTTTGCTCTTGTACTAGCTAAGATACTAGTACGTAGGTGCAACCCTACAATCTTCTTTCCTTCAGGTACCACTTTTCATCAATTTTCAGACTGGATACTCCTGAAGCACAACACTACAACCTGAAGACCACGATTCATTCACAAATCATTGAAGCACAAAACAACCAATACTCGCATCATCAATCTTTGAATCACTGAAACACTGAAACCCTGTCAACACCCAGTCACAGAACACAGAGTAGACTACAGAACCTCTGCAATAATAGTCAGACCCAACTGCAACCTCAAAAATTAAGCTTCAAAAGATATACGCTACTTCAATGAAACCAACCCGCGTATACACGCGCTTTTACCAAAGACAACCTGCGTACAGATCTAAAAATAATTTCTCATAACTTGCAGTTGTACCAGACATCAGTCATACTTCAGAACATAACATTGCGTCAGTATGCAGATCTAAAAATATGCGTAATCAACCATATACCGATAGTTAATTTCAAACCATTTGATCTTGATCTATCCTTAGATCTAGTCTTCCATCAACCGGTGTGATCTCTCCTTAGCTTAGATCAAGCAACCCAGAACCTGCATAAGAGATCTCTTTCTTTATCAGATATTCAAGACTTTTTCAGTGCTATCTCCTAATGATCTTTCTTCTCCTTATATAGCCTTAGGCCCTTCACAATACCACGGTCCAAAACCATAGTAACATAATACCATCAACTTCAAAACTCGGGATCAAAACGACTGTCGAGATACCTTGGTCCAAAAACATAGGCTCAAGTACCGAGGACTAACTACCACGGACCAAAGGGAAGCTTCTCGACATGTACGCTCTTTTCTGTTCATGAAACTGCGTGTATACGCGACTTCGTATATAGCGAGCCTGTGTATCCGCGACTTAGTATATACCGTACCTGCGTGTATACGCAACTTGGGCTTAATGAACCTGCGTATATGAAATTTCTCTTCATTCTTGTAGTCTGGACTGATATCTGTCATCAAAGAGAGTTGCCATCAAGGAAAACACCTGTACCATAGCGCCACACCTGTGCCAAAATGCCAACAATCTCCCCCTTTGGACTTGATGGCAACCCCAAGATCCTTAGAATCATTCTCCCCCTTTGTCATCAAGGGCAAAGGGTTGTGCTCCCCCTGAGAATATGCTGATATCTCTACTCTGCTGTGCTGAACATGCTCCCCCTAACTGTAGGCAAGATCTGCAAAAGATGATCTTCAAAAAGAACCAAGACTTATACATCATAAAGGACCTTCCTATCACCAAAAGACTCAATACATACATCCATACTCCCAACCAAGAGGGGATACATCAGAAATTTACATATAACAACCAATTACATTACATCATTCATCCCAGGCATAGTGGGGAAACCAACATAGGCCGTTACATGACCTTGACATCATAAAAGAGATATCACAAAAGAGATATCACAAAAGAGATAGATGAAAAATCTAGACCAAGACTTATGAAAGTCACCAACAGAATCTGATAATCATCCTTTTTTGATCAGCAACCAAGATTTCCTTTTGTGCTCCTTCTCCTGAAACCAACAACAGTTGTGAACTAGAACCAATAACATCTAAATGCCAACAATGCTTTAATAGACTTTAGGCTGCTCCCCCTGAAACCGTGCTTGCTGCTCCCCCTGAAACTGTGCCTGAAGGACTCTGTCATACCCATCTCAGACCTTCTCCAACCAGAATCTGCCCTTGCTGTCCAGAACTCCATATACGCGACTTAACCTGCATAAATCAGCGTATGTACGCGGATATCCCTTACACAACTCGCGTATACCAACTTTTCTTTAGAATAGACAAGCTTCAATAGCAGGATGAAGCATCAACTACTCCCAGCTTTTGTCTGAGATATTCAAAAGTCTCCCTGGGCAGTGGTTTTGTGAGAATATCAGCAACTTGTTCTTTAGAAGAAACATACTCCAAATTGACCTTTTGTTCAAGCACTTGTTCCCAGAGGAAGTGATACTTGATTGGTATGTGCTTGGTCTTCGAATGCATGACTGGATTCTTTGAAATGCTGATTGCACTTGTATTATCACATAAGATAGAGACTGGTGGAGTGCAAGTGATTTGAAAATCCTGCAAGGTCTGCATCATCCAAAGAAGTTGTGTGCAACAAGATGCCGCAGCCACATATTCTGCTTCAGCTGTAGATAAAGCAATCGAACTCTGTTTCTTGCTGAACCAAGATACTAATCTGGAACCCATGAAGAAAGCACCACCACTTGTGTTTTTCCTGTCATCCACACTTCCGGCCCAATCTGCATCTGTGTAAGCATGGAGAGTGAGATCTGTATCTCTAGGATACCATAAGCCATAGTTTTGACTCCCTTGAAGATACTTGAAGATTCTTTTGACTGCCTGAAGATGAGTTTCCTTTGGGTTGGCTTGAAATCTTCCAACAATTCCTACTGCATGCATAATATCTGGTCGGGTACCTGTCAAATAAAGCAAACTCCCAATCATGGATCTATAAGTTGGTTGGTGAACTGCTGCTGATTCATCATTTGCACTGAGGCTGCATCCTGTAACCATGGGGGTACAAACTGGCTTTGAATCTTCCATGCCATACTTCTTCAAGATCTGCTTGAGGTACTTGGTTTGAGACAAGAAAATACCTCCTTCATTTTGTTGGATTTGCAATCCAAGGAAGTATGTCAATTCTCCAAGTAATGACGTTTCGAATTCTTTCTGCATAACCAAGGAAACGTTTTGACTCATAGCCTCTTCATTGCTTCCAAAGATAATATCATCTACATACACAACAAGTATTAGCAATTTGTTATTTTCAACTTTCATATAGAGATTGCTATCTGCTGATCCTTTTGAAAAACCTTGTTGGTGAAGATATTTTTCCAAACGATAGTACCAAGCCCTTGGAGCTTGTTTGAGACCATAGAGAGCCTTTTTCAATCTGCATACAAGGTTTGGATCATTCCCAAGAATGAAACCATCTAGCTGCTCAATATATACTTCTTCTTCTAAGTCTCCATTCAGAAAGGCTGATTTCACGTCCATTTGAAATACCTTGAAGTTTTGAAAGCTTGAGAGAGCAAGGAACATTCGGATGGCCTCAAGTCTTGCAACAGGAGCAAAGGTCTCTTCAAAATCTATTCCTTCTTGTTGCGCATACCCTTTACAAACAAGTCCGGCCTTGTTTCTAATTACTTCTCCATTTTCATTCAATTTATTTTTGAAGACCCATTTTGTCCCTATGACATTCTTATCTTTTGGTCTAGGAACCAATTCCCAAGTGTTGTTCTTTTCGATCTGCTCAAGTTCTTCATCCATTTCTTTGACCCAACATTCATCTTTGCATGCCTCCTTCACATTTTGTGGTTCAGTGGAAGAGAGTAATGCCAAATAGCTTGAAGCTTCTGCAATTGTTCTTCTTGTTTGTACTCCTGCTTCTTTCTGCCCCACAATCTGAGATTCTGGATGATTCTTCTGAACATATCTGGATGGAGTCTTTTCTTCTATTCTTGTCTGCTCCTCTGGTTCTTCTTGAGGTTCTTCTTCTTCTTGAGGTTCTTCTTCATCATTCTGTCTTTGAGGGTAGCCTTCATCTTCTTCAATGTCTTCATGATGAACTTGCCTAGGAATGTATACCTTCTCATCAACCACAACATCAATGCTGTCAACAATTCTGCCAAGTCTTTTATTGTAGCACTTGTATGCTTTGCTATGTGGAGAATAACCAAGAAGAATGCCTTCATCTGCTCTTGGTTCAAGTTTGCCAAGTTGCTCATCAGTATTCTTAATATAACATTTGCTCCCAAAGATTTTGAAGTGCTTCACCGAAGGAGTCTTACCACACCAGAGCTCATGAGGAGTTTGAGTGTTGTTTACTCGAACATTTGTTTTGTTGAGAATAATAACTGCAGCATGTGCAGCTTCACCCCAGAAAGTTGTGGGAGTACCTGATTCATCAAGCATAGCACGAGCCATTTGTTGGACTGTTCTATTCATTCTTTCCACAACTCCATTTTGCTGAGGAGTTCTAGCTGTAGAGAATTCTCTTCTTATCCCATGTTCTTCAGAGAAATCGAAAAATTCATTCGAGGTAAACTCCCCACCTCTGTCAGATCTGAGGCACTTAATTTTGTGTCCTGATTCATTTTCAGCCAAGGCTTTGAAGGATTTGAATTTTTCGAATGCTTCATATTTGTGCTTCATAAGTCCTAACCAGACAAACCTGGAGAAATCATCAATGAATAATATCAAATATTCTTCTCCTCGAGGTGTTCTTTTTCTGAATGGACCACATGTATCTGTATGTACTAGCTCAAGAGGCATGCTAGCTGATCCTTCCTTCTCAGGAAAATTAGTTCTGGTTTTCTTTCCAAACTGACATGATTTGCATATGGTGTTGTCTGGAATTTTGATATCTGGGAGGTCACGAACTACCTAATATTTGCATGCTTTCCTTATTTGTGGAAAGCTTAGATGCCCCAATCTCCTATGCCATAGCCAGTGTTCATCATTCTTGCTCAAATAGCATTGTTGTTGTCTTTCTTCAAATATGTATAGATTATTTGGAGTCCTTTTTCCTTTGATCACTGTTTCACCTGTATCAAGATCACGAACACAACATCCATTTGATCTAAATATTACCTCTGTTCCTTGATCGCACATCTGACTGACACTCAGAAGATTATGCTTCAATCCATCAACATACAAAACATTTCCAGCTTTGACCTTCTCTTTCAACGGAGCGACGCCTTTTCCTTTTATGGCTGCAGAGATATCGTTTCCAAAGGAAACTTTCTTTCCCTTTTCTAATGCGGTATATGATTCAAGTTTTTCTTTGTCCCCTGTCATATGCTTCGAACATCTGCTGTCAATGTACCATAGACTTTCTTGACCTTCTGCATAAAAGGCTATCCCACACCTTTCTGGTTGTGGTTCCTTTATTCTCCATGTTCTGACATTTGAGGTTTGTTCCTTCTGAGTTGTCTTCCAGAACCTGCTCCTGCATTCAGAGTCTTCATGACCAAAGTTATTACAAATAGAGCATTCAACTTCATTTTCAAGAACCGAAAAGTTGTTATAAGTCCTTTTCATGGTTCCAATCAAACTTCTTTGCTTTTGAGCTTCGCTAGTCATGATTGTCTTGTAGGAAACACATTGAGCTGCTTTGTGACTGAAGTTATGGCAAGAAAAACATTGGCCATTAAAGAAATTTCTGCGATAATCAGATCTATCATCCAACCGATTGTAGCTTCTATTGACATCCATTCTTGGGGCAAATTGGGTAGATTTTACCTGTGGCTGATTGTAGCTTCTGTTTGTCCTTAAGGCAGCTTGTCCCCGAATTTCTTGATAGTCTTTATTTGTTCTTGAGGTAAACTGTCCCTGATTCACCTGATGACTTTTATTTGGTCTTTGCTCGCTCCTCCTTGCTGCATCAAGATAACTTTTAGAGGTAGAAGCTTGAGATGTTTCTCCATTATATCCCAGACCTGTCTTGATTAGAGGAGAACGCTGAACATTGATAATCTCATCCAAGGTTTCAGATCCTTTAACAAATTTAAGATTAATCGCTTTTGTTTTCTCAATCTCCTTTGTAAGACAAACAATCTCACATTCCAATTTTTCAAGATGTTTTTCCTTTTCTGCCAGTTGACATTGTAGAGAATCAATAATAGCACTTTTCTCTTCTAAGCAAACTTTGAGATTATTCATTTCTTCATAAAAGCCTTCTACATCTATAGCATCCATGTAGTCATCATCTTCAAAAGCCATTAAAAGTTTATATCTATAACCCTGTTCATCTTCGTTACTATTTGAAAGACCATCACTATCTTCATGAGTGTAATAGCTTTTCTTCTTTTCATTCTGTTTCTTGTTCCATTTAACAGGTTCCTTTCCCTTGTCATTCTTATCTTTGTGAGAACATTTGGCAACATAATGACCTACTCTTCCACAAGCAAAGCATTTAAAAGGTAACTTACCTCTGAACCTTCCAGAACCCCTTTGAAGATTTCTGACAAAATTTGATTCTTCTTCTTCATCTTCTGGCACGTGACTTGCTTCATAATAATCTTCTTTGCCTGAAGCCTTGAATGCAGCTTCTCTTCTGTCTGATGGACCTCCTTTTCTCATTTCATAAGCAGTTAGAATTCCGTGAAGCTGAGACATAGTAAGAATTCGTAGATTTTCTTTTTCTTCTATTGCAGACACTTTAGATTCAAATTTGGGAGACAATGATCTTAGAACCTTTTCAACCACAATAGCCTCTTTTATTTCTTCACCCAAGTTTTTCATGCAATTAACAATCTCATCTACCCTAAGGAAATAGTTAGCCACACTTTCATCATTATACATTCTGAGAGTCTCATACTTAATCCTGAGAGTTTGAAGTTTAGCACGCTTTACCTGTTCGTCTCCTTCATAGCTCGTGACAATTTTGTCCCATATTTCTTTTGCAGATTTATAGTGCATTACCTTCATGAATTCCGATTGGGATATACATCCTAATAGAGTACTGACTGCTTTCGCATTTGTTTCATACTTCTTTTTCTCGGCTGAATCTGTAGGAGTAGCTGAAGGAAAAGTGTAGCCTGTCTCTACGATGTCCCAAACTTCTGTACTAAGAGATTGAAGATAGGCAGTAACTCTTACCTTCCAATAATTGAAGTTTGTCCCATCAAAAACCGGTGGCTTGATTGATGCTTCTCTCTCGTAGTTGCTCATGATGAACGATCTACCTTGAAGCGATCAAGCTTCTCTGAAGGACTTGGCTCTGATACCAATTGTTGGAAATAATACTGAGAGGGGGGGTGAATCAGTATTATCAGATCAATAAAACTTTTTCAATACTCACAAACATATACGCTACTTCAGTTAAGTGAACCAGCGTGTACACGCTACTGTGTCTAAAGCAACCAGCGTATAACCAGAAATCTTATGATTCAGTTAGTTTATCTTCAGTAAATGCATCAGGACATTATTAACCATATTAATGGTAAACAGATGTAGTATAACAGAACAGATCATCACACAAAAGCCACACACATGAACACCATGATATAAGGTGGAAACCCAATGTGGGTGAAAACCACTTGCTGCAAGTCGTCTCTATCTTTCTTTAATAAGAAAATTCATTTTACAATCTTTTGTACTGGTGCAGCCTTATACCAGTACGCAGGCTACAACCTACAGAAGGCTACAACCTTCTCTCGTTTTCCAAACTCTCTTGGAAGGGAGCTCCAACCCCCTTTGCTCTTGTACTAGCTAAGATACTAGTACGTAGGTGCAGCCCTACAATCTTCTTTCCTTCAAGTACCACTTTTCATCAATTTTCAGACTGGATACTCCTGAAGCACAACATTACAACCTGAAGACCACGATTCATTCACAAATCATTGAAGCACAAAACAACCAATACTAGCATCATCAATCTTTGAATCACTGAAACACTGAAACCCTGTCAACACCCAGTCACAGAACACAGAGCAGACTACAGAACCTCTGCAATAACAGTCAGAACCAACTGCAACCTCAAAAATTAAGCTTCAAAAGATATACGCTACTTCAATGAAACCAACCCGCGTATACGCGTGCTTTTACCAAAGACAACCTGCGTACAGATCTAAAAATAATTTTTCATAACTTGCAGCTGTACCAGACATCAGTCATACTTCAGAACATAACATTGCGTCAGTATGGAGATCTAAAAATATGCGTAATCAACCATATACCGATAGTTAATTTCAAACCATTTTATCCCGATCTATCCTTAGATCTAGTCTTCCATCAACCGGTGTGATCTCTCCTTAGCTTAGATCAAGCAACCCAGAACCTGCATAAGAGATCTCTTTCTTTATCAGATATTCAAGACTTTTTCAGTGCTATCTCCTAATGATCTTTCTTCTCCTTATATAGCCTTAGGCCCTTCACAATACCACGGTCCAAAACCATAGAAACATAATACCATCAACTTCAAAACTCGGGATCAACACGACTGTCGAGATACCTTGGTCCAAAAACATAGGCTCAAGTACCGAGGACTAACTACCATGGACCAAAGGGAAGCTTCTCGACATGTACGCTCTTTTCTGTTCATGAAACTGCGTGTATACGCGACTTCATATATAGCGAGCCTGCGTATCCGCGACTTAGTATATACCATACCTGCATGCATACGCAACTTGGGCTTAATGAACTTGCGTATATGAAATTTCTCTTCATTCTTGTAGTCTGGACTGATATCTGTCATCAAAGAGAGTTGCCATCAAGGACAACACCTATACCGTAGTGCCACACCTGTGCCAAAATGCCAACAGGGAGCCCCACTTCATTTTCCCAAGATGATGAGGGCTAATGTGGTTGAGCTGCAAGCACGTATCCAGAGTCAGATCTGGAACTATGAGGACCTACTGCAACTCATCACTGGCATACAGGCTTCCCATGCATGAGTATTCAAGAGCATGGAGGTTGTGGTGCACACACATGTGATTCCATCACTTGGGACTCCCACCTAAGCGAAGACCAAGAAGCAGGTTCAACAGGAGCTTTACTCGTACTTCCACAAGTTGATGTGTCTCGCCACTAGTCAAGACTTTCTTATCAGTGTAGACATCATGTGAATGTATGTTGCTAGTCTGACCACATTAAGGACAATGATGCACATACTTTCAGATGAGTTGGACAGAGGAGCCCAAGCAGTGTAACCGGATGCCATGGAGGCAAGGTTCAGGTTCAAGACATATGTCACAGGGGAACACACGGGCAATATTAGAGACTACCAATCTTGGCACCAATATTTATTGTTGATCAGCATGAGAATGTCGAGAAGTTGGATTTCTATAGTTGTCTAAGTTAGAGTGGCGTCTATTTTGGCTTGTTCAAGCCATTGTTCACATGGGTACATGTGCATTGTAATGTTGAGTCATGTCAAGTGCAAGTCAGGTGTCAAGAGTGATTGTAATAGTCATAGGGTAGGTGAAGAGTCATGAGGGTAGTTGAACAATCACAAAGGGGAATGTCAAGGGTCACCCCAACCTTTGCTATGAATAGTCCCTCATAACTCATTATATAGGCTTTAGGTCAGCCAAGCTTCTACTAAGACTATCTTGAAGAAGGTTTGGACAATATTGTAATGCGCCTTGGCTTCTCCACTGTTATAGCTCCAAATCTCACTCTTATGGTTTGTGATGCTGCACTCATGGCCTAGGGAAACCCCTCCTTCCAGACCTGGTCCTAAAATTTAAAAAACAGTGTTTTATTCCCTATACGCGACATTGCCCTGAGTTAAACGCGTGTACACGCGGGTCTATATATACCCAACCCGCGTGTATGTATTAAAACACTTAAAAAAATAAATAATTCCTCATTTTCGAGCGGAGATCGCGGGTTTTAATTGCTGATCACCTGTTAGTGCCCGTGGCCCAACTGTTCCCAACCAACTCCTAACTAAAAAACTACTTTGGAGATGGTATAAAAAGACATCAAAGGGAAGGCCTAAGGGAGAAAAGAAGAGAAAAATTATTATGCTGAGATTTTCCCCATAGACCAGGTCTGAAGTCCTTGGTGCCTTCTGCACTTCCCCCATTTTTCATAGGAAACCCTTGTTTCCATGTGTATTGGTGATCATTCATCCTTTATATCACCATTGAGTAAGACTTGGAAGGAGCTCTTGTTGGAGGCTTGAGGCTGGAACGAATCTGGGAGGAAGCTTTGCTTGGAGCCTGCTGAAGGTGTTTCAGGTAAAATCTTTCTGTTATATGTACTTTACTTGCCTTTATATAAAGAAACACGTCTTGGTTCCTGAAACAATCTTTCTTTATGCTTATGAGATTCTTGTCTTGAATTCTTATGCAAGTAGTTACTTAAAGATTTTTATAACTAACTTTATAGCATGAAGATGGTTTTCATATAAGTATTTGTCCATGTACTGTTGTGTTCTTTGATTTGTTTGTTTTACAGGTAAAAGAAGAAGAAGGGAACTCCAAGAAGGGTTTGGACCCCAAAGGCCTTCTCGAACATAGGACCTTAGGTACGTACCCTAAACATTAGAATTTGCTTATAGTAAAGATAATGGCTGTGTGTGTGTTTCTTTGAATAAGCAATTTTCAGTCTGGTAGAGTCTCAACCCAAAGGACCCTAGGGGTACTTTCCCCTCAACCAGAATTGGCGACTCTGCTGGGGAACAACACTCTTGTTGTTCCTAGTTTGGGTAGTCTTCAAGCCAATCAAGACTCAGCCTCTCTGTTTGCTGGCTCTGATTGTCTGATCTGTTCTTGAACTCTAAGCTTTTCCAATTTTTCAGTCTGTTTTTTTTTTTTTTTTTCTTGAAAATCCCAGATACGTTGTTTTTCTAGATTACAGAAGCGTATATACGCAAGTTGTACTAAGTTAACCCACGTATACGCAGGTTTCCTCAGTTACAGTCGTGTGTACACGCACTCTGCACATCACTGCAGGCGCGTATATTATCTAATTTTCAAGATTTATAAATTTTCTTTTTGCTGAATGTTTGTTTGGTAGTTTGGGTTAGTTTGAAGCAGTCATTTTCCAGTAATAGTCCTCTGTTTAACAGGGGGCATCTTGTTCTGAACTCTTTCTAGTTATAAGGAGTATCAATCTTGTTTTTGTTGATTGCAAGCGTCATTGTTTTTGACACACAAGATTTCTAGTTAAGAGTCTTGGCTGCTCTGTTTTGGCAGAGTAGGAAGATTGGATTCAATCTTTGTGTTCATTTTGTTTTGGTGACCTTTTGTTTGCTTAACGAAACCATTTTTGTGACCATTTTCTCCTTCGTTTCGGGAAAGTTGTTTGTTACCATTTTCTTGAAACTTGTCTTTTGATCTTTTGGACTTTCATTGCTGCTTTTGATTGTCATGAGCGATTTCAAACGCATTTATTTTTGCTGGGTTTTCATCATTTGAAAGGTGTCAATTCACAAAAGTGTTTGGTTGCCTATTCATCAATCATTAGTGTCATTATTTTTGAGAGCATTCTTTGAAAAAAAAGACTTCTTGGCTTCATTGGAAGAAAATCTTTTGAAAGTTTTGAGTTTTGCTTTCTTAAACTTGCTTTTCATTTGATTTCCTTTTTTGCGAAGTGAAAGTGCTTTGTGTTTATCTTCGAACTTGTTTTTATTGTTTGGACGAAATGATTGGTAACACATCATCTTCTATCTAAGCATCTTAGTGGCAAGACAAATTTGATAAAGCAGCGACTTTCCTTCTTTTTTTTAGAGTAGTCTTTAAATCTTGCATCCACATATAGTTCTTGCATTAGGATAGATTTGCATCTCTTTTTAGGCATATATAGTTTTGTTAGTTTTTGTGAGTGTGGAGTCTGAAAAGAAAAGGAAAATTTGTTTATATTAGAAGTACCTCTGAACCTCATAGAAATTTCTCTTCATCGAAAACAAAAGTGCATGTGCATGTAGCTAAGTTTTATTAATTTCTTTTGCGTCCATAAAAACACCACAAGTTTCATCTCCATTACCCTGTGACTTAAAGAACAGCCTAATAAAATCAAGCACTAATTAAAATCCACTAGAACTTTTTGTTTTAGTCAGTTACACCAACCAGTTTAGGATTTTAGGGCCTTGGATTAGGCGAGTGGAGAGTTAACTCTCCAAGGCCACATAAAATGTCAAACATAAGAGTCTGATTAACGAGAGAAAATCCAATAGCGTTAGGAAGACCAGGAAAGCTCTGGATCTGGGAGTTAAGCACGAGGGTCTGTGAAGACAGGGAAGAGAGATACCCCCTCTCCTACTTGTCTAAACTTACCTCACGACTGTTTCGCCTGGCTTCTGCGACGAGTTGGTACCCATAGTTGCCTCTCCTAGGGATCTACACATGTGGCTGCGGAGGGGAATCCCGTGGCACCTGAGGTTGACGTTGTATCACTCTCGACAGTACTACTGGAGGGCACCCTTGCGAAGCTTGGGGGCTTGCACCGGCGCAGGCTGTTGTTAGGAGGTCAGCGTAACTTCCTCTGATACCTTCGCTGATAGGACTGGGCCCTCATCATCCTAGACTATCTTCGGAAGGCCCCTTGATTCACTTTCTCGTATTTTGGTGTCCGGTCCTAATCACCCGGAGCGGAAATACTTGGAAGTTATTTGACTGGCTGTATCTTTAGGGACTTTATAGTGTGTGCTATGTGCTCCTAGTTGGCCTAGCTTTCAATTTTTTGAGTCTTTAGTTAGATCATAACAAAAAATTCAAAGTGGCTGACCGATCTCCAAGACGGTCTCGAAGACTTCGTGGTCTTTCGCCGCCAAGTTTAGAGCCTTCTCCGAGAAGGCGCAGAGGGAGTACCACCGGTGGGGTTCGTCCTACGCCGGTTGACGCATCGGAGATTGATCCTCCTAGCGGAGGCATTATTTCCCAAGCAAGGCCTGGTACTTCTGAACAAGAGAGGGATAATCCAGTCCTTTCTCGAGTTCTTTTTCAAGTGGAGAATAACGTAGAGGTAGAAGAATTCTCAGAGTCGTTAGGGGCTCCGAATTCTTCCCTACCATTTAGTCATCCAGACATATTGCAATACGTTGGGACTCCGTCACATAGACCATCAAGTCTAGGTTACGCTACGCGCTTACCATTCATGACCACTACTGGAAGCATGGCTTCTACGAGTGCTGCGACTATGCAAACCCCTACATCGGTGCAAGGGGGAGGAACCATTTCCATCCCCTCCACTTCCTTGTTTGGATCTTTTGCGAGCACATCTCTACTTGGGTCTACCTCCATTCCGTCCACGAGTGGAAATGCCCAAACCAATGCTTTTAGTACTGGACTCTTCTCTTTTGGCACCCAATCACAGGGTATTCCATCGGTTCTGTTTAGTGCCGCTATGTCCATGATGGGCGGATCGACTTCATTCCAAGGTTTTCCTTTCGAAAGTGGTCATATACCACATTCCAACCCTACGGTAGGATCCATGCCTTTTTCTTCTATAGGACAAAGCAGCAATCCTTTCCAAGGTTGGAATAACCCTAGGGTTAGTAGTGCGGGAACTGGGAATCCGTTTATCGACCAACAAGGGAATAGGCCATACACCACGGTTTGTTCGTTTCAAAGTATTCCTCCCCTTGCTTCGGCGTGGAATCTATATCAGGGGTTATCAAATCCTTACCATTCTTTAGGAGGAAAATTTGCGGGTTATGGAGGTTATACGGAAGGAGTTCGTCAAACTCTGAATTTTGCTGGACCACAAGGCTTGCCTTTTGGTTCAGCCGGTTCCATTGGTCACTTCGGGCAGCCTGGTGCCTCCCAAATTCTAGGACAATCTTTTCAGAGCTTTGGGAGTTCTACCCAACCCGGGTGGAATCCCCTAGGTCCTCCTAGGCTTCCGTTTCTGGCAACGTTAAACTTGCCAGATCTCACAAAGTTAACAAATGACCCAATCAGGTATAATCCGGCCTGGCCTCCGGTCCCAACCAAACTCCCTTCGGACATTCCAAAATTCGAAGGGAAGAGTGGTGAGGACCCGGACGACCACGTAACCACATTCCATCTGTGGTGCTCATCCAACTCCCTCATCGAGGATTCGATTAGGTTGAGACTCTTTCAGCGCACCTTGACTGGTAATGCGGCCAAGTGGTATATAGAGTTGCCAGGGGGCATCTTTACATCGTTCGCCGACTTAGCCAATATTTTCTTAAATCACTTTCAGTTGCTTGTCCGCTATGATGCCGGAACTGAACTTCTGGCCACCTTTCGTCAGGATAAGGCTACTCACATTTCCGATCACATTCAGGAATGGAGACGGAGAAAGAGGCTCATTAAAGCCGAAATTCCCCCGGAATACCGTCTCGAGTGGTTTTTGAAGTCTTTACAACCCGAGATCTCCAAGGATATCTCCATGTCTAGGGTCTATTCTGAGGAGCAAGCCATTTTTAGGGCCCAGCAATTGGAATTGATCTACTCTCAGTCTGGGATCCTACAAAAGTACCTGCCAGATGCTCCTGGATCTAAGGTTGATTTAGCTAAGCCGAAGCCAGGTCCGCACGTAGACGGTATCGTTGGGTCAGTAGACACATCTACAGTGAACTTGTTGAATCAATTGCAGCAGTTGTCTTTGCAAACTGCTTCTAACAACCAAGTCACAATGTCTAATCCTCCCACTTCCCAAACTTCTTCAATTAATGCTGTCCAATCCGATAACCCCAAAGGAAATCAAAATTCCAATGGGAAGAAGAAAGGACGTGGTAAGAAGAAGAACTCGGATGGGAAGCCCGATGCAAATAAATCCGGTAACAACGCTGGTGGTGGTGGAAATGAGTCGAGAAAGAAAGTCAAGTTTCCTTGCAAGTTATGCAGTGGAGACCATCTAACTCATCTCTGCCCTAGGATTGAAGACGCTCAGCGCTTGTTAGGACAGCAAGGGACTTCTAGTTCGCAAGCTGTGTTAACTAACCCGTTTCCCCAAGGGCAGCAACTTCTTGCTGGCGCGAGTTTGAATCCTGGGACCTCCTCAGGGGGAAACCAGGAAGGGGACAAGTCATCAAATGTTTTCATGATGGGTGCTCACGCTAATGTGGCCACACGGTCACGCGATTATGGTGAAGGTGAAAATTCTAAGGGTAAATCAGTTCCCGAAACTAACAACCCACTTCATATTGAGCGACCTTCTGTTGAGACTATACCTCGGATGCCGAAAGGTTCCGCTAAACGCGCGACTATTAACCCTAATATTAGGGAAGCCCAGAATTACTCCATTGTGGAGGATCTAGCTCAGAGTCCATGTGCTATGTCCGTGTTAGAAGTTCTCCAGTCATGTCCTGCTCAACGAAGTGCCTTGCTATCGGCAATGGGGGCAGTGGATCCAAGTAATTCCTTAGCTCTCACTTTTGATATGAGTAATGTCAAAAAGAGACTTCCTCATCACATGGCTTTCCAGACAAAGTCTACCTACCAGAAAACGAATATTTTTCAGACAGTTGTAGATGAGGGAGCTTCGACATGTGTCATGTCTATGTCATGCTGGAAGGCCATTGGATCACCGTCGGTTGTTCCTTCACCTACCCTATTGACAGCATTTGATGGTCACTCTCATAGGCCATACGGGATTATCCCGGCCTTTCCTATATGTGTTGGAGGAAAGGTCGTTAATATTGAAGTAGAGGTCATAGACGCTAACCTAGACTATAATCTCCTCTTAGGAAGGAACTGGGTATACGAGATGGATGCCGTGGTTTCGACTCTGTTTCGTGTCATTTGCTTTCCTCATGAGGGGAAAATCGTTAAGGTTGACCAATTGGACTATTGTCCAGTTGATCCTCAAGCAAACTCTGACTCTACTATTCCTTTAGTGGGTAACCCCCGTCCGCCTACTGAGAGTCTAGGAGTCGGGATGTACTCTTCATTGATGGGTACGTTTAATCTTCCCCCTCCTACAGCTGGTATAGATACAATTTCATCCTCCAGGGATCCTTTACGGAGGGAGTTTGTCCAAACTCCTTATTCTTCGAATCCTGGAACCTTAGCTTCATCTGCGACCACATCAGGTGACGACAAGGTGGGTGGAATAGAATCTCTTATATCTACAGTGGAACCTAGATGCGAATCTATCGATAACTCTGTAGATAACCATTCTACTATTTCCTTTGGGAAAGAAATAGATGGAGATGTGGCTCATTTTCGAACCCTTGATTCCACCTTTGCATCGGATTGCTCGGATATTGTTTTTCCATCGGATGAAGTGATATTCGAAGCAATGACAGCCGTAGATCGACCTTTGGAAGATTTACATCGTCGGTTACACTTTTATGCCCCTGTGCGTGAAGTCGAATCTCGGTCCTCTAGTTCGACTAGTGATGTTTGTACAGTCCCTTTGGCTCCAACACATTCATTTGCCGAAGAGAGTATATTGATTGGTTCGATCGTCGTACCTATAAACATCCCTAGGAGTCAGTGGGCGGAGCCTCCTGACGGGCTCTACCCAAAGAAGTACTTTGCTTAGTCTTGGCCAGGCAATGGCTTCTTTGTACTTTATGTATATATTTATACATATATCGTCGAGCGTTTTCTGATATCAGTGCTTTTTGGTCTGCTGTGGCAGGTACTGATGGATGATTTAGTCGATTTTGGGTTCGCCGATGGTGCTAGTCGACACACCCGGAATCTTGCTTCCGCAGCTTGGGTACTTTATTATCCAACTGGTCAATTGATGGTATCGAGAGGCGTGTGTATCGGTTCTGCTTCAAACAATATGGCCGAGTATACAGCTGTTATCAATTTATTATCCGAGGCAATCTCTTATGGGATCGACTTGTTGGTAGTATATCTTGATTCTCAATTGATAGTGTCTCAATTAAATAACATTTATCGGGTTAGGTATCCTTTATTATATCGCCAATATTTAAGGGTGAGGTTGTTGCAAAGATCATTTGTTTACATTAATTATTTGCACATTCCAAAATCTCAAAATTGGTTAGCTGATTCTATCGGTAATCAAGCATTAGACTGGCATATCAATCATTCATCATCATAAAATCATACATCAAAAAGTCAAACTGTATATATATATATATATATATATATATATATATATATATATATATATATATATCATAAAACGCCTCGAGTGTACATATGTGTGTCCAAAAATATACAAAATTGAGACTCAAATGCCCATAATCATGTCAGGCATATCTAACGCCTCGGCTCGGGATGAGTGTCTAAGTATGTCACTATAGCGTGGGCCATGTGCCGAAAGATGCGAACCCAGTCATGTGGCATGCCAACCACGTGACGCTGCATATCCGGAGGAAGGTCCTCTATCTCGGCCATCGATACTCGGCAGCTCAGTCTCGCCAAGTGTCGTTGGACGTTGTTCAGGGTCTGTTCCGTATCTGCAGCCGCCTCTTCGGCTCCTCGGCCACGCCGTCCATGCCACGGGAATCCATCTGGTCGTACAGGCCCAATGTCTGGAACATGATCATCATATTAGTCATTTGAATCTCATCAAAAAATATTTTTCAAAATTCATCATTATATTTGAAAAAATCCAAAAAAATCATAAAATAATAAAAAATTCTTACCGATCTCGCCCCATGCTGCATCCGGTGGTAACACTAGGTCAGGATCTCCTCGGAAATCCAGCCCAGCATAGGGGTAGTCATCCACGGCGATGATCTGTTGCTCCCACCAAGCAAAGAAGTCATCGTCAAATGCATTCCTTGGGACTTCCCCACCCCCCAGACGTTTCATCAAGTCAGCCCACCGGCCCATGCGTGGATCACGTGGACTACTGATGGCAACTGCTACCCTGGGGCGGAGTGCGGGAACCTTCTCGAAGAAGAAAGTGCACAAGATGGTTCCGAACCCAAAGTTCTTGGTCTGTCCCCTCCTGATAGAAGTGAGTTGTTCCTTCATATTGGAAAGACGAGGAGTACACCAGTCAAACACAGTAGTGAGACAGTCCACTGCTACGCTCATGTTTACTTGTGATGCCTGATGTAGTGAGGATGATCCGTTCACTCGAGCTATGGTGAACAAGATTATCCTGAGTGCCAAACTCTCCACATGTGGGATAGAAATCTGGCTCCCGACCTTCCAGTGACCTGGGCAGTAAAGCTGTACATCGTCATCTACACTCAGGCTATTTCGTGTCCTGCCCCGGGAATGTACTACGGTACTACCTCTCCCCTTCGGGAAAGGCCCGTGATAAAATATATGTCTTCCACTTCTACCCTGAGTGGCATCTGATCAATCACAAATGCTTCCTCATCAACATCCCAATAATCAATGAGCCTCTCGAGCAGACGCGTGTTTGCTTTCATATTTGGCAATTTGAAGAATTTTAGCAACCCGAATCCCCGTAGGGCATCTAATGCCTCATCATTGTTCATAACTTCATTATCCACGGCTGAGTGCTCTCTTTCACGCCATGTGATAGTCATCCTGGAAGAAAAAATCATTTTCATCGGTTAGTTTTGTTTATAAAATTAGTTCGCTGCGCACTCGCAGGTTCATATATACACAGTCGCGTGTAGGGCCGTCATATACATGAGTTCAATATTGCCAACCCGCGTGTACGCCGCGAAAGAATTTTTTGCAAAAATCCAACGGTAAAACATCAACTAAAATTCCTAAAAACTATCACAATTAATTGCAAGACAAGTTTGAGGCTTACCTGGAAGTTTTTGGCAAGTTTGAACGGTTGAATTGATCACAGGGAAGTTTGCTCCTTTTGCTCCACAATTTTTGCTCTCCAAGTCAAACGGTGAAAATGGTAAGTCAAAAATGCCTTTTATAAGTTTTGAAAATGCAAAATTTTTTCAAAATTTTATTTTGTTTGGCCTCATGTGACTTTTAACTTGGGAGCTTGGAATACCGAGTTTGGTTTGTTTTCAGGACATTTTGGACATTTTTCGACAGTTTGAGACGGTTCCATGACCGCTGACCCGTCATGGCAGGTATCGTGTTTTCACTGGCATATAGGTTAGGGACACCATTTTTCCATTGCATTATGCATACTAGCCTCCATATGATCGATACATCTGCCATAGGGTCCACCCCTTCGTGTTATGGTTCGTAAGCCATTTTCACTCGCCGATTCTTTAAATCATGACACGATGGTAGAGCCATCCCTTTACATGGGCATCGTAGTTAGCACCTCACTGACATTTGTTGCCCATGCTGCTTCGTTTTGAGTAGGCGCGGGAGTCCTCTGTAGTCCTGCCATGACTTATGCATTGAAGACTCATTCCTCTTTGCTTCTTCGCTTCGTTCTGGCCTTATACCCTAGAGGCTCCTATGTGTGTTGAGTTGTACTTCTGCATTGCATGTTGACCATTTGCACCTTTTGGCCTAGAGCCGGCTTCACTTGGAATCGTGTTTAAGCCAACTTTTGACCATGACGTCTGCAAAATCAACCTTGCATACCTTTGACTTCTGCAGCTTGACATACCTTGATCCGTGGAAGGAACATACCTCTGAGTGTCACTGACCAGTTTTCACCTCCCTGCATTGAGCATAGGAACGTTCCTTCCCCAGGAACTAGATCATCTGTTTCACCGACACTCGTTCTTTCCACTGTACCATAGCATTCTTTTATTCTTTTTCCGGCTTAACAGAAAAAGACAAAAAAATTAAATATTCCAAAAAAGAGCGGGAACAGGGACATTATTTCCATTTATTATTGGCAGCTAGAGTCAGTCGTGTCGCCCTTGAACAAAGCACTCAAAACAAAGTCTCCTCTGCATGGGTGGGATTTAGTTTGACTTAGGTATGCCATAACCTTGTTATTGAGTCAGTTCTCCCCCGATTCGTTATCTCTTCCAATCATATGGAGGGTTCGTTCGTGCCTCCTGCATGGCGAACTTATACAGAGTCATCATATGCTGCCACATAGTCACATTGAGTCGTGCTTTTGTTCAAGGGAAGTTAGCCTGAGTCGGCCTCTCTGCGGTGTCTCTTGACTCATTTTCAGTCGGCCATCCCTGGTTTTTAGTATCATGTCTATCATCACATCAGTTATATTGGTCCTTTACTCATGCCGGTTTGAGAAGGTCCCCATTGACTTCTTGCTGGCGGGTCTTGTCCTTATCGACGATGACACCTTGCTCTGAGGACAGGCCTAGAGCCGCACCCTAGCCCTACTTTCATTATTGATAGGTCACCTTGTGCTCAGCATCGATCAGTATCATGGCTCTTTGACTGAGTGGTTTCCCTTGTGTTCGACATCAGCATACATTATCACACATTGGGATTCGTGCAGTACCTTGGTTTCCATTTGACCCTATTGGTGGATACCTCGCCTCTATGTCATCTTTCATTATTGGTTGGTTCAGAGGGTTTCTGCCATGCGCTAGCCACATCTTGTGTATGCTAGAAACGTACTTCGGTTGGGTTACTACATCTTTTTCATCCGATTCCTTCCACATTATTGGCCTACGGTTTACACTCACGCTAGATTGATGGAGGATGCCTTAATGCCTTCCTTCTAGCGGATCTTTCCCTATCGACTCCGACTCATTGCTCTGGGGCAAAGATCTAGAGTCCATTTGGCAGTACCTTGGGGTTTGCAGTCATTAGTGGCAGATTCCTCGCTATCGACAGTGGGAAACCATCATTGTCTCCTGATCGATAGATTCTTACAGGTGTTCGACTCCAGCTCATCTATTCACACTTGTTAGATTGTACTGGGTACTTTGACGCTCATTATCATTATCGGTGAGTAGTCTCGCGTTTGTTAACGGTATACATCAATGACCGGTAATCAAACGATTTCTCACCTGGTCGACTTCAGATCATTTATTCCCATGGTGTAGAAATGTACCACGGCGGTCGGTGAAGACCTCAGGTTGTATCAGCATTCATTGGTTCACTTGACAGTTGCTCCTGTTGCTGCTAGTTGATACCACTCCACCTTATATGTTGCAGTCAGTCACGGCGACATTCTATATGCTGGCACCTGAGTTTGCAGTGTAGTACCATCCTATTCCATCATGTTCAGTTGGTACCTTTTGGGATCAGTCTTTGATATCAGTGATTCGTTGCATCTTTTAGCATCATTGACAGTCTTATATGTGATATTCAGACATGTACTTGCTCCTTATGATCAGATGATCCATTATGTATATTCCAGTCATTTATACTTGTATACTTAGTGGATCCGCTTGTACTTGATATGCGGACATGCTTTACCTTTTCTGAGCATGGGTATGCCCGCCTCAGACAGTGTTTCTTTCTGATCTCCTTTTGGTGGCTTGGCAGGCTGAATTCTGGTGAAGTCCTCCTCGGTTTTTCGACAAAACTTCCTTTCCATGTTCTTACATAATATATTTTGGCCATCATGTTCCCCTTCTGACCTCATACATTAGGGGGCATCTGTTATAGCTCCAAATCTCACTCTTATGGTTTGTGATGCTGCACTCATGGCCTAGGGCAACCCCTCCTTCCAGACCTGGTCCTAAAATTTAAAAAACAGTGTTTTATTCCCTATACGCGACATTGCCCTGAGTTAAACGCGTGTACACGCAGGTCTGTATATACCCAACCTGCGTGTATGTATTAAAACACTTAAAAAAATAAATAATTCCTCATTTTCGGGCGGAGATCGCGGGTTTTACCTGCTGATCACCTGTTAGTGCCCGTGGCCCAACTGTTCCCAACCAACTCCTAACTAAAAAACTACTTTGGAGATGGTATAAAAAGACATCAAAGGGAAGGCCTAAGGGAGAAAAGAAGAGCAAGATTATTATTCTAAGATTTTCCCCATAGACCAGGTCTGAAGTCCTTGGTGCCTTCTGCACTTCCCCCATTTTGCATAGGAAACCCTTGTTTCCATGTGTATTGGTGATCATTCATCCTTTATATCACCATTGAGTAAGACTTGGAAGGAGCTCTTGTTGGAGCTCTTGTTGGAGGCTTGAGGCTGGAATGAATCCGGGAGGAAGCTTTGCTTGGAGCCTGCTGAAGGTGTTTCAGGTGAAATCTTTCCGTTATATGTACTTTACTTGCCTTTATATAAAGAAACACGTCTTGGTTCCCGAAACAATCTTTCTTTATGCTTATGAGATTCTTGTCTTGAATTCTTATGCAAGTAGTTACTTAAAGATTTTTATAACTAACTTTATAGCATGAAGATGGTTTTCATATAAGTATTTGTCCATGTACTGTTGTGTTCTTTGATTTGTTTGTTTTATAGGTCAAAGAAGAAGAAGGGAACTACAAGAAGGGTTTGGACCCCAAAGGCCTACTCGAACGTAGGACCTTAGGTACGTACCCTAAACATTAGAATTTTCTTATAGTAAAGATAATGGCTGTGTGTGTGTTTCTTTGAATAAGCAATTTTCAGTCTAGTAGAGTCTCAACCCAAAGGACCCTAGGGGTACTTTCCCCTCAACCATCCACTGCATAGAGCTAGTATATCTCTTTGGGGGAGCAGGTAGATGTGGTTGTAACATTCCACTGTTGGGGCTAGTAGGTTTACATGGTGTATTGTATGATTGTGACTTACACTTCTTTAATAATAAGAGCCAACACATTTTCATGCATATGTTGTTACTGGAGTTGGATTGTTCCAGTTGCCTTAATGATATATGTTGTTTAACTTACATACTTGTATATGAACTTATTTGTATGAAATTATATGAATCTTGTTGTTAATGTGTTGCATATGTTGTTAATGTTGTCACCGTCTGTGTCGACTGCTCTGTCGGACATCAGATAGACCTTTCTCATGAACCTTGCTATATCAACCGTCACACTCATCTCGAACTGATCCATGAGTGTTTTTCATGTTATCTTACCTTGTTGTTGTGACTGTTGCATCCGAGTGGACTGCTCCACTAGAAGTTGTGCATGTCCTTTATGTGGTGTGTTCCTAGCCAAGTTGGGATGGGTCCCTTTCAACCTGGAACTCACCTTCACCTTACTCTCCCTTTGAAGTGGTGGAACCTCTCATACACATTCCATGACTCTTTGCATCAGTCACACCATTGCTACTGACAGAATTATCTTACTTTCCTCTATGCGACATCGCGGTCAAGGCATTACCTTACGACCCATTGCTGGGACTCCTACACCAAACGGTCTGAGGTCTAATTGGGACTTCTTACTAGGGATATCCCCTTTACATGTTGGTAGGTCTAGCACCGTCAACAAGGTGTGAAGCACATAATACTAGAATGTAACAAAATATTGGAAACAGAATTTGAAATGAAAGAATTGGGACTCATGCATTATTACTTGGGCTTGGAAGTTTGGCAAAAACCCAATGAGATATATATTGGTCAAGGGAAGTACATAATAAATATGTTACAAAATATTATTATGATGGATTCCAAGCCTATGACTACTCCCATGATCACTAATCTCAAGAAGTTGAGAAGCTCCAACTCTTGTCTCGTCGATTCTACAAGCTATCATAAGTTGGTGTGTTCTTTATTTTTCTTGGTAAATATGAGAATCAATATATGTTTTGATGCAAATATTATTTGTCAATTTCAATTGGGGCCTCGTCATGACCAATGGATAACTGCTAGAAAAATCTTGAGATAGTTATGTGCTACAATTCATCCTTGCTTTAAGTATGATGGAAAATAAGTTAAGTTAACAGGTTTTACCGATTTCAATTGGGGTGGGAGTAAGACTGGTTGAAGAAGCACTGCTGATGGTTTTTTTAGTTTTAGATCTACAATGATTTCATCGATGAGTAGAAAAAAATATCTTGTTGTGTTAAATAGTGTTGAAAAAAAATATGTTGTTGCATGTGAAGTAGGAAAATAAGTTGTTTGGTTAAGAAAAATATTTTTAGATTTGTTTGGAAAGTGTTATGAACCTATTTTACCCCATAGGGTCAGTGTTCTTTAGTCCTCATGGTTGTTTAACGTTTTTGAGGCTTTAGACCTTCTTTTCTCCAGTCATAATTTCCAGTCACATGAATGGAGGCCTATGAGAGAAACTGGAGTCTCCCAGTTGCTCCCAACCCTTCCTTTTGCATGCGACTATGGCCATTTTCAGTCTTTTCTATGCCTGTGACTAGGGATGTATTTTAAAGTGTCTTAGTCCCTAGGAGACTAGTTCGACTCTTCATGTATTCGATTTGGACGAGACTTATCACTTAGAAGTTTCCATGACTTCTTGTCATCCTAAGCATCTACATTCATCCTCTTGGGACCTCTCTTATTCCTATTTATACTAGACCATTTGAGAGGGTCAATCTCGATTTTAGGGAGAGCCATATTCTTGGTGGGCTAGAGATCGTGGGTCTTTGCTACTATCTTGCTACTAGAGAGAGAGTTAGTGAGGTTCGTGTTTCTTGAGCGTTCCTCTTCATGCTCATCTCCTTGTTATGGTGGGGAGACTCTACCCGATTGTGGAGAGGAAGCTTTAAGGTGAAGCTATATGATTGTAATATTATTATTTCATGATTAATAGAAACGTATGATCCTTCCCTGTATCTATTTGAATTCAACGTTTTTTATAGTTGTATTTATGATATTTTGATCTAACGATCTTCCGAGGAAGATCACTTTTTGTCTCTATTTGTTTATGGTTTCGTGGAGGGATCAAGATCAGGTGCAAACAAGGTAGATCACTTGAGTGGAGTGCGAGAATCTACATCAGACCCAAAATCCTTCCCTAATCTGCGAGGAGGCTAGGTGCACACATATTTATTTTTAGTATATAGAACCAACTTCCTGATGCATGTTTGATCATTTGGGTTAGGACTCTATTGGTCTTTCCTTTTGTTGTCTGGTGTATTGATTTGGACATGAGATCACAGATAAATAACTCCTTGCATGCAAATTTAGATGCAACAGAAAGCCTCTAGATCCTATAGTGATAAATTATGATAATCATCAAGATGTCTAAAGATTTTGTATTTCATGCCAAGATGAAGCATACCAACAACAAGTATCACTATATTATGAGTTTGGTACAAGATGTGGTCATGAAGCTACAATATATCCTAACACATGAATAGGTAGTTGATGTGTTGACGAAATCTCTTCTGAATAAGAAGTTTGAATATTTTATAAGCATGCTTGAATTGGTTGATGTTACCAATTTATTTGATAGGGAGATATGAATCATCTTGTGGAAACAAGATGTTTGGGAGGACATCTAGCTGGCATATGTGTTGATATCTAGATCTCGATGTAGGGAGGGTGGCATCGGTCATGGAGCTCTAACCTAGGATGCACACCTGCATCCTTGGTTTGGTGATAAAGATTAAAATCCTGATGGTATCTAGAAAGGCTAAAGCTTGAGTTCACCTTAGACCCACCCGATTAGAGTATCCTAGTTAGGTGTCTAATTTGTAGCATTGTGTGTGCTAGAATTCTTCATAGTTCATATCACTTTGAGATATTCCATGTACCTTTATATGTATCTAATTATGAATACCTCCCTAGTTAAGAGGGAGTGTTGAAAAATGTAACTAGTGTTGGTCTTCATAATTGTACTTGCCAAAATAATTTTTATTATTAAAGAAAATGACTTATTAAAGCATTGGTTTCATGCTTGGGTCAATGTTTTCTAGGTCAAAGCCTCCATTGAAGACTTCTAGGTTTTGTATTGAGTAAATAGAGTCTTCTTAGGCTTTTGTATTATTTAAAAGGATTATTTTTGAGTCAAAAAGGTTATTTGTCACCTCAAAACCAAGCTGACCTTGTCCCCACGAAGTCGACCTACATTAGGGAAATTAAACCCAATAGAAAGGCTATATACAGAGAGGCATCTCGGCCTATTTGGTAAACTCACTCATCAAGTTTGATCTCCAAGAAAGAGAAGCAAAAAAGAGAGTGAAGTAGATGGAGAAGAAAGAAAGAAGTTGGGAAGACCTAAAATGAGTTCTTGGGCTATCTATCTATTATAGACATATTTGGGCACTGCAACCCCAATCACATATGTCCATAAACCAAGGGCTTCTGAACCCCTAAAAGTGTTGTTTCATACCCTAAAGGAACAAGGTCAGCTAATTACATCATCTCCCAAAAGTTATCCATGAAAAGCTACTCAGGACTAGTCAAAACAGGACCATACAGACTGCTCCATGCATATGGTGTGATGCATCTCACCTATTACACACAGGGGGTGCAATGCATACTGGAAAGTCCTTTTGTAGGGTGTTATGAGCTAGAGCAGACAAATGGCAGAAGCAGTGTGCTAGGTGGAATCCCAGAGAATCTTCTAGAAATTGCTCATATGACACTTGCTTCTCTGAATTCGCCCAGGGATGAGTAAGAGATCTGAAATCTCTGAGTGGAACCAAGAACTATCTGTGAAATGACACTAATCAAAATCCCAAAAGCTGACTCACTCTCTTGTAAACATCTATATATGGATCCCTCATCTAAGAGATACAGAGGCTGGAATTTTGTAATTTGCAAGGAAGCGTTGTTGGTTTCTCTTTGAAGACATTGTTGGGTGATCTTGCTTTGTATGAGGTGAAGAGGGCTTTCATGTTGGGAGGATGATGCTGGATCAGATAGCCTGGTTGTAATCCTCTCTTCTACTACTTCTATCAATAAAGCTATTTGAGTTTTCCTCCATATGCTTGTATATCTCTGAATCTTGTTTGTGTATGCATTTATATGGTTAATGTACATCTGATCCTACATTATTTATGGTTATAGATCTCTATGCTTTGATGGTATTTTGCTGCCTTGGCTCTACAGGTGTTCTTTGAAGCGGGACAAGTGAGGAAGGAGTGGCAAAAGCTCTATCAAAGGAGAGAGGAAACAAGCAAGGAGACTAGCGAAAGACTGAGGTTGGTGCTCTCTGCTTCTCTCTCATCTATCTCTCATAAAGGAAAACACAAGTAACTTTAATCTATTTGTTTCTAAGATAGCCATCCATCTTGGTGGGACTAGCAGCTCTGAATAGACACTAGTTTTCCCGATAACAAAATGGCAACTCCGTTGGGGAGAAAATAGTTTGTTTTTTTCATTACTGTTGTTTTCTTTATAAACCACAGATGGAGCCTGAAGTTAAGCCAACTATCCTTCGAACTGCTTTTGCTATGAAACTGCAAAGTAGATCAACGCTGCTTCAGTCAATCTCCGGATTGGTTTATGGACTGAACATCTAGCTTGCAAACATCCTAAGTGCCCTGGTGGTAGCTCAAATAACCTCATTAAATCAGCCCCTATACTTTGTGTTTCCTGAAAATCATTAGCTTAGCCTAAATCCCTTAACTTAGCTGCAAACTGTGAGCAAAAACCAAGCTCAGTTTCATCCCCGGACCATCGCATTTTCTCTTCTTGGTAGTCTAGATGCATCGCACCTCCCGTGTGTTGTAGGTGAGATGCATCCTTGTTTCTCCGTGTTACAGGTGCAATGATCAGATGAGACTATCTCTGCCTCCAGATTTTGTTTTTTTCTTCATTGTCTTCAGCTTTATTTGGTAGTTTTTCTATCTGTTATTAGTATGTCTCTATTGAAACCATCTTCCTTTGCATTATTCAGCCTCCATCGATAAAGAATTGTGTTTTTTTTTTTTTAATGTATTTTTCGTCATTTACAGTTATCTTGTGAAAATAGTAGCTAAATCGAACTGTCTTATTTTGATTTGAAAGTCTCGCAAGTGTCGTTTTCAGTCAAGAAAAAGAGTATTACAAAGAATTCCTCTTTTAGACAGTTGATTTTGATTTGAATCATTAGTATTTCAAGTGTCGAATGCAATTTTAAATTCGAAATCCCAAAGTGTCATCTTGGCTTTACTTTCGTTTTTTTGAAAAGAAAATTGTTAGTACTGTCGCTTTGAAAGAGGATAGTTCAGATCTATACTTTGTTTTCTTTTTGTCATTTTCACATAAAGGAAACTGAAAAAAAACAATACATGCATGTGCATTTGCATTAAGACTGCATGCTGAAGTTGCTTTAGGAAAAGTGCATGTAGTGTGTGCTCTCTGCTCTATGTTGAAAGAATTTCATTTCTCTTTCCTTAGTAGCTAGGATTTTCATTGCAAAAAGAAAATAAATGACTGTTTATCATCTTAGATTGCATATTTAGGAATTGTATATCTACATCACGTGGTTAACCTTAAAGGAAAACTTCTTAAGAAAGTTAAACTATAAAATAAACCTCAATGAACATAAAAATGCTTTGGAACCTAATGCACAACATTTAGAAGTCTAGGCTAGAGACGTATTCCAGCGTCGTAAAGCCTGGTAACTATCACTTTCATCGTAGGTTTGGTGATTCCTCCTCTTTGAGACGACAAGTGCCAGTACGGACTTGTGCTCCCACGCACCATCGAGTATATATTGGGAGACCACAATAGGCTACATCCTTTATCTTTAGGAAGCCGTGTTTGCCGCCCTATCGATTGCAATGCACTGAACACAGCATTCGGGAAGATTTACTACTGTACCGTAAAAAGTATTATGCAGTTTTATGATTGGTTTGGTAATCCCTCTATCTAGATTTCCAGAGTAGTTACTTTCATTCCTCTTTAGACTCCTTAAAAGAAAAGGTCCATCTGAGCACTTGTCACTTCAAGCTCATTAAAAATCGAAGGTGACTAGAGTTATCTTTAGCTTTTTCTTGACTCTTAAAAATTGAAAAATCAAGTTGTGTCAAAGCGTCATAAAATTTATTTTAATTAGGATAATGTCATTGTTCCCTTGGGGGAAATCCTAGTCCCTTCTCCTCTTGGGGGGATGTTGGTGCTCCACACATGGTCACATTGTCCCTTATAGGACTCACAATTGGTCTGCCCGTATGGCGTTTCTCGACCTCTGTTGTTCAAAACACCGCAATTCCTCATCAATCAAATCAACAACCAAATGATATTGAAGTTTCTCCCCCACCTTCTACTTCGTTTGTTTCTCCCTCTCCTTCTTCCTCTTCACTTGGTGAAGCTAGTAACATTAAAAACCAAGTAACTGAGAAGAAGAAGAAAGGGAAGGAGAAGAAGAAGAAGAAGCCAACGGTGAAAGGGGGAAACCATGCATCGTCTGGCGAAAATCTACACACTGCACAATCCAAACCTAAATCCCCATGTGTCATTTTCAAGGGAGACCACTATCATCGAGATTGTCCCTGCATCCCATGGATCTTGAGGGACTGGTCTCTCCGCTTGCACAATCTGGTGTCTTCAACCACCGACGATCATGTTGAAAGCACACCGTCAACTAGTGAAAAAGAAGTCAATGGACAAAAAGGAAGATCCAAATTTCCTTGTAGACTATGCGAAGGCAATCATGGCCTCCACCATTGTCCCTTCTTAGACAAAGCTAAAAGAGTCTTGGATAACTGTCCTGCATCACCGCAGCGACTTCCTCTTGGATACAAGAAACTCTTGCGAATTCCATCGCTAGTTGAAAATCCGACTGACACACCATTTTTGTCGGTTGAAGCACCTATCATTGAAGATAGAACCTCTGAGTCCACACCAGACCAAAGTCAACAGGTCGAGATGACAGTCAACCTAATCTTGTCTTCAGAGGACCCACCTTCAAATGATACTATCACTAAAGAGAATAAGAATGACACCGCTCAAATTCTTTTCATAAACACAGACTCTGATGAACATGGGGGAAATCTACCCATTCCTTTACCGCAGGAAGGAATTTTGTCAAAGATGTATCCGACCGTTTATTCAGTCCCACCTCCAAGAAATCTAGTCGTTTCCTTCGATTGGAATCTTCTAGGCAGACACCGCCTACCATCTAATGTACCATTCCGAGTCATAGTACAAGCCTAAAGAATGATCATGGTTGGTACTATTATAGATGAAGGGGCTTCTGTGAGTATTCTTCCCTCAACTGCTTGGAAAGCGCTTGGTTCACCATCGCTTCTGCCTAAGATTCAAAATCTGCCAGGGTTCAACAAAGGAACTAGTCGACCGTTAGGGATCCTTCCAAATTTGCCTATAACTTTGAGAGGGAAAACTGTTTATCTGAACGTGATGGTAGTCCAAGGACCTCTAGATTACAATCTACTCCTTGGGCGTGACTACATTTATAGTATGGGAGCTATCGTTTCCTCACTCTTCCGAGTGATGTGTTTTCCACATGAAGGTAGAGTGGTCCACCTAGTTGACCAGCTTTCATTCCCTGGTTCAAACACAACTATTAGTCAAATGCCATCCCTAACTAGTCTTTTTGAACAAGGAATGTCTAATCAATCTCCAGTCCATCCACCTAATGATTGCGAGTGATTCGGTGATCGTGATTGAAAACCAAGAGGCATGCGCCCTGGTCTGCTTCAGCAGGAAAACCCCAGATATAAGATAGGTTTCTGTGTAGGAATATGACTAGTCTGATACCCCTGTCCATTTAGGAAAATGGATTTGGACTGGAAAAATATTCCCCCATCAAAGGTTATGTGATTGGGACTGACAACAGTCACCTTTTTCCATTTCGATGGACATTGCCAAGGAAGGTTTTATCTGCAATGCGGATGGAACAATCTCGCTAATGCGAGAACTTCCATATGGTGACTTGGAAACTCTACTTTATAGCTGGGGGCATGCAAACCTTTTTGTACGCAAGTGAAAAGTGTCCAGCGTAACTCTAACCCCGTATTTTTACTAACTTCAACTACTTAAGTTAGGTGATTGGTCTGATCCACCATTCACCTTTGCCAGGACCAACGGAAATGGCAAAGCAAAGGAGATTGTTTCTCACCGAGAGACTATCCTACCTAACCTTAGTAGTTCTTTAACCCTTAGGACAATAGTTGGTCGTTCCTAGCTTGTGTGCAAAAAGGCTCCGGAGCAAAGTTGCCCATGGGGCAAGCTCCCTAAAAAATGAACCTACTGATGAGACATCCTTATTATACGACTGGCATGAGCAGTTTTACACAAAGTTCAAGCTCGTTAAAAAATAAACCTCTCCATGAGCAGGTTTACGCGAAGTTCAAGCTCGTTAAAAGATAAACCTAACAATGAGCAAATGTTTCCATAGAGTTCAAACTCATTAAAAAATGAACCCCACCTCCAGTAAATAACCATTTTGATCGCATGACTATCAACTTTTAAACCTTGGTCATGTTCTTACCATCACCTCCACTCTTTTTTAGTTGATCATACGCCTCCATTTGATTGTTTACCATTTTGAGGAACAGTTGTGACAAGTGATTCTATTAGCCACCCTCTTTCCACTGCCATGATTGAAAAGTTCCAAACCTTACCTGGAACCAGTTGCTATCCGAAAACATCACTCGTTCCTCAAAAAACGAGTCTCCTTTAAGCGATTTTCATCTGACTCGTAAAATATGAAAATATTGCTGAGAAATTGGCCTCTCCAGCCCATTAAATCGACTGGAAGTGCCATCCCTCCTCTATATTTTAATCTTTTTGGACCTAAGGGATTATTACATAAAAAGATCGAGCGCTCATCTTGTTCGGCTCGTTAAAACTATAGAAAAGTCATCCCTTTCGTATTATTTTACAGTTTTTCAGACTTAAGGGATTACATTACGAAAAGTGACCACTGGAGTTTCCTTTTTGTCCCTTTTAGACTCTCTGAAATTGAAAAGGACCGATTTATCTTTGTCGTTAAACTCGTTAAAACAATAGCGACAAGGTTGTCCATGCAGACAAGAGCGAGTTTCACTGTCGCTAGGCTTGTTAAAACATAGCGACAGGTTTGCCTAAAGGGAAAATTATAGAACAAGCATACGTTATCCTCCTCAAGCTTGAGAAAAATAAAGAGGTACTGGTCAGCAATGACTGGGGAAAAAGGGAAGAAAACTTGAATAACTTCATTGGTAGCAGGTCGCTCTTGAACATGACACTTTCACTCCGTCACCATGATTGAGTCGGGTTGGGTTATTCCATTCACCGGTCATATCACCATTGGTCCACCGTACCATCCACCTTGGGGTTAACGCTACCAATCCATTTTAGTGTCGCCGATATGTTCAAGAGAAGTTGCTCAGAGAATTCACCAACCTAGCCAACGTCTCATCTGCTGCAATACCTTCACTCTCCATTTTTCATGACCGCCACCCTGAACCTTGTATCATCAGATCGTTTTCACCTCCACAAAATCATTTGCTCCGTTCCATGTCGTAGATGTGGGATTCATTAAGGCCATCCTACGACGGGTCACTTCTTGTCGACATCAGCTCATTATCCAAGAAGTTGACTTAGGGAAAACCCTTTCAGTACTTTGAAGCTTGCATGCCTCAATGTCAAGTTTCTCACTTCCGGTGATAGGTTTACATCAATGGTCTTCAACCGAAAGATTTTAAGTGGTGTTTGACATCAGCTCATGTATTCACACCACATAAATTGTATTGCAGTACCTTGAGGGTCATCATCATTATCGGTGATTCCTCTCATGCCTATTAACGACTTACATCATTGGCTGGTAATTAGGCGATGTCTTTCCATGTTCAACATTAGAACATATTTTCACATGGATCGATTTGTACTTCGGGCGAAGATTGAACGATTTTGAAGACCCCAGATCTAGTTTCATCCATCTGAGCTGTGATATATTCAGGAAAATAAAGACATCAAATGTACATCATTACTGCACAGATAATAATCCAAACTAAAGGATGATGGCTCTACCAGAATCATTAGTCTGCCACACAGATGATTGTCTATCTTATGTACATGAATATGAATTTATAAAGATGAGCATGGGAATGCCTGCCTTAGCTAGATCATGAAAATATTGTGAAGATAATGTATTGTATTGTATCTTATTACAGGTCACCTTCTAGCTCGAAAAACCTTGGATCCTCATTATAAAGCATTTCACCCGACATCAAAAGGATTTACGACCTCATGCTTTAGGGGGCAACTGTTATAGACATATTTGGGCACTGCAACCCCAATCACATATGTCCATAAACCAAGATCTTCTAAACCCCTAAAATTGTTTTTTCATACCCTAAAGGAACAAGGTCAGCTGATTACATCATCTCCCAGAAGTACTCCATGAAAAACTACTCAGAACTGGTCAAAATAGGACCATACAGACTACTCTATGCATAGGGTGCGATGTATCTCACCTATTACACACGGGGGGTGCGATGCATACTGGAAAGCCCTTCTGTAGGGTGCGATGAGCGAGAGCAGACAAATGGCAGAAGCAGTGTGCTAGGTGGAAACCCAAAGAATCTTCTAGAAACTGCTCATATGACACTTGCCTCTCTGAATTCACCTAGGGATGAGTGAGAGATTTGAAATCTCCAAGTGGAACCAAGAACTATTAGTGGAATGAAACTAATCAAAATCCAAGAAGCTGACTCACTCTCCTGTAAACATCTATATATGGATCCCTCATCCAAGAGATCCAGAGGCTGGAATTTTGTAATTTGCAAGGAAGTGCTGTTGGTTTCTCTTTGAAGACATTGTTGGGTGATCTTGCTTTGTATGAGGTGAAGAGGGCTTTCATGCTGGGAGGATGATGCTGGATCAGACAACCTAGTTGTAATCCTCTCTTCTACTACTTCTATCAATAAAGCTATTTCAGTTTTCCTCCATATGCTTGTATATCTATGAATCTTGTTTGTGTATGCATTTATATGGTTAATGTATATCTGATCCTACATTATTTATGGTTATAGATATCTATTCTTTGATGGTATTTTGATGCCTTGGCTCTACAGGTGTTCTTTGAAGCGGGACAAGTGAGGAAGGAGTGGCAAAAGCTCTATCAAAGGACAGTGGAAACAAGCAAAGAGACTAGAGAAAGACTGAGGTTGGTGCTCTCTGCTTCTCTCTCATCTATCTCTCATAAAGGAAAACACAAGTAACTTTAATCTGTTTGTTTCTAAGATAGCTACTCGTCTTAGTGGGACTAGCAGCTCTGAATAGACACTAGTGTTTGCGATAAAACTATCTCTCACACGTGCGAAGTTTCTAGGCAGTTGTTGTGGTTGAAATTTGGAATATATTGTAGATACAAAATTCTATAGTTGGGCATGGAAATTCTAGATTGTAGCTACTACTAGGAAGCTATCACTTGGATATTTTGACATGGATCATCTATTGGAATGAAGGGCTAACTTTGTGATTGGAAGAGGTCTTTTTCTATGTTTAAAGGGTCTTGGATTATCTCATCTTGAGTTGAATCTACTAGTGGAAGAGTTGGACTGGGTTTTCCCCTTGAAGGGGTTTTGCTCTGGATGAGTGCCTACATCTTGTGTCTCTTTTTCCTGTGGTCTTCATACACATATAATTTTGTAATTTCTTGATGAAAGATAAACTAATAAAGAAGTAAAAGAAACCATTATAATTCACAAGTAATTATCAAGAAATAGGAATCAAACCCTAATTCCTATAAGCATTGATTTCTTAACACTTTCTTTGCTTTTAGTTATATGTTTATTCCCGATCTCCTAATCCCCCTTCCAATTTGTCCTCTACATTTGAACCCCCATCTTCTCCAAATATCTAAAGATTATTTCTCAAGGCCACCATGAGGATATTTACATTACGATTTATATCAATGACTTGTTGTTCTAGCAGTGAAAACATCTCCTTTGCAGGATCGTGAAGATTATTCATAGATTTTTTGGTCATGATCAGGGATTTACGACTTTTGGCCTAACTGATCTAGATCCCTTGAAAATACCCACAATGTACCCAATAATACCTACTTTGATACCAATATGATCCATAAACTATCGTGGATATTCCATTGAATAGTTCGTCATAATAGATTTGATAACAATTATATTTAAAATATGAAATTCTAGACTATTACAATTTTGTTAGATTTATGGATTTGTAGATTTTATCATCAATAGTGCATGCATGTGAATTAAAATTATGTAGAAAATAGAGAATGGAAAAATAAAAACTTACACACACATTTGACACAAAATGTTCTCTTGAAAACCCTTTCGAGAGAAAAACCCAGTTGGAAGGTGAGACTACTCCGCTCTCTTTCTTTGAATGGAAATATGGTTACGAGTACAAAGAAGTAAGAACTATGTCCCATGGGTTGCTATAGTGCACAAATGCTCTTTTTTTGCTCTATATCTTATCCCTCTTGATTATTTTTTCTAGGCTATGGACAAATGCAGTCGAATGAATGGAACCCCTTTCCCTCTTAGTGGCTTGGTTACAACACAACCTGATAACCTACTAGTGGTTAGGTTTGACTACCTCAACTCTTAATCCGAGTTACAATATAGACTCTTCTAGAGTCTTTTACATCATAATCATGTGGCTAGCCCATTTTCCATGAATAATGGGGGCTGACATGACTTATGGTAGTGAAAACATGAAGGTCAACATTATGGTAGTGAAAACATGAAGGTCAACATTAGAGTGGCATAAATTTCACATACAGACACTATTTGACATGTTTCGTGTGCCATTGGAATGGTCTCTGTGTGTAGAATAGGTAATAAAAGTGCATCACTCAAGTGAAAACGTTTTGCCCCCCCAAAACCATCATTTCATGCCTCAAAACACATCCGAAAGGTTTCAAACCATGTTGTGCCAAACTATGTCCCATTAGTAAAAATGGTCCCATGAGCTGATTCCACCACTTTTTCCATCCTGAAAGCATCAACATGGATGAAAAACAATATAATGATCCAAACTGGATCATCTCTCTACCTCTGGTTTTTGTATCAGAGTCTTTGTTTAGTTGAATAAAATATTAGTAGATGTTTATGTTGGGGAAATTAATTGCTTTAAAAAAACAACTAATCACCTAAACAAAAATTATCAATCCAAGGAACGACTTTTTGTTTCAAGCCAGTCTGCAAAATATATGCAAGCAACTGCGAATAGCTAACACTGGTTCTACATGATTAGGTTCTACACTATCAAGCTCATTCGACAAGAAATACAATGTAAGACTGGAAAAACAGAACTAAATTTAAAAAGAAGTAAATGACAAGAAAATAATTATGCCAATCACACGGTTTGAATCAATACTACATTAAACCACACCTTGTGGAATTGGAAATTTAAGCTATTTCACCCAACATAATTCAAATGCTAATCTAGAGAAACAAATTAAAAGAAATCTAGAAATTGTTGGAAACAACAAATCTGGAAAATGCAGGAGCCAACAAATTACTTTTACAAAAAGGAAATTTACTTTAAGGAACAAAAATTGAAATTCAAAGAAATAAGCACACAACTAAACTACTTTAGATGTTCAAGGAAATACCTCATCCAAGATAGTGGGCCCAACTTCCCAAGAGTCAGTTCTACCTCGAAAAATATTTTAGATCAGATTACAAGTAGAAAATTATGAAATTCCACTAATAGCTCATTTCATTAAAAATTACAAATAGATACAATAGAACTCTAAGTTATGTCTCTAATTCAATAATTGGCCATCCCCCCTCTTTGATATTTCTTTTCATTTAAATACATAGAGAGCAAAGGGAAATTAAAACTAAATTGATTACAAAATTATTTCCATTACAATTCTAGATTGTCCACAACAAATTGATCAACAAGATCATATCTAAAAGATCTCTTGATCATGATTCAGCTGGAACAAGTTGAATCTGGTATTGCAATAGGGAGAATGTCGAAAATGACCATGACAACAAATCAGAGAAAATCACCTTTAGAGAAACTTGAATTTCTCTCAATCCAGACTGAATTTTGGAAAACTACTCATGGGAAAACCAACTTGGTCCATTTGGCACAAAACTCGTGTCTCGGATTTTCAAGATTCATCTTCATTTTCCTAAAAGGGCCAACACAAAATTGTCACTTTTTTATCCCAACGAATTTTTGAGTTGGAATATTTGATTATGAGTTGAATATCAAATTTGCAATCTAGAAGAGATCTTGGAGGCTAAAATCGTGAGTGATGTTATAACAAATTCATTAATAAATCATCAATGACAAAATCATGCATAACAATCATCAATTTATTAAAAATAAAGGAGAACAAGTATTACTTATCCACAAGTGAACAAATAATTATGAAATGGAATTATATGATACATTTTGATAAATGATGTGATAAAGAATGATAGAACTGGATGAAATATATGTCAATAAGTGATAAAAATAATGACAAATTAGTGGCCTCACAACTTAAGACATTATTGTCTCTTTTTTTTAACATTCTAAAATTTTCTTAGTGTTTCATTTATTACTTTTTATGCATCTATGCTTACCTCTTGAACACTGTTATTATGAAGTTACTAGTTATGGTGTTTGCAAGCTATGGATATTCGTGTTATGGTTCCTTTGCAGCTTGGGGGTAGTTTATGGCACATGGGTTGGACTCTTCTGTGTTCTGAAAATTGGGTTTCTCTCCCATTTGTGAGTCAATTTTTCCTACATGACAATCTTTTTCCATTAGAAAAAATCAAGCATTTATTTGTGGCTAGTATGTTATCTTATCTCACGTGGTTTTGATTCTTCATCCATGGGCTACCAAGAAGCTCAGGTAATCCACAAGGTTCTAAGTAAGCACAAGGAATCCATTCAAAGCAATAGAACCTTACACTTTTCTATGACCATTGAAATCCATAAGAATGAGCATCAACACATCTCAAAATGCAACGAATTGAATACTTTGTTTCATTACAAGCCACATTTTGATGTTTTGGAGGGAGTTATTCGATGCTAAAACAAATGGCTAGAAATATGGACAATGGATCCCACTCTGCTACCTTCAACTATAAGATGTCAATGAAGTCAATGCTAGAAAATCTCAAAGATGAAGATATCATCCATCTAATAATGGAATATATGGATCTAAGCAACCACGACTCTCATTTGCCCATCAATCAATAAGAAGAAATGAACAACCATGAAGTTTTTCATTAATCTTTATTTATTGTAAATCAATAAGAGTTTTATATATCTCTTAAAAAAATCTATATTTACAAAAAAAATCAATTATTGTAATTAAAATGTATATCAATTTTCATTTTTAACATGTTTTTGTAATATATTTTTTTTCTATTTTTATTTAAAAATCTTATTTATCTTCCTTTTTACTCTTTACTTTTCACCTACTCCTCTTAAAAGCATGGTGAAATTAACAAAGGTAAATTTCTTTTTAGATTTTGAGTTATTCCTATCATCGTGCATTGCTTATGTGTTTAAAAAGGGGGTGAACAATTTTCATAGATGTTATGTGGTGAAATATAAAACTGGATACGAATTGATAAACATATTGGATGAAAACTACGGGTAGAAACGGATATCGCTCACGTTTTCTCAATAATCTTTTTATTCGGTTTGAGGGCACAAATCGATGGGGTCATAGAGGTACAAGAAAACGATTTTCATAGTTTCACATCATTTTCATATGAATAACATGAAATCCCACCACTTTGATAGTTGTATCCGTACTATTAAGATTGTGCATGAGTAATTAGTTTTAGCAACTATTGATAATAAATTATTTTCATAAAAAACCAACGTGAAAGCAATGTTAGAATGTGATGCATAAGGTAGCTTTTTCCGAAATTATAAGAATTAAAAATAATAATACTATATCGATAATATTTAGATTATCGAGTTGGTTTGATTATTTAATTTACTTTGGTTTTATTTTTAATTATATAGTTTTTCCTTATATTATTTTAAAAGTTAATTTAGCTTTGGTTTTTTAATTAATTTTGGATATGTAAATTTAACGTTTTCTTCATGGATACGAATTCCTAAACTACCATCCTTTTCTATATATTTACCGCCATCCACAATCTAGAGGTTGGACTTGGGAGACTAATCATACCCTTATGCTAATGTTTTAATTATAAGAGAGTTATCATTCTCATGCATTAGGCTGACTTTGAGTTGTACATTATGGCAAGGAAGGACAAGTCAACTTGGGAGGATCTCTACAAGATCAACTTCCACTTTTTGTTGTAAAATCTCTCCCTTTCAAATTAATACAAATAATATACCGTTTTCCTACATGTGTTATGTTATGCTTATGAACGTGTGTTTCAATGCTATGCTAATCCATTGAATAGAATGATTGGATAATGCTACATAGATGTCATAGATCTTTGGCTTGTGTTGTTTCTTTGTGCATGATCTAATTATAGAAATCAGTGATATGGTTGCAGATGACGATCCAAGAAGAGAGAAGATCTTGCGACAAATCACAAGTAAGCATCTTTCCATTCTCCAATTCTTCTAAGGAAAACTTTATAGTCTTTGATTTTTGTTTTTCTAGACCAGGCCACTAGGTCTAGGGAAGATACTTATGTCTGTAGTCGTAGATTCCGTATAACACTTTACCTTAATTTCCTTATTCCCACTCAAGATAGTAAATCCTTGATTCTCTAACTCCCTGTTGATTATTCATATGTAGGCTCAGTAAGGTTTCCCTTAGCAAACATCTTCTTAAGTGCATTTTGACCTCCAATGACCCTTTTCTATAAATCCCCACTATCTATCCACGTGTATGGGTAGTGGATCTCATTATTGAAAAAATCCTCCATGCACATCTCAATTATCCTTCAATATGTCATTTCTCTAATTCTTCACTAGCTTTATGGATGTATGGGTTACATTGTTTCCGCTATTGAACGACCCTCTATTTCTTTGAGTAGTAATATCTAAACACTATTTATTTGATGTTTTGTTTTTCATCCACATATAGGGTCCATGGAGTTCCAATGGTTGAGCGGTCTAATGATCACTTGGATAAATTATCTATGATATGTGATATATAATTCTCCACCAACCATCCATATGTGCAGCTGAAATGTTTCAATTATCAGAGTTCCCTAAGAATCACCACACTCTTCCATCTCTAATATCTCGATCCTTGATGCACCAATGTATTGACACATGGCCTATTTATACCCACTTCAACATTGACCTTCTCCATATATTCAATGATCAAATCTGACAGTGAACAGTTGGCTCAGGTTTGGGGGGAGCATATGCTATGTTTCTATTAATGAATTGCTGGCATTATGTTTATAATTATTTGGTACATAATGATTCTTATAGATGGTGAGGATTCTTATGTTGTTGAAGTGTTTAAATGGTGCATCATACTATGTTGCAATCATGAATTGCCCATGATGAAATCGCAAATGATACTTTGCTTGAGCCACTTAGTTGTTTTGATGCTTCTGATCATATTTGTGCATGACTTTTTTGATGATACATATAGTTGTGTTGCTTACATGGTGATCTTCATAAGTTCAAGGAGAAGAATAAAGCTTGAGTACACATCTTCATTATTTGATGATGTTAAGTATCACTCATTTATGTTATGCCACTGACATCATGCCTTCAAAGATGTATAAATTTCATATGGTGCAGTTATGGGTGAGGATTCCTATACTTCTTGGCTCTCAAATGGTTGAGGATTGTTGCACTTTATGGTACCAAGAAAGTTTGAAAAAATTACTGTGAGAACATGGTTTACCTTTCACATTAATGAGAAGCCAGATACATATTTATATATTTCTTCTAGATACATGGACAATTACTTAAGTTGCATATTGGTAAATATTGGTGGTTGGCCAAGAGAATAGTGTTACTGTAGGTTTCATGAAGACATAGCTATTTGAAGACATATCTATTTGGAGACATGGCTTACTCAGTCACATAATGATGATGACTTCTTACTTTATGATGATAGGTTAGGTACTCACATATGTTTATTATCATGGTTGATGTTTATCAAATGTTGGAAAATTACTTGGTGATGGTACATGGTTGATATATTGATGGTTTTTGTGAAAAGATCATGCATTTCTTGCTACGATGATGTTCTGGTCATGGATGACAACGATAGTGGTTTCACATACATATGATATGATGTGAATGGTTTTTGTATCATTGCTTGGAGATATGGCATATGCTTAATTGATTCATGGAAGACTATTGTTGGGCATGGAATCCCCCCCAAGGCATGTTTTGGGGCTCAAAGCCCAAGTTTTGACCCAATCTTGTTGTAAAGCTCCTCGAATTGTGGGCGTGGAGCTCGAAATGTCTGATAGAGTCATAAGGTTGTCTGCCCTAGTTTTGTAATGTAATGTCGACTGGATAGACCTACCCATGGTCCACGGACCATGGGATTGTATAAATAGAGTGAGGCTCTAAGTGTAAAGAGAAAGGAAATAGTAGAGAGATAGAAAGAGAGTCTAAGTAGCAGAGTGAAGTGTGTCTTTGGGTCATAGAGTAGGAGAAGGCTCTGCAGCTGAGTGCGCAGAGGCCTAGTAGTCCACAGCTGAGTGCGCGGACCCCCTCCAGCTGAGTGTGTAAGGCAGAGTTGAGTCTGTAACCAAAGAAGGAATTAATAAAGAGAAGTTTTATCATAATTCTGTGTATCTGTTCTTGGGTTAATGCATGTTTGATATAATTTGCAAATATACTGTTTATTTATTACGCGCACCTGTATGAATGGTTTATGTTGTTAAGTATAACGTAAAGCACACAAGTAGACTAAAACAATCAACTAAAATTGAAATATGAGTAAGGACTTGGGTAATAATGTAGAAACAAAATGTTTGGCCCTCGAATAGGACTGTGCGAAGGTAGCATATCAGGATGCGAGGTACGGGAAAGTGCAAGAAGCGACTTGAGTGCATGGTCGAAATGCGGACCACTTGAACTCATCAGACATCTCCAGGGTGAGAAAACCTAGTTCTAGCACCCTCCCATACTACTTCAGGTGAGACCTCAGTTTGCGCTCCACAGACTATTGCTGAAAGGACTAGTAGTACCGGGATTTGTTTGGCTAGATCAACTCTGAACCTGGGTTAGGCCCCTATAAGCCAACAAATGGTTCCATTGTTGGGGCCGGGATCTACATAAGAGATGTATGATGTCGTATCACTGGAAGCTGACAAAGAAAGGAATTGAAGAGTGGTTGGACAGAAATATTCATGAGTTCGCGGTGCAGGAAAACAAGAATCCACGGTTATCAAAGGAAGAGTGTTAAGATCACTACTTATATATGGAAATCCACAAAATTTTCTTTGCATCCTTCCCCTCTGAGTTGTACGAGTGGATCATGAAGCTAGCAGACAGTCAAGGAAGGTGTAGGTTTGATAAACGTATTGTGTGGACTCCAGAGCTGGTGCGCAGATTGGAAGCATCAAAAGATAATATCACACATGCTATGGACCATTGGCTCGATCGAATTATAGGAAGGTTTATCACTGAGTTCGCGGTAGATACTTCAGTTAGCTATAGCGAGGCAAAACGACGCTTCCTCAAAGAATCGCGAGGTAAGTACGCTAAATCTCTGAACACTTGAATTAAGATGCTATTGTGTGAAAAGTGGGTTATGCGAATAAATTGATGTTTGGGGCTACGCGGAGTGGGAGGATCTACAGAAATGAAGGTAGCGCATAACTAGAGTCTAGCCCCTTGATTTCACCTTCGAAGGAAAGTGAGGAAGAGCTCGCAAAAGTTTCACCAAGAAGTGCGATCAATTTGATAAAGCAACAAATTCCGCGCATACCACCCCAACCTACACCACCACTAGTTTCACCATCTTCACCCCCGTCTTCGCCCACACCACCTTCGCCACCACCACAGTTCAATATGGCAAGCGTGATAAAGTTTTTTGTGTTCAAAGGAGTAGGGAACGAAGATCCGGACCAGTTTTGGTTCGTGGTAAATGCTATATGGGAAGCACAGGGAGTCATGGATGACAATATAAAGAAAGCAACACTGGTCAGCACTTTGCAGGATCGCACACTAATGTGGTACATTAAGAATTCTAATGACAATCCAAACGTAGGGATCACAGATATCCAAGCTGCGATAAACAAGGAATTTAGCAGGCCAAAATCAGAGACACAGTCGATTATTGGATTTAAGGAAATCACGATGCTTCAAGGTGAAACCCCCTGGGAGCTAGATTAGAGATTGAAGTGTATGATTCATAAAGCCAACATGACCTTGACGGATGGGCAACACCGCACCTAGTTTGTAGCATCACTAACGCTGCATATAAGGAATGCACTGTCATAATAGATGCTATCCACTCAAGCCGAGGTCTTGGAGATCACAATGAGACTGCATGAGACCCCGATACAAGATCCTAACTTGGGAGTCCAACAGATCCACGCGCAGTTGAAAAACTTGTGCCTTAAGATGCAGAGTTTGAAATAAGACAGGATGGCTCGCCCATAAGCGCGTGAGGAGGTATGGTGCATAAAGTGCAAGGGCTAGGGACATGACAAGGACCATTGTCCAATCTTCACGAACTACCTGGCTACAGGAGGACCAATGCCATTGAGACCAGAGGCACAAGCAGGACCAAGCATAACACCTGCATTATGGTGCACGATTTGTCAGATAGGAGGGAAGCATGCTACAGATAACTGCCATCTATTACAGAAGTATACATAGACTTCCCAGTAGTTGTTCTGTAATTTCTGCAGGTCAGTACGCCACAATGAGCACACCTGTAGAAGTTATGAACTAATGATGGATCAGAATCCTACCTATAGAGTTCAGACCAAAACACGGGCCCTTGATCAAAATGCAGGGAGGGTGTGCATTGGATTTCAGGGGTATAGACGAGGTCAAGGTAGAATGGGACTAGGAAGAGGTCACAAACAACTGATCTGTTACAATTGCGGAGGGCCAGGGCATTATGCCCACGATTGTACAAATCCGACGAGACAATCATGCATATATTTTACCCATTTTGATCATGAGACAGAGGACTGTCCCACGTTAATAGCGAGGCTGCGTAATAAAGTAACACTCCAACCTCCCTTGACTCAGAACCTGCAAATGATGAGGTCTGAGCCACGCAAGGAAGACTTGAATGTAAATATCGTGCTCTGAAGTGGTATTACGACAGGAGATGACAAAGGCAAGTAGCCCAAAGAGAGTGCCTGAGTTCGTAAGGCTCCAACAAAGGAACCATAATTTGATTTGGAGCGCGCTAAGGAGACATTCATGGAAGCTAAGAAGAGCTTCACGGAGGCCTCCACTTCAAGTAGTAAAGACAAACTAGAGCTAGAAATGGATCCATCAATGCTCACTACCTTTTTGGATACATGCATGAAGTTGTTATGCGAAAGGAAAGTGGTGAAGGGACTACAAGAACTCATCACTAGATGTACTAGACCAGGAGAACCATGCATAGTCCGAAAGATCAGGAAGCATGCAACACGAACAGGAAGAGAGATGAGACTAATCGCGCAGATCAGGGAATATGAAATGGATCAAGTGATTTTGGATCTAGGATTAGACGTGAATGTCCTGTCAAAGCAAACATGGGAGTGCATGGATAGTTCTACGCTACAATGATCTCCTATTCAATTACGAATGGTGAACCAACAAAAGATCCTACCCATGGGAAGATTGCAGGGAATAACGATAGATATCAAAGGTACAAGCGCGCTTGTAGATTTTGAAGTCATAGAGATTGTTGATGATAGCAATCCCTATCTTGCGCTACTGGGAATAGATTGGGCCACTAACATGAATGGAGTGATAAATATAAAGAAGCACAAGATGATTTTTGAGAAAAATTCACCGCGCGTAGTGGTACCTTTAGACCCTGTGGAAGGATCACATTACTCGGAGCCGATGCGTGACTATGAGAGCGATGATGATCTAGACTATATCTACAAGTTAATTGCACAAGAGCAGGACTAGGTGAATCCAACAACGAATGGTAGGATTTCGTGGGAGCACGAAAGACCCCGCACCTCAGATTGGACAAGGAGATAGAACAGTGGCAGAACCGGTTACGCGAGGTAACCACACTCAATTGTAACATAATGACAAGGTCACTGCACTATGTGACAACAGAGGTAAGAGATATGAATTTGATCGAGGTGGATGATTTCCTGAACAAATTTGAAAGAAAAGTACCAGAACAGTAGCGTTTTGACGCTCTGAAATGGGCACTACACGCTACACCCGTAAGATGGTGGGGTACGCATCAAAGAAGTTTTGAGGATTGGCATGAATGAAGAAATATGATGCTCATGTGTTTTTGAAAGCCACAGATGCAAATGAAAGCCAGGTATGACGGACGAAATAGCCTGCATGCCAACCTCTCAAGATGGGTATAGGCATATGGTGCACAACATGCACGAACGCACATCGTCCTCACGATAGGGAACTCGACCAACAAGTAGGAGTGGGCAAGACGATGGCACGAACGACGACTAGGAATTATGATGAGACCAAGCACCCTGAATATTATCCATGTGGAAGCCTTTGACAAAGTATGCGAAGCACTGAATGCAGTCCACCATGTGAAGTGAACTAACTGGGACCTGTGCATACCAGCGTTCTATGGGCTTATAGGACCATGCGCAGAACCCTGACCACGCGGGCACTTTCGAAGCTGAAGTATGAAGCAGATGCTGTAATCCCTATGGAGCATACAAAGCCTAGTCCACATAAAGTAGCACTCATAGATACGATGGTTTGCGAATCCCAAAAAGGAGGGATCACGCAGCCACAAGAAATAGAACACATGGGACTTGATGAGGAAATCCAAGAGGGAAACCTTAGACTCCAATAACTTGAATAAGACAGGGTACGGTTAAGAAAGAAAGTTGCACTGGTGGACACAGAAGTCAAGAAGCTCGCGGATGAGATAAAGAAAGATTTTCTCAGTAAAAAGACCAGAATGGTAAGGCAGGAGGCGTGCAATCACGATAACAGAGTTAAGGCCTATTGTTGTGATTGATCAATCTGATGCCTTGGCTTGGACCACATATTGCTAATCATAGTGACCAGGGTAGTGCATTGCAAATGGTGAAGTGCGCAATGCCGACCGTAACAATACAATGTGGGGATTCTCTAGGAGCCATGATGGAGGACCGACTAAGACTCTATGGGGGTGGTACGACCACTTGACTAGCTAAGGGAAGGACAGTCTTAGCACTCCAGGAAGTTGGAAGGGAGCACGGGACTATAAACTATCCTGCCCAGGAGCTGCACGATGTTGCAGATGCGCGCAAAAGTAGAGAGTCACAACGTCCACGACTGTGCACGGGGGGCTGCGTTGCCACATGGGTTGGCCAGGAAGTGACCGTTGAAGTCATTATTCATGATGGGATGCTCGACTTAAGGCAAAATGGAGTGGGAGGCGGGCATTTAAGACGCAATTTATCGGCAAGATTTGGGAAAATCTACTGCCAAGGGAGCATTAATGACTCGAGATTGGGGGGAAAGGTTGAATTCGAATTCAAAATTTGCTATAAAGTACAAAGGGATACCCAGAAAACAACACTTGGTCATTTGCGAATCGAGCAATTGAGCAAAGCCCTTAGTATTGTGAGACGAGCATTGATTAAGCTCCTTCATTCACGAGTGATAAGTTGTTGCACAACAACAATGACGACAACTAACAATGGTATGGGGATAGAAGAGGTGCTCGCCGATGAGGCCGCGCAGGCCCTAACTATGGAGGATGTTCTAGAAGGTGCCGGGATTGTGGCAGAGATCCTAAAATCGTTGCGCATGCCAAGACCCAAGAAGGATAAACAAGCAATGGCTCCCGTACGCGTGTCGCCATGGAACCTGCTGCGCAGCAAACTGTCGATGGAGGAGAAAGGGAAAGATGTCACTATAAAAATAGACAAAGAAGAAGATGATCTATAAGCCCTTATCATCGTAGAGGAAGAAGGCGAAGGCATGGAGGTGGATATTCAACCTACGCACTCTGCAAGAAAACTGCCCGCCTATGTCCCCCTGTGAAAAGGGAAGGCCAAAGTGCCCAAGAACCTGGACGAGACCAAGAGTTCGCTCCAGACCACGCTCCTCCCAGATGGAATTATGTTTGAAGGCATGCACCTAGGAGGCATGCCGATCATGAAATTTGAATATTGGGACCTCGCTCACTACGAGAAGTTCCCTCACCTTGAGACTGAAAACCTCATGAACCAGAACACCGCAGGGATGGTAACAACAATGGAGCCATGGAAGTGGTTGCATAGTGTGGAGAAGGTTGGGCTGCTGAACCTACTATGGGTGCCGCATTTCCATCGCGCCCTAATAACCATTTTTGTCATCACACAGTTGCTCTACCTGGTGCGTGATGGGTATTTATTGCTGGAGGAGCCCATTCCCATCATAGCAGACTTGATTCATCACGTTTCCTAGCTTCCATACAAAGGAAAGGACCCCGCGACCATATCGGAAGGGAAGGGTAGTGATTTGGCCGTCGCGGAGGCCATGAAGATGAAGTACAAGATAGAAAAGAAGAAGAGGGGCTATGCCATCTCCAACATTAAGGATAAAGAAGGCTGCCTAGCAACCCAAATCCTCACTGGCAAAGTTATGCACAACTGTCGCACAGACGAGGTACCTGCGCCAATGGTTGCACTGGCCATTTTAACTAGTATAAATTCCTCTGCATGAAATTTTTGGATAATTTATGCGAAGCCTAGGAGTAGGGTAAAACCTTCCACTATGCATGGTCGTTGTTGTCCATAGTGCTCATAACAAGGGAATTACCGGAGGATAGTCAATTCCCCATAATTGACAAAGATTTACCGGAGGCCAAGAAGTACGCTTCACTCTGGGCCATGAAGGATGTTACAAGGATACGTGACAACAAAATCTTCTGGGTGCTCATGGAGATGAGCATCCAAATGTGGATTAATCGTAACCTGCGGTTGTCGTCCACAGTTTACAATAGCCTGCAGAGCTTTGCAGAATTTAAGGTAGACATGCACAACATATATATCAGGGCGCAAAAGGATCTGACGAAGTAGTGGAAAAAGCTACCCTTTGTAGCAACTAACGACACCATTTTCAATTTCTTGAAGGCCTGGCCTTCGAAATGGCACACCCTAGACATTGCAGAACTCAAGAGGTCGACAACGCAAAAGAAGAAAGACGATGCGAAGTTGAGCATCGCATAGTTGGCCAAGAAAAGGCAGAAGGAAACAACAACAGCCGAAGTGCAGGCAATGTGGGAAGCGGCACAGAAAGCAACTGAAAAGGAAAAGGCCACAGCATAAGTAGTATCACAGGCAACAGCCACGAAGGCGGGCAAGGACCAAACAATGCCTTCCCAGGGGTAGGAGGTAGAGGAAGCAGAAATAGAAGAAGGAGGTGTGAAACCACGAACCGTGTCCACAAAGTTGAAGTGCCAACACCCAACATAGCGAGCAGGGTCGAGGAAGAAGGTCAAAGCCTCGAAATTGCCCATTGACCCGATCACCCTATCCTAGGGTGATCTGCATGACATTGGCGAGACATTGCGCGATGTCACAAATGAGACTCTTCAGAATTTCATGTAGGAGCACCATACTATGTTGGGGGCCCTCAGAGCGTAGTTGCAGGACTTACAGGCGTGCCCCCCTTAGGTTGGTACCCTTTCAACCAACCTCGCAGTTGGATCCACGACAACAGAGAAGATGTTGTGCGCACGCATGATGAACACAATCTTGTTACCGGAAGGGGTTCTAGTGACATCAAATGAGGATGACAGGCTTTCGGTTAGCATGTTGAAAGGTCTCGGTGTGAATCTAGTTGCCCTTCCACGGGAAGACATTATATCTATTACATGATGCGATAATGGCAAAGATGCGCACTAGGGAAAGTCACGTGCTCCAAGTCCTCAGTGAGTAGAAGATAAATATCGAACAACTCAGCTTGCAGTGTGACAAATCGGTGTCACAAAATCAACAGCTGGTGTAGGTGATAGACGACCCTTGCTGAAGCATGACAGTATAAGTTGGGCATGGAATCCCCCCCAAGGCATGTTTTGGGGCTCAACGACCAAGTTTTGACCCAATCTTGTTGTAAAGCTCCACAAGTTGCGAGCACGGAGCACGAAATGTATGATAGAGTCACAGGGTTGTCCACCCTAGTTTTGTAATGTAATGTTGGCTGGATAGACCTCCCACGGTCCACGGACCATGGGATTGTATAAATAGAGCGAGGCTCTAAGTGTAAAGAGAAAGGAAATAGTAGAGAGATATAAAGAGAGTCTAAGTAGTGAAGTGAAGTGTGTCTTTGGGTCGTAGAGTAGGAGAAGGCTCTGCAGCTGGGTGCGTAGAGGCCTAATAGTCCGCATTTGAGTGTGCGGACCCCTGTGGTTGAGTGTGTAGGGCAGAGTCGAGTCTGTAACCAAAGAAGGAATTAATAAAGAGAAGTTTTATCATAATTCTGTGTATATTTTCTTAGGTTAATGCATGTTTGATATAATTTGAAAATATACTGTTTATTTACCGCGCGCACTTGTATGAATGGTTTATGTTGTTAAGTATAACGTAAAGCACACAAGTAGGCTAAAATAATCAACTAACATTGAAATACCAGTAAGGACTTGGGTAATAACATAGAAATGCAACGTTCAACCCCCGAATAGGACTGCGTGAAAGTAGCATATCAGTTTGCGAGTTACGGGAAAATGTGTAAACTGACTTACACGAAGGGTTGAAATGCGGACCACTTGAACTCATCAGACATCTCTAGGGTGCGGAAACCTGGTTCTAGCACCCTCCCATACTACTTCGGGTGAGATCTCAGTCTGCGCTCTGTGGACTGTTGCCGAAAGGGCCAGTAGTACCGTGATTTGTTTGCCTAAATCAACTCTGAACCTGGGTTAGGCCCCTATAAGCCAACAACTATATATAAAAGCTTTTTCTAACAAAGAAAAAGAGAAAGTTGGTCTTGATAAGGTCAAGAGGATGAGTTGATATCTATATGTGCCTACTTAGTCACATGTTGATGATATTAAAGTTACATTGTCTTATCTTACGAATTGATGATGGACTCTTGATGTTGTTGAGAGATGTTTATGGTGAAAATCATATATGGCATATGGTAGTCGTTGATAGCTATCATGATATTGTTTAGGTATTTTGTCTTTGTCATTAATGTCATGCATATAACTTGATGTAAAGGTCATGTAAAGACATATGATGTAATAATTGTCATATTCAGTCATGTATGGACTCTTGAGATCATGTCAAATATGTAATCCCACTTGGTTGGGTGATTGTGTCAAATATGTATCCCTACTTGGTTGGGAGATTGATGTAAGTATGGTTCCTAGGTGATAGGAAGGTCATACTCAGTTAATTCATAAATTCATGCACTTCATTTTTCATCCATCAAAGATTTCAACATGTGCTCAGGGGGAGTTTGATCATAGAATTTAGCATGTTCCTAGGGGGAGCATGATCAGTGTTCATATTCCGTAGTTTAGATATGTAAGTATTCATTTAACATTGGTCAGTCCTTTGCCCTTGATGTCAAAGGGGGAGAGTATCTTAGTGTTGTTTGATATATCTAATAGGTTCTACAGCTTGAAGTGATCAACACCAATATGGTTTCGATCAAGTACAAAGGGGGAGATTGTTGGAATTATGATGCATGTGTTGTCCCTGATGGAAACCCACTTGTAACAGAACAAGTATATGGTAACTAGATGAATCTACAGGTCAGATAAGAGGTGACAGAATGATAGAATAGAATAATGTGACAAACGTTTACTGATCAAAATCAAAAGCTTGATATGGGAAATTGTTGGCATTATGAATGAGGTGTTTTCCTTGATGGAAATCTACCTGATGAATTGTCCTTGATGACAACCTATTTGGTGAATGGAATATTTGATAAAGGTATAAATAGGATGTGATAGAATGCATGGCAGTTGTGTTTACAAATATGAAAAAATGCAGGGTAGTTCAGAAATGATAAAGTGATGGCAACTCACATTGTAACAGGTCAATTCAGAGGTAACATAGTAATGGCATAGAAGAACATGGTGATGGGACAAAGAATTATAGACTAGAATCAAGAAAATTAGGAAAGAGAATGTTTTAAGTTGTATATGCTGGTTAACCTAGTCTAAGTTGCGTATACATGCAGTGACATTATACGTATGCACGCAGTTTCACAGAAGGAAACGTGCGTATGGGATGAAAAGTAAGGTTAAAGAATACGAGGGGTTCCTACCATGGTATTGGACAATAGTAATGAGTGCGACAAAGAATATTGATCCTATCAAAGAATACCATTGACATAACTATGGTTTTGACCTGAGGTATTAAAAAAGACTAAAACTATATAAGGAAGTGAAGATCAAAGTGTGAGAGTTTGCAAGTGATGAAAATCATATGAAGAGTTAGATCAAAACAAAATATGCATGTTATGGGTTTTTGATGCTTTGCTTGAGACCTGAGAGTTTGACGATGGATGAGATCTAATAGATCTGAAAAAATTATGCACTAATGATGGATCAGGATCATGAGACCTGAAATGACTTATCATTGTATGATCTGATAATGGATAGGCTAGATCTGAATGCTAACGCATGTTTTATCATTTAAATGCTATGATCTAGGTATATCTGAAGTCTTGAAAAGATGCGAATTTATAAGTCATTTCTAGATCTATATGCAGGTTTGCCTCAGTGAAGGCATGTATACATGTGGATTCAGGTCTTCCTAGTAGCGTATATAGAGGAAGGGCTTGTTGTTTAGAAATGACTGATCTATCTTATCAGAGATGGTGTTTTAATGATGTTTTTCAATGATGTCTTCATTAGATCTGAAGTTAAACTAATTGTATAAGGAGATTGAGTCTGGCTGACTAATTGATTGAGTAAGAAGGGTGATATTTGATGCTATCTATTTATAACTCTGTAATATGACAGTAGATCTTCAGAATGTGTTTGGGTAGTACAGGTTTTGGTTTCGAAGTTTTATGATTCAATATATTTAGAAGTATACACAGGTTGGGTTACAAAAAGTAGTGTATACACACATATTTTCCTCATTGAAGTAGTGTATACATTCTGACATATGATTCTGAGGTTGCAGTTGGTTTTGGTTGTTGATGCAATGTTCTGGGTTTAGCTCTATGTTCTAGTGATAGTGATCTAATTGTTGATATTGATTTATTGTGTTTTGCCTCAGAGTTGATGGGTTTTAGTGATTGTATGATGCAGTTGTATTTGATGGTTGTGCAGTAGTGGTGATTTATTTTGAGCTTCAATGTTACAGATGGGTCCAGTATGAAAATTTGATGAAACATGGCCTACATATTGTGTTGATGTGTACCAGGAGTATCTAGTTTGAAAATTTATGAAACATGGTCCGTGGAGAATTAGTGAAGGTGGTAGCCTTCTATATGCCAACGCCTATAGACTGGTAATCATATCAGCCAGTACAAGAGCTATGGGATTGTATCTCCCTTCCAGTGGAAGCTGGAAAACGAGTGAAGGTTGTATCCTTCTGTAGGTTGGCGTCTATGTACTGGTAAACATATCAACTAGTACAAGAGCTGGGGGTTTGGAGCTCCCTTCTAGTAGAAGTTGGAGAACGAGTGAAGGTTGTAGCCTTCTGCAGGTGGGTGCCTCCGTATTGGTATGAGTCTATGACTGCACAAGATTGTTAACAATTTTTTCTTTATATTAACAAGAAGATAGAGATGACAGTAGCAGGTGGTTTTCTCCGGCATTGGATTTCCACCTTAAATCTTGGTGTTCATGTGTGTTTCTTATGTGTGATGGTTTATTTATTACAACACATTGTTACTGTTTATCTAATGTTTAATAAAGTAGTGATGAACTGACTCAAGACAAACATATGATGAATTAAGTGAATCATAAGTTCACTGCATATATGCTAATTGTCTTAAGAATAGTTGCATACACATGCAGGTTCCTTTTTGTAAAGTTGCGTATAGAAATTTGATTTGAAAATATTGATTCACCGCCCGCTCAGTATTTTTCCCAACGGGTTTCTCACAAAAGGAAGGAATAATCTATGAAGCAACCTTTGCTCCTATTCCCAGGTGTACTACTATAATATATTTGGTTTATATAGTTGCTACTATGGGATGGAATATCCATCAAATGGACGTGAAAACAAAATTTCTAAATGGAACCATTAATGAAGAAGTATAAATTGAACAACTGGAAGGTTTTGAAATAAATAGAAAGGATACACATGTTTGTAGACTCAAGAAATCTCTATATGGCTTGAAGTAAGCTCCTAGAGTTTGGTATGTAAGAATGGGTGCATATCTCTTAAGGATTTGGGTTTGTCAAAAGCTATGTCAATGAAAACTTCCACATCAAGATAGTTAAGAATGAATTTGTCATTATACTACTATGTGTAGATGATTTGTTTATTACATGTGTGGAGCTTAGAATACTAGAATGCAAGAAAATGTTGGCAACATAATTTGAAATGAAAGAATTGGGACTCATGCATTATTACTTGGGCTTGGAAGTTCAAAAGAAACCCGATGAGACATATCTTGGCTAAGACAAGTACATAATCAAGAAGTTACAACAGTTCAGTATGGTGGATTGCAAGCTTGTGACCACTCCCATGATCACTAATCTCAAGAAGTTGAGAAGCTCTGACTCTAGTCTCGTTGATCCTACAAGCTATCATAAGTTGGTGGGATATTTAATTTACTTGGTAAATGTGAGACGATATATGTTTTACTATAAATGTTCTTAGTCAATTTTAGTTAGAGCCTGCTCATGACCATTGCATAGTTGCCAAAAATATCTTGAGATACTTAGTGGTATAATTCATCACTGCTTGATATATGATGGTAAGGAAGTTAAGTTAACAGGTTTTATTGATTCCGATTGGGGTGGGAGTGAGACTGGTAGAAGAAGAACTACCATTGGTTGTTTCAGTTTGAGATTTGTAATGATTTCATGGATGAGTAGAAAACAAGATCGCTAAGTAGTGTTGAAGCAAAATATGTTGTTGCATGTGAAGTAGGAAAATAAGTTGTTTGGTTAAGAAAAGTATTGTCATATTTATTTGGAATGCCTCTATATCCTAAGTGATAAATTATGATAATCAAAGTAGCATTAAGATGTCTGAAGATCCTGTATTTCATGCTATGATGAAGCATATCAACAACAAGTACCACTACATTAGGAGTTTGGTACAATATGGGGTCATGAAGCTACAATATATTCCGACATATGAGCAAGTAGCTGATGTGTTGATGAAATATCTTCCGAATAAGAAGTTTGAATATTTTAGAAGCATGCTTGGATTGGGTGATGTTACCAATTTAATTGATAAGGAGAGATGAAGCATCTTGTGGCAACAAGATGCTTGGGAGGACATCTAGCCAGACCATGTGTTGATGTCTAGATCCCAAAGTAAGGAGTGTGGCATTGGTCATGGAGCTCCAACCTAGGATACACACCTAGATCCCTGAGTTGGTGATAGAGCTTAAATTCCTTATGGTACCTAGAGAGGATAAACATTTAGTTGACCTTATTCCCACTCGAATAGAGTACCCTGGTTAGGTATCTAATCTGTAGCACTGTGTGTGCTAGAATTCTTCATAGTTCATATCACTTTGAGATCTTCCATGTACCTTTTTATGTATGTAATTATGAATAGCTCCCTAGTTAAGAGGGAGTGTTAAAGAATGTAACTAGTGTCGGTCTTCATGCTTGGGTCAATGTTTTCTAGGTGAAAGCCTGCATTAAGGCTTCTAGGTTTTGTCTTCTGTCAATAGAGTCATTGTCATTTTTATTAGACCCTTCTTGGGCTTTTGTATCATTTGAAAATAATTATTTTTGGGTCAAAGGTTATTTGTCACCTCCACAACAAGTTGATCCTATCCCCATGAAGTCATCCTACATTAGGGAAATTCAACCTAATAAAAAGGCTATATATAGAGAGGCATATCGACCTATTTGGTACACTCAATCATGAAGTTCAATCTACAAGAAAGAGAAGAAAAAAAAGAGAGCGAAGTAGTTGGAGAAAAAAGAATGAAGTTGGGAAGACCTAAAACAAGTTCTTGGGCTATCTATCTCTCACATGTGTGAAGTTTCTGTGCAGTTGTTGGGGTTGAATTTTTGAATCTACTGGAGGTCTGAAATTCTATAGCTAGGGGTCGAAATTCTGGATTGTAGCTGCTACTGGGAAGTTGCCACTTGGAGACTTTGATAGGGACCATCTATTAGAAGGAATGACTAAGTTGGTGATTGGAGGAGGGCTTTGTCTAGGTCTAAACGGTCTTGGATTGTCTTATCTTGATTTGAATCTACCAGTGGAAGAGTTGGACTAGGTTTCCCCTTGAAGGGGTTTTGCCCTGGTTGAGTGCCTACATCTCGTTTCTCTTGTCCTTGTGATCTTCATACACATATAATTTGATAATTTCTTGATGAAAGATAAACTAATAATGAAGTAAAAGAAGCCACCATAATTCACAAGTAATTATCAAGAAAGAGGAATCAAACCCTAATTCCTATAAGCATTGATTTCTTAACACCTTCTTTGGTTTTGCTTCTCTATTTCTTCTTGATCTCCTGATCCCCCTTCCGATTTGTCCTCTGCATTTGAACCCCCATCTTCTCCAAATATATGAAGCTTATTTCTCAGGGCCACGATGAGGAGATTTACAATACGATTTATATCAATGACTTGTTGTTCCAGCCGTGAAAACATCTCCTTTGTAGGATCTTGAGGATTATTCATAGATTTGTCAGCCATGATCAAGGTTTTATGACTTTTGGCCCAACCAATCTAGATCCCCTATAAATCTCCACAATATACCCAAAGAAACCTTCTCTGATACCACTATGATCCATAAAATATAGTGGATATTACACTAGATAATTCGTCATAATAGATCTGATAACAATTATATTTAAAATATGAAATTCTAAACTATTACAGTTTTGTTAGATTTATGGATTTGCAGATTTTACTGTCAATAGTGCATGCATATGAATTAAAATTACACAAAAAATAGAGGACAGAAAGATAAAATCTCACACACAAATTTGACATAAAATATGCTCTAGGAAACCTTTCAAGAGAAAAGCCCAGTTGGAAGGTGAGACTAGTATGCTCTCTTTCTCTGAATGGAAATATAGTTTTGAGTACAAATAAGTATAATATGTGCCCCGTGGGCTACTATAGTGCAAAAATTCTCTTTGTGTGCTCTATATCGCATCCCTTTTGGCTATTTTTACTCAACTATGGAACAAATGAACTCGAATGAATGAAAACCCTTTCCCTCCTAGTGGCCCAGTTATAACATAGCCCGATAGCCTACTGGTGATTAGGTTTGACTATCTCAACTCTTAGTCAAAGTTCAAATATAGACCCCTCTAGATTCTTCTACATCATAATCACGTGGCTATCCCCTTTTCCATTCATAATGGGGGCCGACGTGAAATCCTCTCGAATTACGGTGGTGAAAACATGAAGTTTGACTTCTAAGTGGCATAGCGTTTACATAGAGAGTCTGATTGACACGATTATTGAGCCATTAGAATGGTATTTGTGTGTAGAATAGATAATTGAGGTGTGGTGCTAAAGAAACAAAATTTTACCCCCAAAAAACATTATTGGATGTCTCAAAACACTTCCGGAAGGTTTCAAAACATGTTGTGCCAAACTATGCCCCATCAGTAAAAATGGTCCCATGAGCTGATTCCTCCACTTTTTCCATTCTGAAAGCTTCAAGATGGATGAAAAACAATATAATGATCCTTTCTCGATCATCCCTCTACCTCTAGTTTCAATATTAGAGTCTTTGTTTGGGTGAATAAAATATTAGTGGATGTTTAAGACATTGTCGTCTCTTTGTTTTGGCATTCTAAAATTTGTTTAGTGTTTCATTTATTATTTTTTATGCATCTATTCTTACCTCTTGAAGACTGTTATTATGAAGTTACTAGTTATGGTGTTTGAAAGCTATGTATATTCATGTTATGGGTCCTTTGTAGCTTGGGAGTAGTTTATGGTGCAATGGGTTGGACTCGTTTATATTTTGGAAATTGGGTTTTTGTCCCCCTCACGAGTCAATTTTTCCTACATGACAATATTTTTCCCTTAGAAAAAATCAGGCATTTATTTGTGAATAGTATGTTGCCTTATCTCATGTGTTTTTGATTCTTCATCCATGGGTTACCAAGAAGCTCAAGGTTCTAAGTAAACACAAGGAATCCATTCAAAGCAATAAATCCTTAGAGATTTCAATGAATATTGATATCCATAAGAATGAGCATCAACACACATCTCAAAATGCAGCGAATTGAATACTTTATTTCATTACAAGCCACATATTGATGTTTTGCAAGTAGACTATTCAATGCTAAGAAAAGTGACTAGCAATCTTGACAATGGATAGCAATCTTGACAATGGATCCCACTCTGCTACCTCCAACTATAAGATGTCAATGAAATCAATGCTAAAAGATCTCAAAGATGAAGATATCATCCATCTAATCATGGAAGATATAGATCTAAGCAACCACGACTCTGATTTGCCCATCATTCAATAAGAAGAAATAAACAACCATGAGATTTTTCATTAATCTTTATGTATGGTAAATGAATAAGAATTTTATATATCTCTTAAAAAATAATCAATTATTGTAATTAAAATATATATCAATTTTCATCTTTAACATATTTTTATAATTTGAATTTTTCTCATTTTTATTTAAAAACTTATTTATCTTCCTTAGGTAAATTTCTTTTCGCATTTTGAGTTATTCCTATCATCGTACATTGAACAATTTTCATAGATGTGATGTGGAAAATGTATGAAATATTAAATTGAATACGAATTGATAAACATCCATGATAAACATATGGGATGAAAACTAGAAACGGATGTCGCTCACGTTTTCTCAATAATCTTTTTATTCGGTTTGAGGGCACAAATCGATGGGGTCATAGAGGTACAAGAAAACGATTTGCATAGTTTCACATCATTTTCATATGAATAACATGAAATCCCACCACTTTGATAGTTGTATCCGTACTATTAAGATTGTGCATGAGTAATTAGTTTTAGTCACTATTGATAATAAATCATTTTCATAAAAAACAACGTGAAAGCAATGTTAGAATGTGATGCATAAGGTAGCCCATTGCAAAATTATAAGAATTAAATATAATAATATATTGATAAAATTTAGCTTATCGAGTTGGTTTGATTATTTAATTTACTTTGGTTTTATTTTTAATTATATAGTTTTTCCTTATATCATTTTAAAAGTTAATTTAGTTTTGTTCGTTTTTTTTAATTAGTTTTGGATATTTAAATATAACGTTTTCTTGAATGTGAAAGTATTGGAGAAAATGTTGGTTAATTTCTATTTCCTTATTTTCACATAATTGGTATAGTTTTTATTTTTGTGATTTTTTTTGAGTTTTTCTATATTTTTATTCTACATTTTAATAGGCGTGAATTGGTTCTTAGTTGTGTTATTATTTATTTTTCACAATGTAGGATGATAGGCTTAAGTAATTTTGTATTTTGATCTTTTCATGTTTACTGAAAATGTCTATTTAGTATTTTTGTTTTCTTTTCATGTTGTTTTTCCTTTTCTCTTTTGCAGCATTCATGTACATGGCCTTTTAGCATTTTTTTATCCATTTGGACACTTTTCTTCTTCTATATCTTACCCTTCATATAATTATGTACAATTTTGGTTCCATGCTTTTTTCCTCCTCAACTCATATAATTATCTAATTTTAATGAGAATCATGTTGTTATCCATTGCTACCATTTTTTGTTTGTACACAATTAGTGTTCTCAGTGCCTTCACTTATATTCAATATAGTATTTTTTTTAGGTAGGTGTATCTCGCAAGGGGTGCATTGAGCCCTCAATAAATCCAAAAAATTGCAAGACATCTAGCTTTTCTCGGGTGCCACCTTTTGAGTTTTTTGGTTTCTATTTGGATTTTTGAGCTAATCTGCAAGTCCCGTCTCGTTATTGTTAATATGTTATTGTGCTCCCTTCACAAACTTGTTCCATACATTGTTGATTTTCATCTCCAAGTGCTATAATGCAATATTAGTGCAAACCATTGACTGTTTTACCTTGGGATCTGATGTTTTTCTACCATCCTTCTGTTAGCACAATGTCTATTTTCTATTCCCTGATGTTATAGGCCATTTTGTCGCATCTGGTCAATAGACCTACAAACTGGATCAATCAACACCCATGAACACCTTGCTATCATCCCTACACAAAGCCCTACACATTACTCTCTCAAATCCTTGAGTTCCTCACCTTGACTACTACTTCATTTCAGTGTTTTTAAAGCCCAACATACCCTAGTCATTTGTATCATCCAAGAATTGTTCATTTGTGTAATGTAAAGGAGGTTTCCCCCTCGAAGAGGCTTATTTCTAAGTTGTTTATCTATCTTTTCTATCTTTTTGTGAGCTAGTTTCATAAAAAATAGTAGAAATAAAGATTATCTCATGATAATTCATTCCATAGAACATATTCATTCACATGTCACGAGGAAGACGAATTTGAAGAAAGTTCATAGATAACAAAGAAAGAAATGGCCCCAATTTTCATATATCTCTAAAATATTTTCATTCATTCAACATCATAAAGAGTCATAGGAGAAATCTCAATGCTTAATTAGAAGTCGATGAAACCACAAATTTCATGCACTTCTGAAAATAGCTATCTATAAAAGTAAAAAATAATATTACATACTTTAAGTTCAAAGAGAGAAAGTGCCTTAAGAACTCTACAAATTTCGTCATACTTATATGTAACTTGAATTTGTTCATCCCTAATGGACTAGGGTGGGGCTCCCATGGACCAATATTTAAATATAGCAACTTAGAGGAAAATGAAAGGAATGTAGCCAGTGATTGGATTTATAAATGTACGATATAATTCACAAAGTTGGTTGATCTAAGACCAAGGAGAGGGAAAACATAATTGCTTCAAATGAAATAAGTAACACTCACAAAATTGTAGAATGATGATTGGTAGAATGAATCCTCTCTTTTACAACATTATATTGTTCGAGTATATATTGGGCTTCATGTATATGTTAATCTAATGTTGGGAATCTATTAAGTATTAAAAATTTCATTTAAATATTTCCTAAGACATTCTTCAATCTACCCCATCATTGGTTGCATACTTATGTATTGATTCACCCTCAGCGAAAAAATATCATCTTTTATTTCATCACCTAATGGTTCTTGTAAAGCAGAAAAGGGTTCTCATTGTGTTGTAACTTCCTTTTCCACCCTTTCTAATTCTTGTGTAATAGTGAGGGTTTGTTCTTGTGTTTGTTGAGTTTAAAAAGTGGGGGTATACATGGTCCTTTTCTTCTTTAGAATAGGAATATATGTCGGTATTTTCTTAAAACTCCTTAGTATATTTTTTGGGGGGTTTCTCCTTATTATCTTCACATTTCTGTCGTGGATACCTTCATCTCATTGTAGAGTTGTAGAAAAATCCTTGGGAATTTCTTCTTTAATTAGAGCAACAAGGTACTCTATGGCTTATGGATTTGCAACAATATATTCTATGACCACATCTCGAAGAGTTGCGACAACTTTTGGGCTTCTCACAACTTCTAGAGTTGTAGTAGTGTTGTCTCATGGTGTAGTTGTAGCAATTATGGCTTGTCCAGATGGAGTTGCAGTAACTATTGCGGGTGAAACCATCGTAGGGATTTGGGTTGAGAACCCCAATAGAGTAGAGGGCAAACCACAACAAGAAATTCTCAGGCCATCAACCAAAATTCTTATTCTACTAAATCATGTAGGAGTGTCCTTATCTGGATGTCCTTCATTTGGGTAGATCCCGCAGGGTGCAAACCCTCAGCTTCTTCCGATGTTCTTGAAACTTGAAAATTATTCAAATGGAACATACACGTCAATAGAAACATAAATCATGCTCATGATATTAACCTTAAATCATATAAATGAATGACTAATTATACATCAATATAAGATTCATAAGTGAATTACAACATAATTTGATGCATAAACACATTTAATATCAGAAATAGAACAACATTCCTTTTATTGAAGTAAGCTACAAGTAAAGTGGAGAAATACAACCTGATTCCTTCTCTGGTTCCAAGCGGAAATGTCCTCTAGATTCGTCATTTCCTAGCCTTCAACAATCTTCCTCCATCACTAATATAAAAATATCTCAAGCAATATGGGGGATATCTGTAATCAAGGAAACAAGGGTTTCCTGAAGCTTTGGGGAGTGCAGGAGGCACAGGGATTCTTTAGACTCGATCAGGGATAATCTCACTATATTATCAATATCTCATATCATCTCCCTTAAGGCCTTCCCATGGAGGTTTATTTATACTTCTCCAAATTATTTTTTAAGTTAGGAAAAAGTTGGGCCACGTGCAATAGGAGGTGAGTAACAGGTAAAACCTGTGAAATCCACCCGAAATTAAGGAGATTTATTTATTTTTAAGTGTTTTAACATATTTACGTGGGTTGGATATATGTTGACCTGCGTGTACACGCTTTTATCACAGGGCAAAGTAGCCTATAGGGAATAAAACATTGTTTTTTAGATTTGGACCAAGTCTGGAAGGAAGGGTTGCCCTAGGCCTTAATCATAGCATTAGATCTACCAAGAGTGGTAAATGGTGGTATAACAGTAACTTCTATCTCTACTATTAGTGTCATATATTATAGTAATCAAATTCAATCTTAGTATTTTCATTATTGTTGTCAATTTGTAAAAATTTTCTATGATCTCTTGGAGATCAAGTTATTAGTCTTTTGAGAAAAATGTGAGATCATGTGATTAGTTTGAGTCTAAGTTAGGGTTATATCAAAAATGTTTCAAGTGAGGATGGAAATAGTCATTGATTTCCTAAGGTCTAAATTTAGTATGCTTAGCAAAATGTGTCAATCAAGTCATGAGTGAAGATCATAACATATTTGAGTTTTCATCATTGAGTCGACTTCAGTGGTGTCTTGACAAGTCAGTTGCCAGGTCAAATCAAAGATTTCTATCATAATATTACCATTGCAATTTGATGTTATGCTTTCCTTATTTACTGCGCTACTGTGAAAGGCAAGATTTGATAGAGGATCAAGGTTTTTGGCACTATTTCCTATGTATGGAGGTTCAAAAAGGTTTTTTTAGATTTTCAACATCATTCAACAACCATCCTACCCAGTTAGAGATTTCACTTTGTCAAATTCATGAAATTAGGGCTAGACGAGTAAACTCACTCAATTTCAGGTAAAAATGCTATACCGTTTTCAAGAAATGAGACATTGTCGTCTACAACCATTTCTGGATTTTCTCGAAATCCATGAGTCAGATTTACCCCAAATTGTTTGTGGAGAAGAATTATAATTATATTAACCTATTGACAAGAACCTTGCTTAATCCGATTCACTGTTTATGAGATATTTGAAAAATAAGCTCGCTACATTTTGGCTACAGGGTAGTTGATGTGCTTTTGGACTGCTGGCTTGAGGGGCCCAGACCCAAGTTTAGAGTTAGTTGTAGTAACCAAAAAAATCCTTTATCACTGGCCCTTTCAAAAATGATTTGCTCATGAAGACCACAGTCTCACTTGAGGCGAGAGTGGGGGATGTTGGAACCAAGTTTTTGCATCTAGAAGGATATGGAGTGTGGATCTTGGCTTTTTCTGACTCACCTACAAATCTATTACTACGCTACGCAATCTTACTTAATACTATACAGAATCTGATCAATTCATACAAAAATACTCATTTGTAGATCTAAAGCTCTATCTACTGTTCATAAATCAATGGATCTTCGTTGCAATTAACTAGAACAACATTCTTATACTAATTATGACACAAAAGTAAATAGTAATTCCATAAAATAAAGTATAGAATGTAAGTACACAGATCTCCCTTCAAAATCTTCTTTATTATCTTCAGATCTTGACAATTACAAGCCTTCTTACCCTACGCACACAATTGCAGACTTACCAAGGTCTTCGTGCACACAACTGCATGAGCCTTCCACTTTCGCTATAACACAAAAAATATATGACAGTTACAGGCCCAAAAACGTCAAAACATATCCATTGATTACTGCCTTTGACTTACTAAGACAACCCTTTATATATCTTTTTCTTTTACAATACCATGATCCACAAAACATGGGTGTAGCTCAAAACATACAATTAGTCCCATACTTTTACAAAATAAGGGGTTTTAAACCACCCTTAATCCTCTATGACTCTTAAGATACTGCGTAAAGCATGTTTGACCCCTCAAAATGTGGGTTCTTTATAAAACTTTGACAAAACTTTGACCTAAGGGGACCTTACCCAATAGGCCCCCAACACAAAGATGTGACTGGCCCTGAGTCACTCAGGTGGTATGTCTTGGATATTTGCTTTGAGACTATTGTATGCATCCCTCAAATGTTGAAGTGTTTTTGCACATTGTGTGGTGGCCTTTTGTACTTCCTCTACCATCTTTTCTGTTGTTGGCCCTATTTTCACCAAATAAATGGTTCCTTGTGTTTGCCTAATGTTATTCAGCTTGCTGTCCATTTTCTGTGAGAGTTGAATGCATTCATCAGCCCATGGATGTGTCCATGCTAAGATGATCTGCTCCTTTCACCGCAACTCATCGATCTGTCTTTGCAAAAAATTTCCCTCCTGGAGACAAGAAAATAGTTGCGCAGGTGCTAGGGTCTGCGTCGTTACTTTGATTTCATCAAATTGTTGCTGCTTGTTGCAGATATCTTCCTGTATCTTTTGTACATGTGGGTCCTCTTGCAATTAGGCCCATATCTCCATAGTTTCTTTGAAGATCTAGCTACAGTCCTTGACTATAGTAGCTATGTTCTCCAAAGCAGCCTTGATATTTGCTTCATGCTACTCATGATCCTCTAGGGGAGTTTTCGGCTATAGCCTCATCTAGAACTCTGTGATCTGCATTTCCATTTCGAATTTGACTTTTTCAACTTCTGCCTTTGATTCTTTGACTGTTGCCGCAATCTTCTTCAACTTAACTTCAGGAGCTGCCTCTATCTGGAGCTGGAGCTCCATTAGTTCACTGCAAGCTTTTGTGATGGCCTCTTCTAGCTACTTCCTCTACGCAGTTGCCTCATCACGATCCTTGATGGCCTGATTCTTAACTTTAAACATCTGTTGTCTATCATCTTTGAATGCTTTGATTACCAACAGAGTACACTACTCCCGGATATTTAGTTCATTGGTGACTCCCTAATGTAAATCATGCAAGGCCTGAATGGGGAGCACTACAAGATTGATGCTTAGATGTTTCCATTTTTGTGCATGCTCCTGATCTTGGGAAGTCTCAAAATGTAGATATTTTCCTAGTAGTTGCACAACTTGGAGCTTGGATGTGATTACTATTATCTATGAGCTACCTGCAGTTGTGCTTGATGGTACCATGCTCGCTTAAACTACACTCGCTTGAGCCACGCTCACTGGAACCGTGCTCGCTTGAACTATAGTCACTTGAGCCACGCTCACTTAAACCGCGCTCGCTTGAACTGCGCTCGCTTGAACCTGCATCTCCTTGAGGCCCTTTTGGATCTCTGTCAAAACTATTTTATATTGATCTTCAATGTTCCCCCATCTGTCCTCTATCATAGCTTAGACAGTGTCTCCAATCTCGTCAATTTCCCTCTCAGTGAGGACCATTAGCTCTATAGCAATGGATTTGTCCGACTTTTGCTTCTTCCGTGCTTCCCCATCACTTAATTTTCGCTTTTTAATTATGAATGGGGAATCTACCTATTCAGTTTCAATAAAAGGGTCTTCACCACTCTGATCGTTGCCTTTTGTGGCTTGTTCCTCCTACCCGGCTTCACATTTTGTCCTTGGCATAGTGTTCTTCTCTAGCCCGATGGTGACTTTCTTATTCTCCTTCTTGTTTCCCTTCTTGGTTGGCTGTTTCTCGGTCTGCGCACCTGAAATATCTTTCATTGTTTTATTGGTGCCTGCTTGTTCTGCCTCCGCTCCTTCCCTGTGTGGATTTAGCCAATCAATTGGCCAGTTGCTCACCACCTGCACGATGTCATCATTAGTGACAAAAAATAGCATCTCGTACCATACCTTCTCCAAGTCCTTCTTGGTGTGGGTATGTACATGGTGAAAGTTTGCCTTGAAATTGGCAACGCTCTATATTGTTCAAACGAAATTGGTGACAACCTCATCTTATGGCTAATCACTTTGTGCAAATCCATTTCAAACAAGACCCAGAACTATTTGTTCTCTGTAACATGGGTCGGCTCCTTCGAAGCCCACAATGAGGCATACTTTGTAGCCTCGCAGATGTCAGGTTCCACAATGGGGAACTGTGACTCCTTTGGCATTCTCCAGGTTGTCAACTCTATCAAGAGAAATAACCATGCATATTGGAATCGCTTCCCCTCTTCTTGTGCCTCTTGACAGTCATCCAAAAATTCTTGGCACAAATATCTTGCCCAGTTAAACTAGATGCCCTTGCTACACTGCGCAGCTAATGATACAACCGGTGCGGAGACCTCGTTCACTTGACACTTCCTCATTATTTTCCTGGACAAAATGTGCATAGAAAATCGTACAACCAGATCATTAATGGATCCGATAACAAATCCTCGAGACTTCCTAATCAGATCATAATCCTTTTTCATCTTCTCGGCTAGTGATTTCTTCTGAGAATTTTCGACAAATGTGTCAGCGGGGTTTTCTCCTTGGTAGGGAAGTGCAGGTATCCTTCTAATCAACATATCATCAATAGGGATTTTCATCCCTAGCCACAAACATTAATTATGCACCAATGCCAACAGCTGGCGCACACAGATTGTGTTGATATTGCTGCGCCCGAAGTGCAGAATATATAAGATATTCAACAACCCAGCTCGCTGAATTCTTGCTACCCACGGTAGTGGTTTGACCCTTGTTACTCCAACTTCTTCATAGAAAATTGATTTCAGGTACTTTCTGGGCTCAAACTAGGTATACTTTCTATTAGTGTCCAATAGTCACAATGTTCAAAAGTACTCTTTTCATATTGTGGCTAGGGTCTTAGGGTCAAATTATTATATTTTCAAATAAAATTTGACATCTCCCTTGGTTGGAAAAGGGTCTTGAGTCAATGTCTAAATATATAATGTATATTCTACTCTCATCACAAGCCTAAGGTCATGGTCATCATCAAAACTATCATTGGGAAATCTCATGGGTATTTTGAGGTCATTTGCTGCACACAGGGACAATTTTACTTCAAAATTAGTTTATGAAGTAATGGGCATGAATTTTACAAAAGTGAAAATGTTTTTGTCAATCATAGACCAAAGAAAAAAAATGTCCTTCAATTTATGCACAGGTGTTATGATTTGGGAGATATGCAGGGAGATTTGAGGCTTATGTTCAAAAAATCAAATTTTTAATTTGTTTTACTATTTTAGTAATTGTTTTTTGGCACACTTTTCTAACATCTCCAAAATTATTTTGAGAAACCCAAGGAATTTTTTGTCAAGAACAAGCCAAATATAAAAAACCTCTTTCAGTTTCTTCACAGGTGTCGTGGATTGGAATATTTGACTAGATCTTTACAACCTAGTTTTACATATTTAAACATTTAATGATTTCCTATTTTAGTCATGATTTGGCGGCACATATTACGAGGCAATGGAGATGAATCTGCGAAAACTGAGAGAGGTTTCTCTAAAAAAAAGCTAATATACAGAAAAATCGTTTAGTATTGTAATAGATGTCATGATTCAAGATACAAGAGATAATCTTTGATCCTTATTTTCAGAAATTCAGTCCCTATTCCTAGTAGGGAGTGCCAAATTTAATGCAACTGTTTCTATGTTTAGGGAGATGGTTGAGCTTGACTCCCTTAGTCCATGGATGAGCTAATTGTATATATTTAATGAATTTCAAAGTGCAAAAGGTTGGACATCAATGAGTAGAACTCTTGGAGCTTGTACTTCATCACTTTTTTGCAGGAAATTGAAGGATAGTTGCACCTATTATTTGGGAATTGTTTTGTTGTGAGTTTGCGATAATTTTTTCTCTCTATTATAGTTTTATATGAATGATAAGTCCATCTTCTCTCCATGTCTATGATTTTTAGTGATTTTCCTAAGAGGTGTTAAACAAAATTCCTAATTTTAAGCTCTGTTTCATTAGGAACTTCATGTTTATGTCACTTATCTTCTGATAAATGAATTCATGCTTGCCATTCTCATTTTGATCTCTACTTTTCCACCCTACACTATATCGACAAAACCCCAAAGTATCGCAAAGGCATACCTACCTTGCTCCTCTATATCTCTTGCAACTGAAACCTTTGATCTTTTGACTTAGTCCCATGATTTTCACTCCTGATCTAGCAAAACCCTAACTTTCAAAATCCTAGAGCTAAAATATATAGCCTAATATCTTTTCCCCACTCCAGTCATATTTGGCTGTGAGCTTTATAGAGAGAGACCTCTCTGGTTTAGTAGGGATAGCTTTTGAACCCTAAGTGGTTTGAGGTTACCTCCTTCGATCTCCTTTCTCAGCCTTGGGATATTGTTGAGGATAACATTTTGGCGTCGTTGTTTGGGAGAAAACAATTTCATATTCCCCGGGAAATATCATAAAAATTTAGATCTGATTTTGTTGATGGTGGACAACGGTCAGAAGCATATGAAGGCTAAAACATTCACCTGGTGACTCCAACTTGATTCAAAGACTCCACTGGCAGTAGGATCTAGAAATGGAGATGAGTTATCAATCCATAAGGTATGCTCCTATGCATCGAGATCATGTTCCAGGCTTTCCAAATCATATGCCTCAGGTAGATTGGCAAACATACTTGCCAAAATTCAGAGATGGAAAAGGTGATGATGCTATACTTCATTTAATAAGATTTCATATGCATGTGCATAAGCTGAGGATTAATTTTCATGAAGATTGTTTAATGAAGATGTTCATGATCACATTAGAAGAAAGATAATGGTTTTGGTATGAAAGCTTGCCTCCTGCTTGTATTTATTCTCTCAAGGATTTTCACTCAGTATTTTTTGAGAAGTATAGAGAAACCTATCCTTCTTTTCTTTTGATTAAGGATTGTTGTGATCACTTTGATAATTTTATTCAAGAGATAGAAAGTTCTTATGACATTGAAGAGTTTATGGATGATGAACTCTTGGATGCTTTGAATGAAAACCCTTTTCACCACCATGAGAAGATCATGGATTCTACCCTGGATGACAGTGAACTTGAATAGAATTCTTCAAAAGATGACAATAATCTTCCATCATATGAAGTTGATAATAATTTGCAGCAGTCTTTCCAATTTTCAAGCGATCAATATATATATATAAAGATGTTCTTTCCAGCTGCCCTTCATTCCTTTCCTCTTCTGAGTTTTTAATTCAGGAATAAATATGTGCAGATTAGAATTTTGAGTTTGCTTTTATAGAAACTCTAGAGAGTCATGATTTATCCATTGAGGTCAAAAACAGTATACAACAGGTTTTTTGTCTTGAGTTTCATAAAAATGTTGAGCAGCCTTCAAGGTATCTAGAAATAGAATTTTTTCAAAGCCTAGACAATTCTTTTTATGATATGAATGAAAAGCCACTTCTAGATATTTGTGTTGATGTTGATTTTGCTACATCAATTAAAGATATGCAAGAACATACAAATCTTGTCTCTGATCTCGATGGTATGGAAGATCACATTACTACATTTTCATTTAAGAAGGATCAACCAAATGAAGAAGAACAATCATCCATTATATTTGAAAGCATGTCCCTTCTATTTTTTGATCAACAAGAGGTAATGTTTCATGATTTTCAAGACCCCATGGGCCGTCTTTTGCAAGCATCAGAAAAAATGGAGTTTTTTTTATTCACCAACATAGGTTTTGGAATCAGGTATCATTTTGAGTTTCCATCTTATAAATCTTTTTTTATGATTGGTGGAGTTGAATATAAGCATCAGTCAAATAGTCACGTACTTGATTGGTTACATTGGATATTCGATTTCACTTGATCATATCGTTTATGGTTCAGTTAGAGTAGGTAAGGTGTGATGAATAATCTCAACATTCTGAGCATCTTTTTCAGTGTCAATTTCCAGTATGGTTCGGAGTTGATGGTACAATTCCGTTTTCAGTTTAATTTGAGTCAGTTTGAAGATTGTAGCTGCAGTGACTCCATTCCCCAATGAACAAGGCTACTTGGTCTACGATGTTCTTGACACCTACTAAGGAGCTTCCATCCCCAGTTGGAGCCAATTTTAGTGTCCAATAGTCACAGTTATCAAAAGTACACTTTTCATATTGTGGATAGGGTCTTAGGGTCAAATTATTATATTTTCAAATAAAATTTGACATCTCTCTTGGATGGAAAAGGATCTTGAGTAAATTTCTAAATGTATAATGTATATGCTACTCTCATCACAAGACTAAGATCATGGTCATCATCAAAAGTGTCATCAGAAAATCTCATGGGTCTTTTGAGGTTGTTTGCTACACACAGGAGAGTTTTACTTCAAAATCAGTTTCTGAAGTAATGGACAAGAATTTTACAAAAGTGAAAACGGTTATTGTCATTCACAAACCAAGTAACAAAAACCTCCTTCAGTTTAGGCATACATGTTATGATTTGGGATATATACAACAATATGTGAGGCTTATGTTCAAAAAATCAAATTTTGAATTTGTTTTACTATTTTAGTAATTGTTTTTTGGCGCACTTTTCTAATAGCTGGAAATGAAATTTGAGAAACCAAAAGAATATTTTGTCATGAGCAAGCCAGATATAAGAAACCTATTTCAGTTTATTTACAGGTGTCATGGATTGGAATATTTGACTGGATCTTTACAACCTAGTTTTACAGATTTAAACATTTAATGATTTCTTGTTTTAGTCATGATTCTACGACACATATTATGAGAAGTTGGATATGAATCTATGAAAACGGAGAGAGGTTTCTCTCAAACACAAGATAATATACAAAAAATCATTCAGTTTTGTAAGAGATGTTATGATTCAAGAGATACGAGTTAATCTTTGACCCCTATTTTCATAAATTTGGTCCCTATTCCTAGTAGGGAGTGCCAAATTTAATGCAATTGTTTCTATCTTTAGGGAGATATTTGAGCTCGAATCCCTTATTCCAGGGATGAGATAATTGTATATGTTTCATGAATTTCAAGTGCAAAAGGTTGGACATCAGTGAGTAGAACCCTTGGAGCTTGTACTTCATCACTTTTTGCAGGAAATGAAAGGACAGTTGCAGCTTTTACTAAGGAATTCTTGTGTTGTGATTTTTTTTTATAATTTTTTCTCTCTTTTATAGTTTTATATGAATTATAAATCCATATTCTTTCCTTGTCTATGTTTTTGAGTGATTTTCCTAAGAGGTTTTAAACAAAATTCTTAATTTGAAGCTTTGTTTTGTTAGGAACTTCATGTTTATGCCACTTGTCTTCTGATAAATGAATCATGCCTGCCATGCTCATTTTGATCTCTAATTTTCCACCCTACACTACATCGACAAAACCCCAAAGTATCACAAAGGCATACCTAGCTTGCTCCTTTATATATCTTGCAACAGAAACCTTTGATATTTTGACCTAGTCCCCTGATTTTCACTCCTGATCCAACAAAACCCTAAATTTCAAAACCCTAAATTTCAAAACCCTATAGCTAAAATATCTAGCCTAATATATTTTTCCCACTCTAGTCATATTTGGCTGTGAGCTTTATAGATAAAGACCTCTCTGGTTAATCAGGGCTAGCTGCTAAACCCTAAGTGGTTTGAGGTTACCTCCTTCGATCTCCTTTCTCAACCTTGAGATATTGTAGGGGATAACACTTGCTTTGATCATTAATATCCCATTCCTCCATGCGTAGTTGTGGCACCCTTTCCAAAAATGCTCCCTCAATCGACACCTAGTCCGGTAACAGTGGTGTAAAGACTTTGAATTTGATAGCATCTAGAACCCGATAACCTTTGAAGTAAGCTTTTTTGGTGGCATATATGGTGGAAACCTAGATATTGGTGGCACATCCTCTACGTCAATATATTCTACCCCACTAGCCACTTCTTCCACATATGAATCATGGGGATCCATCAACTACTTCTGCTTGTCCAACCTCTCCTTAGTTCCTTGTTCCTTAGCGAGTTTTCTTAGCGATTGCCTAAGTAGAGCCACCTATGGATGATTTTTCTTTGGCACACTTGCACCAACTGTTTTCTTGCTTGAGGCCCTCGGCCTAGTGAAATGCACTGGAGGTGTAGTAGTCATTAGGAATCCTAGCCGTCATCTAAGAAATTCTTGTTCAATCTCTTCCCAATTCATACAATAGAATGCTCAGCTCACACCGAAGTGAAAATTCACCAGTCAAAATCTCAATGAGAAAAGTGTTTGAATGTGGATCAGGTTTCCATATTGATAACCTTCTTGAATTTCAAACTCCATGATCTCCTTCATATCCACCTCATAAATGAAAATTTGGTAGCATATTTTCCTATATATGCCCATTAAATGCATTCCATGTGCTCCCTTTATTGGTAATTTCCCTGTCAAATCAATTGTAACAATCCCAATGGTCATATTCTAGATGAACTGTGTTTGACCCTTCCCTGCAATGTAGTCACTCCTTCTTCGTCACAACTTCCTCCATATGCACCATCCTCTTGAATACCGCACAACACTTCCTCCTTGACAAAGTGCTTCTTTGGCAGAGTAGTTTAAAGTCTCTTGCTTCCTTCCAATTGCCTGTAGCACTAAGACTTTTCTCCATTCATATAGTCATTGTGTAGTCCTAGGGATGGAATCGTCCCTGTAGATTTTCAGCCTACTACCATTTACTCGCCCAGGAAAGAGTTCTCCATTCACTTTCACTAGCTGAACTACACCATGATTTGAGATATCCCTGACAATATATGGTCCTAACCAATGCATTTTGAATTTTCCCGGGAATCTTGTGAACTTACTATCGTACAACATAACCAAGTCTCTAGTCTTGAAATTTTTCTACTTAATATGTCGGTCATGTTAGTGTTTTTCCTTGACTTTCTACACTTGTTGGTAAAATCCTGCAATAACGCGATCTTCCTCAAGTGCAAGTCGTTGTGTCAATCTCTCCTCCATAATTTCGTTGTCTGCCAGGTCCATGACTGTGGCAATTCTAAGACTTGATACTACATATTCCATAGGCATTATGGCTTCTTGTCTATAAAGCAATCTAAACAAAGTCTGTCCTCTCAATTTCTTGCAGGTAGTCTTATATGCCCATAAAATTATGGTTATGCACATATCCCAATAATTTATGTTGACGTTTCATGCTTTAGTCAGAGAATTTTCCAAAACTTTGTTGAAAGCCTCAACTATGTTGTTTGCCTGAGGATGATAAGGCGTGCTCTTATGATGATGTAACTGAAATTCCTTCGTCAATGCTTCAATAGTGTTGTGTAGGAAATGTGATCCTCGATCACTCATCAAGATATTTGGACACCCAATTCTTGACAAGATATATTCAAAGATGAATTGTGCACTAGTGTCTGCATTGCAATCCTTTATCAGTTGCACTTCAACCCACTTATTCAGATAATCCATCGCAGTAATAATGTCACATGCACCAATCTTATTTACAGGCGGATTGATCGGCCCAAAAAAGTCAATCACCCACTTATCAAAAACCTACAAGGTGACTTGTGGATTCATTGATAATTCATCCTTTCTCGACCATTTTCCGGTCATCTGGTAGACATCGCAAGAACTAAACTATTCTTTGGAATCCTTGTGCATCGTGGGCCACCATATTCCTACTCTTAATATCTTCTATGTGGTGGATTTTCTGGCATAGTGTCCTCCCACAACACCACCATGTGATTCTTCCAAAATACTATGTCTTTCGTGCTCAGGGACATATCTACCCAATATCTCATCGGGCCCCACTTTATACAAATGTCCGACAATTAGGGAAAAAACCATAGCTCTAACTATGAGTTCTTTCTTCTGCTGAGTTGTATACTCCGCAGGGGCTACTCTTTTACATAAAAAGTAAATAATATCAGAAAAATGATCATCAACAACCCTTACTGCAAGGATTTGTGCATCAGGTAGCCCGTCTTCAATGTTCGTTGGTTCTTCTCCGTTCTCATTTCTGGAAGGATGATCTAGCCCAGTGTTTAATCATATTGGCTTGAATATTACTTAAAAATTATACTCTTGTAACAACAATAACCACCTGTAGATCTTCCCCTCCAACACAGGCATGTTCACTAAGTACTTTAGAATATAATGGTCTGTAAACATCTTGAAGTGCTCACCTAATAAGTAATGGTCGAATTTCTGCAATGCGTACACCATAGCCAAGCCCTCTCATTCCATTGTGGAATAATTCATTTCTGCCTTAGATAATTTTTGACTTGCGAATGAGATGGGGTGATCAAGATCCCCTTCTCCTAGCTACCCTAAGACAACCCCCAAATCTATGCATGACGCATCTAGATGAACGTGGAACTCCTTCTAATCTGGAGACACCAGGCTCGACACAGTGACCATCTTTTCATTTAAGATGTCTAGGCTCTTTTGACATTCATCATCCCAACAAAAGGTGACATCTTTATTTAGTAATTTTTCCATCAGCATAGTGATCTGCGCGTAGGCATTTATGAACTTTTGATAATAACCAGTATGCCCTAGAGTCGAGTGTAGCTACTTCACATTCTTCGACAGATCTAGATTGATAATAATAATGATTTTTTTAGGGTCCACGATCATCCCTTACTTTCAAACAACATGTCCTAGTAATATTCCATATGGTACAAAAAAAATACACTTTTTCAGGTTCAACAAGATTTGATATTTTCTATAGGTATCCAACATCAAGCGTAGGCTCGAAACATGCTTCTTTAATATTCCAAAGACTATCCAGTCATCAAAGTAAACCTCCAGAAATTTATGGATGAATTATTTAAATGTTGCGACAACAACTCTAGAGAATATCGTAGGTGCATTCTCTAACCCAATTGACATGACTATATATTTAAACAATCACAATTCAGTAGAAAAAGTGGTCTTACTCATTTCTTCCGCCATGATCTTAATCTGATGGTACCTTGAAAAACCATCTATAAAGGAGTAGGCATCCTGTGCTCCCACATTTTCCAAAACTTCATCAGTGAACGGTGTTGGGAACAGGTCATGTACGCATGTGTTTTGGGAAGTTTTAGTGTCTACAGAAAAATGCTTAAACCCCTAAACTAGTAGCTAAGTCTAGAACAACAATGTAAAGCATTCTCTACCTTTTCTATAACCAATAGATTAAATAAGAAAGTAAAGAATCCTACTGAAGCTTTTGCTTACTCCTTATCTCCCTTAACCAATTCTGTCGCTCCTTTCCATACTTAATCCGCTTGAAAAGTACCTGCACATAGACAGAAGACAAAAACTGATCAAAGCATATGATAATGATCTATTAATTAAACATAAAATGGAATCAAGTGCATAATACACATATGAAAGCATCAATAAACAATAAAAACATATGGAAAAAGCTTTGAACACTTTATTAGTAAAAGGAAGAGTTACAACCCAATTTTCTTGATTCAATGTCACTCCTCCAGTTCAATCCCATCCTCTCCTCATAACAAGCAAGACATTTTGACATCATTACAATACTTGAAACCAACTCAAGTCTCATACTAACAGCATCTCCCTATAATTCAATGATTTCCAGCCCCTGATCACTTAGATGAGTGGTCTTTTTATAGGTGAATGAAGGAAGTTATGCCATAAATGGTGATAATGAATGCCCTCTCAAAATTAGGATTTAGTTCCAGGGAGGAAGGGATAAAGGGATTGATGTTCCTTAACTCCCTCCCTCATCCAATTTCGAGCCCAAAGGAGTGGATAGCCTTAGGAAACTTCTAGAGGCATCCTATGGATAAGAATATTCCAAACCCAATGCAGATTTCACTCAAATTCACCCAACACAGGCCAAAGAGGGCTCAAGTGCGCTGCAATGCACCCTGGCAGTGTACTGGGCTGCACTGCAGTGCACCTTGATAAAGGCATGCCTGCGCTGATCTTCTTAGAGGGAGTTTTTGGATGATTTCAGTCATGGAATCTCTTGGGAAGGAGGCATTTTGATGGTTGACTTAATTTAGGGAATGTAACAACTTGTTATAGGACAAATTAACCTCCTAATCAACTCAGAGGTGAAAGACAAGATGGCTGAAGCAATGACCACAATTGTAGGCCCAGAATCCACACTAATGCTCTCTATACATTGACAACTTGCTTTATAAAGCTTTTTATCAAGCATAAAGGAGCGTTAGTCACCCTACTAACTCTTGTGGTTAGACCAGGGGGAGCATTAGTGAACTTAAGTGATGTTCAAAAGGTCATGCCAACGAATCTGCTCATAAATATCTAGATATTAAATCCCTAAATTTGTGCAAGAAAAGCAAGGAAACTCCAAAAATCAAGATATTTGGAGAAATTCTATTCTAAGAATGAAGGCAAATGGGAAAAGGCTTGTAAACAGGGTAGGTTCATGGTTTTTGCCCTAATGAACTCTAGATGGAGCTTGGCAGCCCTAATTCGATTGCTATATAAGCAACAAGAGGGCCATTGCAAAAGGGATCAGAGCATTTGGAAGGATAGCCCATAAAGCTGTTGTGAACTGTCATATTCTTGAAGGAGCTAGTTGAAAGAAGGAGAGAGAGAGAGGAAGAAGGGGTAAGGAAGGCTAATACAATGGATTGTTGTAATCACTCTTCCATTCTGAATATAGAACTACAGTTGTGTTCCCTACTCCAAATTGTTGGTGATATTGTGCATTTATTTGTTCATTCTGATGCTTGTCGAGTTGAGTAGTTAAGTTATACATTTATACATGTTTGTTACGGATTCTTACATTTGTTTTCAGAAGCATATGCTGTGATTGGTTTGCCTTGTCCTTTGTGTAAGAATTGTCTTGGAGCCAGCTTAGAAGGAGTTCTTCTTGCCGCACAGAGATCCCCAAGCAAATCTAGAAGGAACCAAAGGTGATCCTCTTTCCATACCCTATCAATTTATGTTTGATAGATGAACATGTGTGTAACTGGTAGCTTTTGCAGATAATCTTACAGTCTGTCGAAGGTCCCGGGAAGGCATTTGAGGGTAGTTTTCATCCCGTGCATTTTACCCCATAGCAGAATTGGCGACTCCACTGGGGACTATACATCTAGTTCCTGGTTACCCGGACTCCTCTCATATCTTCTCTTTCTTCTATGAGCTTCCCACTTCTTCAAATCCTTTTCTATTCCACCATCTATCTTGTTGCATCCTGCAAAGTTGCATTCTCCTTAGAAACTGATCCTAAAAGCCCTCTTTTTGAGTTATTTCCCTCACTAACATAGGTTGCTAGCCTACACAGAGCTTTATAAAGCTCTTTGATTGTGCATAGGGAGTGGTAGTGGCCAAACTAACTCTCTGTTTACAAAGAAACAAAGCGTTAGTCTCCCATTTCCATGTTTTTCAAAATATTTTGTGAACCAAAAGGGGGGGGGGAACTTGTCTCAGGGGCTAAAGTAAGATCTGCAACAGTATCATGTTAACAAATTTGGTGTCTTGAAAATTTTTAAGAAAATGTTTTAGTTTTTCTCTCTTAAAAGACATTTTTTTGGAAAGAAAAGTTGATAAACTGTATATCTTCTTCTGTCGAAATAGTTGTAGGCTGCTTCATTTTGGTTTTCAGTAGTTGTTAGGGAATATTGAGAAAAGAAACTTTTGGCTATGCCAGTGTTGAATGGCTTTAGATGCACTGACAAATCCATGAATATGTGAAATGATACATGCGTAGAATAAGACTTGTTTGCATAAGAAATTGATTTTTTTTTTTTCCAAAGCATTGTTCTGCATGGTTTATTGAGTCGAGAGTCTCACCATATTCATACGTCAACACCCCTACCGAAGACAAATAAGCAAGTACACTAAAATTTACATTAAAATCAATCAGTTACTCTTTTTGAGCAAACCAACATTAGTTAGATTAGGACCTTGGGATAAGCATGTGAGTGAATTGCCCAAGGTTGAAAATCAAAATTAGTGTCGTTAACGAGTGAAAAATCCTTCTGCACTCATATTACCAAGACCACTCCACTCACAACAGAGTGAAATACGAGACAACATCAGACTGTAATTGAAGGTAACCTGCCTTATCTTACAACTCCTTTGGGCATTCTGTGTATTGGGGGTCCCTTCAGGGATTTCAGAACTAAGTCGGGGACTCAGGTATCCTGCCCACATAGCGTGCTGTCTACGACTATGTCCCCCCTGGTAAAGTCTGTGATTTGAGGTATCTCTAGTGGCCAAACCTTCTAGGTACTTACACAAGGTGACTGGGATGGGTTGTCCTGGTATCTAAAATAGATGGATCTACTTTGTCTTTAGTTCTTGGGAGGTTGCTCATCTTCACGAGAGTACTTGGCCCCTTAATATGAGGTTCAGGTGAAGCTCAAAAGTAACTGTAACCATACATTTGGCCATCCTTCTCTTTTATTCATTGAGAGACTGGGTTTCATCTCTAGTAATTGGTGCTTATTAGACAAGGTATTTTTCCCTCTGTTTGTTGATTGACATATTTAGTGTATTTTTTCTTTCTAGGTACCTAAGTGTTATCATTTGTGAGACTTTAAAGAATATCACATTAAAATCTATTTGATAAAACTTAACAGTCATTGTGGCTACATCTGGCCCTCATCGTCAATCTAGACGATTGTTAGGACTTCCTCCACTCATTGTGGAGGATCCGCCAAGTTCCATTGACTCAGATTCCTCATCTTCGAGGAATTAGTCTCCTAATTTGCACACGGGATCTGTGTGGACGACTGACGACTTTAGTTTTCCGGAGGATTTCTTTACGGAAGGAATTCTTCCTCATTTTAACACTCTGCTTACAGATCTGTCGGAACCTATCGTTACTCCTGCGGTACCTGTACTTCCTTCTTCAATAGGTGGAACTTTCCCATCTATCCAGTCGACACCTCAAGGGTTGTGGAATTATAGAGCCACTATTTGTCCTCTACCACTTCCCCAGTCGATGGTCATTACAACACCGGTAATGTGGAATCCCGCTATCCCGTTCGTCCCGGGTACTGCAACTCATATAACACCCTCTATAAGTGGAACCCAGCAGATGCTAGGTTCCACTCCTATGGTGCCACAAAGCATACCTTCGACTAGTGCCACATATAGTGTTCCCTATAACACTCAATGCGGCACTATGTGCATGGTTCCAGTTTAGCAAGACCAAGGTCAGCCACCAATGTACAGTTCCAACCCCCAGATTCAAATATCTGGGGCAGTTCCCAATATGCACATGCTGGCAAGGAATGTCACAGTTCCCCCATTGTTCTCAGGCATGCGTGGACAATCGCTGATTGACAAGAGTGTTCCCTCTGTCAATCAAAGCCATACAGTTAGTTTTGTGTCGATTGGGAATCCACAAGGGATTCCCACCCAATCCATGGGGGCACCCTAATCACAAGCTCAGATGAGTCAAGGGGGCACCGCTTATACTGGGGGCAAATTCATACCCCAGTATCAAAATCCTCATGGAATTCCAATCTACAACGACGTACTGCAAAGCAACTACTACAAACACAAAGCCCATGTACACCATGGGGAACCAAATGATGGGAGGAGAACAGAACTCCTCAAATCATCCATCATCACCATGGTCCGAGTCGGGGGAACCCAACAATTTTCCTTTTTTGGCAACATTGGATATTCCCAACTTATACAAGTTGAAAAATGACCCCATCTACCACAACTTACAATGGCCGCTTATCTCGCATAAAATACCAACAGACATTCCTAAGTTCGACGAAAAACAAGTGGAGGATCCGGGCACTCATGTCACCACCTACCATCTTTGGTGTGTTTCTAACTCTATGGTGGATGACAATGTCCAGTTACGTCTTTTTCCTCGCACCCTCATTGGCAATGCAGCAAAGTGGTATATTGAGTTACCACGCATGTCAATGAATACCTTTGACGCTTTAGCAATGGAGTTCCTAAAGCATTTTCAGTTACCTATCCATTATGAGACAGGGATAAAGCTCCTTACTTCGTTTCGTCAGGATACCACCACCCACATCTCCGAGCATATCCATGAATGGAGATGTAGGCAGAGGTTAGTCAAAGCTCCCATCCCTGATTTTCTCTTAACAAACTAGTTCTGTAAGTCGTTACTCCCACAAATCGCTAGAGATGTTGCTCTAGGTGGTGTGGTCACAGAGGACCAATCCATACATCGTGCCCAACACTTAGATTTCATTTATTCACAGTCTGGCACTCTCTACGACATTATCCCCTATGCTCCCGGTAACCCCAATCCTCCCACCACTTAGCACCCTGGAGCGCATGATGATGGGATCGTCGGCGCAACCTCCGAGGTCATTGTAAAACAACTCAGTGGTTCCATTTCCAAGATGGTAGTGGATCCCTCTACCAAAGCAACGACTCTTCCTGCCACCGCGGTTAATTCTATGCAGTCTACACAGAAATCCAGTAGCAAGAACAAGAAGAATAAGAACAAGACCGCTCCTTCTAAGGAGCAGTCATCTAAGCAGCCCAACCCAAAATAGAAGGCCGCTACACCTACTGATGCAGAAAAGGATAAAGGCACCAACTATTCGTGCAAACTCTATCTTGAAGAACACGTAACCTGGCATTGTCCGCGTCCTCAAGAATGCACGGATTACCTTGCAAAGAAATATTCTGGTAAGGCACCTGTTGTCCTTAAATCCTTTTCCTACTCAACAACAGCAAAATCTCGTTGCTAACCAACCGCAACCCACATTAGGGGGTAGCGATAGTTCGCAACATCCTTCAGCTAGAGAAGGATCTTCTACCATTTACACATTTGGAATGGTAGATCTCACCACAAGAGCCAAATCTTATGGAGCTCCTGTCGCTCCAGTAGTAAAACATCCTCAAGTCAAAACCCATCGCTGCCCAACGATCTGTATATCGAAAGGCCGATTGAGGACTTTGTAATTCGACCCCCAAGGGGTCACTTCAATGCACAATGCGCAATACATCTACACGTGCTGCCCAACACTACAATATCGTAGAGGATTTGGTGCAAGTGTTGTTGGCTATGTCGGTGCTCGAAGTATTACAAGCATGCCCCAGCCAAAGGAAAGCTTTTCTTTCAGCTATCGGAGGTATTGACCCTACTGATTCCATGCTTTCTATTTTTGACATGGACAAGTGTAAACCTCCCCTTTCCCACCAACTTTCATTTCAGGTGCATATCACTTCGAAAGGTAAAGGTATACACCGAACTGTCATCGATGAAGGTGCTTCAACCTGCGTCATGTCGGTTTCATGTTGGCTCGCCCTAGGTTCCCCAACCCTGTCCCCACTGTCGAACTCCCTTAAAGCTTTTGACAGCCACACCTTTACCCCAAAAGGATACCTAGCCAGTTTTCCCATCACTTTGGCTGGGAAAACAATAACGGTGGACATAGAATTTGTGGACAAGAAACCCGACTATAATTTGTTGCTGGGTCGCAGTTGGACATATGCCATGATGGCCGTTGTATCTACTATCTTTCGAATCATCCAATTTCCATTGGATGGAAAGGTTATTATAGTAGATCAGTTGTCTTTCTGCATCCCTGATTATTCACCATTACCAAGTGGCTTTGTACCCCTAGTAGGAGGTGGAACTGACAGTTACATCAGTTTAGGTACCCGTCTACTGAAGGCTTCTTCCTCATGGGTTGTTTCCCTCTTCAGCTATCGTAGGTTTCACAGATGGTCAATATTCTTTCATCTATTCCTCATGAACAGAAAATACAATAATAAAAAAGCAGTAAATACAAATTAATAGCATAATAAATAAATAAATATATCCAACCGTATCTATCTCCCTTTTAAACATAATTTAATAAGTCAAGGTAAATAAACCTTCTAACTACTTCAAAAGCATTTAATACATAGCAAAGAACTTATATAACATAGAATCTAAAAAAAAATTAAATAAAATTTAAAATAAATAAATAAATAAATAAAATAAAATAAAATAATAATAATAATAATAATAATTAATAAATAGATAAATGGATCAATAAATAAATTTAAGTATATACATAATCAATTCACTAATTAAACCAAAAATAAAAAAAAAATAAAAAAAAAAAATACATAAATAAATAAATAAATAAATATATAAACATATATATATATATATATATATATATATATATATATATATATATATATATATATATATATATATATATATAGGTCGACATTAAAAAAGACATCAAATAATTATTGATAGCTCCATAATTTCATGCTCTCTCTTCTCAAAATACAAATCACATTGCCCTGATGATGGACTCACTAAGCTAGTTTGAAACATTGGTTTCAAAAACTGTTCACAGGTTTTTCCACAAACATAAAAAATCTTACAGTTTGTTGAAAGTCCCAGGAAGGCCTTTGAGGGTAGTTTTCATCCCGTGCATTTTACCCCATAGCACAACTGAATTAGGGTTTGATGGGCCCTAATAGTACTGATCTGTAACTTGGTGTTGATGTGCCCAAATGGATATGTAACAGTTTCCCCCTAAACCATGAAGTTATAAATATCTATGTCGAGTGAAATGCTTTACTATGTGGAGAGGAGGTTTCGAAGTAGAAGGTGACCTGCATCAATTACAATACATATATCATGATAATTTGATTTTTTTCTCATGAACTCACTGAGGGAAGGCATACCCATGCTCAGCTTATAAACTTTCATTACATGTACAAATATAGTCATCTACAGATATAGACCCATGAATGGATGACCATGAATGTAAGGACATTGTACATTTGATCTATTACTCCTAAAAATATTGCAGCATGGATGGATGAAACTAGATCTGGGGTCTTCATTCTCGTTCAATATTTCGCTCAAGTACAAGTCTAACCATGTGAATAGATGATTTGAAGTCGAACATGGGAAGACATCGTCTGATTACCAGCCAATGATGTAAGCCGTTAACAAATGCGAGAGGAATCACTGATAATGATGATGATCCTCAAGGTACTACAATACATTTCGCATGGTGTGAATAAATGATTTGATGTTGAACACCATACAAAGTCTTTCGGTGGAAGGCCAGTGATTTCAACCTATTGCTGGAAGCGAGAAACCTGCCATTGATGTATGAAAGCCTTGAGATACTGAAGGGGTGTTTTTAAGTCAACTTCTTGGATAACGTGGTAATGTCGACAAGAAGCGACTCATCGCATGAGGGCCTTGATCTATCCCACATCAACGACACGAAATGAGGTAAATGATTAAATTGACTGACAACAAAAGGTTCAGGAATGGCGGTCATGAAAATGGAGGTTTACGGTATTGAAAAGGATGAAGTTTGAATTGAATGACTTCTCTTGAACATGTCGGTGACACTAAAATGAATTGGTAGCATTGACCTAAAAGAAAGTAATGGATGGTATGATAGACCAACGGTGTGATAACCATCAAGCTGAATGACCCAACCCACATAGTCACGGTGATGAGGTGAAAGTGTCATGTTCAACAACGACTTGCTACCATAAAGTGTTTTCCCCTTTTTCCAATTTTCCCCAGTCATTGCTGACTAGTACCTCTTTATTTTTATCAAGATTGAGGAGGATAACATATGCTTGTTGTATAATTTCACCCTTCGGGTGAATCCATGACTATTTGATGCTTTAACGAGTCTAGCGAAGGTGAAATTCAGTCTTGTCTAGATGGACAAGTTTGTCGCTATTTGATGTTTTTAACGAGTTTAACGACAAAGATAACTTAGTCCTTTTCATGTTTAGAGAGTTTGAAAAGGGACGAAAAGAAATCTCCAAAAGTTCTTTTTCATAGATTTGTCTCTCAAGTCCGAAAAAGCATAAAAGAATACAAGAGAGAACCTATTGATCATGTTCGATCAACGTATTCCTTTTTCGTAGTTAATCTATCTCAGCCTAGAGAAGGGTTAAACTTATACTGAGTAGATATCAATTTCAATCTGTTAACGAGCTGGAAATGACAAGTGCTTGAAAATCTTTTCATGTTTAGAGAGTCTGAAAAGAGCTTAAAGAGGACTCCAAGGGGGTTCCTTTTTCGCTTTTAACGAAGCTCGAAAAAGAGATAAAAGTTTTATTTGTTGTCAAAGATGTTCAATTTACATTTGAGCATGTCAAATTCTACATGTTAGTTGTCAAACTTGCTCAAAACACCATCAAAATAGATTAAAAATACCTGCTTCATGGATAAAATGAATAAAAACTAATGTTTACTTGATTAGTGTGTGCTCTTTGCTCTATGTTGAAAGGATTTTACTCCTCTTTCCTTTGTAGCTAGGATTTCCATTGGTAAAAGAAAGTAAACAACTGTTTATCATCTTAGATTGCATATTTAGGAATTGTATATCTACATCACGCGGTGAACCTTAAAGGAAAAATTATTAAGAAAGATCAACTGTAAAATAAACCTCAGTGAACATAAAAACGCTTTGGAACCTAATACACAACATCTAGAAGTCTAGGCTAGAGACGTATTCTAGCGTCGTAAAGCCTAGTAACTATCGTTTTCATCGTAGGTTGGGTGATTCCTCCTCTTTGATACAACAAGTGCCAGTATGGACTTGTGCTCCCACGTACCGTCGAGTATATATTGGGAGACCACAATAGGCTGATATCCTTTATCCTTAGGAAGCTGTGTCTGCTGCCCTATCATTGCAATGCGTTGAACACAACATTCGGGAAGATTGACAACTGTACATAAAAGTATATTGCAGTTTTGCGATTGGTTTGGTAATCCCTCTCTCTAGATTTCTAGAGTAGTCACTTTGGTTCCTTTTCAGACTCCTTAAAAGAAAAGGTCCATCTGAGCGCTTGTCACTTCAGGATCATTAAAAATCGAAGGTGACTAGAGTCATCTTTAGATTTTTCTTGAATCTTAAAAATGGAAAAAACAAGTTGTGTCAAAGCGTCGTAAAATTCATTTAATTGGGAATAAAATTTTCCCTTTTTAATTTTGAGCTGATCAAGTAATCCGCAATCGTGGAAGAAAGTCAATCAAAACCCTATCGTTCGTGGAGACTAACGAGTCAACCGTCTTTGACTCCGGAAATGAAACCATTCCAGGCCAAGTGATCTCGTTTAACTGGGTCAAAGTCTCCTGGTCTATTTGAAACTTGTGTTTCAACATCCTCAGAGACTCCAGTTACTCCAACTATTTCTGGTATCCCTGCCTCTACAGAAGAAGTTCCACAGTTACAAGAGAAAATTAGAACTGATCCTAGTGTAATAGTAGACGCTTCTATTCTTGAACCAGCTCCATCTAGGGCTGATTTGGAAGGTGTCACCCCTCCAAAATCTATCGCTACAGAGTCTATACCTTCTTCAGCACCAAAAATATTTTACAGACCTGACGATCTACCTCTTCCACCTAGAATGAGTGCTATAGAAGAGATCGTGGAGGATCTTCCATCCAGTACCCCATTGCATTTTGGAATTGGGATCCACCTATATCCTTCTACCATAGAATTTAGTTCTTTTAGTCACACTTCATCGCAAGTTCCTGTAGAATTGCTAGGAAATCTTTTGGATAGACTCGATATGTTTGAAAAACCATCGACATCTAGGACTGTGTCATCTACTATAGCAGCAATAGAACCTCCTGCCACTACTCCAACAATGTTCGTTGGTATACCATCTATCCCAACTAGTTCTCAACCACTAGATGGAGTCCACCCAGGGACTATTTTGACAACATGGTCTGTTCCTATTTGTTCATTCGGAATCTTATCTGGAATTTCTTATGTTGAGTCTCAGCAAATTGATCCTTCACAACAGTATCAATTTGGGCTGTCCAGTCTCCAAAGACTAATTTTCCCTTTGAACACTGGATTGCCACCATATGGGGGGCAGTATGCCTTTTCATTGTTCCCTCTGGGAGAACAACCATATGAGAGTTCACAATAGAATTCGGGTCAAGTTTGAATTGCATCTAGTGGTTGGGTACCAATACTGCCTCAACAACCGAGAGTTGTATATTCAATGCAACAAAATCAACTTGTGTCGAACATTACCACTACACCAGCTATTGTGATAGTGTCGTAAGTACAAGTGCTGCCCGTTGTATGTCAACCTCAAGTCTCTCAGGTCATAACAGAATAGCCTCTTGTCTCCGCGACTCAATCACAACTGCCGATTAGTGGCTCCTTAACTGAAGCGACTAAGGCCCAAACAGGTACTATCACCCCTCATCTTGGTCAAAAATCCAGTATTGGACAAAAGCAAATGGTCTCATAGCCATGGATGGTGCAATATCAACAACTGCAATTCCAACAAGCTTACCAAGGACCTGAGCAATAAAGCTTTGTGGATAATGGGCAGCCGTATATTCAAAACGATTATCAACAATCATATTATAATGGTTATGCCCATAAACCTTATCAAAGTTATCAACATCAAATACATTATGCTGGTATGAAAAAACCCATTACTCAGGCGATCCCATCTTATCCTGGGTATGCTTCGCCAAACCTGAATCAGTAGTTGCCTTTCGTGGCAACTTTAAAATTACTAGATCTAAATCGGCTAACAAATGATCCAATTGCTTATGCCCCTTGGTGGCTGATGATTCCTCATAAAATTCCGTCAGATATTCCTAAATTCAATGGAAATCCGGGTGAAGATCCATCGAATCATGTGATGACCTTTCATCTATGGTGTTCATCGAACACCCTCAATGATGATTCGATTAGGCTCTGCCTTTTTCAATGAACGTTAATTGGTCTGGCAGTGAAATGGTACATCGAATTGCCTAGAGCTTCATTCGATAACTTCAGTGCCCTCACCACCACTTTTTTAACCCATTTTCAGTTACCCATAAGGTAGGAAACAAGAATGGAGCTTCTTACCAATTTTAAGCAGATGACAGCCACTCACATATCTGATCATATTCATGAGTGGTGGCATCGTCGTCGAATGGTAAAGACACTTTTCCTGATGAGCTCCTAGCTAAATGGTTTATTAATTCATTGTTACCTTCTATTACAAAAGATGTGGCTAAGGCAGGAGTCATCACTAAAGAGAAAGTCATTGCTCATGCACAATATCTAGACTTGATCTATACTTAGTCTGGCACGCTCTATGACAAAATTCTTGATGCTCCTAGACCAGAATTTTCCGTTCCTCCTCCTCCTAAATTGAACAGGGACTCTCATGCTGGTGAAAATGTGATTGGCACCTCAAGTACGCAAACCGCAAAGGCCCCATCTGGTAAATCCCTTGTAGTTTCCAGTAAAAAGGCAAATGACAAACTTCCTGCCTAGGAGGTTAATGCTGTGTCGACTGACAAAGGCAAAGAACCGAAGTAACCAGGGGAGAAGAAGAAAGGGAAAAACAAAAAGAAGAAATAGGATGATTTGTCTCCTGAAAAATCTTCTGAAAACCTTTCTGGGCAAAAGAAACCTAATCGGCCATGTCTCATATGCGATGAGGACCATTGGACGAGAGATTGTTCGCATAAATCTAAGATTAAAAAGTTCTTTAAGAGTTCAAAAACCTCAGCGGTATTGATTGATCTGTTTCCAAACCCAGAAACCAATCTGGTTTCTAGCGACATTGCTTCCCCATCCCAAGTGCTTATGTTGTCCATTTCGAAACAGAAAAATGATGCTTTTATATCGACAAGGAATAAAGATTACGGGAATCCACAGCTGTCGAAAAATAAGGCTACAGATCAACCTAGTAGTTCGACAACAACTTCGACTGAAGTTGTGCCACTCATCATTCCTGAGCTAAAAATAAAGCCGCCAAAGGGAATAGTACACAAATCAACATTTAATCCTCGTGCTCGAGTAGCATAGAATTATAATATAGTAGAGGATCTGGTCTAATCGCCATTCGCTACTTGAAGTACTACAAAATTGCCCCTCCCAAAAGCAGGCTTTATTGTTAGCAATAGGTAGCATTGACCCAATGGATTCCAATCTTGTGGCCTTTAATCATAAAGGATACAAACCTCAGTTACCAGCTCAACTCGCTTTCCTCATCCAAGTGAAAGCCCTCAACAAAACTGTTCATCAAACAATTATTGATGAGGGGGCATCTACATGCATTATGTCAATGAGTTGCTGGAAAACTTTAGGCTCACCACCCTTGTTGAGATCGTCAACGACATTAAAAGCATTCGATGGATGAAAATACACCCCGTACGAGATTTTAAGTAACTTGCAAGTTGAACTGGGGGGAAAGACAGTGGAAATTGACGTCAAAGTTATCGATGGAAACCTCGATTACAATATCCTACTGGGAAGGCCATGGATTTATGCTATGGCTGCTGTTGTGTCAACATAATTTAGAAAGATTGCATTTCCCTTCCAAGGAGGAATTACAATCGTTGATCAACAAACCTTCCTCCCCAATAGTTCACAAGTTACGGGAAGCATTCCAATGATCCAAAGAAGCTCTCATTCACTTCAACATATCAGAGTAGGATTCATAAAAGACCCTACTTTAATGGGTACTTTTTCCCTACCACCTCCGAGTTATCTGACGGAAGTCACCAATGTGGGAACCTGCAATATGATATCTTCCATATCTACACAGATTTAGAAGATTTTCAAACATTTTGTTAGCATGGATCGTCAATAGGTGTTGCCTCCAAGCCCAATAGAAATTTTGTAGCAATCAATTTTCTTGGCTTGGGTGGCAAACCCAAATCAATGCTCATCGAGTGTTTGGATAGATATGTCTAAGGAATATGACACCTCTTCAGATCCTTGGTCGCATGTACATGCTATAGATGAAGGGATCATTCAGTCAATGATGATAGAAGAGACACCATGGGAAGATTACCACTGTCATTCCCATCTTGAGGATTACCACGAAGATTGTTCTAACGACCTTAATCATCCTTCAGTTTTTTATTTTCTATCAAATACTGTAAATACGGTGGATTTCGATCGAAATCTGTCCAATATTGAAGAAACTATCACCATAAATATCTCGACCAAACCTAATGTTTTAGAGAATATTCATGTTAGCAAATCTTGCTCTTCTTCAGAACTGGAAATATATTGCAGTCTCTTTCACGAGTTCAGAGATGTCTTTGCATGGTCATATGAAGAAATTCCAGGCATTGACTCGAGCATCATTGAACACTAAATCAAGATGTATCCAGATGTCAAACTGGTACGACAACGACTTTGGCAGGTACACCCAAAGAAAGCCGTTGCCATCAAGGTAGAAGTTGAAAAACGTTTACATGCTGGTTTCATTTACCCGGTTCCTCTAACTAATTGGGTATCGAATATTGTTCTTGTGATGAAAAAGCAAGGAAAAATTAGAGTGTGCATTGATTACAGGGATGTAAATCAAGCTTGTCCAAAGGACAACTACCCTACACCCTTCATCGACTAGATAATTGATAAATGCGTCGGATGCGAAATATTTTCATTCATGGATGGGTTTTTCGGGTATAATCAAATAAATAGCCGCCCACAGGACCAGTCAAAGACTTCATTTATATGCCTGTGGGGCACATTCACGTACTGCAAACTACCTTTCGGTTTAAATAACGCAGGCGCAAATTTTCATAGGGTTATGAATTACGCCTTCCATGACATCAAGAACATCATTCAACCATATCTCTACGATCTATCGTCTCATTCGCGAAAGAGGACTAATCATCTGCAACATTTGAGAGCTATATTTCTACATTTCCGACACTACAAGATACGACTCAATCCACACAAGTGTGTGTTTTGTGTCGGTTCTGGTCGTTTACTTGGTTTTGTAGTTTCTAAGGATGGGATTCGGCTCGACCCATGTAAGGTTTAGGAAATCATCGATATGCCTCCACCTTCAAATTTTCTTCAGATTTAGAAACTCCAAGGGAAAGAAAACTTTCTGAGGAGGCTCATTCCAAATTACGCCGAACTTGCTAAAGGTTATACGCGTCTTTTGCAAAAGGAAGTGCCCTTTAACCAGGATCAGGTTGCACAAGCTTCCTTTGATGCTCTAAAGGAATCCCTAATAAAAGCATCATTAATGTATGCTCCTGATTGTCAAAAAGACTTTAACATGTATATAGTTGCAGCAGATACGACCATCACAATGGTTTTAGTTCAACAAGACAATGGAATTGAACATCTTGTCTATTATTTAAGTCGAAACTTAAATGATACAGAAAGCAAGTACTCCTATGTTGAAAATCTGGCTCTTGTAGCTGTTCAACTAGTACAAAGATTTCAACACTATATCCTCTTTCGTAAAACTACCATTTTTTCATATTGCAACCCTATGACTTACATTCTGTCATGTCAGTTACTTGGAGGCAAATATTTGAAATGGATAGCCATTTTGCAAGAGTTTGATCTGGAATTCATAAAATCCAAATCAAAGAAATCTTTGGTTTTCGCAGAGTTACTATGCGACTTCCCATCGCCGTCCAACAATTCAATATCCAAAGCATCAATCGTGGATGAATCTTTGTTTATGATATCGTCAAGTGATTCGTGGTATGGAGATATAATCATCTATCTACAAACCCAAACATACAGGCCTAATACCTCTCGCTCAGAAAAACGACATAGTCGATACCAAACAAAAGACTACATGATCGTCGGTGATACACTTTACCGTTGACGTATCGATATAGTTTTGTGAAGGTGCCTCACCCATGAGGAGGCCAAAAAAGTCCTGAATGATTACCATTCAGGTGTGTGTGGGGGGCATCAATTTGGTTACGCTATGGTGCAAAATATCTTACGAGTAGGTTACTTCTAGCCAACAATGTTTAAAGATTGCATAATCGTAGTCAGAAGTTGCCATGCTTGTCAAATCTTCGACCGCAAAACCAGAATTCCACCCACACCTTTTCATCCAGTAGTTTTTGTTGGGCCATTCGCCAAATGGGGCATAGATTTCATGACATGTAACCCCACCTCGGCGGGGGGGAACGGGTATATCATAGTCGTAGTTGACTATTTTACAAAATGGGCCAAGGCGATGCCTACATTAAACAACAGCGGTGAAATGATTGTTCTTTTCTTTTTCAATCATGTAGTCTCTAGATTCGGTGTTCCACAAGCTATAGTGACATATCATGGATCGCATTTCCACAATCACATGATGGTTGAATTGGCTGCCAAATTAGGACTGTCCCACGATAGTTCTACTCCGTATTATCTGCAAGCTAACGGACAGGTTGAGGCCATAAAAAAAATCCTGAGCACATGCTGCAAAGGATGATTGGAGTCCACAAACAGATTTGGTAACTAATCCTATACTCATCCTTGTGGGCATATAGGAAATCGATGAGAAATGCAATCAGATTTACACCCTTTCAGCTGGTGTATGGCCTGGAAGCGATCTTACCGGTTCAGTGTGAAATTTAATCTCTCAAGTTCGCAGTCGACCTTCTCCCTGAAACTTCAGAGGAAGAGGCTCGTTTCTTGGAACTAATCCAATTGGATGAAACCCATCGTGATGCTGCCCTGGCTAATGAAGCTCACAAGAAACGAGTCAAGGCGCAATTTGACAATAATGTCAAACCCCGTGTCTTCTCAGAAGGTGACCTGGTCTTACTTTACAATCAGGAATCCGATAAATTGGGACCAGGTAAGTTCCAATCATTGTGGATGAGTCCCTACATTGTTCAGTGAGTATTAGCAAAAGGAGCATTAGGAAACAGGTTGTATCTTAAGCATTACTATGCTTGACTAAGTGTAGTAATCTCTTTATATGCTTTTGTTACGTTTTTTTTTTCGTCAAGGGTGATCATTTTGGTTAGGTAATCCACTTTTTCATTTGTTGTAGATGTCAAACCTATTGGAATCATTTGTTGGATATGCTAACAGAGCAAGGTTTCGCATGGGGCAAGCTCCCTAAAAAATGAACCTACTAATTAGAGACATCCTTATTATATGACTGGCACGAGCAGGTTTACGCGAAGTTCAAGCTCGTTAAAAAATAAACCTAGAAATGAGCATATGTTTCCCTGAGAGTTCAAGCTCATTAAAAAATGAACCCACCTTTCAGTAAATAACCTTTGTGATCGCATTGCTATTAGCTTTTGAGCCTTGGTCGTGTTCTTACCATCACCTCGAATTTTTATCCGATCATACGCCTCCACTTGATTGTTTACCCTTTTGAGGAACAACTGCGACGAGTGATTCTATTAGCCACCTTCTTTACACTCCCATTTTTGAAAAGTTCCAAACTTACCTAGAACCAGCTACTACCAAAAAATATCACTCGTTCCTAAAAAACGAGTCTCTTTTAAGCTCTTTTTAGACTTGTAAAATATAAAAAATTTCCAAGCAATTGGCCTCTCCAGCTCGTTAAAGTAATTGGAAATGCCATCCCTCTTTCATTTTAATCTTTTTGGACTTGAGGGATCATTACACGAAAAGATCGAGCGCTTGTCTTTTTCGGCTTGCTAAAGTGATTAGAGAAGTCATCCCTTTTGTATTATTTTATACTTTTTCGGACTTAAGGGATTATACTACGAAAAAGGACTACTGGAGTTTCCTTTCCATCTCTTTTTAGACTCTCTAAAACTGAAAAGGACCAAGTTATCTTTGTCATTAAACTCATTAAAACAATAGCAACAAACTTGTCCATATGGACAAGAGTGCGTTTCATTGTCGCTAGGCTTGCTAAAACATAGCGACAGGTTTGCCCGAAGGGCAAATTATTGAACAAGCATATGTTATCCTCCTCAAGCTTGGCAAAAATAAAGAGGTACTGGTCAGCAATGACTGGGGAAAAAATGGGAAGAAAAGTTGAAGAACTTCATTGGTAGTAGGTCACTCTTGAACATGACACTTTCACTGCATCACCATGATTGAGTCAGGTTGGGTTATTCCGTTCACAGGTCATATCACCATTGGTCCTCTGTACCATCCATTTTTGGGGTTAACGATACCAATCCATTTCAGTGTCACTGATATGTTCAAGAGAAGTCGCTTAGAGAATTCACCAACCCAGCTAACGCTTCATCCACTGTAATACCTTCACGCTTCATTCTTTCATGACTGCCACCTTGAACCTTGTATCATCAGATCGTTTTCACCTCCACAAAATCATTTTCTCTGTTTCGTGTCGTAGATGTGGGATTCATTAAGGCCCTCCTACGACAGGTCACTTCTTGTCAACATCAGCTCATTATCCAAGAAGTTGACTTAGGAACAACCTTTAAGTACTTTGAAGCTTGCATGCCTCAATGGCAAGTTTCTCACTTCAGGAGACAGGTTTACATCAATGGCCTTCGACCAAATGATTTTGCGTGGTGTTCGACATCGACTCATGTATTCACACCACATGAATTGTACTGCAGTACCTTGAGGGTCATTATCATTATCAGTGATTCCTCTCGCGCCTGTTAATAGCTTACATCATTGGCTAGTAATCAGGGGATGTCTTTCCATGTTCGACACCAGAACAACTTTTCACATGGATCGACTTGTACTTCGGGCGAAGATTGAACGAGTTTGAAGACCTCGCATCTAGTTTCATCCATCTGGGCTGCGATATATTCAGGAAAATAAATACATGAAATGTACATCATAACTGCACAGATAATCATCCAAGCTAAGGGATGATGGCTCTACCAGAATCATCAGTCTACCACACAGATGATTTTCTGTCCTATGTACATGAAAATGACTTTATAAAGCTGAGCATGGGAATGCCCACCTCAACCAGATCATGAAAATATTATGAATATAATGTATTGTATTGTATCTTATTGCAGGTCACCTTCCAGTTTGAAAAACCTTGGATCCTCATGATAAAGAATTTCACCCAACATTAGAAGATTTACGACCTCATGCTTTAGGGGGCAACTGTTATAGACATATTTGGGTACTGCAACCCAAAACACATATGCCCATAAACCAAGGGTTTATAAACCCCTAAAAGTTTTGTTTCATACCCTAAAGGAACAAGGTCAGCTGATTACATCATTTCCTAGAAGTTCTCCCTGAAAAACTGCTCAGAATTGGTCAAAACCGGACCATACAGGCTGCTCCATGCTAAGGGTGCGATGCATCTCACTTGTAGCACACAAAGGGTGCGATGCATATTGAAATGCCCTTCTGTAGGGTGCGATGAGCAAGAGCAGACAAATGGCAGAAGCAGTTTGATAGGTGGAAACCCAGAGAATCTTCTAGAAACTGCTCATATGACACTCGCCTCTCTGAATTCACCTAGGGATGAGTAAGAGATCATGAAATATCCAAGTGGAACCAAGAACTATCAGTGAAATGACACTAATCAAAATCCCAGAAGTTGACTCACCCACCTGCAAATATCTATATATGGATCCCTCATCCTAGAGATCCAGGAGGCTGGAATTTTGTATTTTGTAAGGAAGTGCTGTTGGTTTCTCTGTGAAACATTATATTGTTGGGTGATCTAGTCTTTTCATGAGGTGAAGAGGGCTTTCATGCTGGGAGGATGGCACTGGATCAGACAGCTGGGTTGTAATCCTCTCTTCTACTACTTCTATCAATAAAGCTATTTGAGTTTTCCTCAATATACTTGTATATCTTTGAATCTTGTATTTGTTTATGCATATGTATGGTTAATGTACATCTGATTCTACATTGTTTATGGTTTTAGATCTCTATGCTTTGATGGTATTTTGCTGCTTTGACTGTACAAGTGTTCTTTGAAGCGGGACAAGTGAGAAAGGAGTGGCGAAAGCTCTATCAACGGAGAGAGGAAACAAGCAAGGAGACAAGCGAAAGACTGAGGTTGGTTCTTTCTGCTTCTCTCTCATCTATCTCTCATAAAGGAAAACACAAGTTACATTAAATTGTTTGTTTCTAAGATAGCTACTCGTCTTAGTGGGACTAGAAGCTCTGAATGGACACTAGTTTTCCCGGAAACACTAGCAGGGACAGAAAGATTAACATCAGGGATGTTAGTGATTTACCATTGAGGATGATCCTCTTTACCATTTCCAAATTGGCTTGCAGCGTGACACTACATTTGGAAAATATATCATACATGCAGTATGCATTAGAGTGTTTAGATCCAAAAGTGTTCAACTAGTGCGAGGCAGTACTTTCATCCTTGAAAGAACAACTGACCAAGGTGAAAAGCGGAAAGATAAAGAACTTTGGCTTTGGGTCGATCCTGATTTCTTTCTCCTTAGCTAGAATTCCACTTATGCAACCACAACTTGTTTCACTGGGTGTATCTGGTGTATCTGGACCTAGGGATCCACAGATGCAGAGATGGGTTGTTATAGACATTTTTGGGCACTGCAACCCCATGCATAAATGTCCATAAACCAAGGGCTCCTAAGTCCCTAAAGGTGTTGTTCCAACCCCTAAAAGAACAAGGTCAACTCATTACAACATCTCCTAGAAGTTCTCCATGAAAAACTACTCAGAACTGGTCAAAACTGGACCATTTCACCTGCTCCATAGGCAAAGTGCGTTGCATCCCACCTGAATACACACATTAGGTGCGATGCATGTCAAAAAGCCCTTCTATGGGGTGTGATGGGCGAGAAGGGACAAATGGCAGGGTCAATCCATAAGGTGGAGGAGCATGGAATCTTCCAGAAAGCTCTCCTGTGACACTTGCCTCTCTGAATTCGACCAGGGATGAGTAAGAGATCATCAATCTCCAAGTGGAATCAAGAACTATCAGAGAGAAGACACTAATCAAATCTCAAAAGCTGACTCACCTCCCTTGCAGACATCTATATATTGATCCCTCATCCTAGAGATCAGGAGGCTAGAATTTTGTATCTTGTAAGGAAGTGCTGTTGGTTTCTTGGTGAAATATCATAGTGTTGGGTGAGCTAAGCTTTTCATGAGGTGAAGAAGGGCTTTCTTGCCGAGAGGATGATGCTGGGTCAGAACAATCGGTTGTAATCCTCTTTTCTCTTTCTTGATTATCAATAAAGCTATTCAAGTTTTCCTCCACATTCTTGTATGATTGATGATTTATAGGTTTGTGTGGTCAATGTACACCTGATCCTATAGTGTTTATGGTAAAAGATCTATGTTCTTGGATAGTGTTATGCTGCTTTGATTCTACAGGTACTCCTTGAAGCTAGGTAGACAAGGAAGCGAGTGGCAAAGACCTACCAGAAGAGAGAGGAATCAAGCAAGGAACCAAGCGCAAGATAGAGGTTGGTCTCCTTATTCTTCTCTTATGTTTTGCTCATAAAGGAAAATGAAAGTAGTTTTTAGTGTGTTTGTTTCTAAGGTAGCTACCAGCCTTAGTGGGACTAGCAGCTTTGCATAGACACTAGTTTTCCCGATAAAAAAATGGCGACTCCACTGGGGAGCGAGTAGATTGTTTGTTCATCTACATTTGTTTACTTTATAAACTTACAGACGGAGCCTGAAGTCAAGACAGCTAGCCTTCGAACTGCATTTGCTATGCAAGTGGAAAGTGGATCAACGCTGCTTCAGTCAATCTCTAGGTTTTGTTTATGAATTAAACGATTGATTTATGAGCTTTCTAATTTCCCTCGTGGTGGCTCTAGCAACCTCCTTAGATCTACCCCTGTGATTGATTTACTTATTACCACTTGCTCGGCCTAAATCCCTAAATTGAACTGCAAACTGTGACCCGAAACCCAATCAAAGTCTCGTCCCTGGTCCAGCGCACTGTCTGTTCTGTGAACTTCAAATGCATCGCACTTCCCAAGTGTAGTGGGTGCGTTGTATTTCAGTTTCACTATGTTACAGGTGCGCTGAACAGACAAGGCCTTGTTCCTAAATTTTGGTTTCTGTGTTCACTCTTTTCAGCTCTATTCAGGAGTTCTGTTGCCTGTAGTCAGTACACCTCTGTTTGAAACCCATTTCCTTGCTATTATTCCACCTCCATTGTGCAAAGAACTATAAATGTTTTTATGTATTTTTGGGTCATTTTCAGTTCTAATTTACAAAGAAGTAGCGTAATTGTACTGTTGTTACTTGATTTGAAAGTGTCGCAAGTGTCGTTTTCATTCATAGAAGAGAATCTGAATGTTCTTGATAGTCGATTACACTGTTACTCTTGTATTTGATTTGAGTTAGTAGTTTTTCAAGTGTCAAAAGCAAGTTTTCAATTCCAAATAACAAAGTGTCGTCATTGTCCTCATTTTGTTTTGAAAAGAAACTTGTTAGTAAGTGTCGCTTTGGAAAATAATTCAGATTTGCGCTTAGTTTTCTTTTTATCATTTACACATTAAGAAGGCTAAAAACAAATACATGCATGTGCATTTGCATTTAGAATGTTTGTTGGTTTGATTTAGGACAGTGCATATAGTGTGTGCTCTCCGCTCTTTGTTGAAAGAACGTTATCTCTCTTTCCTTAGTAGCTAGGATTTTCATTGCAAAAAGAAGATTAAACGACTGTTTATCATCTTAGACTGCATTTTAGGAATTGTACATCAACATCACACGGTGAACCTGAAAGGAAAATTTCTTAAGCAAGATCAACCATAAAATAAATTTAATGAATCTAAAAACGCTTTGGAACCTAACGCACAACATCTAGAAGTCTAGGCTAGAGACGTATTCTGGCGTCGTAAAGCTTGGTAACAGTTGTTTTCACTGTTGGTTCGGTGATTCCTCCTGTCAGGCGGAAAGAGTCGATAGTGCGGACACAACCAACCTCCCTAGGAGCCTAAGACTCTCTAGTGACAAACAAGACAAACAAGAGCAATCCTTCTCTAAACATGCATTTACCATACGAGAAATCAAGTGTTTAGATCCTACCTGTAGTCCAACGCTGTTGTAGTAGTCCAGCCTCGCCGATCCGGATGAGCTCCTCCTTCACTTCGAAACCTGCATTCACTAACAATCAAACGATTAAATAGCACTTGATAATCTCATAAAATAAAACATATTTAACATATAGACCAAGGAGTACATGAAACAACTCATAATAACAAGTTATTGAGAAGAATGGACTCATTTGCATTAATAGGAAACAAAAGGAACAATTACAACCTGAGCCTTGGTGTTGTGCAAGTCCCTCCCAGGGCCCATCAAGAGTTCTCCTTTACTTTGACAAAGCTCACCCACTTCCAAATGAAACAAGAAAGGATGGGAATCTCTCCTCACAAGCTTCTAAATGGGAGTCCTAATTCCAGCAGCATCTACCCTTAGAAATGTTTAGCTTTCAACCTCTCCTCCTTCTGGCCCAATGCCTGTATTTATAGTGCTCAAGAGGAAGTTAATCAGGTCCACCATCAATGGGATGATCCCCTCTTTGGATGGGATAGCTCCTCTCTTGATGGGATAAATTCCTCTTTCATAGGGGTACATGAACCATCTGGAGGCGATCAATACACGTCGAACAACCTTCTAGAATGCTCTAGAAATGACCACAAGTAACTTTTTAAAGATGAAACTCGCGCCCTTTGACCTTTACAGGGGTACGCACCTACCCCTTTACATACAGAGCGTACAAGTACGCATTTTTTGTGAACATTAGGTGCGTACACGCAGGTAAGGCCGAGAGAATCTGCGTACCCAGAGGTAAACACATTTACAAAGACTTTCTCTCTTTTTGGAGTTTGACATGGAGAGCAGAGGCATAAGACTTGCCCAGGAGGATAGCATGACTGTTGATAGAGCCATACTAACTGTAAATAGCCATGGTGACATTTTTTAGTGTAACAGATTGCCCCCTAAAGTGCGAAGCCTGTAGTAGATTAGGGTTTTGTATTATCTAGGAAGGGTGAAGCGCTTTATCATTTCAAGGATTATCTCGTGGAGAGCCTGGTCAGAACCTGCAATTTTCAACACAAAATACATGTATAAGATTATATCATCGCTGAGGTAGGCATTCCCATACTCAGATCAAAACTTTAACTAACAGACTAACTACTGTGATAAAGGAATGATCTTGCAGTACATCATAATCATAGACTTGCGTAGACACAGTATGGACGCAGCCATCTGTTTATAATTGGTCTACTATATAATGAATACAAAACTCCTCGCAGCCTGGATGGTGGGAACTAGATCCAGGGTCTTCATTTCTACTTCCCGAATTGGTACGATTCTAGCCATGCGAAGGAATGAGTTGATGTCGAGCATGGTAGAAACCACTTGATTACCAGTCAATGATGTAAACCGTTAACAAGTGTGAGAGAGACCACCAGTGATGTCAATGGTTCTCAAAGTACCCAGTACAATCCATGAAATGTGAATAAATGAGTTGATGTCGAACACGTCACGACATCCTCTGATCGAAAGTCAATGATGTAAACTGTCGTCAAAGGCGAGAAACCTGCCATTGATGCATGCAGACTTCAAGGTACTGTCGATTTCTAAGTCATCTTTCTAGATAATGTGCTGATGTCGATAGAAAGTGACCCATTGCAGGCAAGCCCACAACACGAAATCATTGTTCAAGTTGAAGAAATGTTGCTGTAAGGACTGACTCAGGGATGGTCAAATGGATGACAAGTATTTTGCATATGAATGATTTATTTGTAGAGACCTCTTGAACACATAACGACACGACAGATGGTTTGGTGACGATTGACCCAAAGTTAATACCCGGAAACGGTTGAATACTTTCAAAGTGGTTTGGTCAACTTTTAAGGCAAAGGATTTCCCAACCCAGGTGAACGGAAAGTGTCGTGTCCAAGAGCGGTGATAAGGTTCTTCTATAACAAAGGATGACAAATTGGTTCATTCTTCTCTCTTTTCCCCCACCATTTCTGGAAAGTACCTCTTTATTTTTAACAAGCTTGACGAGGATAACATATGCTTGATTATAAGCTCATCCTTCAGATGAGTCCAACCTAGTTTTGATTCGAACCCTAGGAAGGAGTGGTTCGTTCCTGTTTGTAATTGAACAGGTCCTTTACTGTGAAATTTTAACGAGCCCAGTATAGGAGAAACTCGGCATTTTTCAATTTTTGAGAGTCTGAAAAACTTAAGAAGACTCCAGGTTGAACCTTTTCGTAAATTTGTGTCCCCCAAGCCCGAAAAAGTATAAAATAATACCTGGGAGAATCGCTTGATCTTGCGACCAAGGAGTACTTTCATGATTAGTGCCACTGACCTGAAAAGTAAAAAGCGATCAAGGACACGTCGTTTTATTTCCGTATCGAGTTTGAAACGACAAAAATCCGGCAATCTTTTCCTGTTTTTACGGTCAGAAAAGAGCTATAAGGGGACCGTCTTTTAATTCCGTTTTAACGAGTGTAAAAGAAACGCTCGGCAATCTTTTCATATTTTAGGAGTCAGAAAAGAGCTTAAAAGATGACTCTGATGTTTTGGTTCGTGAAAAATGATGATCTTACTCTAAAGTCCTTTTGTCCTGCACAAAAACAACACATTACTCATACCTGTTTAAGATAGGCAAAAATACATTGAAAAACATCTTTCCATGGTGAAAAATAAACAAACTTAACATTCATTCATCCAAAAAACCTATAAAAAGACTTTTTACCATGTCATTTTTACCATTTTACTGTTGAGGTTGAGAAAAGGGCTTTTGACCAGAAAACTTCCCGTGGACATTGCGGAGAATCCGACCGTCAGAATCGAGCGCCGTCTCTTTCAGGTATTCCACAACATCCTCCTCTTCAATTTCATCCGTTTAGAATTTAATTTCAAGTTTTAGTTTGATTTTTTAGGGGGTTTAGGGTTTTAGGATATGTTTCTCGGGGTACGCAGGTGCCCCATGGGCGACCTGCGTACCCCGACCTTTTTTGTATATAGGAAAAAGGTCGGGGTACGCAGCCCGCCTTCAGACCAGCTGTGTACCACTGCTCTGTGTTCTGAACGCGGGGTGCGTACCCCGTGAAACATGCATTTTGAAACCCCAAACTCCAATTTCAACCAACCAAATTTTATTTTATGAATTCTAACTATTGTTTTTTGGTGTGTAGGGCAGTCACCATGCTAGATTGGAGAGAAAGAGAGCACGAAGACGTTGATTTGGCCGCAATTGGTCATCAGCCTTCTATTGATGCGTTAAAAGCATGCAGTCTGTACAAATACTGGGCCATACCTGGCATGAGGGGCCAGGTGCCATTCCTTGAGTGGCTGGTTGAAAGGTGGAACATTCAGGATCAATGCTTCTACATCGGAGAGAACCAGCTCGAGATAGAGCCCTCCAACATATATTTTCTCTCTAGCTTGCCTAATAGGGGCGAGCAACTGACTTTGTCCGGGACTAGGCCGGGTGGCCAATCCCTTGCTAGCCTCCGGCTAGAGTGGTGCAACAATCAGAACCAGGAGAAAGGGATAGAAATCAAGTACATATCCCTGCCCGAACTTATGGTGATAGCCTTTACTGTTACCAGACTCTGCGGTGCATTCGCCTTGCACATTGCCACCGGGTGCCAAATGCGGATGGCGATAGATTGCTACCGAGGCACCATTTTCAACTGGTGCGATGCTGTGTTGGCCAATATGAAGGGCCAACTAACCAGGGCAAAGAACGGACAACTGAAGACCTTTGGATATGGGCCTTTAGTTGTGAGCTTTGCCTTAGAGAGAGTTCCAATGCTGATCCCCCAGCATCTTACTGTTCCAGTTGGGGCTCCTCGGGAGCCTAAGTTGACGAGATGGGTTGCGGTAATGGCCCGACATCCTGATGAGGGCGCGACAGTTGTTCGATTTCCTGATGGTTACTTTCACTGGCTAGAGGGCCAGGTCTTTGCTATTCAGGATTTTCCCTATGCCGGAATGGATTTTCGGAATGATCCGGACATGGTTCTTCCACAGGGAGAACAGTGGGATGACAGAGGTATTCCATTTTTCACAAGTTTTTAAATTATGTATTTTTTTGTTTTTATATATCGCCTCAAAACTGACAGCACAAATTTTCAAAATGCAGATGTAGGTCCACGGCGTCCGGCCAACCTCCGGGCTTTTGAGAGGAGAGTACCAGCTGTACCAGCACCAGCCCCACAGGATGCGGCCGCAGAGACCTTAGCCGAGCTGGAACAGGATCTAGAGCGTCTGACGGCGGGTATACCAGAGACCACCATAGATGACATTCCTATTCGACTTCAGCGCTATGTGGTCGCAGTCCCAGGACCTTTTAGGAGGTTCCTGTGTAGGGTAGCGCGGGCAGTGGTCTCGTATAGAGAGCACCACCAGTGATTGGCTAGTCACTTTTGTAGACACAAATGACATTTTTGGTTTTTTGTACTTATCATTTTGCCGATCATAAGGTGTTTTTCAACCTATGATCGAAGACGATGTATATTTTTGACACACTCCTATCTATATATATATCATTATTACCGGCTTATCTTGTTTTAACATATGTGATGAAATGTTTTTAAATTTACTTGCATGATTATCGCAAATGTCTGTCCAACATTCGAGAAGCAATTGCATCTGCTAATGTATTTAAAGACCTTGGAATATGCTGATATTCAATGTAATCAAATTCATGTTCCAAGAGGCGCACTCTCAAAAACAACCTTAATAACACAGGATTTCTAATGGCATATACTCTATTAAGCTGTAATACAACGAGTTCAGAATCTAACCTCACTATCAAACGTCGAATTCCAAATGGAATAGATTCAGACAATAATTCAACCACTGCACTGTATTCTGCAATGTTGTTCGTTGTTTGACCGAGGCTCACCCCATGCATAGAAACTAACTCGTCAGAGGGCGAATAGATAACCCAAGCTGCGGAAGAGATATTCCGTGTACTACGACAAGCACCATCGGCAAATCCAATGTACGTTTGGAGAGGCGTCGACATCTGCAATATCAAGAGTAAAACCAAGATAAGCCAGAATAACGACGAAAAACACACTTTCTAAGCTAAGCACACTATCTAAACTAACAAACATACTAGCTAGAAAGAAAACCTAACCTAACTAAAAATTCTCCATACCCATCATTTAAGCATAATACCTCTTTAGGTAAAGTCCATTTCTGGGTTTACCCAAAGAGTCCCCATCAAAATCTACCAGCTCATAGGCCCCTTTTGCTAGCTTTCGCTTTACAATGTAGGGTCCATGCCACATAGGAACGAATTTTCCAGCACCTAGCTTATCGTTAGCTTGATCATATAATAGCACTAGGTCTCCCTCCGAAAAACTTCGAGGGGTCACATTTCTATCATACTGAGCTTTCATTCGCTTCGCGTGAGTTTCGATTGCCAATGCAGTGTCACGTCGAGTCTCATCTAATTGAGCTAAGTATAATAAACGTTTCTCCTCTTCGGAAGTAGCTGGGAGTAATTCGACAGCCATTTGAAGTGATGGGATTTCGCATTCAATGGGTAACACAGCTTCCAAGCCATAAACTAGCTGGAAAGGAGTGAACCCTGTTGAAGTTTTCACTGAAGTTCGGTATGCCCATAGCGCTGAAAATAACATGTTGTGCCAATTTGACCGATGAATACCAATGATTCGTCGGATCATGATAACCAGAACTTTGTTGATAGACTCAACCAAACCGTTGGCTTGCGGATAATAAGGAGTAGAGCTATCGTGGCGTAAACCAAGCTGGCTTGTAAGCTCAGTCATCATGATGTTTCGAAAATGGCTCCCATGGTCAGTGATGATTGCTTGTGGGACACCAAACCTAGTTATAATGTGATTGAATACGAAAACTGCAGCTGTTTTACCGCTTGCGTCGAATGTAGGCATCGCCTCGGCCCATTTAGTAAAATAATCAACCGCGAGGATGATATACGCATGCCCCCCGGCCGAGTGAGGGTTACAAGTAATAAAATCGATACCCCATTTGGCGAAAGGACCAACGGCAATTATAGGATGGAGAGGAGCAGGTGGTGCGCGCATCTTGCGATCAAACACTTGACAGTTGTGGCATTTTCGGACCGCAATGATACAATCTTTAAACATGGACGGCCAGAAATAGCCAGCGCGCAACACCTTCTGAGCTGTGGCATACCCAGACATATGACCGCCACATGCTCCAGAGTGACAATCATTCAAAACCCTCTCAGCCTCTTCGTGAGTTAAACAACGTCGAAAAACTAAGTCTGCCCCCCGGCGATAAAGTGTATCTCCAATAATTCTGTATTGTTGGGATTGAAACCGAATTTTTCGACGTTCCGACTTTGAAGCTTCAGGCCGAAAGGTTTGGGTTTGGAGATAGATGATTATATCCCCATACCACGGATCTAAAGTACTGATAAGAAACAAAGATTCGTCCGCAATGGACTCCTCTGCCACAGTTTCTGTGTCAGCATGCGGGAAATCACACATCAATTCCGCAAAAACTAAGGATTTCTTAGACTTGGACTTCTCGAACTCCAAGTCGAACTCTTGCAGGATAACGATCCATTTAGAGTACTTGCCCCCTAGCAGTTGTTTAGTCAAAATATAAATCATAGGGTTGCAATCCGAAATAAATGTAGTTTTACGGAGAAGAATGTAGTGACGAAAACGCTGGACAGCTTGAACGGCTGCCAGGGCCAATTTCTCCACATGCGAATATTTTAGCTCAGTGGGGTTTAACGTCCTACTAAGATAATATATCACATGTTCCGTTCTGAATTCATCTTCTTGGACTAACACCATTCCAATAGTGGAATGCGAAGCTGCGAGGTATAAGAAGTAGTCCTGGTTGTAGTTGGGAGGATGCAACAACGGTGCATGGGTCAACGCGTGCTTAAGTGCATCAAAATATTGTTGGGAAATCTCGTCCCAAAAGAATTGAGCGTTCTGTTTCAACAACCGTGTAAAACCCTTAGTGACCTCGGCGTAGTTTGGAATGAATCGGCGTAAAAAGTTTGCTTTCCCTTGCAAACTTTGGAGTTGGCGCAAACTCGAAGGAGGAGGCAATTTGATGATAGCTTCAACCTTCGAGGGATCGACGCGAATGCCGGCTTTTGAAACAACAAATCCCAGCAATCGACCCATTTCTATACAGAATACACACTTGTGGGGATTCAACCAAATACGATAATGCCTACACCTCATAAAGATTGCTCGTAAGTGGACAAGGTGATCAGCTCGATGTAAAGAATGATCAGGCAAATCATCGAGGTACGGTTGCACAATGTGCTTGATGTCATGAAATGCATAAGACATCGCCCGTTGAAAAGTGGCTCCGGCATTCTTAAGCCCAAAAGGTAATTTGCAGTAAGCAAATGTCCCCCATGGACAAATGAATGCCGTTTTTGGTTGATCGGCAGGTAGAATATTGATTTGATTATAGCCCGAAAAACCATCCATAAAGGAAAACATTTCACTTCCGGCACAATCATCAATGATTTGATCGATATAAGGCGTAGGATAGTTGTCTTTTGGACAAGCTCGATTTATATCCCTATAGTCGATACATATTCTTATCGTTCCTTGTTTCTTGTTAACCGGAACAATATTCGATACCCAATCCGTTAACGGGATTGGATAAATGAAACCTGCTTTCAACAGCTTCTCGACTTCTGCTTTAATCGCAGCCGCTTTTCGAGGGTGAATCTAACGCAACCGTTGCCGGACGGGTTTAGCGTCCGGGTAGGTCTTTATTTCATGAACAACAATGGCAGGATTGATTCCTGGCATTTCCTCGTAAGACCAGGCGAACACATCGCGGAATTCTTGGAATAGGGCCTTGTAAGTTTGAATTTCATCTTCTGTACATGAGGCACCTATATGAATGTTTTCTTCAATTCCGGGCTTCACTGAAATGTCAATGGGAATAGTGCGAGAAGTATTCCCTAAATTCAACTCTGAATCAGAATGTTTCGTTGGATTCTGAGCGTCTTTGACATATTCAGCGGTAAAAATAGATGAAAAATCGTTTTCAAAAGCATCATCCTCAGGTAAAAACGAAGATCTATGATGGAGATCTTCCCATGGTAGATCGTCTACACTTAGGATTTCGCGAAGTTGCTCGTCAGATGACACGACTTCGGGAAACGCTATCCGTTCTGAGGTTGATGTGAAAAGTGATTCCTCACTGACCACATTCATTTGGTCGATTTGGGTTGAACGCAATTTCATAAGCACGACGGCTTCATAAGCAATTTCATATGGACTCAAAGGCATAGCATCACCGAATGAGTCGATCTCAGATTCAGATGGGATAATCCAAGGATCGTCGTAAATAATGGTGTCTGATGTAATCATATGAATTGATGCAAATGAAGGGTCTGCGTTGATTGGAGGGAAAGGAAAAGTTCCCAGTAAACCAGAATCTTTAACTAAACCTACGCCAACGTCCCTATAAGGGATTGTCGTCTTACCGACATGCTGGATACTCTCTGAGGAGGCTGGGTCGGATGAAAAGTATGTCAGCTGATCAATTGTCACGATCTTGCCGTTATGTGGAAACTTTATTACTCTGAAGATCGATGAAACAACCGCTGTCATAGCATATGACCAACTTCGACCCAAAAGAAGGTTGTAGTCTAGAGGGGCATCAACCACCTCCACATCCAGACTAACGGTTTTACCTTCTACCCCTATAGGCAATTCCTGTAGAATACCAAACGGACGGAACCCACGGCCATCAAAGGCCTTAAGGATGGTCGGGGATTGGTTCAGCGAAGGAGAACCAAGCGATCTCCAACACTGAATCGACATAATACACGTGGAAGCTCCCTCATCAATTACAGTCCGATGAATAGGCCTGTTTTTGACTATCACTGGAATCTGGAAAGCCATTTGATGGGGAAGGCGCGGTGTACTATTTTCTAGATCGAAGATTATCAGATTCGGGTCCTGAACATCAACAATTCTGATAGCCGACAAAAGTAATTTTCGTTGTGCTGGGCATGATTGCAGCACTTCTAAAGCTGACATTGCTGAGGGTGAAACAGCTAAGTCCTCAACAATGTTGTAATTCTGGGCCGCTCTCGCATGTGGATTGAAAGCAGACCTTCGAAGAACACCCTTGGCAGGCGGTTTGATTACTAAGTCCAGGTTAGGTTTTTCGATCTGTAGTGGATCGGAACCAGGAGCTGAGGTTGATGGATTAGAATGAGAAGATTCTGCTTCCTTACCATCAACAGGATTCTTACTACCATAATCTTGCGACCGAGTCGCAATCCTCACATGAGACATCATCAAAATGGGTTCTTCACTGGCAGTCGAGGAAGAACCTATCATCTTACTCTCCTGCTTTGGAAATGGATCTTTCAACACAGCAGGAGTGGGAGAACCTTTGACTATTTTCACAACCTCGGCCCGATGAGGGCAATCTCTTGTAAAATGATCCTCTTCACAAATAAGACAAGGATATCGAGGTTTGCGCTTTTCGTCATTGGTTTCCGACTTTTCTGTTTTCTCCTTCGGAGCCTTGTCTGCTTTAGCCTTCTTCTTTCCCCCGTTTTTTGATTTGGCCGTAGATGACTCTACAGCGTGAATATCGGCGAAAAGTTCAGGAGAAGACTCTCCTGTCGGGGAATCAGGCAAGGTGATTATAGGAGTAGTAGAATTCTTGGAAGACTTCTTCTTGCTCTTTGTGTTCACCGTACCAATCATACCATCAGCGGCATGAGATCCCGAAGGAGCAGCAGCGATTTGATTCGACTTTGGAAGATCTGGGATCTTCTCGTGTAACATACCCGACTGAGTATAAACTAAGTCAAGGTACTGCGCCTGAGCAATGACTTGCTCCTCAGTAACTACTCCGGCCTTAGCTACATCTTCTGTAATCTTCGGTAATAATGATTTAACAAACCATTCAGCTAAGATTTGGTCCGGAATAAAAACTTTCACTAACCTTCTTCGACGTCTCCACTCATGAATGTGGTCAGAAATATACGTGGACATTGATTGTTTTAGTGAAGTTAATAACTCCGTGCCGTTATCGTATCTGACCGGCAACTGAAAATGAGTTAAGAACGAGGTAGCTAACTGGCTAAAATTGTAAAAAGAGGCCCGTGGTAACTCAATGTACCACTTGGCCGCGAGACCAATGAGTGTACGCTGGAAAAGACGTAAGCGGATCGAATCATCCGAGATAGAATTTGAAGCACACCAGAGGTGGTAAGTCATCACGTGATTGGACGGATCCTCTCCAGACTTACCTTCGAACTTGGGTATATCACTGGGCAACTTATTTGGCATTGGCGGCCAGAACGGAAGATATTGAATTGGATCGTTCGTTAGGCGCGTCAAGTCTGGTAAATCCAAAGTTGCGATAAACGGTAATTGCCGGTTAGGATCTCTAAAACTCTGGGTCACAAGACCAGTCCCAGGAGGAGGATATCCAGGATAACTAGGAACAGGAATCGCATTAGGGATATTATATCCTCCTGGAAAACCAGGATTAACCGGACCGTACTGGGGTTGTTGAGGTTGTTGATAAGTGTACCCAGGATACGGTTGATACTGGTAAACCGGCTGCTGGACAGCTTGCCCATATTGGTATTGTCCTTGGTACGGTTGATGAACAAATTGTGGTTGAGTAGTGACAACCGTACTTATACCAGACTGACCTACAGGCATCTGAACCGTAGTTTGAATCGTAGATCCAGATAAGGGTAAAGATGTCTGAGGAGTAGTTACAGAGACAGTAGAAACAGGAGCTATCGATACTCCAGAAGTAAGTGCGGGAGATGTTGCGGTAGTTGCAGCAGCCGTTTGAGATGGAGTACTGGGTGCAATTGGCGGCTGAGTAACTACCGAAGTTACAGAAGTTTGAACATTTGATTGGACAGGTTGCGGTTGCTGGGGTGAACCAGAAACTACGGGTTGTCCGGTTTGAGGTAACAACTGTATACTTGGCTGCAACACCTGTTGACCTTGTGATGGATCCCACACTATCATTCCAGGGTATTGACCCGCAACAGGTTGAGGATACTGGGATCCATAACCGGATTGAGGATAGGATTGATAACTGAAAGGTACAGTTCCCATACCTTGAACATATGACTGACCTTGAGGTGGTTGATAACTTTGACTCGAGTATTGACCTTGAGGTTGATAACCTTTGGGTAAATACTGATACTGGGGTTGACCTTGACCTTGAGGTTGATACCCTTGAGGTTGATACCCTTGATAAATTTGATACTGAGGTTGACCCTGGGGTACATATTGAGGCTGGGGTTGACCTTGAGGCATGTATTGTACCATAGGTACATATTGACCTTGAGGCTGCCCCCCAGACACAATTTGTGTACCTTGAGGTTGCCCCCCAGGCGTTAATTGAGGCTGCCCCCCAGGCGGTAATTGACCACCTTGAGGTTGAGAAATGGGAACTGAACCTGACATCATGTAAATGTCCCCTACACCCAACGGTTTATTACCATTGTTTCCAGCTAATAACCCATGATCAACGGGTTGAGGAGATGCCCCCGCAAAGATACCAGAAAGTGACTGATACCCGGTGGGAACAGAAGGTCCGCCGTGTAAGAAAGATTCAAGAGATTGAGTGAACACGGACGACTGACCAGACATATTTACAGGAGTATAAATACCTCCAGGTGGAAAAGGAGTACGAGGCGGAGAAAAACCTACCCCTGAGTTGTCTAAATAATTGGTTAACGAAAGGTACCAAGTAGTACTTCTAGGAGGACTGTAAAAGATAGATTCACGCTCCCTTAGATCAATAGTAGGTCGATCTTCAAGGTTAGGGACGCCTATTTCTTCCTCTGGAGCAAGTTCTTCAATAGCAATCAAACCAGTAGGAAGATTTTCGGTGATAACTCGTTCTACTCTTGGTGAATCTGGAACACTAGAAGTTGGAGTAACAGGTTCAGATATTTCAGGTTCTTCGCCTATATCACTAGTAGATGAAAAGCTACCAGCAAGCTCGGAAACTGTAACAGCTTCGGGATTATAACCTGTCTCGAGACTTTGGTAATCTGGATGGACTACCAAGGAAGACTCTCCTTCTTCAGGTGAACCTACTCTACTGCCACTAGGAGGAGTTACAAGGACCTTCAATCCTTCGTACTGACCCGGGACGTCTTCAGGAGGTCCACCCCGTGATCTACGAAGTTTCCTCAACAAATCAGTTCCGGTAACAATCTCAGGTGACTTGCCCCGAAGTCTACGGGACTGTCTCGGTAATTCCGCCACAGCTAAAAACTTTTAACTACTACACACGAAAACAAAATAAAATCTCAAATCAAACCACCTAAAGTCTCTAAAGAACCAAACAAATTTGAATCATACGCCTAAAGAATCTAGGGCGTCAAACCAAACACAAACAGTAGCCTTCCAGACCGAAAACGCTAGTTGGAGATGAAACCCAACATCGCTGGATTCAGTACAGAAGTGGCGGGTGGAACAGTTACCCCGGCAACCTGCTTAATGAATAGACCGGCACAAGTTCCTCCACTTTAACCGTCTCGAGTGAAGTGAACCCCCCGGAAAATCCAAGTGAGTCTAGCCGACGTCTGCTCCAGGTACAGTGGGATCTTCCCTCCACTGTCACCTCGGTAGAATCCTAAAGATAATGGTCACTAAGGTTACCAACCGCAACAAATGCACCTGGGGTAACAGTCTACACTCCGACAGCACGCAAGGGCAGAGTATCAAGCTCAATCCCCTTGCCGGTTCCTTGACAATAATCCAAGGTTTACCGACAAGTGACCCCTGGCTCCTCGACAATGGTTAATCCGAGGTTTACCGTTTGTAATACGTGCGTGTCTGGCGTCGTTCCCAACGAGGGAGGATTGATCCCCTCACTGGTTCGGACACGAGCTCGTGCTTCTCCTTTAAGAGGAGCTTTCCCAGAGTACAAATGAGACAATTGGATTTATTCTATCACAAGATAAGCTACTTGTTTGGTTTTGTTGTCTTGGAGAGTTAATTACTCTCCTACTCCAAGACACTAGCCTGATCTAAATTGGTGTTTCAGAGCCCTAGTAAATAAAAGTTACTAAGTTGATTTTACTTTAAGCGTTAATTTTATGGTTTTTCTTAAAGACAAAAGGTAGCGGAAATGAAACCAATGGTGTGTAGACTCGACTCGCAACCACTACAAAGATGCACCTAAGATGATTTACGCTACTTTTCTTTTTCAATGAAATTCTTAGCTAAGAAAGTTTAGAGAATGCAAATTTATATAAAAACAACTCTCTTGGCAACGAAAATCAAGGAAATAAAACTCTTTATCTTTCCAAGCATACAAACATGACCACTCATTACGTGCACGAAAAATCCTTTCTCTTTCAAAACAAAACTTTTCAAAGGAGATGTTTTTGTATTTTTTCTTATTTAATAAAGCATATAAATCTATTTTAACGAAAATCAATCTCAAAATCTATAAAATCTATGAAAAATTGACTCACAAGCAAATCAAAAGGAAATTTACTCTAAAGCAAACCTAACGAGGCAAAAGCCTACAAGGATGATTCTAGGTTGTTTTACTTGACCACAATCAAGCCAAGGACCAGCTAATGCAGAATCAAAAAACCAGTCAAAACAAAACTCAAATCTTTTTGTTCTTTTTGTAAAATGGAATTCAATACTCAATCAACAAGCACTTCGAAATTCGCCAAAGAGACAGCTCAAAGGTAAGTTGCTCTCACAGGTAGACTTTATGACAGGTCCGACTCCTAAGAAGGCTGACAAAACCAGAGAGATCTAAGGCTTGACAACTTCTACCGCCAAAGTCACTACAGGACCTACTCAAAAATCAAACCCTAGGGCTTAAACTTCTATGAAATCCACTAAAACACTCAATGCTATCGAAACAAGTTCAGGTGAAGATCTTTGACAGGAGACTAATGGATCTGGGCAGTAAAAACTAAGAAAAAGCAAAATCTAAGAGGAAAAATGTAAAAAATGGAAATTTCTTAATTTTTAGTAGGGTACGCAGGCAACCTGTTAAGACAGGTGCGGGCCCGCTCTGTGCACACAGCAACAGTGCGTACAGGTACGCACTGTGCAATACTCAGAGGGTGCGTACTACTGGAAAAACCAAGAAAAACTAAATCTAATTTAACCCTAAGCTAGCCCACCCAAATACAAAGTCACAGAGCCAAAAACCAGAAAATAAATGACTTTTCTCAGATCAAAGTTGCATACAAAGGAAAAAACTTTCACATCAATGGAGTCCCCAGTGGAGTCGCCATTTTGTCAGGCGGAAAGAGTCGATAGTGTGGACACAACCAACCTCCCTAGGAGCCTAAGACTCTCTAGTGACAAACAAGACAAACAAGAGCAATCCTTCTCTAAACATGCATTTACCATATGAGAAATCAAGTGTTTAGATCCTACCTGTAGTCCAACGCTGTTGTAGTAGTCCAGCCTCGCCGATCCGGATGAGCTCCTCCTTCACTTCGAAACCTGCATTCACTAACAATCAAACGATTAAATAGCACTTGATAATCTCATAAAATAAAACATATTTAACATATAGACCAAGGAGTACATGAAACAACTCATAAATAACAAGTTATTGAGAAGAATGGACTCATTTGCATTAATAGGAAACAAAAGGAACAATTACAACCTGAGCCTTGGTGTTGTGCAAGTCCCTCCCAGGGTCCATCAAGAGTTCTCCTTTACTTTGACAAAGCTCACCCACTTCCAAATGAAACAAGAAAGGATGGGAATCTCTCCTCACAAGCTTCTAAATGGGAGTCCTAATTCCAGCAGCATCTACCCTTAGAAATGTTTAGCTTTCAACCTCTCCTCCTTCTGGCCCAATGCCTGTATTTATAGTGCTCAAGAGGAAGTTAATCAGGTCCACCATCAATGGGATGATCCCCTCTTTGGATGGGATAGCTCCTCTCTTGATGGGATAAATTCCTCTTTCATAGGGGTACATGAACCATCTGGAGGCGATCAATACACGTCGAACAACCTTCTAGAATGCTCTAGAAATGACCACAAGTAACTTTTTAAAGATGAAACTTGCGCCCTTTGACCTTTACAGGGGTACGCACCTGCCCCTTTACATACAGAGCGTACAAGTACGCAGTTTTTGTGAACATTAGGTGCGTACACGCAGGTAAGGCCGAGAGAATCTGCGTACCCAGAGGTAAACACATTTACAAAGACTTTCTCTCTTTTTGGAGTTTGACATGGAGAGCAGAGGCATAAGACTTGCCCAGGAGGATAGCATGACTGTTGATAGAGCCATACTAACTGTAAATAGCCATGGTGACATTTTTTAGTGTAACACCTCCACTTTGAGATGATAAGTGCCAGTACGGACTTGTGCTCCAATGTATCGTCGAGTATATTTTGGGAGACCATAATAGGCTTAATCCTTTATCCATAGGAAGTTGTGTCTGCCGCCCTATCGATCGCAATCCATTGAACACAGCATTCAGGAAGATTGACTGCCGTACCATAAAAAGTATTCTGCAGTTTTGCAATTGGTTTGGTAATCCCTCTGTCTAGATTTCCAGAGCAGTCCCTTTCGTTCCTTTTCAGACTCCTTAATAGAAAAGGTCCATCTCAGCACTTGTCACTTCAGGCTCATTAAAAATCGAAGGTGACTAGAGTCATCTTTGTTTTTTCTCGACTCTTAAAAATTGAAAAAACAAGTTGTGTCAAAGCGTCTAAAATTTATTTTAAACGGAATAACCATCACCTTTCCTACATTGATCTTAAGTTGAGAAAAATGGAGTCCACCAACCAAGGAGTTCCCCTTGGAGGAAATCCCAGTCCCTTCTCCTCTTGGGGAGATGATGGTGCACCCCATATGGCCACATTGTCTCTTCCAGGATTGACAATCGGCTTGCCCGTATGGCTCTTCTCAACTTTTGTCATTTAGAATACCGTGATTCCTGAACAGTCAAGTCAGCAACTAAACGATATTAGAGTTACCCCCCAACCCTCTACTTCATCCAATTCTTCCTCTCCTCCTTCCTCTTCACTTGATGAAGCTGGTAAAGCCCAAAATCAAGTAACTGTGAAGAAGAAAGAGAATAAGAAGAAAGAGAAGAAGAAGAGGGAGCCAAAGGTGAAAAGGGGCAACCAAGCATCGTCTAGCGAAAATCCACACACTACACCGACCAGGCCTAAATCGCCATGTGTCATTTGCAAAGGAGACCACTACCATCGAGATTGCTCTTGCATCCCTCGGATCTTAAGGGATTGATCTCCTCGTTTGCACAATCCAGTGTCATCAACCTCTGACGATCATGTCGAGCATACACCGTCAACTAGTGAAAGTGAAACCCCTGGACAAAAAGGAAAATATAAATTTCCTTGTAAATTGTGTGAAGGCGATCACGCCGTCCACCGTTGTCCCTTCTTAGATGAAGCTAAAAGAGTTTTGGACGACCGTCTGGTTTCACCATTACGGCTTCCTCCTAGATACAAGAAACTCTTGCCGAGTCTGTCACTAGTTGAAAATTCGGCTGACACTCCCTTGTGGTCGGCCAAAGTGTCTATCATTGAAGATAAACCATGTGAATCCATACCAAACAAAATTCAAAAGGTCGAGGCGGCAGTTGACCCGGTCGTGCCTTCAAGGATCGATCTTCAGATGATACAGTCACCGAAGAGAACAAAAATGGCACTGTTCAAATTCTCTTCGTAAACACAAACTCCGATGAACATGGGGGCAGTCTAACCGTTCCTTTACCGCAGGAAGGAAGTTCGTCAGAGTCATACCTGACCATCTATTCGGTCCCACCTCCAAGAAACCTAGTTGTTTCCTTCGACTGGAATCTACTAGGCAGACGCCGTTTACCGGCTAGTGTACCATTTCGAATCATTACACAAATATATAGAATGGTGATGGCCGGTACCATCATAGATGAAGGGGCTTCTGTGAGTATCCTTTCCTCAACTTCTTGGAAAGCGCTTGGTTCACCATCACTTTTTCCTGAGATGAGAAATCTAACAGGCTTTGACAAAGGAACCAGTCGGCCGTTAGGGATCCTTCCCGATGTGCCGATAACATTGAGAGAGAAAACTGTTCACATGAACGTAATGGTAGTCCAAGGACCCCTGGATTATAATCACTCCTTGGACGAGACTATATTTATTGCATGGGAGCCATTGTCTCCTGGTCAAGCCACACGAAGGAAGAGTGGTCAAGCTCGTAGACCAGCTTTCATTCCCCGGTTCACACATAGCAAATAGTCATATACCAACCCTGAATGGTATTTTCACGCAAGGAATGTCTCATCAATCCCCAGTCCGTCCTCCTGATGAGCGCAAGTGATTCGGAGGGCATGACTGAAACCCAGGGGGCATGCACCCTGGCCTGTTTCGACAGGAAAACTTCAGGTATAGGGTAGGTTTCCGTGAAGGATATCTGACTAGTCTGACACACCGGTCCGTTTAGGAAAAGGGGATTAGGCTAGAATAACATTCCCTCGTCAAAGTTATGTGAGTGGAGGCGTCTACGCCACTCACCTTTGTCTATTTCGGTAGACATTGCCGAAGAAGTGTTTTGTTTGTGGTACAGATAGAACAATCTTTGGTAACCTGAAAAAGGTAGGCCTTTCCCGATAAAAAAATGTTTTGTCTGGAAATTGAGGGGTAACCTAAAAAGGCAGGCCTTTCCCGATAAAACAAATGTTTTTTCTGCAAATTGAGGGGTAACCTCGAAACTCTATTTCACTATACCTAGGGGCATGCAAACCTTTTAGCGTGCAAGAGAAGAGTGACCATTTATTTTTTAAATTTATAGGTCCTCTAACCCTTTAAACTCATAGGATTGGTCGTTCCCTAACTTGCATAAAGAAAGGATGTGGGGCAAAGCTTTGAAATAATGTCGTTTTTAGATGAGACCTCCTTATTATATGACTGGATTGAGCAGTTTTAATGCGGACTTCAAGATCGTTAAAAAATAAACATAAGCAATGAGCAAGTGTTTCCCCCAGCGTTTAAGCTCATTAAAAAATGAACTAATTTCCGGTAAATAACCATCGTGAATGTAGTACTTCAGCCTTTTAAGCCTTGGTCGTGTTCTCATCATCACCTTCACTCTGTATTGGCCGATCATTCACCTCCACTTAATTGTTTACCACTTTTGAGGAATAGCTGCGAAGAGTGATCTTGTTAGCCATCCTTGTGACACTGCCGTGATTGGAAAATTCGAAACCTTACCTAGAATCAGCTGCTACCCGAACCTATCACTCGTTCCTCAAAAAACGAGTCTCCTTTAAGCTCTTTTCAACTGACTCGTAAAATATGAAAAGATTTCGAGCCATTGGCCTCTCCAGCTCGTTAAAGTGATCGAAAGTGCTATCCCTCCTTTAGATTTTAATCTTTTTGGACCTGAGGTATTATTACACAAAAATATCGAGCGCATATTTTGTTCGGCTCGTTAAAATTACTGAAAATTCATCCCTTTCGTATTATTTTATACTTTTTCAGACTTAGGGGATTAGATGATGAAAAAGGATTTTTGGAGTTTCCTTTATGTCCCTTTTCAAACTCTCTAAAATTGAAAAGGACCGAGTCATCTTTGTCGTTAAACTCGTGAAAACCTAATAGCGACAAACTTGTCCATAATAGACAAGAACGAGTTTCATTATCGCTAGGCTCGTTAAAACATAGCGATGGGTTTTCCCAAAGGGAAAATTATAGAACAAGCATATGTTATCCTCCTCAAGCTTGACAAAAATAAAGAGGTACTGGTCAGCAATGACTGGGGAAAAATTGGGAAGAAAACTTGAAGAAACTTTGTTGGTAGCAAGTCTCTCTTGAACATGACACTTTCACTCCGCATCCGAGTCAGGTTGGGTTGTTCCATTCACTGGTCACATCACCATGGTCCCATCACACCATCCACATTTGGGGTTAATGCTACTAATCCATCATGTCAGTGTCGCCGATATGTTCAAGAGAAGTCGCTCAGAGAATTCACCTGTGTCTCACCCACTATAATACATTTTCGCTCCATTCTTTCATGACCGCCACCTTGAACCGTATATCACCAGATCGTTTTCACCTCCATTAAAATCATTTGCTCCATTCCGTGTCATTGATGTGGGATTCACTAAGGCCCTTCTATGATGGATTGCTTCTTGTCGACATCAGCTCATTATCCAAGAAGTCGATTTAGGAACAACCCTTTCAGTACTTTGAAGCTTGCATGCCTCAATGGCAGGTTTCTCACTTCTGGTGACAGGTTTACATCAATGGCCTTCGACCGAAAGATTTTGTGTGGTGTTCGACGCCATGTCCCTTATTCACACCATGTGAATTTTACTGCAGTACCTTGAGGGCCATCATCATTATCGGTGATTCCTCTCGTGCCTGTTAACAACTTACATCATTGGCTAGTAATCAGGCGATGTCTTTCCATGTTCGACTCCAGAACATCTCTCACATGGATCAACTTGTACTTTGAGTGAAGATCGAACGAGATTGAAGACCCCTGTTATGCTCTTAACCTACAAAGCAATACCCAAACATAGAATTTGCGAAGAAAAGATACCGAGAACACAGAATATGCGAAGAAAATATACCCAGAACACAGAATAGCAATGATTTTATTATTCAGAGAGAAATGTTCACAGGCCTCTTCGAGGGGCAACCTCCAATAGAGCAGAGCTCGATTACAAAACAAGACACGATGCTCCTCGCAGGGAGTCTCTATCCTTTATATATGACTCATACATGCAATACCACAGGCCAATATCGTGGGTTTTATTAATACCATCTATCTAATACTACCGCCCATTTGCAACTAACTGTGGTCCCGTCATTAATTGCGGGTTAACCACTTACAAATATTAATATGGGCTTTATTGACTCTTGACTATGACGTGATCCCATGACATAAATAAGGGGGTTAGGGTGGGACCCTAACATGCCCTCCCCCTTAAGACTAGCCTTGTCCTCAAGGCTGAAGTTGCGGAAACTACTGAAGAATAGTGGCTGGTTCCCAAGTTGCATCTTCCGAAGAGGTGTCTTTCCATTTGACGAGGACCTCCTTAAGCATGCGGCCGCGCAGGTGCTTGTCTCGTGTGTCTAGAACCTGTTCAGGTTGAAGCCAGATTGACCCTTCTTCGTCCAATTCAGGTAGACTGGTTTGAACTCGGCAATTGTTCCCAATCACTTTCTTGAGGCACGATACATGGAAAACTGGGTGGATTTTTGCTGTAGGTGGCAAAGCCAACTTGTAAGCCACTTCTCCAATGCACTGAAGTACTTGGTATGGTCCGTAGAATTTTGGAGAGAGCTTTTGACAACCCTTGTCTTTGAGTGATGTTTGCTTATATGGTTGCAGCCTCAAAAAGACCTGATCCCCTTCTTGAAATTGGCGCTCTGAGCGATGTTGGTCAGCCTGTTGCTTCATACGGTTCTGAGCTTGATGAAGATTCTCGCGCAGATGGGCAAGCATGGTTGCGCGGTGTTGTAGGAGTTGATCCACGGCTTGTACTTTGGAGCACCCCGTGAGATAAGAAGTAGGGGAAGGTGGAAGTTGTCCATAGACTGCTTCATAGGGAGTCATTTTGGTGGTGGCATGATAGTTGGTGTTATACCACCATTCCGCCAGAGGTAACCACTGTACCCAAAGGTGTTGTTTTTCTGAAGTGAAACACCTAAGGTAGGTTTCTAGACATTTGTTGACGGCTTCGGTTTGACCATCTGTTTGCGGATGATATGAAGTACTGAGTTTGAGTTGAGTGCCTTGTATTCTGAAGAGCTCCTGCCAAAAATTACTGGTGAAGATTGGGTCGCGGTCGGACACTATAGAAGTGGGCATGCCATGCAATTTGAAGATCTGATCCATGAAAGTTTGAGCAACCAAATTGGGTGTGAATGGTTGGGGTAGGGCGCAGAAATGAGCATACTTCGACAGTCGGTCCACAACCACCATGATGACTGACTTGTTCCCAGACTTTGGAAGACCTGTAATGAAATCCATGGAGACCTCCGTCCAAATTGACGCCGGAATGGGCAATGGTTGTAATGTGCCTGGTGTGTTGACGGTTTCCCCTTTGTGGCGTTGACAGATGTCACATTCTGCTACGAAAGTAAGGATGTCCTGTTTCATGCCAGCCCAAAAAAATGATCTTCTGGTGCGAGCATATGTCTTCTGAAAGCCCACATGTCCTGCAATGGGAGATGAGTGCAATTATGCCAAAATGCGACTTTTGAGGGTGGATGTTGGTGATATTACGACTCTGTCCTTGTAGCGAAGAATATCATTATGCCACGAGTAGCCCTTGCTGGAATTAGGATCTACCTGCAATTGAGAAATGAGTTGGGAGAGCCTGGGATGTGAAAACCATTCCCTGCGAGCCTCTTCAATCCAGTCTGGAATGGGGAGGGAAATTGCGAGCAGAGTACTTTCCTCCTCAAATTGGCGCGACAATGCATCTGCTACCCTGTTGTCTTTCCCTTTCTTGTAAATGATCTCATAATCATATCCCAGCATTTTGGCTAACCATTTATTTTGTTGTGGGGAAGATAGGCGTTGCTCCAAAAAATATTTAAGACTGTGATGATCTGTGCGGATTTGGAAACGTCGCCCCAACAAGTAAGGTCGCCAGGTCTCGAATGCATGTAAGATGGCCATCATTTCCTTCTTGTAGGTAGATTGGCCCAGATTCCTCCCACTTAGTTGTTGGCTGGTGAAGGCCAATGGTCGCCCTTCCTGCATTAAGACCGCTCCAATACCTGTTCCCGAAGCATCACATTCAATGACAAATGATTTGGTGAAGTCCGGTAGTGCTAAGACAGGAGTGGAACACATGGCGGTTTTGAGAGCGGTAAATGCCTGTTGTGCTTCTTCGTTCTAGAAGAAGGAATTTTTCTTTAGGAGTTGCGTTAGGGGCTTCGCTATGCGGCCATAGTTGCGGACAAATTTACGATAATAGCCTGTGAGACCCAAAAATCCTCTCAAGATTTTCAAGGTCTTAGGTTGAGGCCATTCTTGCATTGCCTGGATCTTTTTTGGGTCCACCTTGACACCTTCACGCCCCACAATGTGGCCCAAATACTCAACTTCTTCCATGCCAAACGAACACTTAGACATCTTGACAAATAATTTATGCGTGCGGAGCAGTTGCAAGAGTAGATCTACATGCTGAAGATGTGCCGCCCAAGTGCCACTATAGATGAGGATGTCATCGAAGAAGACAAGGACAAATTTTCTGAGATATGGTTTGAGGAGGTGATTCATAAGGCTCTGAAAAGTAGAGGGGGCATTGCAGAGACCAAATGGCATGACCAGGAACTCATAATGGCCTTCATGAGTTCTGAATGTTGTCTTGGGAATGTCGACTTCCTTCATGCGAATTTGGTGGTAGCCTGAGTGAAGATCCAACTTAGGGAAGAATTGAGCCCCATTGGGTTCGTCCAGCAAATCGTCAACCACTGGGATGGGAAGTTTATCTTTGACTGTTAACTTATTGAGGGCCCTGAAGTCGGGACACATCCGCCACTCCCCATCTTTCTTGAGGACCATGACCACTGGAGATGAATAAGGACTAATGCTGGGACGAATGACACCTGCTTCCAACAATTCCTTGATGATTTTTTCTATTTCATTCTTCTGGGTGAACGGATATCTGTATGGCCGCACATTTTGGGGTTGGGCCCCTGGAACCAATGTGATGCTATGATCATGTTCCCCTCGCGAGGGTGGAAGCTCATGAGGCTTGTCAAAGACCATCCGATGTTTATTTAAAATCTGTTGCATCTCAGGATGAATTGGCGGAGACATGGTGTCTACTACCTGGATGGCATTAAATTGAGCTACCACTCCATGATGGCCCTTTTTTAACAATTTTTCCATCCTATGCGAGTTGATGATAGAGGGGGCTCCCGCCTGTAGTCCACGGAGGGTATGTGTGGAGTTGTTCTGCTTAAAACTCATATATAACTCCTGGAAATCCATTGTGATTGGCCCAAGAGTGCGGAGCCATTCCGCGCCTAGGACAATGTCGCAACCCCCCATGTGTATTGCAAACATGTGGGTTTTCAATTGATAATCCCCCATTTGAATTTTGACATTTTCACAGCGACCTTCACATTTCTTTGTGCCCCCATCTGCAATCTGGACTTGGAAGTTAGAAACTGCCCGGACGAAACAATGTGCTGCTTCAGCGATATTTTGGTGGATGAAATTATGGGTACTTCCACTATCAATCAAGACTACTACTGGGCGATGTTTAAGAAAACCCCTGATTTTGAGTGTTTGAGGGGAAGAAATTCCTGCCAATGCATTTAGCGAAATAATTGGTTCATCAGATACAATCTCCTTTTGGTTATCTTCTTCGATCGCCTCCGGTTCCTCAAGTGGTGGATCTTCCTCAGTGGAGCTGTAGTCAGTGGCATCTATTTGAAAAAACTTGTGCTCTTTGCATTTATGACTGGGGGAATATTTTTCATCACAGTAGTAACATAGTCCTTGCTTCCTTCTTTCGGCCATTTCCGCAGGTGACACCTTTTGAATCTTAAGTGTCTGAGTCATATTGGGAGCCTGTGAGGGACGGCCTTTAGCGGGGAAGTTGGGGCGGCTGGATTGGGTTGTTAATGCACGTTCCACCTTACGGGCTACCTGGCAAGCCTCTGTCCATGTGGGAGGGTGGTGGAGTAGAACCTGAGCTTTGATGGCTTCTTTAAGACCGGTGATAAAGCATTCCATGTAGAATTCATCTGTGAGACCCTTAGTGCGGAAGGCTAAGGCTTCAAAAGCAGTAATATATTCCTCCACTGTACCCGTCTGTCGGAGCTTAGTGAGACGCCCCAAAAAAGAGTCTTCCTGTTCAAAGCGACTGCGAAGAGTTTTGGCAAATTGGGCCCAATTCTGAAAATGTCCATTGCAACATTGATGCCATTCCTTCCATTGCCATCATTCATTGTCTAAGTACATGGTGCCCACCATAAGCTTAGTCCCCTCATCTGTGATATGATTCAATTGGAAATACTGCTCCATTTGTGCTAGCCATGCGGACGTGTGAGAACCGTCAAATTTATGCATATCCAACTTGGGAGGTCCCTGACTGGGTGGTGGATGGGAGTGCCAAACGTGAGGAGAGTGGCTAGACTCACCCTCATGGTATTCATGGCCATTATACGCCTCCTCATGGGCTGGCTCCTTGCCCTTTGGGAGTGCCTCCTGTATCTGGTTACTTATTCCTTTAAGCTCAAGTTGTATTTGGTTACTCATTCCTTGAAGCTCAAGTTCGATCTTGTTCACCGCAGTTTGGAGGGAGTGCACATGGTTTTCAATTTTGTCGATCCTTTCATTGGCCATCGCTTGAGCGCGAGTTTCTACCATACACCAACCTGATGAAAAATTGGGACCGCCTAAAAATTTTTACTAAGAAATTGAATGGTACCACCTTGCTCAGCTCGTCGTCCTGATACTGATGGGCTAGGTCACCAATAAGCGCCCCGGAAGATCTTGTTCACTGCAGTTTGAAGGGAGTGCACATGGTTTTTTTTTTTTTTTGGAAAACTCCTAACGGAGTTTTACTCCTTCCTGATCAATACTGCAGTTTCCAAATCCTCAAAATGTCAATGCCGCCAAAAGTCCTGCGAAAATTATATCCAGGTACAGGAACCCTTCACAACTACTCCGATCTGGTGGATCTGAGAGATCTGAATGGTGGAACAACTGCTGCTGCTGATCTGGAATACCTGATCTGGTGGATCTGAGAGATCTGAATGGTGGAACAGCTGCTGCTGCTGATCTGGAATAGATGATGTGTGATCCCCCGATAGAAAGGGAACAATGGTCTTGGGGAGTGTCAGGTGCTACAGATCGCAATATACATAAGGGTCTGACAGTAGTACTCGGCCCAATGTTTCAGGGCTCTAACTAAGGAGGATCGACCGTACCCTTAGCCGTACAACCCGACTACCCTATCGTACGGGCGAGTAATCTCTCCGAGTGCTGTTCTCAGTGTATTGTAGCCACAAGATGGCCGAAGGTTTATCTATGGCGAGGTTTCAAGGGAGCTAGGGGGCTTCCTATATACCCAGAGGGTACGTGGAAGACAGTCTGTGCGCGGTTCTGTCTAATGCGCTACTACTCGAAGGGGTACCCACAGGGGTTACAAGGGAGTCCAACAGACGTGACCACCTCTTGTATTTCCTGCATGCATGCCTCCCCAAATCCGCAGGTTTATGCGCTTAACGACAGATCCCGTGGTTTAAAGACGCCGGAACACGTCTCTAGCCAAAAAAAAATTTTGCTAAAATTTGGAGATCCCACCGAGCCCTGGAAAGTGCTCTGATACCACTTGTTATGCTCTTAACCTGCAAAGCAATACCCAAACATAGAATTTGCGAAGAAAAGATACCGAGAACACAGAATATGCAAAGAAAATATACCCAGAACACAGAATAGCAATGATTTTATTATTCAGAGAGAAATGTTCACAGGCCTCTTCGAGGGGGCAACCTCCAATAGAGCAGAGCTCAATTACAAAACAAGACACGATGCTCCTCGCAGGGAGTCTCTATCCTTTATATATGACTCATACATGCAATACCATGGGCCAATATCGTGGGTTTTATTAATACCATCTATCTAATACTACCGCCCATTTGCAACTAACTGTGGTCCCGTCATTAATTGCGGGTTAACCACTTACAAATATTAATATGGGCTTTATTGACTCTTGACTATGACGTGATCTCATGACATAAATAAGGGGGTTAGGGTGGGACCCTAACAACCCCTGATCTAGTTTCATCCATCCGGGCTGTGATATATATTCAGGAAAATAAAGACATCAAATGTACATCATTGCTGCACAGATAATCATCCAATCTAAGGGATGATGGCTCTACCAGAATCATCCATCTACACTCAGACGATTGTCTGTCCTATGTATATGAAAATGAATTAATAAAGCTGAGCATGGGAATGCCCGCCTCAGCTAGATCATGAAAATAATATGAAGATAATGTATTGTATTGTATCTTATTACAGGTCGCTTTCCAGCTCGAAAAAACTTCGGATCCTCATGATAAAGCATTTCACCCAACATCAAAAGATTAACGACCTTATGCTTTAGGGCGCAACTGTTATAGAATTTTTTGGGCACTGCAACCCCAAGCATAAATGTCCATAAAACAAGGGCCCCTAAGTCCCTAAAGGTATTGTTCCAACCCCTAAAAGAACAAGGTCAACTAATTACAGCATCTCCCAAAAGTTCTCCATGAAAAACTACTCAGAACTGGTCAAAACTGGACCATTTCACTTGCTCCATAGGCAAAGTGCGTTGCATCCCACCTGAATACACACAGTAGGTGAGATGCATGTCAAAAAGCCCTTCTATGGGGTGCGATGGGTGAGAAGGGACAAATGGCAGGGTCAATCCGCAAGGTGGAGGAGCATGTAATCTTCGAGAAACCTCTCTTGTGACACTTACCTCTCTGAATTCGACCAGGGATGAGTAAGAGATCATCAATCTCCAAGTGGAATCAAGAACTATCAGAGAGAAGACACTAATCAAATCTCAAAAGCTGACTCACCTCCATTGCAGACATCTATATATGGATCCCTCATCCCAGAGATCAGGAGGCTGGAATTTTGTATCTTGTAAGGAAGTGTTGTTGGTTTCTTGGTGCAATATCATAGTGTTGGGTGATCTAATCTTTTCATGAGGTGAAGAAGGGCTTTCTTGCTGAGAGGATGATGCTGGGTCAGAACAATCGGTTGTAATCCTCTTTTCTCTTTCTTGATTATCAATAAAGCTATTCAAGCTTTCCTCCACATTCTTGTATGATTGATGATTTATGCGTTTGTGTGGTCAATGTACATCTGATCCTATATTGTTTATCGTAAAAGATCTATGTTCTTGGATAGTGTTATGCTACTTTGATTCTACAGGTACTCCTTGAAGCTGGGTAGACAAGGAAGTGAGTGGCAAAGACCTACTAGAAGAGAGAGGAATCAAGCAAGGAACCAAGCGCAAGATAGAGGTTGGTCTCCTTATTCTTCTCTTATCTTTTGCTCATAAAGGAAAACAAAAGTAGTTTTTAGTGTGTTTGTTTCTAAGGTAGCTACCAGCCTTAGTGGGACTAGCAGCTCTGGATAGACACTAGCTTTACCGATAACATGGGTAGATCTTATGGCTAGGTGTTAGTGTCAATATATGCATACTTCCATCAATGATCAAAATTTTCTCTTTGCATTTTCATTTTGGGGGTCCCATACTGAAATTTTTACATCATTTCATTAGGTCATGTCAAACTAATCCATTGATGGTTGTCTTCTCTTCAGAAAATCTAATTTCTCCCTCATAGAGTATACTTGCTGACCCTTCTTCAGTTTGTCTTAAGTTATGGTTTCATGGTCAATTTGCAATCATGCTTTCTTTAAGTCATAGGGCATGTTTTCATTAGGTTTTAGGGTTTCATTTCCAAGGTTAAGAGCCTAATTTTCTATGTAAATAAAGGGCAGCAAGGGTATGAGGTTGATAAATAAGTCAAGCATAATGGCTTGTAGGTCATAGTCACTATATCTTTTAACCTAATGCCATTTTCACCTCAAAAAACATTTTTTTGAGGTGAAAACAGAATATTTTGAGTTAATTTGTATTTCTTATGTAATTTTAAGTCACTGTATGCAATAAATGATCCTAGCTGCACCACAACATCTCTCCTTGCTACAAGACAAAGAAACACTACAAAAATTAGTTCAAGTTGAGCATTATCCACCTGAAAGAGACAAAGAAGAAAAGGCATTAAAACAGAGTTTTGAAGAAGGTCAAGAAACATTAAAAAGTGGGTTTGGCAAGTGAAAAATGAAAATTTACTCCTATATAAGAACTCACATTTCATTTTCATGTTCATCATTCTCATTTGGCAAGCAAGGAGTCCGAAAGTGAGAAGAAGAGGCGAGGTTGAGTGAGTTTTGGGTGAAGGAGGGTTGGCGCTGCGCTTCTGGAGGGTGGTGCTACATGTCTGGAGAAGTGGAGGAGTGGCACTGCACGTTGGAAGACTGGCGCTGCATGTTTTAGGTAGGCAGGTTGGTGTTGCGCATTAAGAACTTGGTGCTACACGTTGAGGCCTGGAGCTATGCGTCTGGTAAATTTCCCAGTGTTAATTTACACTGCGCTGCGCTTCTAGGGTGGCATTGTGCGTCTATGCACCAGTGTTGTGCGTTGAGCAGGAGGGCCATAAAGGCCACAAAACTTCAAACAAACTTCAAATTTTCCTTCTCTTACCTGCATACAAGTAAGTGGTCCTCCCATTGTTGGTTTGCAATTCAATTTTTAAACATAATTTCCCATGGCAAGTGCCTAAACCCTAAAATTCTCCTTTTTATGCCTAAAACCCTAAACCCTCATTGTTCATCCTATCACCTATCATTACAGCTCTAAAATCTTTCCCTATCCCTTTATCCTTTTATCCCTATTCCATATCATCCCCATCCCTTTATCCCTCTTCCCCAAGAGTAATTACTCAAAAAAAACAAGCCATCCCTCTCATTTTATGATTCATATTCCCTCAATCATTTTCTAGCCCATTAGGTTATCTCCCATCTTCTACTCCTAAAACACTTTCACTTATTCCCTTCATACTACCTCAAGCCTTGCAAACATGGATAGAGAGGAGCGAGAATATGACGAGGAGGAAAACACAAGAAGTGACACCTCAACAGATAGAGTTAGGCATTAGAGGAATGATTATCAGACAAGAGCCATCAAACCTTAGAGAATTGTAGGCCTCTTATTTGGCTACCACATGTTTTAGATATCTTGGCTACTATGAGTTCTGTGAGAAGGTAGAGAGAGTTCAACATCACCCTAAGCTCACCAGATTTTTTTTTTAGCTCATCTTCAGGACAACAAGGTGACTCTTGCTGGGGTAACATTCAGAGTCTCACCCTCCATCATTTCAGATGCAACCAGGATTCTAAATGTAGGGGAGAAGTGGTACAAGGCCCAAGACCTAGATGAACACAATTATGAACATTATATCAAACCCTAATACAGAAATGAGGTGAAAAGACTTTTTCCTTTCAGATTTGTTAAAGAAAAGTATGTACCCATGATGAAAATCATCTTGAAATATTTAAATTGTGAGGGTAGATTTTCCAGGCTGTACACCTATCACATCAGGCTCCTCATGCATTTTACCAGGGCGAGGATGTTAAACCTCCCTTATTTCTTGTTTAGGAATATTGAGAAGATGGCTCATTTTAACCAAAAGAAGCCATACCCTCAGCAAATGAACAATCTCTATCATTATTCCCTGACCAAGATGATTATGCTTCATCATCTCAGTCTCCTGAACATCTCTTGGGAGACATTTATTGCTCATGACATCTTCAGGGGTCCTCGAATTCCTCCACCAGTGTCTCAAGAAGCACGAGGAACTTCCACCATTGCTTAGGTGAAAACAGACAAGGAGGCCAAAGAAGCTAGAGCTACTGAGGTGCCTAGGACCATCATGACATATCAGAGGGGAAAAAAGAGATTATTTGTAGTTGATAGGCAAGTGTTTGCTCCACGGGATGTGGAAGGGACCTTGGCTTCTTCATCAAACCACAGGAAAATTGTTAGGGTCCCACCCTAACCCCCTTATTTATGTCATGGGATCACGTCATAGTCAAGAGTCAATAAAGCCCATATTAATATTTATAAGTGGTTAACCCGCAATTATGACGGGACCACAGTTAGTTGCAAATGGGCGGTAGTATTAGATAGATGGTAAATGGGCGGTAGTATTAGATAGATGGTATTAATAAAACCCACGATATTGGCTCGTGGTATTGCATGTATGAGTCATATATAAAGGATAGAGACTCCCTGCGAGGAGCATTGTGTCTTGTTTTGTAATCGAGCTCTGCTCTATTGGAGGTTGCCCCCTCGAAGAGGCCTGTGAACATTTTCCCTGAATAATAAAATCATTGCTATTCTGTGTTCTGGGTATATTTTCTTCGCATATTCTGTGTTCTCGGTATCTTTTCTTAGCAAATTCTATGTTTGGGTATTTCTTTGCAGGTTAAGAGCATAACAAGTGGTATCAGAGCACTTTCCAGGGCTCAGTGGGATCTCCAAATTTTAGCAAAATTTTTTTGGCTAGAGACGTGTTCCGACGTCTTTAAACCACGGGATCTGTCGTTAAGCGCATAAATCTGCGGATTTGGGGAGGCATCCAAGCAGGAAATACAAGAGGTGGTCACGTCTGTTGGACTCCCTTGTAACCCCTGTGGGTACCCCTTCGAGTAGTAGCACATTAGACAGAACCGCGCATGGACTGTCTTCCACGTACCCTCTGGGTATATAGGAAGCCCCCTAGCTCCCTTGAAACCTCGCCATAGATAAACCTTCGGCCGTCTTGTGGCTACAGTACACCGAGAACAACACTCGGAGAGATTACTCGCCCGTACGATAGGGTAGTCGGGTTGTACGGCTAAGGGTACGGTCGATCCTCCTTAGTTAGAGCCCTGAAACATTGGGCCGAGTACTACTGTCAGACCCTTATGTATATTGCGATCTGTAGCACCTGACACTCCCCAAGACCATAGTTCCCTCTCTATCGGGGGATCACACATCATCTATTCCAGATCAGCAGCAGCAGTTGTTCCACCATTCAGATCTCTCAGATCCACCAGATCGGATATTCCAGATCAGCAGCAGCAGTTGTTCCACCATTCAGATCTCTCAGATCCACCAGATCGGATATTCCAGATCAGCAGTAGCAGTTGTTCCACCATTCAGATCTCTCAGATCCACCAGATCAGAGTAGTTGTGAAGGGTTCCTGTACCTGGATATAATTTTCGCAGGACTTTTGGCGGCATTGACATTTTGAGGATTTGATGACTGCAGTATTGATCAGGAAGGAGTAAAACTCCGTTAGGAGTTTTCCAAAAAAAAAAAAAAAAAGAGTCTGAGATCTTCCGGGGCGCTTATTGGTGACCTAGCCCATCAGTATCAGGACGACGAGCTGAGCAAGGTGGTACCATTCAATTTCTTAGTAAAAATTTTTAGGCGGTCCCAATTTTTCATCAGGTTGGTGTATGGTCGAAACTCGCGCTCAAGCGATGGCCAATGAAAGGATCGACAAAATTGAAAACTATGTCAACTCCCTCCAAACTGCGGTGAACAAGATCGAACTTAACCTTCAAGGAATGAGTGACCACATAGAACTTGAGCTTAAAGGAATGAGTAACCAGATACAGGAGGCATTCTCAAAGGGCAAGAAGCCAGCCCACGAGGAGGCGTATAATGGCCATGAATACCATGAGGGTGAGTCTAGCCACTCTCCTCACGTTTGGCACTCCCATCCACCACCCAGTCAGCGACCTCCCAAGTTGGATATGCAGAAATTTGACGGTTCTCACACGTCCGCATGGCTAGCACAAATGGAGCAGTACTTCCAATTGAATCATATCACAGATGAGGGGACTAAGCTTATGGTTGGCACCATGTACTTGGACAATGAACGATGGCAATGGAAGGAATGGCATCAGCGTTGCAATGGACATTTTCAGAATTGGGCCCAATTTGCCAAAACTCTTCGCAGTCGCTTTGAACAGGAAGACTCTTTTTTGGGGCGTCTCACTAAGCTCCGACAGACGGGTACAATGGAGGAATATATTACTGCTTTTGAAGCCTTAGCCTTCCGCACTAAGGGTCTCACAGATGAGTTCTACATGGAATGCTTTATCAGCGGTCTTAAAGAAGCCATCAAAGCTCAGGTTCTACTCCACCACCCTCCCACATGGACAGAGGCTTGCCAGGTAGCCCGTAAGGTGGAACGTGCATTAACAGCCCAATCCAGCCACCCCAACTTCCCCGCTAAAGGTCGTCCCTCACAGGCTCCCAATATGACTCAGACACTTAAGATTCAAAAGGTGTCACCTGCGGAAATGGCCGAAAGAAGGAAGCAAGGACTATGTTACTACTGTGATGAAAAATATTCCCCGGGTCATAAATGCAAAGAGCACAAGTTTTTTCAAATAGATGCCACTGACTACAGCTCCACAGAGGAAGATCCACCACTTGAGGAACCGGAGGCGATAGAAGAAGATAACCAACAGGAGATTGTATCTGATGAACCAATTATTTCGCTGAATGCATTGGCAAGAATTTCTTCCCCTCAAACTCTCAAAATCAGGGGTTTTCTTAAACATCGCCCAGTAGTAGTCTTGATTGATAGTGGAAGTACCCATAATTTCATCCACCAAAAGATCGCTGAAGCAGCACATTGTTTCGTCCGGGCAGTTTCTAACTTCCAAGTCCAGATTGCAGATGGGGGCACAATGAAATGTGAAGGTCGCTATGAAAATGTCAAAATTCAAATGGGGGATTATCAATTGAAAACCCACATGTTTGCAATACACATGGGGGGTTGCGACATTGTCCTCGGCGCGGAATGGCTCCGCACTCTTGGGCCAATCACAATGGATTTCCAGGAGTTATATATGAGTTTTAAGCAGAACAACTCCACACATACCCTCTGTGGACTACAAGCGGGAGCCCCCTCTCTCATCAGCTCGCATAGGATGGAAAAATTGTTAAAAAAGGGCCATCATGGAGTGGTAGCTCAATTTAATGCCATCCAGGTAGTCGACACCATGCCCCCGCCAATTCATCCTGAGATGCAACAGATTTTAAATAAACATTGGATTGTCTTTGACAAGCCTCATGAGCTTCCACCCTCGCGAGGGGAACATGATCATAGCATCACATTGGTTCCAGGGGCCCAACCCCCAAATGTGAGTCCATACAGATATCCGTTCACCCAAAAGAATGAAATAGAAAAAATCATCAAGGAATTGTTGGAAGCAGGTGTCATTCGTCCCAGCATTAGTCCTTATTCATCTCCAGTGGTCATGGTCCTCAAGAAAGATGGGGAGTGGCGGATGTGTCCAGACTTCAGGGCCCTCAATAAGTTAACAGTCAAAGATAAATTTCCCATCCCAGTGGTTGACGATTTGCTGGACGAACTCAATGGGGCTCAATTCTTCACTAAGTTGGATCTTCGCTCAGGCTACCACCAAATTCGCATGAAGGAAGTCGACATTCCCAAGACAGCTTTCAGAACTCATGAAGGCCATTATGAGTTCCTGGTCATGCCATTTGGTCTCTGTAATGCCCCCTCTACTTTTCAGAGCCTTATGAATCACCTCCTCAAACCATATCTCAGAAAATTTGTCCTTGTCTTCTTCGATGACATCCTCATCTATAGTGGAACGTGGGCGGCACATCTTCAGCATGTAGATCTACTCTTGCAACTGCTCCACACGCATAAATTATTTGTCAAGATGTCTAAGTGTTCGTTTGGCATGGAAGAACTTGAGTATTTGGGCCACATTGTGGGGCATGAAGGTGTTAAGGTGGACCCAAAAAAGATCCAGGCAATGCAAGAATGGCCTCAACCTAAGACCTTGAAAAGCTTGAGAGGATTTTTGGGTCTCACAGGCTATTATCGTAAATTTGTCAACAACTATGGCCGCATAGCGAAGCCCCTAACGCAACTCCTAAAGAAAAATTCCTTCTTCTGGAACGAAGAAGCACAACAGGCATTTACCGCTCTCAAAACCGCCATGTGTTCCACTCCTGTCTTAGCACTACCGGACTTCACCAAATCATTTGTCATTGAATCTGATGCTTCGGGAATAGGTATTGGAGCAGTCTTAATGCAGGAAGGGTGACCATTGGCCTTCACCAGCCAACAACTAAGTGGGAAGAATCTGGGCCAATCTACCTACGAGAAGGAAATGATGGCCATCTTACATGCAGTCGAGACCTGGCGACCTTACTTGTTGGGGCGACGTTTCCAAATCCGCACAGATCATCACAGTCTTAAATATTTTTTGGAGCAACGCCTATCTTCCCCACAACAAAATAAATGGTTAGCCAAAATGCTGGGATATGATTATGAGATCATTTACAAGAAAGGGAAAGACAACAGGGTAGCAGATGCATTGTCGCGCCAATTTGAGGAGGAAAGTACTCTGCTCGCAATTTCACTCCCCATTCCAGACTGGATTGAAGAGGCTCGCAAGGAATGGTTTTCACATCCCGGGCTCTCTCAACTCATTTCTCAATTGCAGGTAGATCCTAATTCCAGCAAGGGCTACTCGTGGCAGAATGATATTCTTCGCTACAAGGACAGAGTCGTAATCTCACCAACATCCACCCTCAAAAGTCGCATTTTAGCAGAATTGCACTCATCTCCCATTGCAGGACATTCGGGCTTTCAGAAGACATATGCTCGCACCAGAAGATCATTTTTTTGGGCCGGCATGAAACAGGACATCCTTACTTTCGTAGCAGAATGTGACGTCTGTCAACGCCACAAAGGGGAAACCGTCCACACACCAGGCACATTACAACCATTGCCCATTCCGGCGTCAATTTGGACGGAGGTCTCCATGGATTTCATTACAGGTCTTCCAAAGTCTGGGAACAAGTCAGTCATCATGGTGGTTGTGGACCGACTGTCGAAGTATGCTCATTTCTGCGCCCTACCCCAACCATTCACACCCACTTTGGTTGCTCAAACTTTCATGGATCAGATCTTCAAATTGCATGGCATGCCCACTTCTATTGTGTCCGACCGCGACCCAATCTTCACCAGTAATTTTTGGCAGGAGCTCTTCAGAATACAAGGCACTCAACTCAAACTCAGTACTTCATATCATCCGCAAACAGATGGTCAAACTGAAGCAGTCAACAAATGTCTAGAAACCTACCTTAGGTGTTTCACTTCAGAAAAACAACACCTTTGGGTACAGTGGTTACCTCTAGCGGAATGGTGGTATAACACCAACTATCATGCCACTACCAAAATGACTCCCTATGAAGCAGTCTATGGACAACTTCCGCCTTCCCCTACTTCTTATCTCACGGGGTGCTCCAAAGTACAAGCCGTGGATCAACTCCTACAACACCGCGCAACCATGCTTGCCCATCTGCGCGAGAATCTTCATCAAGCTCAGAACCGTATGAAGCAACAGGCTGACCAACATCGCTCAGAGCGCCAATTTCAAGAAGGGGATCAGGTCTTTTTGAGGCTGTAACCATATAAGCAAACATCACTCAAAGACAAGGGTTGTCAAAAGCTCTCTCCAAAATTCTACGGACCATACCAAGTACTTCAGCGCATTGGAGAAGTGGCTTACAAGTTGGCTTTGCCACCTATAGCAAAAATCCACCCAGTTTTCCATGTATCGTGCCTCAAGAAAGTGATTGGGAACAATTGCCGAGTTCAAACTAGTCTACCTGAATTGGACGAAGAAGGGTCAATCTGGCTTCAACCTGAACAGGTTCTAGACACACGAGAGAAGCACCTGAGCGGTCGCATGCTTAAGGAGGTCCTCTTCAAATGGAAAGACACCTCTCCGGAAGATGCAACTTGGGAACCAGCCACTATTCTTCAGCAGTTTCCGCAGCTTCAGCCTTGAGGACAAGGCTAGTCTTAAGGGGGTGGGCATGTTAGGGTCCCACCCTAACCCCCTTATTTATGTCATGGGATCACGTCATAGTCAAGAGTCAATAAAGCCCATATTAATATTTGTGAGTGGTTAACCTGCAATTAATGACGGGACCACAGTTAGTTGCAAATGGGCGGTAGTATTAGATAGATGGTATTAATAAAACCCACGATATTGGCTTGTGGTATTGCATGTATGAGTCATATATAAAGGATAGAGACTCCCTGCGAGGAGCATTGTGTCTTGTTTTGTAATCGAGCTCTGCTCTATTGGAGGTTGCCCCCTCGAAGAGGCCTGTGAACATTTCTCCCCGAATAATAAAATCATTGCTATTCTGTGTTCTGGGTATATTTTCTTCGCATATTCTGTGTTCTCGGTATCTTTTCTTCGCTTGGGTATTGTTTTGCAGGTTAAGAGCATAACAAAAATGCTAGCTCCATAGGATGTGGAAGGGGCTTTGCCTTCTTCATCAACACAACAGGTACTGGTGCAGCAGCTACACAAAGGGAAGGAAAAGATGCCAGAGGAGAGTTTTGATGATGAGGAGGAAAGGGACTTTGATCTGATAGAGCATGATGAGCTGAAGCAGCATTATACTCATCATGGATTGGAAATCATTGACTTAGAGGCTCAGGACAAAGAAACAATAAAAAGGCATCATCATACAAGAAAAGGAGGCTCGAGTACAAGCTTTTATTGACAATTTGGAGAGGGCCAAGTATGTCATCACATATTTGGAACAAGAAAACAAGCAGTTGAGTGACAAGCAAGACCTCATGGAGCTGGAACTGTTCAAGTTAAAACGACAAAGTGGCAAAGATGCACAGGTCACTTTGACTCCCATTGAGAAGGAGATTGAATATGATATAAAGACTTGGCTTGAGAGAGTCAATTTTGACCTTCAGAAGCTATTGCAGAAGGTCAATAGAGACAATCAGATGATCAGGCACATGGCCTACCATTACAGGACCCGAAACAAAATTTGCAACATGAGGGTAAAAAAGATGAAAGCTAGGCGAAGGTGGTCTCTAAAAGGAAAAAAGGAGGAGGATAGGCTTAGGTTTCTTGCTGAAGCTTCCTTGTCTCATCAGGACACATGATGATGGTGCTTCTCACCAATTTTGGGCAAGTTTGGGAGAATTTTTTTCATTTGTGAATTTTGAAATTCTACACACAGGAAAACTTCCTAATCGCGCAATGTCACAAGCGTTGAGCTTTTCCTAGGGGCACCCAATGGAGAAATGGTTTGCATTTTTGGGTTTAGAGTGATGAGGACATGTACCGTATGGATTTTCAAAGTTTTTGGGGTAGAAAAGGTCCACCAAAAGGTCACAAAACACCCTAAAAATGACCTTTCTGCCACTTTTTGGACACACAAAAGCAGTCTTGGGAGAATCAAGCTTTGAGGGGTCAAATGAACTTCAAATGTAGAAATTCTAGGTGTTTTAGAAAGTAGAATGGGAGATATTTTCAATGAACTATCATGAGCTCCATTTGGATGTTAGGAAGGCCTCCAAAATGCACCTGAAAGTGGCTCTACGCGTTGGGCCAATGGCGCTGCACGTAGGGCTGATTTTACACAGGATGCCTATTTTTCTAGTTTTTGATTGTGTTCATGGAATCTCTCTCATGGAGGATGTTTTACCTTTGTAAATGATGACTTGGCATGTAAATATGATGGATAACTAGTAGTAGAGGGTAGATTCATTGCTTTAGAAGTCAGTTTGAGCTCAAATGAATTAGTTTTCCACTTTTAGAGGCAAGTTGTTGAGATGCCTATATTCCTGTTTCCTGTTCAGTGTTGGTTATATTATCTCCTCATCTTAGGGATTCAACCCTTGAGGATGGGAGGAGGTTGAAACAATGTCTATATCTTCTTCTTCTTTCTCATTTTAAAGGGTTGGACTCAGCTGGATGCTCAGACCTTGATTGTACACCATTTTGTAGCACTTTAGCAAGAGATTAATAAGAATTGCAGCTAAGCTATTTTTATGGGATCCATGTGGTATGGAGTTTTAGTACAATTTATTCTAATTTGATCATATGTTAATGTGTTTTGTATACTTCATTAATCATTTCATTGCTTTCTAAGTGAATGCTTTCAAGTCGATAGGCAGAATTCATTATATCAGTGCTTTGCTTTGGGAAAACATTCACCATTTCATGTTTTCTATAGTCTAGTAAGGATCCATGGTTTTGACATGCTCTTCTTAGCTTCTTACCAGTCTAAAGCATCTCACCCCATCAAGCCCTTGAGTGCTGAACCCTATGCCTACCTTGCCCCATTGAACACCTTGCAATTTTGACCTAATTCCCTAGACCTAAACTGTCCAACACCTGATCCGGCAAAACCCCTTAAAAATCCAATAAAAATTTCATGCTACTATACCTAGCCTAATATCTTTTACCTGATCCAGTCATCTTGGCTGAGATCCTTAAGGAGACAGCCCTCTCCTGGCTTAGTAGGGCTAGCTACTTGGCTAAGCGTGGTTTGTGGTTACCTTGGCATTGCCTTCCTTCAGCCTAAGGTTCAATCCAGGTGATAAAATAGTGGCAACCGTGCTAGGGAACGAAAGACTAATCACCCGAGTAGTATCTTTCATTTGAATTCTTAAGCTTATGGATGATGAATTTTATAATATACTAGGCTGAATTGGAAATTTGTAAAGCAATATATAAAACTTCAAAATTTGAGCACACTGGCTTCGAGAAAGTACACTAGGGCCAATCCAGATCCAAACCCTACACTAGTAGTGGATAATCCCAATCTGATTTCAAGAAGGCTTAAAAGACAAGAAAGTTCAGTTAGTCTCATACCTTCAATAAAAGTAGATTCCTGCCTTGATGAGTGGTTGTTTTTAGAAGACCTCCCATTTGATCTGTCGTTTGACCTTTCCCTCACTACTACTAAGATCCTAAGCTTTCTAAACTAGTGTCCACTACCCTTAGTTCATCATCATTCCCTTCAACCTCTGAATTTCATTCCCAACCTCCATTTATACCTTCACTTCCCCATCAACTACTACATCAACTCCTAGTAGCCCAATCCTTGCTTTAAATCCACCTCGAGTTATGGCTGCCCGGTATGCACCCATTGTTTTACCTCAGAATCTTGGTGCCATGCCTGCTAATTATCAAACCAAGATACCTTTCTTTGATGCCACTCAAACCATTACAGCTCAGCAACATGTTGATAAAATGAATGATTTCTTTGACCTCCATGAAGTAGAGATTGAAGACGCAACAATAAGATTGTTTGTACAAATCTTTGGAGGTGAAGTTCGAAAATGGTTCAGATCTTTACCAACAGCTTCTATCACCACTTTACCAATCCTCCATAGGCAATTCCTGGATCGGTGGGAGGTGAAGAAGAATCCACTTCAATTTTTTTTCAAGTATGAGAACATCAAAAGAAATGTCAGCGAGAGTGTGCAAGACTATTGTGTGAGGTTTAATGTGGTATACCATGCTATTCCTGTGAACATTAAACCACCAGAGGGATTGTCTTTGCTTAAATTTCCAAACTGTTTCGATGCTGATATGGCATATCAGTTGTGAGAACATGATCCTACCATACTAGAAGACATGCAAAAGAATGCTGTGAGTGTAGAAGCAAACTTGCTGGCCAAAAGAGCAACAATGAGATCTGAGAAAAGAGTGACCACAAAAGAATAAGTATCTACTTCAGATGTAAAGATGGATACATTGATTCGAACAGTGGAAAGGATGGTTGACCGGTTAACCATCATAGATAGACCTGAAACACCAATTCAGAATCCAAATTTTAGAAGAAAACAACATCCCCAATTCTGAGTCAAGCATAGAGAACAAAAGGCACCAGAGAAACCAGCGCAACAACAACAGATCAGAACTCCCTTACAACAAAATTATGTTCAAGGAATGGAAGAAGAAGATGACAAAGATCCGGTAATTAAAACAAGTCACTTTTTCACTATTGATGGTATGCTTATATTTCTGACTGAAGATGAAGAACATGCATAAGTTCCAGAAATTGAAAGGGATGAAGATTATATCTTAGCAAATGATGTGGCTTTGGAGGCTGAATCTGATGATTATTAGCGTGGTTATATGAATGCTTTGACTGCACAACAGAGGCAATATTCTTTACGGAGCAGAGATGTACTGGTCAATCCCATTCAGGAAAGAAAGGATGTGAAATCCAAGAATGATTCCTCAAAAATTCATAATAAAGGGAAAGTGCTTGCTGATCCGAATCCCAGCAAGGTACATCAACAAGTATCACTACAAATGAGAATAACAATCAACAAAAAGATAGTGCAACGAAAGAGCAAGCAGATAAGAAGGACATTGGTGTCAAAGAGGTAGAAAAATTTTCATCCTTTAATTTAGAAAGTTAAATTTCTTAATTAAAAGTGTCCATTCCTTTGACTGAGCTTGTTAAGAATAGAAATTATAAACACCATGTATCTAGAATATTGCAAATTGATCCTTTTTCAGACATGGTGAATGTTGAGGATGATCATCCTGACCTCATTTTCAGTCCAGCTATAGAAGGTTAGCCTAAAGATAGTGAAGTCCCTCCCTTTTATCTGAGTCTTAGACTGCATGAGTATATTCTCCATAATGCTATGTTAGATTCTGGAGCTTCCCACAATTTGATGCCTAAAGTCGTTATCGAAAATTTGGGCCTGGATATCACTTGGCAATATCATGATTTTTACTCCTTTGACTCTGGTAGAGTTCGTTGCACTGGTCTCATAAAAAATCTAGTGGTTTCTTTAGATCAAATCCAAGCCAAAAATGTCTTGATGGATGTGGTAGTTGCTCATATACTGCCTCGATTTGGTATGCTCTTATCTAGATCGTGGGGTGCTAAACTCAAAGGAACTTTACAACTTGACTTCTCTTATGCTACCATCCTTGTTTTTGGTCAATTGAGGAAGTTGTACTTGGAAAAGAAAATGAAGTATATGATAACTGTTAAAGAGAAGCCTATGAATCATCCGATAAATGATGTACATACTGATTTAAAGTCCTTTGTTTTTTACTCTGATAGTGGATTGAATGATGTATATATTCAACTTGTAGAAGTAGATGATGTACCAGAAATTTCCGAGAATTTTAGAGTAGTTCTTAATCAAGAAAAGTAAAAAATATCAAGTTCTTCTGAGCAACCTACACAGCAGCAAAAGGTTAGTGAAGAGAAACAAAATGAAGTAATCAACAAAGGTAAGGTAGAGAAGGAAACAAAATTTCAACATCTAGAAGATGAAGCCAGCCTTTGGAGCATGGACTTCGATGGCACTCTGGGTAAGGATGGTGTTGTATTGGAATTTGGATTCGAAGCCCTGCTTTCCAACCTGCCAAAGTCCCAAGTAATGTTAGAGTATGTTCCTACAAATTAGCTTTTGATTGCTCTAATAATGAAGCGAAGTATGAGGCTTTGATTACAGGTCTTAAAATTTTGAAGAAGCTCGATGTGAAAAGGATTTCTATTTATGGTGATTCAGAGTTGGTGATTAAACAAGTAAAGGGAGAATATCAAGCAAAACATCCATGGATGAGAGCCTACAGAAATGCAGTTCTATATATTTTGAGGATGTTTCCAGAGCATACCTTGACAACAGTGTCGAGCAGTAAAAAGGGTCTTTTTCAACTCTATTTACCCTACATTAACTTATCAATCCAGGAACGATTTGTTATCTCAAAGAGTGTACTCAGTTTGAGGCGGTCATTTGTCAGAGTAATGCTAGTAGTATAGTTCTCTAAATACAAGAGTAAATAGATGCTTAAAACAAGATCTACTTACAGAAAATCTCCTTAAGACTCAAATCATGCATTTAGAAAACTATAGCAATTTATCAGTCAAGGGTACAGTAACAGTAACTCATTCCTCTGTAAACTGATGTAATTAAAGATAATCAAGGAAAAGATCATCAATATGGGAGCTAGACAACAGATGTCAATACTCACTATAGTCTCAGATCGTTCTGCACACCAAAGCAATGATAATACAAATAACAGGAAATGGAACAACAACTAAGAAATGGAACAACAACTAGTCTTCTAAACAAGATTGAACAACGAATCCTTAGTCTACGGAAATAAATGCAGCAATCGTATCCTACAGGAATCAGATAACAATCTTTACTCCAAAGATAAATCAGAGAGCAAACAGAAATAGAATGACAACTAATCAGGCATGAAATATAGAACAACAACTAGAGTCAAATATCATTGTACAATGAACCAAGATAAATAACACATGTGGCACGCTTGATATTAATAGAAACAATAATCTGACTTCGATACAACGAGTCTCAATCTCAGTTATAAAGACTAAAGATTGTAATTCGTAATGGAACAACAACATCAGTTGAGCAACAATCGCGCTTTAGTGTAAACCATAGATGAATACAGTAATACCAACTTATGAATGTTACAACACGGTTACTCTGTAATTGAACAACAATAGCATTCTGTAAGGAACAACAATGTTATATCAATGGTTAAAGGAACAACAATGCGTTACAAAGTCATAATGAACAACACAACATTCCTTTCATAGAGAACAACATTACTTAGTTGAGCATAAACAAAATATAATAGAACCGTGATGTAAAGTAGCAAAACACATCAGATTACCGAACATAGCTAATAATGAAAACCACACAGGAATTAGAGATAATGGTACAGGAGCAAGTGTTCCACCAGCGCCGGACCCTTAGCCTCCAGGGACACACTGCTTGAGATTACTCCAGAATCAAAGATGGAACGACAACCAAATTTATATTAAAACATCGAAGCAGAGTTACAGTGGATCACTTCTCAATGGGAGTCGATGATCAAAGTTTCAAATACAAAGGAAAATTACATAAAAATAACAATAGGTTGTCCCCCAGGTTAGCAGTGCTGCCCCTTTTTATAACAGCTGAGCGGAGATGTCAATGATGAAAAAATAGTTAAGATAGCGATCTCTCAGGATCAAAGGATCCTGAGGGATTCGCCAGATTGTTAATTCCCAGTTATCCATTTGTTCTCTTGCGCCGATTTGATATCTCCTTTTCCCTTTCTTGGCTGATACGCTCTAATTTGGATCGTCTTGTTTGCATGCATTTCCTGCTAGAGGGACAACAGTTAACTTTGTCCTGTCTTTTCCTTTGGGACAACAATCTTTTATTTTCTCCTTTTTCTGCATAAGAAAATGGAAATTATTAGTTGTTTTGCGTTGCATACAAATCCCTTAGATTTCGTCATCATTTCTTATTATCTCCCTAGTTCATGATGCAAAGAGGTTATGAGTTTTAAGGAAAAGATGACACAATAAACAATAAAAACATACCTTCTTCAGTACTCCACACACCCCCCTGCTTACTCTTTTTCATGCCCTCATGAAAACATTGTAGTTGACATGTAAGGCGGTGAGAGAGTAGGCTGGAGACGGAATCTCAAGTGGTGGTCTACAACCATGATGCCTAGCTAGGTGTTCAAAAAGATGTCCTATCTGACCCTTAGGCATATCATACAAGGCTTGGTATCCAAGCGCAGGGTGCCAAATAACCAAACTGCAGAACCTACAGCCTAGCCAAGATGGCCCTTCCCTCTAAATAAGCTCACCATAGAGGCTCAAGCAATCAGTGGCTAACTTAAATTTCTCATAATTAAATGGTTTCCTGAGTTGGATATTCGGATTAGAGGTCTGATATCAAAATTTAGCAGTTACAATGGCAAGGTCCTTAATGGTAAAAAAGTATGCTATCCCTTACCGATTGATTGGTGTATGAATGGGTCCTAATGCTTCAACCACACCTGGAGTCCTCAAGAGGTTCCTATGTTTATTCCACAACTGTAATGGATCTCTAGGCTCAGCTCTTACCCATAAGTCTAATCCATTTTCTTGTCTTTGGAAGGAATTATAGGCTTTAAGCCATTTGATTTGATTAACTCCAAATGAAATAAATGCCTGCAGTTGGATAACCCCAACGAAAGGGCCTGGGTTCTGCTCTGTTTCTTGATCTAACACAAGGTTATGCAAATAAAATTCACACAATAATATTTGAACCTTTATTGCATAGTGCTTACAATAATTTATGAAATCATCAATAGTATTAATTTGTATAGGGGCTCCTACTTTGATAGCCTTAATTTTCAATTGCAAATATCGTTCCATTAAAAAGAAGGCATAATTCTTAGTAGGGGCTCTACATGCTAGGACGTCAGTGTACAAAGAGCATAAGGTATCCATCTATTTGATAACTACATCTAACCTATGAGTTACCTTTGCAACTCTTTCTTCTTCCTTTCGCCATCCTTCAAAAGCCTGGCTTTCAGATAAATTGACATTCCTTAGTTGTTGTTGTAATTCTTCACAATTTTCTTGAGAAACTGTTTGTTCTCTAAGTTTTTCTACTGCTTGTTGAGCTTGCATCAAACCCTCTCGTAGGGTTACTGTCCTCGGATCACTGTCCCACATGGTAGTTGTAAGTGGAAGGTTTACTTGAATCTTCTTATTGCATCGTCTCGTGTTTATGGTTTGCATTCCTTCAGAGGGTTGTGCCTCTGTCTGAACTTCTTTGTCACAGGCCGATACATCATCTATTTTCACTTCAACATGGGCATGCTATTCCCTTTGGTTTTGAATGGCAGGTTGCACTTCAACAGGGTTTTGAACGGCAGGCTGGACTTCAACAGGGTTTTGAACGGTAGGCTGGACTTGAGTCCTATGAATCTTTTTCTTGGGGGGTTTTGCCAGAGTGGTTGCATATCTTACCCCCGAGGTCCTTTTTTCTCTCTTTCCCATTTTCAAAACCCTGATTTGTTGTCGAAGTCGTGTTATCACATTCAACAGTCTTTGTTGTTATTTTCGTAATCTTTTAATTTCTTTTGTTTTCTTAGAAGGAACAACTGTCTGTTTACTCGGGCCTAGACTATTGTCTTGGAAAATTCCTTGTTTTTCTTCTTGGGGTTCCCCTTCGTTGTTCTGATCGGGTTGCTCAAGAGTAAAAACGCTGACTGGTTCTGTTATTTCCTGGGTGACTTCTTTTTCCACCCCTTATTCTCCATGAAATTCTTCTGGTGTAGTCTGGCTGGGAACAGATTGTTCCTCCTCTATATCTTCATCACTTTCCTCTCCAGATATACTTTCATCATGAACATAATGATTCTCTTCTTCTTCTTCCTGGTCACACAATTCTTCAGATGCATTTTTGTCCTGAGCAGAATGCTCCTTTGGTTCTTCTTCGATATGGAGGTCTAGCGGGCTGAGAGGCTAAGCATATTCATCCATATTGGCCAAAATTTGGGCCAATTCGTCCTCTTGCAATCGATTTTGCAATGGGCTCTCTTCATGTTGCTCTATCTCTTCCTCTGCCTGCCTAGACTGCTCAGTCTCTTCCTCTGTTTCTCCTTCCTCATTTTACTCCATCTTTTTCTCATTCTCCTCTCCTTCCAATTATGGGGGTTTCTCATCCCCTGAATCATTTATCTCCACTGGTTGGCTAGTATTCCCTTGGGAATTTTCCAGCCTCCCTTTGATGCATGCCAATCTGACTGATTTCCTCCATTTCAATGGTCTATTCGATGTACTAGTAACATGTTTTCGTTTTGGGGCTGGCATAGTCAGTCCCCCGTCTATCGTGGCAATTAATTCTTCCCAACTACTCTATTGCTGAGAAAGATTGTGGATAACTATCAGTCATATCAACCCATGGTGACTTAGTACCTATTCTACGTGTCATGATTTTTCATGCTTTGGGTAACATCATGAAGTAAAGAATTTAAAAATGTAGGTAAATTCACAGAGAATTTTTGTTTTAATATGGCTAAACGTTTAAGGTGTTGTGGTCTTACCACGTCTTTCTAGCCTTCACAGGTGATGTAGCTCTGGATGATCTTTGCCAATTTTGCCCACAGCTCTCCTAATGCTGCTGGTAGAACTCCCTTTCCTCTTATTGTCAGGTTCTGGCCTTCATCTTGGAAGATTTTTATGATTTTTTGTAGTCTCTGCTTCTTTAGAGTCCACACAGGTCCAGTGGCTCGTTGTCCCGAGACCTCTGTAATTATGTCATCGGTGACTGCTATGTGTCTCCCTCTCACCATGGAGTGATATTCTTGCAAGTTCTGCAAGAATTCTATTGCTATGGTCTCGTTGGATACCTGTAAATGATTGAGATAAACTAGCCATCCTGCCCTTGTCAGGATTTCCCGTGCAGCATCAGAAGTTGTCAATACTTGTGGTTCTCTCCGAATTGATCTTCCTCCCATGTTTTAGCATGCTGTAAAAATGCAGAGACGACAATGGAACAAAAAGCTATCCAAACTGTTAGAAATATAGAGAAAATAATGAAACAACAAGCCTATTCAAGTCCTGAGTCAGTTACTAATTGCTATAGAGCATAATACAGAAAAAGCTTAGGAATAGTAAACCAAGCAAATTGAAAAACGATATACCGTTAAGCCTTGCTATTCTCAAGTGAAATTTTTTTGAATAATAGTCTGACACGTATACCAACAAATTATGAGGTCACTTGCTTCCCCCCTACAATGTGATAGGCCATCCTCGGCCGTCAAATGAGGGAGCGGCGGGCCGAACTACCATGGTACAGAGTAATAAAGGAACAGCATATACCGAGATGCCATGTTTACAAAAAGAGCAGGTTTCTGAAATCAAGGTGTATAATAGGATCGCTTAACAAATAAGAGAATGTCGTGATATGATGCGAGGCTAGGAGGATAGGACAACTGATGTGCACAAAAAGTTTGATGCAGTCATTATTAACTTTTCCGTCATGATTGGTTATAATAGATTTTCATGTGTTGAAAGGTTCGGGGAAGTGATATACATAATCTCATTTGACCTATTACAAAGGTATAAGACAAAGAAGGGTGTTGGTGATTACTATTGGTGTATAAGGAATGTGACTTCAATACCATCAACAAAGCTCTATTGCCCACAGGTGTCCATAACCTTGACAGAGTTGTTTGTTTCACCCATGGAACCATGATCCTTTGTGTATGCTTAGGAAGTGCTGTGCAATGTCAAAATGGAGGTCATTATGCTGGCTTGGTAACTAGTTAAACCATAATGCCATTCACCAAGAAGGAGTGAAAGGTGGGCAGGTCGGCTCGTGATGAGGCCTCCTGTTCCAAGGACTCTTTATTTTTTTTGATGTGCCTCTTGGATCATATCCTTGGTGTGGTGGCCATAGTGGGAATGCCACTTCACTTTCTTCCTTATGATCATGTTAGGCTGGCTCTTGATGAGACCCCCTATCCTTCATTTGACAACCCATATTAGCAAATCATATAAACATTTTCTCTTTTTTCTCTTTTATAAAGTAATTTCCTATTTATACACAAAGGGTGATTCAACACTCCTTAAGAGTAGGAATGGTGGAAGAAGTCTTAACATCTCAATAGAAAAATATACCCTTTGTTCTTATTCCTTAATAATGATCAAAGAAGATTATGGGAATTTAAAAATAACCACCATGATAAAGATAACCAATCATATCAGTATTAGTAGAACAATGATAGCAACGAGATGAGTAATTGTGTCCTTTCCTCTTTCCTCCTATCGATTCAAAGCAATTTCTTGTAAAATAGCGATTTTATGTAATTCACTGATTTTAGTGTGTTCTAGTTTTGTATCCATTTCATAAGTGTATAGCTGTGCTCCAAATCACAAAAAAGAGTCGAAACTATTTTATATTGAGAGGAATAGCAGCTGTCTTTTGATTGGAACAGCAGGGAGAACAAGCATAAGTAAAAGGAATATGAAAATGTTATCATTTCAAAGAGGAACAACAAAAAAACAAGTGTTGTTTCTATGGAAAAAAAGGAACAACAGAAAAACACAAGTGCTATTCCTTTCGAAAAGGAATAGTAGAAAATACAAGTGTTGTTCCTTCGGGAAAAAGGAACAACAGAAACCAAAAGTGTTGTTCCTTTGGAAAAGGAACAGGGAAAAGTGAGAGTGATGTTCCTTCGGAAAAAGGAACAACAAAAAAAACAAAAGTGTTGTTCCTTCAGAAAAGGAACAGCAAGACGAAAGTGGAAAAGGAATACCAGAAAAACAAAAATGTTGTTCCTTCAGAAAAGGAACAGCATAAAAACAAAAGTGTTGTTCCTTTAGAAAAGGAACAACAAAATGAAAGTGTTGTTCCTTCAAAAAAGGAACAACAAAAAAACAAGAGTGCACACAAGTGTTATTCCTTTAGAGAAGGAAGAGAAAAAACGACAGTGTTGTTCCTTCGGAAGAAGGAATAGAAGAAAAATGCAAGTGTTATTCCTTTGGGAAAAGTAATAGCAAAAACTATGGAACTCCTGAGCCTACAAAAAGGAACAACAAAAGTAGAGGTGCTGTTCTTTGAAAAAGGAACAGCAAGGTAGTGAGAATGTTGTTTCTTCCTAAAAGGAACAGCAAAGTGCAAATGCAAAAAAAAATTCTACAGAGAATAATTTACGCTAACAAAACAAAGGAATTATGTACAGAATGTAAGAATAGTTGAATCACTTAATGAACCATAGGTGAGGAAGATTTCTCTTCCTCCTCCAAAATTTGCGTGTCGGAGTCTTCATGGAGTTGCTGGTAGAAGGATTCCCGAGTAAGTGGTTTGCGATATAGTCAAACTCGGTGGCCATTTTCCTTGAAGGTATGTCCAGATCTGTCAATGGTGATTAGAGTAAGGGTGCCATTATCATGTACCTTCTGGATTTCGTATGGCCCCAGCCAACGAGTCTGAAGCTTCCCGGGAAAATCCTAAAACCTGGAATCGTATAGGAGCGCCCAATCTCCTTCGCAAAAGACTTTCTTTTTAATGAGAGTGTCATGCCATTTAGCTCACTGCTGTTGGATCAATGTAGTGTGTTGAAGGGTAGAGAGCCTGATTTCATCTAGCTCATTGATTTGCTGTAATCTGTTAATCTGTGCTTCGTTTAGATCTAGACCGACTTCTTGTGTTGTTCGCAGTGTTTGTATCTCGAATTCTATCGAGAAGATGGGTTCCTTTCCAAATACCAGTTGGTATGGCGAATAGCCAGTAGTGCTTCTCCATGTTTTTCTGTAAGCCCATAAGGCTTTTGGTAATCTTGCAGCCCAATCGCATCTATGTGATGCAATGGTTTTTGTTAGGATTGCTTCTATTATTTTATTGCTGCTTTCTACTTGACCATTTGCCTGTGGGTGGTATGGAGTAGTAATTTTATGCTAGATATGATAGTTTTTTAGTGTTGCAACAATCTTGTTACCATCAAACTATGGTCCACCATCTATGATTATATCTCTTGGAAGCCCATATCGCACAAATATATGGAACAGGAACTGTATGATAGAATCCTCTGTAGCTCTCGGTAATGCCTCTGCTTCAACCCATTTGGTGACATATTCTGTTGCTACCAAAATATATGTTTTCTGGTTCGATGATGGGCTAATTGGACCAACAAAGTTGAGGTCTCATCGCTCTAATGGTTCAATAACTAGCTGTGGATTCAGGGGCATTTTGTTGGATTGTCTAGGGCGTCCTGTTCTTTGGCAGCTGTTGCAAGCTTGAACTAACTTCTTTGCATCTTTGAAAATCGTGGGCCAATAATGCCCTGTTTGTAGCACCTTATGTCCAGTTATTTGATCGGTGAAATTTCCACCACATGGTCCATCATGGAAAGCTTTCAAAATGTCAAAAATTTCATCTTCGCGGAAACATCTCCTGATGTGCATATCTGCTCCTGTATGGAATAGGTAGCCCCCAATCCAAGAAAATCGAGTACTTCGCTGGACAATCTGTTTTCGTTCATTGGGGGTTAGATGTTTTGGTAATTTTCCTACTGCTAAGTAATTTGAAACATCAACATACCAGGGTGTTTTAACAGTGACAACAAACAAATTCTCATTTGGAAATTGATCTTCAATTGCTGCTGCATCTACTAGTTTTGGCATTCACGAGAGAAAGTCAGCTACAAGATTTTCTTTTCCAGGTTGGTCCTTGATTGTGATATCGAATTCCTGCAATAAAATCAGCCATCTAGTTACTCTACCATTTGTGATTGGTTTATTTGCTAAGTATTTTATGGCAGAGTGATCTGTATACAAGATAACATGATATCCAGTAACATAATGCCTGAATTTATTGACAGCATGTATTACAGCTAAAAATTCCCTTTCAGTAACAGTATAATTCAATTCAGTAGGAGATAAATTCTTGCTAATATAATAAATTGCATATGGCTTTTTATCTTCTTCCTGCCCATGGATTGCTCCAATTGCTGTATCTGAAGCATCTGATGAAATTTGAAATGGCAGGTCCCAATTTCGACCTTTAAGGATTGGGGCTGTTGACACAAGTGTTTTCAGATCCTGGAAAGCACGGTCACATTTTTCTGTCCAAAGAAAGTCAACATTACCTGTCAGTGCATATAGAGGTGCAACAATATGAGAAAAATGTCCTATAAATCTTCTATAATAACCAGAAAATCCAAGAAAACTGCACACCTCTGTTTGAGTGGTAGGAGTGGGGATTAGCAAAATTATTTGAATTTTGGCTGGGTCTACCTGTATTCTAGCTGCTAAGATATAATGGTCTAGAATAAGTCCTTCAGTCATCATCATATAGCATTTTTCAAGGCTCAAACAAAGCCTAGTGGCAATGCAGCGCTGTAGCACTTTTTCCAATGTGTCCAATGCTGGGTCAAAATCATCTCCGTATGGTGTAAAATCATCCATGTATACTTTGAGCCCTTCATTTATTAAATCTGAAAAGATGCTGAGGATAGCCCTTTGAAATGTGGCAGGGACATTGCATAAGCCAAAAGGTAGAACTCTGTAGGCAAATGTTCCCCAAGGACAAGTAAAAGTAGTTTTGTCTTGGTCTTCAGGGGCAATCTGAATCTGATTGTATCCACTGAAGCCATCTAAGAAAGAAAAGAATTTCTTTCCTACCAAGGTGTCTAATACTTGGTCAATGAATGGAAGGGGAAAGTGGTCCTTTTGTGTTTCTTTATTTAGCTCTCTATAATCTACACAAATCCTCCACTTTCCATTGTTCTTTGGCACCACAACAAGTGGAGAGACCCATTTACTATCGGAGATAGGATAGATGAAGTTCACATCTAAAAGTTTTTGAAGTTTAGCTTTTACAATGTCTTTTAGATGAGGATTATGTCTCCTTTGTGGTTGAAAAATAGGTCTTGTATCCTTCTCTATGTAAATGTGGTGTGTACATAACTGGGGATCAATTCCTTTCATGTCAGGATAGTCCCATGCAAATGCTTCTATGTATTTCCTTAGTAGTTGGATTAGCTTCTCTTCTTGTTCGGAAGTCGGGTTGGCATTAATGTTTAAAGTCTTTCTTGGCTCAAACTCTACAATTTTACTATTTGAGATAGAGGTAGTAGGTATTGTTTGATCATGAGTATCTTTAAGAGGATCCTCTTCTAATTCATTATCAAATGCTGCTTCTATCATGTGACATTGTACGTGGGATCTGGATGCATCTTGGCTAATAAAATTGTTAATGGCATCATCTTTTGTTTGGTCTTTGAAATCGAGGGCCTCTTCTATGGTTAATGGAGATCTAATATTTTCGGTGAGGTATGATACAAGATGTTTATTAGTTTTTATTATTGTGACACTTGGCTGGGCTGGAGGATATAAAGCTAGATTCTTGATATTAGCCCCCCTAGTTATAGCTATACTACCTTGTCGGTAGCCAATATAAGCATCAGCAGTTGCAAGCCAAGGTCTGCCTAAAATCAATGGATGTCCATCAAGTCAGTTTTTGGGGTTTATTATCAGAGAATCGGCAGGATACTCCCAGGAATGAATGGATACCATGACATCATGTAGTGTGCCTTCTGGCCTAACCACAGATCGGTTAGCCAGTTCTAATAAAGTGGAGGTCATTTCTACTGATGTAATGCCCAATTTTTGACAAGTGGTAGTTGTTAAGATATTAATTGTAGCTCCTAGATCAACTAAGGCATTTGAGAGGGTTTGTCCATTGATTTGTATGGTTACTATTGGATTTCCTGGGTCTTCATATTTAACCACTGTTTCTCTTCTTGATAATAGATCAGATAGGGTGCCAACTACTTGGACTGTTGGGTTATTTGTTATTTTCCTCCTTGGTTTCTTTATACATAACTCTTTAATGGTCTTTTCATATATTGGGATGTCTTGGATGGCTTGGAGGAGTGGGATTTTTATGTACAGATTTTTTAGTTCTCCTAGAATGTCAAAATCAGGATGTTGTATAGGTCGAGGTATAATTAATCGTTTTGGGAATGGCAGAGAAGATGTGGTTTCTTGATCATGAATTTGTTGTCTGGTCACATCCTCTTCTTGTGGAGGTTGTTCTATAGGTAACTGATTTTCAACTTGAGCGGTTTTATCTCCCTCTGTTTCAATGATGCGCTCAGATCTTAATTGAAGTTCATTACACTCCCTTAGATCAGTTCCTATCTCTGGTGTTTCAATTATTTGAATAGATTGGACAGGTCTATTATTTGGATTAGGGTTGGGTTGGGCTGGGAGTTGCGGTCTTAAGTTAGATTGGGGGTTTTGTTGTAATGCTGGCAGTGCAGGTTGAGGGAGTGGAATGGTTCCTACTGGATGATTCATTGGTCTTTGCCAGTTTGTTTGCCAGGCTTGACTCTGTGAAGTAGGAGGGGACCATTGTGCTGGGTATACATTATTTTGGCAATATGGTGGGGTATAGGAAAAATTTGGCCAATTGGGTTGACTTGCTTGATTCAGCTATGGAGATGATGAAGGAAATGGTTGTTGTGACCAGTTCGAGAAGGGAGGTTGACTTTGCCACATTGTATTATATTGTTGAGCATGATATTGTAGAGGCTGAAAAGAAGAAGCTGGGTCTGAGAACATACCTAATTGTTGCAGCTACCATTGACGGCACTGATTGAGTAGATACATCGATTCTGGCTCTTCTTCTGCTTCCTTGTATACTGCTTTCAATCCAGGAAGTGAGGGACAACTCTCTATATAGTGGTCTTTTGTACAAATGGCACAGACTTGAACTGCATCTAATGGACACTCCTTGTGGCTGTGTTTCTTTCTGCATCTGGGACAGAAGATTGCCAAATCCTGTTTTGCCTCTGCTTGCTTTTGTTTAGCCTGCATAATATCAAGTTGTGTTGTCAGTGTCCCCAATATGTCAGTTTTAAAATTTTCTAATAAATTTCCAATTTTTGTGCGAGTTACTCCCTCTGTAGAGATCTTGTTATCCCTTATAAACCTGTCATGTTCTTCTAGTTTCAGTCTTGTGCTGCCTTTTGAGCTCCTAATACATAAATTAATAATGTCAGCAAAATTTTCCTAATAAATATCTCCTTTTCCCATAATATTTAATGTTTCAATCCATTGTTCCTTCATTCCCCTAATTAATGTTGTTTTTAATACATTATCAGGTAAGGGCAATGATGCATAAGGATATCTTTGAAGATTATACTGAAAACGCTGAACATATTCTTCTAATGTTTCATTCGGTCTAGCTACCATCTGAAATATTTCATCTTTTAACTCTCTAGACCTGTAATAATCCTGATATTTTTTAGAAAAGACTCTTTCATTTGATCCCAGTTATTTATAACACCACCACCCAGCCCCATAAACCATCTTAAAGCAGCCTCTTTTAATGTAGAGGGAAATAATTTCAGTTTCTGGGTATCGGTGGTATAGTCATATCCTCTACACAGCACATCAAATTCAAATAAGAATGCATCCGGATCTTCTGATGTGAAGCCATGGAATGTAGGGATATGCTGGAGAAGAATTGCATTCATAGGTGCAATGGCTGCAGTATCCATAATGGGTTATTGCACTGTAGAGGTTTAGGTGTTTGGCTATTCTGGGCCATTTGGTCAAATATATGCCAATAGCCTTCTAGGATATCTAGGAGGGTATTCCTAGGTTGTCAAGGGGGAATGGCTTTAATAGGAATGGCCTTAACAACACTTCCTTTATCTGGGATGATGAGAGTGCCTAATGTCTGGGGGGATTCTAGTTCTTGCGGTTCTTCGACTTTGTTATAAATTATTTTTGCAGCACTCCCCTTATCTGGGCTACTTAATGGCTGAACTATCCCAAGAGGAGATCTTGGTTCTTCAGTTTCCTTGGTTTCTCCTTTTCCTTCACAGAGGTTGCTAAGGTTCCCTTCTTGCAATGATTTTAGGCTAGAATTCTCAATTTCTTGAAAATCTTGCTCTTCGGTTTGACTATGCACCTCAGCAAAGGCTACAGATGGTGATCCTGTGGCCTAAAGGGAACTAGTAGGCTATCTAGAAGTAACTTTTCTAGGTCCTACTGAAGGCTGAGATTCTACTTTCTTAAGGATTTTGTCTATAAAGGTTGATCAACCAAGGGTCACCGGCCCCTTAGCTTTGTCAGGCTTGGGTAGAGATTTAGGATTTTTTTCAGGATTTTTCTGCTTATTCATGCACACAAATCAACTGCGAATTTCTACCCAAAGAAAATAGCAACAAATCTGCAGGAAAAAGGGCAGGGGAGCAAGGATATTACATGCTCCGTACGCAGGTTCTTACCTTCTATTTTTAAAACCCAACTCTCTCTTAGTAGGTTCTTATATCACTTTGGAAAAGAAACAAATGGCTACACTCTTCCCCGGCAATGGCGCCAAAATGTTGAGCAGTAAAAAGGGTCTTTTTCACCTCTATTTACCCTACATTAACTTATCAATCTAGGAATGATTTGTTATCTCCAAGAGTGTAGTCAGTTTGAGGCGGTCATTTTTCAGAGAAATGCTAGTAGTATAGTGCTCTAAATACAAGAGTAAACGAATGCTTAAAACAAGATCTACTTACAGAAAAGATCCTTAAGACTCAAATCATGGATTTAGAAAACTATAGCAATTTATCAGTCAAGGGTACAGTAACAGTAACTCATCCCTCTGTAAACGGATGTAATTAAAGATAACCAAGGAAAAGATCATCAATCTAGGAGCTAGACAACAAATGTCAATACTCACTACAGTCTTAGATCATTCTGCACACCAAAGCAATGATAATACAAATAACAGGAAATGGAACAACAACTAAGAAATGGAACAACAAATAGTCTTCTAAACAAGATTGAACAACAAATCCTTAGTCTACGGAAATAAATGCAGCAATCGTATCCTACAGGAATCAGATAACAATATTTACTCCAAAGATAAATCAGACAGAAAATGAAAATAGAATGGAAACTAATCAGACATGAAATATAGAACAGCAACTAGAGTCAAATATCAATGTACAATGAACCAAGATAAATAACACACGCGGCACTCTTGATAGTAAGAGAAACAATAATCTGACTTCAATACAACAGGTATCAATCTCAGTTATAAAGACCAACGATTGTAATTCGTAATGGAACAACAACATCAGTTGAATAACAATCGCGATTAAGTGTAAACCATAGATGAATACAATAATACAAACTTATGAATGTTACAGCACGGTTACTCTGTAATTAAACAACAATAGCATTCTATAAGGAACAACAATGCTATATCAATGGTTAAAGGAATAGCAATGTGTTACAAAGTCAGAATGAACAACACAACATTCCTGTCATAGAGAACAACATTACTTAGTTGAGCATAAACAAAATATAACAGAACCGTGATGTAAAATAGCAAAACACATTAGATTATCGAACAGAGCCAATAATGAAAACCACACACGAATTAGAGATAATGGTACAGGAGAAAGTGTTCCACCAGGGCTGGGCCCTTAGCCTCCAGGGACACATCGCTTGAGATTACTCTAGAATCAAAGATGGAACAGCAACCAGATTTATATTAAAACATCAAAGCAGAATTATAGTGGATCACTTCTCAATGAGAGTCGATGATAAAAGTTTCAAATACAAAGGAGAATTACATAAAAATAACAACAGGTCATCCCTTAGGCTAGTAGTGCTGCCCCTTTTTATAACAGCCAAGCGGAGATATCAATGATGCAAAAATAGTTAAGATAGCGATCCCTCAGAATCAAAGGATCCTGAGGGATTCGCCAAACTGTTAATTCCCAGTTATCCGTTTGTTCTCTTGCGCCGATTTGATATCTCCTTTTCCCTTTCCTGGCTGATACACTCCAATTTGGATCGTCTTGTTTTCATGCGGTTTCCTGATGGAGGGAAAACAATTAACTTTGTCCTGTCTTTTCCTTTGGGACGACAATATTTCGTTTTCTCCTTTTTTTGCATAAGAAAATGGAAATTATTAGTTGTTTTGCGTTGCATACAAATCCCTTAGATTTTGTCATCATTTCTTATTATCTCCCTAGTTCATGATGCAAAGAGGTTATGAGTTTTAAGGAAAAGATGACAAAATAAACAATAAAAACATACCTTCTTCAGTACTCCAGAAGCAGTACCTCGGACTCAAAACATCATTGCTGATTCACTTGCCACTGTGGCCAACAATTTGAAGGTTCCAATGATTTCTAGCAACAAATTTGAAATTCTTGTCAAACATAGGCCTGTTGTTCCTGATAATTTGAGGTATTGGCAAGCTTTTTGGGATGATAATGAAATTAATGCCTTTTGCCGAATGAAGGAAAGTTTAAGAATGCTTCTATTGATGATGTTTGTGATTCTGATGAACAAGAGATTGAGGTAAATCAGATGGAGGTTTTACAGCTGAAGGATAATATCATTCCTAGAGGTCTCATACCTTTAGAGGAGCTTTTTGATCAGGATGATGTGGCAAGAAAACCGAGCTTGGTTCCTACGGAAAAAGGAGTTGAAGATGTAAATCTTGGAACAACTGACAAGCCCAAGCTTGTAAAGTTATCAAAAGCATTGTCTCCCAAAGTAAAGGCTAAGTATGTTAGATTACTTTCTAAATTTTCTGATGTTTTTGCATGGGATTATTCAGATTTGAAAGTGTATGACAAGGATATCATTCAGCATACTATTCCTATCAAGCCAGATCAAAAACCTTTTAGACAGAAGTTGAGAAGAATCAATCCAAAGCTATTGCCATCCATCGAGAAAGAGGTAAATAGATTGTTTAAAGTTGGCATTATTGTTCCAATTAGATTTTCTGATTGGATTTCAAATTTGGTCCCGATACGAAAGAATACCAGAGAAATAAGGTTGTGCATAGATTTCTAGAACCTCAAAAAAGTATCCTTCAAGTATAATTACCCTCTTCCTATGATGGACCATATTTTGCAAAGAGTAGTTGGAACATCATGGATGTCACTACTAGGTGCTTACTTAGGCTATAATTAGATCTTGGTGCATGAAAATGGCCAGGACAATTTACTACCTTCACAACACCTTGGGGAACTTTTTAGTATGCCGAAATTCCATTTGGTTTGAAGAATGTCGGAGCCAGTTTTCAGTGGGCGATGGAAATAGCTTTTGCTAATGAGAAGGATGTTTTCTTGGTAGTTTATTTAGATGATTTGGCAATATTTTCTGGTTCTGATGATGAGCATTTGAACCAATTGAGCATTGTCTTTTAGAAATGTAGGAAGTTCGAGATTTCTCTAAACCCGAAAAAGAGTCTTTTTGCTTTGGAGGAGGGTAAGATTCTTGGTCATATGATTTCTAAAGATGGTATTCACACTGATCCTTCAAGGGTGGAGGGAATCTAGCATATATATTTTCTACACAAAAAAAAGGAGATTCAAGATTTTAATGGTAAGATGAATTTCTTACACAGATTTATACCAAATTTGGCTGAGCATTTACGTGAAATAACTAATATGTTGAAAAAGGACAGCTTTGTGAAATGGACCGAGGATGCCATGAAATCATTCAACTTGGTAAAGTTTTCTGTGACTATAGCCCCAGTCTTGATTAGTCTTGATTATACTCATGATTTATTATATTCTCATTTGCATTCGAGCACACCATGGCTACGATATTGATGCAAAAGAGGGATCAGGTGGAGCAACCCATTACTTTTTTCAGTAGGACTATTTGAGATTCTTCCTTTGCATTACAATATCATTGAAAAATAAGCAACTGTTCTTATAAAATCATTTAAGGATTTCAGAGTATACATTATGCATTCACATACTATAGCATATGTTCCTAATGCAGCCGTCAAGGATGTTCTCATGCAAACTGATCAGGAGGGAAGAAGAGGTAAGTGGATAGCAGCAATGTTGGAGTATGATCTTGAAATTTAGCCTACCAAATTGATCAAAGGACAAGGCTTGGAAAAATTGATGGCTGAATCAAATCTGCGTGCTTTAGACATAAATCTCATTGCAGCAATGTCAGAGGATGAAGATAGTGGCTCACTCATTCAAGTATCAGAAATTTTTCTCAAATCACCTTGGTATTATGATATATTTTATGTTCTTCAGCATCTTTCACCACCTCCTAGAATGTCAAGAAGTAAAGTTAGGTCACTAAAACTCAAGTATGCAAAATTCTGCATTTTAAATAGTGCTCTCTATTGGAAAGATCCGGAAGGAGTTCTTCTTAATTGTTTGGTTGAAGATGAAGATTGGTAGGTAATGAATGATTTTCATAGAGGTGATTGTGGTGGTCATTTGTTTTGGAATGACAACTAACAAAGTGTTGAGAGCAAGATATTATTGGCCGAATTTGTTTTCAGATTTATATAAGACAGTGATGGGCTACCATGAATGCCAAGTTTTTCAAGGAAAAAGGAAGTTGCTTCCTCTTCCTTTGAAGCCAGTTGAAGTAAATGCACCTTTGCAACAGTGGGAATTGATTTCATAGGGGAAATCCATCCCACATCATCAGCACAACACAGATGGATTTTGACAGCTACCGATTACTTCACCAAGTGGATTGATGCCATTCCGACAAGGCACACCACGGACACGGTAGTCATCCAATTTTTAGAATCTAATATCTTGTCTTGTTTTGGTTTCCCACATAAGATTATAACAGATAATGCAGCAACATTTAAGTCCAAGAAGATGGTCGAGTTTTGCAACAAGTACAATATTACATTGGGTCATTCCATGACATACTATTCGCAGGGCAATGGGCTTGCTGTTTTGAAACCAACTCACAAAAAGATAGAAAAGATAGATCAATGGCTTATAAATAAGCCTCTTCAAGGGGGAAACCTCCTTTATATTACACAAATGAACAATTCTTGGATGATACAAATGACAATACCTCCTTTCTATATATAGGAGTCTAAGGGGTCATAATATAATCATAGCTGACATAACAATAATAATGCAAGGGAACAATAATAACAATAGTGGGCTTCTATGGGGCACAATAATAACAATATGGGGACTACATGGGTACAAAAATATAATAATGGGGTTGTACTAATAATAATAAGGGGTTACACTGGTAGTATAGGGGCCTAACATGCCCCTCTCCTTCAAAAAGAGTTGTCCTTGATGCTTGAGTAGTTCTTGATGCTTTTGTATAAAATTATTGTCCTCCCATGTGAAATCTTCAGCAGGTAAGTTCTTCCACTTGATTAGATACTCTGTAATCATATGAGTTGATTTTGAAATGCTGGGTGAAATGTTGAATCTAGTTGAGTGAGAAAACCATGTGTTGAACAATCCTCAAAGAATGTGAACAATGTTACATATAGATGGTTATGGCCTAAGAATGGTGTGAATGCTGGCTTTGACTGTATTCAATCATGCGTTGCAAGAAAATTTTGAATGGTATTTTGTTTGTTGGACACCTAATCCTCAATGGGTTAGTGTGGAAGCCGAATAGACAAAAGGAGTCCAAGAGACCTTGGGATGTGGAACACAACGGTCAAACCATGTACTATAAATGTATATCATTTGTTAATAAAAATGTATTCTCATGTTTTATCTTTCAGATTATGTTGCTGCCATGTGTGTTTAACATGTTATCAAAGAAGGCGATTGCTGGTCCTGCTCCATTTTGAGTCATTATAATGAGCCTTTATTTTCCTGTGAATACTGACCTATCATTTAGGTTGCCTTGAGCGCTTGTGATTCATGCACTCTGTATATTCTGCCATGCAAAAACGCTTCTATTCTCTGTGGTATCAGTTCACCGAATTACTGCTCCTCTCTGCCATATGGTATTTTTAATCATTGTCTTCATCCTTTGCGCTCCCTGGGCTATACATAATTGTTTGACTGCATTTTCTCTTCAGTCCTAATAGTTGATACGCCCATTAGTGGTTTGGAATCTTTGACCAAATATGGGTATCGAAGTATAGAATTTTAAAACGTAGCCAACATATGATCTATAGCAAAAAAATTTGGAATATGGCTCTTCCAAGTGTCATAGACGTTTTATATTCTCCTATACTCCACTGCAAACGCTGTCTCCACTACAAGTGTTGTATCACTGCGTCAATGTCCAAACTGTTCTATTGGGGTAAGGGTTCTGTTGTGGTTTGGTGGCCACGGTCCAGACATATGAAAATATACGGTGTGAAATGCATCGAATTCTTATGTGAACATTGTTTTGCGGAATACCTTGTTGCATTGATTCGAGCCAGCTCCAGAAATTAGTCTTTATGTAACTCGTTCTGTCGCAGTGTCATATATGCCTTTCTCTGTCAAGTTTGCGCCTTCTACCTAGACTATACCCTTTGTCAGATGCGTTTTTTTTAAGTGAATGCTGAATGTTGTGGTATGAACGCTAGTGTTCTTAAAGGTGAATGTCGATGAAACGACTGAGGTGAGTGCAGAATGTGACTTAGCGATATATGCGCTGTTGGCCCTGGTGATATTTGCATTTGTGATTACACATAAGGGAAGGGGACACGCTGTGAGGTTTTACGCTGGCCTCTCATCACCATAGGAGTCGTTCTGCTGCTGGTCTCTACTATAGGTTTTGTGGGTGCACTCTCAAGAGTCCCATATATTTTTATCTCATCGTAATGTTTACTGCGTACGTTTTCTATGGGTTGTATTGAAACGATATTATATGCTGCATTGTGTGAGAAACAATCCATTTATGCACACTAATCATGTGAGTTTGAATAGTACTCTGATCTGTGGAACTCATGGAGGTCTGGTGCTCATCCAGGGAACGGACTATCTGGTGCCCCCCGCAGGAATGAGGAACAACATTATGTGATATGGTTTTTAATGTAGTTCTTGTATTTACACTGCCCCATTGAAGTTTGAACGCTGTGTGATATGATTGTTAACGCAGTTCTTGTATTTACGCTGCCCCATTGAAGTTTGAACACTAGTTAGTGTATTACATTGAATGTTGGTTGCTGGATCAGTCTAGTTTCTTGAATGCTGATAGTTTCCTGAATGCTGGCATTGAAGTGTTTGTAAGGTTGTTATAAAAGTGTTGCGGTATAAATTTGGTGCATACCCGACATTGAAGTCTAATTGTTACAACAGTCTATTGGTAATAGTGACTGTATAACTTCTGGTGTAACATCGAAGAATCCCTCTCTTCGGATTTGAGCGTCAAATGTGAACACCATGCCATGAATAATGTGAGCTAGATTCTGATGTGCATATGGATGGTTTTTTATATTCTATTGTATGACGCGTAAATTTGAAAAACAGAGTCAAGTTTCCAAAATTAGTCTTTCTGCTATGTAACTCATAATTCTCTGCAATATTCTCTATTCATGTGTTCTATGTACATATGCATTGAAATAAGAAACTTTGAAAGAAGATAATGTGGTGGTGATATGGTCAATTTGAGTGTTGGCTTTGGGTGTTGAAGTCCATATGTGATGACCATGTTCAAGTGTAGCTGGCCATAAATTTTATGCGCTGGTAAGTTCCTCTGTGTTAATTCCTTTTGTGAAGGTTGTGTACGCTGGTATCATACGGTGCCCCAGTCATTGTATTTACACTCACCATTGTATTATGGAAGCTCTAGAATCTATCGTTTCTCTCAAATTCTCTATGTGTTGCATGAGTTTTGTAATGCTGGGTGAAATGTTGAATCGAGTTGAGTGAGAAAACCATGTGTTGAACAATCCTAAAAGAATGTGAACAATGTTGTGTATAGATGGTTATGGCCTACGAATGGTGTGAACATTGGCTTTGACTGTATTCAATCATGCGTTGCAAGAAACTTTTGAATGGTATTTTGTTTACTGGATTGATAAACCGTGGTGCCTCCAGCGTAACCATGGTGCAACATAACTGTGGTGGAGTGTAATCGTGGTGCCTCAGAGCATATCCATGATACCAAGTCTCATGGTGTTGCATGGTCATGTTGACTAGAATGCTTGAATTTAAATGCTCATCATCCACCGAAGCATTGGAGTTTGTATGTCAAAGGCACTATAGCCTCGAAGCCTTGTAACATAGAATCGAAATATTGTGATACAGTGACGACATCAGCATCAATATTTATCGAGGAAGTAATCATACAAGTCAATTTTCTAATAAAAAGACTGCAATTATTGAAGATTTGTATTATGTTTGCAGGAGAGGAAGATCTCATGGAAGCTGTCAAATCACTTCATGAATCCATACAACCTTTCATAGTTGGTGATTGTTTCTATCTTCGACCCCAACAAATGTCAAGGCCAAAGGCATAAATTTATACGTTGTTTTGATAACTGTTATATATATACACTGTTTTCATAACTATTGTTTTGACATATATATGATGTTCAGCTTTGGCACACCACAACAAGCAATTTGCAGTTTATGAGATTATGTACAACTCTTTCTTTGTCGATTTGTAATCCCACAATTGTAGCTATTCCACATGCTATCATCAATGGTTACAAGAATGTATTGGTAGTCGCTATTGAACTTGACTATTCTTTTCCACTGGCTAAGAAAGTGAAGGAGTATTTGAAGGATCCAAGCAAGTTTGTAGTTGTTGCTGCCCCAGTGTGGCATTGTATTTAAAACTCATTATAGTTTTTGTCTACATATATATGCATTGATTCCTTGATTCGACTAGTGCATAAGAGTTTGGTGGGTTGTATAAAGGCAATGCTTGTTTTGAAAAATAAAAGTAATCTTTTGTGGAGAAAAGATTAGTTGGTTGTATTGTTAGAACATAGTGCTGGTCACGAGTAAACTCTTATTTTTATGTAATGGATTGTAATTGGTGCTTGCTGGTTGCACACTGATCATTTGCTGCACATTTATAAAGGATATTGCTATCTACTGTGAGTGGGTATTACTTTTCTGCATTGAGTAGTAGTTGTGATTAGTTTTTAAGGTGTAATTTTGACATTGAAAAAAAAAAGGCCAGAATCAATGAATTATTAGATTTCCTCAAAACTCTCATACATTAAAAGTCAGCAAAGTTTCTCTCACAGACATTCAGGTTTGTTTACAAAATGCACAAGAGAAAATTGATTTTTTGCAGCTCGAATCTCAGCTACAACAAGAAGAATTAAAATAGAGGAGTCATTCTGAACTTGTTTCTATTCAGAAGATTGAAAAAGACTCCCATAAAGCAGTAGTTGTACATGTAGATGTAGAAGTTCAGTTTGCATTTCCCAAGCCCATTATCATACCTTGGGAACAGCTTGTCCACAACAAGCACAAAACTGGTCTTGGATATGACAAGGACTTGTCCTTTCATATTCTAGACTACTCCAAACCAATCCAATTTCAAAGTGTTGGATTCATTCATGATAGTTCACCTGATTCTCATGACAGTTCACCTCCAGCTATTCCAGATTCTGCCCCTCTTCCATAACAGCCATAACAGATTGTCAAATGCCAAAATTGTGACCGAGTTGGCCATTTGAAAGATCACTATTTCGATATTCATCCATGCAAGCACTGTCATAAAACCACCCATTCTTCACACAAATGCTTCAAAAACAAACATCCTGCAAGAAAAAAAATACATCTTTCATGGATCACTTCTTGGCAATGGGCATCAACAGCCAAGAAGATATTTCAATCACATGTCAGAACTTGTTCCAGAGTATTGACCAGTCTTGCAGTTGAGTTTTCTCCATCATCTCACCTTGTATCTAATAGGGGGGGAAATGATGGTCATCTACAAGCTTCAAAGTCACATCAAGCGAGCCTGAGCCACAACTTGCCAAACCAGTTTTAGAGTTGTAGGTAGAAACGAAGATGCCCCTAAACATGCCTTCAATTGGTAATTTGGGACACTTCCTCTAGTAGAAGACTTCAGCTTCTTACTAGTTTCGGAAGAATTCTAGGAAAAAAATTGAGAACAGTTCCTCTAGCAGAGGACTTCATCTTCTTGCCAGTTTTGGAAGAGTTCCAGGAATTACATTAAGAATTCCAGAGTTGTTGGTCGTGCTTAAACCATCACAGGTTGAGACTTCCCTTTTCAGGTTGAAGTTCTCCCTTTTATGCGGGGTGAGACCTCCTTTTCATGGTTGAAGGTTTCCCTCTTCAAAGCAATAGGAGCACTTCATCTAGCAGAAGAGTTCAGCTTCTTGCCAGTTTTGGAAGAGTTCCGGGAACTTCACTAGGCATTCTAGTGTTGGTGGTCATCCTTAAACCACCGCCCTTTATGCCAACATTTTAGAGAGCACATTCAGCCTAGTGCTGCCATCTATTTTTGAATATTTTGTATTACAACTCTCTTCTTGGACTCATACATAACCCTTCAAATTAAGGGGAGGAATGTTGGACACCTAATCCTCAATGGGTTAGTGTGGAAGCCGAATAGACAAAAGGAGTCCAAGAGATGTTGGAATGTGGAACCCAATGGTCAAACCATGTACTATAAATGTATATCATTTGTTAATAAAAACGTATTCTCATGTTTTATCTTTTAAATTATGTCACTGCCATGTGTGTTTAACAATTTCGTAGCTGTCAGATTCTTGTTTCTGCGACTGCTCCAGGTTCCAATATGATTTTTTCTTCCCCTTCAAGTTCTAGAAATATTGTTTGAATTGGGATATTCTACAATTTTTGAATGAGTGGCCACACTTCTTTGTCCTTCTTCCATTCATCCCTTCGTTTATCCAATCTGGTTGGATAATAGAAATAACAAAAGTAATGCTACAACATCCTCATCCTTTCTTGAGAGTGCATATGCAACAGAAATTTTCTTCCCTTTTCTATAGATGATGTCAAATTCATAACCCAACATATTTGTGACCCATTTTTTCTATTCTTCTAAAGATAATATTTTTCCTAAAAAGTATTTAAGACTATCATGATCCATTTTTACCTTGAAGTAACCTCTCATTGGGTAAGGTCACCACTTCTTAAGTGCATGTAGTATTGCCAACATTTCCTTCTCATAAATAGCTTGCTTGAGATGCAGCTGTAAAAATACCCAATCACTTACATCAAAAAAATTTCATTGTGATGTTGATCTACCTGTTGTTTCATTCGATTCTACACCAAAGTGGTGTTATCCTTTAAAAGTTGGAGGACTTGTTGTTGATGCTCGATGTGATCTTTCACTGCTTGAACCTTTTTCTTCTTGATATGTATTCTATCTTGAGAGTTTGAGGAGTGGTAATTTCTTCCAATGCTTTACAAGATATGGTCGGATTCATTTCTTGATGCTCGATGTGATCTTTCACTTCTTAAACATTTTTCTTCTTGATATGTCCTTCTATCTTGAGAGTTTGAGGGGTGGTAATTCCGGCCAATGCATTACAAGATATGGTTGGATTCATTTCTTCTTTCTCAATGTGATCTTTCACTTCTTGAACCTTTTTCTTCTTGATATGTCCTTCTATCTTGAGAGTTTGGGGAGTGGTAATTCTTGCCAATGCTTTACAAAATATGGTTGGATTCATTTCTTCTTCTTCTGGGGTTGGGTCCTGGCGTATATCCTCTTCTGTTGATGTTTCTTGATCCTTTTCTTCCTCCTCTTCATACTCTATGTAAAATAGTTTCTTCTCAGCACAATTATGACCTTTAGTGCATTTTCTATCACAATTTTAACAAAGCCCTTTTTCTCTTTTTTCTTCCAATTATTGTGGTGTAAACCTTGTAGGTTGTGGAAAGATAGGAGAAGAAATACTTCCATAATTATAGTAGTGAGTGGTGGGATTCCTTGTTTCCATAGTTTCGCTTTCAATTTTTCTTGCCCACCTGAATTCCTTCTCCAATGAATCAGGTTCCCAAATACGAACCTCATGTTGAATGTTATCCTTTAAAGTACCTATGAAGACATCAATTCTTTGCTTCTCTGGAATATCATTTACCCTTATATTCAAATTTTGAAAGTCCTCAATGTGCTCTGCCATTGAACACTTTTGTTTTAGATTTATCAATTGGCTAAAGAAGGTGTTTCTCTTTGTATCCCATAATGTGCTATCATTGCCTCTATGAAAATTGACCACGTAACAAGTCGTTTATGAGAAAAAAGCCCTTTATACCATAAAAATTGATCTGGTTCTAAATATGAAGATGCAATACATACCTTTTGTAATAGTTGCACCTCATGTAGATCAAAATATTGCTCGATCTGTAGTATCCAATTTACCGAACCCTTGCCATCAAACTTCCTCATATTGCATTTTCTTGATTTTAGGAGCTTGATCTTGAAATGACTATAACTCTGTAATTTCAGTACTTCTAGTTCTGAAATTACGAATTGCACTAGCCCTCTATCTCCTCTTTCCAATGCCACTAGTCTGATCAAAATTGGATTCTCCAAGAAAGTGTTATGCACAATCTCCCAAGATGACCTGATTATATACCTTTTTAGAAGAGCGAACTTGTATGAAGTGCCACATGTGAATGTTTTGACCTTTGGTTCTGAAAAATATACACAGGAAACTACAGTCCATCCTCTTTCTGTAGCTTCTTACGAATTTCAATCAGATGCTCAGAGAGACAACTATGACTATTTTCCCAAGGTGACCTGTTTGGAATGTAATTAAGGGGTCTGCAAAAGCCCTAACTTCCTCAGACTATATCTCTGAAAATATAGCGAGACAGGACCTAAAATTCAAACCCTGGGTTCAGCGTGATTTCTGTTACTGGGAAAACTAGTGTCATTTCAATCTCGTAGTCCCACTAAGATTGGTAGCTATCTTAGAAACAAACAATCAAAACACTTTGTGATTTCCTTTATGTATGATAGATAAGAGAGAAGCAAAGGGACCAACCTGGATCTTCTGCTTGACTTCTTGCTTGATTTCTCTCTCCCTTGATAGAGCTTGCCACTCCTCTCCTACTTGCCCCGCTTAGAGAATACCTGTAGAGACAAAGTATTAAAACACCATCAAAGCATCTTGATCTATAATATCATAAACAATGTAGAATCATAAATACATTGATCATACAATTGCATTCACAAATAACAAGATTCACAAATACATGATTGTATGGAGGAAAACTCAAATAAATTTATTAATAATAGAAGAGAGGATTACAACCCAGTTGTCTGATCCAACATCATCCTCCCAACATTAAAGCCCTCTTCACCTCATGAAAAGCAAGATCACCCAACAATACAATGTTCTCTCTCAAAGACAAACTATCAGCACTTCCTTACAAATTACAAAATTCCAGCCTCCAGATCTCTTAGATGAGGGATCCATTTATATATGTCTGCAAGGGTGTGAGTCAGCTCTAGGTTTTTGATTAGTGTCATTCCACTCATAGTACTTGGTTCCACTTGGAGATTTCATTGATCTCTTACTCATCCCTAGGTGAATTCAGAGAGTCAAGTGTCATAGGAGGAGATTCTAGAAGATTCCATGAGCATCCACTTAGCAAACTGTCTCAGCCATTTGTCCATTCTCTCTCATCGCACCCTACAAAATGCCTCTTCAGTATGCATCACACCTGGCTAGTGTAGGAGCTAATATGCATCACACCTTGACAGTGGAGCAATCAGTATGGTCCAGTTTTGGCCAATTCTAAGTGGTTTTTCAGGTGGAACTTCTGGGAAATGATGTAATCAGTTGACCATGATCCTTTAGGCTATGAAACAAAACTTTTACGGGTTAAAGAGCCCTTGGTTTATCGACATATATGATTGGGGTTGAAGTGCCCAAATATGTCTATAACATTTGCCCCCTAAAGCATGAGGTTGTAAATCTTTTAATGTCGGGTGAAATGCTTTATCATGGGGATCTGAAGTATTCGAACTGGAAGGTGACCTATATAAGATACAATACAATACATCATCATCATATTATTTTCATGATATAGCTGAGGCAAACATTCCCATGCTCAACTTTATAAATTCATTTTCATGTACATAGGATAGATAATCGTTTGTAGTTGCAGACTGGTGATTCTTGGTATGTAGAGTCAGCATCCCTTAGCTTGGATGATCATCTGTACAGCTTCCATGTACATCTAATGTCTTTATATTCCTGAATATATCGCAGTCCGGATGGATGAAACTAGATCCGGGGTCTTCAAACTCCTTCAATCTTCATCTGATGTACAAGTCAATCCATGTGAAAAGATGTTCTGAAGTCGAACATGGAAAGACATCGCCTGATTACCAGCCAATGATGTAAGCTGTTAACAGGTGCAAGAGGCATCACCGATAATGATAATGACCCTCAAGGTACTACAGTAAAATTCACGTGGTGTGAATATATGATCCGATGTTGAACACCACTTAAAATCTTTCGGTCGAAGACCATTGATTTAAACCTGTCTCCAGAAGTGAGAAACTTGCCATTGAGGCATGCAAGCTTCAAAGTACTGAAAGGGTTGTTTCTAAGTCAACTTCTTGGATAATGAGCTGATGTCGACAAGAAGTGACCCATCGTAGGAGGGCCTTGATGTATCCCACATCTATGACACAAAACGAAGTAAATGATTTTCTGGAGATGAAAACGATATGATGATACAAGGTTCAGAAATGGCGGTCATGACAAATGGAGGGTGAAGGTATTGTAGTGGATGAGGCATTAGCTGGATGGTGAATTCTCTGAATGACTTCTCTTGAACATATCGGTGACACTGAGATGGATTGGTAGCATTAACCCCAAAAGATTGATGGTATGGTGGACCCATGGTGATATGACTGGTGCACGGAATAACCCAACTCGACTCAATCATGGTGATGGAGTGAAAGTGTCATGTTCAAGAGCGACCTGCTACCAATACAATTCTTTAGGTTTTCTTCCCTTTTTTCCCAGTCATTGCTGACCAGTACCTCTTTATTTTTGTGAAGCTTGAGGAGGATAACATATGCTTGTTCTATAATTTTCCCTTTAAGAAAACCTGCCACTATGTTTTAGCGAGCCTAGCAACAGTGAAACTCGTTCTTGTCTAGGTAGACAAGTTTGTCGCCATTGTTTTAATGAGTTTAATGAAAAGGATAACTTGGTCCTTTTCATTTTTAGAGAGTTTGAAAAGGTACGAAAAGGAAACTCCAACTGTCCTTTTTCATAGCATAATCCCTTAAGTCTGAAAAGGTATAAAATAATTCGTAAGGGATGATTTTTCGATTGCTTTAGCGAGCCAAAAAAAACAAGCACTTGATCTTTTTGTGGGATAATACCTCGGGTCTAAAAAGATTAAAATCTATAGGAGGGATGGCCCTTCCCCTTACTTTAACAAGCTGGAAAGGCCAATAGCTCGATGATCTTTTCATATTTAACGAGTCTGAAAAGACTTTAAAGTGGACTTGTTTTCTGAGGAACGAGTGGTGTTTAGGGTAGCAACTAGTTCCGAGTAAGCTTGGAACTTCTCAAAGCATGGTGATGTGAAGAGGGTGGCTAACAGAACCACTCATCGCAACTGTTCCTCAAAAGGGTAAACAATCAAGCGGAAGCATATAATCAGCCAAAAGAATGGAGGTGAAGGTAGGAACACAACCAAGGCTCAAAAGGCTGACATTATGGCGATCACAAAGGTTATTTACCAAAGGTGGGTTTATTTTTTAATGAGCTTGAACTCTGGGGGAACATATGCTCAGTGGTAGGTTTATTTTTTAACGAGCTTGAACCATGAAATAACATTGCTCATACTAGTAGTTAAAAGACGTCTCTCATTGGTAGGTTCATTTTTTTAGTGAGCTTGAACTCTATGATAACATATGCTCATTACCTTTTTATGTAGGCTAGAAACGACCAAACTACAAAGCTTGAAACTAAAAAGCTAAGGAACTACTGTGGTTAGATATGATGGTTTTATCTTCTGTCTAGACAAAACCTTTCCTTTGGTCCATCTGTAGTGCAAACATTACTAGACAAATTAACCTAAGAAGTTGGAACTAAAAAGATAAAAAGCTAAAAAAATGAAATTGGTCGTTTTTTGCTTGCATAAAAAGGTTTGCATGCCTCCAGGCATCGAGAAAAAAAGAGTTTCCAGGTAACCATATGGAAGTCACTATAGTTAAGCAGGATTGTTTCATCCATAGAGCAGATAAAACACTTCCTTGGCTTTGTCCGCAGCGCAGACAAAGGTGAATGGTGTGTTGGACCAATCACTTAACTTACAGGGAAATTCATATGGTAGGATGGCTTCGTCAGCTGTTAGACAAAACACTTCCTTGTCTTCATCCACAAAGTGGACAAAAGTGAATGGTGTGGGTCAGCACTTCCAATCACATAACCTACAAGGAAACCTTTTTTTTTTAGCTGGGTTCGTCTGCCGAAGCAGACCAAGGTGCATGCCCCCTAAGCTTCGTTACATTCACCGGACTACTCGCTGCAATCAGGTGGATGGAATGAAGGTTGAAGAGACACTCTTGATGTGAAGAGACCATTTAGGGATGATGTTTGACTTGGAGCTGTGTTTGAATCGGGAAATGAAAGCTGGTCGATAAGCTGTACCATTTTGCCTTCATGCGGGAAACACATTACTCAAAAGAGTGTGGAAACAATAGCTTCCATACTATATATATAGTCACGTCCAAGAAGTAGATTTTAATCTAATGGTCCTTGGACTACCATCACGTTCAAGTGAACGGTTTTGCTTTTCAAAGTTATCGGTAACTTCGGAAGGATCCCTAACGGTCGACTGGTTCCTTTGTTAAAGCCTGACAAATTCTGTGTCACGGGCATAAGCGATAGCAAACCAAGTGCTTTCCAAGTAGTTGAGGAAAGGATACTCACTAAAGCCCCTTCATCTATGACAGTGCTAGACACAATCATTTCGTAAACTTGTACTATGATCCAGAATGGTACATTAGATGGAAGGTGCGGGTTTGCTAGTTGATTCCAATCGAAGGAAATGAATAGACTGCTCGGAGGGGGTACCAGATAAACGGTTAAATGAACCCCTTGAATTGGGGAATTTTCCTCCTGTTGTAATGGAACGGGCCGATTGCCCCGAAGTTCATCAGACTCTGTGTTAACAAAAATAATTTGAGCAGTATTGTTCTCATTCTCTTTGGAAATTGTATCATCTGAAGGTGGAACTTCTCAAGGTAGGATTGGGTCGACTGCCATTTCAACCTGCTGACTTTGGTCTGGTATGGAATCAGAAGGTTCACTTCTCAACGATAGGCATTTCGACCGACGATTGAGTCATGTCAATCAGATTTTCAGCTAGCAAAGGACTTGGTGAGAGTTTCTTGTATCCAGGTGGAAGTCACTGCGATGAAGCAGGACGGTTATGCAATATTCTCTTGGCCTCATCTAAGAAAGGACAATGGAAAAGGTGATGGTCTCCTTCACATAATTGACATGGAACTTTGACCTTGCCCTTTTGTCCAGGAAATTCATTTTCACTAGTTGATGGTGTGTTGTCAACATGATTAATAGAGGTTGATGACACCGGACGGTGCAAACGGGGAGACCATTCTCTCAAGATCTGCAGAATGCAAGGACAATCTCAATGAAAATGGTTTCCTTTGCAAATTAGACAAGGATATTTAGGAGTGTTTATGTTTAGATTTTCACTAGATGATTCATGGTTTCCCCCTTGCTTAACTGACTTCTTCTTCTCCTTCCCTTTCTTCTTTTTCTCAACCACTTGGTTACTAGTATCACTATTTTCACCAAGAGAAGAGGAAGAAGGGGAGGGAGAGTCAAACGAAGTAGAAGGTGAAGGGTCACTTTCGGTATCAACTGGTTGCTGATTCAATTGCTGAGGAATTATGGTATTTTGAATGACAGAGGTTGAGAACAGCCATATCAGTAGACCAATTGTGATTCCTGGAAGGGACAATGTGGCCATATATGGAGCGCCAATATTTCCCCAAGAGGAAAATGGACTAGGATTCCCCTCAAGAGGGATTCCTTGATTGGTGGACTCCATTATCTCAACCTAAGATCAAGGAAGGAGCAGGGATGTTATTCTGAATTAAATAAATTTTAATGATGCTTTGACACAACTTTGCTTTTTCAATTTTTAAGAGTCGAGAAAAAGCTAAAGATGACTCTAGTTGCCTTCACTTTTTAATGAGCCTGAAGTGACAAGTGCTCAGATGGACCTTTCTTTTAAGGAGTTGAAAAGGAACGAAAGTGACTACTCTGGAGATATAGATAGAGGTATTACCAAACCAATCGAAAAACTGAAATATACACCTTGGTGGTAAATTAAAGAGAAAATACCAAGGACTTATGTATGACAGTCAATCTTCCTGAATGCTGTGTTCAATGCATTGCGATCGATAGGGCGGCAGACATAGCTTCCTATGGATAAAGGATATCAGCCTATTGTGGTCTCCCAATATATACTCGATGCTACGGGGAGCACAAGTTCGTGCTAGCACTTGTTGTATCAAAGAGGAGGAATCACCCAACCTTCGATGAAAATGATAGTTACTAGATTTTACGACGCCAGAACACGTCTCTAGCTTAGACCTCTAAATGTGTTGCATTAGGTTCCAAAGCATTGTTAAGTTCATTGAGATTTCTTTTAGAGTTGATCTTGTTTAGAATTTTGTCTTTCAAGTTTCACCACGTAATGTAGATGTAAAATTCCTAAATATGCAATCTAAAATGACAAACAATCATTGTTTTCTTTTAGCAATGGAAATCCAAGCTACTAAGGAAAGAAGATTACAATTCTTTCAACAAAGAGCAAAGAGCACACACTAAATTCACTTTTCATAAATCATATTTGCACATAGTCTAAATGCAAATGCAAATGCGTGTATTTGTTTTTCATTCCCTTAATGTGAAGAATTCCAAAAAAGGAAAACTAAGTATAGATCTGAACTATTTTCTTCAAACCGACATTTTGACAATTTCTTTTCAAAATGAAAGGAAGACTATACAACACTTTTTGATTTCGAATAGAAAACTTCTTTCGACACTTCAAATATTAACAATTCAAATCGAATACATGACAAAAAGTACAATCGACTATCTAGAGAAGGAAGACTTTACGACACTTCTCTTTTTGACTCAAAATGACAGTTACGACACTTTTTCATCAAAACGACAGTTCGATTTAAGCGACCTTTTGATTAAGGATTTCAAATGATAGACAAATACATAAAAACATTTATTAATCCTAATGGAGACTGAACTATGTAAAGGAAGGAGGCTTCAACAATGAGATACTGATCATAAGCAATAAAACAACTGAATAGAGTTGAAAACAAGGAGAAAAAACCCAAATTTCAAAGAGAGAAATAGTTCTACTCAGTCATCACACCTATGCTTTGTAGAAATAGGGATGCATCTCATCTGCTACACACGGGAGGTGCGATGCATACTGGTTTCCAGTTACAGACAATGCGATGGGCTAGGGAGCGCAACTGAGGTGGGTTTTTGCTCAAATTTGCAGTTGAGTTCAGTGATTTAGGTTGAGCTATTATGGATAGTAAAAAACAAAGTACAGGGGTATGATCTTGGGAGGTTAATGAGCTACCACAAGGGCATCTAGGATGCTTGTAAGTCAGATGTTTAGTTCATAAACTAACCCGGAGATCGATTGAAGCAGCATTCATCTACTTTGCAATTGCATAGCAAGAGCAGTTTGAAGACTATCTGGCTAACTTCAGGGTCCGTCTATAGTTTATAAAGCAAACAAAAATAACAAACAAACAAACTATTCGATCCCTAGCGGAGTCACCATTTTGTTTTCGGGAAAACTAGTGTCTTTTCGATCTGCTAGTCCCACTAAGATTGGTAGCTATCTTAGAAACAAACAATCAAAACACTTTGTGATCTCCTTTATGCATGATAGATATGAGAGAAGCAAAGGGACCAACCTAGATCTTCCGCTTGACTCCTTGCTTGATTTCTCTCTCCCTTGATAGAGCTTGCAACTCCTCTGCTACTTGCCCCGCTTAGAGAGTACCTGTAGATACAAAGTAACAAAACACCATCAAAGCATCTCGATCTATAATATCATAAACAATGTAGAATCATAAATACATTGATCATACAATTGCATTCACAAATAACAAGATTCACAAATACATGATTGTATTGAGTTAATTTGTATTTATTATGTAATTTTAACTCACTCTATGTAATAAATGATCCCAGCTGCACCAGAGCATCTCTCCTTGCTGCAAGACAAAGAAACGCTACAAAAATCAGTTCAAGTTGAGCATTATCCACCTGAAAGAGACAAAGAAGAAAAGGCATTAAAACAAAGTTTTGAAGAAGGTTAAGAAACATTAGAAAGTGGGTTTTTCAAGTGAAAAATCAAAATTTACTTCTATATAAGGCCTCACATTTCATTTTCATGTTCATCATTCTCATTTGGCAAGCAAGGAGTCCAAAAGTGAGAAGAAGAGGCGAGGTTGAGTGAGTTTTGGGAGGAGGGTTGGAACTGCGCTTTTGGAGGGTGGCGCTATGCATCTGGAGAAGTGGAGGAGTGGCACTGTACATTACAGGGAGGCAGGTGGGTGCTGCGCGTTGAGAACTTGGTGCTACGCGTTGGGGCCCGGTGCTACGAGTGTGGCAAATTTCTCAGTGTTAATTTACATTGCGCTGCACTTCTAGGGTGGCGTTGCACGTCTATGCACCGCCATTGCGCGTTGAGTAGGAGGGCGATAAAGGCCACAAAACTTCAAACAAACTTCAAATGTGCCCTCTCTTACTTGCGTACAAATAAGTGGTCCTCCCATTGTTGGTTTGCAATTCAATTTTTGAACATAATTTCCCATGGCAAGTGCATAAACCCTAAAATTCTCCCTTTTATACCTAAAACCCTAAACCCTAATTATTCATCCTATCACCTATCATTACAGCTCTAAACTCTTTCCCTACGCCTTTATCCCTTTATCCCTATTCCATATCATCCCCATCCCTTTATCCCTCTTCCCCAAGGGAAATTTCTCAAAAAAAACAAGCCACTCATTTTATGATTCCTACTCCCTCATTCATTTTCTAGCCCATTAGGTCATCTCCCATCTTCCACTGCTAAAACACTTTCACTCATTCCCTTCATACTACCTCAAGCCTTGCAAACATGTACAGAGAGGACCGTGACTATGAGGAGGAGGAAAAGATAGGTAGTGACACCTCAGCAGATAGAGCTAGGCATCAGAGAAAACCTCACAAGGGAGGCAAGATTATCAAAGAAAAGCCATCAAAACTTAGAGAATTGCAGTCCTCTCAGTTGGCTGTCACATGTTTCGGATATCTTGGCTGCTATGAGTTTTGTGAGTAGGTAGAGAGAGTTCAACATCACCCTGAGATCACCAGAATTTTTGTAGCTCATCTTCAGGACAACAAGGTGACTCTTGTCGAGGTAACATTCATAACCTCACCCTCCATCATTTTAGATGCAACATGGATTCCAAATACAGGGGAGAAGTGGTACAAGGCCCAGGACCTGGATGAACACTATTATGAGGCTTATATCAAAACCTAGTACAGAAATGAGGTGAAAAGACTTTTTCCTTTCAAATTTCTTGAAGACAAGTATGTCCCCATGATGAAAATCATCATGAAATATTTCACTTGTGAGGGCAGATTTTCCAGGCTGTACACCTATCACATCAGGCTCCTCATGCATTTTACCAAGGTGAGGATGTTAAACCTCCCTTATTTCTTGTTCAGGAATATTGAGAAGATGGCTCATTTTGTCCAGAAGAAGCCATACCCTCAACAGATAAGCAGTCTCTATCATTATATCCTGATAAAGATGATTGTGCTTCATCATCTCAGTCTCCTGAACATCTCTTGGGAGACATTTATTGCTCATGACATCTTCAAGGGTCCTCAAATTCCTCCACTAGTGTCTCAAGAAGCAGGAGGACCTTGTAGCAGTGCTCAGGTGGAATCGGATGAGGAGGCCAAAGATACTAGAGGTACTGAAGTGCACAGGACCATCATGACATATGAGAGGGGCACAAGGAAATTATTTGCAGCTGATAGGAAAGTGTTTTCTCCATCAGATTTCGAAGGGACCTTGCCTTCTTCATCAACCCATAGGCAAATAATAGCTCCACGGGATGTGGAAGGGGCTTTGCCTTGTTCATCAGCACAATAGGTACAGGTGCACCAGCTACACAAACGGAAGGAAAAGATGTTAGAGGAGAGTTTTGATGATGAGGAGGAAAGGGACTTTGATCTTACAGAGCATAATAAGCTAGAGCAGCGTTATACTCATCATGGAGTGGAAATCATTGACTTAGAGGCTCAGGATGAAGAAACAATAAAAGACATCATCATAAAAGAAAGGGAAGCTCAAGTACAAGCTTTGATGGAAAATTTGGAGAGGGAAATGTATGTCATCACATATTTGGAACAAGAAAACAAGAAGTTGAGTGACAAGAAAGTCCTCATGGAGTTGGAACTACTCAAGGTAAAACGACGAAGTGGCAAAGAGGCACCGGTTACTTTGACTCCCATTGAGAAGGAGATTGAAGATGATAGAGAGACTTAGCTTGAGAGAGTAAATTTTCACTTTGAGAGGCTATTGCATAAGGCCAATAGGGAAAATCAGATTATTAGGCACATGGCATACCATTACAGGACCCGAAACAAAATTTGCAACATGAGGGTCAAAAAGATGAAAGCTAGGCTAAGGCGGGCTATGAAAGGAAAAAAAGAGGAGGATAGGCTTAGGTTGCTTGCTAAAGCTTCCTTAGCTCATCAAGAAACTTGATTATGGTTCTTCTCAGCAATTTTGGACAAGTTTGGGAGAATTTTTGTCATTTGTGAATTTTGAATTCTACACATAGGAAAACTGCCTAAACGCACAACGCCACCAGCTCTGCGCTATTCCTAGGGGCACCCAATGGAGAAATGGTTTGAATTTTTAGATTCAGAACAATGATAACATGCACTCTATGTGTTTTCAAAGTTTTTGGGGTAGAACAGGTCCACCAAAAGGTCAGAAAACACCCTAAAAATGACATTTTTGCAATTTTTTGGACACACAGAAGCAGTCTTGGGAGAATCAAGTTTTGAGGGGTCAAATGAGCTTCAAATGTGGGAATTATAGATATTTTAGAAATTAGACTGGAAGACCTTTCCAATGAGCTTCATGAGCACAATTTGGATGCCACGAAGGCCTCCAAATGGGACCTGAAAGTGGCGCTACGCGTTGGGCCAATGGTGCTGCGCGTAGGCTAGATTTTGCACAGGATGCCTATTTTTCCAGTTTTTGACTGTGTTCATGGATTCTCTCTCATGGAGGATGTTTTATCTTTGTAAATGATGACTTTTCATGTAAATATGATGGATAAATAGTAGTAGAGGGTAGATTCATTTCTTTAGAAGTCAGCTTGAGCTCAAATTAATCAGTTTTTCACTTTTAGAGGCAGGTTGTTGAGATGCCTATATTCCTGTTTCTTGTTCAGTGTTGGTTAGATTAGCTCCTCATCTTAGGGTTTCGACCCCTGAGGATGGGAGGAGGTTGAAATAATGTCTATATCTTCTTCTTCTTTCTCATTGTAAAGGGTTGGACTCAGCTGGATGCTCAGACCTTGATTGTACACCATTTTGTAGCAGTTTAGCAAGAGATTAATAAGAATTGCAACTATTTTTATGGGATCCATGTGGTATGGAGTTTTAGTACAGTTTCTTCTTATTTTATCATATTTTAATGTTTTTTGTATATTTTTTTAATCATTTCACTGCTTTCTAAGTGAATTCTTTCAGGTTGATAGGCATAATTCATTATATCAGTGTTCTACTTTGGGAACACATTCACCATTTCATGTTTTCTACAGTCTAGGAAAGATCCATGGTTTTCACATGCTCTTCTTAGCTTCTCACATGTCTAAAAAATCTCACTCCATCAAGCCCTTGAGTGCTAAACCTTATGCCTACCTTGCCCCATTGAAGACCCTCCAATTTTGACCTAATTCCCTAGACCTAAACTGTCCAACTCCTCCTGATCCGGCAAAACCCCTTCAAAATCCAATAAAAATTTTCATGCTACTATACCTACCCTAATATATTTTACCTAATCCAGTCATCTTGGCTGAGATACTTACAGAGAGAGTCCTCTCCCGACCTAGTAGGGCTTGTTACTTGGCTAAGCATGGTTTTTGGTTACCCTGGCATTGCCTTCCTTCAGTTTGAGGTTCAATCTAGGTGATAACATAGTGGCAACCATATTGGGTAACGAAAGACTAATCACCCCAGTAGTATCTTTCATTTGAAATATTAATCTTATGGATGATGAGTTTTATAATTTACTAGGTTGAATTGGAAAGTTGTAAAGTAATATATAAAACTTCAAAATTTGAGCACACTGGCTTCGAGAAAGTATACTAGGGCCAATCCAGATCCAAACCCTGCCATAGTAGTGGATAATACCAATCTGATTTCAAGAAGACTTAAAAGACAAGAAAGTTCAATTAGTCCCACACCTTCAAAAAAAGTATATTCCTGCCTTGATGAGTGGTTGTTTTTAGAAGACCTCCGATTTGATCTATCGTTTGACCTTTCCCTATTTAGAACCAGGTCTAAAAGTGCACTTGATGATATAGTTCTAGATCCAGAGTTTATTGCAGATCTCGAAGTAAAAAAGGAAAACCGGTCAATTGATGAGTATATTCTAAATTCCCCTCAAACATCCCTCACTATTGCTAAGATCCATGAGATTTCTGAACTAGTGTCCACTACCCTTAGTTCATCATTATTCCATTCAACCTCTAAAGTTCATTCCCAACCTCCATTTATACTTTCACTTCCCCATCAACCTATAATTCCCCATCAATCACCTATTACTCCCAGTTCTCCATCAACTACTGCATCAACTCCTAGTAGCCCAATCCTTGCTTTAAATCCACCTCGAGTTATGGCTGCCCGGTATGCACCTCTTGTTTTACCTTAAAATCTTGGTCCCATGCCCATTGATTATCAAACCAAGATACCTTTCTTTGATGCCACCCAAACCATTACAACTCAGTAAAATTTTGATAAAATGAATGATTTCTTTGACCTCCATGAAGTGTAGATTGAAGACGTGACAATGATATTGTTTGTACAAAGATTTGGAGGTGAAGTTCGAAAATGGTTCAGAGCTTTACCAACAACTTCTATCACCACTTTACCAATCCTCCATATGCAATTCTTGGATCAGTGGGAGGTGAAGAAGAATCCACTTCAGGTTTTGTCTGAGTATGAGAACATCAAAAGAAATTTCAGCGAGAGTGTGCAAGACTATTGTGTGATGTTTAATGCAGTATATAATGTTATTCCTGCGAACATTAAACCAGTGGAGGGATTGGCTTTGCCTAAATTTCCGGAAGGTTTTGATGTTGATATGGCATATCAGTTGCGAGATGATCCTACCACACTAGAAGACATGCAAAAGAATGTTGTGAGTGTAGAAGCAAACTTGCTGGCCAAAAGAGAAAGAATGAGATCTGAGAAAAGAGTGACCATAAAAAAAGAAGCATCTACTTCAAATGTAAAGATGGATACATTGATTTGAATAGTGGAAAGGATGGTTGACTAGTTAACCATCATAGATAGACCTAAAACACCAATCTGTAGTCCAAATTTTAGAGGACAGCAACAACCCCAATTCTGAATTAAGCAGAGAGAGCAAAAGGCACTAGAGCAACCAGCGCAACAACAACAGATCAAAACTCCCTTACAGCATAATTATGTTCAAGGAATGGAAGAAGAAGATGATGAAGATCTGGTAATTGAAACAAATCACTTTTTCATTGCTGATGGTATGCCTATATTTCTGACAGAAGATGAAGAATATGTAGAAGTTCTAGACATTCAAAGGGATGAAGATTACATCTTAGCAAATGATGTGGTTTTGGAGGCTGAATATGATGATTATTAGTGTAGTTATATGAAGGCTTTGACTGCACAACAGAGATAGTATTCTTTAAGGAGCAGATATGTACCTGTCATTCCCATTCAGAAAAGAAAGGATGTGCAATCAAAGAATGATTCCTCAAACATTCATAAGAAAGGGAAAGTGCTTGCTGATCCAAATCCCAGCAAGGTACCATCAACAAGTATCACTACAAATGAGAAGAACAATCAGCAAAAATATAGTGCAACAAAAGAGAAAGTAGATAAGAAGGACATTGGTGTCAAAGAGGTAGAAAAAGTTTCATCCTTTAATTTAGAAAGTGAAATTGCTAAATTAAAAGTGTCCATTCCTTTGACTGAGCTTGTTAAGAATAGAAATTATAAACACCATCTATCTAGAATATTGCAAATTGATCCTTTGTCAGACATGGTGAATGTCGAGGATCATCATCTTGACCTCATTTTTGGCCCAGCCATAGAAGGTTAGCGTAAAGATAGTGAAGTCACTCCCTTTTACCCGAGTCTTAGACTGCATGAGTATATTCTCCATAATGCTATGTTAGATTCCGGAGCTTCCCACAATTTGATGCCTAAAGCCATTATGGAAAAGCTGGGCCTGGATATCACCCAGAAATATCATGATTTGTACTCCTTTGACACCAGTAGAGTTTGTAGCATTGGTATCATAAAAAATCTAGTGGGTAAACAATTAAAGGGATAATATCAAGTGTTGGTGATTAAACAAGTAAAGGGATAATATCAAGCAAAACATCCGTGGATGAGAGCCTGCAAAAATACAGTTTTGGATATTTTGAGGATGTTTCCATAATATACCTTGACAGTAGTACCCCATACTCAAAACATCATTGTAGATTCACTCACCACTGTGCCAACAATTCGAAGATTCCAATGAATTCTAGCAACAAATTTGAAATTCATGTCAAACATAGGCTTGTTGTTCTTGATAATTTGAGGTATTGGCAAGTTTTTTGGGATGATAATGAAATTAATGCCTTTTTGCAAAATGAAGGAATGTTTAAGAATGCTTCCATTGATGATGTTTGTGATTCCGATGAACAAGAGATTGAGGTAAATCAGATGGAGGTTTTATAGTTGAAGGATAATATCATTCCTAGAGGTTTCATACCTTTAAAGGAGCTTTCTGATCAGGCTGATGTGGCAAGAAAACCGAGCTTGGTTCCTACCAACAAAGGAGTTGAAGATGTAAAACTTGGAATAGCTGACAAGCCCAAGCTTGTAAAGTTATCAAAAGTAGTGTCTCCTGAAGTAAAGGCTAAGTATGTTAGATTACTTTCTGAATTTTCTGATGTTTTTGCATGGGATTATTCAAATTTGAAAGTGTATGACAAGGATATCATTCAGCATACTATTCCTATCAAGCCGGATCAAAAACCTTTTAGACAGAAGTTGAGAAGAATCAATCCAAAGCTGTTGCCATCCATCGAGAAAGAGGTAAATAGATTGTTTAAAGCTGGCATCATTGTTCCAATTAGATTTTTTGATTGGATTTCAAATTTGGTCCCAGTACGAAAGAAGACCAGAGAAATAAGGTTTTGCATAGATTTCCAGAACCTCAAAAAAGTATCCTTAAAGGATAATTACCCTCTTCCTAAGATGGACTATATTCTACAAAGAGTAGTTGGAACATCATGAATGTCACTACTAGATGGTTACTCAAGCTATAATCAGATCTTGGTGCATGAAAAAGACCAAGAAAAAAACTGCCTTCACAACACCTTGGGGAAATTTTCAGTATGCCAAAATGCCATTTGGGTTGAAGAATGTCGGAGCCACTTTTCAGTGGGTGATGGACATAGCTTTTGCTAATGAGAAGGATGTTTCCTTGGTAGTTTATTTAGATTATTTGATGGTATTTTCTAGTTCTGATGATGAGCATTTGCACAACTTGAGGATTGCCTTTCAGAAATGTAGGAAGTTTGGGATTTCTCTAAACCCGAAAAAGAGTCTTTTTGCTATGGATGAGGGTAAGCTTCTTGGTCATATAATTTCTAAAGATGGTATTTGTATTGATCCTTCAAGGGTGGAGGCAATCCAGCATATATATTTTCCACACAACAAAAAGGAGATTCAAAATTTCAATGGTAACATGAATTTCTTACGCAGATTTATACCAAATTTGGTTGAGCATTTACGTGAAATAACTAATATGTTGAAAAAGGAAAACACTGTGAAATGGATCGAGGATGCCATGAAATCATTCAACTTGGTAAATTTTTCTTTGACTACAACCTCAGTCTTGATTAGTCCTGATTATACTCATGATTTTATTATATTTTCATTTGCATTCGAGCACACCATGGTTGCAGTATTGATGCAAAAGAGGGATCAGGTGGAGCAACCCATTGCTTTTTTTAGTAGGACTATTTGATATGCTACCTTACGGTACAATATCATTGAAAAACAAGCTAGCTCTTATAAAAGAATTGAAGGATTTTAGAGTATACATTCTGCATTCACATACTATAGCATATGTTCCTAATGCAGCCTTCAAGAATGTTCTCATGCAAACTGATCTGGAGGGAAGAAGAGGTAAGTGCATAGTAGCAATGTTGGAGTATGATCTTGAGATTAAGCCTACCAAACTTATCAAAGGACAAGGCTTGGAAAAACTAATGGCTGGATCAAATCTGCATGCTCTAGACATAAATCTTATTGTAGCAACGTCAGAGGACAAAGATAGTGGCTCACTCATTCAAGTATAAGAAATGTTTCTCAAATCACCTTGGTATTCTGATATAGTTTATGTTCTTCATCTTCTTTCGCCACCTCCTGGAATGTCAACAAATAAAGGTAGGTCACTAAAACTCAAGTCTGCAAAATTCTGCATTTTAAATATTGCTCTCTATTGGAAATATCTGGGAGGAGTTCTTCTTAATTGTTTGGTTGAATATGAAGCTTAGCAGGTAATGAATGAATTTCATAGAGGTGATTGTGGCGGTCATTTGTTTTGGAAAACAATAGCTAACAAAGTGTTGAGAGCAGGATACTATTGGCCGATTTTGTTTTCAGATTTATATAAGACAGTGATGGGCTGCCATGAATGCCAATTTCTTCAAGGAAAAAGGAAGTTGCTTCCTCTTCCTTTGAATCCAGTTGAAGTAAATGCTGTTGGGTTGTGTTATATTCTTTCCACAACTAGCCCACGTAGTTAACTGGGGGTCAGAGGGGGCACGAAGTCTCCCCTTCGTTGCGTCGATTGTGTAGTAGCGGGTCACAAGGGGTTTGAGAGGTGCAGGTAACCCCACTCTATGGGTTCTGGGGCAGCGCCCTAGAAATTTTTGGTTTTGGACCCTGTGTTAGGTTGGGCAGACCCACCTATCGTTTTGTGCATGATTTTTGCACATGGTTTTGGATGCAGTGGTTTTTGGTCCATGGTTTTGGACGCGATGGTTTTTCGGTCCATGGTATTAGATGCTTCAGCATGTATAAATATGTATTGTGACATTCAAAGGAAAATAATGAAAAATCAAGATGGTAGTCCCGGTTTTGGGATCCAGGGGAAATCTTTGTGTATATGTGTTTTATGTGTTATGCTCTCGCATTGTTTATTTTATGTGTTTTAGAATTCGTATGCAGGTAATTTCTGTACAGGGTTAAAACCTACATTTGGTATCAGAGTTGTTTTGGCTTCAAGGGGATGCCTTTGTTGCTAAGGGATTTCGCTCGGCCTTGTGGTAGACCATGTTCAGTGGGATATCTACGAGATCGATTCTGGTGGTGAAAGAAGATGGTGAGCAGTGGAAAGATAGAGATCGAGAAATTTAATGGTCAGAGTTTTGAGTTGTGGAAACTCAAGATGGAGGATCTATTGGTGGATAAAGATCAGTGGATTGTGGTAGTTCCGGGTACTAAACCAACAGGAGTTTCCGATGAAGAATGGAAGAAGTTGGATTAGAAGGTAAAGAGCACAATATGATTTTGTGTCTCAGATTCAGTATTGCTGAATGTATCAGGGGAGCTACGACGAAGGCTTTGTGGAATAAGTTAGGGACTTTGTACCAATCTAATTCTATGGTGAATAAACTGTTCCCGCGGAAAAAGCTATATAACTAAGGATGAAAGATCAAGACTCGGTGAGAGAGCATCTGAACGAATTTAATACTATGGTAAGTTAGTTAGCATATGTTGATATTAAAATTTTAGAGGAATATAAGTGCATCAGTTTGTTGTGTTCTCTACCAGATTCGTGGGATAGTTTGGTTATTTCAATAGGTAGCAATGCAACTGCCTTACAGTTTGATGAAATAGTCTCATCCTTCCTAATGGAGGAGATGAGACAAAAAAATATGCAGAGCAAGAATGGTGATGCCTTGTCTGTACGAGGATGGTCCCAGAACAGAAACAAAAATAAGTCATTGAGTGGGAGATCTAAATCTAGAGGGAGATATAAATCTGCAAGAAAACCTGTAAAGGTGGTGTGCTGGAAATGTGGAAAGGAAGGGCACTACAAAAGGGACTGTAAATCTAAAGCTCCTGATAAAGGAAAGGGATCTGATGATGCTCCTTCTGCAAAGGCGAAAACCACCTCATATGAAGGTGGGGATGTGCACTTGGCTTCTTCAAGTACACATGTACATCATGAGGCATGGTTCTTTGACTTAGGTGCATCCTTTCACTTCACTCCCTAAAGAGAGTGGTTCTACGAGTATGAGAAATACGATGGTGGTGATGACTTTTTAGGGGATGATAGGAAGGCTAGAATCATTGGTCGCAGAAAAGTAAAGTTGAAGTTGCAAGGTGGAAGGGTTAGAAAACTTCCAAGTGTTCTGCATATTCCTGCATTGGCTAGAAATTTGATTTCTGTAAGCAAGTTGGATGATGCAGGTGTAAAAATAGTGTTCGAGAAGGATACCTGCAAGATGGTTCGGGGAGCACTGGTATTGATGCGGGGAGTTCGGATTGGAACTCTATACAAGCTACAAGGTAGCACGGTTGTTGATGGGTGCAACAGCTCTGTGGTTCTTGAAAGTGGAGCGGAAAATGTAGTGGTCTTTGGAGAGAAGACCATGCTGTGGCATCAAAGGCTTGGACATATTGGAGAGAAGGGCCTTCAAATACTTCATGGTAAAGGTATGGTAGAAGGTATGAGTAATAGCTCTCTGGATTTTATTTCTGTGAAAATTGTGTACATGGGAAGAAGAATCGCATGAGTTTCCCCTCTGGTGGTAAGAGGGCGAAACATATGTTAGAGATTGTGCATTTTGATGTGTTTGGATCTGTGAAGGTTCCATCACTGGGTAAGTCTATGTATTATGTATCATTTATAGATGACTCCTCAAGGAATACATCGATATATTTCCTTAAGAAGAAATATGAAGTCTTTGATAGGTTTAAAGAATTCAAGGTTCTAGTGGGAAACCAGACAGAGAAGAATATAAAGGTGCTGAGGACAGATAACGGTGGAGAGTTTTGTAGTAAGGGATTTGAAGAAATATATAAGAAGTGTGGTATAACATGACAAAATACTACTCCATATACACCTCAGCAAAATGGAGTTGAAAAAAGAATGAACAAGACGTTGATGGAAAGGGCAAGAAGCATGCTCAGTGGTTCTAGGTTAGGACAGGAATTCTGGGCAGAGGCGGTGGAGACAACATGTTACCTAGTCAACAGACCACCTTCATCAGCGTTGGAGGATAAAACTCCACAATAGGTATGGACTGGTAAGAAACCCTCTCTTTCACATCTGATGGTATTTGGATGTGATGCATATGTACATGTTCCAAAGGAGAAATGAACCAAGTTGGATAGTAAATCTGAAAAGTGCATCTTTATTGGGTATAAGGATGGTTTAAAGGGTTATAAGCTTTGGAACCCAGTAACAAGGAATGTTGTGTACAACTGAGATGTGGTGTTCAGAGAGGTGAGAGATGTTATTAAATATGAAGTCCAACCAAAGGAACCTGAGAAGATAGAGTTTGAGCTAAAGGAGGAAGAATCAGACTCCACAACAGAGGAGGAATCAGAAGATGTAAAGCCACAAATTCCAGGTGTGAGAAGATCATTTCGAGAAAGAAGGCAACCAGAAAGGTATAGTCCATCTACTTTCTATTCAAATTTTGCTTTATCTATTACTAATGATGATCCCAGAACTATGAAGGAAGCAGTAGATTCAGAGGATGGAAAACTATGGACAGAGGCAATGGTTGATGAAATGGCATCTTTGCACAAAAGTGAGGCTTGGGATCTAGTGGATTTGCTAGCTGGAAGGAAACCCATTGGCAGCAAATGGGTGTTCAAGAAGAAGACAAATGCGGAAGGAAAGGTGGAGAACTACAAATCTCGGTTGGTAGCAAAAGGTTAATCCCAAGTGCCGGGAATTGATTTTGGTGATATTTTTTCTCCTGTTGCCAAGGTAGCTTATATTAAATTACTTTTATCTGTTGTTGTTGCTTTTGATTTTGAGGTAGAACATATGGATGTGAAGACGTCATTTCTTCAAGAGGATCTAGAAGAGGAAATCTACATGAAGCAATCAGAAGGCTTTGTCGTGAAGGGTAAGAAAGAACCGGTATGCAAGTTAAAGAAGTCTCTGTATGGGTTAAAACAGTCACAGAGGATGTGGTATCAAAAATTTGATACATTTATACGGGGACTTGGCTTCACCAGAAGCAAAGCAGATCACTGTCTATATTTTAAATTAATTGGTGACCGTGTTATTTATTTAGTCTTGTATGTGGATGATATGTTCCTGGTTGGAAATGAAAAAGGAATTATCCAGGATTTGAAGACCCATTTGTCCTCCAAATTCGACATGAAATATCTTGGTGCTGCAAACTATATTTTGGGCATGGAAATTAAAGGAGGTTGAGCAAAGAGGAAGCTCTGGTTAAACTGGAAGAAATATGTCGAGACAATATTGTAGAGATCTAATATGTAGGATAGTAAACCAGTGAAGGTTCCTATTCCTGTAGGTGTAAAGTTATTTTCTTAATAGTGTCCCAAGACACAAGAAGAGGAAGAGGACATGTCCCATGTTCCATATGCAAGTGCAGTCAGTATTCTGATGTATGCAATGGTCTGTATTAGACCAAACATTGCACATGCAGTGGGAGTATTGAGCAAGTCTATGTCAAAACCAGGAAAGGAGCATTGGACAATAGTGAAGTGGGTTTTCACGTATTTGCGTGGCACTAGTGATTGTGGTTTTTCCTACCAAGGAAGACTAGGATTGCATAGAGTGTTGGATATCCATGGCTTTGTTGATGCAGACTGGGTTGGAGATCTGGATCAGAGAATATCTACAAGTGGGTATGTGTTTAACCTATTTGGAGGTGCAGTCAGTTGGATGAGTAAGAAACAATCTGTAGTGGCACTATCAACTACAGAGGCAGAATACATGGCAGCCACTCATGCAAGCAAGGAAGTAGTTTGGTTGTAGAGATTGTGTTCAAATATGGGGTTACTATAGGGAGATATAAGGATAGACTATGATAGGCAAAGTGCAATTTTATTGGCAAAGAACCCTGAATATCATTCAAAGACAAAGCACATTGATTTTTAGTATCACTTTGTGAGGGATATGATAGAAGACAAAAAGGTGTTGCTGGTAAAGGTGGACACTTTGAAGAATACTGCAGATGCCTTAACAAAATATGTGAGCTCTTAGAAATTCTCTTGTTGTAGAGAAACAATGGGCATTACAGGGCTGGATAAATGACTAAGCTCTCTTGTGGCCCCTTGTGGAAAGAAAACAACAAGTGGAAGAATGTTGGGTTGTGTTATATTCTTTCCACGACTAGCCCACATAGTTAACTGGGGGGTTAGAGGGGGGGCGAAGCCCCCCCTTCGTTGTATCGATTGCATAGTGAGGGGTCACAGGGAGTTTGAGAGGTGTAGTAACCCCACTCTATGGGGTTTGGGGTAGTACCCCAAAAAATTTTGGTTTTGGACCCTATGTTAGGCTGGGCGGACCCATCTATGGTTTTGTGCATGATTTCCCACATGGTTTTGGACACGATGGTTTTCAGTCCATGGTTTTGGACGCGATGGTTTTTCGGTCCATGGTATTGGATGCTTCAGCATGTATAAATATGTATTGTAACATTGAAAGGAAAATAATGAAGAATCAAGCTGGTAGTACCAGTTTTGGGATCTAGGGGAAAATCTCTATGTATATGTGCTTTCTGTGTTATGCTCTCACATTGTTTATTTTATGTGTTTTAGAATTCATATGCAGGTAATTTCAGTACAGGGTTAAAACTTACAAATTCACCTTTCCAGTAGTGGGGACTTGGTTTCATAGGGGAAATAGATCCCACATCATCAGCACAACACAGATGGATTTTGACAGCTACCGATTACTTCACCAAGTGGATTGAGGCCATTTCGACAAGGCAATCCACTGACACAGTAATCATCCAATTTTTAGAATATAATATCTTGTCTCATTTTGGTTTCCCTCATAAGATTATAACAGATACTGCAGTAGCATTTAAGTCCAAGAATATGGTCGAGTTTTGCAACAAGTACAATATTACATTGGGTCACTCCACAGCATACTACCCGTAGGGCAATGGGCTGGCTGAGTCATCAAATAAATCCTTGGTGAACATTATCAAGAAAATGTTGGAGGTAAACAAGAATAATTAGCATCGAAATCTTGTTAATGCCTTGTAGGCCGACAGAGTGAGCAACAAGAAATCAATAGGTATGTCACCTTTTGAGTTGGTGTATGGTACTGATACAATATTTCCTACATCACTTGTAGTCTCGGTGATGAGATTATTATAGGAAGCTGGTAGCAAAGAGGATGATATTCATCGTAGAATTAATCAAATGATTCACCTTCAGCAACAAGAGAAGAGGTTTCCCAAAACACTTTCTGGTTGCAAGAGAAGATAAAGAAAATTTATGACCGTAAAACCAAATCAGAAAAGTTTTAGCTGGAAGATGTAGTGCTACGGTGGGATGCACGGAATGAGGAAAAGGGAAAGCATGGTAAGTTTGACAATTTATGGAAAGGACCGTATAAAATCTCAGCTTATCAAGGACAAAATGCATTTTTGTTGAAGGAAATGGATGGTCAGGAATGTTCACGAGGGCCAGTGAATGGTAGGCTCCTGAAGCACTACTACTTTTGAGGTTGTTCCCTCAAGTTACTTCACCTTAATTTTATATACCAGTTTGATTTTCTTTGCAAGGTTTCAAGTACACTACCATCTGAGCTTGGGGCCTGAAGTGAAGGCTATAAAGTTTGAATGATTAGTGTCGAGTTTGGTTGATTTGGTTTATAATCAAGTTTAGAATCAGTTTGGTTGTGGGTCAGTTTTCAGTTTGTATTGAGTCATTTTTAATTTTTTTTGGTTTGACTGTATTGCCCAATGGATGAGGCACTTGGTCTATGGTGTTCTTGACACCTCCAAGGAGCTGCCATCCCCAATAAGGCCAATGTTAGTGTCACTATCTGCATACTTCCATTAGGGATCAAAATTTGCTCTTTACATTTTCATATTTGCGGTCCCATACTGAAATTTTTACATCATTTCATTAGGTCATGTCAAACTGATCCACTGATGGTTGTCTTCTCTTCAGAAAATCTAATTTCTCCCTCATAGAGTATACTTGTTGACCCTTCTTCAGGTTGTCTTTAGTTATGGTTTCATGGTCAATTTGAAATCATGCTTTCATTAGGTCATAGGGCATGTTTTCATTAGGTCTTAGGATTTCATTTCCAAGGTCAAGAGCTTGATTTTCTGTGTAAATAAAGGGAAGCAAGGGTATGAGGTTGATAAATAAGTCAAGCATGATGGCTTGTAGGTCATAGTCACTATATCATTATCTTTTAACCTAATGTAATTTTCACCTCAAAAACATGTTTTTGAGGTGAAAACAGAGTATTTTGAGTTAATTTGTATTTCTTATGTAATTTTAAGTCACTATATGTAATAAATGATCCCAGCTACACCAGAGAATCTCTCCTTGCTGCAAGACAAAGAAACACTGCAAAAATCAGTTCAAGTTGAGCATTATCCACCTAAAAGAGACAAAGAAGAAAAGGCATTAAAACAGAGTTTTGAAGAAGGTCAAGAAACATTAGAAAGTGGGTTTTTCAAGTGAAAAATCAAAATTTACTCCTATATAAGGGCTCACATTTCATTTTCATGTTCATCATTCTCATTTGGCAAGCAAGGAATCCAAAAGTGAGGAGAAGAGGCGAGGTTGAGTGAGTTTTGGGCGAAGGAGGGTTAGCGTTGCACTTCTGGAGGGTGGCGTTGTGCGTCTGGTGCAGTGGAGGAGTGGCGCTGCGCGTTGGCAGACTGGCGCTACGTGTTTTAGGTAGGCAGGTTGACGTTGCGCATTGAGAACTTGGTGCTGCGTGTTGAGGCTCAGCGCTATGCGTCTAGAAAATTTCCTGGTGTTAATCTACACTGCGCTGCACATCTATGCACTGGTGCTGCGCGTTGAGGCATACCAATTTGAAATCTTAAGAAATGTTTTCATCACTTCTTGAGGCATGTAAGTTGGATCTTGATTGAAGATAATCTTGTAAAGTGGGGTGATGAAGTGGCCAGATAGCCTTGCCATGACTCCTTGGTAGCTTCACTCAGAAAGAAACTTGCAATAAATGTTCACAATGTCCTATGATGACGTCCATGTCCAATCAATGCCCTGAAAGTGATGCTAGGCACAGATTGCATCAAGCAAGCACATAGACGTATAGAATCTCACTTGCTCATCCTTGGGAAAATTCTGGGCATTAATCACATGCACTTTCAGCTGAAGAGCCAACATATCTGACTAGTTGAATGGTATTCCTTACTTTGTCAATTGATCCAACACAACCACCCAATTCTGCGGGAAGGTCTCCATGCTCTCCTGAAGGTACAAGCAACACGCAAAGATGACCAATAATTGATAGGCCTTTCTGCGTGACTTAGTGTTGTAGACCTGATTAGGTGTCGACCTAAACTTCGATGGCTCCTTTACGCAACGCTTCATGATGTCTCTAGTGTTCACATTGTTGTTGGAAGTATAGAACAATGTATCCATGTGGTTAACCAGTTGTGTTAAGTTATACATCTGATGATAGTCTTCCGATCTCAAGGTAGCAAGTTGTGTTCCACTGGCACTTCTCAATGTCATTGTCTCAGGATCGATATGTGAGACAATCTAGTGAATGGTGTCTGCACATGGGAATGCAGGGTACCTACATGCAACCTTGTACAAGACTGACTTGTGGATGTTGATATAGACCTGTCAATCTTCTAGATCTTCCTTGAGGCTTCCTGCAAATATGTCCTTCTTTTCTTGCCATGTTACCTTCATGTTATTCTCTATGAACAATTATGTGTATGCATAGACTGGCAAGTGACACCTATTCAAATACATCTCCAATGCTTCTCTTTATAGTATCCTTTGATCCACCTCTCTTGTAAGCCATGCTACCTGTACTACTGAAAAGATGCTCAACAATTGATGTACTTGGAGACAGATAGGAGAGTCATGGAATGCAAATGGTAGCTTGAAATAAAAAATCACGTCAAGGATCGATCATGCAAAAAATTGGGCAACTACTGGGAAAGATTGAGCAATCCTATGTTTCAGAGGTGAGGGACTGTTAGCTAGATTTGTGCATTCCCCAGTTTTAGTTGCCAGTGAGAGGTGATTATGACTGGAATTGCGCAATGCGTAGTCCAGTGTGGTTTTTTGATGATTGGAACTACGTAATGCGCAGTTCAGTCTGTATTTGATGCTACATGGGATTGTGCATTGCACAATCCAAGTGGCCAAGACTCTGAGACAGGCTCCTAGAACTACATAGTGCATAGTTGGAGCCAGTTACTGACAACATCTACACAATTCCTGGAGCCAAGGCAGAGCCTTGAGTTCTAGAAATATGTAGTGCATGCCACCAAGAGCTAGATCTTGGCCAAGGAAGCCCAAATCTGCCCAAGCGCAACATGAAAATGAGCATATCTAAAGGTGTTGGAGATGGTTGGTGTAGATATGAGTGAATGGTGATGCATGCAATCAAAACAAATGCAGGAATTAGTCAAACAAAAGAACAACGAAGCTTATGAGGAGAGTCGCTGCAACGGTGACTGTTAGTGCAAAAAATGCGTTATGCATGTGACGCTTAGGAAAGGAAATGAAAAACTTAAAACAACACTTATACAAGCTAAAAAAAAATCAAAACATGAAAGATTGTTCAATAAATAGGGTAAAACAACACTCTCACAAGCCAACGAAACAAAACCAACAGAAAAAAAAAAGTGAAAGACAAGAAAAGCAAGACTTACCCAGAAAAGTTGTGCCGACTGTGACGAAGGTTCCTAGATATGCAAGGGAATACCAGACCTCCAAGGTTGAATTTGAAAATGAGTTATGGTGGAACCCATTAAATAGATTTGATCAATCTATGGTTTATGACACAAAGGCTAATAATCTAGGAAAACGCAACAGATGGCGGCAATTTCTAAAAATAACTCAAGTGTAACTCCCACTCCTAAAAGTACATCCCTATTTTTTAGGGATTCTTTTTCACTTTTTACTTTTTTATTTTTCAGGAAAAGCTGCCATGCATGCATGGAGAAATTACATAGTTCTGGGGAGAATTGGGAAGTCCACCGACACATGCATCAGACAACAGCTGAGGGAATTCTTCTACGTAATTCCTGCGCTGAGTGGCCTTGAATGCCTCTCATGCTCTACGTGATTTCCCAGCTGAAGACAATCTACCAGTTGGGTCTGTGAAATTCTGGAGCCGAAGCTCATTGTTGGGTTGAACTATGCATTTCCTAAGAGCAAGGATGTTTCCTTCTAGGATTTCGTAGATCATCAAGGCAATGCTAGAACTAGATTGCAAGCAAGTGAAGAGGTCATATTGTGGTTAGAAAGAAAAGAAAGTAAGAAAACACAAGCTATAAAGCGAAAGATAAAACTAAAATGAAAGCACAAGTACTTGGGCAGTGTAAGATAAGCTATTGGGAATTTATTAGGGAGCCTCCAAAATGAAGAGAAGGAAAAGCTTTGGAGTGTGGTTGTATCTACTACAACAAAACCCTAGATTCTCCAAAGTCTTAAAGATCTCCCATTTAAGGATTTCTACAAACATGTCAATGAGTTAGTTCCAAACCCTACAAATTCCATTAGCAAGCTCTCCATATGTGACCTATACTTGTTCTAGGATATTTTAAAGTTACTTGGCTTGTAAGAATGTTCAAGCATTAATGATAAAACATTAACCAGAAATTAACTTAAATCAAGCATGAATACTTTAAATGAAGCTACAATTCAAAACGAAATATAAAGATCGGCACAAGAAGAAAATTGACACAAAACCAATTGATAACAAAATTCGTTCTTTGGGTCTTGCCTCCAAGGGAGTGGCTCCTTTATTATCCTCCCCAAAATCACAATTACAAAATCCAAAATGCCTCCAAATTCGTGCTACAAAATCGAGCTCCTTGCTACCATGAATTGACCTCCAAAACGCCACCAAAACTGCTTTGGTTTCTACAAAAGAAAATATTCAAAACTTCACTTACATAAAAATATGTAGGCCAAATCTGGCCCAAAAATCTCTTGGCACCAAAATATCAAAACCACAAGACTTGTGTGGCGTAGTGGTAAAATCTTTTGTTTTTATAGGCGTGGGAGTCTGCACCCCGGGGTCGAACTTGCATGAGTTGTAACCCAACATATATATATAAATGGAATATTTTTTATGCAAGACACATTGGATATAACCATATTTTAGTGATATAATATATATATGGTATGTGGTTGAACAAAATTTGGCAGTGTAACAACCAAACTATATACATATACCACCCCCAATCACAATCCAACATAGTTTTTTGGAATTATTGGTTCATCAACATAGTCTAAACATCATGGTCCAATTACACATGAGATCATGGCATATTGTTACATCTGATATGTTTTAACTATTGGCAATATACTTCAAAACTAACACTCATAGCCATGCCATTCGTATGGCATTATAAAACCATATATATATATATATATATATATATATATATATATATATATATATATATATATATATATATATATATATATATATACATATATATATATATATAGATATATATATATATACACTTTGCTTTTTTTGAACTCTACCTCGATGGCATATACACTTTCATTACGTCATACCAAATGGTCCTACCAAACCATATATAATATACCTCCCAATGATAAGCATGTTATAACAAATTATTTGGGGCATGTGGATTAATATGGATTTTTAAATCTATTTTGATCCAAACCATACTATACATAATTCCAATGCACATGTTATAACCATATCCGTGACATTATCAGTCGTGTTGGAAGGTTATCAAAACTTTAGTTTGGTGGGCCCACCATATTTGGCGAGTTCCGCATACCACTTTTCCACCATGAATTATACAACTTTATATATATATATATGCTTCACTTTCATTACCACATTTGCTATCTATGACTCATTGGTAGAGCGTCCACCTTATACACCAGAGATCATGTGTTCAAATCCTTCCTTTGATGCTGGTCCATTAACAAAACTTTTGACTAATGGAATAGAGCGACATGGCGCTTTGCCACAAGGCCATGTGTCACCCATCTAGTGGGATACATGTTGAGACTTCATATTGCCAAGTGTCAACTTCTAATTGCACCATATTTCAGCTCTAGGATGTGCCACTTATCAACTCTTGGACACGCCATGTGTCACTTTTGACTTTGACATTTTGCTTCTTTTCGCAAAACTTTAAACAAGGATACCTACTATATATGAACTCAGATTGATGCAATTTAAATTCCATTGGAATCATCTTATCGAGATCTTCAACATGATGTTATTTCCATAAAATTTTGGAGACTTCAAATTTTATGCCTTTTGTAGATCCTCCCAGATTAATCCTCCCTATTGAGAGGCTTTTGGACATCCAAAAGGTTATTCGTCAAAGAAAAAGTCTGGGAACTGCCTCCCTGGTTTTCTAGTGTCTGTTTACCTTATTTTTTGTACTCTGCTCATCACAAAAAGTTGTACAATAATTATGAAAACTGAAACCAACCTATTAGCAGTTTGTAATTTCCGACATCTATGTGTTACTTCAACCACTATCCATGTACAATCTATTAGCAGCGTTAACAAAAACAAAGATGCTAATAAAAATGAACTAACACGTTTGATTTTCTTGACAAGTTCCCATGACAAATTTCCATGCTCTAGAATGCCTGCTTTATCCACCTTGCAGATATGAGTGAAAAGGTCATGCTTGTGCTCACATGCCTCTTTAACTTCCCTATGGTTATTCCCAAAGAAGCATCCTTTATTTGATGAGCTTGGATGATACACTCTATGTTTTCCTTAAAAGGGTGATATATGTTTTCCTTCTTGTAGAAGATAACCTTTTTTTTAGACAATTAATGTTGGCTTGTTGGGGCCTAACCCAGGTTCAGAGTTAATTAGCCAAAAAATCCCTGTACTACTGGCCCTTTCGACAATAGTCCGCAGAGCGTGGATTGAGGTCTCACCCGAAGTAGTATGGGGGTTGCTGGAACTGGGTCTCCGCACCCTTGAGATGTCTGAGAGGTTGAATTGGTCCAACTTCATGCAGGTTACTTCACACACTTCCCTATCCCTCGTGCCCTAATGTACCTGCCTTTCCACAGCCCTAACCAGGGGTTGTGGGGCTTTCACACTGCTGGAGGAGCGCTCTGCACTATTTCCCTAAGTCACACCTAAGATCTGACTTATCTTCTTACACCAGTTAGTTGTATTCGCATAAATGGATGCCTTATGTTATATTTAGTTATACAACACATTCATAAGAGTTCGCGCAACAAATAAACAGTAAACTTATAATTCATACCCAATAATACATTAAACAGGAAAAAATACACAGAAATAAGCTATAACTTCTCTTTATTAATTCTTCCCATGGTTATAGACTCAATTTTCCCTACACACTCAGCTGCAGGGGTCCGCGCACTCAGCTTTGGACTACTAGGCCTCTGCGCACACAGCTGTAGAGCCTTCTCCTACTCTATGACCCAAAGACACACTTTACACTTTGACTCAATCCCTTAGACTCATCATGCTTTCATTCTATTCCTTGATTTTTTCTACACATAGAACCTCGCTCTATTTATACAATCCCATGGTCCGTGGACCATGGGTAGATCTTTCAAGCCGAAATTACATTACAAAAACAAGGGCAGACAATCCTATGACTCTATTACAACTTCATGCTCCGCGCCCACATATCACAGAGTCTTTACAAAGGACTTGGTCAAAACTTGGGCTTTAAGCCCCAAAACATGCCTTGGGGGGATTCCATGCCCAAGAGGCCCCCAACACAAACATCGTGACTCACCCTTGAGTCACTCTATCGGTGCGAAGATCTTTGCGCGGAGTCCCTCCAACTCTGCTCAAACTGCTGTAAGGTCGGCAACGCACTGAGCGACAACCTGCTAAATCTCCTGTACCCGCTGTTCTGAGACTGCAGTGTTAGAATTGCTTCCTTGAATTCATTCCTGTGTCAACTGCCTTTGTTTATAGTCCCGCACCTTTGTCCGGGTACTTGGAGCATGAAGACTGTGCTTCTACCGGCTAGTCAGATAGCTGAGCCACCTGTGTAGGGCTTCAATTGACTGCCATTCACTTTGCATGGGAAAGGTTCTCCGTTTAGCTTTTCCAATTGTACTGCGCCTCCGTTTGTGACCTCCTTAACAACGTATGGTCCCAGCCAATGCATTCTGAAGTTTCCCAAGAATTTATCAAACTTACTGTCATACAATAACACTAAATCATTTACCTTGAAGGTGCACAACTTAATAGGGCGATCGTGCTAGGCCTTCTCGCACTGCATTTGTACCTACTGATGGAAGCCAGCCAGGAACCATTCCTCTTCAAGTTCTTCCAACTACACGAGCCTCTCTTTGAGGGCTTTGTGGTCTGTCATACCTGTGAGCACTGCTGTGCTCATACTAGGCATAATATAATCGATTGGCATGATAGCTTCCACGCCATAAACCAACTGGAAAGGTGTCTGCCCCATTAGTTTCTTGCACGTTGTCCTATAAGCCCATAGTACTTCAGGTATGCGCAGGTCCCAATCACTCCACTGCATGTTGCATACTTTGTTCAGCACAGTCTCCAGTATTTTGTTGAATGTTTCTACTATCCCGTTGGCTTGTGTGTGATACGGTGTGCTTTTATGATGATACACTTGAAACTCTTCTATTAGCGCGCTGATTGTTTCGTTCAAGAAATGTGTATCGTGATTGGTCATCAAGATTTTCAGACATAAAAATTGAGTCAATATGTGTTCGAACAAAAACTTCGTAGCCGTGGTGGCTATACAGTCTTTGACCAGCAACGCTTCTGCCCAACGAGTCAAGTACTCTATCACGGTGATAATGTATCTCGCGCCCGTATTTACTTGAGGTTTGATAGGTCCTATAAAGTCGATTGCCCACTTTTCGAAGGGCTGCAGTGTCATTTGTGGATTCAAAGGCATCTCGTCCCTCCATGATGGTTTACCTATTCTTTGACATATATCATAGGCCTTATAGTGTGCTTTTGAATCCTGATGAAGGGTTGGCCACCACAACCTTGCGCGGAGAATCTTTTGCGTGGTTGCTCGCCCTGAATAGTGTCCTCCTGTAGTGCCCCCATGCACTTCTGCGAGTATTTGACTTCATTCAAATTCAGGTACATACCTTTGCAGTACCTTGTCATTGCCCATATTATATAGGTGCCCCGCGATGACAGAAAAATCAGCTGTGCACACCACCAGTTCCTTCTTTTTTTGGACGAAGTATTCTTTCAGCACAAACCCCATTGTTAGAAAGTGGATTGTATCTTCAAAGTGTCCGTCCACTACACTCACAACAAAGAGCTGTGTGTAAGGTAATCATTCCTCCAAATTAGTAGGTTCCTCTCTCATCTCAATTTGTGACAAGTACTGCGGTCCTGCGTTCAGGCATCCAGGCTTCACAACAACCTCAAAATCATATTCTTGGAACAATAAGAGCCACCTGCATATGCATCCCCCAACACAGGCTTATTGTCCAAGTATTTTAGCTAGAATGGTCTGTATACATCTTGAAGTGTCTCCCTAGAAAATAGTGCCGGTATTTTTGGAGCGCGTACAACATAGCTAATCCCCCACGTTCAGTTGTGGAATAGTTATTTTTTTCTTTAGACAACTTGCAACTTACGAACGTGATAGGGTGATCCAAGCTGTCTCCACCCTCCTGTGTTAGTACCGCTCCCAACATTATACACGATGTGTCGACATGGACATGAAACTCCACATCCCATTTTGGGAAGACCAAGATTGGCGCGAAGGCCAATTTCTCTTTTAGTACATCTAGCCTCTTCATGCAATCATCATTCCAGCAGAACGTGACATCATTTCTCAACAGTTTCTCCATTGGCACGGTGATCTGGGCATAGATTTTGATGAAATTCCTTTAGTACCCCATATGTCCTAGGGTAGCGCACATATGTTTGACACTTCACGGTGCTTCCAAATTCAGAATTACTACAATCTTTGCAGGGTCTACCATCAGTCCCTGTTTGCAGACCACATATCCCAACAGGTTTCCAAAGGGAACGAAAAACGTACACTTCTTGAGGTTCAGCGCGATTTGGTGTCATCGACAAGTATCCAGCATCAAGCCTAAGCTTGTTACATGGTGCTTAAACAATCCAAATATAGTCCAATCATCTAGATAGACCTTTAGGAATTTGTGGATTTATTCTTTGAATGCTGCAACAACTATGCGTGAAAAGATGGTCAGCACGTTCTTCAACCCAAATGGCATAACGGTGTATTGAAAGCAGCTCCAATCAATCGTGAAGGTGGTCTTTGTCCTATCTTCCAGCGCGGTTTTGATCTGGTGGTACCTTGAAAACCCATCAGTAAAAGAATAAGCTTCTTGCCCACCGACATTTTCCAATACTTCATCTGTGAATGGAGTTGGGAAGGGGTCGTGCACACATGTGTGATTCAATTTCTTATGGTCCACACATATTATTATCTCACCCTTCTACTTCTTTTCTTGCACTAACATAGGGCTTACTCAGTTGGATTCTTCCACTAGCTCAATGATTCCAGTTGCGCGCATTTTCTCTAGTTCTACACGGACCTTTTCCTTGTACTTCGGATTCAAGCGGTAAGGCCTCTGCTTAACTGGCTTCGCGTCGGGTTTTAAGGTGATATTCATCATCCCTAAATCACCAAAAAATTTATTTAAGTCTATGATCTTGGTCGGGAATAAGTCTTGGTACTTGCGGAGTAATTCAGTGACCTTATCCACCATTGCATCATCCCAATAGTCGTTGAGCATTGCATACTTAGGTTCGGCCTCCGTAACAATGTTTACTTGCTTTGTCTTTACCGATGTAGTTATGTCAGGGTCTTCAATCAATGGACCTTTAACCTCACGATAGCCTTCAGTTTCTAGAATGTTAACTTTTTGCAGATCTTCGTCGTCTTCTTCAGTATTCACATTGTAACACTCCAGCGCGCATCTCAGCTGGGTTGCCCATTCAGGCTGAATCACTTCTAATGGCTCTTGGGCTATTTTATAGATATATGCTTTTATTTCTTGTAGCATGTCATTAATAGTATCCCACCAATGATCCTCAAACGTGAAGGTTAACATGGCAGAGCTCCGTCTCTATATACTAGTTCATGGGTATAATATCCAGGGTATGACATAACAGGTCCACCCACTTAGGTTGTGGCTCTTCCCCATAAACCTTTGTCCATTTTGGGAGGTGCATGTGTGGATCATCCCATCCATCATACTTGTCTTTTAATCACATCTGAGGCTTCCCAAACCACATGCACATCCTCCTCCTACATTCGCGCCAGTCCCCGAAGCTTCCTTGGCGCGTACCCCACCACCTTATGGGCGTAGCGTGTAGTACCCATTTCAAATCTTCGAAACGTTTCTGTTTCAGCACCTCTCTTTCAAATCTATGTAGGAAGTCCTCTACCTCACTTAACCCATCATACATAGGCAGATCCCTTACCTCCGTTGATATGCAATGCAACGATCTCGTCATCATGTTATAGTTCAGCATGGTTACCTCGTGTAACCGGTTTTGCCATCGTTCTATCTCCTCTTCAGAATTTGAGGTGCAGGAGCTTTTGCGCTCCCATGAGATTCATCCATCTGTGGTTGGATTCACCCAGTCTTGTTCTCACGCGGTTATCTTATAGATGCAATCCAAATCATTGTCGCTGTCATAGTCGCGCATTGGCTCCATGTAGTGTGATCCTTCTGCAGGGTCCAAAGGTACAACTACGCACAGAGACTTTTTCTCAAAAAGCATCTTGTGCTTCTTTAGATTTATCACCCCATTCATGTCAGTGGCCCAATTTATTCCTAATAGTGCAGGGTAGGGATTGTTGTCATCAACAATCTCTATTACTTCGAAGTCTGCTAGCGCGCTTGCTCCCTCGATATCCACTGTGATTCCCTGCAATCTCCCCATAGGTAGGATCTTTTGTTGGTTCATCATTCACAGTTGGATAGGAGACCATTGTAGTGTAGGTCTTCCCATGTGCTCCCATGTCTACTTCAGCATAATGTTCCCGTCCGATCCTAGATCCAGAATCACTTGGTCCATCTCATATTCTCTAATCTGCATGGTCAATCTCATTTCCCTTCCCATTCGTGTCATGTGCTTTCCGAGCTTCTGAACTACATGTAGTTCTCTTGGCGCAGTCCCAGCGCATCTATTTATGAGTTCCTATAGCCCCTTTACATCCTTGTTGTCGTACAGCAACTTCATGCATGTTTCCAGGAACGTTGTGAACATTGATGGGTCCATTTCTGGCTCTGGTCTATCTTTGCTTCTTGAAGTGGAGGCATCAACGAAGCTCTTCTTGGCTTCCATGAATGTTTCTTTAGCACTCTCCAAATCAAACTTTGGTTCTTTCGTTGGGGCCTTGCGAACCCAAGTACACTTTTCAGGCTGCTTGCCTTTGTCATCCCCTGTCATAATTCCACTTCGGATCACAATATTCACATTAGGGTCTTCCTTGCGTGGCTCAGACCTCATCATTTGCAGGTTCTGAGTTGGGGGAGGTTGGAGTTCTCCTTTATCACAAAACCTTGCTATCAGTGTGGGACAATCCTCCGTCTCATGATCAAACAATGTACAATACAATAATGATGGCTGCGTTGGATTTGTACAATCGTGGGAATAATGTCCTGGCCCTCCGCAATTGTAACATATCAACTATTCATGACCTCTTCTTGGTCCTCCTCCATCTCGGCCTCATCTGCGCTCCTAAAATCCAGTTCATGCCATCCCTGCATTTTGGTCAAGGGGTCGTGTTTTGGCTTGAACTCTATAGGTCGGAGTCCGATCCATCATCAACTCATAACTTCTACAGGTGCACTCATCATGTCCCACTGATCTACAAAAATTACAGAACAACTTCTGTGAATTCTGTGTGTACTTCTGCAATAAATGGTAGTTATCTATAGCATGCTTTCCTCCTATTTAACAAATAGTGCACCACAAAGTAGGTGTTGCGATAGCTCCTTCTTGTGCCTCCGGTCTCAATGGAATTGGTCCTCCTCCCGTGAGGTAATTCATGAACACCAGGCAGTTTTCCTTGCCATGTCCCTAAACCTTGCACTTTACGCAACATACCTCGTCGCACACTTTTGGGCGTGTTGTCCTATCTTGTTTCAGACTCTGCATATCAAGGCACAAGTTTTTCGACTGTGCATGAATCTACTGAACTCCTAAGTTGGGATCTTGTATCAGGGTCTCATGCAGTCTCATCACGATCTCCAAGGCCTAGGCCTGAGTTGTTAGCCTATGTTACGATAGAGTGTTCCTTAAATGCGGCATTAATGATGCTACAAACCATTCACAGTGTTGTCCGTCTGTCAACGTCATGTTAGCTTTGTGAATTGTGCACTTCATTCCCTGATCCAACTCCAAAGGGGTATCGCCTGGTAGCATTGTGATTTCCTTGAACCTAATGATCAACTGCGCCTCTGACTTCGGCCTGCTAAAATCTTTGTTTAGAGCAGTTTGGATATTCGCGATCCCTACATTTGGATTGTCATTGGAATTCTTAATGTTCCAGGTTAGCGCGCGATCCTGCAGAGCACTGACCAATGTTTCCTTCTTTATATTATCATCTATGACTCCCTACACTTCCCATATATCCTTTATCATGAACCAAAACTAGTCCGGATCTTCACTTCCTACTCCCTTGAACACTGGCAACTTTATCGCGCTTGCCATATTGACTCGCGGTGGTGGCGAAGGTGGTATGGGTGAAGACGGTGAAACTGGTGGCATGTGGGTGGGGGTGTTATGTGAGAAATCCTCTGCCTTATCAAATTGATCACACTTCTTGGTGAGAACTTTGCGAGCTCTTCCCCATCCCCTCACAAAGGTGAAATCAAGGGGCTAGTTTCTAGTTTTGCACTGCCTTTGTTTCTATAGATTCTCCCACTTCACGTAGCCCCAAACATCAATTTATTCACATAACCCGCTTTTCACATAGGAGCATTTTAATCCAAGTGTTCAAATACTTAACGTACTTACCTCGCGGTCCTTTGAGGAAGCATCACTCTGCCTCGCTATAGCTGACTGAAGTATATACCGCGAACTCAGTGATGAATCTCCTTATAATTCGATCGAGCCAGTGATCAACAGCGCACGCAATCTTATCCTTCGATGCTTCTAAATTGCACACCAACTTTGGAGTCCACACGATGGATCCGTCGAGCTTGCACCTTCCTTGGCTATCTACTAGCTTCATAATCCACTTGTATAGTTCCGTTGGAGTGGGATTCCACAAAACTGGTAGAATATCGGAGGGGCTTCAAGTGGTAAGCAGTTTCGACCGATTTCCGCCTGAGGCCATAGAGCGATTGCCACGTGTCTTGGTGAAGAGAGAGAGAACCGCTCACATCAAACGAGTAAACATCATGCTATTTAGCCGCCCGATATAAACGATGACCGTAGGATCTGGGGTCTCCAGATCAATGGTGGAGACGCGTTCTGATGGATGACCAAATTAGACAAGATTATGAAGCGAGGTCACATAAGATTTGAAGTCCGATATGGATGATGCATTGGCAGAAGGTCGTGTTTCACGGGTATTCTTGGAGTTAAGGGAAAAAACTGTTGTTTCAAATATGTCCAAGAGAACTAACACTCATCCATTATGAAATAGGTGGCCACCTCCATGTGAGGCATTATACAGTGACTGATTACACAGGACAAAGGGATTCAAATGGATAGAGGCAAGGGAACCGGAAAGCCAGGAATTGGAAATGAATAGTCAGGAAGTAGATTGGCTTTAAAGCCATAAAATGACAGAGAGAGAAGCAAGCAGTAAGCGAAGAGAGAAATAGGAAGTAAGCCGAAAGCAGAGAGAAGAAGTCGAGCTAACCTACAAAAGCAAAGGCAGCATCGAGCTAGAGTTAAGACAGAGATAGAAAGAGTCAGAGAATCTGTGTACTCTAGAGAAGGCTTGAGAGGTTCAATCACACCCGTTTGTAATGCCTATCATGTACGAGTCTTAGATTGGGCTCATACTACTGTGACCAATCGAGGTCGAGAGTCAGTAATGAGAGTTTGTGTACTCCAAAGACTTGGGGGATTCAAGTGTAGTCTTACTGATTTGTATCTGTTGAGTGAGACTCAAATTGATCTCACTGTTGTAAAAACTCTGCTTTGAAAACATAATAGAGAGGCCACCACTGAAGGCTGGACTGGGAGACGTAGCCTAGGAGTATTGGGTGAACTCCTTATTAAACTTGTTGTGTTTATACGTTTGCCTCTGTATTTCGTAATCTTATCAATCCATTTCATAAAATAACATAGGCACATCCATGCACACGAGTATGTAATACCTTATTAATTGTCTTAGATCAATTTTAGATCAAGTGGTATCAGAAGTCTAGGTTGCTAAGGTTAGACAAGCTTGTGTTGGATTCTTTTTTGTTGAATGCTAAATAGGAAAAAACTTAAATTAGGAGAAGGAGAGTTGGTTGAAGCTAACCCAGAAATTGGAAGAGTCTATCCTAAGAGGAAAATGGTAGAAGAAAGTCCCTTGGAATTAGACTCCTAGTTTATGGACACTTTCATGACCATGAGTGCCATGGTAGAAGAAATGTATAGAGAATTTAAGAGAGGTAGATGTGAAGAGTCATTAACCTCCAAACAAGATAAAGGAGTAGAAGAACCTCTTCTAGTTTCCCACCCAGAAGGCAAAGGAAAAGAAGAGAAGCCCTCTATACCATCTCCCCCATCATCACCTTCATCATCATCTTCTTCACATAAAGAAAGTCCTGAAAAGAAAAAGAAGAAACCTTCTTTGATTAAATTAGATGTGAAGTTTGATTTGCTAGTTTATGATGGAGAATTGAATGCAGAAAAGCTAGATAACTAGATTAGACAGATTGATATATATTGCAGGGTGCAGAGCATTGATTCAGAAATGAGAAAGATTCAGCTAGCTAGCCTACGCCTTGGAGGCACCACTTTGGTATGGTGGGAAGGCAGGACACAAGCTGATTTGAAGAAGCATGGTAAAATTCTTTTTACTTGGAATGAATTTGTTTTTTCCATTAAAAAACAATTCTATCCACTAGCTTATATGCAGCAAGCTATGATGAGGTGGAAAACTCTTCGCCAATTAAAAGGGGCAAAGTGTACAAAGCTACACCCAAGAATTTAGAAAAAGAGCTTTGATTCTATGTATTTCTTTAGACTCACCTGAAACTCTGTTGAAGTATATAGGTGGTCTACACAACTATTTAAAGCACACCATTCTCATGTTTAATCCTACTAGCATAGATGTGGTATCAGTTCAGGCTACACATCTAGAGGCTAGAGGCAAGAATATGAACCCAGAAGTTGGGGGATCATCAAAACCCATTGCAAGCAAGAATAAGGAAAAGAGAAATGAGAAATGGAAAGAGAGGAAGACAAATGTTGTACAAAAGACCAAAAATTCATGCACTCACTACAAGAAGGATGGGCATGATGATGAACACTGTTGGATTCTACATCTGGAGCTGAGGCCCAAGAAGTACGATGGGAAAATGAAGAAGACTGTTGCATCTATTCAGAAGGATTTGGGGTCAGACTTAGGGGATGAAACAACAATCACAGCCACATGTTATAGACATTTTTGTGCCTCGCATCATGGAGCATGAAATGTCGATAATTACAGGGATCCTCAGTCCCTAAACATGTTGTTCTTACCCCTAAAAGAACAAGGTCATCAAACAACAGCACTTCCAATCAGTTCTCCACCTGAAAACACTTCAAAACAGGCTTATTTTGGATCATGTCAGCTGCTTAACTGAGCTTCTGCGCTGTAATGCAACTGTCCCACTCTGTACCTGCGCTGGAAGTCAAAAGTAATGAAGGCTACCTGCGCTGGGCGAGATTGGCCAAGTGGCACAGTCATCCTGCAAGGTGTCAACTGCCCAGGAAGCTTCCAAACTGACACTTGGTTCATCAGATTCGCCTTGTGATGAGTAAGAGGTACTTGATCACCATGTGTAACCAAGGATCTCCAAGTGGACTCAAGAACTGAAGATTAACTGAAGAGGGAGAGGACACAAGGCAGCTTCATGTCAGTCTCAAGCTGACTCATCCTCTCTTCTTCTATCCTATATATAGAGCTCTTCTATGAGGTCTAAGGAGGCTGGAATTTTGTGTAAAGCAAGGAGGTGCTGTTGGATTACAGTTAGAGCTATTGGGTGATTGTTTTACTAGAGGTGAAGAGGAGAGTTCTTGCTGCTGGGGAGGTGCTGCTGGATTGGAGCCATCATTGGTTGTAACCTTCTCAGAACCCTGTTACTTCTATCAATAAAGTTTTGCATGTTCTCCTATATACTTGTATTGCATTGATGTATTGTATTTACATGTATATTTGATTCACTCTAATCCATGCATCAGTTATGAGTACATGTATCTTGTAGTTTTCTCTCTTGTTTTGTGCAGGATCTGTGTGTAGCTGGACCGGCAAAGAGAGCAAGGAGCTGGGAACAAGAGACAAAGAGAGAGGATCAAGATCGACTAAGCGAAGGACACCAGGTTGGTTAATCATTTCTTCTTTCTCTCTGTACTTTCATAAAGGAAAACATCAAAGCTTTACTTTCAGTTGTTGCTAAAGACTGTCACCTTTAGAGTAGGGATAGGGTCATCCGCATCGGATACTTTTCCCCACAACAAACTGGCGACTCCGCTGGGGAGCCTAGTATCTTGTTGGTGTTTGTAGTATTTTGCTATTCATTTCTTGAAGAAAAGAGTACCAAATCGAAAAGCTTTTGACTATATCAAAAGCGAAGTAGAGGGACTGCTACTCTTGCTCATTTGTTGAGCAAATTCAAGATTTGAAGAGCCTATCTACAAAAGACTCTTTACTCTTTGTGATAGATCTTCATCTTCTTGATCATCCCTTAGCCTGTACTTGACCTATAGCTTTTTATTTCAGCAAAAACAGTGCATTTTTGAGCTTTTTATGACCCGGAATTCTTTGTAGACGAAACTCTCGTGAGTCAGTGCAGGCTGTCCACAGGCAGTCTGCATTACAGCGCAGGTACTCCCTTCGGGAACTGCGCTGAGAGTCAAACTGACAGACCAGAGCCTGCGCTGGTCCAGTTAGCCCTTGTCTTGCTCAGTCTTCCTATTGTGTCTTGGCCCTGTTTGCACTTGTTTTTGGCTGATTGCTTGCTGGTTATTGTACTTGCTGTAAGCCACTTCTCCTTGACATTATTCCGCCTCAGTTGTGTGATGAAACTGTGAATGTTCTTTCAGTATTTCTTGTTTCAGTTACAGTTTCCCATTGTGAAAAGCGAACCAGTATAGCTGTGGCCTCTTAGATCCTGAACTGTAAAAGTGTCTTTGTGATCTTTTGAGTTAGTTTTATTACTGTTCATGGTTGTTTGAGTTTGTTTGCTCTTCACTTTTATGGTTTGAATCTATACATTTCCTGTGTTCAAACAAGTCTATCATAAGGTGTCTTTTTGATTGTGGACAAGCTTGTTTATTTCTACTTGAAATTAGATTCAAAATTATACAACCGTTTCCTTTCTGTCTAGCATCAACATTAAGGATAACGAAAAGAAATACATGCATTGTGCATTTTGCATTTGACTGTGTGCTTGACGATTTAGGAAAATGTGCATTTTAGTGTGTGTTCTTTGATCTGTGGAAAAAGTTGTGTCCTTCTTTTCCCTCAAGTAGATTAAGGCTTTCAAAGTTGAAAGATTGAAAAGATTTGCTTCTCATTCTTAGATTGCATATAGGAAGTTGTATATATACATCTCGTGGCGAACCTGAAAGGCAAACTGTTAAGAAAGATCAACATTAAAATAAACTCAATTTACATAACAATGCTTTGGAATTTAACGCAAACATCTAGAGGTCTAGGTAGAGACGTGTTCCGGCATCGTTAAACATAGTGACTGTCGATCTCTACGAAGGTGGGTGATTCCTCCTGAGAGTCGGTGGCACTAACACGGACTTGAGCTCCCGCGTACCGTCGCGTATATTGGGAGACCCCTATAGGCTTTTATCCTTTATCCTTAGGAAACCGTGTCGGCCGCCCTACTGATCGCGATGCAGTGAACACAGCATTCACGAAGATCGACCACCCGTACCGTAAAACGTATTCTGTGGTTTCGCGAAAGGTTTGGCACACCCTCTGCCTAGATCTCCAGAGCAGTTTCTTTTGGCCTTTTTCAAACTCTATAACTGAAAAAGTCCAACCAAGCATTTGTCACTTCGGGCTCGTTAATACATCGAAGGCGACTAGAGTCATCTTTAGCTTTTTCTCGACTCTTAAAACATGAAAAAGCAAGTTTGTGTCTAAAAGCGTCGTTAATAAAATTTATTTTAAAGCGGAACATAATCACCTGTTATTCCCACGTTGATCTTTCAGTTGAAAAGTATGGAGCCCACCAACCAAGGAAGTAACCTTGGCGGAAGTCCAAATCCCTTCTCCTCTTGGGGAGATGTTGGTGCGCCTCATATGGCTACATTGTCGCTTCCAGGATTGACAATCGGCCTCCCTGTATGGCTCTTTTCAACTAATGTAGTCCAGATCGCCACTAATCCTGAGCATTCGAATCAACAGTCAGAACAATCTAGAACTACCCACCAGCCTTCCACTTCTTATGATACTTCCTCTGATCCTTCGTCTTCGCAAGGTAAAGCTGGCAAAAGTCAGCCTCCCAAGGAGAAGAAGGAAAAGAAGAAGAGAGAAAAGAAGCAGAAGGATCCTCTGGCGAAGGCGACTGGGGGCAAGCAGAAGAAAGCTGACAAAAACCCACACACTGCACCGACCGGGCCTAAATCGCCATGTGTCATTTGCAAAGGGATCCATTTCCATCGTGATTGTCCTTGTATTCCCCGGATACTAAGGGACTGGTCCCCAAGGTTGCACAATCCGGTGGCATCAACCACTGGTTGTCATGTTGATTGCATTCCGTCGACTAGCGAGAGTGAAGGATGAAGAAGGGGACCAAGATCACCCTGTCTATTGTGTGAAGGTCATCATGCCATCCACAAATGTCCATTCTTAGATGAGGCCAAGAGAGTTTTGGAAGATCGCCCGGTCTCACCGGTGCGACTTCCACCTGGATATCAAAAACTCGCGCCTAATCCCTCGATAGTTGAAAATCCGGTTGAACCACTCAAGTGGTCAGCTGAAGTGTCGGTCATTGAGAATGAACCTACTGAATCTAGACTAGACGAAAGTCTAAAGGTCGATACGGCAGTTGGCCCGGTTCTTCCTTCAGAGGTTCTATCGTCCAATGACCCCGTCATTGAAGACCCGTCTTCAAATGACACCGTCGCCGAAGAGTTGTCTTCATGCGACACCCTCACTGATGAGAACAAGGATGACACCATCCAGGTTCTTTTCATCAGCACCGACTCCGATGAGCATCAGGGCAATGCGCCCATTCCTTTATCGTAGGAAGGAACATCATCAGAGTCATATCCGGCCGTATATTCGGTCCCACCGCCAAGCAACCTGGTTGTATCCTTTGATTGGAATCAACTAGGTAGACCCTGGTTACTAGCCAGTGTACCATTCAGAATCATCGTCCAGATCTATAGAATGATTATGGCTGGTACTATCATTGATGAAGGGGCGTCTGTGAGTATCCTTTCCTCTGTTGCTTGGAAAGCACTGGGTTCCCCGGCGCTTTTACCTGAGTTGAGAAATCTCTCAGGTTTTGATAAAGGAACCAGTCGACCATTAGGGATCCTCCCTGATGTACCTGTTACATTAAAGGGGAAGACCGTCAGGATGAACGTGTTGGTAGTTCAAGGACCCTTGGATTATAACCTACTCCTTGGACGCGACTATATTTATTGCATGGGAGCGATAGTCTCCTCACTCTTTAGAGTAATGTGTTTTCCACATGAAGGAAGGGTGGTCAAGCTCGTAGACCAACTTTCATTTCCGGGATCTCGCATCGCAAATAGTCAAATACCAATCCTAAATGGTCTGTTCACTCAAGATTCGCCTCCGCCCCCGGTCCTCCTTCCCGATGAGCGCGAGTGATTCGGAAAGAAAGACTAGGACCCAGGGGGCATGCACCCTGGTCTGCTTCGGGCAGAAGAAACTCCGGGTATAAGACAGAATTTCCGCAGGAGAACATGACTAGTCCGTACCCCGTCCGTAGGAAGTGGGGTTGTTCTGGAATAATGATCTTTTGTTAAAGTTATGTGTTTGGGAATCATTCACCTTTGTCTAAAAAAGTGGGCAATGCCCAAGTAGGAATTCCCTTATTACAACAAGTAGTCACCATCTTTAAATTCAAGCCTCGCCCATCGAAACATATGTTTTGAAGGATAAGCAGGGGCAGTCTACTAAGAAGGAGACCGTATTGTTGTGACAGAGGGTAACCATCTTAGGACAACCCAATGATAGGCACCGCCGAAGAGATTGATCTGCAGTAGCAAATCGAACCGTCTTTGGAATAATAAGAAAGAGGCAAGCCTCCCTCAATAATACCAATGTTTTATCTTTGAGTAGTGTTCTTCTATTGTCACAAATAGCTGTTTGTTAAAAGTGGGCCGACGGGAAGCCTGAGTACTGCGTAAGACCCCTTAAAATAACGAGAAGACAAGTATCATTAGCATTAGGTTAGCAAGATGACAAATAAATGTGAACACCCAAAGAAAAGCGGAAGTAGGGGAGAGGAGGGGCAGCCTCGAAATTCTATCCTATACCTGGGGGCATGCAAACTTTCTGGAGTGCAAGCTAGGGGCGGTTATTTATCTAGTTTTAAGATTAGCCGTTTCCAAACTTGCATGAAAGAAAGCCTGTGGGGCAAAAGTAAAATTTGCCAAAAGTGAGCACAGCTGTGGTAAGGCATAAGCTCTATAAAAATTGGTCCTTACGAGAGGCGTTCTTCATATGACTGGTATATCGAGCAGTTTTAGCATATAGTTCATGCTCGTTAAAAAATAAACGCAAATCCGAGCAGTTTTAGGACTGAATTTATGCTCGTTAAAAAATAGAAAAGTGTGAGCAAAAGTTTCCCTCAGAGTTCAAGCTCATGGAAAAAATGAACCGGTAAATAACCTTTTGAGATCGTAAATTCATCAGCCATAAGAACCTTGATCGTGTTTTCATCCATCACCTCCACTGTTCATTTGGCCGATCATTCACTTCCATTTGTGTGTTTACCTCTTTTGAGAAACAGCTGCGAAGAGTGATTTCACCTAGCCATCCTTGTAACACTGCCGTGATTGGAAAATTCCAACCTGTACCTGGAATCTGTAGCTATCCCTGTTTATCACTCGTTCCTCAAAAGACGAGTCTTCTTTCAGCTCTTTTCACTGACTCGTAAAATATGAAAAGTTTGCCGAGTTTTGGCCTTCCAGCTCGTTAAATGACCGGAACGCTATCCCTCCTCTAAATTTTAATCTTTTTGGACCTGAGGGATTATTGCACAAAAGGATCGAGCGCTTGTCTTGTTCGGCTCGTTAAAAGTACCGAACAGCCATCCCTTCTGTATTGTTTTATACTTTTTCGGGCTTAAGGGATTTGCTGACGAAAAAGGAATTATGGAGTTGACTTTCCGTACCTTTTCAGACTCTCTAAAAATGAAAAGGACCGAGTTTTCTTTGTCGTTAGACTCGTTAAAATGATTAAATAGTGACAAACTTGTCTTTAGACGAGAACGAGTTTCCCTATCGCTAGGCTCGTTAAATCATAGCGATGGGCTTGCCCGAAGGGCAGGTTATAGAACAAGCATATGTTATCCTCCTCAAGCTTGACAAAAATAAAGAGGTACTGGTCAGAAATGACTGGGGAAAAATTGGGAGAACATCAAAATTTAATGGTAGCAAGTCACTCTTGAACATGACACTTTTCCTCCGTACCACATCGGGTTGGGTTTTCTCATTCATCGGTCTCATCACCATGGTCCTCGCCAAACCATCCACATTTGGGGTAATGCTACCGATCCATCGCATCAGTGTCGTTATATGTTCAAGAGGGGTCATTCTGAAAGTGTCAACCGTGTCCCATCCACTGCCATACATTATCCTTCATCCATTCATGATCGCCACCCTGAATCATATGTCACAGTTTGTTTTCACCTCCACTAAAGTCATTAGCTCCGTTCCGTGTCATTGATGTGGGATTCATTAAGGCCCTCCTTTGACGGATCGCTTCTTGTCGACTTCAACTCATTATTCAAGAAGTTGATCTAGGAACACCCCCATCAGTACTTTGAAGCTTGCATGCCTCAATGGCAAGTTTCTCACTTCCGGCGACAGGTATACATCAATGACCTTCGACCAGAAGATTTTTCGTGGCGTTCGACGCCAAGTCCTTTATTCACGCCACGTGAATTGTACTGCAGTACCTTGAGGTTCATCGTCATTATTGGTGATTCCTCTCGCGCTTGTTAACGGTTTTCATTATTGACCGGTAATCAAGCGATGTCTTTCCATGTTCGACTTCAGCGCAATTCTCACATGGATCGACTTGTACTTAGAGTGAAGATCAAACGAGTTTGAAGACCCCGGATCTAGTTTCATCCATCTGGGCTGCGATATATATTCAGGAAATATAAAAGCATTTGTCATGTACATTATTGCAGCAGATGATCATCCTATTCAAAGGATGATAATTTCAGCAGAAAATTATCAGTCTACCTTCAGACGATCGTCTGTCATATGTACCAAAATGTATTTATAAAAGCTGAGCATGGGAATGCCCGCCTCAGCTAGATCATGAAAATAGAATGAAAAATAATGTATTGTATTGTATTGTATTACAGGGCTCCTCCTCAGCACTGGAACGAACTTCGGACCCTCTAGATAAAGCATTTCACCCGATAAACGGCCTCATACTTTAGGGGGCAACTGTTATAGACATTTTTGTGCCTCACATCATGGAGCATGAAATGTCGATAATTACAGGGATCCTCAGTCCCTAAACATGTTGTTCTTACCCCTAAAAGAACAAGGTCATCAAACAACAACACTTCCAATCAGTTCTCCACCTGAAAACACTTCAAAACAGGCTTATTTTGGATCATGTCAGCTGCTTAACTGAGCTTCTGTGCTGTAATGCAACTGTCCCACTCTGTACCTGCGCTGGAAGTCAAAAGTAATGAAGGCTACCTGCGCTGGGCGAGATTGGCCAAGTGGCACAGTCATCCTGCAAGGTGTCAACTGCCCAGGAAGCTTCCAAACTGACACTTGGTTCATCAGATTCGCCTTGTGATGAGTAAGAGGTACTTGATCACCATGTGTAACCAAGGATCTCCAAGTGGACTCAAGAACTGAAGATTAACTGAAGAGGGAGAGGACACAAGGCAGCTTCATGTCAGTCTCAAGCTGACTCATCCTCTCTTCTTCTATCCTATATATAGAGCTCTTCTATGAGGTCTAAGGAGGCTGGAATTTTGTGTAAAGCAAGGAGGTGCTGTTGGATTACAGTTAGAGCTATTGGGTGATTGTTGTACTAGAGGTGAAGAGGAGAGTTCTTGCTGCTGTGGAGGTGTTGCTGGATTGGAGCCATCATTGGTTGTAACCTTCTCAGAACCCTGTTACTTCTATCAATAAAGTTTTGCATGTTCTCCTATATACTTGTATTGCATTGATGTATTGTATTTACATGTATATTTGATTCACTCTAATCCATGCATCAGTTATGAGTACATGTATCTTGTAGTTTTCTCTCTTGTTTTGTGTAGGATCTGTGTGTAGCTGGACCGGCAAAGAGAGCAAGGAGCTGGGAACAAGAGACAAAGAGAGAGGATCAAGATCGACTAAGCGAAGGACACCAGGTTGGTTAATCATTTCTTCTTTCTCTCTGTACTTTCATAAAGGAAAACATCAAAGCTTTACTTTCAGTTGTTGCTAAAGACTGTCACCTTTAGAGTAGGGATAGGGTCATCCGCATCGGATACTTTTCCCCACAACACCACAGGTATAAAAGGTACAAATTCTGAAGCATCTACTAGTAATTATGCACAATCTACTGATAATAATGAAAATGAGAGGAAAAGACATGAGCTTTTTCATATTAAAGTTATTTCCAAGCATCAAAAGATTGATACTTTGTTTGATAGTGGCTCACAAGTAAACTTAATTTTTGAAGCAATTGTAAAGAAGCTGGGATTACTAACCACACCTCACAAGAAGCCATATCCATTGGGTTGGTTATGTGATAAAGCAAAGCTACAAGTGACTAGATTAAACTTAGGTTTTCTTTTGGGTCAACATTTGTATATGGGGTTGAGTTAGATATTGTTTTCTTGGATATATGTGGAATTGTTTTAGGAAGTCCTTACTTGTATGATAGAAAAGCAATTTTCTATAGAGCTGAAAAAACGTATCAACGCGTTAAATATGGAATTGAATATATTGTAAGATCTCATAAACTCAAGAATAATTATACTCTCATAAACTCAGGGAAGATGAAAAGAACTGTAAATTCATGCAAACAATTTTTACTGATGGTTGTAAAGGAAAAGAAGCCTGATAAAACCAATGTATTTGAAGGATGTGATGCTAAACAAAAAGCTGATTTAGAAAAAGTTGTTTCAGAATATGATATGTTATTTCGAGAACCTAAAGGTTTGCCACCAAAAAAGGAAATAGTACATGATATTAATTTGCAGCAAGATGCTCCATTGCCTAACATCGTAATGTACAGGTTGTCCGCTTTAGAGAATGTAGAAATCAAGAAGCAGGTACAGGAGCTGCTTGAGAAAGGGTTCATAAGACCTAGCACATCACCATGTGGGTCTCCAACTGTCTTGTAAGAAAGAAAGATGGCTCATGGAGAATGTGCATTGATTATCATGCACTGAATAGGATAACAATAAAAAATTGTTATCCCCTTCCTCACATAGATGATATATTAGATCAGTTGAAAGAAGTTGTTTACTTTTCCAAGTTGGACTTGCATAGTGGCTACCATCAGGTCAGAGTTGCAGAGCAAGATGCATGCAAGACTGCTTTCAAAACAAATAAGGGATTGTATGAGTGGCTAGTTATGCCTTTTGGGTTAACTAATTGTTATCGGGAAAACTAGTGTCTATGCAGAGCTGCTAGTCCCACTAAGGCTGGTAGCTACCTTAGAAACAAACAAACTAAAAACTACTTTCTTTTTCCTTTATGAGAAATAGATAAGAGAAGAATAAGGAGACCAACCTCTGTCTTGCACTTGGTTCCTTGCTCGGTTCCTCTCTCTTCTGGTAGGTCTTTGCCACTCGCTTCCTTGTCTACCCAGCTTCAAAGAGTACCTGTAGAATCAAAGCAGCATAACACTATCCAAGAACATATATCTATTATCATAAACAATACAGGACCAGATGTATATTGACCACACAAATGCATAAATCATCAATCATACAAGAATGTGGAGGAAAACTTGAATAGCTTTATTGATAATCAAGAAAGAGCAAAGAGGATTACAACCAATTGTTCTTATCCAGCATCATCCTCTCAGCAAGAAAGCCCTTCTTCACCTCATGAAAAGCTTAGATCACCCAACACTATGAAGTTACACCAAGAAACCAACAGCACTTCCTTACAAGATACAAAATTCTAGCCTTTGGATCTCTGGGATGAGGGATCCCTATATAGATGTTTGCAAGGGGAATGAGTCAGCTTTTGAGATTTGATTAGTGTCCTCTCTTTGATAGTTCTTGATTCCACTTGGAGATTGATGATCTCTTATTCATCCCTGGTCGAATGTAGAGAGGCAAGTGTCACAGGAGAAGTTTCTGGAAGATTCCATGCTCCTCCACCTTGCGGATTGACCCTGCCATTTGTCCACTCTCGCCCATCGCACCCCATAGAAGGGTTTTTCAACATGCATCGTACCAACTGTGTGTATTCAGGTGGGATGCAATGCACTTTGACTATGGAGTAGGTGAAATGGTCAAGTTTTGACCAGTTCTGAGTAGTTTTTCATGGAGAACTTCTGGGAGATGCTGTAATCAGTTGACCTTGTTCTTTTAGGGGTTGGAACAACACCTTTAGGGACTTAGGAGCCCTTTGTTTATGGACATTTATGATTGGGGTTGTAGTGCCCAAAAATGTCTATAACAGTTTCCCCCTAAAGCATGAGGTCGTTAATCTTTTGATGTCGGGTGAAATGCTTTATCATGAGGATCCGAAGTTTTTTCAAGCTGGAAGGCGACCTGTAATAAGATACAATACAATACATTATCTTCATAATATTTTCATGATCTAGCTGAGGTGGGCATTCCCATGCTCAGCTTTATAAATTCATTTTCATGTACATAGGATAGACAATCGTCTTAGTGTAGACTGATGATTCTGGTAGAGCCATCATCCCTTAGATTGGATGATTATCTGTGCAGCAATGATGTAAATTTGATGTCTTTATTTTCTTGAATATATATCGTAGCCTGGATGGATGAAACTAGATCCGAGGTCTTCAATCTCGTTCGATCTTCACTCAAAGTACAAGTCGATCGATGTGAGAGATGTTCTAGAGTCGAACATGGAAAGACATCGCCTGATTACCAGCCAATGATGCAAGCTGTTAACAGGCGCGAGAGGAATCATCAATAATGATGACGACCCTCAAGGTACTGCAGTACAATTCATGTGGTGTGAATAAGGGACTTGGCATCGAACACCACGCAAAATCTTTCAGTCGAAGGCCATTGATGTAAACCTGTCGCCTGAAGTGAGAAACTTGCCATTGAGGCATGCAAGCTTCAAAGTACTGAAAGGGTTGTTCCTAGATCGACTTCTTGGATAATGAGCTGATGTTGACAAGAAGCGATCCATCATAGGAGGGCCTTAGTGAATCCCACTTCAATGACACGGAATGGAGCAAATGATTTTAGTGGAGGTGAAAACGATCTGGTGATATAAGGTTCAGGGTGGCAGTCATGAAAGAATGGAGCGAAAATGTATTATAGTGGGTGAGACACAGGTGAATTCTCTGAGCGAATTCTCTTGAACATACCGGCGACACTGACATGATGGATTGGTAGCATTAACCCCAAATGTGGATGGTGTGATGGAACCATGGTGATGTGACCAGTGAATGGAACAACCCAACCCGACTCGGATGAGGAGTGAAAGTGTCATGTTCAAGAGCGACTTGCTACCTCTTTATTTTTGTCAAGCTTGAGGAGGATAACATATGCTTGTTCTATAATTTGCCCTTCGGGCAAACCCATCGCTATGTTTTAACGAGCCTAGCGATAGTGAAACTCGTTCTTGTCTGTTATGGACAAGTTTGTCGCTATTAGGTTTTAACGAGTTTAACGACAAAGATAACTCGGTCCTTTTCAATTTTAGAGAGTCTGAAAAGGGATGTAAAGGAAACTCCAAAAATCCTTTTTCGTCATCGTATCCCTTAAGTCCGAAAAAGTATAAAATAATACAAAAGGGATGAATTTTAGGTAATTTTAACGAGCCAAACAAAACAAGCGCTCAATATTTTTGTGTAATAATCCCTTAGCTCCAAAAAGATTAAAATCTAAAGGAGGGATAGCACTTCCGGTCATTTTAACGAGATGGAGAGGTCAATGGCTCGGCAATCTTTTCATATTTTACGAGTCGGTTGAAAAGAGCTTAAAAGAGACTCGTTTTTGAGGAACGAGTGATAGACTCAGGTAGCAGCTGATTCCAGGTAAGGTTTGGAATTTTCCAATCACAGCAGTGTCACAAGGATGGCTAACAAGATCACTTTTCGCAGATGCTCCTCAAAAGGGGTAAACAATCAAGTGGAGGTGAATGATCGGCCAATACAGAGTGGAGGTGATGATGAGAACATGACCAAGTCTTCAAAGGCTGAAGTAATACATTCACGATGCTTATTTACCGGAAATTGGTTCATTTTTTAATGAGCTTAAATGGTGGGGGAAACACTTGCTCATTGCTTATGTTTATTTTTTAACGAGCTTGAATTCCGCGTTAAAACTACTCGATCCAGTTGTATAATAAGGATGTCTCATCTAAGATGCCATTTTTCAGAAGCTTGCACCTTACAAAGCTTTGCTCCGCATCATTTTTTATGCAAGTTAGGAAATGACCAATCCTATGAGTTTAAAGGGTTAGAGGACCTATAAATTTAAAAAATAAATGGTCACTCTTCGCTTGCATACCAAAAGGTTTGCATGCCCCCAGGTATAGCGAAAAATTTCCAGGTTACCAAAGATTGTTCCATCCGTGTCACAGACAAAACACTTCCTCGGCGATGTCTACTGAAATAGACAAAGGTGAGTGGTGCAGACGCCTCCACTCACATAACTTTGACGAGGGAATCTTATTCCAGCCTAATCCCATTTTCCTAAACGGACGAGTGTGTCAGACTAGTCATATATCCTCCGCGGAAACCTACACTATACCCAACGTTTTCCTCCCGAAACAGACCAGGGTGCATGCCCCCTAGGTTTCAGTCATTTCCTCTGAATCACTCGCGTTCATCAGGAGGACAGACTGGGGCTTGACGAGACATTCCTTGCATGAAAAGACATTCAGGGTCGGTATATGACTATTTGCTATGTGTGAACCAGGAAATGAAAGCTGGTCTTCGAGCTTGACCACTCTTCCTTCGTGCGGAAAACACATTACTCTAAAGAGTGAGGAGACGACAGCTCCCATGCAATAAATATAGTCTTGTCCAAGGAGTAGATTATAATACAGGGGTCCTTGGACTACCATTATGTTCATGTGAACGGTTTTCCTTCTCAATGTTATCTGCACATCGGGAAGGATCCCTAATGGTCGACTGGTTCCTTTGTCAAATCTTGTTATATTTCTCATCTCAGGCAAAAGTGATGGTGAACCAAGCACTCTCCAGGCAGTTGAGGAAAGGATACTCATAGAAGCCCCTTCATCTATGATGGTACCAGCCATGACCATTCTATATATTTGAGAAATGATTCGAAATGGTACACTAGCCGATAAACGCGGTTTGCCTAGTAGATTCCAGTCAGAGGAAACAACCAGGTTGCTTGGAGGTGGGACCGAATAGATGGCCGGATACGACTCTGACGAACGTCCTTCCTGCGGTAAAGGAACGGGTATACTGCCCCCATGTTCATCGGAGTCTGTGCTTACGAATAGAATTTGAACGGTGTCGTTCTTGTTCTGTTTGGTGACTGTATCATCTGAAGATGGACCTTCTGAAGGCAAGACCGGTTCAACTGCCACCTTGACCTTTTGACTTTCATCTGGTATGGATTCAGATGGCTTATCTTCAATGGTAGACGCTGCAGCCGACCACAAGGGCGTGTCAGCCAGATTTTCAACTAGTGACAAACTTGGCAAGAGTTTCTTATATCCAGAAGGAAGTCGTAACGGTGAAACCGGACAGTCATCCAAAACTCTTTTAGCTTCGTCTACGAAGGGACAATGGTGGACGGCGTGATCGCCTTCACACAATTTACAAGGAAATTTATATTTTCCTTTTTTTCCATGGGCTTCACTTTCACTAGTTGACGGTGTATGCTCAACATGATCATCAGAGGTTGATGACACCAGATTGTGCAAATGAAGAGACCAGTCCCTTAAGATCCGAGGGATGCAAGGATAATCTCGATGATAGTGGTCTCCTTTGCAAATGACACATGGCGATTTAGGCCTGGTCGGTGCAGCGTGTGGATTTTCGCTAGACGATGCTTGGTTGTCCCTTTTCACCTTTGGCTCCTTCTTCTTCTTCTCTTTCTTCTTCTTCTCCTTCTTCTTCTCAGTTACTTGATTTTTGGCTTTACCAGCTTCATCAAGCGAAGAGGAAGGAGGAGAGGAAGAATTTGACGAAGTAGAGGGTTGGGGGGTAACTCTAATATCATTTAGTTGCTGACTTGATTGTTCAGGAATCACGGTGTTTTGAACGACAGAAGTTGAGAAGAGCCATACGGGCAAGCCGATTGTCAATCCTGGAAGAGACAATGTGGCCATATGGGGTGCACCAACATCTCCCCAAGAGGAGAAGGGACTAGGATTTCCTCCAAGGGGAACTCCTTGGTTGGTGAACTCCATTTTTATGAACTTAAGATCAACGTAGGAAAGGTGATGATTATTCCATTTAAAATAAATTTTAGACGCTTTGACACAAATTGTTTTTTCAATTTTTAAGAGTCGAGAAAAAACAAAAGATGACTCTAGTTGCCTTCGATTTTTAATGAGCCTGAAGTGACAAGTGCTCAGATGGACCTTTTCCTTTAAGGAGTCTAAAACGGAACGAAAGGGACTGCTCTGGAAATCTAGACAGAGGGATTACCAGACCAATCGCAAAACTGTAGAATACTTTTTACGGTACGGCAATCAATCTTCCCAAATGCTGTGTTCAGTGCATTGTGATCAATAGGGCAGTAGACACAGTTTCCTATGGATAAAGGATAAAGCCTATTATGGTCTCCCAAAATATACTCGACGGTACGTGGGAGCACAAGTCCATACTGGCACTTATCGTCTCAAAGTGGAAGAATCACCCAACCAACAGTGAAAACAATAGTTACCAGGCTTTGCGACGCCGGAATACATCTCTAGCCTAGACTTCTAGATGTTGTGCGTTAGGTTCCAAAGCATTTTTAGATTCATTAAATTTATTTTATGGTTGATCTTGCTTAAGAAATTTGCCTTTCAGGTTCACCGCGTGATGTAGATGTACAATTCCTAAAATGCAATCTAAGATGATAAACAGTCGTTTAATCTTCTTTTTGCAATGAAAATCCTAGCTACTAAGGAAAGAGAGATGGCGTTCTTTCAACAAAGAGCAGAGAGCACACACTATATGCATTGTCCTAAATCAAACCAACAAACGGTCTAAATGCAAATGCACATGCATGTATTTGTTTTCAGCCTTCTTAATGTGTGAATGATAAAAAGAAAGCTAAGCGCAAATCTGAATTATTTTTCAAAGCGACAATTACTAACAAGTTTCTTTTCAAAACAAAATGAGGACAATGACGACACTTTGTTATTTGGAATTGAAAACTTTCTTTCGACACTTCAAAAACTACTAATTCAAATCAAATACAAGAGTAATAGTGTAATCAACTATCAAGAATAATCAGATTCTTTTCTATGACTGAAAACGACACTTGCGACACTTTCAATCAAGAAACGAAAATAAAATTACGCTACTTCTTTGTAAAGGAGAACTAAAAATGACTCAAAAATACATAAAAACATTTACAGTTCTTTGCAAAATGGAGGCGGAATAACAGCAAAGAAAGGGGTTTCAAACAGAGGTGTACTGACTATAGGCAGCAAAACTCCTGAATAGAGCTGAAAAGCATGAACACAGAAACCAAAATTTAGGAACAAGGCCTTGTCTGATTAGTGCACCTGTAACACAGTGAAACTGAAATGCAACGCACCTACTACACTCGGGAAGTGCGATGCATTTGGAGTTCACAGAACAGACAGTGCGCTGGACCAGGGACAAGACTTTGACTGGGTTCTAGGTCATAGTTTGCAGTGCAGTTCAGGGATTTAGGCTAAGCAAGTGGTAATCAGTAAATCAATCACAGGGGTAGATCTAAAGAGGTTACTAGAGCCACCACGAGGGAAATTAGAGAGCTTGTAAATCAATCGTTTAGTTCATAAACAAAACCTGGAGATAGACTGAAGCAGCGTTGATCTACTTTGCACTTGCATAACAAATGCAGATTGAAGGCTAGCTGGCTTGACTTCAGGCTCCGTCTGTAAGTTTATAAAGTAAACAAATGTAGATAAACAAACAATCTATTCGCTCCCCAGCGAAGTCACCATTTTGTTATCGGGAAAACTAATATCTATGCAGAGCTGCTAGTCCCACTAAGGCTAGTAGCTACCTTAGAAACAAAAAAACTAAAAACTACTTTTGTTTTCCTTTATGAGAAATAGATAAGAGAAGAATAAGGAGACCAACCTCTGTCTTGTGCTTGGTTCCTTGCTCGGTTCATCTCTCTTCTGGTAGGTCTTTGCCACTCACTTCCTTGTCTACCCAGCTTCAAAGTGTACCTATAGAATCAAAGCAGCATAACACTATCCAAGAACATAGATCTACTATCATAAACAATACAGGACCAGATGTATATTGACCACACAAATTCATAAATCATCAATCATACAAGAATGTGGAGGAAAACTTGAAAAGCTTTATTGATAATCAAGAAAGAGCAAAGAGGATTACAACCAATTGTTTTGACCCAGCGTCATCCTCTCAGCAAGAAATCCCTTCTTCACCTCATAAAAAGCTTAGATCACCCAACACTATGAAGTTACACCAAGAAATCAACAACACTTCCTTAAAAGATACAAAATTCCAGCCTTTGGATCTCTGGGATGAGGGATCCATATATAGATGTTTGCAAAGGGAATGAGTCAGCTTTTGAGATTTGATTAGTGTCCTCTCTCTGATAGTTCTTGATTCCACTTGGAGATTGATGATCTCTTACTCATCCCTGGTCGAATGCAGAGAGGCAAGTGTCACAGGAGAAGTTTCTGGAAGATTCCATGCTCCTCCACCTTGCGGATTGACCCTGCCATTTGTCCACTCTCGCCCATCGCACCCCATAGAAGGGTTTTTCAACATGCATCACACCTATTGTGTGTATTCAGGTGGGATGCAACGCACTTTGACTATGGAGCAGGTGAAATGGTCAAGTTTTGACCAGTTCTGAGTAGTTTTTCATGGAGAACTTCTGGGAGATGCTGTAATCAGTTGACCTTATTCTTTTAGGGGTTGGAACAACACCTTTAGGGACTTAGGAGCCCTTTTTTTATGGACATTTATGATTGGAGTTGTAGTGCCCAAAAATGTCTATAACACTAATGCTCCTGCTACTTTCATGAGAGTAATGAATGATGTACTCAGGCCTTTTATTGATGATTTTATAATGGTATATCTAGAAAACATTCTTGTATTTAGTAAAACATGGGAAGAACATTTGAAGCATGTAAAGCAGAATTTAGATGTTTGGAAAAGAGAAAATATTTATGTTAAGCTATCAAAATGTGAATTTGGAAAAACATATTTGAATTATTTGGGTCATATTGTAGGGGGTGGTGAATTGAAGATACATCCCTCTAAGGTTGTAGTCATTGTAAACTGGCCTAAACCCAAATCTGCTACAGAAGTTAAAAACTTCTTGGGAGTAGCACAGTATTGGAGAAAGTTTATTTCTAACTTTTCCTTGATTGTAGCTCCCTTACATGATTTAAGAAGATTGAACAAGGTGTTTCAATGGGGAGGAAAATAGTAGAAAGCCTTCGACACCTTAAAAGAAAAGATTAGTACAGCACCAATACTAGCACTGCCCGATGTTCAAAGACCCTTTGAGATTGAAACAGATGCCAGTGACTATGCCATGGGAGCAGTGTTGATGCAGCATGGTAAACCCATATGTTATCATTCTGAGACATTTAATTCTGTAGTAGTTAATTATCCCACATATGATAAAGAACTATTTAGTACAGAGTGTGAAAAATTGGAAACATTATTTAATGGGAAAAGAGACAGTTATACATACTGATCATCAACCACTTCAATATTTACATTCATAAACTAAGTTGCAGCAATCAAGACACTATAGGTGGATGGGTTTCTACAACAGTTTCATCTTGTCATCAGATAGGCATACACAATAAAGTTGTAGATATGTTGTCCAGACCAGTCATAAATGCATCTACTATACATAAGCATAACTCAGTATTGCATGAAAGCTACATTGAATAGTATGCTCAAGATATAGATTTTAGAGATGTATATGAAATTTTAAGTCATGGCAAACAAGTAGAAGAATTGGAATATCATGTCAAGTACTAGCTCTTGTATCATTTGGGAATGTTATGCATTCCTCAAACTGAGAGAGTAAAGATAATTCGAGAAGCACACACTTCTCTAATATCAGGTCACTTTGGTGTAAGTAAAACTGTTGCACAATTGCAAAGATTTTGTTATTGGCCCAAAATGAATGAAACAGTTTCTAGGTATCTAAGAGGGTGTACCATGTGTGCTAAAAGCAAGCCCAACAATAGAAAAATAGGCTTGTACACTCCACTACTAGTTCCTTCTCATCCTTGGGAAAGTGTTTCCATGGACTTTGTTGGGGGACTGCCTAAATCTAGAAAAGGTCATGACTATTTATATGTTATTATGGATAGGTTCAGCAAAATGTGTATTTTAATACCTTGTAACAAACAGATTACAGCTGAACAAATAGCAAAGTTGTTCTTTCAGCATGTATGGGTTCATTTTGGATTACCCACTTCCATTGTATCTGATCGAGATTCCCGATTTGTTGGGAAGTTTTGGTCAAGTCTGTGGGAATTTATGGACACCAGACTGAAGAAGAGCACAACCTTTCATCCACAAACAGATGGCCAAACAAAGGTGGTCAATAGGACAGTGATCCAGTTGCTCAGAGGCTATTGCAACAAGCACCCCAAGCTTTGGGATGAACATATGTGTTATGTGGAACATGCTTACAACCGAGCTAAACATTCTTCTACACAGAGATCTCCTTTTGAGACCTGTTTTGGTTTCATACCAAGGTATCCCTTGGATTTTTCCTTTGGTAAAGACATAGTGGTTGATGGACACAGTGACGTGGACAAGGCAATGAAGTTCATTGAACAAATCCAAGAGCTTCATCAGGTAGTATAGGAACAACTGGAAAAGAGCCAAGCCAAGTACAAGGCAAGGAATTATAAGCAGCGGATTGAGCATAGTTTCCAAGTAGGTGCTCAAGTCTGGTTGTATATCAGCAAAGATAGAATGCAAGGTGAATGTAAGAAAATGAAGCCAATAAGGTATGGACCTTTTAGGATACTTGAGAAAATTGGTGAGAATGCTTTTCGCCTTGATTTGCCAGCTTACATGCACATCTATTCAATAGTTAGTGTAGAAAGCTTGAGACTGTTTGAACCTTCATTGATTGAAGATCCCGAAGAGCAGAGTCAATTGCCTTATATTGATGATTTGTTCCTTGAATATCTCAATGAATTGCAGGAAGACACAGTTCTGGACAAGAAGGTGAGAACTACACGCAGAGGGGATGTTGAGTACCTCAGGATTGGACTCAAAGGTTCAAAACCAAGCAGTGCAAGATGGATAGAAATTGGGCAAGTGAGGAATCTATATCCTCACTTGATTGATGCTTAAAAACCAACTTTTGGTGGTCCAAAATCTTTTTTAGTGGGAAGGCGTGATCCAAAATGGATCCTAGAACACTCTCTAAGTTTTCATGAACTCTCTAAAAATTATGCCAAAGATTCAAAGTCTTATAAAGATCAAGCTATCAGAGGGAATCCTCAGAGAGTTGCAATGGCGATTAGCACGGATCAATGAGGGTTGTCGATCTAGCACACAGAGCAACAGACCATGGTAACGCATGGTGACACCAACCAACAAATGTAGGGATAATTTTAAGCAACAGAGGTAGTTTCCGATATGCGATTAGTGGCAAACCTCTCAGTGAAGAGAAGCGCTGAGCACCCAGACTCGAAATACTTATAAAATGTGGAAAATATTGTTTTGGTTTTGTCAAAGCGAGATTCCACAAAACCGACAGAATATCGAAGGGGCTTCGCGCGATAAGTGGTTTCGACCGAGTTCCACTCGATGCCATACAGTGATTGCCACGTGTCCCGGGGAAGATAGAGAGAACCGCTCACATCAGACGGGTAAACATCATGCTATTTAGCTGCCCGATATGAACGATGACCATAGGATCTGGGGCCTCCAGATCAATGAGGAGACACGTTCTGATGGATGACCAGATTTGACAAGATTATGAAGCGAGGTCACATAGGATTTGAAGTCCGATATGGACGATGCATTGGCAGAAGGTCATGTTTCACAGGCATTCTTGGAGTTAACAGAAAAATGGTCGTTTCAAATATGTCCAAGAGAACTGACACTCATCCATTATGAAATAGGTGTCCACCTCCCTATGAGGCGTTATACAGTGACTGATTACGCAGGACAAAGGGATTCAAATGGACAGAGGCAGGGGAACTGGAAAGCCAGGAAGTAGAAACGAATAGTCAGGAAGTAGATTGGCTTTAAAGCCACAAACTGACAGAGAGAGAAGCAAGAAGTAAGCAAAGAGAGCAGTAGGTAGTAAGCCGAAAGCAGAGAGAAGAAGCTGAGCTGACCTACAAAAGCAAAGGCAGCATTGAGCCAGCGTTAAAACAAAGACATAGAGAGTCAGAGAGTCTGTGTACTCTAGAGAAGGCTTGAGAGGTTCAAGCTCACTCCTCTGTAATGCCTCAGATTGGGCTCATACTACTGTGACCAATCGAGGTTGAGAGTCAGTAAGGAGAGTTTGTGTACTCCAGAGACTTGGGGGATCTGAGTAGAGTCTTACCGATTTGTATCTGTTGAGTGAGACTCAAATTGAGCTCACTGTTGTAAAAAATTTGCTTTGAAAACATAAAAGAGAGGCCAACACTTAAGGCTGGACTAGGAGATGTAGCCTAGGAGTATTGGGTGAACTCCTTATTAAACTTGTTGTGTTTATATGTTTACCTGTTATGTTTTCTTTAACTACTTCATTGCCTGTGTATTTCACAATCTTATCGATCCATTGCATAAAATAACATAGGCACATCCATCACATGAGTTTGTAATACCTTATTAATTGTCTTAGATCAATTTCAGATCAGGGTTGACCTAGGTTCGGAGTTAATTAGCCAAACAAATCCCTGTACCACTGGCCCTTTCGGCAACAATCCGCAGAGCATGGACTAAGGTCTCACCCGAAGTAGTATGGGGGGGCTAGAACCAAGTTTCTGCACCCTTGAGATGTCTGAGAGGTTGAATTGGTCCAACTTCACACAGGTTAATTCTCTCACTTCCCTGTCCCTCGTGCCCTGATGTACTTGCCTTCGCACAACCCTAACTAGGGGCTGTGGGGCTTCCACGCTACTGGAGTAGCACTCTGCACTATTTCCCTAAGTGACACTCGAGATCTGAGTTATCTTCTTACATGAGTTAGTTGTCTTCGCGTAAATGGATGCCTTATGTTGTATTTAGTTATGCAACACATTCATAAGAGTTCACGCAGCAAATAAACAGTAAAATTATAATTCATACCCAATAATACATTAAACAGGAAAAGATACACTGAAATAAGGTATAGATTCTCTTTTATTAATTCTTCCTAAGGTTACAGACTCAACCTTCCCTACGCACTCAGCTGTAGGGGTCCGCGCACTCAGCTGCAGACTACTAGGCCTTTGCACACACAACTGCAAAGCCTTCTCCTACTCTATGACCCAAAGACACAATTTACACTTCAACTCAATCCCTTAGACTCATCATGCTTCTATTCTATTCCTTGATTTTTTCTACACTTACAACCTTGCTCTATTTATACAATCCCATGGTCCACAAACAATGGATAGATGTTTCAAGCTGACATTACATTACAAAAACAAGGGCAGACAACCCTGTGACTCTATTCTGACTTTGCGCTCTGCATCCACAAATAATGGAGTCTTTATAAAGGACTTGGTCAAAACATGGGCTTTAAGCCCCAAAACATGCCTTGGGGGGATTCCATGCCCAATAATTAAGGACTTAGAAGAACAATTCCACAAATATCCAACAAAACCATATCTAGTTTAACTTTATCCACAAATATATATGTAATAGAAAACATAAGCTTACACCTTTTAGTCACATATAGCTTAGCGTGATTACATACCCATCCAAGTGGACAAGGCTTAAGATGTGGTGTTGCTACCAAATTCAACTTCTTAACAATTGCTTCAGATATCAAATTATCTTAAGAACCGGCGTCAAATAAAGTATCTACTTTTACATGTTCAATTACCACCCTTATATGACAGATTTCATTTCTCCTTCTCATTGAAATAAAAGACGAAATAGAACTAGAACCAATACGTGAAGATGATGTACCTTTTGAACCCATAATTGTAATTTGTGTCTTATCACCAAAGTCTAATCCCAGATCTTGTTGGATTTTAGTTGCCACCTTGTTGGCTCAAAAGAGTCATCAGGGGGAAGACCCTGGGTTCAGGCACAGAAATCCAACAATAGTCTGTTGTATTCTAGGACAACGCCAACATTTTCACCTTACCCCAAAGGGCAAGGAGTCTCACCCGAGGCGTGTCGTGACCAAAAGGGAGAAGGGTTCAGCATGGAGTTGAGGAAGTATTAATCGGGTTGCATTTGATCACATGTATGGAAACATTACATATAAAGCAGAGATAACAACATACTTGCGATAATCTAAGAACTACCGGTTACATGCAATTGATAAGACATTCAAAAATTTTAAGATTCATCCTACACAAGGCCTAGATACATCACAAGTTGCAACCAGTCTTAGCCATTATTTATATTAATCTTAACAGTAAACATTACAATATGACTCCGGCTTTCGTTGCAAACAACTACATGAAATACCTAGCTCAGTTCCATGGGTTCGGTTCAGCTTCAAGGACCAAGTCTCCTAGACTCCTACAACCTGCTCCCCATCTGCTGCAACTGGCAATCCTCTCGCCTGCTCTCACAACTCTGCTTCTCCTCTCCTCAACTTAGGTAATCCAAAACCTCTTCTTTTCTGGTCTTTTCCTTTTATATCTTTCTCTATTACCTGAACTACCAGTTCTTTCTCAACTATTCTTCCCCTTGGCTGCTTCTGCACCTTCCCACCCCCTCGGTTGCCTTTTCCTTCCGCTGCCACCTTTCCGCAACTCTTCCACAATTTCTTGCTCTGCCAACCAACCGTTGTTGCCACCCGTTTCCTTCCCGTCCTTCAATCAACCAAAATTTGAAAAAACCTTTTCAAAATTAAACGAAGTCCCCAACAAGCCCTGACCACAATTCCTTGACTTATCCCCAAATCAAGTCATTTTGACCTTTGTCGGTCCTACTGGTACTTTCATGTGGTCTGTGGGTGGTGGCTATGCTATTACCTACGCTAGTTCTGCTGTCTGTTGTATTGGTACTTCTTCTGCCTCGATCATTGCTTGCAGTGTGGGTGCTTCTTCTGCCTCGATCATGTCTTGCAGAGTGGCATTTGTTTTTGTTACACTTCTCGCCCTTGAGGTTCCCCCATTCCAAACGAAGGCTCCAACTTTGGGACAGAGGCCATGGTCTGCTGCCTGAACATTGTATAATTTTGAATGGTCATGTTCCATAGGGCGAGAATTACATCGACGACTTAAGTAAATGCCTCGACTGAGTGTGACATTAGTTCGGTTGCCCACTGGCTTTGCAGGTCTCTCCATTGTTGCTTGCTGGAGTCACACACCTCCTTCAAAAGTAAAACCTGCATCCGAATCGATGGTTGTAGATCCCTGATTACCTTTTTCATCTTCACAGACTCCTCCTCAATACTATATACCTGAGCCTGAAGGGTGTCAATTTGATCATTGATCTGCTACAGCTGGGCGGGGTTTGTACATAATTTCGTGCTGGTAAACAAAGTCTGTATTTTCTCTCTGAGTGGGTAAAGTAAATGGTTCTTCAGTGCCAGACTACCAGACCAGTGATGGACCTTATTCATTAGGGAATATCCATCAGCGAGGGTGTCAACTAAATCTTGTTTCTTTGCTTCCAGTTCCATGACCTTTTCCTCGACTGTCCTTGCATAAATTGGCACTAGATCCGGTAGTGCAGATCTCATTGTCTCCAACTTCCTCTTCATCTCGGCATTGGTAGCTGCTAGGTGTGAGCATGTCACCTGGATGTGGTCGCAACAGCTGACTAGTGTGAAGGTAGCCATGTGTGCCAGTGCTTCGATATCGGCCTCGATGATGGTCGGCCATTGTGATCTGAACTGTTGTGTGACTTGGTCAACCTGGGTTTGCAATACTATTTTTTCTTGCTGCAAGTAATCATGCTCTTCTGTCATCGTCTACAACTACCTTTTTTGTTGTTCATGTTCCTTGGTCAGGTCCTCATGGATCCTTTTGGCCCTGTGTGCTGCTTGCTGGATAAATGAAAACAATTGTGCCGACGACCAGTGCTCGAGCATATCTGCCCACATTTTACTAGGTTTTGGGAACTGCTGTTGTAGGGGTAGGCCACTAGTGATGGATTTATTGGAATGGGAGGCAGGTGAATGGGATTATTTTGATGGCAAGGTGAATTTTGGAGTGGGTGGAATGATGTTGGGGTTCGGACAGACTATGAGACTTATAGGGAAAGGTGGCCAATATGGTTCAACCTTTCCTCCTGCAGAATGGCATCTAGTTTTCCCCCTTTTGGTGGGTCCAACCCAAGCATCGATGATGTAAGTTCTGTTGGTTGTGTCCCATTTGTAGGAGTGGTTCCCTCTACCCACCCAACTGACTGAACTTCTTCTTCCGCAGCCGTCCTTCGTTGACCAAGTGGAAGGGTCTTGGACAAGGTCGCGGAGGTGGAGGTAGTGTGCGGAGACGATTCCCACGACTAATGTAAGGCAGTGGAGGTGGTGGTGTGGATCTCTTCAATTATGGTAGTTGTGGGGATTGATTTCTCGACATCTACAGTAAGGTCGATGATCGGAGCTGATGGACTAACTTTCGGCTTTTTGACAATCGGGGTGTGGACAACTTGCTTGTTCTTGGGCTTGGGACCATGGGCTGGGAGGGAGCTTAAGCTACTCCCGTTGGGATCTTCATGACTAGTGGCATCGTTATGATAGGAGAAAGCATGGTGGAGCCTTGAAATTGGGTAGGATAATTTGCCTCACCTAACTCGAAGCTAGCAATTTTCCATCTAAGTTCGAACATCTTTTCCTCCATCTAGAGCACCATTGGCTAGATTTCCTCCTTAGCTGGCTGCTTCCTACTCGTCTCCACCCCATCTCCCCCTTGACCCTGCGGCGTGAAGGCTCTAAAGAGGTACTTGTGCTTCCCTTCTATTATCTCATTGGCCATTCCTAACGATGACCCCACCTCTCTGTGTAGCGCTTCCTCCGTTAGGACAAACCTCTGCAGCTTCATCTTAAATGTGTCTAGGTGATCTAGGTGGATATTGGTGGCCACCTGCCAAGTCCACCTGGACCCCCACCATTGTCTTTCTCAGCATTTTCGGTTTCCTTAATTGTAGCACAACTTACTATTTTTAGCAGTTTTTCGGGTCCTGAACTTCCGGAGCCGTTTTGAGGCCCTAAACGACGTTTTTTGGGAAATCTACCGCCAACGATTTTTCTGATAAAAATCTTCTTTTCCGTCGTAGTCCTCGGAGAGATCTTTCCAACGGGCTATCATGCACGTCAAATGGAGATAGTATGACCAATTCGCGACACCGGGAAGTCGATGTACCAACTTACCCAAAAACGGGGCCCACAATTTGGCGTTTCATCTTCTAGGGTTAGGTTTTGGAATGTGAAGGGTTTTCTATTGTTTCTCAACAATAAATAGGCCTCCGAGCCTCATTGTAAGACAGTTCAGAGGCATGTAGCCATCACATCTCTTCTCAGAGATAAGCTACCATCGCCCTAGCTAGTTTATTTCCATTTCTGTTGTAAGCATATTTGAGTATTTTCCATTAATGAAATGAAGTATTATTTCCGCTGCATCTTTGTGTATATGGTTATCTCTGTAATTTGTTGCGTTCCTGTTTAAATCCGGATCAGTGGTATCAGAGCGGTCTGCTTTTTCTCTGTTTTTCTTTGCATGTCCCCAACAAGGTCGGGATATAAGGAGTTAGGGCTTGAACTGGTTGAACCTTTGCAAGACCAGCCTCGCAAATCCCGACGGCCTCCCATGGCGGACGAGAAGAAAGACGAGGGGGTACGAGATCCCATCAAAATCTTGCTCGAAGAAGCCCTCGAGCGACAACGGAATGCGATGATGGACAGTTTTTCCCAGATCCTTCAGCGGCTACCGAGAAGCAACGCATCGGCTTCCAGCAACTACTCTGGAAACGCCACACCCTTTAAGGTACAAGTTAATTTTGAAATCCCCATATTCGAAGGTCAGATAGATGCAGATGCCGTAGATAAATGGTTAAATCTGCTAGAGGGTTATTTTTCTGTTCATGAATTTTCGAGTCGGGAAAAGATTGTTTTTGCTCTCGTCAAAGCAGCCCCCCACGTCAAGGACTGGTGGGAAACCTACTGCGAGCAGAAGGATGAAAGTACTGGCTCACTATTTTCAGTCGCACCCACCTGGGATTCGTTCTGGGATGCTATCAAGGAGCAGTACTACCCTGTCGGGAGCTATGAGGATGAATACATAAAGTGGACCACGCTGCGGCAGGGAAGGGACCAAGATGTGCCGGAGTTCACCAATCTTTTCCATACCCTTCGTACAAAGTTGGGTATCAAGGATTCGGAGCAACATTTGATACTCAAATACCGTGGCTGCCTGCACAAGTACATCCAGGAAGAAATACAATTCCTAAACATCCCCTCGCTCGGCGCAGCATACCGGTATGCCGTCAAGGTCGAGCAGAAGTTTAAACAAAAGAAGCGAGACTTTGGATCTGCGAATCCAAAGCAGGGGAAAGGTGCCCCTAAACCACAGAACAAAGGACAAATCCAAGGCGGGACAGCCCAAGACAACCAGCCGAAGCTGCAAGCAAAGAACAGCGCCGCAAAGACGAGAAAGGACACTGGAAAATGGTGCGAGTTCCATAAGAGCTCCACTCACAACACAAGTGAGTGTCGGGCCAAGCAGTCACTGGTGGCTGAGCTAAAGGTTTCAGAATCAGATGCATGTTCCGACACGGAGTCAGAACCCGATAAGGGGTATGAAAAAGGAAGCAGATCATTGATGCGGACCCCAGCGCCACTATTGCTACCGCAAAGATCCAGAAAAATGAACCCGAAGATCCAGAGGAGGAGGAGCGTCTCTTCCACTCCCAGATGTGGGTAAAGGGCTCCCCGATACAGTTCATTGTTGATAGCGGGAGTCAAAAGAACCTCATTTCGGCAGAGGTCGTGAAGCGGTTGGGCTTACCGACCACATCACATCCACAACCATACACCATTGGGTGGCTTCACCAAGGACGAGATCTTCGCGTGAGCCAGCAGTGTCGCCTTCCATACAACATCAAGGCCTTCACGGATGAGGTATTGTGTGACATTGCTCCCCTTGAAGTTTGTGATGTATTACTAGGACAACCATACTTGTGGAAGCGACATGCTGTGTATGAATCGAGGCCCCGTGCAGTTATTATTACATTGGGAAATAAGTTGTTCAGGATACCAGAGGTAGCACCACCTGCCGCCCTCTCTTTGATTACTGCAAAACAATGCAGTAAGATCATTTCCAAAACCAGGAAATTTGTTTTCCTGATGATACGCCCTCAAGGAAAGAAGAAGACAGTGGCCGTGGCCTCCAAACGGGGCCCCTCTGCACGACAACTACAGATGGACAAGATTGTGGAGGAGTACGAGGACATCTTCACCTCCCCGACAGGGGTTCCTCTGCACTGTCAAGTCAAGCACTCCATCGATCTGACCCCAGGTGCACCGCTACCCAATGGACCAATTTATCGACGCTCCGTTCTAGAGAACGATGAAATCAAGAGGCAGATTCAGGAGCTCCTGCAGAAAGGTCACATCCGTCCGAGTTCATCGCCCTGTGGGAGCCCGATCGTGTTGGTACAGAAGAAGGATGGGACGTGGAGAATTTGTATTGACTATCGGGCGCTGAACAAGATCATTGTCCGTAATAGGTACCCGATCCCACGGATTGATGACCTCCTAGACCAACTAAAGGGGGCGAAATATTTCAGCAAGATCGATCTGAAGTCAGGATATCACCAGGTACCAATCGAACCCTCAGATGTGTGGAAGACTGCCTTCAAATCCAAGGAGGGCCTCTTCGAATGGTTGGTCATGCCTTTCGGATTGACGAATGCTCCTGCAACCTTTATGAGGCTAATGGATGACATCTTGCGGCCATTCACCAACTCCTTTGTAGTAGTATACTTGGATGACATTCTGATCTTCAGCCAGAGTTGGGAAGAGCACCTCCACCACATCCGACAGGTTCTCCAAACACTGCGGCAACACAAGCTATGTGCCAATTTGGAGAAATGCACTTTTGGCATGACCGAGGTTCAGTATCTGGGATACATCATTGATGAACAGGGGGTGCATGTCGATCCAGCCAAGGTCCAAGTCATTCGGGATTGGCCCTCTCCAACCACTCTAACAGAGCTACGCAGCTTTCTAGGTCTTGCCAACTTCTACCGCAGGTTTGTGTTGGGGTTTTCTCATATTTCTTGGCCCTTGAGTCAAGTCACCAAGGGCGGGGCGAAAGCAAAATTCTTTTGGTCTGAATCTCAACAGAAGGCATTCAGGGAGTTGAAGGATCGCCTCTGCACAGCACCAGTGCTCGCGTTACCAGATTTACAACAACCATTTGAGGTCGAGACAGATTCCTCTGACTATGCTATTGGGGCAGTCCTTACTCAACATGGACATCCAGTGGCATATCACAGTGAAACACTTTCAGACACAATCTGGAAGTACCCCACTTATGATAAAGAGATGTATTCCATTGTACAGGCCTGCCGACAATGGAAGCATTACATTTTGGGGAAGGAAACGGTCATCCACACAGACCACCGACCTCTGCAGTTCATACAGACCCAAGGGAAATTGCAAAATGATCGCCATCAGAAGTGGTCTACATACCTGCAACAGTTTCACTTGAATATCAAGTACAAAAAGGGCAGCACCAATAATGTTGCAGATTGCCTCAGTCGACCACCGATCATGGCGCTAACCACCGTGCTCAACTCCTGCGGGCACGAGACTTCTGATTGGCCACTTCTCTACAAAAGCGACCTAGAATTCGGCCACACATACCAGACACTCTTGGAGGGTCGGCAGGTTGCAGATTTCACCTCCAGGATGCCCTATTATGCCACCTCGGTCACCTTTGTGTTCCTTCAAGCGAGCGTGCCAAGATGATTTGGGAAGCACACTACAGTCGGGCTGCTAGGCATTTCGGGGTCGAGAAAACAGTGGCAGTACTACAAAATTATTTCTATTGGCCGAATCTTCGACAGGATGTTGGGAAGTACATCCGATCATGTACTGCCTGTGCCATTGCCAAACCGACCATTAAGAAGCAAGGCCTCTACACCCCGTTGCCTACCCCTAGTCGACCTTGGGAATCCATCTCCATGGATTACATGTCAGGCCTTCCTTCCACTAAGAATGGAAATGACTGTGTTTTTGTGGTCGTCGACAAGTTCTCAAAGATGGCCATTATGATGGCCTGCAAGAAGAATATCACAGCAGAAGCCACTGCTAAACTCTTCTTTGAACGAGTGTGGGTGCACTTTGGGATCCCACAGTCTATCATCTCAGATCGGGACAGTCGGTTTCTCAGCATATTTTGGTCCAGTCTCTGGTCAATGATGGACACCAAACTCACAAAGTCCACAGCCTTCCATCCTCAAACTGATGGCCAGACAGAGGTTGTCAATAGGATGATTGTGCACATTCTGCGCATGTATAACTCAAAGCATCCACGCACATGGGACGAGAGCCTCCCCTATGTTCAGCATAGCTACAACCGAGCTCTTCACAGCTCCACTGGCCATAGCCCTTTTCAGGTGGGTTTGGGATTCCAGCCACTATGCCCCATTGATGTGGCCATGCCACTTGCAGCTACTCACATGAATTCAGCTCATGTCCAGTCCGAAACAGATAAGGCCACCAGCTTCATTGAGTGCATCCAACATATTCGCCAGCAGGTCCATGAAATTCTTGAGAAATCAAATGCCAAGTACAAGCAGCGACATGATCAACATCGGGTGCCACACAAGTTTCAGGTGGGTGACAAAGTCTGGTTGCATTTGCAAAAGGAACGCCTTACTGGAGCCTATCGGAAATTGAGACCACTCCGATATGGTCCTTACACCATTACTAAGGCTATGGGAGACAATGCATTTGAGCTCAGCATTCCCCCATTCCTTGGCCTGCACCCAGTGTTCAATGTGGACCGCCTTCGGCCATACTTTCCACCATTACTAGACACATCCGACATTGCAGAACAGCTCAAACCCACAGAATTAAATCCAGATTGCATGGAACAAGCTGCAACTGATCGGATCATGGACACACAGATCAAGAACACTCGCCAACAAAATATCCAACTGTATCGAGTTGTCAAAGCAGGGCAACTCCTTCAGCAGGGCAAGTGGCTCACCAGGGAACAAGTTCAGCAGAAGTTTCCTCATCTCATGGAGGATCTCAACGCAATGGGGACCATTGCTTCCTAAGGGGGGAGGAATGATCCAGGTGGATATTGGTGGCCACCTGCCAAGTCCACCTGGACCCCCACCATTGTCTTTCTCAGCATTTTCAGTTTCCTTAATTGTAGCACAACTTACTATTTTTAGCAGTTTTTCGGGTCCTGAACTTCCGGAGCCGTTTTGAGGCCCTAAACGACGTTTTTTGGGAAATCTACCGCCAGCGATTTTTCTGATAAAATTTGTCTTTTCCGTCGTAGTCCTCGGAGAGATCTTTCCAACGGGCTATCATGCACGTCAAACGGAGATAGTATGACCAATTCGCGACCCCGGGAAGTTGATGTACCAACTTACCCAAAAACGGGGCCCACAATTTGGCGTTTCATCTTCTAGGGTTAGGTTTTGGAATGTGAAGGGTTTTCTATTGTTTCTCAACAATAAATAGGCCTCCGAGCCTCATTGTAAGACAGTTCAGAGGCATGTAGCCATCACATCTCTTCTCAGAGATAAGCTACCATCGCCCTAGCTAGTTTATTTCCATTTCTGTTGTAAGCATATTTGAGTATTTTCCATTAATGAAATGAAGTATTATTTCCGCTGCATCTTTGTGTATATGGTTATCTCTGTAATTTGTTGCGTTCCTGTTTAAATCCGGATCACTAGGTGGACACACCATGGTCTCAGGTAAGTGTGCACGTGGGAGGTGCCAAACCAAATCTCTTCTAAGAATTCGTCCAATAGAGCCTTGGGTATCCTCTCTATTGACCTTATCGTGGCCAGTATCTGCTCATACCAGTCTTTGAAAGCTATTTTGTTGATCTCTTTTGTGTTAGGATCCCCTGCTACCCTCCATGAATCATACTCGAGTGCAATTGTTTTGCCTTCGACGATGCATACCATTTCCCTCTCCTTCAGTGGCCTCCATTTCCACATTGCTAGCAACATCAAAATATATTTGAACATGAATCCAACACCCCTTCTGTACATGCCTTCACATGCTTCAAATAGCTCGTTGAGAATGAACGCTGACCAGTTTAGCACCTCTCCTCGGCAATAATTTTACACAACTAAGATTACATCCAAGGTGCATTCGTTCTTTGTGAAGTGCTGCATTGTTTTACCTACAATGAGGTAACAGGAAAACCTAATATCATCCTTTTTAACCATATATAGCTTCTCTCCTCTCCCACCCTGCTCAGTTCCATATCTGGCATAAACATTGTCTTCAATCTGCTTCTTACCCCACTAAACCCCTGTTTGGAATGTTGTGCTAACTGCATTTCCATCCTTGGCTAGTCCTGTGAGCCGACTGATATCTTCCACATGGATGGGGTACTCCTTATCCAAACACAGTGACCCTCCATTTATTCTACAACTTGGTACACTGCATCGCATCAAATTGAGTGCCAAACACAGGTAGATTCCTCAAATGGAGTAATATTGATCTTTGTATTCCCTTAAAGTCTTCCTTGACCTTGGAGGACCTGGTGCCATCCTCCTTTTGGAATTCCTTTGTGTGAACTTTTCTTTTCATGGCCGGGAACCGGAAACAGTTTGTGAAGTCATTGTCTATCAAATTCTCCTTGTCATACTTTCCATATAGATTATCGACCGTTTCAATTCGTGCATCCAAGGTATCCTCTGGGACTGATACTAGTCCTTTCTCCATATCCTTTCTCTTGTGATAAACTATCTACACTCGAGGTTCCCTGCTTCTTTGTCTCTACACCTATTCTTTAGAGCAAACCTGTAACTGTTCTGTTGTCTACAATTGGAATTCTGGAATTCCCTTCATTATCCTACGAATTAAGTAGCCGGCCCTGACATGACGTTCCTTGACTGACAAGGCCTTAATAACTAATTACTCCAGCAATTTTCCCATGTGTTCTAGCTATACCTTGCTGTTGCTGGCTGACTTGGACATGACAACCATGACATGGACTAGAAAGTACAGAGTGGGCCGCATGGCATATTTATTTTTCTGTGATGGGCTTACTTATTAACTAACTTTATGCTTAATGGGAAAATATTTTGCGGCTCCTACTTTGACAGTTGCATATTTCGTTACTTAATTTGGAAATGACTACTGGTACGAGTGACAAGATGGGTACTTGTGTGGTCATAAATGTTGGAAAAAGTGCATGCCTACGTGTACTCTACTGATTAGGATTATGTGTGTGGCCACTGACTCTACTATTTGGGACTACATGTGTATCCACTGATGCTACCCCCCCCCACTAATTACTGACTAAGACTACATGTGTGTCCACTAACCCTACCCCCCCCCCGACCACAAACGGGTTGCGGTATGTGAAGACTTTGCCGCAACCTTATTATTCCGCCTCCTTTTTTTTTATGGGTTGTAGAAGGGCTTTAGGCATGCGCCATTCACCCATCCATTTAGTAGCACTCCATCCAATTGTGCAAGCCTTACCAAGCCTGAATCTCTGATTTCCATGACTATAAACAGACCCAACTAGTGCATTTGTAGTTTCCTTGGGAACTTCTGGAACTTGTTGTAGTAAAGGAGTACTTGTTCCCTGACTTCAAACAACTTCCTCTTCATATGCCTATCATTCCAAGCTTTTTACCTTTGTTGCTCCACTGATTGATGGAACTTTGCTAAAAACCGGGTTTCGTCAAGTTCCATCAGCTGGCTTAGTCTGTCTTGTAAGGCAATGTTGTCCGTCATTCCCGTTGCCTCTGAAATGAACATGCTAGGTAGCATAAATTTTGCTGGTACCACTGCTTCCCTTCCATATAGAAGTTGAAATAGACGTTTCTTATGGAGTCTTTTTACTGTCGTCCTATAATCCCATAGAGTTGTGGGTATTCTTTCATCTTAGTCGTCCCTATTGGCATATATGATTTTCGTTAGCCCTTTCTCTAGTATCTTGTTAAATGCTTCTACTGCACCATTGGCTTGTGGGTGGTATAGGCTACTCTTGTTATGTCGAACCATGAAGGACTTCAGTAGAGACTCAATGGTCTCATTCAGGAAATGCATCCCTTAGTCACTTGTGAGGCTCCTCGGGCATTCAAACCATGAAATGATGTTCTTAAATATGAATCTTGCTATTATTTTGTTGGCTTGTATGGGCCTAACCTAGGTTCAGAGCTGATTTAGCCAAGCAAATCCCGGTACTACTGGACCTTTCGGCAACAGTCTGTTGAGCACAGACTGAGGTCTCACCTGAAGTAGTATGGGAGGGTGCTAGAACCAGGTTTCTGCACCCTGGGGATGTCTGATGAGTTTTTGGAGGTCTCTGGCTTGACCTTGCGCACATGCACACTTGTTGTTCCTTTGCAACCTGTGATGTTGCTTCCGCATAGCCCTACGCGAGGTGCAACCCATATAATACTCAAGTTTCTTGCTGTTCAATATGTTATTACCTGATTACTTAACTTATGTGTGTAAGACTAATGATTATTACATCATATTCATCAATAATATCAGTGCATGCAATAAATAAAATAGTATAAACGTAAAGAAGGCAACGCACAAGCAGATACACAGAACTAGGAATCAACTTCTCTTTATTATTCTTCAATCAAGATTATAGACTTGACACCTCCCTATGCACTCAGTTGCAAGGGTACACACACTCAACCGCGGACTCTACTAGGCCTCTGTGCACTCAGCTGAAGAGCCTCTTCTTACCACTACGACCCAATACACTTAGACTCTTCCTCAATGCTCAAACCATTCATATTCTTCTCTCTTCCTCATTCGTTGTCTTTACAACTTAGAGCCTCGCTCTATTTATACAATCCCATGGTCTGCGGACCATGGGTAGGCCGACATGACTTTAGATTACATTGCAATACTTTAGGGTGGACAACGCTATGACTCATCCTATACTTTGCGCTTCGTGCCGGCAATTCGCGGAGTCTTACAAAACCTTTGACCAAAACTTGGGCTTTGAGCCCCAAAACATGTTGTGGGAGGATTCCATGCCCAATAGTCCCCCAACATAATCATCGTGACTCATCCTGAGTCACTCTGCTAGTACGGTGACCTTGGCGCGGAGCCCCTCCAACTAGTCCTGTACTGCTCGGAGGTCCGCGACGCACTATTCTGCGGTTTGCTGGACCTGCTGCATGCGCTCTTCCGATGCTTTGAGAAGGGCCTCTTTTTTTCTGGCGGCATCTACCTGCTCTTTTAGTGCCCTTTCTTGCTGCATCTTTGCCAGTCGTTGGGTGAGGATGGCTATCTGCATAATTCCCCTTACAATATCATACTGCTCCTGAAGCTCACGTGCCTTTGTTTCCAGGCGTTGTATGTTGGGGTCCTACTGCAAGGATGTGAGGAGGTCAAAGGCTTGGTCCAACATACCGGTACAGTCTTGCACTGCCTGTCCAATTTCTTCCAGCTCTGTTTGAATAGCGCTAACACGCTGATCTCTAACTTTCAGAGGAGTGGAAGGCTGCGCCTTCAGCCGTAGCTCAACAATCTAGAGGTTTAGCTCTAGCTGCACTCGCATTGTTTCCTCTTGCGCGCTTAAGACTCCACTTGCTAGATAGTAGATCTGCATCTCTATTGGTAGGTCTGCGGCAATGGACAACTCTGGGACTCGCCAGCATGCTTCATCAACTATCTACGTGATCTCCTGGTTCTGTGACACCATTTCTTCATGCTACAGGCTGAGCTGTTCGATGTTAATATTTTTCTCACTCATCACCTGAAGCACACGGCCCTCCCTAACATGGAGCTCTGCTATTATTCCATCCTGTAGTTGGTACAATGTGTCTCGTAGAAGGGCAGCCAAATTAAGGCCAAGTCCCTTGATCCTACTCACCACGGCTCTGTTGTCCTTGTTCTCTGCTATTAGCACTCCTTTCAGTAGCACTATGGTGTTGGCCATCTTTCCTCGTAATAACTACTTTGCTACTGATGTGCTCACTGTGCCATAGGTGGCTACAGTTCCTTCTTGCGGGGGCCGCACCTATAGTTCTTGCAGCTACACTGTTAGGGCCCCCAACACAATCTGCTTCTCTAACATGGCTTGCTGGAGTGCTTCCTTGGTGACCTCGTGAACTGTGTCACCGATGTCGTAGAGGTCGCCTTCTATTAACGTGATTGGGTCAATGGCCAATTTGGATGCCTTGACCTTCTTTCGTGGACTGGATTTATTTATGACACGTGGCATTTTCAGTTAGGTGGAAGTTGTGCCCGGGTTCACGCCTTCTTCCATGTCTTCTGCTTCCTGTCCTATAGACAAGTCCTAGCCCTTGTAGTCCTGTGTTGTGGTGGCCCTTGTTGCCTGCGCTGCTGTTGCTTCTTCGATAGCCTTTGCCTGCTTTGCGGCTACCCTTGCTGCCTCACAGACAACTGTTACCTCTGCGGCTGCTTTTTCAGTGCACCTTTTCTTAGCCAACTTTGTGACATGCAACTTGGTTGCAACCTTTTGTTTCTATGCTGCTATTCTATCCAGCTTCGCTAGATCCAGGGTGCGCCACTCGGGGGGCCATGACTCTGACACTGAAAATATTGCATTGTCAATGGCGATGAAGGGGAGCTTGGTCCATTGCTACGTCGTGTCCTTACATGCTTTGATGTAAAAATTATGCATGTCTGCCTTGAAGTCTGAAAAGCTCCGTAGACTATTGTGCATTGTGCGGGACATGCGCGGTCAACTATTGATCCACATCTGGATGCTCGCCTCCATGAGCACCCAAAAGATCTTTGTCTTGTGAATTCACTTTGTGTCCTTGGTGGCCCAGAGCGACACGTACTTTACAGCCTCTGGTAGGTCCTGTTCAATGCCGGGGAACTGATTGTCCTCAGGTAGTTCCCCTTTTACCAGTAGAATAGACAAGAGCAACCAAGCATAGTGGAAGGTCTTGCCCTGCTCTTGGGCTTCCTTGCAATTGGTCAAGAACTTCTTGCAGAGGAACTCGACCCAGTTGAATTGGACCCCCCCCCTACATATTGTTCGGCCAGTGCAACTACCAGTGCCGGTACCTCATTGCTGCAACATTTTCTCATTACCTTGTTGGCCAGCAGTTGGGTGGCTACGTGCACCCTTTATCTTTGATGCTGCTGATTACGTAACCCCGCTTTTTCTTCTCAAGCTTGTATTTTTTCTTCATGGCCTCTGTGAGCACCAAATCTCCTCTTTTTCCTGCTATCACCGCGGGGTACCTTCCCTTACAGGGGAGTCAGGAAATTCTATGGATGAGATCCGCCCTGATGGGAATAGGCTCCTCCGGCCATAGGTACCCATTTTGCACTAGGCAAAGTAGCTTCCTGATGATGAAAACAGTGATAGGCACACAGTGAAAGTGTGGAATCCATAGCAGATGAAGTAATCCAGCCTTCTCCACACCGCAGAGCAATTTCCATAGCTCTAGTGTTGTGACTGGCCCCTCCATTCTCTGCTTCATGAGGCTCTCTGTCTCTAAGTGTGGGAACTTATTGCTATCCGCGAGGTCCCAATCTTCAAACTTCATTGTGGGTACGTGACCCAGGTGCGAGCCCTCAAACACAATTCCATCGGGGAGGAGCGGGGTCTGGAGTGCGCTCGTAGTGGCATCCAAGTCCTTTGGTATCTTCGTTTTCCCTTTTCATGGAGGGACGTACTCGGGCAATTTCACTACAGAGTGCACCGGCTAGATGTACTCTTCCATGTCTTCTTCTTCCTCTATCTCATCAATGAGAGCCTTTAGGTCCTCCTCCTTGTCGTCTGTCTCAATGGTGACAACCTTGCCCTTTTCATCCATTGAGAGTTTACCGAACCCCAAATTCCTCGGGGACATGCGAACTGGTCCTGCTGCCTGCTTATGTTTCTTGGGCCTCAGCGTCCGAGGATATTTTAGGATTTTCGGCGTGCCCCCAGTGTCTCTAGGAACATCATGTACCGTGGGGTTCTATGCGGCCTCATCGGTGGTTCCTTCTGCCAAACCCAAACCTCTCCTAGTAGTCGTCATCCTGTTTGAGCTGTTTGTGGGTATTCACAAAATTTAGGGCTCAAATCTTGCTCAGCGCTCAACACTCTATGATCTAATCAACTACTCAAATAGAAAATAATCAAGTGTTGTCTCGTGGTTAGCCCCTGGATTTTTATAGCACTTTTTGGATTCAAATTTGACCATTCCCCCCAATTCTAGGCCATCAATGCATTCTTGGTGCCAGATTGCCCCAAATCTTGCCCTTAATTCTTGTCTTAAATGCCCACCGCCAGCTCCCTTTTGCCTTAAATGGGACATCTTGTCATGAATAGTGACACCAATGGTCACTTCCCATCCTACCCGTGTGGCAACACAGCCTCCCATGCGCGGTCGCGACCATTGTGACATGTTGATTCTTCGCGCACCTCCCTCATCGCGCACCTCCCAAACAGACTCTTTTATAGTCCCGTGCTCTCTTTCAACTGCCTGGAGCACTGAGACTGTGTTCCCTACGGCTAGTCAGGTGGTCGCACCACCAATGCGAGACTTCAACTTGCCTTCCAGTATAGTACGCGGAAACTCCTCAATTGCCTTTACGACAGCCGGCGTCGCGTGTTCTACTGTATGTAGTGCGCTCCCATGGTTACTATGTTTAGTGAGGTGCGGTCATAGACATGGTAGAAAATTCATAAATTCTTGGTGACAATCTTCTAATGTAGTGGTATGATCATCTGTATCGTGCTTTGTCATCCTTGGTTTATCGACGAGACATGCTTCCATCATTTCGTTTTCCAGCCTCTTGATCTCAGCGTCCATCCAAATGCTTTTCTTACTCAATCATACCCAGTCCTTTTCAAGTTCGTAAAGTCTAAGGTTCCCTCACCAGATGGCTTCCTGAATCCTTATTTGTTTGACCTCATGTAGATGTGTGATTGCTTCCTCCTGGTCATTGCGCACTGTCACAACTGTGGGAGCCATTACATGCAGATTCCTTTTTGTACTCTCCTTGGAAATTATGGTCTCTACTTTGTTCCACACCTTTTGAATCGTCTCCACTTTTAGGGTTTTGCACATGGTCCTACAGGCCCATCGAACCATTGGCACGCGCAAGTCCCAATCAGTTCGTCTCACCTGGTGAACCTTGTTCAGTACTCCGCACACCCTTTTGAATGCTTCATCATGGAGAATTGGTAGCGCACGTCACCTTTCGTGCGGCTGTGGTTTGTTCCGATTCTCTATTCTGGGGGTGGTGTGCACTTGTGTGGGCTTTAAAGCATATGTATGTACCCACCGAGAAAGGTGGGAACACAAGTTGTTCCGCCCCTGTTGATTTGCTTTCGTTTGGAGTTGGGGTTTTCCAAAACGTAGGTGCGTCATACTTCTACATCCACACCAGTCCTCAAAATTTCCTTGATGCGTACCCCACCATCGTGTAGGCATTACATGCAGCGCCCATTTCAGAGCATCGGATCACTACTGTTCTGGTACTGCGCTTTCAAATTTGCTTAGAAATTCATCCACAGCTGTTAACCCATCATATGTCAACAATTCCCTTGCCTTTATTGTCATGCAATGCAATGATCTAACCATCATGTTGCAATTAAGAATTGTTGCTTTGTGCAACCGATTCTGCCATTGTTCTACTTCTTCATCTGAATCTGAAGTGCAGGAGCTTTCGTGCTCCCATGAAATTCTTCCATCTGCAGTCAGATTCACCCAATCCTATTCTCATGCAATTATCTTGTAAATACAATCGATATTATCATCACTATCATCATCGTGCACCGGTTCAATGTATCACGCTCCTTCGGCTGGATCTAGTGGTACTACTATGCGTAGTGACTTTTTCTCAAAGGTCATTTTGCGCTTCTTCATATTTATGACTCCGTTCATATCGGTGGCCCAATCTATTCCTAGTAGCACGGGATAGGGATTACTGTCATTGACAATCTCTATCACCTCAAAATCCGCCTACGCGCTCAAACCTTCAATATCTACCGTTACCCCTTGCAATTCCCATGGGAAAAATATTCTGTTGGTTCGCCATTCATAACTGAATAGGAGACCATTATAGCATGGGTCTGCCCATGCGTTCCCATATTTTCTTTGGTATTACATTCGTGTCCAAACCCAGATTTAGGATTACCTGATCCATTTCATACTCGCTAATTTGTGCAGTCAACTTCATTTCCCTTCCTATGTGCAATGCATGCTTTCCATGTTTCTGGACCATGTACAGTTCTCCTGACCCCACACACCTAGTAATAAGTTCCTATAGTCCTTTGACTACCTTGCTATCACACAGTAGCTTCATGCATGTCTCTAGAAAGGTAGTGAGCATTGAAGGATCCATCCCTGGTTCTTGTTGATCCTTACTACTTGAAGTGGAGGCCTCCATGAATCTCTTCTTAACTTCCATGAATGTCTCCTTCGAGTGTTCTAAATCAAATTTGGGTTCCTTTGCAGGAGCCTTGCAAACCCATGCACTTTCTTCTGGCTGCTTCCCTTTATCTTCGCCCATGGTCATACCGCTCCTAAGCATCATGTTTATATTTGGGTCTTCTTCATGCGGCTCAAAACTCATCATTTGTAAACTCTGAGTTGGAGGGGGCTAGAGTACCCCCTTTTCACGCATCCTCTCTATCAGTGAAGTGAAATCTTCTGCCTAGTGATCAAAATGAGTACTGCGCCAACATGATGTCCTTGTCGGGTTTGTACAATCACGGGCATAGTGTCCTGGCCCTCCGAAATTGTAACAAATTAGCTGTCTGCGACCCCTTCCTAGTCCCATTCCACCTCAACCTCGACCACGCCCCTGAAATCCAGCGTGCGCCATCCATGATTTGGGTCAAGGGCTCACGTTTCGGTCTGCACCCTATAGGCAAGAGTCTGATCCATCATTAGTTTGTAGCTTCGGTAGGTGCGTTCATCATGATCTACCGACCTATAGAAATTACAAAACAACTGCTGGGACGTCTGTGTATACTTCTGCAATAGATGACAATTATCCATAGTGTGTTTTCCTCCTATCTGATAGATTGCACACCATAATGCAGAGGTCGCGCTCGACCCTGCCTGTGCCTCTGGTCTTAATGGTATCGGCCCTCCCCTTGCCAAGTAGTTCGTGAACACTAGACAGTGGTCCTTTTCATGCCCTTGGCCTTTGCATTTTATGCACCATACCTCCTCGCGCGTCTCCGGTCGAGGTGTCCTGTCTTGTTTCAAATTTTGCATTTCCAAAAACAGATTCTACAATTGCACATGGATTTGTTGGACTCCCAACCCAGGGTCTTGCATAGGGGTCTCATGTAATCTCATTTCCATCTCCAACGCTTCGGCCTAGGTGGAAAGTTTTTGTTGTGACAGCGCCGTGCTTAAGTGTGGTGTAAGTGATGCCACAAACCATGCGTGATGTTGTCCATATATCAATGGAATACTAGCTTCATGAATCGTACTCTTTAGCCTTTGGTCCAAATCCCAGGGGTTCTTGCCTGAGAGCATCATGATCTCCTTAAACCCGATGATTGATTGCATTTCTGATTTTGGCCTGCTAAATTCCTTGTTGATTGCAGCCTGGATCTCTACGATTCCTGCTGTTAGGAAATTATATATTACGAAGCAATGTAACACATAAAATATTGCAGAAATATAAACACAGAAGATGCACAAAACAAGAGAGACACAGATATATGTGGTTCACCCAGTTTGGGCTACGTCCACCCTGAACAGCCAGTCCTTCCTTTCTATTATCCAGCAAAATGAAGAGACACAACCTACAACAAATCCGCTGTAATATCCTTTGTTTTCTCTCACAGTCTCACCTCTCTGTTTCTCGCTCACAGAATACACATCTATTTTTCACCGCCTCAAATACAATACCCTCATACAAATAGAGGGTTGCCTTCTAGGGCAAAAAACCCTAAACTAAACATAAGTTCTACTGTCAGATCATCCGCCTAATGAACGGCCCAGATTGACTAGAAATTACTATACTTTTACAAGGCAATTTTACATTTATTTTTGGCTTCGGGGGCGCTGCTCTCGAGCCCCCAGACCCCTCAGCCGGGGGGGATGGGCCCCCCCAGAACCCCGCGGGGGGGACAAGTCCCCCCCACACCCCCCCGCGTGGAGGGGTGTACAAAACTTCCTGGGGTATACATCCAGCTGAAGCAAAGACCTCTGAACAATCATGTTCCACACACAACACCTGCATTTCGGTGGTCATTAGAGTGCTTGATATACCATGATAATGTGTGATCCTGCAATGCACTCACCAGCGTAGCCTTTTTAATATTGTCATCCACAATTCCTTGTGCTTCCCATACTACTCTTACCACGAACCAGAATTGTTCCAGATCCTCATTCCCCACTCCTCTGAATACCGGTAGTTTGATCGCACTTGCCATACTGAACTGTGGTGGTGGCAGAGGTGGGGTGGGTGGAGATGGAGGTGAGGAGGGTGAGATGGGTGGTAGTGTGGGTGGAGATGGTAAATGTGGATTTCGCTCCTTATTAATCCGACCGTGCTTCTCAGAAAAACTTTCGCGAGCTCTTCCTCGTTCTCCTGTGAGGTTGAAATTAAGGGACTGGTTTCTAAGCCTTTGCTACCTCCACTTCTGTATATCTTCCCACATCATGTAGCTTCAAACATTAATTTATTCACATAACCCGCATTTCACACAATAGCATCTTAATCCAAGTGTTCAAAGATTTAATATACTTACCTCACAGCCCCTTGAGGAAATGTCACTCCGCCTCACTGTATCTGACAGTTGTGTTTACCATAACCTTAGTGATAAATCCTCCTATTATTCGGTCGAGCAAATGGTCCACAGCTTGTGTGATATTATCTCTTGACATCTGTGCACTAATTCCAGAGTCCACATTATTGGTTTGTCAAGCCTAGACCTTCCCTGGTTGTCTACTAACTTCGCAATCCACTATACAACTTACAAGGAAAGGATGCAAAGAAAATTTCATGGATTTCTATATAAAGTAACGCTCCAACCACTGTTCCTTAGATACTCGTAGATTTCTATTTTCTTGTGTCGCGAAATTATGAATCTTCTTGTCCAACCACTCTTCAATTTCTTTCTTTGTTGGATTCCAATGGCACGACATCAAACATCCCTTATGTAGATCCTGGTCCCAGCAATAGAACCATCTTTTGGCTTGTATGGGCTTGAACCGGGTTCAGAGGTGATTTAACCAAGCAAATCCCGGTACTACTGGCCCTTACGGCAATAGTCCATGGAGCGTAGAATGAGGTCTCACCTGAAGTAGTGTGGGAGGGTGCTAGAACCATGTTTCCACACCCTGGGGATGTCTGATGAGTTTTTAGAGGTCCGTGGTTTGACCTTGCACGCACACGCACTTGCTATTCCTTCGCAACCTGCGATGCTGCTTCTGCGCAGCCCTACCCGGGGCACAACTCGTATAATACTCAACTTTCCTGCTATTCAATCTGTTATTACCCAATTACTTAACTTATGTGTATAAGACTAATGATTATTACAACATGTTCAACAATCATATCAGTGCATGCAATAAATAAAATAGTATAAATGTAAAGAAGGCAATGCACAAGCAAATACACAGAAATAGGAATCAATTCTCTTTATTATTCTTCAATCAAGATTACTGACTCAACATCGCCTTACGCACTCAGCTGTAGGGGTCCGTGCACTCAGCTACGGGTTCTATTAGGCCTTTGCACACTTAGCTATAGAGCCTCTTCCTACCACTACGACCCAATACACTTAGACTCTTCCTCTGTTCTTGAACCATTTGTATTCTTCTATATTCCTTATTTGCTATGTTTACAACTTAGAGCCTCGCTCTATTTATGCAATACCATGGTCCGCAGACCATGGGTAGGCCAACATGACTTTACATTACATTACAATACTTTAGGATGGACAGACCTATGACTCATCCTATACTTTGCACTCTACGCCCGCAATTCGTAGAGTCTTACAAAACCTTTTGACCAAAACTTGGGCTTTGAGCCCCAAAACATGCTATGGGGGGATTCCATGCCCAACATGTTTCTGTTTTATAGTCCATTATGGGTGCTGCTTCTGCCCACCTTTTTAGTTATTCTATTGTTGTTATGATGTATCTTTCTCGTGAATGCCTCGCCGGTAGACAAACAGGTCCAATGAAGTCTACTGCCCATTTATCAAATATTTTCACTATGTGGACCAGATGTATAGGTAGCTCATCGTGTCGCAAAGGCCTCCTGACCCTTTGATAGACATCGCATGTCCTGGAAAATTCTTTAGAATCTCTATGGATAGTTGGCCACCATAGTCCTGCGTGGAGTATCTTTCTTGCGGTGACCTTACCTCGCACATGGCCTCCTGCGACCCATGCATGGCACTCCCATAAGACATCATTCCTTTCATGCTAAAGGAAACATCACCTCAGTATTTGATCTAAGCCCATCTTGTAGAGGTGTCTTGTGATCAATTAGTAATCTGCTTCCCTAACTACCAAATGTTGTCTTTGTGCTACCGTGTATCTTGCTGAGTAGTGACCGGTTGTTAAAAATGAGGTGATCTAGGATTGCCTCTATTCTGAAAAATTCGACATCGGAAAATTGATCATTGACTGATACTTCAATCTCCTTTGTGTCCAGCCACGACAGGTGGTCTGGTCCCACATTTAGTCTGTCAGGATTTACAACTACCTCAAACGTAAATTCCTGGAACAGTAATAGCCATCAGCATATTCTCCCTTCTAGTACTGACTTGTTTACTAAATATTTGGGTGCAGAATTGTCTGTAAAGAATTTGAATGGCACACCCAGTGAATAGTGCCTGAACTTTTGGAGAGAGTAAACCATTGCTAGGGCTTCTCTTTTGGTTGTTGTATAGTTTCTTTCCACAGTAGACAATTTTCTGCTAGCATAGTACACTGGATGGTCCATGTTTTTCTCCCCTGGTTGTGCTAAGACCGCTCCCAGTGCTATCATTAATGCATCGATGTGCACATGGAACATTTTGTTCCAATCAGGATACACCAATATAGGGGTGCTTACCAGACTTTCCTTTAAGTTATTCAGGGTTTTCTGACAATCCGCAGTCCAAATGAACTCTTCTGCTTTCTTCAGTAATTTTTCCATTGGAGGTGTGATGGATGCATAGTTCTTGATGAATTGCCTGTAGTACCCCGTATGACCCAGAGTTTCTCTTAGTTGTTTTATGTTGTGCGGTGGTTCCATGTGGATAATTGCCACAACCTTTGCAAGGTCTACACATACTCCATCCTTGCAGATGATATGGCCTAGTAGATTTCCAAAGGGTACTGCGAAGATACATTTCTTGATATTTAAAGAAATCTACAATTGTCTTCACCTTTCGAACATTATTCTTAATAAGCTAGTGTGTTTTTTCAACAGACTGTATATTGTCCAGTTATCCATGTAAACTTCTAGAAACTTATGAATATAATCTTGGAATGCAGCTATCACGATCCTTGAGAAGACTGCTAGTGCATTCTTTAGTCTAAATGGCATAACATTGTATGCATATGACCCCCACTTCATAGTGAATGTTGTTTTCCTTTTATCTTCTTCAGTAATTCGGACTTTGTGGTAACCTGAAAACCCATCTGTGAATGAATATGCTTCGTTCCCCACAACATTGTCTAGGACCTCATCACTGAAGGGCATGGGGAATGGGTCATGCATGCATGCGTTGTTTAGGCTTTTGTAGTCGACACATACTCTGATTTTAGTTGTATCCTTATTGTTTTGAATAACTATCAGGCTTATCCACTTAGCTTCATCCACCGAAAAAATTATTCCTGCTTCCAACATTTTGTCAATTTCCTTCTTAACTTTCTCCTTCACCCTTGAGTTCAATCTGTACGGCCTGTGCTTTACCGGTCTGACATTTGGTCTCAAAACGATTTTCATTTCCCTAATGTTTTCTTTTATTCCCTTCAGTTCTGCCACTGAAGCTGGGAATAGGTCCTCATATTCTTGTAATAGGTTGAAATTTCTTTGGTGGCTTGCTTGTCCCAGTAGTCTCCCACCAATGCTATCTTGGGCTTATCCTCTGACCCAACATTTTTCTTTCTCAACTTCATTGGTAGAAGGTGGACACCTTCCATTAAGGGGCTCTCCTAGATGTCCCTCTCCCCTTCTGTTTCCCCAAAGGTTAGGTGCCTTAGTCCCTCCAACCCATCGTCCTCTGATTCTACATATACCCTGTTGCAGGTTATCCTGGTGACTCTATTTCATATAGACACTACAAAAAATTTACGTCGGGCCCTCCATAAACCCATGACTCTGGTGTGAACAGAACCCCTTTTATTACCTAGAGTGCCTCTATCATTTGCGCCTTGTTGCCTCTGAATGATAAGTTGCTAACAAACTATGCCTCCACGGTATCCCAATCTGTTGTCTACCAACTGAGCTCCTCTTGAACATACCAAGCTTGGGGGACAATTCCGAGGGTATGTATAAATGCCTGTACCCATCGATCCTTCGACATTCCCTTGCTCTTCCAATTAGTTATTCAATCCTTGATGTGATTCTCGGGACTTGAATCCCTCCTATATCTTACCTTATCCTGTGGCTGATATTCCTCTTGGGCAAATCCTTCCTTCATGGCTTGTTTGACACTCATCTAGTCTCTTTGTGCATTGTAGTGCGTTTTCCACCATCTTGCCGGAGTTGCCATGAGGCCGATATCGAGAAAGGAGATCCTTTGATCCTCTATCATCTCTCAGTCTAATCTGTCTAAGAAGGTGTCCACCGGTTCAAGGCCATGGTACTTCAGATAGTCAGCTATCTCCATTTCTCCCCAGTTTACTCGGCTTATCATTTCACATCATCTAGTGGTTAGTTCATATGCCCCCTACTACCATGCATCCCATGCAGCTTCTAAACCAATTTCTGAGCTTTGGATACTTCCCCAGTTGACTAATCCTCCAGCTGTAGGGTTTATGTAGTCCTCCCTCTTCCCTATTATGAGCATGCATAGTTGTTCTAACCCTCCTGGCTCATCCCTGTCATCTATTAGTTCTATAAACCTAGGTCCTTAGTAGGGGTCCAATGGTTGGATCACCCTTAGCCCATCTAGTTTGAAAATCATCAGTTCCTTCTTTAGGTCTATGAAAACGTAGTTCCCATATGCCCAATCAATCCCTAGGAGTGGCGGTTATGGGTACTTATTCCCAATGATTTCAATCACCTCAAATTCAATGTGCATCTTCACCCCTACCACATCAACCTCTACATTCTCCAATCTCCCAATGGGGAGTATGCAGTACTGATTTTCTATTCTGAGTTGAATTGGCGAGTATTTTAGTTGAGGCTTCCCCATTGCCTCCCAAGTTTTCCTAGGTAGGATATTTACATCCGACCCTAAGTCTAACATGGTTTCCCTTATCTGGAATCCTGCCACTTGCGCGTTGATTCAAAACTCATTGCCACTTCTTCTCTTATTCTGTTTCACTCTCCTGGAAGCCTTATTTGGAAAATCTGTGCATGGTCGTTCAAATTCCTCTTCTTCCATGGATATCATAGCCTTTAAACTTTTTCGCAACTCCTTTAGCATGCCTTCATCTTCAACAATTTTCAAGAATAGTTTAAACCACTCCCCAATCGGCTAGGTGTGATTGGGCATGTGATCCCACAGTCTTTTATTATATTTCTCCTCGGTCATCCCCTCAAACAACTTAGTTGATAGTACTACTTTTGGTGTTCAGGCTGATATACCTTTTGTGGGGACGCCAATTTAAAGATTAAGGGGGGTCCTCTTATTGTACCTCCGAGATATTAGTAGGTCAGCTACCAATGCCAGAGCATCTAAAATAATTGTTTTGGGGTTTTTTTGGCTTTAATTTTGGAAGACCAATGAATGAAGACATATGTAGAATTGAAGTAATTAATCCTTTGGGGTATATTAATATCTCAGAGAGGGCTACTATAAGACTTTACACAATGATATAGATCAAAATAGTGGTGAGTAGAAGGCAACAAAAAATATGATTATCATAGTTTCCAAACTATAAAACAGAGCAATCATAAGTAGGAAAACCTTCTAAACTACGTTCCAAAGGTTGAAGGTAGTATACTTAAGCTTACACCAGATGTTGATGATTTATTAATTAGAGGGGATTGTTGGCCCTCAGTTTTGGTATATTTTTGCTTAAGGAAACTTACTTAATCCTTATATTTTCCATCCATTTTCCATCACATCCATCTCATTTTGATGTATTTTATGCATATTTAGGTATTTAATTTTAATTTTGCAATTTCTAGAAGTTTTTATGAAAATTTAATTTCAAGTGCAGTTTTGGACAGAATCAGAAATCCCCGTAATAGCTATGTGGATGACATATTTGCAGGACACTTGGGCTCCAGTTGGATTCATGAATGGAAAGCTTGGGAACTAGGAATGAACTAATTCCACTTGGTTCAGTTAAAACAATATTTATTAGGCCTGGTCAAGGCTGGTCAAATGTGACTAGTCACCCAAAAAATCCCTACGAAATAGGTCAGTTTTATAATTTCATGGGATTGACAATATTTTTAGTGATAGACTGGATGGATTCGACTTAGATAGATGGATATGAATAGATATAATTGTTAGAGATACTTTAGATTAGTTTGTTTTATAATCTTCCATTTAAGCCAAGACTTTGAAGGCTTATGATATGTAATTTTGATATAATTTTATGCTAAGACATTTGGATATTGGAGATTAATTAGAAGAACCTGTCCTACTTCCATTTTGTTGTTCATTGATGTGGATGAGTGATTGAAGTTTCATCATTTGATAGCAACCTCAAGTGTGCAAGGCAAGGGTGGAGGGCCCCCACTCCAAGCTAAGTACACTTCATTGTTAGATTAGATTAATTTTCATGAACTGGTTACTCTAGAATTTGTTTACTTGCTTTGTTTCAGATTTTATTATGAATTAATGTGTGATGATTTATATTATTGGTGAATATTAGTTTGTTTATCACTTTAATAAGAAGGGACAACAAAGTGTTCAATTTGAATTCTCCTTTTATTGAATTAATAGATCAAAACTAGAATTCATCTTTGTTACATGCAAGCAGTTTTTATGTACTTTGAGTTTTCCAATGATAGTATAATGATGAATGAATTGTGATGAGAAATACCCAAAGATATCTTAAGTTAAGAGTCTCCTTCATTGTTTATTTATGCATCTTAAGCTATTGTTAATTCATGATTTCTTATTTCTATTCATTAAGTGATAATTGAGAGAGAAGGACACAAATGGACCTCTTAAGTTAAGAGCTACTTCATATTTCATACATTGCAAAAGTGAGTTACAAATTGTTAATATAGGCTTATATTTGTAATATTTACTTCTTTAGCTCTTCAAAATTTATCTTTTAAGCTTGGCTATACCTGATATCCATACACTGTGGACTTTGGTTGAAGGGAAAGTACCCCTAGGGTCCTTTGGGTTAAGACTCTACCAGACTGAAAATTGCTTATTCAAAGAAACACACACACAGCCATTATCTTCACTTTAAGCAAATTCTAATGTTTAGGGTACATACCTAAGGTCCTACGTTCGAGAAGGCCTTTAGGTTCCAAACCCTTCTTGGAGTTCCCTTCTTCTTCTTTGACCTGTAAAATAAGCAAATCAAAGAACACAACAGTACATGGACAAATGCTTATATGAAAACCATCTTCATGCTATAAAGTTAGTTATAAAAATCTTTAAGTAACTACTTGCATAAGAATTCAAGACAAGAATCTCATACGCATAAAGAAAGATTGTTTCGGGAACCAAGACGTGTTTCTTTATATAAAGGCAAGTAAAGTACATATAACGGAAAGATTTCACCTGAAACACCTTCAGCAGGCTCCAAGCAAAGCTTCCTCCCAGATTCGTTCCAGCCTCAAGCCTCCAACAAGAGCTCCTTCCAAGTCTTACTCAATGGTGATATAAAGGATGAATGATCACCAATACACATGGAAACAAGGGTTTCCTATGCAAAATGGGGGAAGTGCAGAAGGCACCAAGGACTTCAGACCTGGTCTATGGGGAAAATCTCAGCATAATAATCTTGCTCTTCTTTTCTCTCTCTTAGGCCTTCCCTTTGATGTCTTTTTATACCATCTCCAAAGTAGTTTTTTAGTTAGGAGTTGGTTGGGAACAGTTGGGCCACAGGCACTAACAGGTGATCAGCAGGTAAAACCCGCGATCTCCGCCCGAAAATGAGGAATTATTTATTTTTTTAAGTGTTTTAATACATACACGCGGGTTGGGTATACACAGACCCGCGTGTACACGCGTTTAACTCAGGGAAATGTCGCGTATAGGGAATAAAACACTGTTTTTTAAATTTTTGGACCAGGTCTGGAAGGAGGGGTTGCCCTAGGCCATGAGTGTAGCATCACAAACCATAAGAGTGAGATTTGGAGCTATAACAGATGCCCCCTAATGTATGAGGTTAGAAGGGGAACATGATGGCCGAAATATATTATGTAAGAACATGGAAAGGATCTCTGTCGAAAAACCGAGGAGGACTGCACCAGAATTCAGCCTGCCAAGCCACCAAAAGGAGATCAGAAAGAAACACTGTCTGAGGCGGGCATACCCATGCTCAGGAAAAGTAAAGCATGTCCGCATATCAAGTACAAGCGGATCCACTAAGTATACAAGTATAAATGACTGGAAGATACATAATGGATCATCTGATCATAATGAGTAAGTACATGTCTGAATATCGCATATAAGACTGTCAATGATGCTGAAAGATGCAACGGATCACTGATATCAAAGACTGATCCCAAAAGGTACCAACTGAACAAGATGGAGTAGGATGGTACTACACTGCAAACTAAGGTGCCAGCATATAGAATGTCGCCATGACTGACTGCAACATATAAGGTGGAGTGGTATCAACTAGCAGCAACAGGAGCAACTGTCAAGTGAACCAATGAATGCTGATACAACCTGAGGTCTTCACCGACCGCCGTGGTACATTTCTACAGCATGGGAATAAATGATCTGAAGTCGACCATGTGAGAAATCGTTTGATTACCGGTCATTGATGTATACCGTTAACAAACGCGAGACTACTCACCGATAATGATAATGAGCGTCAAGGTACACAGTACAATCTAACAAGTGTGAATAGATGAGCTGAAGTCGAACACCTCTAAGAATCTATCGATCAGGAGACAATGATGGTTTCCCACTGTCGATAGCGAAGGATCTACCACTAATGACTGCAAACCCCAAGGTACTGCCAAATGGACTCTAGATCTTTGCCCCAGAGCAATGAGTCGGAGTCGATAGGGAAAGATCCGCTAGAAGGAAGGCATTAAGGCATCCTCCATCAATCTAGCGCGAGTGTAACCCGTAGGCCAATAATGTGGAAGGAATCGGACGAAAAAGATGTAGTAACCCAACCGAAGTACGTTTCCGGCGTACACAAGGTGTGGCTAGCGCACGGCAGAAACCCTCTGAACCAACCAATAATGAAAGCTGACACAGAGGCGAGGTATCCACCAATAGGGTCAAATGGAAACCAAGGTACTGCACGAATCCCAATGTGTGATAATGTATGCTGATGTCGAACACAAGGGAAACCACTCAGTCAAAGACCCATGATACTGATCGATGTTGAGCACAAGGTGACCTATCAATAATGAAAATAGGGCCAGGGTGCGGCTCTAGGCCTGTCCTCAGAGCAAGGTGTCGTCGTCGATAAGGACAAGACCCGCCAGCAAGAAGTCAATGGGGACCTTATCAAACCGGCACGAGTAAAGGACCAATATAACTGATGTGATGATAGACATGACACTGACAACCAGGGATGGCCGACTGAAAAATGAGTCAAGAGACACCGCAGAAAGGCCGACTCAGGCTAACTTCCCTTGAACAAAAGCACGACTCAATGTGACTATGTGGCAGCATATGATGAATCTGTATAAGTTCGTCATGCAGGAGGCACGAACAAACCCTCCATATGATTGGAAGAGATAACCAATCGGGGGAGAACTGACTTGATAACAAGGTTATGGTGTACCTAAGTCAAACTAAATCCCACCCATGCGGAGGAGACTTTTTTTTGAGTGCTTTGTTCAAGGGCGACACGACTGACTCTAGCTTCCAACAATAAATGGAAATAATGTCCCTGTTCCCGCTCTTTTTTGGAATATTTAATTTTTTTGTCTTTTTCTGATAAGCCGGAAAAAGAATAAAAGAATGCTATGGTACAGTGGAAAGAACGAGTGTCGGTGAAACAGATGATCTAGTTCCTGGGAAAGGAACGTTCCTATGCTCAATGCAGGGAGGTGAAAACTGGTCAGTGACACTCAGAGGTATGTTCCTTCCACGGATCAAGGTATGTCAAGCTGCAGAAGTCAAAGGTATGCAAGGTTGATTTTGCAGACGTCAAGGTCAAAAGTTGGCTTAAACACGAGTCCAAGTGAAGCCGGCTCTAGGCCAAAAGGTGCAAATGGTCAACATGCAATGCAGAAGTACAACTCAACACACATAGGAGCCTCTAGGGTATAAGGCCAGAACGAAGCGAAGAAGCAAAGAGGAATGAGTCTTCAACGCATAAGTCATGGCGGGACTACAGAGGACTCCCGAGCCTACTCAAAACGAAGCAGCATGGGCAACAAATGTCAGTGAGGTGCTAACTACGAAGCCCATGTAAAGGTATGGCTCTACCATCGTGTCATGATTTAAAGAATCGGCGAGTGAAAATGGCTTACTAACCATAACACGATGGGGTGGACCCTACGGCAGATGGATCGGTCAGATGGAGGCTAGTATGCATAATGCAACGGAAAAAATGGTGTCCCTAACCTATATGCCAGTGAAAACACGATACCTGCCATGACGGGTCAGCGGTCATGGAATCGTCTCGAACTATCGAAAAATGTCCAAAATGTCCTGAAAACAAACCAAACTCGGCATTCCAAGCTCCCAAGTTAAAAGTGACATGAAGCCAAACAAAATAAAATTTTGAAAAAATTTTGCATTTTCAAAACTTATAAAAGGCATTTTTGACTTACCATTTTCACCGTTTGACTTGGAGAGCAAAAATTGTGGAGCAAAAGGAGCAAACTTCCCTGTGACTTTTCCAACCGTTCAAACTTGCCGAAAACTTCCAGGTAAGCACTAAACTTGTCTTGCAATTAATTGTGATAGTTTTTAGGAATTTTAGTTGATGTTTTACCGTTGGATTTTTGCAAAAAATTCTTTCGCGGCGTACACGCGGGTTGCTAAAATTCTTCAAATTGCCAAATATGAAAGCAAACACGCGTCTGCTCGAGAGACTCATTGATTATTGGGATGTCGATGAGGAAGAATTTGTGATTGATCAGATGCCACTCAGGGTAGAAGTGGAAGACATATATTTTATCACGGGCCTTTCCCGAAGGGGAGAGGTAGTACATTCCCGGGGCAGGACACGGAATAGCCTCAGTGTAGATTACTATGTACAGCTTTACTGCCCGGGTCATCGGAAGGTCGGGAGCCAGATCTCTATCCCACATGTGGAGAGTTTGTCACTCAGGATAATCTTGTTCACCATAGCTCGAGTGAACGGATCATCCTCACTACATCAAGCATCACAGGTAAACATGAGCGTAGCAGTGGACTGTCTCACTACTGTGTTTGACTGGTGTACTCCTCTCCTTGCCAACATGAAGGAACAACTCACTTCTATCAGGAGGGGACAGACCAAGAACTTTGGGTTCGGAACCATCTTGTGCACTTTCTTCTTCGAGAAGGTTCCCGCACTCCGCCCCAGGGTAGCAGTTGCCATCAGTAGTCCACGTGATCCACGCATGGGCCGGTGGGCTGACTTGATGAAACATCTGGGGGGTGGGGAAGTCCCAAGGAATGCATTCGACGATGACTTCTTTGCTTGGTGGGAGCAACAGATCATCGCCGTGGATGACTACCCCTATGCTGGGCTAGATTTCCGAGGAGATCCTGATCTAGTGTTACCACCAAATGCAGCATGGGGCGAGATTGGTAAGAATTTTTTATGATTTTATGATTTTTTTTGGATTTTTCAAATATAATGATGAATTTTGAAAAATATTTTTTGATGAGATTCAAATGACTAATATGATGATCATGTTCCAGACATTGGGCCTGTACGACCAGATGGATTCCCGCAGCATGGACGGCGTGGCCAAGGAGCCGAAGGGGCGGCTGCGGATACGGAACGGACCCTGAACAACGTCCAACGACACTTGGCGAGACTGAGCTGCCAAGTACCGATGGCCGAGATAGGGGACCTTCCTCCAAATATGCAGCGTCATGTGGTTGGCATGCCATGTGACTGGGTTCGCATCTTTCGGCGAGTGGCCCACGCTATAGTGACATACTTAGACGCTCATCTTGAGCCGAGGCGCTAGATATTCCTGACATGATTATGGGCATTTGAGTCCCAATTTTGTATAGTTTTGGACACACATATGTACACTCGAGGCGTTTTATGATATATATATATATATATATATATATATATATATATATATATATATATATATATATATATATATATATATATATATATATATATATATATATATATATATATATATATATATATATATATATATATATTCTGACTTTTTGATGCATGATTTTATGATGATGAATGATTGATATGCCAGTCTAATTCTTGATTAGCGATAGAATCAGCTAACCAATTTTGAGATCTTGGAATGTGCAAATAATTAATGTAAACAAATGATCTTTGCAACAACCTCACCCTTAAATATTGGCGATATAATAATGGATCTCTAACCCGATAAATGTTATTTAACTGAGACACTATCAATTGAGAATCAAGATATACTACCAACGAGTCGATCCCATAAGAGATTGCCTCAGATAATAAATTGATAACAACTGTATACTCAGCCATATTGTTTGAAGAAGGACCGATACACACGCCTCTCGATATCATCAACTGACCAGTTGGGTAATAAAGTACCCAAGCTGCGGAAGCAAGATTCGGAGTGTGCCGACTAGCACCATCGGCGAACCCAAAATAAACCAAATCATCCATCAACACCTGCCAAAGCAGACCAAAAAGTGCTGATATCAGAAAACGCTCGATAATATATGTACAAATATACATAAAATACAAAGAAGCCATTGCCTGGTAAAACTAAGAAAAATACTTCTTTAGGTAGAGCCCATTTCTGGGCTCCGCCAGCTTGTTTCCTTCGAAGTCAATTAACTCATACGATCCTTTTTCTAAAACTCGTTTGATAATGAAAGGACCGTACCACATAGGCTTAAATTTGCCTGCCCCCAAGGTGTCCTTATCTTGGTCATAGACCAAGACAAGGTCACCTTCAGAAAAGACACGAGGACGGACAGACTTATCATACTGTGTTTTGACCCTTTTCTTATGGGCCTCATTCATCGTGGCATCATCTCGACGCTGCTCATTGATATGTTCCAAGTGAACTAGGCGCTCCTCGAGACCTGAAGTCTCAGGAAGAAGCTCAACAGCCAACTTTAGAGATGGGATTTCACATTCAACCGGAAAGATAGATTCCATCCCGTAAACCAACTGAAAAGGAGTAAAACCAGTAGCCGTTTTGACGGAGGTTCGGTATGCCCAAAGAGCCGAATACAACATAATGTGCCAATTGGACCGATTTTTATCGATTGTCCGTTGGAGTATCGTCTTAAGAGTTTTATTGACCGCCTCGACCTGTCCATTGGCCTGAGGATAATAAGGGGACGAATGCTCCTAACGGAAACCTAATTTAAGAGCCAATTCAGACATTAGCTGATTTTGGAAATGACTGCCATGGTCAGTGACAATCTCCCTTGGGATACCGAATCTTGAGATAACCTGATTGAAAAGAAACAAAGCTGCTGTGTCACTGTCGTTCTTATAAGTAGGCATGGCCTCAGCCCACTTCGTGAAGTAGTCTACAGCCACGATAATGTACTTGTGATTCGCCGCTGAAGGCGGATTACAAGTCGTAAAATCAATACCCCACTTAGTGAAGGGACCGACGGTGACAACGGGAAAAAGGGGAGCTGGATGCGCGCGCATCTTGCGAGTAAAAATTTGACACGGGTGACAGCGTTTGACCGCTTCCACACAGTTCTTAAAGAGTGAAGGCCAAACGTAGCTGGCACGTAAGATGCGCTGGGCTGTAGCAAGCCCTGATAGATGACCACCACAAGCTCCACTGTGGCAGTCATTAAGAACAGACTCTGCTTCCTCTAAGGTTAAACAACGTCGAAGAATTGAATCAACCCCTCGACGGTATAATGTGTCACCAATGATAACATAGTTTTTAGCCAGGTGACGTAATTTGCGACGTTCATCCTTGGAGAAAGTAGAGGGAAACTTCGAAGTCTGGAGATAAACAATGATATCTCCATACCAAGGGTCTTGTGAAGAGATGAGGAATATATGTTCGTCGGGTAAACTTTCCTCATAAACAATATCCTCTCCACAAGGAAGCTCAGAAATTAGCTCCGCGAAGACCATAGATTTCTTAGACTTGGCGAACAAGAATTCGAGATCGAATTCTTGTAAAATGACTATCCATCTATTATATTTTCCCCCAATCACTCGCCTACTGAGGACAAATTGAAATGGATTGACCGCCGCTAAGACAAAAGTTTTGCGTAGCAAAATATAATGACGAAGCCTCTGGACAGCGTGGACAGCTGCCAAGGCCAATTTCTCAACCGGAGAATAGCAGAGTTCGGGACCTATTAAGCCTCGGCTTAAATAATAAATCACGTGCTCGACAAGAGCATCGTCCTCCTGAACTAGAACCATACCAATGGTAGATTCTACTGCAGCGAGATATAAAAGGAAGTCTCTACCATAATCCGGTGGACTCAAAAGCGGGGCAGAGACTAATGCCTTTTTCAAAGCATCAAACGACCGCTGCGCAAAGTCGTCCCACAAAAATGGAACTCCTTTTCGTAGCAAACGCATGAACCCTTTAGTGATCTCGGCATAGTTTGCTATAAACCGTCTTAAGAAATTAGCCTTCCCTTGAAGACTTTGAAGTTGACGAATTGAGGACGGGGGAGGCAACTGAACTATTGCCTCAACCTTGAAGGGATCAACCCGAATCCCTTCATTGGACACAATAAACCCTAACGGCCGACCGGATGTAACCGCGAAAACGCATTTATTGGGATTCAATCGGATTTTATAGAAACGACATCGCTCAAAGACTAATCGAAGATGACTAGGATGATCAGTTCTCTTTCGAGAGCGAGCAGCAAGATCATCTAAGTATGCCTCAATGACATGTTTGATGTCGTGGAAAGCGTATGACATGGCCCGCTAAAAAGTGGCTCCAGCATTTTTAAGACCAAAAGGCATCTTTCGATATGCAAAAGTACCCCAGGGACATATGAAGGCTGTCTTATGTTGGTCTTCAGGACGGATAGAGATTTGATTATAACCCGAAAAACCATCCATGAAGGAAAAAATTTCATTGCCCGCACACTCGTCGATAATCTGATCAATGAATGGCGTGGGGTAATTGTCTTTCAGACAAGCCTTGTTTAGATCCCTAAAATCGATGCATACTCGGATTGTCCTTGCTTTTTGTCCACAGGGACTGGGTTAGAAACCCAATCCGTAAGAGGAACAGGGTATATAAAACCTGCCCTTAGCAGCTTCTCAACCTCAGCTTTGATAGCCGCTGCTTTCCTAGGGTTAACCGGCCGAAGCCTTTGACGAATCGGTTTTGCGTTTTCGTACGTCTTGATCTCATGTTGGACTATAGAAGGATCAATGCCGGGCATTTCCTCATAAGACCAAGCAAACACATCGCGATATTCCTTGAATAGGTCGTTGTAAATTTGAATTTCTTCAGGGGAACACTCAATTCCGATGAAGATATTCTCTATGATGTTAGGGTCCCTAGAGATGTTGATGGGTATCGTTTTTCAAATTACCGACATATTACCTTCGGCGCGAATGTGTGCTGGAGCCAAAGGGTTCGACACCATATCAACATCACTAGTATAGAGCTCGGAAAACCTAGATTCCACTTCCTGCAAAGGAGGAAGAAAGTACGAACGATGGTGTAAGTCTTCCCACGGTTGATCTATACCCATCATTGCTTCAAGGATTGCTTCTTCAGAAGGTAAAATTGAATCCAAGCAATCCAAGGTAGAGATAGAATCTAAGCTCCAAGCTGGAGCCACATGACCATCCAACTCTTCTTCAGAGAAAGGAGTGGAATGGTTATCTGCAGAGTCTACGATAGACTGATATCTAAGCTCAGCTGCAGATATAGGAAACACCATTCCATTAACTTGTCCTTCAACTAATGTGGTTGTAGGTGAAGGCAAGGTCCAAGGGTCGGAAAAATAATGAGTTCGGAAGAACTCTTCTCGAGGAGACTCCTTGGATGATGAAATAGCATTGATTTTTGCAAAAGGAGAGGGAAGGTCAAACTTACCCATCAATGAGGAATACATCCCTACTCCTAAATTCTCAGTCGGCGGGCGAGGTTTATCCACCAAAGGAACAGTAGAGTCGGAGCTTGCTTGAGGATCGATTGGAGAATAGTCCAATTGATCAACCTTAACGATTTTCCCCTCATGAGGAAAGCAAATGACACGAAACAGAGTCGATACAACGGATTCCATTTCGTATACCCAGTTCCTTCCTAATAGGAGATTATAGTCTAGGTTAGCATCTACGACTTCAACTTCAATATTAACGACCTTCCCTCCAACACATATAGGAAAGGCCGGGATAATCCCATGCGGCTTATGAGAATGACCATCAAATGCAGTTAAGACGGTTGGTGAAGGAACAACCGAAGGTGAGCCAATAGCCTTCCAACATGACATCGACATGACACATGTGGAAGCTCCTTCATCTATAATGGTGCGGAAAATATTGATTTTCCGGTATGTAGACTTTATCTGAAAATCCATATGATGAGGGAGTCTCTTTTTGACATTTGACATGTCAAAAGAGAGCAATAAAGAGTTAGCTGGATTGACTGCTCCAATTGCGGAGAGTAAAGCACTTCTCTAAGACGGACATGACTGGAGAACCTCTAAAGCGGACATAGCACATGGGCTTTGAGCCAGATCCTCCACAATGGAGTAATTCTGGGTGGCCCTAGCATTAGGATTAATCGTCGCGCGTTTGGCGTACCCTTTCGGTATCCTAGGTATAGTCTCAACAGGGGGCCACTCAATATGAAGGTCATTACCTCCGGGAACAGTTTTATCCTTAGATGTTTCGGCTTCACCATAATCACGTGACCGAGTAGTCACATGGAAATTTGAACCCATCATAAAAACATTTGATGCTTTTTCCCCTTCCTGGTTGCCCCCTGAGGAGGTCCCAGGATTCGAATTTGCGCCAGCAAGAAGTTGCTGCCCTTGGGGAAACGGGTTAGTTAACACAGCTTGCGAACTAGAAGTCCCTTGCTGTTCTAACAAGCGCTGAGCATCTTCAATTCTAGGGCATAGATGAGTTAGATGGTCCCCACTGCATAACTTGCAAGGAAACTTAACTTTCTTTCTCGACTCACCTTTACCACCACCAGCGTTGTTGCCGGATTTATTTGCATCGGGCTTCCCACAGAGTTCTTTTTCTTACCACGTCCTTTCTTTTTCCCATTGGAATTTTGATTTCCTTTGGGGTTATTGGATTTGACGGCGTTAATTGAAGAAGTTTGGGAAGCGGGAGGATTAGACAATGTGACTTGGTTGTTAGAAGCAGTTTGCAAAGACAACCACTGCAATTCATTCAACAAGTTCACTATAGATGTGTCTACTGACCCAACGATACCATCTGCGTGCGGACCTGGCTTCGGCTTAGCTAAATCAACCTTAGATCCAGGAGCATCTGGCAAGTACTTTTGTAGGATCCCAGACTGAGAGTAGATCAATTCCAATTGCTGGGCCCTAAAAATGGCTTGCTCCTCAGAATAGACCCCAGACATGGAGACATCCTTGGAGATCTCGGGTTGTAAAGACTTCAAAAACCACTCTAGACGGTACTCCGGAGGGATTTCGGCTTTAATGAGCCTCTTTATCCATCTCCATTCCTGAATGTGATCAAAAATGTGGGTTGCCTTATCCTGACAAAAGGTGGCCAGAAGTTCGGTTCCGGCGTCATAGCGGACAGGCAACTGGAAGTGATTTAAGAAAATATTGGCTAAGTCGGCGAACGATGTAAAGCTGCCCCCTGGAAACTCTATATACCACTTGGCCGCATTACCAGTCAATGTGTGCTGAAAGAGTCTCAACCTAATCGAATCCTCGATGAGGGAGTTGGATGAGCACCACAGATGGAATGTGGTTACGTGGTCGCCCTGGTCCTCACCACTCTTCCCTTCGAATTTTGGAATGTCCGAAGGGAGTTTGGTTGGGACCGGAGGCCAGGCCGGATTATACCTGATTGGGTCGTTTGTTAACTTTGTGAGATCTGGCAAGTTTAACGTTGCCAGAAACGGAAGCCTAGGAGGACCTAGGGGATTCCACCCAGACTGGGCAGAACTCCCAAAGTTCTGAAAAGATTGTCCTGGGATTTGGGAGGCACCAGGCTGCCCGAAGTGACCAGTAGAACTGGCTGAACCAAAAGGCAAGCCTTGTGGTCCAGCAAAATTCGAAGTTTGACCAACTCCTGCCGTATAACCTCCATAGCCCGCAAAGTTTCCTCCTAAAGAATGGTAAGGAGTTGTAACCCCTGATATGGATTCCAAGCCGAAGCAAGGGGAGGAATACTTTGAAACGAACTAACCATGGTGTACGGCCTATTCCCTTGTTGGCCGATAAATGGATTCCCAGTTCCTGCACTACCAACCCCAGGGTTATTCCAACCTTGGAAAGGATTGCTGCTTTGTCCTATAGAAGAAAAAGGCATGGATCCTACCGTCGGGTTGGAATGTGGTATATGACCACTTCCGAAAGGAAAACCCTGGAATGAAGCTGATCCGCCCATCATGGACGTAGCGGCACTAAACAGAACCGATGGAATACCCTGTGATTGGGTGCCAAAAGAGAAGAGTCCAGTACTAAAAGCATTGGTTTGGGCATTTCCACTCGTGGACGGAATGGAGGTAGACCCAAGTAGAGATGTGCTCGCAAAAGATCCAAACAAGGAAGTGGAGGGGATGGAAATGGTTCCTCCCCCTTGCACCGATGTAGGGGTTTGCATAGTCGCAGCACTCGTAGAAGCCATGCTTCCAGTAGTGGTCATGAATGGTAAGCGCGTAGCGTAACCTGGACTTGCTAGTCTATGTGATGGAGTCCCAACGTATTGCAATACGTCTGGATGACTAAATGGTAGAGGAGAATTTGGAACCACTAATGATTCTGAAAGTTCTTCTACCTCTACGTTATTCTCCGCTTGAAAGCGAACTCGAGAAAGGACTAGAGTATCCCTCTCTTGCTCAGAAGTGCCAGGCCTTGCTTGGCCGCTAATGTCCCCGAGAGGAGGATCAATCCCCGATGCGCCAACCGGCGTGGGACGGACCCCACCAGTAGTATTTCCTCTGCGCCTTCTAGGGGAAGGCTCTAAACTAGGTGGCGAGAGACCACGAAGTCTTCGAGACCATCTTGGAGATCGGTCAGCCACTTTGAATTTTTTGTTATGATCTAACTAAAGACTCAAAAAATTAAAATCTAGGCCAACTAGGAGCACAGAGCACACACTATAAAGTCCCTAAAGATACAGGAAGTCAAACAACTTCCACGTATTTCCGCTCCGGGTGATTAGGACCGGACACCAAAATACGAGAAAGTGAATCAAAGGGCCTTCTGAAGATAGTCTGGGATGATGAGGGCCCAGTCCTATCAGCGAAGGTATTAGAGGAAGTTACGCTGACCTCCTAACAACAGCCTGCGCCGGTGCAAGCCCCCAAGCTTCACAAGGGTGCCCTCCAGTAGTACTGTCGAGAGTGATGCAACGTCGACCTCAGGTGCCACGGGATTCCCCTCCGCAGCCACCTATGCAGATCCCTAGGAGAGGCAACTATGGATACCAACTCGTCGCAGAAGCCAGGCGGAACAGTCGTGAGGTAAGTTCGGACAAGTAGGAGAGGGGGTATCTCTCTTCCCTGTCTTCATAGACCCTCGTGCTTAACTCCGAGATCCGGAGCTTTCCTGGTCTTCCTAACGCTATTGGATTTTCTCTCGTTAATCAGACTCTTATGTTTGACGTTTTATGTGGCCTTGGAGAGTTAACTCTCCACTCGCCTAATCCAAGGCCCTAAAATCCTAAACTTGTTGGTGTAACTGACTAAAACAAAAAAGTTCTAATGGATTTTAATTTAGCGCTTGATTTTATTAGGTTGTTCTTTAAGTCACAGGGTAATGGAGATGAAACTTGTGGTGTTTTTATGGACGCAAAAGAAATTAATAAAACTTAGCTACATGCACATGCACTTTTTGTTTTCGATGAAGAGAAATTTCTATGAGGTTCAGAGGTACTTCTAATATAAACAAATTTTCTTTTCTTTTCAGACTCCACACTCACAAAAACTAACAAAACTATATATGCCTAAAAAGAGATGCAAATCTATCTTAATGCAAGAACTATATGTGGATGCAAGATTTACAGACTACTCTAAAAAGAAGGAAAGTTGCTGCTTTACCAAATTGTGTCTTGCCACTAAAATGCCTAGATAGAAGATGATGTGTTACCAATCATTTCATCCAAACAATAAAAACAAGGTCTAAGATAAAAACAAAGCACTTTCACTTCGCAAAAAGGGAAATCAAATGAAAAGCAAGTTTAAGAAAGTGAAACTCAAAACTTTCAAAAGATTTTCTTTCAATCAAACCAAAAAGTCTTTTTCAAAGGAAAGCTCTCAAAAATACTGACACCAATAATTGATAAATAGGCAACCAAACACTTTTGTGAATTGACACCTTTCAAATGATGAAAACTCAACAAAAATAAATGTGTTTGAAATCGCTTTTTTGACAATCGAAAGCAGCAATGAAAGTCCAAAAGATCAAAAGACAAGTTTCAAGAAAATGGTAACAAACAAATTCCCGAAATGAAGGAGCAAATGGTCACAAAAAAGGTTTCGTTAAGCAAACAAAAGGGTCATCAGAACAAAAGTGAACACAAAGCTTGAAATCCAATCTTCCCACTCTGCCAAAACAGAGCAGTCAAGATTCTTAACCAGAAATCATGTGTGTCAAAAATCAATGACGCTTGCAATCAACGAAAACAAGACTAATACTCCTTATAACTAGAGAGAGTTCAGAACAAGATGCCCCCTGTTAAACAGAGGACTGTTACTGGAAAATGACTGCTCGAAACTGACCCAAACCACCAGACAAACATTCAGCAAAAAGAAAATTTATAAATCTTGAAAATTATATAGTATACGCGGCTGCAGTGATGTGCAGAGTGCGTGTACACGCTACTGTAACTGAGGAAACCTGCGTATACGCGGGTTCACTTAGTACAACTTGCGTATATACACTTCTGTAATCCAGCAAAACAGCGTATATGAAGACTTTCAAGAAAAATAAAAAAACACAGACTGAAAAAACTGGAAAAGCTTAGAGTTCAAGAACAGATCAGACAGTCAGAACCAGCAAACAGAGAGGCTGAGCCTTGATTGGCTTGAAGGCTACCCAAACTAGGAGCAACAAGAGTGTTGTTCCCCAGCGGAGTCACCAATTCTGGTTGAAGGGAAAGTACCCCTAGGGTCCTTTGGGTTAAGACTCTACCAGACTGAAAATTGCTTATTCAAAGAAACACACACACAGCCATTATCTTCACTTTAAGCAAATTCTAATGTTTAGGGTACGTACCTAAGGTCCTACGTTCGAGAAGGCCTTTAGGGTCCAAACCCTTCTTGGAGTTCCCTTCTTCTTCTTTGACCTGTAAAACAAGCAAATCAAAGAACACAACAGTACATGGACAAATGCTTATATGAAAACCATCTTCATGCTATAAAGTTAGTTATAAAAATCTTTAAGTAACTACTTGCATAAGAATTCAAGACAAGAATCTCATATGCATAAAGAAAGATTGTTTCGGGAACCAAGACGTGTTTCTTTATATAAAGGCAAGTAAAGTACATATAACGGAAAGATTTCACCTGAAACACCTTCAGCAGGCTCTAAGCAAAGCTTCCTCCCGGATTCGTTCCAGCCTCAAGCCTCCAACAAGAGCTCCTTCCAAGTCTTACTCAATGGTGATATAAAGGATGAATGATCACCAATACACATGGAAACAAGGGTTTCCTATGCAAAATGGGGGAAGTGCAGAAGGCACCAAGGACTTCAGACTTGGTCTATGGGGAAAATCTCAGCATAATAATCTTGCTCTTCTTTTCTCTCTCTTAGGCCTTCCCTTTGATGTCTTTTTATACCATCTCCAAAGTAGTTTTTTAGTTAGGAGTTGGTTGGGAACAGTTGGGCCACGGGCACTAACAGGTGATCAGCAGGTAAAACCCACGATCTCCGCCCGAAAATGAGGAATTATTTATTTTTTTAAGTGTTTTAATACATACACGCGGGTTGGGTATACACAGACCCGCGTGTACACGCATTTAACTCAGGGCAATGTCGCGTATAGGGAATAAAACACTGTTTTTTAAATTTTTGGACCAGGTCTGGAAGGAGGGGTTGCCCTAGGCCATGAGTGCAGCATCACAAACCATAAGAGTGAGATTTGGAGCTATAACAGACTTGCCTCCAAGTTTTACAAACCTAGATTGATAATGAATACTTGTGTTAATTTGTGTTAATAAATTAGCCCAACATTTTGGCGTTGTTGCCAGGGAGGAAATTATCAGCATAGTCAAATAGAAAGATAAACAAAAACACTAAAAATTTGCTAGAAAAAAAAAATAAAATAAAAAAATAGTTAAGATACATTTATTTTGGTTATGTGTCTTTATGCCTAGAAATAGGTATCCTCAAGGTAAATTTCTTAAACAAAACCCCCCATTAATAGAAGTAGGACCATCAAAGCTAACAAGACCAGTTGCTGGTAAACCAAAAATTGAGGAATTGGAAGAAAAACAAAGAATAGGACAAAGATTAACTTTAATTGAAAGGCAAACTTTGTTAGCCTATGAGGTGAAAAGAAAACAAACTCCAACAACAACAACTACTTCAGGAAAACAAAAAGAAATTGTTAAAGAAAAGCAGTCCATTTTTGAGTCCATAGATCAACCGATTTTTGAACAACCGGAGCCTCAAGTTGACATTGAGACAACTAGAGCTATGGCAGAAGAGGGACATGGATCTATTATTCTTACTACTAAACAAAGACTTGAATATGAAAGACAACAAAGAGAGTGAAGAAGACACAGAGAGGAAGAGGAAAAATGAGGAAATGATAGGAAAGGAGAAGAGGATAGGAAAAGACAAGAAGATGGTGGTGATTAGGAAGCTACTTTTGGGTTTCCAATATTGGATAAAAATGCAGTATTAGGAGAAGATGTAAAAATGAAAGATATTCCACCTTTTGTATTGCCTAATTTTTATGGAATGTCAACAGAAGATCCTGATTCCTTTATGTTTGAATTTGACATCTTGTGTAGAACTTATGGATACATAGATGACACACACAAACTTTGTCTCTTTCCTACTACATTGAAAGCAACAACCTTAAAATGGTTCATGGGTTTAGGAGAGCAAACAATAGCTTCTTGGGATGAAATGAAATCAATAGTTCTTAGAAAATATCAAGCCTATTTTAGGTCTAGGGACTTGAAAGAGGATGCTTTCAAAATGACACAACAAGAAGATGAGAGTCTAGAAGAATGCTTAGAAAGATTTGCATATAATCTACAAAAATCAAAACAACACTCTCTAAACCAAGACACCATTCAAACAATATTTCTAAAAGGTATAAGAGATGAATACCTTGACATTCTGAATGTAATGGGAAAGGGTGACATTTCAAACTTGTCATTTAACAAAATTACAGAATTATGTCAAAAATATTCTATAGGAAGATCAAAAACTGGAAGGAGAGATGTAAGTTCAAACGCAGCAAAATCAGCAGCAGGAGGAGTAACAAGAGCAGAGATAGGAAGATTGCTAGAAAACTTCAAAATGGATCTTCTAAGTACATTAGGGACACAAGTAGATGTTCTAAAATCAAACAAAAAGAAAGAAGAACAAGAACAAATTTTAGGTAAATGGACATAGGCTTAAAGTTTACAATAAGCCTATCAAAAAAGAAGAATTTATGAAACAACTAACATAAGAGACAGATCTGGAAGTATTGGAAGGACATAGCCATGTACCTTCTAGTACTCCAGAAAAAAAAAAAAAAAATAATAATAATAAATTAAAAAAAAAAAAGTTTGCTAGTGAAAACCAGGCAACTGGCACAAAGCAAACAAGAATTCATAGAGGAAAACCAACTTGTTTTGGACTGTATGAATTCACAACTTCTTGTTCTACTTTTACAACAACTTTGTTTTGTAGAAAAACCTCCAAAGAAAAATGACTTGAGGACAAGTCTTCCCATTAGCAAGGGGGAAGGTCGCAAAAAGAAACTTAGTCGTGTAGCTGAATTGACAATGGAACTTGTTTGTTGGTAGTTGGGACCTGCAATATTTTTGAAATCAATTGCAGAGGGAACTGAAATGTTAGAAAAAACATGTATATATTGCATAAAAATGTACATGACAGTTGGGACCTGAGTTATTATGAATCAATTGCAAAGGGACCTTAAATGTTAGCAAAACATGTATATATTGCATAAAAATGTACATGACAGTTGGGACCTGAGTTATTATGAAGCAATTGCAAAGGGACCTTAACGACATCGGCAATCAAAGGACTAGAATCAATCAAGGATGCTAGAACAGAAGGCAGAAATAAATTCTATGTTTCAATCTATCTAAGACATTTGATCAAAAGACATCATCCAATATTGTCAAGGAGTAAAAGACATCATCCAATATTGTCAGGGAAGTACAAGTATTGTGAGTACAAAATTTTTCTCTTGCAAATTTGAATTTTTTTTAGAAATTTTTAGAGCTTGTTAAAATTGAGTGAGTACTTGAATGCATATTCATTACATTACCTTCATCCTATACCCATTATCTTATACCTAATCCTATGTACATCCTATATTTATATTCTATATTCCATTCATATATATTCATTCCATAACTCTAAGTATTTTTCCTCATAGCACAAGGGATCAAAATGAGGACTTAATAAAGTCAAAACTTGCACCACCATATAAAGCATTAGTATTATGGAGTTAATTTAAACATGACCGAAAGTGGTCATTTTAAAATTAAAGAGATATATTGCTATACATAAGGAATAGGTGCATTATGAGAAATAATCAAATCAACCAAATCGAAATGATTTATGTATTGAACCTCTCATGACTCATAAAGAAGTAATACTATTGGCAATGCAATATGATGGTAATACAATATGATGGTATAAGGTTGTCATGGCAAGCCCGGTGGTAATACAATGCAAACTCAAGTGATAAATGTTTGAAGGGACAGCCATAGGAAATGGTGAAGGTGGAAGGTGAAATGTGACGAGACCATGATTCATGCAATTAACGTGGAAATCAAAACAATGCATAACAAATATAAACCAGTACTCAGGAAGAAAATACGATGGTATATATGTCAGTCAAAGTCAAGCCACGACAGTGCTGTGGGTTGGTATGTAGGACACCCACGATGGATTCGAGGACAACCATGAATGTATCCGATATGAGCTCAGGTATATGGGCGAAGATATAATGAATGAACCTAAGCTATAATCATATTAAAAAAATGAATTCAAATGCGGAAATGATGAACCATACAAATAATTGCAAGTGGCCCCATTCCTATCAAAATAATTTCGATTTGGTATGCAACGAAGTTTAATGGTATGTGCACAAAATTTCGGTAAAAGGGACGGCCATGAGGGAATTATGTAATGAAGTTTGTACATGACATTTTGGTCAGAGGAAGGTATATCAAATAGCAAAACAGTCAAATTCATTTTAAATAATAGAGACAAGCACTGTGCATTAAATAGTGAAGATCTCCACCATTTTTGAAGCCACTGACCTTAGAATCTTTGCCATCATATCCGTTTGAGGCTCAGAGAGGATGGTGGATGTTGTAAGCCATTGGCATACATTTGAGTGAGGTAAAAATGGTTTGACAGAGAAAACAAACCGAGGAAAGGGAGAAAGAGATATAGCGCTGAGGAACTAGAGAGATAAGAAGGGTAAGATGAGAATACTGAAGGAAGAGGTGGAGTTAGTGAGAAAAAATCTCGTGAACAGCAAAGGTAAGTGCAAAATCTGATTCATTTCCCTTAATGTGATAGAGATTTTAGAGGAAATATCAGGATTTTTCACCGAGATATGCACTGTCTCTCAATTTAAAATTCATTTGTGCCACCAGTCAGCAAATAAGGGTGTTTAACAGTGGGAAATGATATGAAACGCAGGATAACTAGGCCAAGAAATAAGGGAGTCATGACACTTCAACAATAGTCAGGTAAATCGATTTCGATCCTCCATGAAATCGCCGAGTTTTCTAATAAAATGAAGTGTTTACACAGTGAATTTAATTACACAGATAGTGGACTTAATTGCACGAGTAATGAACTGTGACATAGCTTCACGTTAATGTATGATTTGTTAACTGTAGGATGGAGAAAATCAAAACAAAACTCAGCTGATAGATCCAGATCTTCCACGAAATTTTGAAATAGAGTGTCTTATTAAATTTTGATTGCATGTTGAATAATGAAATGAGAAATCTTCGTGTAGTTTTGAAATGTGTAGTTTCTAAAAAACACATAGTTCGCTGAGCTTAAAACTACACTTGTGTTTTCAATCACATAAACATGTGTTTTTATGATCAAACAGTGTGATAGAAGAACAAGTTTAAGTTTGATTGCATAAAGGAATGGGTCAATAAAAACAGAGTATTTGGCTTATACTTGAAGTGCGCAAAGCAATTTTGTTGAAAGAAATAGTTAATTGCAAATTCACATTGCGTGTTGATTGTATAACGATGAAGCAAAAATGTACACATAGTGGCCTCAATTCAAAAATCAGTGAATGAAGAAGTGACTCTAGTTTGATGTCATAAGAATACGTTAAGAAAAATGAAAATCAAAGGAAGGAATTATGAAATGATTTCCTTTTATATATATATATATATATATATATATATATATATATATATATATATATATATATATATATATATATATATTTCTTTTCCAAAACAGAGTTCAATTTCTTTCTTACAAAGGTGTGTATAAAGATGGATATTTGGTTTGCATGAACAGAGCAGAGTGTTGATAAACAAGGACAATATTGTTGTAGAGAGAGACAAGATTTAAAATAGATTGTTTGACTGTTCATGAAGGGAAAGGTAAGCCTTCTACAAACTAAACCAGAAAGGATTTTTATGCATAAATGTTTGTTATTTGTCATTATTAAAAAAAATGAAGTTAATGACAGTAGAAGGATATATTCACTGGTTTACAGAAAATATGACCACTAGGATAGAGCCGAAATTTTAAATAGAGAAATGGAGGAAGGAAACAATAGAAAAATTGTATCCGGCAAGGCTCATAGGGTTCCTACAAAGATTTAATGGTCACAGTGAGGGTATAACAAGGGAATTTGTGAATAATTATACTCATGAGCAAACAAGAGTAGGAAACCTAATCATTCTGGTGACTCAAGGATATATTTCCCAAGCATTAGACCTTCCAATGATAGGGGAAAATTATCACAAATGTCTACATTTCAAGGAGAAAGCGTGGAATTTCTTCTTGGAGAAAAACAAAAAGGGAACCTTTGACAGAGCTAAAGGTATACCCAGGGAGTGGTTTAATGAGCCATGGGGAGAACTAGTCTTGATCATCCAAAAAAATTTCACCTGTGATAAGGGATACAGTGTGGCACATTTGTATCATATTAGGCTCCTTCAACACATTAAAGGGGAGGTCAAGATAAACTTACCATGTTTCTTCTTTCGAGGTCTCATTAAGATGGTAGAAGTAGTAAAAAATGAAAACAAACCAAAAGAAGCTCAAGTTTATCATCAGGGGTTGATAAAAATTTTGGTAGAATATCAAGTAAAAACTCAGGGGATAGTTTGGAGAGAGTTTTTAAACCAAAACCAGTATGAGGAGCAGGTCATTGAGGAACAAAGAAAAGTAGAATAGGAAACCAGGGGAATTTTGAGTTCACCACTCTATCCCAGAACCAGATCTAAGAAGCAAACCAACACAGTCATGGTTGAAAACGAAACTCCTAGGAGGTTTAAGAAGAAAAGCCCAATTGAAACAAGTAGCAGGGACCAAGAAGTGCAAATTGTGGAAACATGTTCTACAGAGAAACATGCAGAGGATATTATTGAGAAAGAAGCCCTAGAGAAATATTCCTATTTTGATGATGTGGCAGCAACATCATTTGTGAAAAACACACAGGAACTTAAAAGGGAATTACACTTGAGAAAAATTAGAGAATTAACAGATCAAATAGAAATAAATAAGATTCCGGAAAAGCACTTGACCAAGGAAAACAAGGCAAATAAGAAGAGTAATGAAAAGTTGGTTAAGGAAATTAAAAATTAATTGAAGAAATAGGAAAACTAAAGAGAAAGAATGATCTTCACAAAAAAATTTCTGTTTCGTTTCTCCTTTCCTTTTCCTTTATCATCTCTCAACTGCATGTCTTCCACGGAGACTCCTCCACCTTGTTTTCTCACTTCATTGTATCTCACTTGTAAAGAAACCCCATCTAGGTTAGATGGCTTCAACAAAATAATATTATTGCGGATATACCCATTCAAACTACAATATACTTCAAAATAGTCTCTTGTGTATTTAGTGGAATATTTAAAGCCAATGTATTTTTCCTAAACTACTCTTTACATTTTTCCATGATTTGGCCTTTACATTGTCATATAACTTTCCATTCTAATATTAAATTATGGTCATGTGTCAAAATATAGAATTTCCTTTTCAATGCTAACATAAATTCAAACAATGAATAATGAGTTTTACCTCCCCAAAGTCTATTCTCCCACCATATTAATGTAGTACCTTCCAATCAAAGAGAGGCCAACTGAATTTTTACTTCATCATTAATGATCCGCTGCACGCAGTGATAAACTTCCATTTAGAAAATCCAATTGTCAAGGTTTTCAGCATTAAGCTCCCCATCATAGACTGGAAATATGAATTTAATGTCCAACTTCAACAATGACTTCTTTTAAGTGACTTTTCCATGAGGAGACGGAGGAGGAGAATGAGGAGGACTACTTTTTGAATCACCATCATCTCCTTTATCTTTGATTTCCTCCTTCAACAAGTTTCCCTCTCTAAACTACTTCCATTCCCGATACATTTCATTGACCATCATCTTCATCACCATGAAAGATTCATGAAACTCTTTTTCAAATCCAAAAAGATTTTTCTCTCCCTTTTGTGATGAAATCTCTCTTCCTTGAGTAAATCGTCTTGATCCAATTTCTGCATTTCCTTTAATAATCATTCTTTCACTTCACTTGAATTTTCTCTAGGTTATCATGCACACTCACAAACCACTATCAATTTATCTTTGATACCACTTGATCTATACATGTTCTAGGATCATTTTAAGTGACTTGGCTTGTAACAATGTTCAAGTGTGAATGATAAAATTTAAACCAAAAATTAACTTAAATCAAGCATGAAATACATTAAATGCATTTGTAATTTAAAACGAAATACAAAATATTGAGACAAGAAGAAAATCAACACAAAACCAATTGACTATAGAGTTCGTCGAGTGTGAACTACATCTCTTGGTCTTGCCTCCAAGTGACTGTCCTCTTTATTATTCTCCCAAAAATCACAATGATAAAAGCCAAGATGCCTGCAAAAGCCTGATACAAAATTGAGCTCCTTTCTACCAAGAAGTACCCTCCAAAATGCCACCAAACCTACTTTGATTTTAGAAAAAAACAAACTCTCAAAACTTCACTTACATAAAAATACACAGGCCAAATTTGGACCAAAAAATTCTCGGCACCAAAATATTAAAACCAGAATTTTTTTTTTCGTGCAGTGACAAACTCGTGTTTTTTTATAGGCATGGGGTTCCACACCTTGACATCGAACCCATGGGAGTTGCGTCCCAATGTATATATAAATGCAATATTTGTTATGGCACGTGCATTGGTTATAACCATATTGTAACGATATAATATATCTATGGTAGGGTGTTGAACAAAATTGTGAAGCGTTGGAATAACCGAACTATATACATATACCATGAGCAATCGTAATCCAACGTAACAGTGGAGTTGGTTGGCTTTGTTGGTTCATTGGCAGAGTAAAAAAATCATGGTCCAATTACCCATGAACTCATGGCATATTGGTACATCCGATATGTTTTAACTATTGGTAGTATACTTTAAAATTGGTGCTCATAACCATGCCATTCATATGGCATTATAATACCATACACACACATATATATATATATAGTGCTTTGTTTAAACTGTAGCTCTGTTGACGGTGCTAGATCTGCCAACATCAGGAGATCACTTAGGTATGAAGTCCCAACTAGACCTCACACCATTTGGTGTGGGAGTCCCGTTTGGTACGATGGCCTAGTTGCCACTATCTTAAGGATTTGCCTCAACTCTTGCTTTTCATCAAAGGAGAGTGGTTTTCTTTGTCTTTGAGAAGTTAGATTCGCATGCCTATTGAGTGTAAGTGTCACTTGTGTCAATGGTTCTTTCACTGTCGAGGGAGAGGGTGAGTGAATTCCAAGTCAGTTGGGAGCAACCGCAACACTGCTAGGAACACACAACACAAAAGGACATACACAATTTCTGACGGAGCAGTCCACATGGATGTGGCAGTCACAACACACAAGGGAACATAACATGTATAACACTGAATGAATTAGTCCACACGAGTGCAACGATAGTTTACAGCAAGTTCCATGTGAAAGGTCTATCTAATGTCTAGGAGAGTAGTCTACATGGGCGAGATAGTGTTAACAACATATACAACACATTCCCATTAACAGATTATGCATTATAGAAAGTGAAATAGTTCAAATGTAGAACACATTTTAAAGAAACATGCATCAAAAGTGTTAAAGATTAGTCTTACAAAAATTACAATACATGTGTTAAAATGTGTTGGCTTGGTAGCAGGCTTCTGAATTTAAGCAGAAGTTCCAAGACACGCCGTTACACAATACATCACTAACCCTGAGTGCGTGGCGTTGGAACCACTACTTACTCCTCAGAGAAAATATTACAGACTTTCTTGGCTATGTGGGAGGAGCTGAGGTGAAAAAGTCATTTGCATGTACAAATGAGGGGGTATTTATAGCCAAGGGTGAAAACGGACCTTTGTGGTTGTTTGACTACCCTCATGATTGTTTGACTTCCATGACTTTTCGACTTTACTTGACTCTTTGTACAACAAGTGGGTCTCTTGGACTTCCATGTTATATTAGATTGATTGAAAACATAGCCCATAGTGGATATGTGGGCGACATGACTCATGACATGACTTGACATGACAGTGCTAGTACATTCATGCTGCTACTCGAGTGCATGTCGAGCTACAGTGCTGCTAGGTGATGGATGTCTTCATGGTGTATCACAGCTTCACCTCTGCATGGCAAAGTGCACGGAGTCTTTGATGGTATTTGGGTCACTTGATGATGCTTAGGCATATTTCTCCTTGCTTGCATGTTGGAAGGCTTGAAAGGCTCATCTATTCACGAAAGGTGCATGTTCATCTATTCATCCATTCATGAGCACATCTTGCATCATTGGTCGTCCGTCCGTCCACGAACATATCTTTGCATGATCATCCATTCGTGAGCATGTCTCTTCACATGCATCATTCGTTCATCCATTGGTGAACATGTCCTTCTACATGTGCTCCCTTCATTCATCCCACTCATTGTGTTGCCATGTTTGCTATTGTACCTATACCTACAGTCACTCATGATGAGATGAAATAAAATCCAAAACCTCCTATTCTACCATGACACATGATCATTTCAGATGCAGGTGACCGGGAGAGGTAGCAAGGTTGTGAAGTGAGATGATGGCTCTGGGCATTGCTGATGAAAACTACGCAAGAGTCACTAAGTGATGAAGATGGGAAATCCAAGTCGGCAGTGATTGTCTTCGAGGTCTAACTCAGCTGGAAGGAAAATTTGCATAAATTTTGGGAGGGACATTCTCGCTTACAGGAAGGCAAGGTAGGTAGGATCTGTCTAGTTTCTCAAATGAGTGGGTAGCAGGGGATGGAAGGCCAAATTTGTGAAATTTTCTGGAGGAACAGGTCAGGCTACAAGGAGGGTTTGTAGAAGAGATTGCGTAGTTTTTGGGAGGAACTTCCTGGGAACCTCGTAGCCAAAACTACATAATTCCAAGAGGGAACTGGTAGTTGGCTATTGGGGTCACTGACAGCAAAAAATTCACAATTCACGGAGGGAACTGGCAGTTGGTTGTTGGGATTACTCGCAGTAGAAACTACGCAATTCCTGGAGGGAACTGGTAGTCTGCTGCTAGGAGCTTCTGGTAGAGGAAACTGCACTAAGGCTGGGAGGCCAACATGTTGAACATCTCTGTGCAATTTCCAAGCTGAGTAGATTGCTGGGCAGTAGAAGGTCTACTCATGAAAACTACACAATTTATTGGATGACTAGTCGGTCGACTGCTGGGATGCCTAACTAGGAAAACTGTGCAATTTTATGAGGGAGATAGGGACAGCCACTTGGTGTCTATCTGGCCTGTCTACGCAATTTCCTTAGTCAGCTGAGCGAGTAAGTTCAATGTCCTCTGTGCAATTTTTGATGGGATTCAGCCCTAGGGTGACTGTGGGGTCTGACTATTTGGGTGGTCACTATGAAAGTGGATTGAATTGCTTGTGGGCAGCACAGTTTGAAAAACATGCTTGGTGCTTCTGCACCATTCTGGTTGATAGTCGATCGAGTCGATGGCGGGGTGATGGTCCAACTATCAGAGGCAATTCTGGTCATTAGAACTTCAACAAAAATGACTAAGTGTGTGAACGATTGAAAGATGCATAGGTGATCATGCAAACACACACTCACATGACTCGACGAAGAAAAGACTCAAACCATCCAGAAACAAATATTCAACATGACTGACGATGATGCAAGTGATAAGCGTGACACTCACGATTGAATATTCATTGATCGAGATGATGCTTGCATGACAGTGAATGTGACTCCATGTGTGAGTGCGACAGATGCTCTCATAGTGAACACAACAACACATATGAAGTGAAGACTTTGAGCATAACCAGAACATGGTCACAAGCATGAATTAGACACCAGCAATGCAGAAAATTAAATGAAATGAACAAGCAAGGTGAATGCAAGGGCTCACACAAGCTTATGGAGTGAACCCGAGTGTGTGTAGTCATCAAGTGCAACTCTCAAGAGAGGCTCCGAAATTGGGTGCAGGGAAAAATTTTGGAGGGTGGTTGTAGCCACCACAACACTTGGTGACACACTGGTAGAACTCCAGCATCTCCGTTTCAGTTCATTGCTAGCATAGGGCCTTGGTCTTTCGGGGAGTATTGAATCATTGTGTGGGTTACTTCGGCTTCCCCACTTACCCCATGGACATACATGGTCTACCCTTTGACGACTTAGTCAAATATAATCAAAATTTCAACTCGATATCAATGTTTCGAATTCGGGAAGGGTAGTTTAGCTCACGAGTTGAATATTTTCAGAGTATAAGTTTTCATCTCTTGTGTTTCTCCACTGCCAGTAGGCCTAGACAGTACCTCGACAGAGTCACATAGGAACATAGACATTTTCCCACTACCAACGAGCCTAAATAGTATCCCAATGGAGTTGCATGCTTCACCTCTCTACGTAGGAAGCCTTTTTCTTCTTTCACCTTTGTATTTTTCAAGAGGAATGTGCGTAGGCACTTATTTATTTTTTGGGTGGAGGATGGATCCTGACTTATTGAGAGCAAAAGAGGTTGTTGCTTCAGAGAAGCATGTAAGACTTCTAACATAGGTTTTCTCGTTTAGATTTTCCCCTTCTCCGTTCTACTAGTTGGATGAGCTTGAACACACAGAGCAGAAGGCTAAGTATAGGCATGGGGTTTCCCAATGTCGACACAGGTTCATAGTTGGACCAAATATTCTCTTACTGATGGTTCATATTTTCTATCAAGACTTCATCGGCCGAAGGTTACAACCAATCACAAAGAAGACGGACACAAGACTAGCCAAGTGTTATAGTGTCAAAAGTCTCTTCAAATTTCAACCACATACTCTATTCAAAAGCCAAAACGTAGTAGTTGGAAACACTTATTTCTGAAAACAAAAATAATAATATACCAAGCAAACAAAATAAATGTAAACAAAAATAATAAGAAAAGCAAACAAAGTGAAAACAACAACAAGCAAGCAAAGCAACCAAGTCAGCAAGCAAACAATCATGCAAACCAAAAAGAAAGGACAGGCAAGAAAGAAAACACTACTCCTAATCCTGGGTTAAACGGTCGGGGTTACGGAAATGAAATTTCCAATGAAGCCACCATAGGTGTACCCGATTGATAGTCACAAATATATAAGCGATTAAAACAAATAAAAAATAGTGTGCAACAGAAAATGAAAAACTTGAAAAACTTGCACACGAGATAGAAGGTCTTGCCTATGGGTGGAATAATGTGTCACAACCACCCAACACACATGCTTACCACTTCCGTGACTACCATATTTCATCAAGCCTCAGAGGCCTCTTGTGAGTGTGTGTTGTTCTGCACCAAGTTCCTCAGCGAGTGTGAGGAAGGACTGAAGCTTGTTACCTGCAACATGACTCGCCAAGTAAGATTGTTCTAGCCATTCAGCAATTGGATCTTAAAATTCGTGATGGTTGTTCTAAAATATTCATGATATTTGAGTAAACGGATTCCTAATTCAAGAGAGGGGATCAAAATGGGAATCTAATATGGATAGATAGATCTGGTCATTCTCACTAGTCATATCAAGAAAGTGAGGGCCTGCCATAGCCATCAGTGCAGGCTGGTGTGCCTCACTCGCTTGACATAAGTCTATGAAGAAATATGTTATATGGTGAAGATCATAGTATGCGAAGTGAATGTGATTGGATGTATTGTTGGGAAAATGATAAACTACATGACAACCACCCAAGATAGAAGAGAAATCAGACCATTCGGTCGAGATTTCGGATTCCCAGTTTTACATGAAGAAAGAAACCTTATGAACAATTGTATGAATACTCTAAATGAGCGAACCAAGTTCTTTGTGCACTAGGCATGATATAACACCCACTTGCAACTGGCGAAAAAGTGTGTAGGCATCATGGTCATCAAAGAAATGTAGAAAGGATGCCAACACTGTGAATGTGTGAAACTGGTTGGGGTGTGGTGAAATGAGAGTAACCTGATTCATGCGATAGCTTGTGTGCTCATCATCACACAGGGAGATTGCTGGTGTGATGAGTGGGCAGATTTGACGTGAAAAAGTTGCAAAAATACCAATGAGTTGATTACGAGAGAGAACATCTGATAAGTGTGATTCCAGATAGAGATGATCAACTTCACTATCCCATGATTGGATGAGCAATGGACACTCCCAACCCAAACTAGATGTAAGAGAGGTGCATGATGACAGACATGTTGAAACAGACTCGTGGATTCGGTCATTAGCGAAAATATGAAATTTTGAAATATCATACCCCGAATAGTAAATATTCTTTAGTCAGGGATCCACATCAAGTGCAACCATACAGATAGAAAGATTGTGCGTGAGAAATGAGATCTGATTTTGTTTGAACGGCTTACCAGAGTCGCGAGGTCCTGACATAACCATCAACATACATTGAAGTGCCTCGACTCGCTGGTATGTCTCGAAACTTTCAAGAATTGAAAAATTACATTTTGGGACGTGAACGAGATCATGGGCGGCTTGAGGATGGTTGTTGTTACTGATTTGAAAACTTTTCTTAGGATGACAGCCATCTCTGTCACAGGCTTCATAAAAAATTTTAGCAAGCTGACTCGACGAGATGTCTTCATACAACACACAAGATGATGATGCATGGGAAGAGTCCTGTATGTTGAAACTATTTTCATCATGGACAACCTCATTACCTTGTGTCGATCGAGGAGATAACTTAGAAGATGAAGAATCAAGAGAATTTGGAGTGTCTTCGACGCATGTTGACGTGCCGTGAATGAAAGGACACACAAGCAAGTGAGGTGCAGAGAAAGCTTCGATATGGATGTCTGCTTTGACCGGTGCACATTCCAGATCTGAGTTAGAGTGTACATGAGATGACAATAGATCATATGATGTTCTTGGGTGTTCATCACAACATACAGAAGCATGGGAGTTATGACAACCCAAGATTGGAGGTTGATTGAAATAATTGATTGTGCATGATGTTTCACCAAAATTTGTGGATTGAGGATCGATCAAGAATGGAAGCTCAATGTTTTGAGAGGAATTGATTGTCTCTTCACTGTCCTACTCCTCTATCTGTATGATGAGACTTCCTTTCATATGGATGCAACTTGAGCCAGCAACTCGAGAATCAAGAGAGTGCACCCATCTAGCTTGTGAAGTAGATTGCTCAAGCGAGTCAAGGTGTAAGAAGTCATGGCTTGCAGATAATGGAGGATGGTAGAGATGCTAATTAGACTCAAGAATTGGGTTAGGAACGTTGATGTCCGATTGTAGAATGGAGGGATGAGATTTTTCCATAGGCTTTCCTAACCATTCTGGAATTTCCTACATTGGGGTGGGAGACAATTGAGCAGATGGATTGGGAATATTTTGTGTAGATTTATCAGCTTTGCAATCATTGTGAGGGGGAACCCTCTTCTAGACATGAGGTGTCTCATGATTTGAAAGAGTTTAGGAAGAAGGGAAATCATGAGGTTCACCATTTTGGGAGACATGAACCAAGCGTTTCAGCTCTTGGCTCATGAAGTCAAGGTCCACAAACTGCTCAGGAATTTCGTGACATAGGTGAAGGAAGTGGGTAGCAAATTCCTCAACTGATTCGCAAGGCTTCATTCTTAAATGAGAGATTCTTTCTGTTGATGGGCTGGAATCTTTTGCCAATAGTCAAGGAGATCTCCCTAGTGTAGGTTCCCAGCTAGAACATGCACCGTTTGTGATATGGATCCCTTCTGGTATGTAGGCCCAATTGTCATTCAGTTTTGTAGAGTTTGCTTACAAGGAAATAATTAACAAATATCCTATGTCGCATATAACTTTAATAACCAAACCATAAATGACATAAACCTTATGTAAAGTTACCATTAGCAGACTTTAGATAAGACTTAGGTATTCTATGATAAAAATGCTTAACAATTCTAAATCAGCTCACAACGATCAAACATTTATAAACATATATAACTGTGCAATCAAAACATATTATACCAACACCAAAGAAATAGTTCATCGGCCCGGGTATAGAGTTAGTGAAACAAATACCATTCATACGAAGCAACATAAAGTTTGGAGTATGAGACAACATGTGAGAAGACCGCAAATCAAATAGCTTTCAGGAACAATCGATCCATCAACTAAAGAAAAATACTCATGGCATTAGCACATAAAACATTTGAAGAATCCAATAGTAGAAGATTACAATCACTCCTTGCATATATTAAAAGGACATAAATTCTCTCAAGCAATGTATATCTCCAAAAGAGTCCTCCACAAAAAGCCCACTACAAATGAGGCATCAAGGTCTATTTATAAGGTAAGAGTGACTCTTGGCCTACCCTTGACTCTTGGACTACCTCATGACCTTTTGTATTCACAACATGAATTTTAGCATTCTACATGACCTTTCATATTCACAAGGTGTTCTATGCTACTGTAGGAAAAATGTCACAAAATTGATCAATATAATTCACTAATTTAATAATGGCAAGCTCTAGAACGTCAAGCCCGAGTTGTTCCGTCAAATATATGTGCCACAGGTTGTATTCTGCTGCAATGGGAGTGATCTGTGGATGGTCTTCATCATGTCAGTGCAGGCACTCGAGGGAATCTGGAATGAGAGTTCTCCTTTTGGAATGCACCTGATTATTCAAGGTTACTAGTTTGGTGTAGAGCCTCACTGTCCTTTATACGAACTGCTTGTTTAAATGTCTCTGTGAATGCCTGTACTTCCTTGGTGATCTCTTCCTGCTTCTTGACCTACCCAACCTCTCCTATCGAGGGCACTCCATGTAATTGGATTACTGATTCCAAGCCACTGAAAAGATGCTTGTAGGATGCCAGTACTCTTTCCACATCTTTAGCTAATTTGTCTTTGGACTAAACTTTGATGCGGAGCTAGACCTTAGTATTTTGCATGGTGATCCAATATTTCTTAGGGACCACCACTGGGGCCCTAGGGTACTTAACAGACCATTCATGTATCCTATCCAAAGCAGTCATAGCCTCTTTAAGCATGGCTACTCTTTCTTTTGTGTGAGCCTGGATGGCCACGATGGGGGCTACTGTGTGGTGTAGTTTAGACATCTCCTCATAAACTACTGCCATGGCTTCCCCCAGAGTCTCTGTTTCCGCCTCAATGGCTACTTGGAACTCTACTGCACTTGTGTGTACTAAGTGGAGTGTCACGTTCTCTTCCTCCATCTTCTTCTTCTCTTGTTATGCCATGGTGGCCCTCTGTTCGGATGCGTAAAGCCTGTTCTACAAATCCGCAATTTGTTTGCTCATCCTACCGCACTGTGTTCTGTGGTGGCCGCAAAAGCTGTCCTAGACAAGGCAATCATTTGAGAGTTTGCGATAATTTTAGGCACAATATCTTTGGTCATGGTCATTGACAGAGGCTCGGTTGGGTTCCTGCTGCAATACTTCTTCCTTTCTTGTACAATCTTGAGGTTTATCTCATCGAAAGTGAGTCTAGTGAGATCTAGGACCTCCTCGTCTTGATCCTCTGAGATACCCAGCTCTTGGAGTGGGAGATCTTTTCCAGTGAGGGGAGTAGTAAGGGGTATGTCTAATGGAGGAAGCTCACTTTGTCCTGTTCCTAGGTCAGCGGTTTTGTTGGTCTCCCCTTGTTCGCTCTTCCCAACTTCCTTTTCCTTATCCCTCCTAAGCTCTTCTTCTCATTTCCTTTTCTCTTCCTCTGCTAATGCCCGTTGCCTTTCTAGTTCATCTTCCATGTTGTTTAGCTCTTTTTCCAACCTCCTGTTCTCTTCCTACCTTCTCTCCTCGGCTTCTTCTTCCCATTTTTTTTTGCTCTTCCTCTTCCTTCTTTTTTCTCTCCTCTTCTTGTCTTTTCTTCTCTACCTCTTCTTGGGCTTTCCTTTATTCTTCCCATTTCTTTTCTTGCAACTGTTTATCCTTTCCTTTTTCCTCCTGCCTTCTCCTTTTCTCGCTCTGGCTTTGGTTGCTAGAATCTAGAGGTTGTTTTCTCTCCAACTCCCTTTGCCTCTTGATCTCTCGCTTCTTTATTTCCAAGCTGGCATTTGTTTTTTCCAATTTTGCATCCTCCTCCTCATTGTTGCTCATGGGGTCTTCAACCTCTTTCCCTTTGTGCTACTTAGCTTCCTAGTGCCTATCAATGCTTAGTGCTGCTTTTTCTTTATGGTGGAAACTATTTCTTTGAAGCTTATGTCTTCCTAGGAATCGTCTTGGGGCTCATCCTCTGCACCCTATTATTCGCTTGGGATGGAATTATACAAGTTCCTAATCATGTCTTCAATGTCCTTTTGGGTATGAGAATATGACCAACTGAATTTTTCCTTCTTTCAATGGGTGGCCACTACTTTCTCCAGATCATAAGTTCAATAGTTGAGTGTTACGAAAATGCTTCCCTTCAATGCCTTGGCCTCTCCCTCTACCTGTTTAAAATTTTCTACCATGTATGCCTTGATGGTGAGAGGGAAGGTGGGACAGGGTTTCGTTTTTCCTTCTTTCAATATCTTTGAAAACCCTTGCGTCATCTGATAGCATACCTCTTGTAGGAGTCTCTTATCTGTGGCAACCCTAGGTAGCGCATGCAGATGCTTATGGGTATTGAACACCCTAATGAACATTCCTTCTTCAATGGGGAACCAATGCGCTACCTTGAAGAGTGTCTCCATAGCCCTATTAGACATGCATGGTGATTCCTCACCAAATAGTAGTTGGTAAAATGGGCTGATGAAAGTTTTAGAGATTATATATAGCATGCCTTTGTAACATGTGTCCCAAAAAAAATTATAATGGATATGCACAGGGTTGGCTACCAACGAGTCTTAGCTACAACTCAATTTTTCAAAGTAGCATCTCGAGTAAACAACATCGAGGAGGTATGATGAAATATATAATTCTGGAGACTATTCTGCTTGTGGGAGCTTGGCAGTCGTTATGTTTGTTTTCAAGGATGAGCACAGGATGTTTGACCAATTAAAAATGGTCCCTCAGGTGGCAACGAAGTACAAGAGGGGAACCTAGGTGTCATAGAACATGTCACAATATGGCTTGCCATACAACCAGCACATCATTGTAGCAATTAACTGATACACTTTTCGCAATCCCTCTGTCTTGTAAGCTTTATCTGTCCTCACCCGGAACTTTGAGGGGTCTTGCCACCATTCCCTGAGGATATATTTTGTTGGAGGGTAGAACCCAACGAGCCACTTGGTATTGAAGACCTCCTATTTCTCAGGGAGTCTGTAGTACACACTAATGTCTTCTGGGGAGATAACAGCTATGGGTGATCCATCGTGGCCTCTAATTGTCTAGGAATCTATGTCTGTGCATTGCAAGATCCATTCAATGGTTTCCAAGCAAGGGAAGATTGGGGGGTGTGTTGCTACTTTTTGTAACCTCGATCTTTTGACATGGAGGTACACTTGAAAATCCTCTTGTGTCTCTGGGATGTCTGGATTTGCAAACTCTTTGTAAATGCTATACCAAGAGAGCCTTGTGGTTTTGCTGATGTTACAAGCAGTATCCTCGAAGATAGGTGGCTCCTCTTCTGGGTCATCCTCCCATGACCTGCTTCCTAAGGCCCCATGAGCAGCTTTAGCAGTAGGGGGAGCCATCTCATCTTCAAAAGAAGAAATGGAAATGCACTCTAGATCTACATCACCTGGCATGTCAAAAACACAGTCCCACAATGAGAGAGACGACATGAAAATCAAATAAAACTTGTGAAAAAAAGAGGTTGCAGTAGGTGAAAGGTGAGTCGTAGGGGGGACAGGTCGTAAGGTCGTAGGCTAAGGAGTCAACTAAGTGACTCGCACCATGAGTCATAACTTTCCCAGGGTTGCAAAGTCGCAGGATAAGGGGACTGGTTAGAAGTCGTAACCCGACGGGGTTGCCAGGTTGCAAATTTGCGAGGAAAAGGATATGACAGCTTCAAAACACATGAATTAGGCTAAACGAAGATCAGGGAAGATATATAAATGGCCTTACAAGATCAGGGCCCCCCTTAGGTGAGTAAGTTCAAGCTTATAGCTAAAAAAGGGGGTTCTAGGTTGAGGCAAAGGCTGATGCTTAAGACTAGGCAGGGCAAGAGTAGCGAGGGCAATTGTTCTGGGAAAATGATGAAGAAAAACCAAGTAAAAGTGTTAAAAACCTAGGCTGAGGGGATGCCATAGGTTGGGCAATGTAGACAATGACACTTGGAAGAGAATCATGATTGATAGAAGGTGACGATTACTGACGTAGAGATAGTCGCGTGCATGAACCCTAGTCAGAGGATTTCATTGCTCTTCGTGCGACCTAGGAAGAAGTTAGAAAATGAGGTTGGAGTGACTTCTTGTATATATTTTTGGTTGCATTTGGGAGGACGCATGAGACTGTCGTGCGACGTTGTGACCTACGAGACCATGCAACTGGGTAAGTCGCAAAGGTCGCATAGTCGCATCGATGTGTGCATGAGGATGACATGACCTCATGACCTATGCGCCTTAGCTGGCCGCAAGGTTGCAAGTGTCACAAGGAAGCATGTGGAGGGAAATGCGGCTACGCGACATTCACGAACTATGAGTCACATAAGTCGTGAGGCTTAATCTTAGTTGCGATCTGACTCTACAGCCAACTGACTATGGCAAGAAGTAGCGACCTGGCTTTACTTAGAAAAATTTAAACTCTTAATTAGGTTATTTGAGATTACTAACCTTTTAAATAGAACCTGGAGGGGTCGGTGGTTCCGCCTAGTTTAGGGGCTCCGAAAATTTCAGAGTTTCTAGAAGGCTTGGAACTTTGTGTGCTTACCCTTGTCCTCATGGCCCAATCCCACTTAAGCACTAGATCACCAACATAAAACTCACGGGACCCTGTGGATTTTTTGTCAAACCATCTCTTGATCTGTGCTTGATGGATGGTGAATTTTTCTTTAGTTTTCAATCTTTCCTCCTCCAATCTTACCAAGGCATTGATTCAGCTTTGAATGGCAAGACATGGGGAACCTTGCAACTCTTGAGCTAGTCTGAGGGTGGGTAGGTACAGGTTGGGTGGCAGAATGGCTTCTTTCCCATAAACTAGGAAGTAGGGAGATGTGCCAATTGATGTTTTGGGAATTACCCGATCAACCCATAGGGCGTTACTGAGGGTGTTGTGCCAATTCATATGGTGGGAAAGCAAGGTTTTCTTGATGATATGGATGAGATTTTTCTTGATTGATTCTATTAGGCCATTCCCTTGAGGATAATAGTTGGTCGAATGTTTCAATACAATGCTATTTTCTAAAGCAAAATCATACAATCTCAAAGACGAAAAATAAGTAGTGTTATCAAAGAAAAGAGACGTTGGAACACCAAACCTCGCTATGATGCACTTCTTAATAAAGGATATTAACTCATCATCGTTAACTTTATGCAACGGAATTGCTTCTACCCATCAGTTGAAATATTCGGTGGCTATGAGTATGTACCTGTGTTGTTTTGACGAGTTTAGCATGATCTCCCCTTTGACATCCAATCCCCATTACTGAAAAGGTTCCTCAACCACTATGGGTTGGAGTGGGGTAGCTGACCTTGCTTGCCTGCATGCATGTTTCTAGTAGATAGGACACTTCTGTGCATAGGCATGAGCGTCCTTGAATAGTGTGGGCCAATAGAAACCTGCCCGCATGATCTTATGAGTCGTGGTGTCGCCTACATAGTGACCTCTTGCAGGCCCATCATGAAGATCTTTCATCACTCGTTGGGCTTCATCATATTCTAAACATCTCAGTAATATACCAAGGTGGTACTTTCTAAAAATGTTTCCTTGAACCATTTGATATGAGGCAGCCTTGAGCCTAACGACTCTCTTCTATTTGGTGGACATAGCTTTGGGTAAGGATCCCTTCACTAGTATTGATTTACATCAGAATAACATGATGAAGCATCGTGTGAGCCGAGGCGTTCATTCTGGTAAATTTCAATTTCATGCTCCCATCCTTCAGCTTCCTAGGTCGGTCGCTCTGGCTCCATGTTTTGATGATCGGTTGCTTCAGCGACCAGTTTATAGAGTCTGTGCCCTTTCACAATGTGGGAAGGTTTGAATTCCAAATCATATTCCTGGAGGGAGGTCATCTAGTTGGCTCTCCTTTCTCCCAGCTCTTGTTGTATGAAAAGGGATTTGACGGCTGGGTGTGGGACCATTACTGTGACACGATTTTTTAGGATGTATGGTCTGAAGTGTTTCATTGCTTTGTAGACTGCATATGCCTGCTTATCTATGTCTGGGTAGTTTAGCTTTGTGCCTTGGAACTCTGTACTCATGAACGATATCGGATGCTCGTTGTGATTTTATTCCTTTTGTGTAAGAACCACGGCCAATGATGAATCTGAGGCAAAAGTGTATAAGATAAAGTCTTTGCTGAAATCAGAGCTGGAGAGGGACGGAGCCTCCGCGATTGTTGTCTTAATCTGATCAAAAGATTCCTTTTCCTCTCAATCCAATTTGAATCCTGAGTCCTTTATCATCTTCTGTAAAGGCTTGACAATTTGTGCAAAATAAGAAATAAATTTATGAAGGAAATTAATTTTACCGAGGAAAGATTGCATACCTTTTTTGGTGATCGGCTGAGGGATCTGGGTTATAGCTTTTACGTGGTCAGGATCTACGATGATTGCATTATTGGTGATGATGTGGCCTAGTAGGTTGCCTTCTAAAACTGTGAATATGCTCTTCTTAGGGTTGAGGGAGATCCCATATTTTCGACATCTTTCAAAAATCTGCTTTAAGTGATGGAGGTGGTCGCTCCTTTTCTTCGAAAAGACAGTGACATCGTCTAGGTAGACCACCACACTTTGACCCATAAGGCCTTGGAAAGTGATATCCATTACTCTCTGAAAGGTTGCCCCGACATTTATCAATCCGAAAGGCATGCGACGAAATGCGAACGTCCCCCACTTAGTTCGGAATGTTGTTTTGATCCAATCTGGTTTGGCTACTAGAACTTGATTGTAACCAGAGAAGCCATCTAGCAAGGAGAAAACTTCGGATCCCAAGACGGTTTGGAGGATTTGCTCCATGGAGGGGATTAGGTAGTTATCTTTATCTGAGGCTCAGTTAAGGTTTTGGAAATTGACGCATAGACGTATCTCCCTGGATTTTTTCCGCACTGGCACCAGATTAGATACCCATGTGGAGTGCCTGACCTTGAATATAATGCAAGCATCCAATAATTTCTTGAGTTCCTTTTGGATGAGAGGTTCCAACACAGGTCCCTTCTTTGGTAGGGATGACATGCTGAATAATTCAGGTATCGTATGTCTTCAGGTCATCATATGTCCAAGCAAAAACATCATGGTATTTTCTAAATAAGCTGATGAATGCCTGTCTTTCTTCTGGGGTGCACCCTACCCCCAAGTTGACATACTCCTGAGGTTGATTTTATCATGCGAGAGAGTTGAAATATGAGTTTTGGTATTCAGAGGACCTCTGAAACGGCTCTGGAGATCGAACAATTTCTCTAGTGTCACTACCCCTTTAGGTAAGGGATTTCCTTTACACGAACCTGCTTCCTCTTGTAGTGATCTGTCATATTCCTCTTCATTGATAGATGTGTCTTTGAACTTGAACACTTCCACATTTCTCATGAATTCTAGAATTTGCTGGTCATCATTGAAAACATGTAAGTTAGTTACGTTGTCAGAAACTAACGGTTTATACATAGTTTCAATACAAAACCCGTCTCTAAGGGGTGTGAACCTAGCTGCAGCATTACCTAGAGTATCAGCAGCAACATTATTAAATCTAGGAACGGAAATGATATTGAAAGCTTTAAATGAATTTATGAGATGCCATACCTCTTGCTGGTAATTCTTGAGGCGGTGAGAGACAATGAATGGTATTGCGCACCTGTCTTGTAATGATTTCTGAATCCCTAATAACTTTCAGGAAGTCCACTCTCAATTCAATGTGCTTTTTGAGGCCAAGGACGAATGCTTCGTACTGCAGTGTTGTTGGTGATTTGAAATGCCAACCTGCATGAGATCACGAATCTATTCCCTTTGGGGTTCTATAGGACACAACCTGCCCTTGCTCCAATGTGAGTTATAGATCCGTCATAATACAATGTCCATGTCTCGGTACCGAGGGAAGGTAAACCCGACGTATGTGTGAGGAAATTACGAGTTTTAAAAGACACCTGTTAGCACCCAACAGGTGCTAGTACAAGCTAGTATGCATGTAAACGACAACAAGCACTCACTAAAATCAAGCAGACAACACTCACATAAAGCGAAACACAAAAAGCAACAAAAATGCAACGCAGGTCATGAACAAGGAGCTTACCCTAAGACAGCTAATTTTAATGTGTCGACGACTCCTAGATGCAATGTGGGATTCCAGAGATACAAGACTAATGTGAGGAATGAACTCTGCAGTGTCTAGTTGATGAGTTTTGATAGGATTGAGGTTGTGACGTGCATGCCACAAATGTAGGAAAAGAGACACTTGGAGGGAGGTTTCTGAGATGATCCTTGCATGTAACCTATAGCGGCTAACAATAAATCCCTAAATCAAGGGATGCCTTTACATGTTGCCCTGGGAGGAGCATCCCATGCATGAAAATTAGTTTTTCTCATTCCCAGGGGGAACCGGTCAGCTCAACTGCACATGCAAGAGCTTACTCAATTGCTGGGAGAAAATGCCATTTTTGGATGGTAGATGAGCTGAATCCCCATGAAATTTGTGCAATTTCTAGGCAGAGGAGCTAACTACTGCCTCAGATTGCACAATTCTAGGTTGAGGAGCCCTGCTGGGAGGAATTGTGCAATTTTCTGGTTGAAGCCTGACTGACGAAATTGCACAATTCTAGAGCCCAACAGTCTGCCAAACTAAATTGTGCAATTTCCGGAGGGAAGGTTGGTTTCCCTCTAGAATTGCGCAATTTCTTGAGGGAGCTACTCAGCTTGCAGCTGGACCAAGTTCGGAGAAAGAACCTATTAGGGGAATGCATCAAGCTCTGATAGATAGGCTGTATTTCTGCAAGAAAAGCACTGAAGCTTGTGTACTTGATGAAGCAAGACATGTTGTTGTGAAAGGTTGGTAGGGAGGCTCCAAAATGAAGCTAAGGAAAAATTTTGGAGGGTGGTTGTAGCCGTTACAATAGAAGGGACAGGAAGAGGGCGGGTCAAACCCGTGACCTCCCCCTCCCAAATCCATTACATAACCATTGAGCCATCGACAGACTTGTTAAATGGTGGCCACAATACTATATTTAATGCCTACAATGATGTTGACGACAGAGCAAAGGGAGCCAACTGTGGGCCAGCCCCCTCACCATATAAACCATGGGCTAGCGCTAATGGATAAGTGCAGTTAGAGAGCCACCAATCCTGCTTTAATTTCATTAATCCATTTTTAAGGTTGGCTGCAGTTTTGGAGGCATGCTAATTTCGGCAAAATTGCCAAATTTGGTGGTGCTAATTGGAGTCTTCTCCAGTTTTAGCGGGGTTTCCTAGGGAAACATTGAATGAAGCATATCTTGAGAATTTTTTTATGAAATTGAGCTCAGAAAGAGGTTTTCTTGGCTAATTTGGACATTCTGAACATATAAGTGCAGGTATCAGGAGCCATATATCTTTGTAAGCAACATTTTTGCTACATTGAGCTAATACAAAGGCTCAAGACATGGAAGTTGGACCAAGGAGATGTAGCCCGGGAGGGGTGAAATCCTTCATCAAAACAATGTGTTAATGTGTCTCTTTGATGATTTGCTACATCATACATGTTTTTTGTTTAGTATTTGTTTTTAAAGATGGTTTTCTCATGAATTTCTTTTTAAAATTAAGGAAATTTATCTGATTGTATGCACAAACAGCTAATAAAACCTCAACACAAGAATCCATAAGCATGTACATATTTATAAATCTGTAATTGTTATTAGCACAACAAAACTAATCATACAAAAATAGATCAAGTTGGTATCAAAGAAAAGATTGAAGTGCTTGATTTCTTGAATTTGTGCAAATAGGGTTTTAATGTTTGCAAAATTGTGATGCTTACAAGGTTATAGTTGCAGAAAGGAGAAGGGAAGCTATTGGTTGCAACTCCTGAGGTAATTCCTAGAAGAAGGAGAGCCACAAGGCCACAATCTCCACCACCCAAAGTTCCAATTCCAGCTTCACTTGACACTCCTCAAGTTTTTCCTTCAATTGAGATTGAAGAGGTACAAGAAGTACCAATTTCTGAGCTTGAATCCATAGCCATTATGTCTTAAGAAAGAGAGCTTGAAGGTCCCTCTTTAGAAGAGGAATAATTCAAGAAATATTTATGTACCTTGACTAAGATGGTTAAATTCCTCTATGAAGAGAGGAACACTAGAATGGTTGGAGAGAGTTCTAAACCTCCATATGGAGAAGGAAGCTCAGAGGACAAAAATGATGAGAAGAAAGATTCCAAAGGGAATGGGTGAAAGCCACCTCCATCTCCACCATCCTCATCATCTTCACCATCTCACATAATGTCATCTTCCACTACCACCACTGAAACGGCCCATACTCATTCAAAAACCCCAAAAGGAAAGACTCCATTACTGAAATTGGACATAAAATTCGAACTTCCCATGTAAAATGGAGAGCTGAATGCAAAAAAGCTGGACAATTGGATTTGAAAATTGGAGGTATACTTCAGAATTTAGAACCTTCAAGAAGATGACATAAATATCTAGTTGGCTTCATTGAGGCTAGAGGGAGTTGAACTAGTATGGTGGGAAGCAAAGACTCAAGAGGAAATTGTTATAGACATTTTTGGGCACTGCAACCCCAATCATAAATGTCCATAAAGTAAGGGATCTTAAGTCCCTAAAAGTGTTGTTCCAACCCCTGAAAGAACAAGGTCAGCTGATTACATCATCTCCCAGAAGTTCTCCATGAAAAACTACTCAGAACTGGTCAAAATTGGACCATCTCACCTGCTCCATGGTCAAAATGCGCTGCATCCCACCTAAATGCACATGGGAGGTGTGATGCATATTGAAAAGCCCTTCGATGGGGTGCGATGGGCGAGAGTGGACAAATGGCAGGGTCAATTTGCAAGGTGGAGGATCATGGAATCTTCCAGAAACTTCTCCTGTGACACTTGCCTCTCTGCATTCGCCCAGGGATGAGTAAGAGATCATCAATCTCCAAGTGGAATCAAGAACTATCAGAGAGAGGACACTAATCAAATCTCAAAAGCTGACTCACCCCTCTTGCAAACATCTATATATTGATCCCTCATCACAGAGATCCGGGGGTTGGAATTTTGTATCTCGTAAGAAAGTGCTGCTGGTTTCTTGGTGTAACATCATAGTGTTGGGTGATCTAAGCTTTTCATGAGGTGAAGAAGGGCTTTCTTGCTGAGAGAATGATGTTGGGTCAGAACGATTGGTTGTAATCATCTTTTCTATCCTTGATTATTAATAAAGCTATTCGAGTTTTCCTCCACATTCTTGTATGATTTATGGTATATGCATTTGTGTGGTCAATATTGTTGGCATTATGAGACAAGTATTGTCCTTGATGGCAAATCACATTGATAACAAATCATAGTGCAGAAGGATAGCAGCAAGGAATTGATGATTAGTCTACAAATATGAAGAAAAATATATACACGCTGGTTCACTATATACCAAGTCGCGTATACAAGCAGGTTCACTATATACCAAGTCGCGTATACGCAGGTTCGCTATATACCAAGTCACGTGTACACGCTAGTTGGCTTCAGTAAAAGCGCGTGTATGTGGAAAACTTATCTTTGGTCCACGACGGTTATTCCTTGGAAGTTGTGCCAATGGTTTTGGACCTTGGTGTCTCGACAGACGTGTTGATCCCTAGTTTTGAAGATGATGGTATTGGATTTCTATGGTTTTGGCTCTTGGTATTGAACAAGGCCTAAGGCTATATAAGGAGAAGGAAATCATTAGGCAAGTGCATCTGAAAAAGTCTTGAATATCTGATGAAGTATTAGATCCAGTATGCAGGTTATTGGTTGATGATGTATTGCTTGATCTGGGCTAAGGAGAGATCTCATCGGTTGATGGAGAACAAGATCTAAGGAGATATCGGGATCAAATGGTTTGAAATGAACTATATTTATATGGTTGATTATGCGTATTTCTAGATCTGCATACTGACGCAATGTTATGATCTGGGTATAACTGAAATCTGGTACAGCTGCAAGTTATGAAAAAATATTTTTAGATCTGTACGCAGGTTGTCTTCGGTAAAACCGCGTGTATACGCGGGTTGCCTTCATTGTAATAGCGTATATCTTTTTGGATCTTGATTTTTGGGTTGCAGCTGGGTCTGACTGTTATTGCAGAGTTATGTAGTCTGCTTTGTGTTCTGGTGACTGGGTTTGACAGGGTTTCAGCGGTTCAATGATTCAAAGATTGATGATGCTAGTATTGGTTGTTTTATGCTTCAATGATTTGTGAATGAATCATGGTCTTCAGATTGTAATGTTGTGCTTCAGGAGTATCCAGTCTGAAAATTGATGAAAAGTGGTACCTGAAGGAAAAAAGATTGTAGGCCAGCACCTACGTACTATTATCTTAGCTAGTACAAGAGTAAAGGGGGTTGGAGCTCCCTTCCAAGGAAGTTTGGAGAACGAGAGAAGGTTGAAGCCTTCTGCAGGTTGTAGCCTGCGTACTGGTATAAGGCTGCACCAGTACAAAAGATTGTAAACTGAGGTTCTTATTAAAGAAAGATAGAGACAACTTGCAGCAGGTGGTTTTCACCCACATTGGGTTTCCACCTTATATCATGGTGTTCATGTGTGTGGCTTTTGTGTGATGATCTGTTCTGTTATACTGCATCTGTTTACTCTTAATATGATGAATAATGTCCTGATGCATTTAACTGAAGATAAACTAACTGAATTATAAGATTTATGGTTATACGCTGGTTTCTTTAGACACAGTAGCGTGTACACGCTGGTTCACTTAACTGAAGTAGCGTATATGTTTCTGAGCATTGAAAAAGTTTTAATACTGATTCACCCCCCCTCTCAGTATTAATTCCAACAATTGGTATCAGAGCAGGTCCTTCAGAGAAGCTTGATCGCTTGAAGGTAGATCGTTCATCATGAGAAACTACGAGAGAGAAGCATCAATCAGGCCACCGGTTTTTGATGGGACAAACTTCAATTATTGGAAGGTAAGAGTTACTGCCTATCTTCAATCTCTTGGTACAGAAGTTTGGGACATCGTAGAGACAGGCTACACTTTTCCTTCAGCTACTCCTACAGATGCAGCCGAGAAAAAGAAATATGAAACAAATGTGAAAGCAGTCAATACTCTATTGGGATGTATATCTCAATCAGAATTCATGAAGGTAATGCACTATAAATCTACAAAAGAAATATGGGACAAAATTGTCACGAGCTATGAAGGAGACGAACAGGTAAAGCGTGCTAAAATTCAAACTCTCAGGATTAAGTATGAGACTCTCAGAATGTATAATGATGAAAGTGTGGCTAACTATTTCCTTAGAGTAGATGAGATTGTTAATTGCATGAAAAACTTGGGTGAAGAAATAAAAGAGGCTATTGTGGTTGAAAAGGTTCTAAGATCTTTGTCCCCCAAGTTTGAATCTAAAGTGTCTGCCATAGAAGAAAAGGAAAATCTGCAAATTCTTACTATGTCTCAGCTTCACGGGATTCTAACCGCTTATGAAATGAGAAATGGAGGTCCATCAGACAGAAGAGAAGCTGCCTTCAAGGCTTCAGGCAAAGAAGAGTATTATGAAGCAAGTCATGTGCCAGAAGTTGAAGAAGAGGAATCAAATTTTGTCAGAAATCTTCAAAGGGGTTCTGGAAGGTTCAGAGGTAAGTTACCTTTTAAATGCTTTACTTGTGGAAGAGTAGGTCATTATGCTGCCAGATGTCCCCACAAAAATAAGAATGACAAGGGAAAGGAACTTGTTAAATGGAACAAGAAACAAAATGAAAAGAAGAAAAGCTATTACACTCATGAAGATAGTGATGGTCTTTCAAATAGTGATGAAGATGAACAAGGTAATAGATATAAATTGTTAATGGCTTTTGAAGATGATGACTATATGGATGCTATAGATGTAGAAGGCTTTTGTGAAGAAATGAAAGATCTCAAAGTTTGCTTAGAAGAGAAGAGTGCTATTATTGATTCTCTACAATGTCAACTAGCTGAAAAGGAAAAACATCTTGAAAAATTGGAATGTGAGATTGTTTGTCTTAGAAAGGAGATTGAGAAACCAAAAGCGATTAATCTTAAATTTGTTAAAGGATCTGAAACCTTGGATGAGATTATCAATGTGCAGCGATCTCCTCTGATCAAGACAGGTCTTGGATATAATGGAGAAACATCTCAAGCCTCTACCTCTAAAAGCTATCTTGATGCAGCAAGGAGAAGCGAGCAAAGGCCAAATAAAATTCATCAGGTGAATCAGGGACAGTTTACCTCAAGAACAAATAAAGACCATCAAGAAATTCGGGGACAAACTGCCTTAAGGAAAAACAAAAGCTACAATCAGCCTCAGGTAAAATCTTCCCAATTTGCTCCAAGAATGAATGTGAATAGAAGCTACAATCGATTGGATGATAGATCTGATTATCGCAGAAGTTTCTTTAATGGCCAATGCTTTTCTTGCCATAACTTCGGTCACAAAGCAGCTCAATGTGTTGCCTACAAGACAATCATGACTAGAGAAGCTCAAAAGCAAGGGAGAATGACTGGAACCATGAAAAGGACTTATAACAACTTTTCGGTTCTTGAAAATGAAGTTGAATGCTCCATTTGTAATAACTTTGGTCATGAAGAATCTGAATGCAGGAGCAGGTTCCGGAAGACAACTCAGAAGGAACAAACCTCAAATGTCAGAACATGGAGAATAAAGGAACCGCAACCAGAAAGATGTGGGATAGCCTTTTATGCAGAAGGTCAAGAAAGTCTATGGTACATTGACAGCGGATGTTCGAAGCACATGACAGGGGACAAAGAAAAGCTTGAGTCATATACCGCATTAGAAAAGGGGAAGAAAGTTTCTTTTGGAAACGATATCTCTGCAGCCATAAAAGGAAAAGGTGTTGCTCCATTGAAAGAGAAGGTCAAAGCTGGAAATGTTTTGTATGTTGATGTATTGAAGCATAATCTTCTGAGTGTCAGTCAGATGTGCGATCAAGAAACAGAAGTAATATTTAGATCAAATGGATGTTGTGTTCGTGACCTTGATACAGGTAAAACAGTGATCAAAGGAAGAAGGACTCCAAATAATCTATACATATTTGAAGAAGGACCACAACAATGCTATTTGAGCAAGGATGATGAACACTGGCTATGGCATCGAAGGTTGGGGCATCTAAGCTTTTCACAAATAAGGAAAGCGTGCAAATATCAGGCAGTTCGTGGTCTTCCAGATATCAAAATTCCAGACAACACTATATGCAAATCTTGTCAGTTTGGAAAGCAAACCAGAACTAACTTTCCAGAGAAGGAAGGATCAGCCAACATACCTCTTGAGCTAGTCCATACAGATGTATGTGGTCCATTTAGGAAAAGGACACCTCGAGGAGAAGAATATTTGATATTATTCATTGACGATTTCTCCAGGTTTGTCTGGTTAGGGCTTATGAAGCACAAGGATGAAGCATTCGAAAAATTCAAATCCTTCAAAGCCTTGGTTGAAAATGAATCAGGACACAAAATTAAGTGCCTCAGATCTGACAGAGGTGGGGAGTTTACCTCAAACGAATTTTTCGATTTCTGTGAAGAACATGGGATAAGAAGAGAATTCTCTACAGCTAGAACTCCTCAACAAAATGGGGTTGTGGAAAGAATGAACAGAACAATCCAACAAATGGCTCGTGCTATGCTTGATGAATCAGGTACTCCCGCAACTTTCTGGGGTGAGGCTGCACATGCTGTGGTTATTATTCTTAACAAAACAAATGTCCGAGTAAACAACACTCAAACACCTCATGAGCTTTGGAGTGGTGAGACTCCTTCAGTGAAGCATTTCAAGATCTTTGGGAGCAAATGTTATATTAAGAATACTGATGAGCAACTTGGAAAACTTGAACCAAGAGAAGATGAAGGCATTCTTCTTGGTTATTCTCCACACAGCAAAGCCTACAAGTGCTACAACAAAAGACTTGGCAAAATTGTTGACAGCATTGATGTAGTGGTTGATGAGAAGGGATATATTCCTAGGCAAGTTCATCATGAAGACATTGAAGAAGATGAAGGCTACCCTCAAAGGCAGAATGATGAAGAAGAAGAACCTCAAGAAGAACCTCAAGAAGAAGAAGAACCTCAAGAAGAACCAGAGGAGCAGACAAGAATAGAAGAGAAGACTCCATCCAGATATGTTCAAAAGAATCATCCAGAATCTCAGATTGTGGGGCAGAAAGAAGCAGGAATACAAACAAGAAGAAGAATTGCAGAAGCTTCAAGCTATTTGGCATTACTCTCTTCCACTGAACCACAAAATGTGAAAGAGGCATGCAAAGATGAATGTTGGGTCAAAGCAATGGATGAAGAACTTGAGCAGATCGAAAAGAACAATACTTGGGAATTGGTTCCTAGACCAAAAGATAAAAATGTCATAGGGACTAAATGGGTCTTCAAAAATAAATTGAATGAAAATGGAGAAGTAATTAGAAACAAGGCCAGACTTGTTTGCAAAGGGTATGCGCAGCAAGAAGGAATAGATTTTGAAGAGACCTTTGCTCCTGTTGCAAGACTTGAGGCCATCTGAATGTTCCTTGCTCTCTCAAGCTTTCAAAACTTCAAGGTATTCCAAATGGACGTGAAATCAGCCTTTCTGAATGGAGACTTAGAAGAAAAAGTATATATTGAGCAGCCAGATGGTTTCATTCTTGGGAATGATCCAAACCTTGTATGCAGATTGAAAAAGGCTCTCTATGGTCTCAAACAAGCTCCAAGGGCTTGGTACTATCGTTTGGACAAATATCTTCACAAACAAGGTTTTTCAAAAGGATCAGCAGATAGAAATCTCTATATGAAAGTTGAAAATAACAAATTGCTAATACTTGTTGTGTATGTAGATGATATTATCTTTGGTAGCAATGAAGAGGCTATGAGTCAGAACTTTGCTTTGGTTATGCAGAAAGAATTTGAAATGTCATTACTTGGAGAATTGACATACTTTCTTGGATTGCAAATCCAACAAAATGAAGGAGGTATTTTCTTGTCTCAAACCAAGTACCTCAAGCAGATCTTGAAGAAATATGGCATGGAAGATTCAAAGCTAGTTTGTACCCCCATGGTTACAGGATGCAGCCTCAGTGCAAATGACGAATCAGCAGCAGTTCACCAACCCACTTATAGATCCATGATTGGGAGTTTGCTTTATTTGACAGGTACCCGACCAGATATTATGCATGCAGTAGGAATTGTTGGAAGATTTCAAGCCAAACCAAAGGAAACTCATCTTCAGGCAGTCAAAAGAATCTTCAAGTATCTTCAAGGGACCCAAAACTATGGCTTATGGTATCCTAGAGATACAGATCTCACTCTTCATGCTTACACAGATGCAGATTGGGTCGGAAGTGTGGATGATAGGAAAAGCACAAGTGGTGGTGCTTTCTTCATGGGTTCCAGATTAGTATCTTGGTTCAGCAAGAAACAGAGTTCGATTGCCTTATCTACAACTGAAGCAGAATATGTGGCTGCGGCATCTTGTTGCACACAACTTCTTTGGATGATGCAGACCTTGCAGGATTTTCAAATCACTTGTACTCCACCAGTCTCTATCTTATGTGATAATACAAGTGCAATCAGCATTTCAAAGAATCCAGTCATGCACTCAAAGACCAAGCACATACCAATCAAGTACCATTTTCTTCGGGAACAAGTGCTTGAGCAAAAGGTCAAGCTGGAGTATGTTCCTTCTAAGGAACAAGTTGCTGATATTCTCACAAAACCACTGCCCAGGGAAACTTTTGAATATCTCAGACAAAAGCTGGGAGTAGTTGATGCTTCATCCTGCTGTTGAAGCTTGTCTGTTCTACAGAAAATTTGGTATACGCAAGTTACGTAAGGGATATCCGCGTATATACGCCGATTTATGCTGGGAAAGTCGCGTGTATGGTGTACGCGTGTTGCAGAAAGCATATCCGCGTGCATACGCTGTTTTATGCAGGAGAAGTCGCGTATATGGAGTTCTGAACAGCAAGGGTAGACTCCGGTTGGAGAAGGTCTGAGATGGGTATGCCAGAATTCTTCAGGCATAGTTTCAGGGGGTGCAGCAGGCACAGGTTCAGGGGGAGCAGCTTAAAGTCTCATAAAGCATTGTTGGCATTTAGATGCTTTTGGTTCTAGTACACAACTGTTGTTGGTTTCAGGAGAAGGAGCTCAGAAGGAAATCTTGGTTGCTGATCTAAAAGATGTGTATCAGATGCTGCTTGTGACTTTCATAAGTCTTGGTCTAGATTTGTTGTCTCTATGTCATGTATCTCTTCTGTGATATCTCTTTTATGGTGTCAAGGTCATGTAACGGCCTATGTTGGTTTCCCCACTATGCCTGGGATGAATGATGTCATATAATTGGTTGGTTCTGATGTATCCCCTCTTGGTTGGGAGTATGGATGTATGTATTGAGTCTTTTGGTGATAGGAAGGTCCCTTATGGTGTATAAGTTTTGGTTCTTTTGATGAACATCTTTTGCAGATCTTGCCTACAGTCAGAGGGAGCATGTTTCAGCACAGCCAAGCAAAGATATCAGCATGTTCTCAGGGGGAGCACAGCCCTTTGCCCTTGATGACAAAGGGGGAGAGTGATTTGATTTGGTGTTGTTGCCATCAAGTCCAAAGGGGGAGATTGTTGGCATTATGAGACAAGTATTGTCCTTGATGGAAAATCACATTGATAACAAATCATAGTGCAGAAGGATAGCAGCAAGGAATTGATGATCAGTCTACAAATATGAAGAAAAATATATACACGCTGGTTCACTATATACCAAGTCGCGTATACAAGCAGGTTCACTATATACCAAGTCGCGTATACGCAGGTTCGCTATATACCAAGTCATGTGTACACACTGGTTGGATTCAGTAAAAGCGCGTGTATGTGGAAAACTTATCTTTGGTCCACGGCGGTTATTCCTTGGAAGTTGTGCCAATGGTTTTGGACCTTGGTGTCTCGACGGACGTGTTGATCCCTAGTTTTGAAGATGATGGTATTGGATTTCTATGGTTTTGGCTCTTGGTATTGAACAAGGCCTAAGGCTATATAAGGAGAAGGAAATCATTAGGCAAGTGCATCTGAAAAAGTCTTGAATATCTGATGAAGTATTAGATCCAGTATGCAGGTTATTGGTTGATGATGTATTGCTTGATCTGAGCTAAGGAGAGATCTCATCGGTTGATGGAGAACAAGATCTAAGGAGAGATCAGGATCAAATGGTTTGAAATGAACTATATTTATATGGTTGATTATGCGTATTTCTAGATCTGCATACTGACGCAATGTTATGTTCTGGGTATAACTGAAATCTGGTACAGCTGCAAGTTATGAAAAATTATTTTTAGATCTGTACGCAGGTTGTCTTCGGTAAAACCGCGTGTATACGCGGGTTGCCTTCATTGTAGTAGCGTATATCTTTTTGGATCTTGATTTTTGGGTTGCAGTTGGGTCTAATTGTTATTGCAGAGTTCTGTAGTCTGCTCTGTGTTCTGGTGACTGGGTTTGACAGGGTTTCAGTGGTTCAGTGATTCAAAGATTGATGATGCTAGTATTGGTTGTTTTATGCTTCAATGATTTGTGAATGAATCATGGTCTTCAGATTGTAATGTTGTGCTTCAGGAGTATCCAGTCTGAAAATTTATGAAAAGTGGTACCTGAGGGAAAGAAGATTGTAGGCCAGCACGTACGTACTAGTATCTTAGCTAGTACAAGAGTAAAGGGGGTTGGAGCTCCCTTCCAAGGAAGTTTGGAGAACAAGAGAAGGTTGAAGCCTTCTGCAGGTTGTAGCCTTTGTACTGGTATAAGGCTGCACCAGTACAAAAGATTGTAAACTGAAGTTCTTATTAAAGAAAGATAGAGACAACTTGCAGCAGGTGGTTTTCACCCACATTGGGTTTCCACCTTATATCATGGTGTTCATGTGTGTGGCTTTTGTGTGATGATCTGTTCTGTTATACTGCATCTGTTTACTCTTAATATGATGAATAATGTCCTGATGCATTTAACTGAAGATAAACTAACTGAATTATAAGATTTATGGTTATACGCTGGTTTCTTTAGACACAGTAGCGTGTACACGCTGGTTCACTTAACTGAAGTAGCGTATATGTTTCTGAGCATTGAAAAAGTTTTAATACTGATTCACCCCCCCTCTCAGTATTATTTCCAACAAATATATATCTGGTCCTATATTGTTTATGATAGTAGATCTATGCTCTTGGATAGTGTTATGCTGCTTTGATTCTACAGGTGCTCTTTGAAGCTGGGTAGACGAGGAAGTGGGCGGCAAAGATCTATCAGAAGGGAGAGGAATCAAACAAGGAACCAAGCACAAGACAGAGGTTGGTCTCCTTTTTCCCCTCTTATCTACTTTTCATAAAGGAAAACGAAAGTAGTTTTAGTTTGTTTGTTTCTAAGGTAGCTACCAGCCTTAGTGGGACTAGCAGCTCTTCATAGAAACTATATTTCCCGATAACAAAATGGCGACTCCGCTGGGGAGCGAATAGATTGTTTGTTTGTCTATATTTGTTTGCTTTATAAACTTACAGACGGAGCCTGAAGTCAAGCCAGCTAGCCTTCGAACTGCATTTGCTATGCAAGTGCGAAGTAGATCAATGTTGCTTCAGTCTATCTTCGGGTTTTGTTTATGAACTGAACAATCAATTTACAAACTCTCTAATTGCCCTTGTGGTGGCTCTAGTAACCTCTTTAGATCTACCCCTGTGATTTGTTTACTGATTACCACTTTCTCGGCCTAAATCCTGAACTGAGCTGCAAACTGTGACCCGAAACCCAGTTGAAGTATCGTCCCTGGACCATCGCACTGTCTCTTCTTTGGAATCTGGATGAATCTCACTTCCCGTGTGTAGTAGGTGCACTGCATCTCACTTTACCTATGTTACAGGTGCACTGATCAGACAAGACCTCTTCTGCTCTTAGATTTTAGTTTCTGTGTTCACTCTTTTAAGCTCTATTCAGGAGTTTTACTGTCTGTAGTCAGTATAACTCTGTTGGAACCCCCTTCGTTACCATTATTCTGCCTCCATTGTGTAAAGAGATGTAAATGTTTTTATGTATTTTGAGCCATTTTCAGTTCTCTTTTACAAAGAAGTAGCATAATTGAACTATCGTTTCTTGGTTTGGAAGTGTCGCAAGTGTCGTTTTCAGTCATAGAAGAGAATCCGGTTGTTCTTGATAGTCAATTACACTGTTACTCTTGTATTTGATTTGAATTAATAGTTTTTCAAGTGTTGAAAGCAAGTTTTCAATTCCAAATCGCAAAGTGTCGTCATTGTCTTCATTTTGTCTTGAAAAGAAGTTTGTTAGTAATGTCGCTTTGAAAAATAATTTAGATTTTTGCATAGCTTTCTTTTTATCATTCACACATTAAGAAGGCTAAAAACAAATACATGCATGTGCATTTGCATTTAGACTGTTTGTTGCTTTGATTTAGGATAGTGCATATAGTGTGTGCTCTCTGCTCTATGTTGAAAGAATATCATCTCTCTTTCCTTAGTAGCCAGGATTTTCATTGAAAAAAGAAGATTAAACAATTGTTTATCATCTTAGATTGCATTTTAGGAATTGTATATCTACATCACGCGGTGAACCTGAAAGGAAAATTCCTTAAGCAAGATCAACTGTAAAATAAATTTAATGAAAAAACGCTTTGGAACCTAACGCACAACATTTAGAAGTCTAGGCTAGAAACGTATTCCGGTGTCATAAAGCCTGGTAACTGTTGTTTTCATTGCCGGTTGGGTGATTCCTCCACTTTGAGAAGATAAGTGCCAGTACGGACTTGTGCTCCCACGTATCGTCGAGTATATATTGGGAGACCACAATAGGCTTTATCCTTTATCCATAGGAAGCCATGTCTACTGCCTTATTGATCGTAATGCACTGAACACAGCATTCGGGAAGATTGATTGTCGTACCGTAAAAATTATTCTGCAGTTTTGCGATTGGTTTGGTAATCCCTCTGTCTAGATTTCTAGAGTAGTCTCTTTCATTCCTTTTTAGACTCCTTTAAGGAAAAGGTCCATCTGAGCACTTGTCACTTCAAGCTCATTAAAAATCGAAGGCGACTAGAGTCATCTTTTTTTTTTTCTCGACTCTTAAAAATTGAAAAAACAAGTTGTGTCAAAGCGTCTAAAATTCATTTAATTCATAAACATATTTCCCCTTTATTTTTAGTTGATTGAGTAATCCACAATCGTGTAAGAAAGTCAATTGAAACCCCATCGTTCGTGGAGGCTTACAAGTCAACCGTCTTTGTCTCTAGAATCAAAACTGTTACGGACGAAGCGAACTCGTTTAACCGGTTCCAAATCCCCTGGTAAAGTTAGAACAAGTGTTCCAACACCATCATAGACTCCGGTTACTCCAAACATTTCTGGTATCCCTACCTTTACAGAAGAAGTTCCGCAGCCACCAAAGGACAGTAAAACTGATCCTAGTGTGGAGGTAAACACTTGTATTACTGAACCAGCTCCATCTACGGCTGATTCAGAAGGTGTTATTCCCCAAACATCTGTCGCTGCAGATTCTATACCTTCTTTGGCACCAGAAATATTTTACAGACCTGACGGTCTACCTCTTCCACCTGGTCTGATTGTTATAGAAGATATTATGGAGGATCCTCCATCTAGTACTCCATTGCAATTTGGAGTCGGGATAACCCTATATCCTTCTTCATCAGAAATTAGTCTACCGTTATCGGAAGCTCCTGTAGAATCGCTAGGAAATCTTTTGGATAGATTAGAAATGTCTAAACAACCATCGACATCTAGGACTGTGTCATCCGACACAGCGATGGCAGAACTTCCTGCTGTCACTCCAACAATGTTCGTTGGCATACCATCTGTCCCAACTAGCTCTCGATCGCTAGATGGGGCCCACTCAGGGGCTATTTCGATAGTATGGTCCGTTCCTGTTTGTTCATCTGGAATAATATCCGGGAACTCTTACGTTGAGTCTCAGCAAATTTACCCTTCACAGTGTCAATTTGGGCAGTCCGATCCTCAAGGACAAACAATTCCTTTGAGTACCGGATTACTGTCGTATCGGGGGAGATATACCCTTTCACTGTCTCCTCCGAGAGGACAACCATACGAGAGTTCAGAACAAAATTCAGGTTATGCTGGAATTACATCTAGTGGTTGGGTGCCAATACTGCCTCAACAACCAAGAGTTGTATATTCGATGCAACAATGTTTACCTATGTCAAATATACCAACTACACCGGCTATTGTGACAGTGTCGCAGGTACAAGCGTTGCCTGTTGTATGCCAACCTCAGGTTTCTCAGGTTGTAATGCAACAACCTCTTCTCCCTGCGACTCAACCACAATCGCCAACTAGTGGAATGACACAAGCCCAAACGGGTACAATTACTCCTCATCTTGGTCAAATGGCCATTATTGGACAACAGCACATGGCTTCACAACCATGGCTGGTGCAATATCAACAACCGGAATTCCAACAAGTATACCAAGGATCTGAGCAACAAATGTTTGCAAATAATGGGCAGCCGTATATTCAAGACAGTCAGAATCAACCATTCTACAATGGTTATGCCCATCAACCTTATCAAGGTTACCAGCATCAAATGCATTATGCTGGTATGCAAAGACCAACTGCCCAGGTGATTCCATCTTATCCTGGGTATGCTTTGCCAAACCTGAATCAACAGTTACCCTTCGTGGCGACTTTAGAGTTACCGGATCTAAATCGGCTAACGAACGATCCAATTTCTTACGCCCCTTGGTGGCCAGCGATTCCGCATAAACTTCCGTTAGATATTCCTAAATTTAATGGAAATCCAGGTGAAGACCCGTCGAATCATGTGATGACCTTTCATATGTGGTGTTCATCAAACACCCTAAATGATGATTCGATTAGACTTCGCCTTTTTCAGGGAATGTTAACTCGTCTGGCAGCAAAATGGTATATCGAATTACCTAGAACTTTGTTTGATAACTTCAGTACCCTAGCCACAACCTTTTTAACCCATTTTCAGTTACCCATAAGGTACGAAACAGGGACAGAACTTCTTACCAATTTCAAACAAACGACGGCCACTCACATATCCGATCATATTCATGAGTGGTGACGTCGTCGTAGAATGGTAAAAACGTATGTTCCTGATCAGATTTTAGTTGAATGGTTTATTAATTCATTATTACCTTCCATTACAGAAGATGTGGCAAAAGGAGGAGTCGTCACTAAAGAACAAGTTATTGCTCATGCGCAATATTTAGACTTGATTTATACTCAGTCTGGCATGCTCTATGATAAAATACCTGACGCTCCCAGACTGGAATTTTCCGTTCCTCCTCCTCCTAAATCGAACAATGACTCTCATGCCAGCGACGGCGTGATTGGTACGACAGACATGAAATCAACAAAGGCTACATCTAAAAAGGCTCGTAAGATTTCTAGTCAAAATGAAAAAGAAGAACTTATCACCTCGGAAGTAAATGTCGTCTCAATAGACAAAGGCAAAGAAACCAAGCAACCAAGAGGCAAGAAGAAAAACAAAGGGAAGAAGAAAAAACAGGAGGAATCATCACCTGAAAAATCTTCTGCAAACCCTTCTGGAGATAAGAAACCAAATCGTCCATATCTTATATGTGATGAGGATCATTGGACAAGAGACTGTCCATATAAAGCTGAGCTTAGAAAATTCTTCAAGAATACAAAAACCTTGGCAGTATTCACTGATCCGTTTCCAAATCCAGGAACAAATCTGGTTGCTAGTGAAAATGCTTCCCCATCCCAAGTGATAATGTTGTCGGTTTCGAAAAAGCAAAATGATGCTTTGATAACGACAAGAAATAAAGATTACGGGAATCCACAACTGTCGAACAACAAGGATAAAGATCATCCTAGTAGTTCGACAACAACTTCGACAGAAGTTGTGCCGCCCATCATTCCAGAGCTGACAATAAAACCGCCAAAGGGAGTAGTACACAAGTCGACATTTAATCCTCGTGCCAGAGTAGCACAACATTATAATATAGTGGAAGATCTGGCCCAATCGCCATCCACTATGTTGACACTTGAGGTACTGCAAAATTTCCCCTCCCAAAAGCAGGCTTTATTATCAGCAATAGGTGGGATAGACCCAAAGGATTCTAATCTTGTGTCCTTTAATCACAAAGGATATGATCCTCAGTTACCAGCTCAACTAGCTTTCCTCATTCAAGTGAAAGCCCTCAACAAAACTGTTCATCGAACAATTATTGATGAGGGGGCATCTACATGTATTATGTCGATGAGTTGTTGGAAAACTTTAGGATCTCCAACCTTGTCACGATCTTTGACGACATTAAAAGCATTTTATGGACAAACATATACCCCGTATGGGATTTTAAGTAACTTGCAAGTTGAAATGAGGGGGAAAACAGTAGAAATAGATGTTGAGGTAATCGACGGAAACCTCAATTACAACATCCTACTGGGAAGGCCCTGGATATATGCTATGGCTGCCGTTGTGTCGACCTACTTTAGGAAGATTGCATTTCCCTTTCAAGGAGGAATTACGATCGTCGACCAACAAACATTTCCCCCCAATAGTTCCCAAGTTACGGAAAGCATTCCGATGATCCATGGAAGCCCCCATTCGCTTCAAAATATCAGAGTAGGCCTACTAAAAGACCCTACATTAATGGGGACTTTTTCCCTCTCGCCTCCAATAAATCTGGCGGAAGTGGCAACGGTAGGAACCTGCAATATGATATCTTCTATTCAAAAGATCTCAGAAAATGATATTAACATGGATCATCTGCATGTATTGTCTCCAAGCTCAATAGAAATATTGTAGCAATCAATGTTTTTGGCATGGGAGGTAGACCTGAATCAACGCTCATCAAGCATTTGGATAAATAGGTCTAAGGAATATGGCACCCCTTCAGATCCTTGGTCGCAAGTGCATTACACCGACGAAGGAATTGTTCAGTCAATGATAACTGATGTGGCGCCATGGGAAAATTACCACCATCATTCCCATCTTCCAGATTGTGAAGAAGATACTCCTGATGACCTTCATCATCCTTCAGTTTTTGATTTCCTATCAAATACTGTAAACACGGTGGATTCCAAGTGAAACTTGTCCAATATTGAAGAGACTATCACCATAAATATCTCGACCAAAACAGATATTGTAGAGAATATTTATGTTGGCAAATGTTGTTCTCCTTCAGAACTGGAAATATATAACGCTCTTTTTCGCAAATTTAGAGATGTCTTTGCTTGGTCATATGATGAAATTCCAGGCATTGACTCGAGTATAGTTGAACATGAAATAAAGATGTATCCAGATGTCAAACCAGTATGACAGCAGCTACGGCAGGTGCACCCCAAGAAAGCCGTTGCCATCAAGGCAGAAGTTGAAAAACTTCTCCATGCTAGTTTTATTTACCCAGTTCCTCTAACTGATTGGGTATCGAACATTGTTCCTGTAATGAAAAAACAAGGAATGATTAGAGTGTGCGTCGATTATAGGGATGTAAATCAAGCTTGTCCAAAAGACGACTACCCTACACCCTTTATTGACTAGATAATTGATGAATGTGCCGGATGTGAAATCTTTTCATTTATGGATTGATTCTCTGGGTATAATCAAATAAATATCCGCCCACAGGACCAGTCAAAGGCTGCATTTATTTTTCCGTGGGGCACATTTTCATATCGCAAATTACCCTTTGGTTTAAAGAATGCAGGGGCAACATTTTAGAGGGTAATGAATTATGCCTTCCATGACATCAAAAACATCGTTCAACCATATCTTGATGATCTTCCGGCTCATTCACGAAAGCAAACTGATCATCCATAGCATTTGAGAGCAATATTTCTACGTTGCCGACACTACAAGATACGACTCAATCCACACAAATGTGTGTTCTGTGTCAGTTCTGGTTGTTTACTTGGCTTTGTAGACTCAAAGGACGGAATTCGTCTCGACCCATGTAAGGTTCAGGAAATCATAAATTTGCCTCCACCTTCAAATTTGCTTCAGATTCAGAAACTCCAAGGGAAAGAAAACTTTCTGAGGAGGTTCATTCCAAACTATGCCGAACTTGCTAAAGGTTATACGCGTCTATTGAAAAAAGAAGTACCCTTTGTCTGGGATCAGGTCGCGCAAGCTTCCTTTGATGCTTTAAAAGAATCCCTAATGAAAGCATCATTAATGTACACTCCTGATTACCAAAAAGACTTTAACCTGTATCTGGCTGCAGCGGATACAACCATCGCAATGGTTTTAGTTCAAGAAGACAATGAAATTGAACATCCGATATATTATTTGAGTAGAAACTTAAATGATACAGAAAGAAAATATTCCTATGTTGAAAAGCTGGCTCTCACAGCTGTTCAAGTGATACAAAGATTTCGACACTATGTCCTCTTTCGAAAAACTACCATTTTGTCAGATTGCAACCCCATGACTTATATATTGTCGCGACAGTTGCTAGGGAGAAAATATTCAAAATGGATAGCAATTCTTCAAGAGTTTGATCTGGAATTTGTAAAATCCAAATCAAAAAAATACCTGGTATTCACGGAATTACTATGCGATCACCCATCGTCGTCCAACGATGAAATATCCGAAGAAAACATTATGGATGAATCTTTGTTTCTGATATCTTCAAGCAATCCGTGGTATGGAGATATAATCATCTATCTCCAAAGACAAAAATATAGGCCTAATACCTCTCGCTCGGAACAAAAACGTATTCTATACCAATCAAAAGACTACATGATAAGCGGTGATACGCTTCACCATCGTGGTGTCGATACAGTCCTGAGGAGGTGCCTCACCCATGAGGAGGCCGAAAAAGTCCTGAATGATAGTTATTCAGGCGCGTGTGGGGGGCATCAATCTGGTTACGCTACGGCGCAAATTTTTTTATGAGCAAGATACTTCTGGCCAACAATGTCCAAAGATTGCATAACCGCAGTTAGAAGTTGCCATGCATGTCAAATTTTCGATAGCAAAACCAGAAGACCACCCGCACCCCTGCAACCAATAGTTTCTGTTGGGCCATTCGCCAAATGGGGCATAGATTTCATGACATGTAACCCCACCTTGACCGGGGGGCATGGGTATATCATAGTCGCGATAGATTATTTTACCAAATGGGTCGAGGCGATGCCTACATTAAACAACACTAGCGAAATAGCTGCCCTTTTCTTTTTCAATCATGTATTTGCCAGATTCAGCATTCCACAGGCCATAGTCACAGATCATGGATTGCATTTTCACAATCACATGATGGTTGAATTGGCTACCAAATTAGGGTTGTCCCATGATAGCTCTACTCCATATTACCCGTAGGTGAACGGACAAGTTGAAGCAGTCAACAAAGTCCTGAAGCGGATGCTGCAAAGGATGATTGGAGTCCACAAAAGGAGTTGGCACCTGATCCTGTACTCAGCCTTGTGGGCATACCGAACATCGGTGAGGAATGAAACCGGGTTTACACCCTTTCAACTGGTGTATGGCCTAGAAGCAATCTTACCAGTTCAGTGTGAAATCTCATCCCTCAAACTCGCAGTCGACCTTGTTGGAGAGGTAAATCCCCTCTACGGATAGAGGCGATCCCTACTAGCCCAAAATGGGTCTAGCAACAATCAATCAATGCTACTGTGCAAGTTCCTAATTGCAATTAAAAGAGAGGCAAAGAACACCTACTTGGATTCCAATGCTATTGTTTGATGAAGAGATGTCGCTCTCGCTCCTTCGCTCTGGCTGGTCACGATCTTCCGCGATCTCCGCGAATAGATACCTGCACACACGAAGAGACAGACAAACACAAGCGTGAAATCTAATAAAAGCAATTATACATCAGTCAGAAAGGATGTAATTCACATTAACCATTGCAACGACAAATGAGAATGGAACCATAACAGTAGTCATCTATTATTAAATCAATAACAGAGAAAGGTACAACCAATGTTCTGACGCTGAGTCCTTCTCTTGAGAGGTCCAGCCAGCAAGTCTCTTAGGCATTCACTCTTGGAGGAAGATTCTCCCAACACAAAAGCTCTCTCTCACACAAGCAATACTCACAACCTTCCTTAAGCTTCCTCTAACAAAACCACACTTGTCACACCAACTACCTATTAACAGCAGCAATCCAAGCACTATGAATTCCACACTATCCAAACTAGCTGCTCATGGTAATGGTGGAGGTTTAAATAGAGAAGGAGTCTCCATGAATGGTGGGAGGACAAGCTTATATTCAAGGAAGGTGGTTCCAAATGACGAACATACATGCCATAGAAGGGAGGGCGACACTCACAAGGCCAACAACCAAGCCTGGAACCATCTGGAAGGCTGGCTGTTGGAACAAATTTGCCCAAACTGGATCAGCGCGGGTGCAACACTGAACTGACGCGCTGACAGCGCATCACAATAACAGTGAAGACTGTGTCAGCGCGGCTTAATACTTTCATAGGATGCGCTGGCGCATAAAATTCGACCAGCGCGGGAAACCCGTGTGCTTCCGCACTGGCAGCGCATCAGTAACACTATAAACCACCCATCAGCGCGGTTATTTTAATAACAGACACGCTGATGCAGTAAACTTTGGAAAAGTGGGTCATTTGGCCAGTTTAGAGAGCATGAGCATGGTGCATTTGATTCCATGAGACATTAGGGAGACTGACAGGGAGACAGTGACAAATTACTACGTAACAGATGCCCCCTAAAGCATGAGACCCGAGAGAGTGGGAGGGGTGAAATGCTTTACAAAAATGCTGAACTGGAACACCACCAGGAAGGACCTGCATGAATGTACAACTGATATCTCGATCACATGTAGTCTAGGTATGGGCGCAGCCATCCAAAAGACATACGAAGAAGGTCTGTGGTATGGACGCAGCCACCCAGCTGAAGAGACCATAAAGATAAGAGGGTATGGTCGCAGCCATCCCAAAGACTCAGGTATGGGCACAGCCATCCATCAATGAGTCATGTAATAACAATCCACAAAATCACAGCTTGGTTTGCAACAGACAAAAAACCAGGGTCTTGCGCTCCATCCCAATCCGAACAAAGTACAAGTTCAAGCATGTGAATACATGAGTTGGATTTGAACATGCATGAACATCGTCTGATTACCAGTCAATGATGAAAACCGTTAACAAACGCGAGAGGTACCACCAATAATGACAATGGTCCTCAAGGTACTTATAGGTACAATCCGCGGTGTGTGAATCAATGAGCTGGTGTCGAACACCCGTAGAATCATCCGATCGGAGGCCAATGATGAAAACCTCACGTCGAACACGAAGAACCTGCCATTGAGGCATGCAGGCTCTAAGGCACCTGAAGGGAGTCTCTAGGTCACTTTCCTGGATAATGAGCTGAAGTCGACAGGAAGTAACCTTGATCGAAGGTGGGCCATGATGTTTCCCACATCATCGACACGAGACAGAGAAGGATAAAAGATTTTGTGTGAGACATCAGAGGGAGGTGGTAATCTTGCAGAGGTCAACTTCTCTTGAACATATGGGCGGCACAACAGTGGATTTGGCAGTATCTGACATCAAAGGAGTAGAGGTCATGGTGACAATGGCAATGAGAAGATGAGAGGTCAAATAGGATAACCCAAACCCATGGAGGCAAGTGTAAAACAAGATGAGAAATCCCCACCCAGACACGAATGCAGACGAGTGCCATGTTCAAGAGCGACACGCTGCCGACACGACCATTATTACAGTTTCATTTTCCCCACCATTTCTGGCAGGTACCCCGATTATTTTTGGCGGACAAGCTTGACGGGGATAGCATATGCTTGGAGACAAAGTCCGATGTCATGTAAGTTTTAACGAGCCTGAAAAAGGAGAAGCTCGGCGTCTTTTCCTGTTTAGAGAGTCTGAAAAGACAGCGGAAAAGGAAACTCCAGGGGGGTCCTTTTTCGTAAAGTTGTGTCTCTCGAGCCCGAAAAAGTATAAAACAATGCTCGAAAGAACCGCCCGGCCATTACGACCGAGGAGTACTTTTCGTGAATAGTAGCTTCGACCCGAAAAAGTAAAACAGCGGTCGGAAGCACGTCATTTTAGAGCCAATAACGAGTGCGAAATGACAAACACCCGACAATCTTTTTAAGTTAAACGGTCGGAAAAAGAGCTTAAAACGACCGCTTCTTGTTCCTTTTAACGAGCCGAAAGGAAGCTCGGCCATCTTCTCTTGATTCATGTCGGAAAAGAGCTTAAACACGACATTTTTTGGGACCAAGTGTGCAAAAAATCGTTATGACCACGCCGGTTACTAGTACCTGCACAAGAACACCACCCGCATAAACCTGTTTGATATGTGTAAAAGCATAATAAAACATGCATAAAGGCATAATGTAGCGACATTAGAGCCAAATCCATGGCAAAAATATGACAAAAACCCACACTGATAAGAAATTATAGCGAATTATGAATTTTTTACCATAAATAGGGAGGTAAAAGTCATTTTTTACCATTGTTACCATTTTGAGTTGTGAAGAACGTTGAGGAGCTGCAAGGTTGACGGAGCGATTTCCAGCCCGTACAGACACCATTCATCCGGCAGCTTGATCCAGGTAGGTTCTCCTCCTCCTGCGCTTTAATTTAAGTCTTTTTGGGAGCAATTCCACGGTGGGAAGTGGCCCTTTGGGCAAATTTTTTGAGCGTTGGTGCGCTCTCGGTCAGCGCGGGTTTCCCGCTCGGGTCCGCGCTGATCGATTTATATTTACACGTACCACCTCATGGGTCAGCGCGGAAAACACGTGTGCTTCCACGCTGACCCAAGGAAAAAACAACGGTCCGCCATTATCAGCGCGACTGTTTTAAAAACAGTCGCGCTGGCGCCGTAAAGATTTATTTTTTAAGAATTGAACGTACAAATCTCAACGGTTAGCATCCTAATATTTTTTCATGGTCTTGCAGGGAAAAATGTCTTTTGTTTGGCAAGAGAGAGCTCACGATGATGAGGATATAGCCACCTATGCACTTGCCGAATGCCGAAATGCAATGCGGGCATGCAGATTCTTGAAATTCTTCCTTACTCCGCTCCTGAGGGCGCAACCTGACTTGCTTGAGCTCTTAATCAGAGCTTGGAACCCAGTGGATGGAAAATTCACAATCCGTGGCTAGGACATTGAGTTTGATTCCACGGATATTTACTTCTTGACTGGATTATCGCGCCGGGGCCAAATGCCCATCCTGGAGGGGCAACGACCCAGCGGTGAGACTCTTGATCAGCTCATGGCTCGAGTATGCCCACGGGCTGTGAAAACACGGAGCGGGAAAGTTGGTATTCCGACAGTGGAGGACATGCCTCTTCGCACCATACTCTTTCTGGTGACACGGGCAGCGGGCTCTTTGGCCAATCATGAGGCCTCAAAGACCCAACTACTACTAGCTCTGGAGTGCTTACAGCCCACCATTTTCAACTGGGCAGCAGTTGTGACGACTAGCATGAAGAGGCAACTGAACAACTGCCAACGCGGAGAGTCGAAGCAGTTTGCATATGGGTCGCTTCTACTTCCGCTCATGCTGGAGCGGGTGCCGGCCCTACAGCTACAGACCATGGTCGTGGATCCACCTAGAGGTCCTCGGGAGACGAGGGCCAGTCGATGGGCCCGCGTCATGCCACGTGGAGGTGGAGGCTGCCCAGTGTCTTGGGGAGTATATTTCCGAGAGTGGCTGGATCGGCAGGTTGTCATCGTAGAGGACTGGCCATATGCTGGCATGGACTTCCGCAATGATCCTGACATGCCACTGCCCGCGGGAGAGCATTGGGACGATGGAGGTATGACACTTGATCTCTTTTCAATATTTTTTGATGTTTTTGATTTTTCATGTACATGTCTTGATAAATGTCACGGTGTGCAGATGTGGGACCCGTGAGACCCATTGGCCTAGCCCCAACGGCACGGAGAGAGGGGCAAGGAGCTGGAGCCCTGGCCCTAGTTCCTCCAGGAGTTGACACGTCGGAGACTGTAGCTCGCAACCTCGAGGGTTTGCTGGAGGGGGTGCCAGATTACCAGGGGGTCGAGGAGGTCCCTATTGCTCATCAGATCCACACAGTGGGGGTGGCACCCAGGATGCACCGCCTTTTGAGGCGAGTGGCACGGGCAGCAGTATGCTATAGAGAGCATAACCTAGATCAGTAGTCACCTAGGTTTTACTTCCACTGATGTTTTGAGAGACATATGTCCCGGATGTACTAAGGACACCGACTTTATTTTTTGGACATATACACTTATTTTTGAGCGCCTCAGTGCGCCACACGATATATATATATATATATATATACTATATTTTTGGATGGATCGTTTCACATGTGATGATGTTTTTTAATATGTTTATGCAAATGTTTAATACAAATGTGATCTATGTATCAGTTGCACAACACACGACCCATGTATTTTAATTTTTATGCAAGCTTAAAACACATATGCAGGCACACATGCAAACTATGCTTGGAAAAGAAATTATCTACATATGCTTATTCTATGGTCTTATTATGTTTTCTATCTCTTCTTGTATGATGGTTATCTATTATGCAAATGTCTATCCAACACATGGTTTGCCAATGCATCGGTTAACGTATTTAATCGTCTCGGAATGTGTTGATATGTGATATAATCAAAATTCCTTTCTAACAATCTCACACGTAAATACAACCTTAGAATGCGTTGGTCTCTGACGGAATATCGCCCGTTGAGTTGATGGACAACAAGTTGAGAGTCCAGGTTTACCACCAAAGCACGGATGCCAAGATCAACTGCTTCGGCTAGTAACTCAATTACAGCACTGTATTCGGCAACATTGTTGGTGGTACGGCCCAAGCACACGCCTTAAAGATCTAGCAACTTGCCGTGAGGATCGTAGATCGCCCACGCCACAGAAGACAAATTGCAAGTACTACGGCAGGCGCCATCGGCGAAGCCAACGTAAGGTGTACTAGACATCTGCACAAGAAGCAGAAAACAAAATAAGAGGCAAACAAGCCTTCACACCAAAGAAAAACAAGAAATCATGCACACATGACACACTTGCTAAGAACACACGTATGTACAAACTAGGTGCACGAAATCATGCATAATATTTCTTCAAATAGAGCCCGTTGCGGGGCTTGTCAAGAGGATTTCCTTCGTAATCGATCAGCTCATATGCCTCCTTTTTCAAAACTCTCTTCACGATATAGGGGCCTAGCCACATGGATTCGAGTTTACCTGCCCCCAGCTTATCCTTAGCTTGATCATAGAGCAGTACTAAATCTCCCTCAACAAAGGAACGAGGTTGAATGGTATTGTCGAAGTGGGCCTTAACCCTCTTCTTCTGCGCTTCAATAGCTAGAGAGGCTAAGCGACGAGTCTCGTCTAGCCGCTCTAAATAGAGAAGCCGTTCCTCCACCAGAGTGGTGTTGGGAAGCAACTCGACAGCTAATTTTAACGAAGGAATCTCACACTCAACAGGAAGGGTGGCCTCCAGTCCATAAACAAGCTGAAAAGGAGTGAAACCGGTGGCGTCCTTCACAGAGGTCCGGTAAGCCCACAAGGCAGGGAACAGCATCAGATGCCAGTTAGACTTGTGTGCATTCATGGTACATTGGAGCATTGTGATCAAAACTTTGTTCACGGCTTCAACTTGGCCGTTGGATTGAGGGTAATACGGCGTCGAGCTATCTTGACGCAAGCCTAGCTGGGTCGTTAGTTCCGTCATCATGTGATTACGGAAATGTTTTCCGTGATCTGTGACAATAGCCTGGGGGACTCCGAACCGAGTAATGACATGATTAAACAAGAACTGCGCCGCTGTGTAACCGTCTTCGTTCAGTGTAGGCATCGCTTCGGCCCATTTGGTGAAGTAATCCACGGCAACGATGATATATCCATGCCCCCCGGCCGAACGAGGGTTACAAGACGTATAATCGATGCCCCATTTGGCAAATGGACCTACGGTAACAACAGGGTGCAGTGGTGTAGGAGGTGCACGCATTTTCCAGTGGTAGACCTGACATTCATGACATGCACGGACGGCAAGGATGCAATCCTTGAAAATAGAAGGCCAGAAATAACCAGCACGGAGAATTTTCTGGGCGGTAGCATATCCGGACATATGGCCGCCACAAGCACCAGAGTGGCAGTCATTCAACACCCGCTTAGCCTCCTCGAGAGTCAAGCATCGGCGGAGAACAGAATCAGTGCCGAGGCGGTACAGGGTATCGCCAATAATGTGATAGGGTTGAGACTGGTGACGAATCCTTCGTTGGGCATCTTTCGATACCTCAGGACGGAAGGAAGGCGTCTGCAAATATACTATGATGTCCCCATACCAAGGGTCGAGGGTGCTGATTAGAAACAATGTTTCATCCGGGATATGCTCTTCCGAACGGGATGGTACAGAAGGGGATGGCAAAGAACAGAGCAGTTCTGCAAAGACCAGAGATTTCTTAGACTTGGCAGCAGTGAATTCCAAGTCAAACTCTTGTAGGATGACAATCCATTTCGAGTACTTGCCCCCCAGCAGCTGACGCGACAAGATGTAGGTCATAGGGTTGCAGTCGGAAATCACGGTCGTAGTACGCAACAGGATATAGTGCCGGAATCGTTGGATGGTGCAGACAGCTGCCAATGCCAACTTCTCGACATACGCGTAGCGAGTTTCTGTATCCAAGAGATTGTGACTAAGGTAATAGATAACATGCTCGTTGCCATCATCGTCATCCTGCACCAGAACCATGCTGATGGTGGTGTCAGCGGCAGCTAGATAGAGAGAATAATCACGGTGATAGTTCGGAGGTCTTAAGAGTGGAGCCGAGACAAGGAGGTCCTTGAGTCGCTCGAAAGACTCCTGGGCGATGGCATCCCAACGAAAGGGTGTGTCTCGCTTTAATAATCGTGTGAAACCCTTAGCTACCTCAGCATAATTCGGAATGAATCGTCTAAGGAAATTCGCTTTGCCCTGCAGGCTCTGCAATTGCTGCAAAGAGGCAGGGGGAGGAAGATTCAGAATGGCCTCAACTTTGAGGGGATCCAGGCGGATGCCTTCTCGGGAGACGATGAACCCGAGCAGTCGGCCAGATTCTACGCAGAAGACACACTTATGAGGATTAAGCCTTATGCGGTAGTGTCGACAGCAGAGAAAAATCTCGCGAAGATGAGAAGGATGGTCCTGACGTTTAGCTGAATGAGCCGGAAGGTCATCCAGGTAAGGTTGTACAATGTGACGTATATCATGAAAGGCATAAGACATTGCACGTTGAAATGTAGCACCGACATTCTTTAAACCGAACGGAAGCTTCTTATAGGCGAAGGTGCCCCAAGGACAAATAAAAGTTGTCTTATGCTGGTCTGTGGGTGCAATGTTGATCTGGTTATAGCCAGAGAAGCCGTCCATAAACGAGTAAATCTCACTTCCTGCGCACTCATCAATAAGCTGATCGATGAAGGGCGTAGGGAAGTTATCCTTCGGACAGGCACGGTTGATATCACGATAGTCAACACAGACCCGGATAGTACCCTGCTTTTTATTCACAGGGACTATATTAGACACCCAATCCGTAAGGGGAATGGGGTAAATAAAGCCAGCTTTAAGAAGCTTTTCGACTTCGGCCTTGATGGCTGCAGCCTTTCGGGGGTGCACAAGGCGTAAGCGCTGACGAACAGGCTTAGCACCTGGGTACGTAAGTATTTCGTGCACCACTATATTAGGATCGATGCCAGGCATTTCCTCGTAGGACCATGCGAAGACATCACGAAATTTGCGAAATAGAGCAGTATAGAGCTGAACTTCCTCTGGAGTGCAAGTGACTCTGATATGAATGTGCTCGACGATCCCTGGTTTGACAGAGATGTCGATCGGTTGGGTTTGCGTGATATTTCCCATGTTTCCCTCCGACACTTGATATAGCTGGATGGGTGTCTGGAGGGGCGGGGATGGGACACAAGAAGCAAACCGCTCGAGACATGCGGTCATTTCCAGATGGGGAGGGAGAAACGAAGAGCGATGGTGGTGATCTGACCAAGGGAGCTCTTCGAGAGACATGGTCTCTATGATGGCCTCGTCGGAACAAAATATTTCCTTCAATGGATCCGATGTAGCCTCATCTCCTAGCCAAGGGAAATGATCATATGAATCGGGAACACTGCTCGGAAGAGCAGGTTCATCAGGGGGAGCTAATGCAGCAACAATCTCGATGTAGTTGAGTTCGGCAGGACTCAACGACATCATATCACCCCAAGAGTCTTCCTGATTAGCAGGAGGAAGGACCCACGGATCTGAGCGTACAGAGATCATGTTGATAGGGGCGAGATTCGGAGGTGGGTGGGGAAAGACTCCCATTAAGGTGGGATCTTTAAAGAGTCCAGCACCCACGTTCACAAGTGACTTTGAGGTATGCTCCACAAATGGCACATTACCTTCAGAAGAAGAGGCGAAGAAAGAGAGCTGGTCCACCGTGACAATCTTCCCTTGGTGAGGGAAACGAATGACACGGAACAGGGAGGAAGCCACGGCTTGCATGGCGTATGTCCAGCTCCGTCCGAGGAGGAGGTTGTAAGTCAAATTGGCGTCGACAACTTCGACCTCCACTTCTACTGTCTTTCGTTCCAAAGAGATGGGTAAGCGTTGGAGGATACCGTAAGGACGAGATTCTCTTCCATCGAAAGCCTCTAGCGTCGTAGGGGACTGACTCAAAGCAGGGGAACCAATCGCTTTCCAGCAAGCAACGGACATGATGCAGGTTGAGGCACCTTCATCAATAACCGTACGGTGAATCGTTCTGTTATTGATGATGACCTGTATAAGGAAAGCGACTTGGTGAGGCAGTCGCTGCGTAAAACCCTCGAGATCGAAAGAAATCAAATCTGAATCTGCCGGGTTGATGCCACCAATAGCTGATAGCAAGGACTTCCTCTGGGAGGGGCAGCTCTGGAGGACTTCTAGAGCGGACATAGCAGACGGAGCCTGAGCTAAGTCCTCAACAATGCTATAGTGCTGGGCAACACGAGCATTTGGGTTGTAAGATGACTTCCTGAGTACACCTTTTTGAGGGGGTCGGGGGATCGTCTCAGTGCTGGGCCTTTCGATGTGGAGAGGACCAGAACTAGACGGAGGAGCGCTGGAGGGAACCTCCGGCTCTTTCCCAGCACGAGATGGATAATCTTTCGCTCGAGTTGAAACATGGATGGGGATCGTGCCAGCCATGAACACTTGAGAACCGAACGAGGAGGAGGATTGAGACGGGTCTGCCACCATTTGAGTCTGCTGGGAAGGGAAAGGCTCTTTAAGCACGGCAGGGGTTCCAGGAGCACCTTTCAATAACTGACTAACTTCGGACCACCTTGGGCAGTCCTTAGTGTAGTGATCCTCATCACATATGAGACAAGGATACTTAGGTTTTCGTTTAGCTCCTTCCTCGGGTGGAGGTTTAGGGGCATCCTGCTTGGGCTGACCAGATTTATCTTTAGCTTTTCCCTTCTTTTTCCCTTTTGAGGATTTATCCGCCGCGGTGGACTGGACGGTGTTTACCTCGGAGGTACTTCCAGGATTAGGTTGGCCCTGAGGAGCATTTTCATTAGAAGCATTCTGTTTTTGCTTCCCAGGGTTCGCGGCCGATTTCTTCGATGACGAGTTAACAGAGCCAATGACTCCATCAACAGATGGTTTGGGCGGAGCCTTGGTCTGTCCAGGCCTCGGGGCGTCTGGAAAATAATCATATAGAGTACCCGACTGAGAGTATACTAAGTCTAGGTACTGAGCTCGCGCGATCGCTTGCTCTTCAGTTACACAAGCTCCCATGGCGATGTCTTTCGCAATTTTAGGAACAAAGGAAGTTGTGAACCAATCGGTCAGGAGTTGATCAGGAATCCAGAATTTGATCAAGCGACGACGCCTTCTCCATTCATGTATATGATCAGATATGTGCGTAGCTGTATCCTGTTTAAGAGACGTGAGGAGATTAGTCCCTGTCTCGTACCGAATGGGTAACTGAAAATGAGTTAAAAACGCCATAGCCAACGAGTTGAAATCTTGAAACATGCCGCGATTCAACTCAATATACCATTTAGCGGCTGAACCGGTGAGGGTTCTCTGAAAGAGGCGAAGTCGGATAGAGTCATCAAGCCATGAGTTCGATGAACACCAAAGGTGATAGGTCATAACATGTGCTTGAGGATCCTCACCCGCTTTGCCATCAAATTTTGGACAATCACCGGGTATTTTAGTTGGAACTGGTGGCCAATACGCATTATGCAGAATGGGATCATTCGTTAACTTGGACACGTCCGGAAGTTCCAACGTCGCTAAGAATGGCAACTGAGGGTTAAAGGACATTTGTGGCTGCGGATTCGAGGCAGTATTAGGGTTCCAACCAGGTGGTGGTTGCCCCCACGAACTTTGTCCAGATGGACCTGGCCCAAAAGGGCCTGGCGCATAGGAACTTTGTCCCGATGGACCTGGCCCAAAAGGGCCTGGCGCATAGGGACCTTGTCCGTAGGGGTTCTGCCCATATGTATTCTGTCCATATGCAGACAGTTGACCCTGGGTCTGCCCCCCAGCACCCCATGTATTAGCAACTTGACCCGCAGGTGCAGTATACTGATAATTCTGGTAAGGAGTGACCTGCATCTGTTGATAATTTTGGTAAGGGGTAAACTGAGTTTGCCCCTGGGGTTGCTGGTAGCCATACATCTGCTGGGCTCCATACTGAGCCTGGTAAGCAAGCTGCGCTTGGTAGGAAGGCTGGGGCTGTGGCCCGCCTTGCATTTGATAACCCATTTGAGTTTGAGGCCCAGAATAATGTCCTTGAACCGGCTGGGCTTGGATCGTCTGGCCAGAAGGTTGGCCTGGTTGAATCTGGGATGGACCTGCTTGCCCAGAAGGATGTACTTGCTGGGTGCCAGGTTGTCCTTGAGCAACCACGGGTTGTCCTTGTGGAACAGATGGCCGAGCTGGCTGGATGGCTGGTTGACCTTGCGGTTGGCTAGCCTGTCCAGCTGGATGAGTAGGACGGAGAGTGGGTTGGCCTTGTTAAACAGAGGGCTGGCCCGTTTGTCCGGAGGGTTGTACTGGCTGAGCCGTGGGTTGGCCCTGCTGTACGTAGGGTTGCCCCCCTTGCCCAGAAGGTTGCACGCGCTGAGTAGTGGGTTGGCCCTGCTGTACGTAGGGTTGCCCCCCTTGCCCATAAGGATAACTAGACTGGACAGTGGGTTGGCCCTGCTGCACGTAGGGTTGCCCCCCCTGCCCAGAAGGATACCCTTGTTGGACTGCTGGTTGACCTTGAGGGGTGTAATTTTGCCCAGCTTGTCCAGTGGGATACCCTTGCTGGAAACCAGGTTGGCCTTGTTGGATGTAAGGCTACCCTGGCTGACCAGACGGATAACCTTGCTGGATACCAGGTTGCCCTGGGTAACCAGAAGGTTGACTCTGATAGGAAAAGGATGGACCTCCCATGGCCGAAGGTTGTCCCGGGTAGGGTTGTCCTTGTGGGCCCCCAGATTGTCCTGGGTAAGACTGGCCATAAAGTGGTTGCCCTTGGGGGGCTTGCACATAAGGTGGCTGGCCTAGATTAGGTGGTCCTTGAGGCTGTCCAGGAATTGCCCGGCGACCACGAAAAGTATGAGTAACGGGATCGTAAGTGATGTCTAATGGTGTCGAGACTTCAACGAAATGTTGAAGAGGCGCGGATTGAACGTGCTCGAGGTACTGACCGTTAGCATCATAATAAAAGAGTGGACCTTGGTAATTCGGGTCCACAATGGGTTGCCCATGGGCATCATACGGCCCCCCTCCTGGAACAGGACCAGAAGAGGGCTGAGCACTTTGTGCAGGATCGATGACTCCAGATGAAACCCCTGGTTGGCCACTGCTCACTTGACTGTGAGAGGGACCAGCCCCAGGGTTTGTAGATGAAGATGTTGTCACAGCACTGACGACTGGAGTTGAGTACGCTACACAAACAGTCGGATTTGTGGGAACTGAGGTAACAGGCGTATTAGGGGGTTGCGAAAGAAAGGGTTCCATGGTGGCAATGACACTAGGATCCCATATAGTTGTAGAAGGCATTCTGGCAGCTATTCTATCCCTCATTGATTGATACTGTGGAGGGAGTGGAGAAGTAGCTGGAATGGGAGTTTCAATACTTGACACCACGGGTGTCTCACCTGTGCTGGGTGATGTCTCATCCATTTGGGAAGTTGACATCGGAGACGACATACCAGGAGGAGTAACAGGAATATCGTCTTCGTCAGGCTCCCAGATAGGGTTCCAATCTTCTTCGTAATCCGGGTTGCCCGGGGCACGTACGTTGATAGGCTGGATACTCGGGATAACCGAAAGAGTATCGCTTACAACTGGTACCTCAGGAGCAACAGAAGATGGAGAACCTTGATCACTTGGACCGGGAGTTGACGGGTCAGCCAGGATGACAAACCCCACACAAAACCCTAAAGGAAACTAACGACAAAGACCCTACTCAAACTAACGCATACAAAATCTAACCAGGTAATGTTATCGTGGCCGAATAAATTTTTAAGACACAGGAACTGAACTTGACCTTTTCATGTTTTGAGAGTCGAGAAAAGGACGAAAAGATGACTCTAGTCTCCTTCGAATGTTTAATGAGCACGAAGTGACAAGAAGCTCACTGGCACCTTTTCATTTAGGGAGTCCGAAAAGGATCAAAAGTGACTGCTCTGGAGATTCTAGGCAAAGGGTTTACCAAGCAATCCGTAAAACTGCTTATACACCTTGGCAATCGTATGAGAACCAAGGACTTTCCGTACTGCAGTCAATCTTCCCGAATGCTGTGTTCGGTGCGTTACGGCTCGCAGGGCGGCAGACTCGGCTTCCTATGGATCAAGGTCGATAACCTAGTGGGGTCTCCCCTATATACGCGACGGTACGTGGGAGCTCAAATCCGTGCTAGACCACTATCAAGTCACAAGAGGAGGAATCACCCAACCGTAATGTGAAACAACAGTGACTAGGTTTAACGACGCCGAAGCACGTCTCTAGCCTAGACCTCTACAATATGAGCGTTAAGTTCCAATGCGTTTTTAGATTTATTCAGTTTATTTTAAGGTTGATCTTGAGTTAAGTTTCGGTTTCAGGCCTTATCGTATGATCTCTCACAATTACCTAGATGCAAACTACATGCCAAAGAATACCATTTTGTTCGATGAATTCTAACTATGAGAAGGTTAAGAGCTTTCAACCAAACAAAATGAACTCAAACAATCAAACAATCTAATGCAGCTAATGACAAAGAAATGAAATTTTTCTTTTAAGAACACAAATCAATAAAATGCTCTTCTTTTCATTAACTATTGGATGCAAAAGATGCTAGTTTGATTTCTCTTTCAATGGCACTATGCACTTTAAAATGAATTTTGAGAGACAGCAACACTGAGCAAAAAGAATTAAAATCACTCAATGAAAAGCACAACAAGTGTGAAAAGAGTCGATTGAACCCTAGCAACTGTGATCTGTGCCTGGGTAGTGAAACAATCGAAGGATCGGTTCAACAACAATCACCTCGACCGATCAAGCAAAGAAGGCAAAAAGAGGAAGGTTTTCGTAGTAGCAAAGGCAAGTAGCAACGAACTTTTGCGAACAAGTGAACAAGCAGGAAAAACAAGGTCAGTCCAAAGGAAACTGGATGATGGCACTAGGTGGTGAGACACAAAAACGAAACTCGTCCAACAAGACTTTGCAAGCAAGTGTGTAACAGTTCAAACAATAAATATCAAGTCATAAACCAAGTAGGAAAAGCTGGAGATAGTCAAACCAACAGGCTCAGGAGGCAAAATTGAAACAAATTCAATTTTACAGGATCAGCGCGGGTAGCGCTCAGCAACTGTGCGCTGACAAGAGGTCACGCGTAGCAACTTGGCGTTGTCAGCGCGGAAGGACACGACTTAAGCGCGCTGGTTCGATTTCAGAACCGTCGCGACTGTTTTACGTACAAGCGCGATGACAACAGGTTTAAAGAAACAGCTATGCGCTGTCAGCGCAACTGTTTTGATATAAACCGCGCTGAGGCTAAAAAAGAGGCAAAATTGAAACAACAAACTCCCAAACCAAGGCCAGAACTCTTTAAACAATTAAGACACTTCCCAGATTGAACCAGGAGGGCTAAAAGCAGAGAACTAATCCCCAATTTCAAAAAGAGAGAACAATCAAATTCAAACACAAAGATGGACAAAAGAGACAAAAGGCCAGCTCCCCAGCGGAGTCGCCAAATTGTTGGAGAGGTAAATCCCCTCTACGGATAGAGGCGATCCCTACTAGCCCAGAATGGGTCTAGCAACAATCAATCAATGCTACTGTGCAAGTTCCTAATTGCAATTAAAAGAGAGGCAAAGAACACCTACTTGGATTCCAACACTATTGTTTGATGAAGAGATGCCGCTCTCGCTCCTTCGCTCTGGCCGGTCACGATCTTCCGCGATCTCCGCGAATAGATACCTGCACACACGAAGAGACAGACAAACACAAGCGTGAAATCTAATAAAAGCAATTATACATTAGTCAGAAAGGATGTAATTCACATTAACCATTGCAACGACAAATGAGAATGGAACCATAATAGTAGTCATCTATTATTAAATCAATAACAGAGAAAGGTACAACCAATGTTCTGACGCTGAGTCCTTCTCTTGAGAGGTCCAGCCAACAAGTCTCTTAAGCATTCACCCTTGGAGGAAGATTCTCGCAACACAAAAGCTCTCTCTCACACAAGCAATACTCACAACCTTCCTTAAGCTTCCTCTAACAAAACCACACTTGTCACACCAACTACCTACTAACAGCAACAATCCAAGCACTATGAATTCCACACTATCCAAACTAGCTGCTCATGGTAATGGTGGAGGTTTAAATAGAGAAGGAGTCTCCATGAATGGTGGGAGGACAAGCTTATCTTCAAGGAAGGTGGTTCCAAATGACGAACAGACATGCCATAGAAGGGAGGGCGACACTCACAAGGCCAACAACCAAGCCTGGAACCATCTGGAAGGTTGGCTGTTGGAACAAATTCGCCCAAACTGGATCAGCGCGGGTGCAACACTGAACTGACGCGCTGACAGCGCATCACAATAACATTGAAGACTGTGTCAGCGCGGCTCAATACTTTCATAGGATGCGCTGGCGCATAAAATTCGACCACCGCGGGAAACCCGTGTGCTTCCGCGCTGGCAGCGCATCAGTAACACTATAAGCCGCCCGTCAGCGCGGTTATTTTAATAACAGACGCGCTGATGCAGTAAACTTTGGAAAAGTGGGTCATTTGGCCAGTTTAGAGAGCATGAGCATGGTGCATTTGATTCCATGAGACATTAGGGAGACTGACAGGGAGACAGTGACAAATTACTGCGTAACAGACCTTCTCCCTGGAACTTCAGAAGAGGAGGCTCGTTTCTTGGAACTAATCCAATTGGATGAAACCCGTCATGATGTCGCTTTGGCTAACGAAGTCCATAAGAAACGTGTCAAGGCGCAGTTCGACAAGAATGTCAAACCCCGTGTCTTCTCAGAAGGTGACTTGGTCTTACTTTACGACCAAGAATTCGATAAATTGGGAGCAGGTAAATTCAAGTCTTTGTGGATGGGCCCCTATATTGTTAAACGTGTATTAGCAAAAGGGGCCTACGAGTTAGTGGATTATGACGGGATTCCGCTGGCACAACCCCGTAACGGGTTGTACCTTAAGCGTTACTACGCGTGATTCATTGTGGTAACCTCTATGCTTTTGTTACATTTTTGTTTTCGCTAAGGGTAATTTTTTGGTCAAGTAATCCACTTTCTATGTTTGTCGCGGATGTAGAACCTATTGGAATCATTTGTTGGATATGCCGACGGAGCGAGTCGTAGTTCGCGGAACCTATCTTCTGCGGCCTGGGCCATTTTTGATCCAACCGACGAGTTAGTAAGTTTCAGAGGGGTATGTATTAGTCGGTCAACAAATAACATCACTGAATATAGCGCGTTGATAGAATTCCTCTCTGATGCAATCACACATGGCATACGCCGACTTGTCGTCGGGCTAGACTCACAACTCGTCATACTACAACTCACTGGTATCTACTCCGTCCGAAATCCAGCTATCTATCGCATGTTCCTAAGGGTCAATATTTTGGAAAGGAAATTTGATTTTATTCAATATCAACATATTTCCAGAAACTTAAACACATTAACAAACTCATTGGCAAATTATGTGTTAGATAGACATTTGCAACATTTATAAAAAGAAGCATTTCATCAATATTTGCATCAGGATCATGTAACTTAACCAAAATAAAACTCCGAAAATCAAAAATATATATATATAACTGTTTATGGTTTACACATAATGTTCTATAACCAAGACAAAATTGGTCAGATGACCCAAAACTCAAAATTCTAGGGGGCACCCTAGTCTAATGATGCTGGTGATAACAAGTCACCGCCTGTGCAATCATGCGTAAAAGCGTAGTCCATCGACTTGGAACGCTGGTAGTATGTCGCTGCAACCTCAAAGGCAACTCGTCCGTCCTCACGTCTGAAATACCAAGAGTGAGGCCTTCGACCTGATCCTGCAATGCTGAAAGAGTCTCGACCACATCGAGGTCGCGAAGGATAGCCATTCCTACAGCCTCTCCTGCTGGAGTGGCAGCTGGCACTCTCAGGCGTACTACTGGCCGAACTGGTCCAACATCTGCATGAGCACATGAATTTTGATTAGTCCTGATAGAAGAAAGCTCAAGAAAATTATAAAAGAAATGATAAATAGAGATATGGTCAGAGAATTTACCGATGACATCCCATTGCTTGCCAGCCGGCAGTACCAAATCCAGATCACCCCGGAAATCCATACCAGCATATGGATACTCGGAAAAAACCATCTCCTGACGGTTGAACCACTCGAAGAAGGTATCAGAAAAGGAAACCTGGGACTGACCAGCAAGTCTGGACATAAGGTCGACCCATCTTTGCATCCGTGGCTCAGTCGGTGGAGGTAAACCAAGTGAAACATATTGTGGCTGCATCAGCGGGATTTTTTCCAAGGCAAAAGCAGTCAAAATAGAACCATATCCAAAGTTCTTCAATCTTCCATTTTTCACCTTGGTCAGTTGTTTTTTCATCACAGAGAGTACTGCATCACACCAGTTGAACACCTTCGGTTCAAGGCATTCTAAGGCATACTGCATATACGACGTGTTGGCCACATGGAGAGCCGCACTATCAGCCAGTCTAGCAAAAGTGAACAGAATGGTCGTCAGGGACCTGTCAGTGACATCTCGGATATTGATCTTGCTGTCCTTACTTGGCTTAGATCCCTCTCTGCAATACCTACGAATGTAATCTCTAACGGATTCACCCCCGTGGCTGAACCTGATAATGAGATAGGGGCACCCTGCCTCGATAAGGCGGTCAAAAAATAGATGTCCACGACAGTCAAGGGGATGGACTTACCCCTAATCTAGAACACCTGGGTGGTAGGATCCCATGCATTGAGGAAATATTGCAACAAGTTGATTTGTTGCCTCATGCTAGAAATGCAGAAAAACTTGAACAGGCCACAGTTCCGCAGTGCATTTACTGTAACCAGATCATGTAAAGCAAGCATGTCCTCTTCTTCATGCTCACGTTCTCACCATGTAACAGGAATTTTTCTCCAATGAATCTCTGAAACAAACAAGAGAAGAGTCAGGATCCTGATTTGGTGAAAAACAAGCAAAAATTTCCATGAAAAACTGTGCATAAATTTCCCTCTTTGCACCCATCACACCCCCAGTAGTGTTCTGGGTGGGATGCATGTTGACTGCCCAATGGCCAAGCCAGCATGCATCGCACCTTTCGATATAGAAGAGGTGCGATGGAGCTAGGGCGAGTTTTTCAAACCCCAGAGGCTCATAAAAACCAAAAAACATGCTCAGAATTCAAAAAGGAAAGGATGAAATTGAAGAGCTCAGGTTTAGCTCCTACCTGGTCCAGACGGCGCTAAGAATCATCCATAGAATCTCTCGAAATCAGCTAGTGAAAATCAAGGGGGAAAGCACCTCCAAAGCTCCAAAAAACCAGAGTTCAAATGAAATGGTAAAATGAGAGGTAAAAAACCACTTTTAAATTACTTTTCACGTAATTCAAGTAAAATATTAGTGTTTTGACTCATTTTTCAAGCATATATTATTCTTTTCTAACTAGTTTGATGAAGCAATTGAAGAGGTAGTACAACCTTTGAAGGAACAAAGTTGTCAATGGTAAAATCAAAGTAATTAATGACCAATATATCGAGCAGTTTTAACGCGGAATTCAAGCTCGTTAAAAAATAAACATAAGCAATGAGCAAATTTTCCCCCAGAGTTTAAGCTCATTAAAAAATGAACCAAATTCCGGTAAATAACCATCGTGAATGCATTATCATCAGCCTTTGAAGCCTTGGTCGTGTTCTCATCATCACCTCCACTCTATATTGGCCGATCATTCACCTCCATTTGATTGTCTACCCTTTTTGAGGAACAGCTGCGAAGAGTGATCATGTTATCCATCCTTGTGACACTACCGTGATTGGAAAATTCCAAACCTTACCTGGAATTAGATGCTACCCGAATTTATCACTCGTTCCTCAAAAGACAAGTCTCCTTTAAGCTCTTTTCAACTGAATCGTAAAATATGAAAAGATTTCCGAGCGATTGACCTCTCCAGCTCATTAAAATGACTGGAAGTGCTATCCCTCCTTTAGATTTTAATCTTTTTGGACCTGAGGGATTATTACACAAAAAGATCGAGTGCTTGTTTTGTTCGGCTCGTTAAAAGTACCGAAAATTCATCCCTTTTGTATTATTTTATACTTTTTCGGACTCAAGGGTTTATATGACGAAAAAGGATTATTGGAGTTTTCTTTACGTCCCTTTTCAGACCCTCTAAATTGAAAAGGACCGAGTTATCTTTGTCGTTAAACTCTTTAAAAATGAATAGTGACAAACTTGTCCATACAGACAAGAACGAGTTTCACTATCGCTAGGCTTGTTAAAGCATAGCGATGGGTTTGCCCGAAGGGAAAATTATAGAACAAGCATATGTTATCCTCCTCAAGCTTGACAAAAATAAAGAGGTACTGGTCAGCAATGACTGGGGAAAAATTGGGAATAAAACCTGAAGGAACTTTATTGGTAGCAAGTCGCTCTTGAACATGACACTTTCACTCCGCATCCGAGTCGAGTTGCGCTGTTCCGTTCACTGGTCGTATCAAAATTGGTCCATTACACCATCCATATTTGGGCTTAACGCTACCAATCCATCATGTCAGTGTCGCCGATATGTTCAAGAGAAGTCGCTCAGAGAATTCACCTGTGTCTCATCCACTACAATCATTTACGCTCCATTCTTTCATGACCGCCACCCTGAACCTTATGTCATCAGATCGTTTTCACCTCCATTAAAATCATTTGGTCTGTTCCATGTCATTGATGTGGGATTCACTAAGGCCCTCCTATGACGGATCGCTTCTTGTCGACATCAGCTCATTATCCAGGAAGTCGATCTAGGAACAACCCTTTCAGTACTTTGAAGTTTGCATGCCTCAATGGCAAGTTTCTCACTTCCGGCGACAGGTTTACATCAATGGCCTTCGACCGAAAGATTTTGCATAGTTTTCGACACCAAGTCCCTTATTCACACCACGTGAATTGTACTGTAGTACCTTGAGGGTCATCATCATTATCGGTGATTCCTCTCGTGCCTGTTAACGGTTTACATCATTGGCTGGTAATCAGGCGATGTCTTTCCATGTTCGACTCTAGAACATCTCTCACATGGATCGACTTGTACTTCAAGTGAAGATCGAACGAGATTGAAGACCCTGGATCTAGTTTCATCCATCCGGGCTGCGATATATATTCAGGAAAATAAAGACATCAAATGTACATCATTGCTGCACAGATAATGATCCAATCCAAGGGATGATGGCTCTACCAAAACCATCAGTCTGCACATAGACGATTGTCTATCTTATGTACATGAAAATGAATTTAAAAAGCTGAGAATGGGAATGCCCGCCTCGGCTAGATCATGAAAATATTATGAAGATAATGTATTGTATTGTATCTTATTACAGGTCGCCTTCCAGCTCGAAAAAAATTCGGATCCTCATGATAAAGCATTTCACCCGACATCAAAAGATTAACGACCTCATGCTTTAGGGGGCAACTGTTATAGACATTTTTGGGCACTGCAACCCCAATCATAAATTTCCATAAACCAAGGGCTCTTAAGTCCCTAAAAGTGTTGTTCCAACCCCTAAAAGAACAAGGTCAGTTGATTACATCATCTCCCAGAAGTTCTCCATGAAAAACTACTCAGAACTGGTCAAAATTGGACCATCTCAGCTGCTACATGGTCAAAATGCGCTGCATCCCACTTAAATGCACATAGGAGGTGTGATGCATACTGAAAAGCCCTTCTATGGGGTGCGATGGGCGAGAGTGGACAAATGGCAGGGTCAATCTGCAAGGTGGAGAATCATGGAATCTTCCAGAAACTTCTCCTGTGACACTTGCCTCTCTACATTCGCCCAGGGATGAGTAAGAGATCATCAATCTCCAAGTGGAATCAAGAACTATCAGAGAGAGGACACTAATCAAATCTCAAAAGCTGACTCACCCCCCTTGCAAACATCTATATATGGATCCCTTATCATAGAGATCTGGGGGCTGGAATTTTGAATCTTGTAAGGAAGTGCTACTGGTTTCTTGGTGTAACATCATAGTGTTGGGTGATCTAAGCTTTTCATGAGGTGAAGAAGGGCTTTCTTGTGAGAGGATGACGCTGGGTCAGAAAAATTGGTTGTAATCCTCTTTGCTATCCTTGATTATTAATAAAGCTATTCGAGTTTTCCTCCACATTCTTGTATGATTGATGGTATATGCATTTGCGTGGTCAATATATATCTAGTCCTATATTTTTTATGATAGTAGATCTCTGTTCTTGGATAGTGTTAAGCTGCTTTGATTCTATAGGTGCTCTTTGAAGCTGGGTAGACGAGGAAGCGGGTGGTAAAGATCTATCAGAAGGGAGAGGAATCAAACAAGGAACCAAGCGCAAGATAGAGGTTGGTCTCATTTTCCCCCTCTTATCTACTTCTCATAAAGGAAAATGAAAGTAGTTTTAGTTTGTTTGTTTCTAAGGTAGCTACCAGCCTTAGTGGGACTAGCAGCTCTACATAGACACTAGATTTCTCGATAACAGAAATTCAAATCCATGGTAAGATATCCATTTCTTGGGTTGAATTTGTTTCTGCAATTAAAAGACAGTTTTATCCTTTAGCCTATATGCAAAAATCCATCATGAGTTGGAAGAATTTTAAGCAGCTTAAAGGCCAAATAGTCCAAGATTATACACAGGAGTTTAGGAAAAGGGCTTTGTTATTATGAGTGAATTTGAATTCCCAAGGCACACTGTTGAAATACATTGGGCGTTTACATTCTGTTGAAGCCCCCAAAATCGAGTCTACAACAAGGAGGATACTCACCTGGTCTGAACCTTGGTTAGCAGTTCCTTTTCTATTTGGTATAGTGGGTCCGACTGGCGATATGGGACTAGTTTCCCAATTTATGTGTGTGTGTGTGTGTGAAGAATTGATATTTCCCTTCTAAAAGTTCCTAAGTGAGATGCTCTAATTCTAACTCTAATCTAATAGCATGCAAATTGTATTCTAATAAGCAAAAATATCTAAGTCTACACTAACCCGGGGTGTAATCCTTCTGTTATGTGATCTAAAATGATTTCAGATAACAATTGGTAATAAAGATCATTCAACTGTTATGAGAACAGAATTCAATAAAGATGAACCACTTAGTATAAAAAGTTAGACAAAACATTTGAGAAAGGCATATCGCATAATAAGCTACTCATAAATTAAGCATAAATAAATAGCTATCACCGTACAAAAGTACCAAATGATAACTCAAGCAATCACGCATCAATATATAAACAACTGAACATAAATAACACTTTGACACAAAGGTAGAAATAGTTAAGAGATAGAAATACCATTTATAACTAGTCCTACTCATGAGCTTCAAGCGATAATGATTTATCTCTTCTTAATCCAACATCCACTAAGACTACAAAAGTGCAACATCAGTAGCAGATATTAAATGTAGATATCAATAAATCTTGTTCCATTCATTCATCAAAACCTCCTCAGAGGGTACAAAAGTGCATGTTCTGGGGATACATTTTTGACAAATTTCAGGCCCTTCTCTAAATGCATGAGAAGGGTTTAAATACTACTAAGTAAATCTAAAAATAACTTATTACAAAAATGTAGGATGCGGTTTAAATGACCGTCCTCATTTCAGGCAAAAATAAAGAAAAATTAAAACTAAAGCTGAATCTAAAATTAAAACTACTAACTAATTATTTCTGTATCTGCTCCTTGAAATCGCATGCGTTCAGCATTTGCTTGAGAAGAGTCGACTGGCTGACTTTCGATTTTAGTTGTGCTATGAAAACAGAATCAGCAAGAGCTGGTGCCATCTTCTCGGCAGAATTGATGATACACTTGAGAGTCATGCACTGGCTGTGTGGTTTTACCAAGTATGCCCAGTAATAATCCCAATTCAACTTGGTTAACCTATGGATTGATTCTGCCTTTTCTTGAGTCTTCTGTCTCCAGCCTGTTTGTAGTTGCTGAGCTTTTGGTAGATACGCTGGAGTGGTTTCTGAGATCATATTTGCCATGTGCAAATTTTCATTTATGAATTCAATAACACTGTTTGCTGTTGTGGCTACTTCTTCTGTCGCTTGGCCTGCTTTTCTGATTTGCACATCCCATTTGTTAAAGAGAATTTCTTTATGATTGTCGTTGATTATTGGTGCGCCTGCTCTTTCTCCCTCCTCTGTTCCTTGCCAAGCCAAATATTCAGTAACTCATTTATCAATTAAATCATAATCATGTTGTATATCCACGACTTGATTAGTGATTTTATCACTTATTTCGCAATACGAGTTCCACTGTGATATTCTTTGGCTCATTGCTTCCTGTTGTTGTAGTAGTTGTTCGTTCAAGGAAATGGATTCTGTGATGAATTCTATAAGTTTAGGATCATCCTTGTGCATCTCCTGCATATCTTGTAACTGTTTTTCTCTCTCAGCCAAACTGTTCTAATAGCCTATCTGCATTCGTTGGAAGTCCTGCTGTAGCCTTTCAAGCTGTTTCTATGCTTCGTTGTTGGCGTTGGCTTGCTGCAACTGTTGTTGCAAAACTTGTATCTGGTCTTCCTTTTCTTTTAGTAGTTGTTGTACCTCATATGCTTTATCAATAGTTTCCAAGGCATATGCTTCTGCGATCTGAGATAATTTGGTGAGATTCTCAGTGGGATCAGTAGTAGGATCTTGCCATAGGATGTCTAATTGCTCTGCATCATGAGAGAGCACGTTCTCCAATTTCCTTTTCTTCCTTTGTCTTCTCACTACTACCTTGTGTTGTGGATTATAAAATATATCAATAGGAGGAATCTCTTCTATCTTGAGTATAAGTTCGGAGGATGGGGTAATAGTAATATGTTCCATATTTGAGACATTGCTAATTGTTCCTGTGACTATATCTTCTGTTGTCTGTACATTGCTCACAGTTGTCTTTGTGCCTTGTCCTTCAAGATTGATCAAATCATTGAAGGTTTCCCATTCTTTATCGAGCTCAGTTCTGACTGATGGTGGCTAAATGATGAGATGGGGAGGATCTATTTGTGGGGAGGTAAAAGCGTATTGCTGTGGGAGCTCTTTTGATTGGGCAGTATCCTTTACTGAGCCCTCGCTTTTACCATGGTCACGTTCTGATCTCTTGGAATGTTCAAATGTTTCTTTCCTGGACTTAGATTTAGATCTATCTGTGCCTGAACTTCCACTAAGACTAATACTTGGAGTTGGTTCCCTTACGGGTTCCAAGCCTAGTTTTTCCACAAGGATACTAGCTAACCTTCTTTCCCTGTATATCTTGAACTACTGAAATTCTGTTGGACGAAATCGCATTTGAGCCGAATGTAGGCTTTCTTCAAGCGTACTTTTATGTTGGAACGTGTCATCAAAAAGATCTTCTTCTCCAAAAAATACCTTTATTTTGAGTGCAGTAGCGAAATTCTTAGCAATATCATAAGGGTCGAATGATCTTTCTAGAAATTTGAAAAATTGTAGACATGTTATGTTGTTTACTTCTTTGAATGCATGGCCTACATCAAATAGTGAAAAGGCCCCATAGGCCACAGGAAATTGTGGCCAAATAGCCTTCTTTTTGTCTTTCAAATCTTTAGTCAAACCTCCTTCTCCGCAGGTTTGATAAGCAATTTCTCGTGCCAAGAGTTTATCAGGAACATACAAAGGTAATACGTGAGGGGAAGCGAGACTTCCGAATACCCTAACATATGTAAATGGTTCTTCTCCGAACCATCTCGCAACAGGGAGTATATCTACCTCTTCTTTAGGAGAAAACCTTGGAACATCTTTATCATACAACACTTTGTACATGGGCAGCATGATTCCATGACAAATCTTGTAAAAATACGGAGTGAACTTAGAATCCCACAATTCTTTATGATAAACATGAATGGGTAAGGGGTCTTGAGTCATCCATTTCCAACCCATCACAGGAAACTTGGAAATATAACAAATCACATCCATCACATATGCAGATAAGTAGAAAGGGGGATAGATTCTCTGAGAAACAGTTCTTTTAGATCGATAATTTACAATCGTTGTGACTAAGTTATCAGAAAATATTTTAGCCCAGTCCACTATAGTAGCATTGGTGGCGGCATCCAATAATGGTAGCCATTCAGATGAAAATTTGTTAATGTCTAGCTTCCCAAAAAGTCTACAGAGCATAGCAGCAGCAAAGCAATACGGGGAGGTGAGAGAACCAGTGCTATACATACCATGTTTGTCCTTTTTTAGCGGTTCGTCCCTCCTTGACCAGTCTTTGATGCATTCTACCAGGTCTTGATTTTCTTTTGCAAACTTCTCCATGAACTGTTTGTTATAAGTCGCTTGTGGCTCTGGCAAATGATACATGAGCCTCAAATCTTGTGAAGTGAATGAGCCAATGAGTCCTTGACCCTGAGTCTTAAACTGTTTATCCCTGATATCAATGATGTCTAGTATCCATTTAATCATGTCCGTGTATGGAAGAATTTTGGGCCTCGCTGCTATCCTGTGTAAGAACGAACAAGCTAGCTCTGTAATAGACGCCTAAGAAGATCCGTGTGAGCCTGCAGTAGCTGTAACCTCCATTATCTTGGGATTCTCTTCCTCAAGTAGACTATACATGCCTTCCCAAGTAGAAATACTAGCGTCTCTATTACAGGCGGTGTCTATATATATGCGCGCCATTTCTTTCTCTTCAGAGCTCGGGGCTTTGCCTTTCTTTCCCATAATATCCTGCGTACTTCTTTGTATATTTCTTTGTTCTCTGTTCCTGCAGTTTACAAGTGAAGTGAGAATAATGATAAGGAAAGGTGACAGGAAAGTTTTAAATACCAAAAACATATACAATACACCACCTTATGTGAAATGACTTTTCGATAAGAAAAAACCATATTACATTAATGACTGGCAACTAACTCATTAATTAGCATTTAAAGTGCATAAACATGTGTCGATTTATGGAAAATACTTTTTTTTTTTAACTACGAGCTCAAAAAATCTGCGATGAAGCGATTTTGCGATTTGCTTCACAATATCGCAAATCGCAACATCGCAGAATCACAAAATCACAAGGTTGCTAGCTCGCTATATCGCAATATCGCTTTATCGCATTATCGCTTTGCCGCTCTATCGCAAAATTGCAATATCGCAATATCACAGGAGCGTGGCATATGACAATTTTTTGTTAATCTATTTTCTGCGAAATGCGACTTGCGATATGCGATATCGCATATCGGCAGTTTAAGATTTTTCAATGTAAGCGGTCTTTGATGCATGCAATGTGATATATGTTTGTAGTCCCGCAATGCGATCTCGCAATCGTAGAATTCGGCTTGTAAGGAGGTATCCATTATCTTTTTGCGATGCGATATTTCCTAAGGAATAATTCTACTTTATCATCAAACTTAAGCTTTTTTTAGATTTTTCAAGGGTATTCTCATAAGTTTATGATGGTAAGTTTTATTGAAAAAGGAAATTCAAGCACTACTTAATTTTTAAATTTTTTGATTAAGGGTCCCCACTTATTTAGTATTAAGAATAACACTAAATAAGAAGGGGGGTTGTTGCTGGCCACAACACATTCCTATCTTAAACACACTATTATTATGTTCAATCCAACTAATTTGGATGAAGTATGTGTGCAAGCCACGAATCTTGAATATCGAGGAAAGAACGCTTATGAAGAGAGTAGTAATAAAAGTCCACCTAAGGGTAAGGAGAAAGAGAAAGGAGGAAAATGGAAAGGGAAGAAAAATGCAAGTGTGAAGAAAGAAGGGGAGAAAGTTATCTGTAAACACTATTCAAAAGATGCACATAATGAGGATCATTGCTGGAAACTCCATCTAGAAATGAGACCAAATAAGTTCAATAGTAAAGAGAAACAAAAAACCACTGCTATCACTCAAGAAGATTTAGGTTCTGAATCAGGTAATGAAAACAAAATCGTTGTCATGGGAATCAAAGGAAAAAAAGATATTGCAAGCACTAGTTTACAAAACTGTAACACTACTACTACTCCAGATCAAAAGAGACGAGTTAAGCTATTTCATGTTAGGATCATATCTAAACACATCAAGATTGACACACTCTTCCATAGTGGGTTGCAAGTGAATCTAATCTCTGAAGAATTAGTCAACAGATTGAATCTTGAAACTATACCTCACCATAAACCATATCCTTTGGGATGGATAACAAGAGACACCAATTTACAAGTTACAAGAAAATGTTTGTTTAAGTTTGCAATGACTGCAAATTTTGTTGATGAAGTAGAGTTAGATGTGGTACCACTTGATATTTCAAGTGTGGTGTTCGCTACTCCATATTTGTATGACTAGAAAGCAGTCTTTTACAGCCATTAAAACAAGTATCACTTCTTCAAGGATGGTCTAGAGTATATAGTGAGAGAACATTGCAAAAAGATAAACATATCAGTTGTTAATGCAGGGCAGGCAAAAGGACTAGTGAATTCAAGTAAAAGTTTGGTACTTCTCATGTTCCAGCATCAGCAGCAAATCATCCTGGGGGCTATCCAGTAAGGGTTGCAGGAGCTGCAAACCCGCACGTTGCAGGATGGCATGGTGTCTACCAACCTAGCTATTGGCACTTCAAAGGCTATTGATATGCTGCATACGAAGGCTTCCAGTGAAATAGTGCTCTTGGATGGAGCACTGAACACAGAGAATGAGGCTGACAAGCCCATTTTAAGCACCCTAAAGGGAGTAGGGGTGAACCTGGTAGTGCTCCCGCGTGAAGCACTCCACTTCTTGCAGGATGAATTAATTGTAGAACTGAGGGCCCATGAGCACCGCACCCTCCAAGTGATCAGTGAACAGCAGATCAACAATGAGCTGATGGTCCTATAGAGAAATGTTTCCATCACTGTTGAGACCGAGGTGACCAGTTAGAGAAATCAGATTATGTAGGTCGTTGAGGAGGCATTCTGAATGGTCCCAGAGTTGGCCATTCTAGACGAGGAGCCTGTCGAGGTATGCATCCGCAAGTTGGCCACAAGGGTGTGTGACACTCAGACTGAGATGGTGCAGGTTCAGTTGGAGTTGAGCCTACAAATTATAGAGTTACAGCTGAAGGCCCAGCCTTCAACCCCACCAGAAGTGAAGGAACAGTGGGTGACCATTGTCACAAAAGTAGTAGCGGCAGTGGATAGTGTAGTAGTAGACTGAACACAGTTATTTGAGTAGTAATTTGTGGTCTTGAGAAGTTTGCAGGAGGAACCCAATGTATAGAGGCTAGACACAGAAGCGCACGAGTTATAGCAGCACTACAATGAGATTAAGGGAATAGCATGAACCGTCGCGCTGACACAGAGAGTAGCCAAGTTGTAGGAGGCCAAGCAGTTGAAGGAACAAGTGGATGCAATGCTGCACAAGGATGAAGTGCTCAAGGCAAGACTAAAGCCCTGGCTTGATGAGGCTTACACAGTAACAAGATCTATCAAAGGCAAGCTTGCAACTCTGTAGGCAATGCAATAAAAGCTTCAGGTTGACAGTGTAGGAGCATTGACTGAGTAGACAGTGGAATACGAGAAGCAGGCTATAGATCAGTGCATAGTCAAGGTTGCAATCATACGGGTCGAGTTGGAAAGGCTTCGCGCAAAGATCTCTGTGGCTACTGAGTGACTCGCGGGTGAGTCACGATTTTTATGTTGGGGTCCTGTTGGGAGCAAGATCCACCAAGGATAGTTTTGGGGCTAAAAGCCCATGTTTTGGTCAAATTTTGTAATAAAATTGTAATGACTTCACATTTTGTGGTCACGGAGCTCGAAGGTGTTATAAGTCATAAAGGGTTGTCCACCCTTAGTTTTGTAATGTAAAGTCAGCTGTAAGAGATCTATCCATGGTTTGCAGACCATGGGATTGTACAAAAAGAGCTAAGCTCTAAGTAGTTAGAGTCATCAATCACGTAAGAGAGTCATAGCTCTGAAGTAAGAAGTATAAGTTTTGGGTCGTAGCATAGGTAGAGGCTCTACAACTAAGTGCGCAAAGTCCTAGGGTAGGGTGCGTTTGACAGTCTTCAAACATTTTCACTGTTTCTCTCCAAATTGATTTTCACCTATGGGAAACTGATGTTTTACTCATGTAATTGATAAGGATGATGTAATTATTATGTTTCTTACTGTTATCTAGGGTAAATATATTAGTTAAATGGCCTACATGATTTGTAATGAATCAGTTTTCTTAAGTTAGGGATGAGTCACTTTGACCACCCTATACTCTAGCTATCACTTTAGTCTATCTTGCAACTGATCCTCCTCTCATGGGCTCGACCCCTGAGGCTAGGATGAGTTGGTTTGAGGCCTATATTATGTATTTTCTTAGTCATTTTATAGGTTGGACTCTCTTGGATGTTGTAATAGCTTTCAGATTTTGGCATGGAATATATTTGATGAAGTTGCAGCTATTTTGGTGGGATTCCTATGGCATGGTATTTTGATCTTGTTTCTTCTTCAGTTTCATATGTGTGAATGTTTTTTTCCTTTCATGATCAATTTCACTCTAATTGTGTTTGAATTTCAAGGTGTGATAAGAAGAATTCATCTTTGTATGCTCTGTTTTGGGAAAATCACCATAGATTGTTTCATTTCTTCAATTTAAAAATAATTCATGACCCTCATGCTCTTTTTAGCATCTCACTAGTCTAAACAATCGCGTCACTATACTATGAAGTTTAAAGTAACTTGCCTAACTTGCCCCATCAGATGTCTACAATTATAATTCACTTTTCTCTGACCTAGTTCATTCTCTCACCTAATTCACTCATCCTTGTGACTACCTAACCAAATCAAATCAAACAAGCCTCTGCACTTTACATCTAGCCTAAAACCCTAATCTATCCAGCCCTCTTGGCTATGATCCTTCGGAGACAACCCTCTCTGGCTTGGTAGGGCTCGCTACCAAGTCAAAATATTGGTCTGTGGTTACCTCAACTCGACTCTTTCTCAGCCTTGGATATCCAGAGCAGTGATAACACACTCCACCTACATCTTCACCTCTGCCTCATACACCTACACCTCCACCCCCACCTCCACTGTTTCTATTCAGTATGACAAATACAATGAAAATGCATGTATTCAGGGATCAGGGATTAGAGGAGCCTAATCAATTTTGGTTTGTCGCAAAGGCTGTGTGGAAAGTGCAGTAGATCAATGATGATGACATGAAGAAAGTGCAACTAGTTACAGCACTACAAGATAGAGTGTTTACCTGGTATTTCAAATACAATACGACTCATTTGGCTGCTTCATTAGCTAACACAAGGATGCGCTAAATGTGGAATTTAGGAAGCTGAAGTCGCAAGCTTAGTGTGTGACCAAATAAAGGAGATCAAGAAGAGGGTTAATGAGTCTGCGTGGGATATAGATCAGTGACTGAAGTACTTATTGAGTTAAGCTAACCTTTAGATTTTAGATGAACAACACAGGGACTGGTATATAGCTTCACTATTACCTCACTTAATATTTCCATTATCTCAGTAGAAGATTGGGTCTCAGGCTGAAGCTTTGGAAATCGTGATGAAGCTAGAAGCTTCACTGATCCAGGGTATGAATATAGGAGTTCAGGAGATCCAGTCGCAGTTAGCAAGCCTGCATATGGAGTTGCAAGATCTAAAGAAGGGAAAGGAAGTTAATTCAGAGACACATTCTAAGGTCTGGTGCACAAAGTGGAAGGCTGAAGGTCATCATAAGGATTAGTGCCATGTATTTTGGGATTATATAGATACTCAAGGTCCTTACCTGCTAAGGCTAGAATCTTCCACTGGATCAAGCACCAGTACAAGTACCTGGTGTAGCATCTTCCAAGTATTAGGACAACATTTGACAAATAATTATTCCCTTTTACATAAATTTATGTAGTCTCCAAAGAAACTTTTTTGTAACTTTTGTAAATCGGTTGGTCGTGATGAAAGGAATTGTAAAAGATATGAATTAATGATGGACAGGACTCTGCTTTATATATTTTAGGATGAAAATCGCACACAAAATGATCAAGGCTCGCCTACAACTCATAGAGGATTATAAGGGCAGGGAAGAAGACAAGGAGCTCGAAGGGGTCGAGGCCAAATTATTTGTTACAACTGCATGGAACCAGGACACTTTGCGTGTGATTGTTAGAATCCAACACACCCTTCTCGTCAATATTGTCGTCAATTTGATCATGTTATAGAAGATTTATTGGTCTTCATAGGGAAGATGCAGGAGAAGAAGAACTAACAACCAATGTAGAACATTCATATGATGAGATATTAGTGATGCAAGGATGATCCCAGTATCAACATAGTCACGTGAAGCAGTGTAGCCACTAGTGAAGACAAGGTCAAAGGAAAATACGCAGAATCAGATTCATGGTTTCGAAAAGTCAGTGCAAAAATTTTGGGTTTGATTTACATAGAGAAAAATAAACGTTGATGGAGGAAAGAAGTATTTTTATGGATCCAGGTGATTCTACATCTCAGAACTAGATGTCGTGAGTCTCATGAAAGGAGAAACTTGAAGAAGCTACTGCGACATAGGATTCAGATACCACGGTGTTAAAATTGTTTCTGTAGACCTACATGAAGTTATTACATGATCATAAGGGAGTAGAACGACTACAACAGATGATAGATAATTGTGCCAATAAGGATAAGCCATTACCAGAAGAGCGCGCAGTCAATAAGGTTAACTGAAATAAGAAGAGAACTGATAGGGAAATGTGGTTGACTACACATATTAGTGATTTTGAAATGGACTAGGTAATCCTAGACTTGGGCTTTGATGCTAACGTACTGCCGAAGGAAACCTGGGAACCTATGGGAAAGCCTAAGTTACAGTGGTCACTAATTCAGTTGTGCATGGCTTATCAACAAAAGATACTTCCAATGGGGCACCTGCATGGAGTAACTGTAGACGTTGAAGGCATAAGAGCAGTGGCCGATTTCGAAGTTATTGATATCATCGATGACAGTAATCCATACCCAGCGTTTCTCAGGATTGATTGGGCCTTTTACATGAACACAATCATTAACTTAAAGAAGCGAAGTATGGTATTTGAAAAGAATGATTTTCGAGTAATTTTCCCTTTGGATCTAGCTGAAGGTGCATGATACATAGAACTGCACCATGAATATTATGAAGATGAAGACATTGAGCACATATATAAGTTAACTGTGTGAAATGAAGATTGGATCAGTCCCAATGTGGATGGAAGGATCAGCTGGGAGAAGGATAGTTCTTTCCAATTAGATTCAAATAAGGAGTTAGAAAACTAGAAGAATCGGTTGCATGAGGTCTCTATGCTGTGATGTAATAGGCTTACAAAGTCGCTTCGTTGTATATATATTGAGGTACGTAAGTTACCCTATTATGATGGCTTGGATGATGTAAATATATTTCTTAACCATTTTGAAATGGATGTACCAAATGGTGGGGTACACACAACTATTGGAATATTGAAACATTGGAAACTATTGGGATGAAGGTACAGTGGATAAGGTTGCTAAATTATTACATGAATATCGGGATTTATTTCCAACTAAGTTCTCTAACTTAAAGGGGATAGTAGGAGATTTGGGTATGATGAAGACCAATTTGAAACCTTATGTGAAGCCAGTTAAGCAGCACTCATATTGATTGAATCCCAAATACAAGGAAAAGGTAAGGGAGGAACTCAATAAGATGCTCGCGGCTGGAATTATTGAGCCTGTAGAAGAATATGAATGGGCCAGTCCTATGGTGGTCCAAGAAAAGAAAACAAAGTGTGATATCAAGATCTGCATAGATTTGTGGAAGTTAAACGATGCATGCGTACATGATCCATTCCCTACACTATTTACAGATGAAGTTCTCGAGAATGTTGGCGGACAGGAAGTTTATTCATTTATAGATGGATTCGCAGGATACCACCAAATTAAGATTACATCGGAGGGTAGAAGAAATAATACCTTCACTACAGAATGGGGGTATGTTAGGGCCTAAATCTACCTCAGGCTAAGAAAGGTAGGATCTATGGTAACATCAAACCACGCTTAACCTGGTAGCTAGCCCTACCAGGTCGAGGGAGGGCTCTCTTCGGGTCAATCTCAGCAAAATATGATCGATGAGGGCTTGAGATGACTGATATAATGACTAATTTTGGGCTAGGTATGTGTACAAAGGTGTTTGATTGAATTTGATGATGTTTTGTTGGCTCAAATGTGAAAGGAAGATTTGGGCCTAGGAATGAAGTTGAGTTTTGCAGAGATCTCTATGGGGCAAGGTAGGCAAGTGATTTGGTACTTCAAATTGAGTGAGATGGAGATGTTTTAGATAGATGAGGAGTTAAAAATGGCATGAAAAACTCAGGGATCCTTTTCAAACAGCTAGAAACATAAATAACTAAGCAAACCCTAGGTAGAACACTGCATTTTCAATGTATTCTACCTTTATCCTTGTTTGTTTTAGTTAAGATGAAATAAAGAGAGATATGGCATACATAAAACACATGTAGACTTACAATTACAGAGGAAAACACAATACCAAAGCAAGATGCCACATGAATCCCATAAAGTGTTGCAAACCACTGGTATATTCCTTAGCCAAACTGCTGATATGAGTATACAATGAAGCTCCTTGCTTTCTCAAAAGTCCAAACTTCTACCAAAATCCAACCCCTACACTATGAAATTCATAAGATGTATACATTTTCTCATCCTTGTACCAAGGGAATTTAGCTCAACCATTTTCTTCAAAATAGAATTAGTTACATTAAACTTGGGCCGAATTTCTGAAAATAGGTGTTGAAGATGAACCCGTATCTCCTAAACCATAGCACCTGTTACAAAACTGAAAGATGTTTTTGTATAAAAGGTCATGTGCAAGAAAAAACTCTCTCACATTTTGGAAATTTGTTTCCAATTGTTCAAAATATGTTCCACAAAAGCATCTCTAAAACCGAAAATCATTAAAATTTTAAATCTGTGAAAATGAGCTGTAAAGATCTAGTCACATTTCCGAATTCATGACACCTGTGAATAAAATGAAAGATTTTTTTGTTATATTCCTCGTGTTTAACAAAAACCTCCTTGAGGTTTGCAAAATTACTTTCCATCTGTTGTAAAATGACCCTGCACTAAAATGACTAAAACAGTAAAAAATATGAAAATGTTGCTTTGTTTTAATGTAGGCTCCAAATATCACTGTATATCTCCCACATAGTAGCACCTGTGCATAAAATGAAGGATTTTTTTTTTACTTGGTATGTGATCAACAAAAACCTCTTTCACTTTTGAAAAATTCCTTAGCATTATTTCAGAAACTGATTTTGTACTAAACTTGTCATTGTGTGCAGCAACTGACCTCAAAACATGCATAACCAAGAATCACTCATTCATTTTGATCATATCTTCTAATCCGAGAGTCAGTTATGGGAGTGTGATATACCGTTGGAAAGATTTTTCTGATCTTATTCTGATGGACACACTTGTGACATGTTTTGTGCTAAACATCATGTGCAAAACATCTAACAAAACCCGACATAGTAAGAGCTCATGTTGATCCCTGGTGACAGGCTGCAAAGACTGAAACTAACAGGGTCATTGCAATATACAGTCATGCCTTTCAAGCTAAAAAATGATCCTGTGATTTTATTAAGTGTGTTTGTCACATAATTCAAGGAATTCATTCATAATTTTTTGGAATTCTACTTCGATGATTGGACAATGTTTCGACTGGTCACCAAACATGTCTCTAGTCTACGCCTGATGTTGGATACATGTAGGAAGTATCAGATCCCCTTGAACTCGAAGAAATTCATTTTTTGTGTACCTTATGGAATATTGTTAGGCCATGTTGTTTGTAAGAAGTGATTGATGGTAGACCCTCGTAATATCACCGTAATTATCAATCTGGAGCTCCCTAGGGACGCAAAGAAGCTACACATGAGGTTAGGTAATACTGGGTACTATAGGAATTTTATTAAGGCATACACACAGATCATTGTGCCCACTGAGAAGTTGTTAAATAAGGATGCTATGTTTTTCTAGGATGATGATTTTCAGAAGAGTTTGGATATTCTAAAGGAAAAATTGTTTACAACACCAATCGTAGTATTCCTAGATTGGAAGAAGAAATTTCATGTGCATGTGGATTCATCTTGTATATCGATGGGAGCCATCTTAACTCAACTAGCGGTAGGATATATTGATCACCCAATTTCCTTCACTAGTTGAAAACTATCTAAGGTCGAGAAGAATTAATCCACCACAAAGCACGAAGGATTGGCCATGGTTTATACACTACATAAATTCAGGCATTATCTACTAGTTGTGCACTTTAAGATGTACATGGACAATCATGTTTTGAAGTACCTGGTCAATAAGCTTGTGTTGGGCAGGGGAGTGGGGGGTAATCTGTAGATGGTTGCTCATTTTTCAATAATATGATTTTGACGTGATAGTGAAGCCCAACAGATTGAATGTTGGACTGGACCACCTTTCTCGGATCGATAATGGTGAAGAGTCTACAAATATTGATGAAAGATTACCTAACGTGAAACTCTTTACTGTCAGGGTTGTAGATGAGCATTTGTAGACATTATTTAGATTTTATCTACTAGCGTAGCTCTTGAAGTTTACACGACATAGCAAAAGAATGAATTAGTTGTCTAGGTTGCATATTTTTTTATGATTCTAGGGTAATTATATAATATGGGGTCGGATGAAGTTCTACGTCGATATGTGCCTGACTATGAAAGACACAGTATTCTAGCTGAAGCACATGGTGATTTCGCTGGAGGACATTATGCTGGCAAGTCAACTATGTAGAATATCCTACGAGCAGGATTATGGTGGACGATGGTACATAAAGATTCCAAGAAATATTGTAGTGCGCGCAATGTGTGTCAAATGACTGGGAGACCATCGCGAAGGGATGAACTTCCATTAAATACACAAGTCACACTACAAGCATTTGATAAATGGGAAATTGAATTTGTTCGAACTATCCAACCACTAGGAAAGAAGATGGTAACACATTCTATTATCACTGTGATAGAGTACCTAAACAAGTGGGCTGAGGCACAGCCTGTGAAATATTACAGTGTAGACACTGCTGCAAAGTTCATATTCGAGTTTATTCTATCAAGGTTTATATGCCTGAAGATTCTAATGAGTGATAAAGGTTCAAATTTCCTAAACGAGACAATTGCAGCTTTAACAGAAGAGTACGCCATATCATCCCCAAGCGAATGACACTACAGAAGCTTTCAACATGATCTTGGAGAATGCCCTCACAAAGGTCTGCAATGTTAATAGGAATTATTGGGATGTGCACATACCAGTTGCTCTATGGGCATATAGGACTACCTATAAGAGATTGACTAGGAAAACACCCTTTCGACTAGTTTACGGACAAGAAGTAGTAATGCCGATGGAATACATAGTGCCCAGCCTAAGGATCACGACAGTAACCGAGATGGCAGATCGTGACGTAATGGAGGAACACCTAGTATAGCTACTTGAGTTAGAGGAAGACCACCTTTTGGTTGGCTTTCATCAACATGTACAAAAATATAGAGAAAAGGCATGGCATTATCGTCACATTAAGCCATGCACTTTCAATAATGGTGATTTGGTCCAGATCTATGATAGTAAGTTTACCAAATTTTCGGGGAAGTTTCAGATGCACTAGCTATGATTGTATGTAATTAAGGATATTTTGGATGGTGGTGCAGTTCAGCTCATGAAGATGATCCTGCCCCTGTACAATGACTACATGATAGCAGGAAAGTCTTAGTGCTTCTGGTAGTTGCAATAAAGCGCATGACTATAAACTACTCCGCAAAGGAATTATTTTATCGAAGAAGGAAGACTACACGATGTTTTGGAAGAAGGGGAAGGTGGAGGTTGTGATGAAGTAGTTATGCCATAAGGAGGATTGCCACGTAGCCTGTGCAAAAAGTGACTGTTGGAATAGCTACAGTTGATTTGACAATGATTTTGTTGTTAAAAGGAGCGGGGGAAATGAATTTAAGGCGCAAATCTAGGAAAATATGCCGCAAAATTCGCATTTATGAGGAAGATCTGAGAGGGAATAGACAGTTTGAATTTGAATTGGGTTATAAATATGGCACCCCACTCCACATTCAGAGACTTTGTTTTTAGAGAGCTTATGTTGTGATTTTGTGGCTAAGGGTGAGTCGTAAGAATTGTTGGATGTCTAAGTGGAATTGGGCAGAATTAGAAAGGGAATTCTTGTAGAGAGGCCTTGGATATATCATAATAGCAACACAACCTGTCCATAATACAATGTTGAGATCCCCTAGACGGTAGCCTGTTGCCTTAGCAACAGTAGCTAAAAAGCAGAAAAAGCCACAACAGACCCTGGTTTGGCAATCACTGTGGAAAATTCCAACCGAGTAGAGACAAAAGGGAAAAATGGATAAGAGAAAACAACGCATAGAACCACAAGACTTGGATGCAGAAGAGTTGGTTGGTGGCTTTGAAGACATCAGTGTAGAAGACGTAGAACTTGTTTCTTGAAACTGATTTTGCTGCTATTCCTAGGAAATAGAACATGCAAGCTCATAGCCTGGCCATTTTTGCTAGTACCTACAAATTTCCTTTTCAGCCCAACCACCAGTACACTGCAAAAGTGAGACATAGGCTTGTTATACCTGACAATTTGAAATATTGGCAAATTTTTTTCACAAGATTCTCAAATTTATGATTTCGTGAATGTTGAAGGAGAGTTCCAAAACTGTAATATAGATACTGATTGTACAATAGATAACAACATAGAAAGTGAGATAGATATAAATGATTTAGATGTAGGTAAACCAACTAATTTCATTAAATTAGAAATAGATAACTTAGAAAAGGTAGAAATAGAAGAAATAATGAATGACGATCATGAAATTTTAAACCTTAAAAATAACATTTTTCCTAAGGGATTAGTCCGATTAGAAGATTTGTTTGATTCAAAAGATGTAGCTAGGGAACCAAAAATGGAACCCATAAGAGTAGGCATAGAAGGATGTAACATAGGAACAGAAGGAAAACCCAAGATTATCAAAATATCCAAAGAATTACCTTCAGATGAAAAGTAGAAATACATAAATCTATTCAAAGAGTTTCAAGATGTCTTTGCCTAGAGTTATGAAGACCTTAAGTCTTATGATACCAGCATAATTCAACATAAGATATCCATCATAGAAGATCATAAACCCTTTAAACATAAGCTTAGGAGAAATAATCTAGTTCTTATGCCATTAATTCAAAAAGAAGTAAAAAGGATGTATGATGCACAAATCATAGCACCAATTAGATATTCAGATTGGGTCTCTAATTTAGTCACTACTAGGAAGAAAACAAGAGAAATCAGACTGTGTGTTGATTTCAGGAACTTGAATAAAGTGTCATTAAAATACAACTATCCTCTCCCAAAAATGGACCACATTCTTCAGAGTGTAGTAGGCTCATCTAGAATTTCATTGTTTGATGGATTCTCTGGATATAACCAAATCTTAGTTCAACCAGAAGATCAAGCAAATACTACATTTACTACTCCTTGGGGTACTTTCATGTACTTGAAAATGCCTTTTGGATTCATGAACGCAGGAGAAATATTCCAAAGAGCTATGGACATAGCTTTTGCAAAAGAAATTCATGACTTTCTAGTTGTTTACCAAGATGGCATCACAGTGTTTTCCAAATCAGATAATGAACATCTAGATCACCTAAGAAGAGTTTTCATTAAATGAAGAAAATTTGGTATTTCCTTAAATCCCAAAAGACACTCTTTGGTATAGAAGAAGGTAAACTCTTGGGATACGTAATATCCAAACATGGAATTAGAATAGATCCAGCTAGAATAGAGGCAATCCTAACCATCATTCATCCTAGAAACATCAAAGAATTACAGTCATTCTTAGGCAAAATAAACTTCTTTAGGAGATTCATTTCTAACTTAGCAGAAATAATTAGAGAATTAAATAACATGTTAAAGAAATATTCAGCACTTAAGTGGATAGTAGAGGCTAAATAGTCTTTTGAGGCAATCAAAGAATCCCTTACTAAAACACCATTCCTCATAACTCCTGATTTCCAAAAAGGTTTTATAATTTTTTCTTTTGCTTCAGAACATACTATTGCAACAGTGTTGGCATTATGTTTCTGGTATGGCTATATGTTACAAATGTTGTACTTGATGGCAACTCCCGTGGCAAGGCCCTCAATTTGTTGAAAATAAAGAAGTACGCAGGAAATCAGTTCAGAAGGTGCGTACTCGCAGGTACACCATGCAGGGACCGCGTCCAGATTCGCAGGCCAGCCGTTCAGGAGGTGCGTCCCCCCAGTGCACACATTTCAAGGCAGAGAAAAGCACACGTGGGGTTTCTTATGTTTTACTCTTGGTATTTAGCCAACGGTATTGGGTTATTATGGTGTCGGCTCGTGGTATTGTTCTATGATTTTAGAAGGAGCTTGCCTATATAAAGCAAAGGAGATCACTTGGCTAAGCATCTTTGCAATTGAATATCTTTAGATCTAAAATATTGGGTTATGGTCTTAAAAGCTTGATCTATATGAAAGGGAAGTTGAAGGCGAATCTGTGAAGGGTGATCTCTCGAGCGCATGATCAGATCTGAGCAACTGTGCCATTCTGGTAGACTGCCTATTCGGCCCTAATCAGAAGGACGCAGGTGTTTAACAGAAGACCTGCGTGGGTACGCAGTGCAGAAACAGGAGATATGCGTGGGGACGCAGAGCAGAAGAAGGAGACCTACGTCGGTACATAGAGCAGAAGAAGGAGACCTGCGTCGGTACGCAGAGCAGAAGAAGGAGAACTGCGTGGGTACGCAGAGCGACTAAGGTTCAGGTGCGTCCGTGCAGTAAAAGTACGCGGCGCGATAGTATTTTCAGGTGCGTCCGTGCAGTAATAGTACGCGGCGCGATAATATCTCTGGGTGCGTCCCTGCAGTAATAGTACGCAGCGCGGTTCAAGGAACAGTGCGTGGGCACGCAGTTCGGCAGAAGGATCCCTGCGGGTATACGCAGGAAAGCAGAAGGTGAACTGCGTAGCGACGCAGGCCACAGAAGGGAAAACTGTGTATCTGTCTTAAAATGTTCTGTTGACTGAATTTTTCTGTTGATAAGGTGTTCTGGGTTAGTTCTGTTATTGCTGATCTGATAATTGTAGTGGTCTGTAACTTTTATGTACTTGATGATCATTTGATGCTTTATGAAAAGAAGTAGGGGGTTGTAGCTCCCTTCCAGGAGAGACTGGAAAACAAGAGAGAGAGAGAGTTGCAGCCTGCGTACTGGTAAAGGACTGCACCAGTACAAAACCATTGTAAAAGAAGTTTCTAATTTGAAAGAAGATAGAGACATATTGCAGCAGGTGGTTTTCACCCACATTGGGTTTCCACCTTACATCTTGTGTTCTTTGGTGTGACTATCTGTTTTCTTTATTTTATGGTACTGACATGCAAAAATAATTCAAAGAACAAATAAGGAAGATTTGTTAAAAGAATTAGATAATACTGATTCACCCCCCCTCTCAGTATTATTGTCAACAATTGGTATCAGAGCGGGTCCTTCAGAGAAGCTTGATCGCTTGAAGGTAGATCATTCATCATGAGCAACTACGAGAGAGAAGCATCAATCAGGCCACCGGTTTTTGATGGGACAAACTTCAATTATTGGAAGGTAAGAGTTACTGCCTATCTTCAATCTCTTGGTACAGAAGTTTGGGACAACGTAGAGACAGGCTATGCTTTCCCTTCAGCTACTCCTACAGATGCAGCCGAGAAAAAGAAGTATGAAACAAATGCGAAAGCAGTCAGTACTCTATTAGGATGTATATCTCAATCAGAATTCATGAAGGTAATGCACTATAAATCCGCAAAAGAAATATGGGACAAAATTGTCACGAGCTATGAAGGAGACGAACAGGTAAAGCGTGCTAAACTTCAAACTCTCAGAATTCAGTATGAGACTCTCAAAATGTATAATGATGAAAGTGTGGCTAACTATTTTCTTCGGGTAGATGAGGTTGTTAATTGTATGAAAAATTTGGGTGAAGAAATAAAAGAGGCTATTGTGGTTGAAAAGGTCCTAAGATCATTGTCCCCCAAGTTTGAATCTAAAGTATCTGCAATAGAAGAAAAGGAAAATCTACGAATTCTTACTATGTCTCAGCTACATGGGATTCTAACTGCTTATGAAATGAGAAAGGGAGGTCCATCAGACAGAAGAGAAGCTGCTTTCAAGGCATCAGGCAAAGGAGATTATTATGAAGCAAGCCACGTCCCAGAAGAAGAGGAAGAAGAATCAAATTTCGTCAGAAATCTTCAAAGGGGTTCTGGAAGGTTCAGAGGTAAGTTACCTTTTAAATGCTTTGCTTGTGGAAGAGTAGGTCATTATGCTGCAAAATGTCCTTATAAGGATAAAGGAAAGGAACCTGCTAGATGGAACAAGAAACAGAACGCAAATAAGAAAAGCTACTACACTCATGAAGATAGTGATGGTCTATCAAACAGTGATGAAGATGAACAAGGTAATGAATATAAGTTGTTAATGGCATTTGAAGATGATGATTATATGGATGCTATAGATGTGGATAACCTTTATGATGAAATTACTAGACTCAAGAGATGTATAGAAGAAAAGAACATGATCATTGATACTCTACAATTTCAAATTGATGAGAAGGAAAAACATCTTGAAAAATTAGAAGGTGAAATTGTTGGTCTTAGAAAAGAGATTGAGAAAACAAAAGCTATTAATCTCAAGTTTGTCAAAGGATCTGAAACTTTGGATGAGATTATCAATGTGCAGCGGTCTCCTCTAAACAAGACAGGTCTGGGCTATAATGGAGAAACTTCTCAAGCATCCACCTCAAAAATTTATCTTGATGCAGCAAGAAGAAATGAGCAAAAGAACAATGAAGATCATCAGGTAAAGCATGGACGAATTACAAACAGAAACTATCAGGGGCAATCCATCTTAAGGGTGAACAAAAGCTACAACTAGCCACAGGTAAAATCTTCTCAATTTGGTTCAAGAATAGATGAAAATAGAAATTACAATCAGTTGGCTGGTAGATTCGATAACCGTAGAAGTTTCTTCAATGGACAATGCTTTTCTTGCCATAACTTTGGTCACAAAGCAGCTCAATGTGTTGCATATAAAACGATCATGACTAGGGAAGCTCAAAAACAAAGAAGTATGACAGGGATTACAAAAAGGACCTATAACAACTTTTCGGTTCTTGAAAATGAAGTTGAATGTTCTATTTGCAATAACTTTGGTCATGAAGACTCTGAATGCAGAAGCAGGTTTCAGCAGAAAAAGGAACAAGCCTCAAGCACCAAAACATGGAGAATAAAGGAACCTCAAACAGAAAGATGTGGGATAGCTTTTTATGCAGAGGGACAGGAAAATCTATGGTACATTGACAGTGGATGTTCGAAGCATATGACAGGTGATAAAGAAAAACTTGAGTCTTATTCTGCTCTAGAAAAGGGAAAGAAAGTCTCTTTTGGAAATGATACTCCTGCAACTATAAAAGGAAAGGCATTGCTCAGTTAAAAGAAAAGGTCAAGGCTGGAAATGTTTTGTATGTTGATGGATTGAAGCATAATCTTCTAAGTGTCAGCCAGATGTGTGATCAAAGAACCGAGGTTATATTCAGATCAAATGGATGTCTTGTTCGTGATCTTGATACAGGTAAAACAGTGATCAAAGGCAAAAGAACTCCAAATAATCTGTACATATTTGAAGAAGGACAACAACAATGCTATCTGAGCAAGGATGATGAGCACTGGTTATGGCATCGGAGGTTGGGGCATCTAAGCTTTTCACAAATAAGGAAAGCATGCAAATATCAGGCAGTTCGTGATCTTCCAGATATCAAAATTCCTGACAACACCATATGCAAATCATGTCAGTTTGGAAAACAATCCAGAACTAACTTTCCAGAGAAGGAAGGATCAGCTAGCATGCCTCTTGAGCTAGTTCATACAGATACATGTGGTCCATTCAGGAAAAGAACACCTAGAGGAGAAGAATACTTGATATTATTCATTGACGATTTCTCCAGGTTTGTCTGGCTAGGACTTATGAAGCACAAAGATGAAGCATTCGAAAAATTCAAATCCTTCAAAGCCTTGGTTGAAAATGAATCAGGTCACAAAATTAAGTGCCTCAGATCCGACAGAGGTGGGGAGTTTACCTCAAATGAATTTTTCGATTTCTGTGAAGAACATAGGATAAGAAGAGAATTCTCTACAGCTAGAACTCCTCAGCAAAATGGAGTTGTGGAAAGAATGAACAGAACAGTCCAACAAATGGCTCGTGCTATGCTTGATGAATCAGGAACTCCCACAACTTTCTGGGGTGAAGCTGCACATGCTGCGGTTGTTATTCTCAACAAAACAAATGTCCGGGTGAACAACACTCAAACTCCTCATGAGCTCTGGAGTGGTAAGACTCCTTCGGTAAAGCACTTCAAAATCTTTGGGAGCAAATGCTATATCAAGAATACTGATGAGCAGCTTGGCAAACTTGAACCTAGAGCAGATGAAGGCATTCTTCTTGGTTACTCTCCACATAGCAAAGCATACAAATGCTACAATAAAAGACTTGGCAGAATTGTTGACAGCATTGATGTAGTGGTTGATGAGAAGGGATACATTCCTAGGCAAGTACATCATGAAGACATCGAAGAAGATGAAGGCTACCCTCAAAGACAGAATGATGAAGAAGAAGAACCTCAAGAAGAACCTCAAGAAGAACCAGAGGAGCAGACAAGAATAGAAGAAAAGACTCCATCCAGATATGTTCAGAAGAATCATCCAGAATCTCAGATTATGGGGCAGAAAGAAGCAGGTGTACAAACAAGAAGAACAGTTGCAGAAGCTTCAAGCTATTTGGCATTACTCTCCTCTACTGAACCACAAAGTGTGAAAGAGGCATGCAAAGATGAATGTTGGGTGAAGGCAATGGATGAAGAACTTGAGCAGATCGAAAAGAACAACACTTGGGAGCTGGTTCCTAGACCAAAGGATAAGAATGTTATCGGAACAAAATGGGTCTTCAAAAATAAATTGAATGAAAATGGGGAAGTAATTAGAAACAAAGCCAGACTTGTTTGTAAAGGGTATGCGCAGCAAGAAGGAATAGACTTTGAAGAAACCTTTGCTCCTGTTGCAAGACTTGAGGCCATCCGAATGTTCCTTGCTCTCTCAAGTTTTCAAAACTTCAAAGTATTTCAAATGGACGTGAAATCAGCCTTTCTGAATGGAGATTTGGAAGAAGAAGTGTACATTGAACAGCCAGATGGGTTCATTCTTGGAAATGATCCAAATCTTGTATGCAGATTGAAAAAGGCTCTCTATGGTCTCAAACAAGCTCCAAGGGCTTGGTACTACCGTTTGGACAAATATCTTCATCAACAAGGTTTTTCAAAAGGATCGGCAGATAGCAATCTTTATATAAAAGTTGAAAATGACAAATTGCTAATACTTGTTGTGTATGTAGATGACATCATTTTTGGGAGCAATGAAGAAGCTATGAGTCAAAACTTTGCCTTGGTCATGCAGAAAGAATTTGAAATGTCCTTGCTAGGAGAACTGACATATTTCCTTGGTTTGCAAATCCAACAAAAAGAAGGAGGAATCTTTTTATCTCAAACCAAGTATCTCAAACAGATTTTGAAGAAATATGGTATGGAAGATGCAAAACCAGTATGTACACCCATGGTCACAGGATGTAGCCTCAGTGAAAATGATGAATCTGCAGCAGTACATCAACCAACCTACAGATCTATGATTGGAAGTTTACTTTATTTGACAGGTACCCGACCAGACATCATGCATGCAGTTGGAATAGTTGGAAGATTTCAGGCAAATCCGAAGGAGACTCATCTTCAGGCAGTGAAGAGAATTTTCAAATATCTTCAAGGGACTCAAAATTATGGTTTATGGTATCCTAGAGATACAGATCTTACACTTCATGCTTATACAGATGCAGATTGGGCCGGAAGCGTGGATGACAGGAAAAGCACAAGTGGTGGTGCGTTCTTTATGGGTTCCAGACTGGTATCTTGGTTCAGCAAGAAACAGAGTTCAATTGCCTTGTCTACAGCTGAAGCGGAATATGTTGCTGCTGCATCTTGTTGCACCCAACTCCTTTGGATGATGCAGACTTTGCAAGATTTTCAAATCACTTGTAAACCACCAATCCCCATCTTATGTGATAACACAAGTGCAATCAACATCTCAAAGAATCCTGTTATGCATTCAAAAACCAAGCACATACCAATCAAGTACCATTTTCTCCGGGAACAAGTACTTGAACAGAAGGTCAAGTTGGAGTATGTTCCTTCTAAGGAACAAGTTGCTGATATTCTCACCAAACCATTGCCCAGGGACACTTTTGAATACCTCAGGCAAAAGCTGGGGGTTGTTGATGCATCATCTTATTGTTGAACCTTTTCTGATTGATGGTACAGGTTCAGGGGGAGCATATAATGCATTGTTGGTGTTATAGACATTTTTGTGCCTTACAGCATAAAGCATGAAATGTCAATAATCTAAGGGATCCAAAGTCCCTAAACATGTTGTTCCTACCCCTAGAGGAACAAGGTCAGCAAACCACAACACTAAATATCAGTTCTCCACCTGAAAACACTCAAAAACAAGCTAATTCTGGATCATGTCAACTGCTCCACTGAGCATCTGCGCTGAATGTCAAGAGCTCCACTGTCTACCTGCGCTGAATGTCAACTGCAAAGAAGGCTACCTGCGCTGGGCGAGTTGGGACAAGTGGAACAGTCATTCTTCAAGGTGTCAATGCCCAGGAAGCTTCCAAAATGACACTTGGATCAGGGAATTCGACTGGTGATGAGTAAGAGGGTCTAGATCTCCAAGTGGAAGCAAGAACCTCCAAGTAGACTCAAGAACTGAAGAATAACTGAAGTGGGAGAGGACACTAGTCAGCTTCAGGCCAGCTACAAGCTGACTCATCCTTTCTCCAAATCTCCTATATATAGAGCTCTCTCATGAGGTCTATGGAGGCTGGAATCTTGTGAATGCAAGGAAGTGTTGTTGGTTTGAGAATAGAACTATTGGGTGATTTGCTTGAAGGAGGTGAAGAGGTGATTTCTTTCTGCTGGGAGGTGATGCTGGATTGGGCCTCTTATGGTTGTATCACTTCCTGAACTTTACTTCTTCCATTAATAAAGCGTTTGAGGTTCTTCTATATGCATGTGTCTCAATGGTGTATTGCTATACTTGTGTATTTGATTTATTCTAATCCTTGAATCAATTATGAATGTATGCTTCTTGTAGTTTCCCTCTCTTGCCATTTTGCAGGATCTTGGTGTAGCTGGGCCAGTGAAAGAGCAAGGAGCTGGGAGCAAGCAGCAAAGAGAGAAGATTGGATCAATTATTAGCGGAAGACAACGGTTAGTGGATCTCTTTCTCCCCTCTCTTACATCTCATAAAGAAGTAATCTTGAATAGCTTTGCTTTGATTGTTGCTGAGGTACTATCACCCTTAGAGTGGGATAGGGTCATTCCGTATTGGATACTTTTCCCAACAACAAATTGGCGACTCCGCTGGGGATCGTATCTTGTTGGTTTTTTGTGTTTTTGCTATTCATTTCATAAACACAGGGAGTACCGAATCGAACTGCATTTGGGTCTTTCAAATGCAAAGTAGAGGGCAGCTACTCTAGCTCAGTTTCTGGGCAAGTTTATGATTTGAAGAGCTGATCCACAAGGACTCTGAACAACTCTTAGTGATAGCTTTTCATCCTCCTTTTCATCCCTTAGTGTGTACTTGACTGATAGCTTCTGATTTGGCCAAAAACTGTGAATTTTTGAGCAATCTGTGACCCGGAAACTGAGAAAAACGAAAGTTTGTCTCTTCAGTGCAGACACTGTGAAGGCAGTCTGCATTTCAGCGCAGTTCCCGAAGGGGCTACCTGCGCTGAAGGTCAAACTGCCAGTGTACTACCTGCGCTGAACCAGTTTTTCCTAGTGCTACTAGGGTTCCCTCCTGTTTATTGCCCTGTTTTCACCCTTGTTTTTGCAGCCTGTTATCTGTCAATGTACCTATCTGAAACCAACTTTCCTTGCCACTATTCCGCCTCGGTTGTATAAAGAAACTGTATTTGTTCTTTGTGTATTTCTTATATCATTTACAGTTTCCCATAACAAAAGTGAACTAGTCTTGCTGTGGCCTCTTAGATCTAGACCTGTGATAAGTGTCGTTTTGATCTCAAGAGTTAGTTTGTTTGTTGTTCATAGCTGATTGAGCTTTTGCTTTCGTCATATGGTTTGAATTTATGTATTTCTAGTGTCGAAACAAGTAAATCTTAAGGTGTCTTTTGATTTTGGACAAGCTTGTTTGCTTTCACTTGAAATTGAATTCGAAGTTATACAACAGCTTTCTTTTTTGTATTACACCTACATTAAGAAAGAGAAAAGAAATACCTGCATTGTGCATTTTGCATTTGATAAGTTTGTATGTTGATTTAGGAAAAAGTGCATTAGTGTATGCTCTTTGATCTGTGTGAAAAGATTTTGTCTCTCTTTTCCCTCAGTAGTTAAGATTTTCATAAGTCGAAAAGATTGAAAAAGCTTGCTTCTCATCTTAGACTGCATTTAGGAATTTGTATCAAACATCTCGTGGTGAACCTTGAAAGGCAAACTTTAAAAAGATCAACTTAAAATATATTGAATGAACCTAACAACGCTTTGAAACATAACGCAAACACATAGAGGTCTAAGCTAGAGACGTGTTTCGGCGTCGTTAAACGTAGTGACTGTCGATCTCGACGAAGGTGGGTGATTCCTCCTGAGAGTCGGTGGCACTAATACGGACTTGTGCTCCCACGTACCGTCGTGTATATATTGGGAGACCCCTATAGGCATATATCTTTTATCCATAGGAAGCCATGTCGGCCGCCCTACTGATCGCAATGCAGTGAACACAGCATTCACGAAGATCGACCACCCGTACCGTAAAACGTATTCTGTGGTTTTGCGAAAGGTTTGGCACACCCTCTGCCTAGATCTCCAGAGCAGTTTCTTTTGGCCTTTTTCAAACTCTATAACTGAAAAAGTCCAACCGAGCATTTGTCACTTCGGGCTCGTTAATACATCGAAGGAGACTAGAGTCATCTTTAGCTTTTTCTCGACTCTTAAAAAGTGAAAAAGCAAGTTGTGTCTAAAAGCGTCTAATAAAATTCATTCAATTCGGAAACACAATTTTCCCCTTTTAATATTTTGGTTGATCGAGTAATCCGCAATCGTGGAAGAAAGTCAATTGAAACCCCGTCGTTCACGGAGGCTTACGAGTCAACCGTCTTTGTCTCCGGAATCTAAAACAGTACGGACAAAGCGAACTCGTTTAACCGGTTCAAAATCTCCTATAAAAGTTAGAACAAGTGTTCCAACTGCATCTGAGGTTTCAGTTACTCCTAACATTTCTGGAAACCCTGCCTCTATAGAAGAAGTTCAACAGCCACAGAAGGACAGTAATACTGATCCTAGTCTGGGGGCAAATACTTGTATAACTGAACCAGTTCCATCTGTAACCGGTCCAGAGAGTTTTGTTCCTCAAACAACTGTCGCTGTCGAAGCAACCACTTCTTCGGCACCAGAAATATTTTACGGACCTGACGGTCTTCCTCTTCCACCGGGTTTGATTGCGATAGAGGAAATTGCAGAGGATCCGCAAGCAAGTACTCCAACCCATTTTGGAGTCGGGGTCACTCTATTTCCTTCATCAGAAGTTAATCCACCACAAGTGGAAGTTCCTGTAGAATCGCTAGGCAATCTATTGGATAGACTTAAGATGTCTGAACAACCGTCATCATCTAGGACTGTGTCAAATGACACAGCGACAGCAGAAGCCCCTGCCGTCACTCCGACAATGTTTGTCGGCATACCAGCTGTCCCAACTAGCTCTCAACAGCTAGAAGGAGTCCACCAAGGGACTATTTCGACAGTATGGTCTGTTCCAGTTTGTTCATCCGGAGTAATACCCGGCAACTCTTATGTTGAGACTCGCCAAATTGATCCATTTGGAGGTCAATTTGGGCAATCCAGTCCCCAAGGACAATCAATTCCCTTGAGTTCCGGATTGCTACCGTATGGGGGGCAGTATGCCCTTTCGTTACCCCCTCCGGGAGGGTACCCATACGTGAGTTCACAACAGTATTCAGGTTATACTGGAATTGCATCAAGTAGTTGGGTACCTATGCTACCTCAACAACCAAGGGTTGTATATTCTATGCAACAGTGTGTACCTATGACGAACATCCCAACCACACCGGCTATTGTAACAGTGTCACAAGTTCAAGCAATGCCTGTTGCATGTCAACCTCAGATATCTCAGGTTGTAATGCAACAGCCCCTTGAACATGGGTCACAACCACAATCGCCAACTGGTGGGGCGACACAGGTCCAAACGGGTACAATTACCCCACACCTTGGTCCAACGGTTAGAATAGCAACAAAACATGGCTTCACAACCATGGCTTGTGCAATACCAACAACCGCAATTCCAGCAGGTGTACCAAGGTTCTGAGCAGCAGATCTTTGCGAACAGTGGACAACCGTATATCCAAAACGGTCAAAACCAACCACTTTACAGTGGTCAAGTCCACCAACCGTATCAGTCATACCAACATCAATTACATTATGCTGGTATGCAAAGGCCCACTGCTCAAGCGATTCCATCGTACCTTGGTTACGCTTCGCCTAACCTGAATCAACAGTTACCATTCGTGGCAACTTTAGAGTTACCCGATTTACACCGGTTAACCAACGATCCGATTGCTTATGCCCCTTGGTGGCCAACGATTCCTCATAAACATCCATCTGACATTCCTAAATTCAATGGAAATCCAGGTGAAGACCCATCGAATCACGTGATGACTTTTCATCTGTGGTGTTCGTCGAACACCCTAAACGATGATTCGATAAGGCTTCGCCTTTTTCAGAGGACATTGATGGGTCCAGCGGCTAAATGGTATATTGAATTGCCAAGAGCCTCTTTCGACAATTTTAGTTCCCTAGCCACGACTTTCTTAACCCATTTTCAATTACCGATAAGGTATGAAATGGGAACAGAAATATTAACCAACTTCAAACAGACAACTGCCACCCATATATCTGATCATATACATGAGTGGCGTCGTCGTCGTAGGATGGTGAAAACATACGTTCCCGATCAGCTATTAGCTGAATGGTTTATAAAGTCGTTACTTCCTGCTATTACGGAAGATGTGGCCAAGGGGGGAGTCGTAACAGAGGAGCAAGTCATTGCTCGTGCACAGTATTTGGACTTAGTTTATACTCAGTCCGGCACGCTCTACGACAAAATACCTGACGCCCCTAGACCAGAATTTTCAATTCCTCCTCCTCCTAAATCAAATAGTGACTCTCATGCTGGTGACGGTGTGATTGGCATGGCAAACGCGAAATCGATAAAGGCTTCGTCAAAGAAAGCCCGTAAGAATTCGGATCAAAATGCAAAAGAAGAAATTCTTGCTTCGGAAGTAAATGCCGTATCAGAAGATAAAGGCAAAGAAACCAATCAACCAGGAAGCAAGAAAAAGCAAAACAAAGGGAAGAAGAAGAAACAGGGTGAGTCATCCCCTGGAAAAAATTCTTCAAACCCTCCTGGGAAGGGGAAACAAAATTATCCATGTCTAATATGTGATGATAAGGATCATAGCACAAAGAATTGCCCATTCAAAGCTGAGTTAAAGAGGTTCTTTAAAAGTTCCCAAACCTCAGCTGTGTTAACTGATCCATTTCCCAACCCAGGTCAAAATCTGGTTGATAGTGGAAATGCTTCCCCGTCGCAAGTACTTATGTTGTCGGTTTCAAAACAGCAGAATGATGCTTTGATTTCGACAAGGAACAAAGATTATGGGAATCCTCAGCTGTCGAACGAAAAAGGTAAAGATCAACCAAGTAGTTCGACAACAACTTCGACAGAAGTTGTACCGCCCATCATTCCTGAATTAACAATAAAACCGCCAAAGGGTGTAGTACACAAGTCGACATTTAATCCTCGCGCCAGAGCGGCGCAGCATTATAACATAGTGGAAGATTTGGCACAATCGCCATCCGCTATGTCGACTCTTGAGGTATTACAAAATTGTCCATCCCAAAGGCAGGCGTTGTTATCAGCAATTGGTGGGGTTGATCCTAAGGATTCCAATCTTGTATCCTTTGATCACAAAGGATATGATCCTCAGTTACCAGCTCAACTAGCTTTCCTTATTCAAGTGAAAGCCCTCAACAAAACTGTTCACAGAACAATTATTGATGAGGGAGCATCAACATGTATTATGTCGATGAGCTGCTGGAAAACTTTAGGATCTCCAACCTTGTCGCGATCATCGACAACATTAAAAGCTTTCGACGGAAGGACTTATACCCCATACGGTATCCTTAATAACTTGAAAGTTGAACTAGGAGGAAAAACAATAGAAATTGATGTTGAGGTCATTGATGGAAATCTTGACTATAACATCCTACTGGGTAGACCATGGATTTATGCCATGGCAGCTGTTGTGTCGACTTATTTTAGGAAGATCACATTCCCATTTGAAGGAGGGATTACGGTCATCGACCAACAAAACTTCCTCCCTAATGGTTCACAAGTTACAGGAAGCATTCCCATGATCCATGAGAGCAACCATTCAATTCAAGATATCGGAGTAGGATTATTGAAAGACCCCACATTGATGGGAACTTTCGCGCTACCACCTCCTATTTACATAGGAAATGTACCGTTTGTAGCAACCTGCAACATGATATCTTCCACGAAGGTCGCAAAAGACAATGTCGACATGGATCGTTCAATGGTTTTGCCCCCAAGCTCTTTAGAAATATTGTAGCAATCAATGTTTCAAGCATGGGAGGCGAACCCAAATCAACGCTCGTCAAGCGTTTGGGTAGATAGGTCTAGAGAATATGGAACCCCATTAGACCCTTGGTCGAAAGTACATGGGACTGACGAAGGAATCTTACAATCAATGATGATTGAGGGGGCACCATGGAATGATCACCACCATCGTTCCCTTCTTCCGGAATATGAAGAAGATACTCAAAGTGATCTTTATCACCATTCAGTTTTTGAATTCCTAACAAATACTGTAAACACGGTGGATTCCGAGCGAAACTTATCCAATATTGAAGAGACTATAGCCATAAATATCTCGACTAAAACAGATGTTGTAGAGAATATTTATGTCGGCAAAGGTTGTTCCCCTTCAGAACTTGAAATATATAACGCTCTTTTTCGCGAATTCAGAGATGTCTTTGCTTGGTCATATGATGAAATGCCAGGCATTGACTCGAGTATCGTTGAACATGAAATTAAAATGTATCCTGATGTCAAACCAGTAAGACAACGGCTTCGGCAGGTGCACCCCAAGAAAGCCGCTGCCATTAAGGCAGAAGTTGAAAAACTTCTCGACGCTGGATTCATCTACCCGGTTCCTCTAACCGATTGGGTATCGAATATTGTCCCTGTTATGAAGAAACAAGGGACGATTAGAGTGTGTGTCGATTATAGGGATGTAAACCAAGCTTGTCCGAAGGACAACTACCCTACACCCTTCATCGACCAGATAATTGATGAATGCGCTGGATGTGAAATCTTTTCGTTTATGGATGGATTTTCCGGGTATAATCAAATAAATATCCGCCCACAGGACCAGTCAAAGACTGCATTTATTTGTCCGTGGGGCACATTCACGTATCGAAAATTACCCTTTGGTTTAAAGAACGCAGGGGCGACGTTTCAGAGGGCAATGAATTATGCCTTCCACGACATCAAGAACATTGTTCAACCTTATGTCGACGATCTTCTGGCTCATTCGCGAAAGCGGACTGATCATCCGTAGCATTTAAGAGTGATATTTCTACGTTGCCGACACTACAAGATAAGACTCAACCCACACAAATGTGTGTTTTGCGTCGGTTCTGGTCGTTTACCTGGCTTTGTAGTCTCTAAGGATGGGATTCGTCTCGACCCCTGCAAGGTTGAGGCAATCATTAATTTGCCTCCACCTTCAAATTTGCTTCAGATTCAGAAACTCCAAGGGAAAGCAAACTTTCTGAGGAGGTTCATTCCAAATTACGCAGAACTTGCTAAAGGTTATACTCGTCTTTTGAAAAAGGATGTACCTTTTGTCTGGGACCAGGTGGCGCAAGCTTCCTTTGATGCTCTGAAAGATTGTCTAGTAAAAGCATCATTAATGTACGCCCCGGACTATCAAAAAGATTTTAACCTATATCTGGCTGTAGCAGATACGACCATTGTGATGGTTTTAGTTCAAGAAGTCGATGGAATTGAACATCCTATATATTATTTAAGTAAAAACTTAAATGATACGGAGAGTAAATATTCTTATGTTGAAAAACTAGCGCTTGCAGCTGTTCAAGCGATTCAAAGGTTTCGACATTATGTCCTCTTTCGGAAAACTACCATCTTGTCAGATTGCAACCCCATGACTTATATACTGTCGCGACAGTTGCTGGGGGGTAAATATTCAAAATGGATAGTGATCCTTCAAGAGTTTGATCTGGAATTTGTAAAGTCCAAATCAAAGAAAGCTCTAGTTTTCACAGAATTATTGTGCGATCTCCCATCATCGTCCAACGATGAAACATCGGAAGAGTCAATCGTGGACGAAAGTTTGTTTCTGATATCTGCAAGCGATGAGTGGTATGGAGATATCATAGTTTATCTCCAAACCCAAAGGTTCAGGCCAAACACCTCTCGCTCCGAACAAAAACGTATACGATACCAAGCAAAAGACTACATGATCGTCGGTGATACACTTTACCGTCGTGGTGTCGATACAGTTCTGAGGAGGTGCCTTACCCATGAGGAGGCCGAAAAAGTCCTGAATGAATGTCATTCAGGCGCGTGTGGGGGGCATCAATCTGGATATGCAACAGCACAAAAAATCTTACGAGCAGGATACTTCTGGCCAACCATGTTCAAAGATTGCATAACCGCAGTCAGAAGTTGCCATGCTTGTCAAATTTTTGATAGCAAAACCAGACGACCACCCGCACCTTTACAGCCGATAGTTGCTGTTGGGCCCTTCACCAAGTGGGGCATCGATTTCATGCAATGTAACCCCACCTCGACCGGGGGCATGGGTATATTATAGTCGTTGTTGACTATTTTACCAAATGGGCCGAGGCGATGCCTACATTGGATAACACTAGTGAAACAGCTGCCCTTTTCTTTTTCAATCATGTAGTCGCCAGGTTCGGCGTACCACAGGCTATAGTTACAGATCATGGATCGCATTTCCGCAATCACATGATGGTCGAATTAGCTGCCAAGCTAGGGCTATCTCACGACAGCTCTACCCCGTATTATCCGCAAGCCAATGGGCAAGTTGAAGCAATCAACAAGGTCCTGAAGCGTATGTTGCAAAGGATGATCGGAGTTCATAAAAGAAGGTGGCACCTAATCCTGTACTCAGCTTTGTGGGCTTACCGAACGTCGGTTAAGAACGCAACCGGGTTCACACCTTTTCAACTGGTGTATGGCCTGGAAGCAGTCTTGCCAATCCAGTGCGAAATTTCGTCGCTTAAACTTGCAATCGATCTTCTCCCCGGAACCTCAGAAGAAGAGGCTCGTTTCTTGGAATTAATCCAATTGGATGAAACCCGTCCTGATGCCGCTTTGGCTAACGAAGCCCATAAGAAACGAGTCAAGGCTCAGTTCGACAAAAGTGTCAAACCCCGTGTCTTCTCAGAAGGTGATTTGGTCTTGCTTTATGACCAAGAATCCGATAAATTGGGAGCAGGTAAATTCAAGTCCTTATGGATGGGCCCCTACATTGTTAAAAGGGTGTTAGCAAAAGGAGCCTACGAGTTAATGGATTACGACGGGATTCCACTGGCGCAGCCCCGTAACGGGTTGTACCTCAAGCATTACTATGCTTAAATAGTAACCTGCATGCTTTTGTTGTATTTTGTTTTCGCTAAAGTATTTGTTCTGGTCGAGTGATCCACCTTTTTCCATTTGTTGCAGATGTCGAACCTTCTGGAGATATGTGTTGGATATGCCGACGAAGCGAGTCGTAGTTCGCGGAACCTATCCTCCGCAGCCTGGGCCATTTTTGATCCAAGCGGCGAGTTAGTAAGTTTCAGAGGTGTATGTATTGGGCAATCAACGAATAACATCACTGAGTACAGCGCGTTGATAGAACTACTCTCTGATGCCATCACACGTGGCATACGCCGACTAATTGTCAGGCTAGACTCACAGCTCGTAATACTACAACTCAATGGCATATATTCTGTTCGCAATCCAGCTATTTATTGCATGTTCCTAAGGGTTAAGATCTTGGAAAGACGATTTGATTCAATTCAATATCAACATATTTCCAGAAACTTAAACACATTAACTGACTCATTAGCAAACTATGTGTTAGATAGACATTTGCAACATTTATAAAAGGACACATCATCAAAGAATGTACATATGGATCATATAACTCAAACAGAATAAAACTCAAAAATCAAAATATATAAGTTGTTTATATAGTTCATACATAATGTTCTGTAACCAAGACAAAATTGGTCATATGACCTAAAACTCAAAAAGATGCTAGGGGGCACCCTAGCCTAGTGGTGCTCATGATAGCACGTCACGGCCTGTGCAATCATGCGCAAGAGACGAGTCCATCGTCTAGGTACACCAGTAGTGTGCCGCTGCAGCTGTAAAGGTAACTCGTCAATCCTCACATCGGGAATGCCGAGAGTAAGGCTCTCAACCTGCTCCTGCACAGCTGTAAGGGTCTCAGTATCGTCAAGGTCGCGAATAACAGCTCTCCTAGCAGGCTCCACTGCCGGGGCAGCAACTAGCGGTCTCGGACGAACTGCTGGACAAACAGGGCCAATAGCTGCATGCACCCAAGAGTACAATTAAAAGTCTTGATAAAAGCACAGCAACATTATAAATAAGAATAGTAAACAGTAATATGGTCAAGGAGTTTACCAATGGCGCCCCACTGTTCGCCATCCGGTAGCACCAAATCTGGATCACCTCGGAAATCCATACCCACATATGGATACTCGGAAAACGCCATCTCCTGGCGCTCGAACCACCTGAAGAAGGCCTCAGTAAAAGTAATCTGAGGTTGACCAGCATGCCTAGACATGTGATCAACCCACCTCTGCATGCGTGGCTCGGTCGGAGAAGGCAAGTCGAGTATGATGTACTGAGGCTGCATCAGTGGGATTTTCTCCAAGGCAAAGGCAGTTAGAATAGAACCAAATCCAAAGTTCTTTAGCTTCCCGTCCTTTACCTTGGTCAATTGACTTTTCATCTGAACAAGTACTGCATCACACCAGTTGAATGCTTTCGGTTGGAGACACTCCAAGGCGTGCTGCATATAAGATCTGTTGGCAACATGTAGAGCTGCGCTGCTGGCCATCCTACCAATGGTATACAGAATGGACCTGAGAGACCTGTCAGTAATCTCACGGATAACAATCTTGCCGTCTCTGCTCGGCTGAGAACCTTCCCTGCAATACTGGCAGACATAATCTCTGGTGGAATCGGTCCCCCGGGCCATACCTGACAAGGAAATGGGGGCACCTCGTCTTGACAACCCAGTCAAGAAGTACATGTCCTCTATGGTCAAGGGGATGGACTTTCCCCTAATCTAGAATACTTGGTTAACAGGATCCCAAGCATCAAGCATATACTGCAGCAAAGTAATCTGTGCTCTCATGCTAGAGATACGGAAAAACTTCAGTAGGCCACAGTTCCGCAGCGCGTTCACCGTGACCGGGTCATGGAGGGCAATCATGTCCTCCTCTTCATGTTCTCGTTCTCGCCATGTAAGGTACATTTTGTTCAAGGTTCCCTGCAAAACAAACAAGAGAAGGAGTAAGTTCCTGATTTTGATGAAAAACTGGCAAAAATTCATCAAAAAAATGACCTGAAAACTCAAGTTTTCTGAGCCTAGCGCAGGCAGAGAGTGTCCCTCCTACGCTGAAGGTCAGGCTGCCTTAAGGCAACTTGACATTCAGCGCAGGTTTCGAATGGGGAACCTGCGCTGAAGTTAGGGCGCTCTGGCAAAACCCCTGAGGCCTAGAAAGACTGAAAAACAGGCATGAAACTGGAAAATGAAACCATGAAAAGAAAGAGCTAAGGTTTAGCTCCTACCTGGTCCAGACGGCGCCGAAAATCGTCCGCAGAATCTCCCGGAATCAGCTGGCGAAAATCAAGGAAGAAGAGGCACCTCCAGAGCTCCAACAAACCAAATGCAAATGAAATGGTAAATGAGAGGTAAAAACACCTTTTAAATGGCTTTTTACGTAGTTCAAAGTGAAATATTAGGGTTATAATCTCATTTTCATGCAAATATTATTCATTTCTATCAAAGTTTGTTGCAGCAATCAAAAATGCAGTACTATACTTGAAAAGAGAAAAGCTAGTAATGGTAAAAAAAAAAAAAAATCAAAATTTGACCATATAATCGAGCAGTTTTACCGCAGAATTTATGCTCGTTAAAAAATAGAAAAGCGAGATCCGAGCAGTTTTAGCACATAGTTCATGCTCGTTAAAAAATAAACATAAGATTGAGCATTCAAGCTCATCAAAAAATGAACATACCCCGGTAAATAATCTCTGTGATCGTAAATTTATTAGCCATAAAAAGCCTTGGTCGTGTTTGCACCTGCCACCTCCATTCCATTTGGCCAATCGTTCACCTCCATATGATTGTTTACCTATTTTGAGGAACAGCTGCGAAGAGTGATTTCACTTAGCCATCCTTGTGACACTGCCGTGATTGAAAAATTCCAACCTGTACCTGGAATCTGCTGCTATCCCTGTTTATCACTCGTTCCTCCAAAGACAAGTCTTCTTTGAGATTTTTTCATTTGACTCGTAAAATATGAAAAGTTTGCTGAGTTTTGGCCTTCCAGCTCGTTAAAGTGACCGGAAGAGCTACCCCTCCTCTAGATTTTAATCTTTTTGGACCTGAGGGATTATTACACAAAAAGGTCGAGCGCTTGTTTTATTCGGCTCGTTAAAGTTATCGAAAACTCATCCCTTCTGTATTGTTTTATACTTTTTCGGACTTAAGGGATTAGATGACGAAAAAGGAATTTTGGAGTTAACTTTCTGTACCTTTTCAGACTCTCTAAAAATGAAAAGGACCGAGTTTTCCTTGTCGTTAGACTCGTTAAAATGATTAAATAGCGACAAACTTGTCTTTAGACGAGAACGAGTTTCCCTATCGCTAGGCTCGTTAAAACATAGCGATGGGCTTGCCCGAAGGTCAGGTTATAGAACAAGCATATGTTATCCTCCTCAAGCTTGACAAAAATAAAGAGGTACTGGTCGGAAATGACTGGGGAAAAATTGGGAGAACCTCAAAGCTTTAATGGTAGCATGTCGCTCTTGAACATGACACTTTTCCTCCGTATCACATCGGGTTGGGTTGTTTCATTCACCGGTCTCATCACCATGGTCTTCGCCAAACCATCCACATTTGGGGTAATCCTACCGATCCATCGCATCAGTGTCGTTATATGTTCAAGAGATGTTGTTCAAACAGAGTCAACCGTGTCCCATCCACTGCCATACATTATCCTTCATCCACCCAGAATCATATTTCACAGATTGTTTTCACCTCCACTAAAATCATTAGCTCCGTTCCGTGTCACTGATGTGGGATTCATTAAGGCCCTCCTTTGACGGATCGCTTCTTGTCGACTTCAGCTCATTATCCAAGAAGTTGATCTAGGAACACCCCCCTCAGTACTTTGAAGCTTGCATGCCTCAATGGCAAGTTTCTCACTTCTGGCGACAGGTATACATCAATGACCTTCGACCAGAAGATTTTGCGTGGTGTTCGACACCAAGTCCTTTATTCACACCACGTGAATTGTACTGCAGTACCTTGAGGGTCATTATCATTATCGGTGATTCCTCTCGCGCTTGTTAACGGTTTACATTATTGACTGGTAATCAAGCGATGTCTTTCCATGTTCGACTTCAGCGCAATTCTCACATGGATCGACTTGTACTTAGAGTGAAGATCGAACGAGTTTGAAGACCCCGGATCTAGTTTCATCCATCCGGGCTGCGATATATATTCAGGAAATATAAAAACATTTGACATGTACATCATTACAGCAGATGATCATCCTACTCAAAGGATGATAATTTCAGCAAAGAATTATCAATCTACCATCAGACGATCGTCTGTTCTATGTACCAAAATGAATTTATAAAGTTGAGCATGGGAATGCCCGCCTCAGCTAGATCATGAAAGCCGAATGAAAAATAATGTATTGTATTGTATCTTATTACAGGTCACCTCTCAGCGATTGAATGAACTTCGGATCCTCCTGATAAAGCATTTCACCCGATAAACGACCTCATACTTTAGGGGGCAACTGTTATAGACATTTTTGTGCCTTACAGCATAAAGCATGAAATGTCAATAATCTAAGGGATCCAAAGTCCCTAAACATGTTGTTCCTACCCCTAGAGGAACAAGGTCTGTTATGCTCTTAACCTGCAAAGCGATACCCAAACAGAGAATTTGCGAAGAAAAGATACCGAGAACACAAAATATGCGAAGAAAATATACCGAGAGCACAGAATAGCAATGATTTTATTATCCAGAGAGAAATGCTCACAGGCCTCTTCAAGGGGGCAACCTCTAATAGAGCAGAGCTCGATTACAAAACAAGACACAACACTCCTCGCAGGGAGTCTCTATCCTTTATATATGACTCATACATGCAATACCACGAGCCAATATCGTGGATTTTATTAATACCATCTATCTAATACTACCGCCCATTTACCATCTAACTAATACTTCCGCCCATTTGCAACTAACTGTGGTCCCGTCATTAATTGCGGGTTAACCACTTACAATTATTAATATGGGCTTTATTGACTCTTGACTATGACGTGATCCCATGACATAAATAAGGGGGTTAGGGTGGGACCCTAACATGCCCTCCCCCTTAAGACTAGCCTTGTCCTCAAGGCTGAAGCTGTGGAAACTGCTGAAGAATAGCGGCTGGTTCCCAAGTTGCATCTTCCGGCGAGGTGTCTTTCCATTTGATTAGGACCTCTGTAATCACGCGGCCACGCAGGTGCTTGTCTCGTGTGTCTAGAACCTGTTCAGGTTGAAGCCAGATTGATCCTTCTTCATCCAATTCAGGTAGACTGGTTTGAACTCGGCAATTGTTCCCAATCACTTTCTTGAGGCACGATACATGGAAAACTGGGTGGATTTTTGCTGTAGGTGGCAAAGCCAGCTTGTAAGCCACTTCTCCAATGCGCTGAAGTACTTGATATGGTCCGTAGAATTTTGGAGAGTGCTTTTGACAGCCCTTGTCTTTGAGTGATGTTTGCTTATATGGTTGCAGCTTCAAAAAGACTTGATCCCCTTCTTGAAATTGGCGCTCTGAGCGATGTTGGTCAGCCTGTTGCTTCATACGGTTCTGAGCTTGATGAAGATTCTCGCGCAAGTGGGCCAGCATGGTTGCACGGTGTTGTAAGAGTTGATCCACTGCTTGTACTTTGGAGCACCCCGTGAGATAAGAAGTAGGTGACGGCGGAAGTTGTCCATAGACTGCTTCATAGGGAGTCATTTTGGTGGTGGCATGATAGTTGGTGTTATACCACCATTCCGCCAGAGGTAACCACTGTGCCCAAAGGTGTTGTTTTTCTGAAGTGAAACACCTAAGGTAGGTTTCTAGGCATTTGTTGACGGCTTCGGTTTGACCATCTGTTGGCGGATGATATGAAGTACTGAGTTTGAGTTGAGTGCCTTGTATTCTGAAGAGCTCCTGCCAAAAATTACTGGTGAAGATTGGGTCGCGGTCGGACACAATCGAAGTGGGCATGCCATGCAATTTGAAGATTTGATCCATGAAAGTTTGAGCAACCAAAGTAGGTGTGAATGGTTGGGGTAGAGCGCAGAAATGAGCATACTTCGATAGTCGGTCCACAACCACCATGATGACTGATTTGTTCCCAGACTTTGGAAGACCTGTAATGAAATCCATGGAGACCTCCATCCAAATTGACGCCGGAATGGGAAATGGTTGTAATGTGCCTGGTGTGTTGACAGTTTCCCCCTTGTGGCGTTGACAGACGTCACATTCTGCTACAAAAGTAAGGATGTCCTGTTTCATTCCGGTCCAAAAAAATGATCTTCTGGTGCGAGCGTATGTCTTCTGAAAGCCCGAATGTCCTGCAATGGGAGAGGAGTGCAATTCTGCCAAAATGCGACTTTTGAGGGTGGATATTGGTGATATGACGACTCTGTCCTTGTAGCGAAGAATATCATTCTGCCACGAGTAGCCCTTGCTGGAATTAGGATCTGCCTGTAATTGAGAAATGAGTTGGGAGAGCTCAGGATGTGAAAACCATTCCCCGCGAGCCTCTTCAATCCAGTCTGGAATGGGGAGGGATATTGCGAGCAGAGTACTTTCCTCCTCAAATTGGCGTGACAATGCATCTGCTACCCTGTTGTCTTTCCCTTTCTTGTAAATGATCTCATAATCATAACTCAGCATTTTGGCTAACCATTTATTTTGTTGGGGGGAAGATAGGCGTTGCTCCAAAAAATATTTAAGACTGTGATGATCTGTGTGGATTTGGAAACGTCGCCCCAACAAGTAGGGTCGCCAGATCTCAACTGCATGTAAGATGGCCATCATTTCCTTCTCATAGGTAGATTGGCCCAAGTTCTTCCCACTTAGTTGTTGGCTGGTGAAGGCCAATGGTCGCCCTTCCTGCATTAGGACTGCTCCAATACCTGTTCCCGAAGCATCAGATTCAATGACAAATGTTTTGGTGAAGTCCGGTAGGGCTAAGACCGGAGTGGAACACATGGCTGTTTTGAGAGCGGTAAATGCCTGTTGTGCGTCTGCATTCCAGAAGAAGGAATTTTTCTTGAGAAGTTGCGTCAGGGGCTTCGCTATGCGGCCATAGTTGCGGACAAATTTACGATAATAGCCGGTGAGACCCAAAATTCCTCTCAAGCTTTTCAAGGTCTTAGGTTGAGGCCATTCTTGCATTGCCTGGATCTTTTTGGGATCAACCTTGACACCTTCACGGCCCACAATGTGGCCTAAATACTCAACTTCTTCCATGCCAAATGCACACTTAGACATTTTGACAAATAGTTTATGCTTGTCGAGCAGTTGCAAGAGGATATCTACATGCTTAAGATGTGCCGCCCAAGTGCCACTATAGATGAGGATGTCATCGAAGAAGACCAGGACAAATTTTCTGAGATATGGTCTGAGGAGGTGATTCATAAGGCTCTGAAAAGTAGAGGGGGCATTACAGAGGCCAAATGGCATGACCAAGAACTCATAATGGCCTTCATGAGTTCTGAAAGCTGTCTTGGGAATGTCAACTTCCTTCACGCGAATTTGGTGGTAGCCTGAGCGAAGATCCAATTTAGTGAAGAATTGAGCCCCATTGAGTTCGTCCAGCAAATCGTCAACCACTGGGATGGGAAATTTATCTTTGACTGTTAACTTATTGAGGGCCCTGAAGTTTGGACACATCCGCCACTCCCCATCTTTCTTGAGGACCATGACGTCTGGAGATGAGTAAGGACTAATACTAGGACGAATGACACCTGCTTCCAACAATTCCTTGATGATTTTTTCTATTTCATTCTTTTGGGTGAACGGATGTCTGTATGGCCGCACATTTGGGGGTTGGGCCCCTGGGACCAATGTGATGCTATGATCATGTTCTCCTCACGAGGGTGGAAGTTCATGAGGTTTGTCAAAGACCGTCCGATGTTTATTCAAAATCTGTTGCATCTCAGGATGAATTGGCGAAGACATGGTATCTACTACCTGGATGGCATTAAATTGAGCTACTACTCCATGATGGCCCTTTTTTAACAATTTTTCCATACGATGCGAGCTTATGATAGAAGGGGCTCCCGCTTGTAGCCCACGGAGGGTATGTGTGTAGTCGTTCTGCTTAAAACTCATATATAACTCCTGGAAATCCATTGTGATTGGCCCAAGAGTGCGGAGCCATTCCACACCTAGGACAATGTCGCAACCCCCCATGTGTATTGCAAACATGTGGGTTTTCAATTGATAATCCCCCATTTGAAGTTTGACATTTTCACAGCGACCTTCACATTTCATTGTGCCTCCATCTGCAATCTGGACTTGGAAGTTAGAAACTGCTCGGACATAACAATGTGCTGCTTCAGCGATCTTTTGGTGGATGAAATTATGGGTACTTCCACTATCAATCAAAACTATTACTGGCCGATGTTTAATAAAACCCCTGATTTTGAGAGTTTGAGGTGAAGAAATTCCTGCCAATGCATGTAGCGAAATCATGGGTTCATCAGACACCATCTCCTGTTGGTTATCTTCTTCGGTCGCCTCTGGTTCCCCAAGTGGTGGATCTTCCTTGGTGGAGCTGTAGTCAGTGGCATCTATTTGAAAAAACTTGTGCTCTTTGCATTTATGACCCGGGGAATATTTTTCATCACAGTAGTAACATAGTCCTTGCTTCCTTCTTTCGGCCATTTCTGCAGGTGACACCTTTTGAACCTTAAGTGTTTGGGTCATATTGGGAGCCTGTGAGGGACAACCTTTAGCAGTAAAGTTGGGGCGGCTGGATTGAGCTGCTAATGCCCTTTCCACCTTACGGGCTAGCTGGCAAGCCTCGTTCCATGTGGGGGGGTGGTGGAGTAGAACCTGAGCTTTGATGGCTTCTTTAAGACCGCTGATAAAGCATTCCATGTAGAATTCATCTGTGAGACCCTTAGTGCGGAAGGCTAAGGCTTCAAAAGCGGTAATATATTCATCCACTGTACCCGTCTGTCGGAGCTTAGTGAGACGCCCCAAAAACGAGTCTTCCTGTTCAAAGCGATTTCGAAGAGCTTTGGTAAATTGGCCCCAATTCTGAAATTCTCCATTGCAACGCTGATACCATTCCTTCCATTGCCATCGTTCACTGTCCAAGTACATGGTTCCCACCATAAGCTTAGTCCCCTCATCTCTGATATGATTCAATTGAAAATACTGCTCCATTTGTGCTAGCCATGTGGATGTGTGAGAACCGTCAAATTTTTGCATATCCAACTTGGGAGGTCTCTGATTGGGTGGTGGATGGGTGTGCCAGACGTGAGGAGAGTGGCTAGACTCTCCCTCATGGTATTCATGACCCTTATACGCCTCCTCATGGGCTGGCTCCTTGCCCTTGTCCTGTATTAGGCACTCTAATCCTTTAAGATGTTTTTCGACCCTTTCCACCACAGAGTGGAGGGAGTGCACCTCTTCTTCTATTTTTTCTATCCTTTCATTGGCCAGTGCTTGAGCCCTTTCATTGGCCATTGCTTGAGCGCGAGTTTCTACCATACACCCGTTTGACTAAAATTTGGGACCGCCGAAAAAAAAAAAATTTGCCAAGAATTGAATGGTACCACCTTGCTCAGCTCGTCGTCCTGATTTTGATGGGCTAGGTCACCAATAAGCGCCCTGGAAGATCTCAGACTCTTTTTTTTTTTTCTTTTTTTTTTTTTTTTTTGGAAAACTCCTAACGGAGTTTTACTCCTTTCTGATCAATACTGCAGTCGCCAAACCCTCAAAATGTCAATACCACCATAAGTCCTGCGAAAATTATATCCAGGTACAGAAACCCTTTCCAACTACTCCGATCTGGCTAATCTGGGAGATCTGACTGGTGGAACAACTGCTGCTGCTGATCTGGAATATCAGATCTGGGAGATCTGAATGGTGGAACTGATGTCTGCTGCTGCGGCACTTCTTTGCACACGCTGATCTGGAATAGATGATGTGTGATCCCCTGATAGAAAAGGGAACTATGCTCTTGAGGAGTGTCAGGTGCTACAGATCGCAATATACATAAGGGTCTGACAGTAGTACTCGGCCCAATGTTTTAGGGCTCTAACTAAGGAGGATCGACCGTACCCTTAGCCGTACAACCCGACTACCCTATCGTACGGGTGAGTAATCTCTCCGAGTGCTGTTCTTGGTGTACTGTAGCAACAAGACGGCTGAAGGTTTATCTATGGTGAGGTTTCAAGGGAGCTAGGGGGCTTCCTATATACCCAGAGGGTACGTGGAAGACAGTCCATGCGCGGTTCTGTCTAATGCGCTACTACTCGAAGGGGTACCCACAGGGGTTACAAGGGAGTCCAACAGACGTGACCACCTCTTGTATTTCCTGCGTGCATGCCTCCCCAAATCCGCTTAACGACAGATCCCGTGGTTTAAAGACGCCGGAACACGTCTCTAGCCTAAAAAATTTTGCTAAAATTTGGAGATCCCACCGGGCCCTGGAAAGTGCTCTGATACCACTTGTTATGCTCTTAACCTGCAAAGCGATACCCAAACAGAGAATTTGCGAAGAAAAGATACCGAGAACACAAAATATGCGAAGAAAATATACCCAGAGCACAGAATAGCAATGATTTTATTATCCAGAGAGAAATGTTCACAGGCCTCTTCGAGGGGGCAACCTCCAATAGAGCAGAGCTCGATTACAAAACAAGACACAACACTCCTCGCAGGGAGTCTCTATCCTTTATATATGACTCATACATGCAATACCACGAGCCAATATCGTGGATTTTATTAATACCATCTATCTAATACTACCGCCCATTTACCATCTAACTAATACTTCCGCCCATTTGCAACTAACTGTGGTCCCGTCATTAATTGCGGGTTAACCACTTACAATTATTAATATGGGCTTTATTGACTCTTGACTATGACGTGATCCCATGACATAAATAAGGGGGTTAGGGTGGGACCCTAACAAGGTTAGCAAACCACATCACTAAATATCAGTTCTCCACCTGAAAACACTCAAAAACAAGCTAATTCTGGATCATGTCAACTGCTCCACTGAGCATCTGCGCTGAATGTCAAGAGCTCCACTGTCTACCTGCGCTGAATGTCAACTGCAAAGAAGGCTACCTGCGCTGGGCGAGTTGGGACAAGTGGCACAGTCATTCTTCAAGGTGTCAATGCCCAGGAAGCTTCCAAAATGACACTTGGATCAGGGAATTCGACTGGTGATGAGTAAGAGGGTCTAGATCTCCAAGTGGAAGCAAGAACCTCCAAGTGGACTCAAGAACTGAAGAATAACTGAAGTGGGAGAGGACACTAGTCAGCTTCATGCCAGCTACAAGCTGACTCATCCTTTCTCCAAATCTCCTATATATAGAGCTCTCTCATGAGGTCTATGGAGGCTGGAATCTTGTGAATGCAAGGAAGTGCTGTTGGTTTGAGAATAGAACTATTGGGTGATTTTCTTGAAGGAGGTGAAGAGGAGATTTCTTTCTGCTAGGAGGTGATGCTGGATTGGGCCTCTTATGGTTGTATCACTTCCTGAACTTTACTTCTTCCATTAATAAAGCGTTTGAGGTTCTTCTATATGCATGTGTCTCAATGGTGTATTGCTATACTTGTGTATTTGATTTATTCTAATCCTTGAATCAATTATGAATGTATGCTTCTTGTAGTTTCCCTCTCTTGCCATTTTGCAGGATCTTGGTGTAGCTGGGCCAGTGAAAGAGCAAGGAGCTGGGAGCAAGAAGCAAAGAGAGAAGATTGGATCAATCATTAGCGGAAGACAACGGTTAGTGGATCTCTTTCTCCCCTCTCTTACATCTCATAAAGAAGTAATCTCGAATAGCTTTGATTTGATTGTTGCTGAGGTACTATCACCCTTAGAGTGGGATAGGGTCATTCCGTATTGGATACTTTTCCCAACAACAGTTGGCATTATGGAGAATGGTCAGAAGGAGATCTTGGAAATAGCTGCAATATGTCTCTATCTCTTTCATGGTGGATTATGGTTCTTTGTTGCAGATCTGGTTCATTTTCAGGGGGAGCATGATCTTAGGGGGAGCATACCCCTTTGCCCTTGATGTCAAAGGGGGAGAATGAAGCTGAGGTTTGTGAGGTTGCCATCAAGTCCAAAGGGGGAGATTGTTGGCATTATGTTTCTGGTATGGCTATATGTTACAAATGTTGTACTTGATGGCAACTCCCGTGGCAAGGCCCTCAATTTGTTGAAAATAAAGAAGTACGCAGGAAATCAGTTCAGAAGGTGCGTACCTGCAGGTACACCATGCAGGGACCGCGTCCAGATACGCAGGCCAGCCGTTTAGGAGGTGCGTCCCCCCAGTGCACACATTTCAAGGCAGAGAAAAGCACACGTGGGGTTTCTTATGTTTTACTCTTGGTATTTAGCTGACGGTATTGGGTTATTATGGTGTCGGCTCGTGGTATTGTTCCATGATTTTAGGAGGAGCTTGCCTATATAAAGCAAAGGAGATCACTTGGCTAAGCATCTTTGCAATTGAATATCTTTAGATCTGAAATATTGGGTTATGGTCTTAAAAGCTTGATCTATATGAAAGGGAAGTTGAAGGCGAATCTGTGAAGGGTGATCTCTCGAGCGCATGATCAGATCTGAGCAACTGTGCCATTCTGGTAGACTGCCTATTCGGCCCTAATCAGAAGGACGCAGGTGTTTAACAGAAGAGCTGCGTGGGTACGCAGTGCAGAAACAGGAGATCTGCGTGGGGACGCAGAGCAGAAGAAGGAGACCTGCGTCGGTACGCAGAGCAGAAGAAGGAGACCTGCGTCGGTACACAGAGCAGAAGAAGGAGAACTGCGTGGGTATGCAGAGCGACTAAGGTTCAGGTGCATCCGTGCAGTAAAAGTACGCGGCGCGATAGTATTTTCAGGTGCGTCCATGCAGTAACAGTACGCGACACGATAATATCTCTGGGTGCGTCCCTGCAGTAATAGTACGCAGCGCGGTTCAAGGAGAAGTGCGTGGGCACGCAGTTCGGCAGAAGGATCCCTGCGGGTATACGCAGGAAAGCAGAAGGTGAACTGCGTAGCGACGCAGGCCACAGAAGGGAAAACTGCGTATCTGTCTTAAAATGTTCTGTTGACTGAATTTTTCTGTTGATAAGGTGTTCTGGGTTAGTTCTGTTATTGCTGATTTGATAACTGTAGTGGTCTGTAACTTTTATGTACTTGATGATCATTTGATGCTTTATGAAAAGAAGTAGGCGGTTGTAGCTCCCTTCCAGGAGAGACTGGAAAACAAGAGAGAGAGAGAGTTGTAGCCTGCATACTGGTAAAGGACTGCACCAGTACAAAACCATTGTAAAAGAAGTTTCTAATTTGAAAGAAGATAGAGACATATTGCAGCAGGTGGTTTTCACCCACATTGGGTTTCCACCTTACATCTTGTGTTCTTTGGTGTGACTATCTGTTTTCTTTATTTTATGGTACTGACATGCAAAAATAATTCAAAGAACAAATAAGGAAGATTTGTTAAAAGAATTAGATAATACTAATTCACCCCCCTCTCAGTATTATTGTCAACAAGCAGTCTTATTACAAAAGAATGATCAAGGTTATGAGCAACCTATTGCATTTTTCAACAAATTTTTGAGAGATGCCACACTAAAGTACAACATAATGGAAAAAAAAGCACTTGCTTTAGTGAAAGCTATTAAAGATTTCAGAGTGTACATCTTGTATTCACACATCATTGCTTATGCTCCAAATTTTGTAGTAAAGGACATTTTGGCACAAAATGGGCCTGAAGGAAAGAGAGGCAAATGGATTGCCACTATTTTGGAATATGACATAGAAATAAAGCCTACAAAACTTATCAAAGGCCAAGGTTTAGCTAAACTCATGGCTGAATCAAATTGTCAGGCCTTAGATATAAATTTCATTGGTGCCCTAGATGATCAGGAAGAGATGGAGACTCCACAGATCAGTGAACCTTTTATGGATTCACCTTGGTATGAAGGTATCATATTTTTTTTACTAAACTTACAAGCTCCTCCTGGTTTATCTAGAACTAAAGGTAGATTTTTTAAAATGAAATCAACGAAATATTGTATCATAGACAATGCTTTATTTTGGAAAGATAATGGTGGCTTTCTATTAAATTGTTTATTGAAAGATGAAGATGACAAAGTTGTGCAAGAATTTCATGGAGGATATTGTGGAGGACACCTATACTGGAAAACTACTGGTAATAATATTTTGAGACCAGGCTTTTACTAGCCCACCCTTTTTGTAGATGTCAAGAAACATGTGACTTCCTGTCACAAGTGCCAAATATTTGAGGTCAAAAGGAAGCTCTTACCATTACCTCTCAAACCCATCTCCACAAAATTCCTTTTCAACAATGGGGTTTAGACTTCATTGGGGAAATTCACCCATGCTCCTGAGCCCAACATAAGTGGATTTTGATAGCCACTGATTACTTCACTAAATGGATAGAAGCCATCCCTACTAGACAAGCCACCAACTCTATCATTTTCTCATTCCTTGGAAACAATATCCTTTGAAGATTTGGATGCCCCCAAAAGCTCATCACTGATAATGCAGCTGCTTTCAAATCCAAGAAAATTGTAGACTTTTGTAACAGATGTCACATTACTCTCAGCCATTCCACTTCCTATTACCCTCAAGGTAATGGACTTGCAAAATGCTCAAACAAAAGCCTTGTCAACATCATCAAAAACCTGTTAGAATACAACAAGAAGACATGGAACAAAAGGTTGGCAAATGCCTTATGGGTAGAAAAACTAACTACCAAAAAATCCATTGGTACATCTCCTTACGAGCTAGTATATGGAATGGATGTTGTTTTTCCATCCTCTTTAGGAGTACCAGTGTTGAAAATGATTCAAGAGTTGCAAGTAGAACCAAATGATATCCAAAGGAGGATAAATCAGACAATACACTTGTAGCAAACCAGAGAAGAAGTCTATGTCAAAGCACAAGTGATCCATGATAAAATCAAGAAGATTTTTTACAAAAAGACCAAATCTGATGATTTTTAAATAGGTGATAAAGTTCTCAAATGGGATTCTAGAAGAGAAGAGAAGGGTAAACATGGCAAATTTGATTTCCTATGGCAAGGCCCTTACATCATTTATGGTTACAAAGGTAACAATGTATTTTTCATGAGACAGTTAGATGGAACAGATCTACTAGAAGGACCTGTCAATGGTAGAATGTTGAAGCACTACTTATCCACATATTAACAGTAATTCATTTTACTTTTCTCCTTGTATATAACATTGCAGTGTTTAGATTGGATTGGATGGTAATCTTTTAAAGTTGAAGCTCGGAGAGAAGGCCCTAAGCTTTAAAATATGTACCATCATATGTATGAATAAAGCAGATCATAAAGGAGCAGTAACAAAGCAACCAAAGTCACAATTTCAAAGGCTATTGGTCTGAAAGTTCTTGACATTTCACCAAGAAATCCCATCCCCATGTGGAGCCACTATTAGGGTCCTATAATAATAGGATTCATAATTTTGAATTGGCTATGTTTAGTCATGTAATATTGTACATACTTTTTCTTTCTACAAAATATTTTCCTTATTAAAAATAAAACATGTAAAGAGCGTATGTCTTAAAAGAATAATCAAAGGACAAAAATAAGGAAAAAAGGTCAAAAAAGGTAGAAAATATGGATCCAAAAAGAGATAAAAATAGATCATGAAAGTGTGCAAATTCAAATGCCACTACCTTTTTACTTTACTTCACAAAGTAAGACTGTGTGCAACTTGTCAAAAATGCCACAATCCATGATGGTAAAATACCTTAATCTTAACCCATTCATGCTTTAAATTTCAAGTTGATAGATAGAGAATAAAGATCTACCCAAACTGTTTAACCTTGGCAGATCACTAGTTAGGTAGAGAATAATAATGAGCTCATCAGTTTAATCTAAGCCATTGGAAGTTATAAGGTTATAATTAGATAGTTTTCTTATTAAAAGAAAAATGAATAAAGGGTCAGCAAGCTCGAATGCACCTATTGAAATGAAGAAAAAGTGTTAGGGTAAAATAAAGGGTAGCTAGAAGAAGTTTTTGAAGGTGCACAAAGTTGCTAAGTCAAAAGAACATTTATCTTGCTTAATCCTATGTTTCATCTGCAGGAGGAGTTGTGAGAAAGGAAGGATATTCACCAAGGCAGTGATATACCATTCGCTTCGGATTTGTTCACTTGGTTTAGAAGCAGTAGGGATTTTATTCAGTAGTTTATTAAATCTAGCATTAACCTCTTTTATTGGTTCCCTGTGCTCTATTCTCAAATTGGAGAGGTTGTTTATTAAAGTTGCTAGGGACCTGTCATCTCCATATTTGGTGAGAAACTGCTCTTGGCATGTGTTCCAACTGGTAATTGAACCAGAAGGTAAGGAAAAATACCAGGATCCTGCTGATCCTTGTAAAGTGTAAGGGAAAAGTCTTACAACAACATCTTGCTCTGTCACTCCTTTTAGGTTAACTGCTAACATAAAGTTGTTGATGTGTTCTTCAGCCTGAGTCCCATCATCTGGATTGAATTTAGGCAGCCATTTTTTGGGATAATCGGGTAGATCATGCAAGGGTGCAGGCATATTGATTGCTCTTGGCCTAGTCCATGGATCTGCCATTATGATAGCAAGAGTGGTTGAGACTACTGCTGGGATTCCGGATGTATGGGAAGGGATTAAAGATGAGGAGTGAATAGGTTGGGATATTGAGGCTTCTGATCCCTGGTGAACGACAATTTGTAATGGGGGAGTGGATGGTCGACCTTGCAGTGGAGAAAATGAAATGGAGGACGTGGATGAAAGCCCTTCACTAGCAGACCCTTCAGTAATTTTCTTTGCCCTTTTCCTTTTAGGTAAAGGAAACTCAGTGGGTTCAATACCGAGTTTTTCGCTCTGAAGTCTGGTGAGAGGGTGAGTGAGGTTGAACTGCGAAGTCGCACTGCTTTCTGATACCTCAGATTTCTGTGGTGAAATCGAGAAGCTCTGAAGTTTATGGATTAGAGACTGAACTTCAGGTGATTCAAGACTTAATTGTTCTGTGGTATGATGGGTTTGAGCAGTGGCAGTTGATTCCTCTTCTTCTTGTTTGGGTACCGGCGAACCAGTATACAAATGGGAAGATCGAGGAGATTCGGAGGGCGAAGTACTCTTAGAATGGCTTATAGGTTTGGATTTATGTTCCATTCACAGCTGAGGCCCTCCTTCTAGTGCCAATTTTGTTGAGGCCTCAAAAATCGCTGCCACAACAAAGGGGAAACCACCCGGTCCGGACCTTGAAAGCAGCTCCTTTTCCGTTTGGGATAGTGGCTCCGACTGGGGATAATGGGACCAGTTTCCCAATAATAGATAAAAGTGGGATGGATGAATAACTTGTGAGGTATGATAGTGATGAATAAACAACTAAAACTATCAGCGAAATATATATTAACTATAATCTAATCCCGGGACTTATCAATCTTTCAAAGCGTAGCGTTTGATAATCTGTGCTTTAAGGCAGGCATATAGATGACTCTAACACTAAAGCATAGATGTTTAAACCATTTAAGATTGCTCTGCATAATTAGTTATGCAGAGTGATAATAGCGAATTACTACACATTGTCATTCATATCATTGCCACATGCATGATTAAAAGAAAGGCATATCACAAAACATCCAATAGTGGAATGAAATGAAGATTTGCTGTTACAGCGCATACACGTATTCAACAATAGCAAAAGATAATAACAAAACAATTCATATGAAAAGAAAGAGGACAGATGCAGATAAAAGTACCATGTAAGCTGCTCAACAATCCATTATATAAATCGCTATGTCGCAGTCCTTCCTTCAAACTAGAAAGCATTCCAGACAAGAGACAATAGTGCACAAATGCATAAAACAGCCTTCTCGTCAAATAAAGGACTATTGGTCGAGTTTCACAAAAGAATATAGGCTGAAGCACAGTAGTGCAAACTTCAGCCTTTAAGTCTATTACAAAATTTTACGACCCTTTCCAAAACAATGAAAGGGTCTATAAATACTAATCTAATCTAAATATCTAAGAAAAACTGAACAACTATGAAATTGGCATCAATAAATGTTTCTCCATCTTTCTTGGTGGTCTGGTAGTCGGCAGCAATGCTTCATTCGGTGGGCTCTTTGCCTTTAAACCTCAACTGATATATCCTAAGCATTGGCTGTACTTCCGGTGGAGTGTTGAGACGCAACGTGAGCTGGGCATCATATGTGGCATCTTGAAAGTCGGGGATTAGGCACTTGAGAGCATCTGTTAAACACTTAAGAGCCGACCTTTGAGTGTGCGGCTTGATTAGAAAGTGCCAATATGCGTCGGAGGTTAAAGTATTTACTCCAGCGATTAACTTTCTCCTTTCTTCCAGTCCATGATAATTTGTTTGTTCAATTATGTTCGTCGTGGTTATGCTTCCAAGTGTACACTGAGAGATCATGTTGGCCCAATAGAGTGTATTGTTGACCAAATCAATCATATTGTTGGCAATCATTTTACACCTTGAAGCTGCCCTTTCCGCTTTCATCATCTGAGTGTTCCATTCCGTGAAGAGTATGTCTTTGAATGGCTCATAGATCCTAGGCAATTTTGCTTCTTTCCCCATATCAATATCTTGCCAATAAAGATATGAAGTTATGGTTTCTTCGGTCTGATCTAGCTCATTTCTGGCTTTTTCAATCTGCTGACATACTGCTGTAGATACTTCACATAATGGCTCAGCCTCAGTTAATTGTTAGCACAAGAGTCTAACCTGAGAGATTAATGCATTATTTATTTGAGCTGCCTCTGCTCTGAAATTCTCGACTTTCTTAGTGCCCTTGATAACTTCGAGCTGTGCTAATAATTGAGCGATTTGCTCATCCTTTGACTTCGTCATTAGCTCGTTTGCCTCTCTCAATTGTGCCAATGCCTCTGTTAATTCTTTCTGCTTCTGGATTGCACTCTGATCAATCCTCTGTTTTTCAGTTTGCAGTTGCTGGGTTAATACATTGTTTGCTTGTTGTTGCGCCAGCAACTGCTCTTCTACCTGTGTTGTCTTGTTTCGTGCTTCGGCTACTTCTGCTTGCAATGTACAAATCTCCTGGTCCTTAATCTTTAATAAAAGACTTACCTCTGATGCTTTATCAATAGTTGCTGCAGAATAAGCTCCCGCATACTGCGATAGCTTGGTAAGATCATCAGAGGGGTCCAATTCTTCCTTCCAGACTACATTCCCTGTGACTGTCTACTCAGGAAAGATGGAAGGTTGATCAAGCCTTCGTCTCTTCCTTGAGTGCTTAACAACTACTTTGAGCCTCGGGCTGTAGAAAACGTCCAGGGGAGGAATATCTTCCACCTGGAGCACAATCTGATTGGAAGGGTCTTTGGTGATTACCTCGAGATCCTTTGAAATGGGTGGGCCGCTGGTTCCGCCTAGAACCTGAGAAGAAGTGGTGTCTGGTGCGTCTTTGGAGCCTTCCTTTCCACTGATAATGGAATCGAATTGATTCCATTGTTTCAGCAATTCAGGATCTATGGAGGTCTGTGATTCACTCTTCTCCTTTTCTTGTTCCAACCTCTTTTGCTCCTCCAACTCTTTCTGCTGCTGTTCTTCTAACTCCTTTTTCTACCTATCTGCCAGTTCTTTCCTTTTTTTTTCTTCTTCTTCCTTCTTCTGCTGTTCCTCTATCTGCTTCTGCTTTCTCTGCTCTTGTTCCTTCTGCTCTTTCTGCTGCTTAGCCATTTGCTCCTTTTTCTGCTTCTCTGCCTGCTGCTTCTCTTGTCTTTCCTCCTATTGTTTATTTTGTTCTTTATTTACAACAGGAGATTGGGTTGTATGCTTCTGACCAGGCTCGCTTGAGGAGGACGCTGAGGTTAATGAAAATAAATCTAGAGGCAGAGTTTGCAACCTCTGCTCTCTAAGTTTATTGAACTCAGTTAAACTCTCATCATTATATCTCATCTTGGCAAGCTGCTTGGTTTGGCCTATTGAATCGGCAGCTCTGAACAGGTCATCAAACTCATCCTCTTGATGGTCAATCTTAGTCAGTTTGGCCTGTTCTAGGGCATTGTAAGCAGTTTTATGTGGATCATAGAGTCTGGCTGGCATAGTGGGCAGGGATAAAGCTTGCATCTTTATAGCCTCTTTTTCTGCATGTTGGAGATTATGCAGAGTAAAAACACCCATCCTTAAGGGAAAAGAGGGCCAGCCCCTCTTCTTCTCTTTCTTGAGTGTTTGGGTTACACTCTCAGCCATAATTTGGTAGGATATCTCTCGGGCTAACAGTTTTTCTGGAACATATAGAGGGAGAACATGCGGTTTGGCTTGGCTTCCATAAACCCTAATATAGGTAAAGTGCTCTTCTCCAAACCATCCTGCGATAGTTGGTAAGTCGAAGGAAGCGAGATAGGAGATTTTGGGAATAGGCCGATCAAAAATGGAATAATGAATGGGAACCATAAAACCATTGCAAATTTGATACAAATGGTCCTTGTAAGAGGACTTCCATAATTTCCGATGATACAAATGAATGGGCGAAGGGTCTTGGGTGGTCCATCTCCAACCGAGGATGGGAAACTCAGAGTTAAAACACAATGTGTCCATAATGTAAGCACTATAATAAAATGGGGGGATTTTCCTTTCGGTGACTACAGATTTAGCTCTAAAATCCCGAATGGCTACAGTCAATTTATCAGAAAGAATGGTGGCCCAATCCATGATAAAACTATTAACAGCTGCTTCCATTAGGGGAACCATTTCTATATCGAAATTGGCAGAATCATGTAATCCCCATAGCCTACACATCATAATTCCCACATAGCAATAGGGAGAAGCCAAGGAATCGACGGAATACTTACCCGAGCTTTCGTGCTTGTGTTTGGCCGGGTTCTGCCTCCAATCCCGAATGGGCTCAGATGGTACATCGTTTTCAGCTGCAAACTTCTCCACGAAGTCTTTGTTGTAGATTTTCTCTGGCTCAGGCAAATGATACATTTCCCTCAGGTGCTCTGGCTTGAACGACCCGAAAATCCGTCCGTCTCTTGTGTGGAACGTTTTGTCAGTGATTGGAATTTCCTCAATTTCCCATCGCACTACATCAGTGTAGGGAAGGACTTGCTCTCTAGCAGCTATTCTGTGAAAAAAGGAATCAGCCAACTCCTTGAGAGTTGCGTCGGACTTTTTGAGTGGGTCCGCAGTAGCTACTGTCACTGAAATTTGTGGTTGTTCGGCCTCTAATAGATTATATGTGCCCTGCCATGTAGTCTTGTTAAGACCAGTGCATGTAGTGTCTGAAACGAGGCCTTTCTTGCTATTTGTAGCAGCTTGACCTACTACAGGTGTAACAGTAGAGCCCGTAGCCCTCTTGGATCTTTTCCCCATCATGCTTAAGCTTCTCTCAAAAGACGAATTCTACACAATTGCAAGAGAAATCGTAACAACATAATAACAATGACGCTACACAGTGAGATAGATATATCATTTGAAGCGTGCCAAGATTAATTTTCAAAAGTGGCTGCGGATCCAATCGCTAAGAGTATATTGCAGATGCATTAATGGTGATTTGAGGCCTACTACTCATTAAATGTGATAATTATACCGTTATCCGGGTGAATGACTCACTTAAGCGTGCAACAGATATTCTGGCGGTTAAACGCAGGTGCTCATTAATCGAAGGGGAAAAATCTTTTAAATACCCACGCATTACCTTATCCCTTGTATTAACGGCATTTTGGGATCCGCGCTTTGTCAACCGGATATGAATATAAAATTAAAGCTTTTAAGTGATGGCTTTTAAGACTGCCGACCACCGATGAGCGATACCACATCGCTTCGGGGATTAGGTGCTGCACAATTATTACCAAAAGATCGTGCCGATAGCCGATAAGCGATATCGCATCGGGCTAGCGCATGGAAACAGAAGTAGGCGCATATACAATGGTTTGGGGTTACCGATTGCGATATCGCATCGCATCGGGGGTAGGAACCGAATGCCTTACCGAAGTGCGCGACGGCCGATAGCGATATCGCATCGGGTCGGGATTTAAATCACAAGGCGGTTTCACATGAGGTATCGCCGATAACCGATCGCTGATATCGCGTCGCATCGGGACATGAGTTATGTGCCTTTACTTGGTGTGTATGTAACATTGCCGATCGCCGATAGCGATATCGCATCGGCGGAAACCAAAATGTCATTTGAATGCATCTCTCATGTTGTTGCGATATGCGATCTTGCGATCGCTTTATCGCAATAATAAAAGATTGTTTATTATTTGAAACATTAATGTCCCAAAAAGGCTTAAGTACATGAAAGCTCATTTGATTATGCGGCCTTTTTTGAACATGCAAGCATTGATGCCAAAATTTTAAAAGGGACCCATTCCATATGTTAATTTTTTGAAAAATAAGAATGATATGAAATGGGGGGTTGTTGTAGGGCACAACAATTGGCGATTCGCTGGAAGAACCAGTTATCTCTGAAAGTAATCCAAACACTTAAGCTTTTCAAAACTAGAAACTCAATCAGAAGGGAAAAACTTCTAATTTAACTGGATATTCGCGCGTTCTGAACCAAGTGAATTCTGTTAACTTCTATCCTTTTGGTTTCGAGAAAAATAAATACATTCTTAGTCTTAAAATAGGCCTTTATTGGTTTATAATGATAAAACAAAAAACTTTCCCAAATCAGCTTTTATAATTAACCCCTCTGTCATAGGTAGAGCCTCTGTTGCCAGCAAACGTTTATAGTCTCGACAGGGATACCTTTTAACCATAGTATTATTCACTTTTCCATTCACATAAGATTGTAGTTAACAGAATGAAACTAAAATATGTTGCCATATTTTATTTTTTATCTGTTTTTTCATTCTTTGTCATTGATAAGATAAAAAGCCATTGTCCTGGTTTGGTGGCCAGCTATTGACAATGCCATTCACTGGTAATAATTTAACTGAACAAGCCGGCTCGTGATGAGACCTCTTGTCTTGAAATTTCAAGCCATTACCCTGTTATGATAGGCAGTATTGGTAATGTCAGTCAAACTACTTTCCTATGAACATGGTAAGCAGGCTTGTAATAAGACCTCTTATCTTTAATCTTCTATATTTTAGAATTACACTCTGAGTAACCATAAACTTTAGTGAATGGGGTGAACAATTTTCTCCTTAAGAGCAAATGGATGACAGGTGAAGAGTTGAAGATGCTGAAAATGGGTTAGTTTTTATCTTAAAATGAATAACCTTTGGAGACCAGTATTTAAAAACCGAGAATGATTTACAGAACTTTAACCTTTCGAGAAGAGTCTTCAAAACGTTAAGTGGTGATTTCAGAACAAACAGATATCTAGTTCCCTAGAAATTATTCCTTTTGGTTGAGGGTTCTACTATCTAAAAGCAAATATTTGTATTATTTTGTGAGACAGCTTTTTCAAACCAAGCTAAAGGTCAATGGAGATACTCTACAGTTTTATTTCCTATCGATCCTACAAACTACACAAATCTACAAAGAGGAGAAGGGATCACCTTCTCAATTAAAGAATTTCTTCAAGACCAGGCCATTAACAGGGAGAGAATCTCTCACCCCTGATAAATCTTGCAATATAAAGGTTGAATGGCCTATCTTGTCACAGATCTGAAATGGTCCAAGCCACATTTTCTGAAATTTGGTATGCTTACCTTTATCTTCATGGGCCTTGTCCCATTTGAGAACTAAGTCACCAACTTGGAAGTGTTTGGAATCGGATGAGGTTAAGTCAAAGGATGCTTTGATCATTTGTTGATGTTTGGCGTGAGTGATTCTGGCTTTCTCCCTTTCTTCTTCTAATTTGAGAATTTGGTCATGTCTAAGTTGGATAGAGGAAGAAGGAGTCTCTTCGATGTACTGTACTAGGGCTAAAGAGGGTAGAACAAGATTGGTAGGCAATACTGCTTCTTTTCCATATACTAGATTAAATGGGGAGGAACCTATAGAAGCCTTTTGTGTAATCCTATCAGCCCATAATGCAAACACTAGAGATTTGTGCCAGTTTCTATGATTCTGTTCAACAGTTCGCTTAATGATTTTGATGAGATTTTTATTAGTAGATTCTGCTAAACCATTTCCCTGGGGATAATAATTAGCAGAATATTTCAATTTAAACCCCCTCTTAATAGCAAAATCATATATAGCATTTCCTGAGAAATAGGAAGCATTATAAAAAACGAGAGCGTTTGGGACACCAAACCTGGTAATGATGAATTGGTCTATGAACTCGATGATTGCCTCTGAATTTGCTGCCTTCAAAGGAATAGCCTCTACCCATTTGGTAAAATAATCGGTAGCAGTGAGGATATACCTGTGTTGTTTGGAAGATGGTGGAGTAATCTCTCCAATGATATCTAATCCCCATTGTTCAAATGGCTGTTCAATGTTGACAGGTTGCAGGGGGAAAGCTGATTTCCGTTGTCTTCCACTAGCAGTTTGGCAATTGAAGCATTTTCTTACGTATTCATGAGCATCTCTAAACAGTGTAGGCCAATAATATCCAGCATGAATAACTTTGTGGGCTGTCGTGTCCGCCCCAAAATGTCCTCCCGCTGGCCCATCATGTAGTTCCTGTAAAACTTTTTGAGCTTCAGGTCTCTCAAGACATCTTAACAGGATAGAATCATAATTTTGTCTAAAGAGCACATCATTAATGAGAGTGAAATTCTTTGCTTTTAACCTAATGGCCCTTTTATTTTTGTAAGATAAATTTGGAGGAGCATAACCATTCTTCAAATAAAATATCAAATCTGCATATTGAGATTCGGAATCAGTGACACTTATCTGATTGATTGTTTGAGTCTGATCCATGTCGCTTGATTCAGGAATGTTTGATGCTCCTGCCAATATCCTGCAAAAACCTTGGCCCCTAACAATCTTTGCTGGCTTTATTTCTAGGTCATATTCTTGAAGTGCTGTGACCCAATTGGCCCTTCTTTCACCTAGTTCTTTTTGAATTAACAGTTGCCTTACCGCCGGGAAAGGGACTATAACTTTCGTGTGAGTTTTCAAAAGAAAGGGCCTGTAATGTTTAACTGCTTTGAACACAGCAAAGGCTTGTTTCTCCACATCAGAATAATTTAATTCGGCACCCTGAAGATTTGAGCTAAAAAATGAAATGGGTGCTTCCAAGTTGTGAGCATTTGGCTGCGTGAGAACTGCAGCATAGGATACATCGGACGCAACGGTATACAATGTAAAATGATTAGAAAAATTGGGAGTATTCAAGGCTGGGGCATTGATTATTGATTGCTTGATAACATCAAAAGCTTGCTTTTCTTCTGCTCCCCACTTGAAGACTGAATTCTTCTTGATCATTGTCTGAAGTGGTAATACAATTTGAGAGAAATCTGGAACAAATCGTTTGACAAAATTAATCTGACCCAAGAATGACTGCATCGATTTTTTATTGTGTGGGAAAGGGATTTCAGAAATTTCCTTAATCCGATCAGGATCAATATAAATGCCATCCTTGGATACTATAAAGCCTAAGAGCTTTCCTTGATCAAGAGCAAAGAAGGACTTCTTTGGGTTTAGAGAAATACCATACCTTTTGCATCGCTGAAAGATTTGATTTAAGTCATGCAAATGATTATATCTCTTTTTAGAATATACAGTAATATCGTCTAAGTAGACGACTACTGATCGATTAATCAACCCTTTGAAGGCTATATCCATGGCTCTCTGGAATGTCGCTCCTGCATTTATGAGTCCAAAAGGCATTTTCTGATATGCATAAGTTCCCCATTTTGTTCTGAATGTGGTTTTAAGTTGGTCATCAGGATGAACCAAAACTTGGTTGTATCCGGAGAATCCATCAAGAAAGGACATCAATTCAGAACCTGCTACTGATTGAAGAATTTGCTCCATAGTAGGTAACGGGAAATTATCTTTCAAGCTCGCTTTATTGAGGTTCCTGAAATCAATACAGATTCGAATGTCGCCATTCTTCTTCCTGACTGGCACCATATTAGAGACCCAACTTGAATGTCGGACCGGAAAGATAATTTTGGCTTTCAAAAGCTTATTAAGCTCCGACTTTATCTGGGTCTCCAAATTTGGATGTATTTTTCTTAATTTTTGCTGAATTGGTTTCTGATCAGGAAGCATAGGGATGGTATGCTGGATAATAGATGTATCATATGTCTTTAGGTCATCATATTTCCAAGCGAAGACCTGTTTGTTTTTTCTCAATAGTTTAATAAATGCTTCCTTTTCTTCTTGGGAAAGTCCTATTCCTAAGTTGATGTTTTGAGGAGCATCTTCTGTGCCTAGATTTATTAATTCAAACCTAAGGGTGGAACTTTGAAGCTTTGCATTAATTACAGGTTTAAACCTGTCTTTGATATCATAAAGGTCTTCAAGCTTCACCACGGGTTTAGGAATCAAATTTTCTTGAGGCGCTTGTTTCATCTGTAGATCGTGATCATCTTCCTCAATGACTTGATTGTCATAGGATTGTTCCGAAGTTAGAAACTGCAAGATATCTTCATCATGGTTAAATACTCTCCAATTAGTGACATTGTCAGGAATTGAAGGTCTAAAAAGTAATTCTACAGAAAATCTATCAAGGCTGTAGTCTTCGGAAGGTAGCAGTTTGGAGGCTACATTGGCTAGTAGGTCGGCTGCTGAATTTTGTGACCTAGGAATAGAAGAAATGTTGAAGGCTGAAAAGTGTGAGGTAAGATCCTGCACTAGCGATTGATAATGCTTAAGGTGAGTCGAAAGGCAATGAATTGCATTTCTAACTTGTTTAACAATGATTTCCGAATCGCCGAACACTTTTAGATATCGCACTTCAAGGTCGATCGCTTTATATAAACCCTGGACCAAAGCTTCATATTCGGCTGTGTTATTAGTACACTCAAATTCTAACCTACAAGACAGCATTGTCTTTTCTCCTTGCGGGCTAACCAAAATGCAACCTGCTCCTGAGCCTTCACTGGACTTAGAGCCATCAAAATATAAAGACCAAAATAAAGGAGTATTAACAAACATATCTACATTTTTCTCAGCATCATTAAAACATCTGGACTTATCTGTTTGTGAAAAATTTTCAATCTGAGATGTAAAATGATTAACTGAAAAAGGAGATGGTTGGGCAACAAAGTTGCCAAAGAATGATTCGGACGAATAGTTCCCCAAAATATTGTTGTTGAATGCCACAGGTTGGTTTTCTTGCTCAAATTCAGTAACTGTGTGGGTCATATGCTTCTCCCGATCGATCCTTATTTGATTCGGCTTTCCCTTGTAGGGAAGCCACATATGTGACCAATCTGTGGAAATATACCCATGTAGTTTTTCGGACCAATCTCTGCTTAAAATCAAACCATAAAATTCAGGTATGTCGGCAATTAAGATGTCAATCCTCTGAACTATTCTGGGGTCGGCTGACAACCTGATGGTTACAGAATTAATTTCTCCCACAACCTGCACCTTAGTCCTATCCAACTGCACTATATGAATGGCAGACTTCTGGGGTTCAATGTTCAGCTTAGAGCAAACTGAAGCTGGCATTATATTAGATGAGGCCCCTGAATCAATTAAACAGTTGTGCAAGTTTCTATTATAAATCTCATAAGTGAGCAGGAAGGGTGGAGTGTGAGAATTAGATTTATCTCCGATTAAAACTGAATCGGTAATTTCAACCATACCTGCAGGAGGCTGGCCTGAATCGTTGGCAGCTCTTGCACTGGGAAGGGGAGTAGAGGGAACAGCATTTAATTCTTTGAGAAGTAGCTTTTGTTGATGTTTCAGTTTACTAAGTTCAAACATGGTTATATTTGCCTTAGTCTTCTTCATGTCATCAACAATGTTATATTCCATTGAATCTGATACCACCAGAGTCTTGGATGTTGAAGGAGAACTAGAAGTTGAAGGCTGGTTTTGAGGAACTACTACAGGTGACTTCTTTGGGGGAACTTTTTCCTTTGCTGTAGTAGCGCCTGCGCTCCTCTTCTTTGAAATTGCCTGGGCGGGTTCAAGAGTGCTTTTACTTCTTGTAGTAACCGGGAAGGCTTCTTCTTCATTCTCCGTATCAGAGTTTGGGAGTATAAAATCCCACATTCCGTGGCATTCAGCTACTTCTTCTTCATCATCGGTGTGTGAAGATGTTTCCTCTTCCTCTTCTTCTTGGTCTGAATCAGCGTTAGATATTACATTGGGCGGCTTTGATTCGGTTTTCTTAAAAGTTCTAAATGGTCTTTTGCTTGAAGTTTCGGCCACCTGCTTCTTTATCTCAACCATTTCGTTAGACATTGTTTTAAGGACCTTTTGTAAACCTTCCATGTCATACGGGTCCTTCGGGGTTTTCTTCTTGGAATCTTCTTTAAACGAGACTTTTTTAGCTTTTCTATCCTCTAGAGCAGCTTTCTTTTCTAGAGCGTTAATGCGCTTTTCAACAGCAAGTGCCTCTCTCATGTTTTCAGCTAAGGTAGGTTTGCCAGCCCTGTCTACAAAAATGGCTATGTTGGCAGGTAGGGCAGTGATATACCATTCGCTTCGGATTTGTTCACTTGGTTTAGAAGCAGTAGGGATTTTATTCAGTAGTTTATTAAATCTGGCATTAAACTCTTTTATTGGTTCCCTGTGCTCTATTCTCAAATTGGAGAGGTCGTTTATTAAAGTTGCTAGGGACCTGTCATCTCCATATTTGGTGAGAAACTGCTCTTGGCATGTGTTCCAACTGGTAATTGAACCAGAAGGTAAGGAAAAATACCAGGATCCTGCTGATCCTTGTAAAGTGTAAGGGAAAAGTCTTACAACAACATCTTGCTCTGTCACTCCTTTTAGGTTAACTGCTAACATAAAGTTGTTGATGTGTTCTTCAGCCTGAGTCCCATCATCTGGATTGAATTTAGGCAGCCATTTTTCGGGATAATCGGGTAGATCATGCAAGGGTGCAGGCATATTGACTGCTCCTGGCCTAGTCCATGGATCTGCCATTATGATAGCAACAGTGGTTGAGACTACTGCTGGGATTCCGGATGTATGGGAAGGGATTAAAGATGAGGAGTGAATAGGTTGGGATATTGAGGCTTCTGATCCCTGGTGAACGACAATTTGTAATGGGGGAGTGGATGGTCGACCTTGCAGTGGAGAAAATGAAATGGAGGACGTGGATGAAAGCCCTTCACTAGCAGACCCTTCAGTAATTTTCTTTGCCCTTTTCCTTTTAGGTAAAGGAAACTCAGTGGGTTCAATACCGAGTTTTTCGCTCTGAAGTCTGGTGAGAGGGTGAGTGAGGTTGAACTGCGAAGTCGCACTGCTTTCTGATACCTCAGATTTCTGTGGTGAAATCGAGAAGCTCTGAAGTTTATGGATTAGAGACTGAACTTCAGGTGATTCAAGACTTAATTGTTCTGTGGTATGATGGGTTTGAGCAGTGGCAGTTGATTCCTCTTCTTCTTGTTTGGGTACCGGCGAACCAGTATACAAATGGGAAGATCGAGGAGATTCGGAGGGCGAAGTACTCTTAGAATGGCTTATAGGTTTGGATTTATGTTCCATTCACAGCTGAGGCCCTCCTTCTAGCGCCAATTTTGTTGAGGCCTCGAAAATCGCTGCCACAACAAAGGGGAAACCACCCGGTCCGGACCTTGAAAGCAGCTCCTTTTCCGTTTGGGATAGTGGCTCCGACTGGGGATAATGGGACCAGTTTCCCAATAATAGATAAAAGTGGGATGGATGAATAACTTGTGAGGTATGATAGTGATGAATAAACAACTAAAACTATCAGCGAAATATATATTAACTATAATCTAATCCCGGGACTTATCAATCTTTCAAAGCGTAGCGTTTGATAATCTGTGCTTTAAGGCAGGCATATAGATGACTCTAACACTAAAGCATAGATGTTTAAACCATTTAAGATTGCTCTGCATAATTAGTTATGCAGAGCGATAATAGCGAATTACTACACATTGTCATTCATATCATTGCTACATGCATGATTAAAAGAAAGGCATATCACAAAACATCCAATAGTGGAATGAAATGAAGATTTGCTGTTACAGCGCATACACGTATTCAACAATAGCAAAAGATAATAACACAACAATTCATATGAAAAGAAAGAGGACAGATGCAGATAAAAGTACCATGTAAGCTGCTCAACAATCCATTATATAAATCGCTATGTCGCAGTCCTTCCTTCAAACTAGAAAGCATTCCAGACAAGAGACAATAGTGCACAAATGCATAAAACAGCCTTCTCGTCAAATAAAGGACTATTGGTCGAGTTTCACAAAAGAATATAGGCTGAAGCACAGTAGTGCAAACTTCAGCCTTTAAGTCTATTACAAAATTTTACGACCCTTTCCAAAACAATGAAAGGGTCTATAAATACTAATCTAATCTAAATATCTAAGAAAAACTGAACAACTATGAAATTGGCATCAATAAATGTTTCTCCATCTTTCTTGGTGATCTGGCAGTCGGCAGCAATGCTTCATTCGGTGGGCTCTTTGCCTTTAAACCTCAACTGACATATCGTAAGCATTGGCTGTACTTCCGGTGGAGTGTTGAGACGCGACGTGAGCTGGGCATCATATGTGGCATCTTGAAAGTCAGGGATTAGGCACTTGAGAGCATCTGTTAAACACTTAAGAGCCGACCTTTGAGTGTGCGGCTTGATTAGAAAGTGCCAATATGCGTCGGAGGTTAAAGTATTTACTCCAGCGATTAACTTTCTCCTTTCTTCCAGTCCATGATAATTTGTTTGTTCAATTATGTTCGCCGTGGTTATGCTTCCAGGTGTACACTGAGAGATCATGTTGGCCCAATAGAGTGTATTGTTGACCAAATCAATCATATTGTTGGAAATCATTTTACACCTTGAAGCTGCCCTTTCCGCTTTCATCATCTGAGTGTTCCATTCCGTGAAGAGTATGTCTTTGAATGGCTCATAGATCCTAGGCAATTTTGCTTCTTTCCCCATATCAGTATCTTGCCAATCAAGATATGAAGTTATGGTTTCTTCGGTCTGATCTAGCTCATTTCTGGCTTTTTCAATCTGCTGACATACTGCTGTAGATACTTCACATAATGGCTCAGCCTCAGTTAATTGTTGGCACAAGAGTCTAACCTGAGAGATTAATGCATTATTTATTTGAGCTGCCTCTGCTCTGAAATTCTCGACTTTCTTAGTGCCCTTGATATCTTCGAGCTGTGCTAATAATTGAGCGATTTGCTCATCCTTTGACTTTGTCATTAGCTCGTTTGCCTCTCTCAATTGTGCCAATGCCTCCGTTAATTCTTTCTGCTTCTGGATTGCACTCTGATCAATCCTCTGTTTTTCAGTCTGCAGTTGCTGGGTTAATACATTGTTTGCTTGCTGTTGCGCCAGCAACTGCTCTTCTACCTGTGCTGTCTTGTTTCGTGCTTCGGCTACTTCTGCTTGCAATGTACAAATCTCCTGGTCCTTAGTCTTTAACAAAAGACTTACCTCTGATGCTTTATCAATAGTTGCTGCAGAATAAGCTCCCGCATACTGCGATAGCTTGGTAAGATCATCAGAGGGGTCCAATTCTTCCTTCCAGACTACATTCCCTGTGACTGTCTGCTCAGGAAAGATGGAAGGTTGATCAAGCCTTCGTCTCTTCCTTGAGCGCTTAACAACTGCTTTGAGCCTCGGGCTGTAGAAAACGTCCAGGGGAGGAATATCTTCCACCTGGAGCACAATCTGATCGGAAGGGTCTTTGGTGATTACCTCGAGATCCTTTGAAATGGGTGGGCCGCTGGTTCCGCCTAGAACCTGAGAAGAAGTGGTGTCTGGTGCGTCTTTGGAGCCTTCCTTTCCACTGATAATGGAATCGAATTGATTCCATTGTTTCAGCAATTCAGGATCTATGGAGGTCTGTGATTTACTCTTCTCCTTTTCTTGTTCCAACCTCTTTTGCTCCTCCAACTCTTTCTGCTGCTGTTCTTCTAACTCCTTTTTCTGCCTATCTGCCAGTTCTTTCCTTTGTTTTTCTTCTTCTTCCTTCTTCCGCTGTTCCTCTATCTGCTTCTGCTTTCTCTGCTCTTGTTCCTTCTGCTCTTTCTGCTGCTTAGCCATTTGCTCCTTTTTCTGCTTCTCTGCCTGCTGCTTCTCTTGTCTTTCCTCCTGTTTTTTATTTTGTTCTTTATTTACAACAGGAGATTGGGTTGTATGCTTCTGACCAGGCTCGCTTGAGGAGGACGCTGAGGTTAATGACAATAAATCTAGAGGCAGAGTTTGCAACCTCTGCTCTCTAAGTTTATTGAACTCAGTTAAACTCTCATCATTATATCTCATCTTGGAAAGCTGCTTGGTTTGGCCTATTGAATCGGCAGCTCTGAACAGGTCATCAAACTCATCCTCTTGATGGTCAATCTTAGTCAGTTTGGCCTGTTCTAGGGCATTGTAAGCAGTTTTATGTGGATCATAGAGTTTGGCTGGCATAGTGGGCAGGGATAAAGCTTGCATCTTTATAGCCTCTTTTTCTGCATGTTGGAGATTATGCAGAGTAAAAACACCCATCCTTAAGGGAAAAGAGGGCCAGCCCCTCTTCTTCTCTTTCTTGAGTGTTTGGGTTACACTCTCAGCCATAATTTGGTAGGATATCTCTCGGGCTAACAGTTTGTCTGGAACATATAGAGGGAGAACATGCGGTTTGGCTTGGCTTCCATAAACCCTAATATAGGTAAAGTGCTCTTCTCCAAACCATCCTGCGATAGCTGGTAAGTCGAAGGAAGCGAGATAGGAGATTTTGGGAATAGGCCGATCAAAAATGGAATAATGAATGGGAACCATAAAACCATTGCAAATTTGATACAAATGGTCCTTGTAAGAGGACTTCCATAATTTCCGATGATACAAATGAATGGGCGAAGGGTCTTGGGTGGTCCATCTCCAACCGAGGATGGGAAACTCAGAGTTAAAACACAATGTGTCCATAATGTAAGCGCTATAATAAAATGGGGGGATTTTCCTTTCGGTGACTACAGATTTAGCTCTAAAATCCCGAATGGCTACAGTCAATTTATCAGAAAGAATGGTGGCCCAATCCATGATAAAACTATTAACAGCTGCTTCCATTAGGGGAACCATTTCTATATCGAAATTGGCAGAATCATGTAATCCCCATAGCCTACACATCATAATTCCCGCATAGCAATAGGGAGAAGCCAAGGAATCGACGGAATACTTACCCGAGCTTCCGTGCTTGTGTTTGGCCAGGTTCTGCCTCCAATCCCAAATGGGCTCAGATGGTACATCGTTTTCAGCTGCAAACTTCTCCACGAAGTCTTTGTTGTAGATTTTCTCTGGCTCAGGAAAATGATACATTTCCCTCAGGTGCTCTGGCTTGAACGACCCGAAAATCCGTCCGTCTCTTGTGTGGAACGTTCTGTCAGTGATTGGAATTTCCTCAATTGCCCATCGCACTACATCAGTGTAGGGAAGGACTTGCTCTCTAGCAGCTATTCTGTGAAGAAAGGAATCGGCCAACTCCTTGAGAGTTGCGTCGGACTTTTTGAGTGGGTCCGCAGTAGCTACTGTCACTGAAACTTGTGGTTGTTCGGCCTCTAATAGATTATATGTGCCCTGCCATGTAGTCTTGTTAAGACCAGTGCATGTAGTGTCTGAAACGAGGCCTTTCTTGCTATTTGCAGCAGCTTGACCTACTACAGGTGTAACAGTAGAGCCCGTAGCCCTCTTGGATCTTTTCCCCATCATGCTTAAGCTTCTCTCAAAAGACGAATTCTACACAATTGCAAGAGAAATCGTAACAACATAATAACAATGACGCTACACAGTGAGATAGATATATCATTTGAAGCGTGCCAAGATTAATTTTCAAAAGTGGCTGCGGATCCAATCGCTAAGAGTATATTGCAGATGCATTAATGGTGATTTGAGGCCTACTACTCATTAAATGTGATAATTATACCGTTATCCGAGTGAATGACTCACTTAAGCGTGCAACAGATATTCTGGCGGTTAAACGCAGGTGCTCATTAATCGAAGGGGAAAAATCTTTTAAATACCCACGCATTACCTTATCCCTTGTATTAACGGCATTTTGGGATCCGCGCTTTGTCAACCGGATATGAATATAAAATTAAAGCTTTTAAGTGATGCCTTTTAAGACTGCCGACCACCGATGAGCGATACCACATCGCTTCGGGGATTAGGTGCTGCACAATTATTACCAAAAGATCGTGCCGATAGCCGATAAGCGATATCACATCGGGCTAGCGCATGGAAACCGAAGTAGGCGCATATACAATGGTTTGTGGTTACCGATTGCGATATCGCATCGCATCGGGGGTAGGAACCGAATGCCTTACCGAAGTGCGCGACGGCCGATAGCGATATCGCATCGGGTCGGGATTTAAATCACAAGGCGGTTTCACATGAGGTATCGCCGATAACCGATCGCCGATATCGCGTCGCATCGGGACATGAGTTATGTGCCTTTACTTGGTGTGTATGTAACATTGTCGATCGCCGATAGCGATATCGCATCGGCGGAAACCAAAATGTCATTTGAATGCATCTCTCATGTTGTTGCGATATGCGATCTTGCGATCGCTTTATCGCAATAATAAAAGATTGTTTGTTATTTGAAACATTAATGTCCCAAAAAGGCTTAAGTACATGAAAGCTCATTTGATTATGCGGCCTTTTTTGAACATGCAAGCATTGATGCCAAAATTTTAAAAGGGACCCATTCCATATGTTAATTTTTTGAAAAATAGGAATGATATGAAATGGGGGCTTGTTGTAGGGCACAACAGTTCCCAAAAACCCCTTTCCCTAGTGTGAAACCCATTCCCCATTACAAATATCATTTCCCCCCCTTATTAATTCCTTTTTCCCCTTAAAAAACCCACAAAACCCTTTATCCTAAGTTGTTTCCTAAAAAAACCCACTCTATAATTCCCACAAACCTTTGGTACAGTTAAATGAAACCCAGCCATATAACCCATGGTCCCACCTGTATTAACCATTTGATTATATTAAAAATCCCGACATTATTGGTTAATTAATTACAATTCTTTGTAATTAAAACTCGGGCCTTGCCAACCACATTCCTGACTCCGTCTGTGCAACTCAACTGCCCGATATCCCTCTGATCACCCACCCCCAGATCTAATGGTGCATATCCATATCGCACGGATTCATTTTCCGATTGTTAACGGCCTGAGTGCGTGCAAGATTCGCGGTTTTTGCCGAGCATCATTTGGCTACATGGCAGCACCACGTTATATCACGTGCTCGCGAAAAATACTGCCAACCATCCAAAAGTGGTGCGATGTTGCACAAAAACACCTCCCCGCCTAAACTAAAAACTACCCACTGTTCATTTAATAAATTCCGCGCCAAAATGTAACCATTATTGGTTAAAAGGCCGAAAAAGCCCCAAATTTCTATTTTCGCTCTTTTTTCACTACAAACTGCTACTTAGCCAATTTTGACACCCTGAACCTTTGTGCGACCAATTTGACCACCTTTTGTTGCCTGAAGAAGTTGCAGATACCCAATTGAAGTAGCCAATTAACAGTTGAAGCCTCGGTCCCTTCCACAATTACCATAGAACCCCGTCTGCATGCCAAATTGCCAATTTCTAGGCATTCTTGGAAAAACCAAAACGATTCTTGAATTTGAAAAATGCACAGTTATAATTGAATGGTTAATTAATTAAAATAATTAACAAACCTCCCTAAATTTAAGAGAAACCTATTGTGCATACCAAACCCTTTTTTACAGACTGTAATTACCCTCACACTGTTCCAGAGCTTCTAAAACCTCACTCTTGAAACCACTAAAAGCATAATTCAATTCAGTAAACCCAAGTATGGCTTCCCAAACCTCTCTGGATGTTATACCTTTGCAAACCCCTCACCTGGATATTGACCACCTTGTATTAGACAATAGAGACTGTCAAATTAAAGATACTACTTCCCCTACCTACCTACTGAAACTCCACTGCTGGAGTAGAGACAAGTTTTTAAACCAGAATGATGACATTCAACTTTGGGAGTCCAATTTGCCCAAGTACTTGTTCCCAGAAGTACACTCCTTCCTAGAAATCATCCACTTTTGCCAAGCTTGCTACATTCCAAGTCAAAGAGCCATAGTCACCCATGACAAACAAGTTTTGTTCACTATTACAGCAGAATTAATTAATCAAATGCTGCAAGTCCAGCCAAGCCCAAATGAGACCCCACTTTCTATTGAAGGCTTACTTGACCTCTATACCAAGTTAGACCTTCCCAAGATGGCCCAAATTTTTCAAACTTTCATCATAGAGGAGTCTCATACTCCAACAAAAAGTCCTCCATATGCTGCCACCATTTTTTCTGAGACAGGCAGACAAATCATAACCATGCTCTCTTGCATTCTAGGGTACACCACAGATGAACATGTGGATGAGGTTGTCCTTGCTTTCCTTTCTATATTTTTCCCAGGCAAGCCTCCTGCTATAATTTACAACTATGCTCAGTTCATAGCAGACAAAATCCATGAGCAGTTTATCAAGTTACCAACTGAGAGAGTCTTTAAATATTCTTCAATTTTATTTCATATGTTCTTGTACTAGTAGTCAGACAAATTCCCTGTCAACATTCAGAAGTTAGACACCAAAGGCAAACCAAGATCAGTCATCTATTAGACACCATTGATCCAAAAGTATTCCGCTGTATTTACTTACAAACACTTCATTGATTCATTTGTTCATCCGGTTATAAACATGCTAACCATTAGCTATCAACACAAGATCAGTCAAGAAATTAAAAGGGTTTTATAGTTGGCAAAGAACAATAGAGTGGGAGACTGGTATTTATACTAGAACCACACAGAGATTAGGATATATGGATGCCAACTAGCTCCCTACAAGTTGCCCAAATTCCTGCCCATGAGGATATTTGCATTAGATTACTTTAGGCAGATTATAAACTCTGGTGAAGTTGGCTTCCTGGCAGCCAAGAAGAAGACTCAATTTAAAATGAAAAACCAATTGGGCCCCTTTATTTGTAATAATAGGAAAGTTGGACCAAAGGCCGATAAGGTTCTACAGCAGATGAATTTCAAGAATAGTTTTATGTGGCAATATGACCCTCATGGAGTCATAAATAAAATAAGGCTCAAAGTCAAATTGGGTCCTTTCATACATCATCCCAGGCCAGACATTGAGAGATTTTCCAACCAATCAGAATGGTTGGAAAACACTTTGATAGACATGGACAATATTGTAGTAGATGTGGAGAATACATTAATAGATGTTGAAAAACATATTGATACTAGTTCCTTTCTGCAGGTTCTAGCCCTAGGAGAACAAATGAATATTCCTCATATTTTTCAGACTCTAGACAATGAAGATAGAAATGAAAAGAGAACCAGGGAATAAGGTTCTAGTTCAGCCATGGAAAACATAGATGAACAATTTGAGATCAGATACAGGAAGAGACCCAATCTTAATCCTATAACTGAACAAGAAGACACCATTGGAACAGTGCAAATCACTGACACCGATACAATGGTGGGAAGGAGCAAAGGCCTAGCAGCTTCAGGAGAAACACACCAGCCTTCTACATCAAACACTCAACTTATTGAGAAACAGTTCAACATTGAAGTCTCTTCATCCACAAGGCATGTGGATAAAGAGAAAGATATTAAAGATAGGTACAAGGAAATTAAGTTGAGAAATGAGACATTGAAGGCTGAGACTTATGCCTAGTACTTCAAAAAAACACCTGCAAATCAAAATAAGTTAATGTCAGCCTTTGACATTAAGACTGGAAAGATGCAAATGAAATTCATGAAACCTACAGTCCAGTAGCCAAGATCATTAGCAAACTATAAGAAAATAGACTTTGAAGTTTTGGCCAGGGATGTTCACCCCATTGACCAAATTGAATTTCACAAACAGGTAAGTGAGATGATCTATTCCACCATGACAAACAAAGCTATGACTGTGCACAAACTTCAAGGTTCATTGGATAATATCACTGCACAGTACAAACTAGAAAAGGCCTCCTCACAGGCTAAGGACAACAGAATCAAGTCACTGGAAGACTTGGTGATTGAGCTTGGGTATAATCCCAATGATGTTAAAACTGCAGAGAAATTAATAAAGAAAAAGAATGAGGATATTGTTTCTTTGAAGAAACAACTGAAACTTCCTCATTCAGAGTATCCACATACAAAAGAGGTCCTTGAAAGCCACACATAGCAAGAGGAAATGATGGACCTCATTCTCCAACTAAATGATCAATTGAAGGAAATGGAGAAAGAGTTGGACAGCTTAATACAGCTGAAACAAGCCAACCTTGAGACTGCCACTTCCACTGCCATTCCAACAGTCACTACAGTAGTACCGTCCACCTTGGAAGCTTCATTGGCTCCTACAGATCCACTGGCTACAACACTTCCAGCTGCAACAACATCTACATCAATAACAGGTTCGACAATAGCAGCAACTCAGCCAAGTGATGAGGCAAGCAAATTTTTCAAATAAATGGAGGACATGTCCATTTAGACCATAGAGATAAACAAGCTTAAAGAAAATATAACAAGTTCAGAAAATGATAATAAGCTTGCATAGATTATGCACAAGGAAGAAGTTCAGAAGTCAACCAGGTTGACTGAAAGAATGAAGAGCTTCGAAAAAGAATTGACATTAAAGGAGCCACTTGGCCAAGCTAAATAACAATTATGGGCCAATATCATTGACTCTGTCAATGATATTTTTCCATCCATTTAAGTCATCTTTGAATAAAATGATTTAGTCAAAGAGGCTACACAAGCAATTTAGAGAGTTAAGGTTGAACTTGGAGACATGCCAGAAGAAGCCACCAGATTAATCCACTTCCTTGACTCTAAAAACAAATATGAATTGCAATAGCTAGACATACCTGACAAGACTAGCACCATACTAGAAGTGAAAAAGGTGCTCACCAAGAGGAATTTGATGATGAACCTTGAAGACAAATGCCAAACCATGCAGCTGGCTATAGATAGGTTCATGGTAAAGTTTGATGTTTTGAGGCAGAAAGGTCTGCCAAATCCCTTGGTGATAAATGATAAATTAATGTCACAAGAAGACTACAATAGAAGATAAGAGAAGTGGCAAAGGATCAGGAAAATAATTCTTCTATGAAGGGGATGCCTACTGGAAAGGTTCCATATCAGACATTTGAGAACCTATTCTACCTCCAACATGAGGTAAAACACGTTTTTGTGAACAAACCCACTTTTTACAAGTACACAGAAATAGATGAAATCTACAAGAGGATGGTAGATATTCAATTACCAGATGCAGACACATGGGAAAAGTTAAATGACATGCTGTAAAAATGTACAGTAAAAATAAAAATAGCACAGTAAAAGGAAAATGACAGATCAACCATATGAAAGAGTATCAGGTAAAGTGTATCAATTAAAAGGGAAAAGTAAAAAGAACAGTCAGCGTGAAGACCAACACCAAGGCAGAGAATAAACATCAAAAGATCAAAGCATAAAGACAGCACAACCAAATAAACAGGGACAACATACATCAGTTGAACATCTATCTCTATCTTCTTGCATGAAGATATTTCTTTTTCCTAGATTAATTCCGAGGATAGTTTGGGATATTTTGTAAAATATTTTTGTATAAATACTTCATAATTCGAAGTATTGGGGGTGGATTTCTAGACATTTCTATAGTTGTATTGATCTGAAACCTGAGGGTTATTGTACCAATTTTTCAAGTCAGCAGACTGGACTGAGTAATAAAGAGATTGCATTACAAGATTCATGTGTTGAGCTACTTCAGTGAAGTATTTTCTTTTGTCAAATTGTTATTCTCTTATGTATTTCACAAACTTACATGTTATCTAAAGTGAATGAATTAACTGGAAATTTATTTCAAAATTTGTTTAAGTACACTCTGTCTGGAATAGTTAATCATTTTAATGTTTTCTTCTAATATTCAGATATGAGAATCCTTAATTGCTCTCCCATCCTAGTTGACCTCTTCCACTTCCTTCATTATCCAGTCTACGGAACCCTTAATTGCTCCTTGGATCCAATTGAAATCAACTTCACCATCCAACCTTAAGATCTGAAATTACTTAGCTACCTTGCCCTGTAGACACTATTTTTAGAACTTGATCTAGTCCTGTTTGTTTGACACTTGACCCCATAGCCCAATGGTAAAAGACATACCTCTATCCATATAAGTCAGTAATTCAACCACCAAATCCAAATCAAAACCCAAGTACAATCATAACTATCCTAAAATAAAATAACTAAACAAAGTTAAATCATAAAGAGAGGGCCCTTTCTGAGCACTAGGAAGGCTAGATCCTAATCTTCAAAGTAGGTTTGTGGTTACCTCTATCATTTCTTTCACAACAACTCAAGAGAAATTTTGGAGTGATAACAGGCTCATCTCAAGACTCTCCTTCGGATAGTCCTCAACCTACTTCGGATTTCTTTCTTTTTCCTCTTAATCCACTCTTTGAATTAGATCTTGTGTATTTATCACCACTGCATCTGTATAGTCCTTTTGATACTCCTAACATACCTTTGAGTCCTTCTCCCAGAGCGGCTCATGTTCCCATTCAAGAACTCTTCCCAACCATGGAAACAGAAGGTGATAAGCCACCTTTAGGGTCAACACCCCAGGGTGTTCCTGTGGAAACATCTAGAGATCATATTCCAAGTACTGAGATTGATCTTATATTTATTCTTCCCCCTGAAAACTTCCCTTATGTTTCCAATCCATACCACCTATCAAGTGGGCCAAGTACACATCTTGCTTATAGTGCACCCTTGGTCCCACAAGGCTACAACTTTATCGATGCTACTGTTTCTGATAATTCTGGTGCAACTTCACTGTTTCATAATCCTATTTGGTCATCTGGTGTCACTCCTACTACTAGCACATTTGTTCCAAATGTGACAGTAGCTGCACAAACCCCTACCCAACCTGCTTTGACTTCTCAACTTGCATTGATGGTAGGTGAAACACATGTTCCTCTTGTTTTTGTTGCTCCTCCTACTATAGACACAGTAACTGTGGTCCCCTCTCTAGGTGGAAAGCCTACAAGTTCATATGTTTCACCATGTAGGGGAAACTATCTCTGCCCTACGTACCTCCTACTTCTAGTGGAAACTATGCACCCCCTCCTCCCACATTGGGGGAAAATCAACACACTAGTGTTGTTTCTAACCCAAGTGGAATGCCAATTCCACCTCTATCAGGTAACGTCACGGGAGCCCCTTTGCAAGGTCACCAAATCCCCTTGACTCAACCTTCCTACCAGTATCCATATATTCCTACTAAATCTCAATAGCTCTAAACTCTACTATCGGGAGTTCCTCCTTATTAGCAGTATGGTCCTCAAATGTAGTATGCTCATGGGACTGGTATTCATCCCGTGTGATGAAAAATTCCTATCCAACCATAGCAAGGACCTTACCTGTAGTTGTAACCGCAGGTTTCTTACCAACAATTGCCACCACAGTCACATCAAATGCGAGAGGGACCTTACTAGCAACAATATGGTCATTTTTCTTCATAGGCTCCATATATCCAATATGGTTACTAGACTCCATATGGTCAACCTCCTTATGGTCAACCTCCATATGTTCAACCTCCTTATGGTCAAACGCCTTATGGACATAACCCACCATAGTGGGAGCAGACCCAAACTCAACAAGGTTGGAATACTCAGTTTGGTACATACCACAGACCTTACACCCCATATAATCCACAACTTCCATTCTTGGCACATTGGAATTTTTGTATGTCTCACGATTTACAAATGACCCAATACTACACTCACCATATTGGCCTCTAGTACCTGCTAAAATACCTAGTGATTGCCCCAAGTTCAAAGGTAAATCTGGAGAATACCCTCAAGTGCATGTTATGAATTACCACCTTTGGTGTTCCTCTAATTGTTGGGTTGATGATTCAATCTTGTTGCATCTTTTTCAGTGCCCTTTAATGGGTTCTTCCAATAAATGGTACATCGAGGTCCCTCGAGGTACTTTCCAAGATTTCAATTCTTTGTCCATGGCTTTCCTCACCCATTTCTAATTACCTATTTGGTACGAGACTAGAAACCATATCTTAATGTCTTTGTAAAAGATTACCTCCACTCATATCTCTGATTATATCCATGAATGGAGATGTAGATGTTGTCTCATCAAATTTGACATCCCATATCAAGTTTTGACTTAATGGTTTACCAAAACATTCATCCCTCATATAGCTAAAGATATAGCCATGGGTGGCTATGTAACTGAGGAACAATCCATCACCCATGCCCATTATTTGGGTCTTGGTTATTCACAATCTAGAACAATGTATGAACTACTACCTGGTGCCCAGCAACCTTCGACCGGTCATGCATCTTCCACACCCACAGATTCACCACCCATTGATGGTATCATTTGATCTATGGCCCAACGGTCTGGTAGCACCTCACTTGCTTCTACAAAACCTAAATCTACTCTGGCCATTGCAACCTCCAATACTGGAGACAATTCAAATAATCCTGGTAAAACCACAAATACAAATATTGTCGAGTCTATCACAACTAATAAATCCTCGAAATGGAAGAATAAGGGTAAAGGAAAATCTAAGGAGGATGCCCCCAAATAGGATTCCCAAAAATCAACAACTGATGATACATCAAAGAAAAATCCTAAATATCCTTGCCTTATTTGTGATGAAGATCATTACACGAAGGATTTCCCCTAATGTGCTAAAGTAAGTCATCTTCTGAAAGGGACCATAGGGATGTTAGGATATTCCGACACATAGGAAATATTTAAGTATAACTTGGTATAGTGTAGAGTTAGGTAAAGTGTGTTTCTTTACTATGTACTTTTGTAACTTACAATCTGATGGTCATGATATGTAGTCATCCGACGGTTCATTCTCTCCTCGATATTACAGACACTTGATCCGTAGCTTAACACCCGATTGGTCCATGATCTCTATTTAAATAGCATGGAGGGTAATTTTTAGGGTAACCATCATGAGAGAAGCTTATGTAAATTTTCATTCTTTTATTAATAAATTTCCTGAAGTGGCCGCGTTGGCTCAGGCCGTGGACTGTTTCCCTCTTTGACAGTTTTAACTACATCAACAATACTGGTGTATTGATCTATGATCTATTTGTGAGTGATGTCCTTTGGTGTTCTGTCTGAGGAACTTACCCTGTAAATTCCTACATAGTATCAGATCTATTTGAGGGCCGCATCTATTGGTGATCCAAATCTGAAGCCGGTAGAACTACATCTGAATGTCATTTCCTAGATCTATTGTTACTGACTGCTTTTGTGCCGAGAGGACTACTCTATTGTGTTAGGAGCATCTGTTCCAGTGAGGAACCCCTTTCGTTTGATGCGAAAAGGTTTCCGGTAGCCCTAGCTACGTCACTTTTAAGATCTTGAGGTATATAGTGTTTATTTGCAATTTTTAGTTATTTTTGCTTTGTTATTTCGGTTTATTTAGCTCTTTGTTTTTTTAATTACCGAATCTATACCTTTCATTTCTGCATATGCTCTTTGCCCCGTGACTCTGTGTGATCTGGGAAAATTAGAAACAGAAAGGAAGGATTTTTTTGATGCGTATGCTCATTTCCACCGTGCCTTAGTGTGATCTCGAAAAATCAGAACATTGAGGAAAATATTTAGTTTTCAGCTAAAGCTAACTTCAAGCCGTAAGGTTTTTTTTTTGTATGTCTGTGTTGGGTTTTGTGTTTTTGTTTTGTAGGCAAAAAAAAAAAGGAGCTTTCTCAAGTAAGAACACACCCCAAAGTTTTGGTGACTTAAAAAAAAAAAAAAAAAAAACCCTTTGCTCTCTTCCAAAAATTACTAGCCTTTTAATCTAGCTCACTTGGTCCAAAGCTACTTTATGAGAGTAGAGGTCTTGATGTCAAGTATTTCTTTTTGTTGAGATAATTAGATTAAGTTTGGAAAGGGGGTGGAATTTTTTTAAATATAACATTATCATTCATTTCCACACATTCCCGCACTTCGTTGGCATCTTCAACAACTTTTCTTTAAAAAGCCATAACTTCTTCATCTAGAAGCCGTTTTCAGAGCTATTTTTTTTTAATCAGCCTAATTTTTCGATATCTTTCAATTGGAAAACTTATTTTTAGCATATATAGCTTCAATTTTTATTAAAATGGAAATTCCATTCCAAGTTATTCTTGACAGCACCAACTACTTCCAATGGTGGTCCTACATTGTGGATTTAATTAGAAGTAAAGGTCTTTACAGAATAGCCTTAGGCCAAGAAACCAAACCGAAAGATGAAGATAAGGTAGCCAAATGGGAAAATAATCAAGATCAAGCACGTGGGTTGATAGGGATATCTATTTCTCTAGATCTTAGATTCCATATCACAGAACTTGATACTCCTAATGAAGCAATGAAACAGATCACTAAAGTTTTTGGAATTAAAAATGAACTTAGAGCCCATCAGCTCAAAAATGAGTTGCTTACATTGGACCCCAATAATTTTTCTTGCATTGAATATTTTTTGTACAAGTTCAAGACCCTTAGACTTCTTTTAGAAGGTGTTAAGGTTAGGAAAGAATATGGTAACCCTATCTATTCCATTCTTACTAAGTTGGGACCAGCCTACTCTGTGTTTGTTTCCACCTTCCATTCTACAAGAGAAGCATTCATTTCTCAAGGAAAACACTATAAGTCCCATTCCTTTCATGCCTTTTGTGATTCTTTAATAAGAGAACAAGAAAAACTCTTACATCTTGATCTTATTAATCTTAGAAACTCTTCTAAGAAAGCCTTAGCCACTCAACAAAAACCAAATTCAAAGAATCCTAAGAAGTCATATCCTAAAAAGAATAGTCCTAAACCAAACAAGGTTCCTAAGCAATTTTAGTCTCAAAATGAAAAATCATTTCAAAAAAATGATAAGGCAAATAAAAACAAAGGGAAGAGGACTGATAGACATTTCCACTTTTGTAATCAAGATCGCCACTTAAAATCCAAATGTTTCAAGAAGATGGAAGCCTTGGAAGCAGCAATGAAGAAGCATAACATCCATTTGGAGCACTCAACAACTTCAATTTCATCTTTAGGAATAACACTTTCTACATGTGGTTATCAAGCATCTCGGTCTGGATATGCATTAAATGTATCTTCTTCTTCTCATTCTCATCAGCGTCTCATTGATTCTGGAGCTTCTTATCACATGGCCAAAAACAAAGCCATGTTTTCTTCTTTAAATGATTGTAACACCAAAAATATATATGTTGGTGATGATAGATCTCTTAGTGTTGTAGGGGCTCGAACTGTTCATATAGACAATGGTCAATCCAATGATGTATTATGTGTTCCAACCTTATCCTGCAACCTTCTATTTGTATATCAGATAACTCATTCAAATGAAGGTTAAATTGTTGGATTTCCACCTCACAATGTTGTAATTAAGCACCTAAGATATCCTAGACAGATTTTAGCTATTGGCATTGCTAATGATTCTACAAGGTTGTATAAGTTTAACAACTTTGGGTCATTGAATCTTCCCTCCGTATTTGTTGCTCATAATGATGAAGTGAGCAAACTTTGGCATGAGCGATTTGGTCACTTAAACTATCGCTCTCTTCAGAATCTATGTAAATAAAATATGGTGACAGGTCTTCCAATGGTATCTTGCAGATATGGTGTTTGTTCCAGATGTGTACTTGGAAAACATCATCGAGATAGTTTTGAAAAACATGCCTCTTGGCACACCTCAGCCCCTTTACAACTTGTGCATAGTGATTTATGTGGTCCACTTCCAGTTGTTTCATTCTCCGGCTACAAGTATTTCTTAACTTTCATTGATGATTTCTCTCCAGACACACTTGAGTATACTTCTTAAAACTAAAGAGTGAAGTATTTAACATGTTCTTGGCCTTTAAGGCCTTTGTTGAAAAACAATCTGGACATCAAATTCTTAAGCTAAGATCTGATAATGGTGGAGAATATGTTAACAACAAATTCATCAACTTTTGCACTGAGAATGGAATTCAAATGCAACATATTGTTCCATATACTCCACAACATAATGGTGTTGCTGAAATGAAGAATCGCACCTTAAAGGAAATGGCTAATTGTATGCTTCAATCTAAAGGACTTGGTCTTAATTTTTTGGCAAAGCAATTAACTGTGCAAATTACATAATAAATCTCACTCCTACTAAGGTTTTAAAGAATATCACTCCAGAAGAAGCATGGAGTGTGATGTAGGAAAGTTCCCTCTATGGACAAAGACAACCCCTCTAGCCCTAGAGTGGGTCTAGTGACAGCAAGACAAAGACAATAGCTAATTTCTTAAATAGTTATCATTGAATATTCCTACCTTATACTGGTGTTCAACGAAGTCTTCGTCACATCACTTCAACTATTGATATCTTCTCCTTGATGAATGATTCACTGGAAACAACATAAGAAAACGACAATACACATAATAGAGCATAACAACAAACTATCTACTTATAATGTCAAGGAACCATAAGCTATCAACATGCATTTCTTACATGACATAGGAAATAACCATTGATTGTATTAATGTAAACAAAAGTAAAGCTTACAACCACACCTTGACCTCGCAAGCTTCCTTGAAGGGTCTGATCAATATGTCTCCATAAGCATTCACTCTCAAAGGTCTCCCAGGAAGACTGATGACTCTCTCTCACACAAAAGCACAAGTATGAAACTAAGGCAATCACAATAAGGCTTCCTTCTTACAAAACCATTTTACACTCTCAATCCACAACATGAAAGGCAATCCAAATTATAAGTTATCAATCCAACAAGCTAAGAACTAGCACACCAAAACTCAACTAGCACTCCTAAAAGCTCCTTGATCATAATCATGGAGGATGCTTTTATAAGAGAAGAAGTCTCCATAAATGAGGGCAGAGGAAGCGTATCTTCGAGGGATGTTACTCACAAGGTGGAACCACCATCTCAAATGAGGAGAGGAAAACTTCTTTGACCCAATAAATAGCTCCAGAACCACCTAGAAGCATTCTGTTTGAACTAATTTTCCATATCTAGGTCGTCGCAGGTCAAACACTGAGACTCAGAGACGACATCGCAAGGCATCAGTGCATTCCAGGATATCGTCGCATGCAGGATATTGATGTCCTGTGATGATCCCCTAAAATCGATTGTCGCTAAGAACAAATGTACTCTTGTGACGGTGTCGCGAGGTTCTTGTTCACTTTGAGCCATCATCGCAGGGAGGATACTGATGTCCTGCAACAATCTTCAAACATAGGTAAAAAGGGTCATCTTCAGGATTAATGACCATGGTTAATCTTCTTGAGTGATATGGAAGATATGGACACATATTTTGATGTATGACATAGAGTAGATGCCATTCAGAGACCGACTCTACCTAGGATCAGGGGGATGCGGGGTTGGTGACAAAATACTGTGTAACAAATGCCCCCTAAAGCATGAAGGATGAGAAAGTAGGAGGGTTGAAATGATTTACGAAACCATAACTGAACCAAAACACCATCACGGAGAACTTGCAGATGCAATTACAACTGATATCTCTGATAATGAAAGAAATAGATTTAGTTGAGGTATGGGCACAACCATCCAAAAGACAAATAGAACTGGCCTATGGTATGGATGTAGCCATTCAGTCGAAAAGACCATATGAAAACACAAGTATGGTCGCAGCCATCTAGAAAGACTCGGGTATGGTCACAGCCATCCAAGTAAAGAGTCATGTATGCATTCACGAACCAATCCACACAACCTGAACTTATGTAATCTGAGTCCGGGGTCTTGAATCCAACCCGATCATAGTACAATTTCTAATATGTGAATAGATGTGATGAAGTCAATCATACTATAAAATCACTTGATTACTTGTTAATGATGTGAACCGTTAACAAGCGCGAGAGAAACCACCAGTAATGTCAATGGTCCTCAAGGTACAACTAGTACAAGTCATGAAGTGTGAAAAAATGATATGGATTCGAACACTCGTGAAGTCATCTGATCGAAGGCCAATGATGAAAACCTGGCGTTGAATGCAAAGAACTTTCCATTAGGGCATGCAAGCTCCAAGGTACCAGAAAGGAGTCTCTAGATCATCGTCATGGATAATGAGTTGATGTCAAAAGAACGTGATCAGTCACAGGAGGGCCATAATGTTTCCCACATCAATGACGCAAGACAAAGAAACAAGATGATGATGGATGAAACAAAGAATCAGAGGAGGATGTAAGGGTGCAAACTATAGAAGGATTAAGCTCTTAAATATATCGGCAACACAACTCCGGAATGTGGCAGCATTTTGGTACCAAGGGATCGAAGGTCATGTGGAGATAGCAGCGATCGAATGGAATGAGGCAAAAATGAAGGACCCAAACCCCAGAAGACCAATGACGAAGTGAGGATATCCCAAACCTGGCGAGAAGCAACAAAGTGTTGATGTTCAAGAGCGACAAGTTACCGTAGGTATTCAACAAAATATCTCCAAATTTTTCCCCCACCTTGCTGGCGAGTACCCCAATTATTTTTGAAACCGAAGCTTGAAGGGGATAGCATATGCTTGCAATATAAGTTTGTCCTTCGAACAAATCCATCCTAGTGAAATTTTAATGAGCCCTAGGGAGGAGAAGCTTGGGTCTCATTATGGTGACGAGTCCAATGTCATCAGGGTTAACGAGTCTGACATAGGTAAAACTCGGAGTCTTTTTCATATTTAGAGAGTTTGAAAAAAACACGGAAAAGAAAACTCCAAATGGTCCCTTTTCGTACGTTTGTGTCTCTCGAGACCGAAAGCTAGAAAAGGATACTAGAGAGAACCGCTTAACCATTTCAGTCAAGGAGTACTTTTCGTAAATAGTTCCTCCAGCCCGAAAAAGTAAAAAACTTACTGGGGACACAATGTTTCGTGACCATTAACGAGCTCGAAACGATAAGGGCTCAACAATCTTTTCATGTTTCAAGAGTCAAAAAAGAGCTTAAGGTTGACTCAGAAAGGAATTTTTTCGGTATTGACTGAGTATATAATTCATGCATCGATCATCACCAGTGCTCGAAACACCTGTCGCTACACAAGAAAACACAAGCATAAGATCTGTTTCGCAAAAACAAGCAGATAGACCAAAACCCTAATTTCAAACCCTAAAGGAAACCCTAAATTTTTGAAAAGAAAAAGGTCATAAATGAGGCATTATGGTAAAAAACAAATTTACTTGTGTTTTTTACAGTGGTAAAAAACTTCAAACAGTGCGTACCTTGTGAAACTGGACAATCAATTCTGGGAAACTCAATGGTTCATTGCCTTTCGCACTTCCTCTAGGTAAATACCCTATCCCTACCTTTTTTTTTCACCAAAATTAGATGCAATTTCATGTTTTAGACCGGGGTTTAAAGGAATTTTTTGGACAAAAATTCCACCTCGATCGTCACAAGTTTCCCCCTCAGGATTGCGATGACCGAGAAATTTGCATAGGGAAAAAATGAGATCATTGCAGGAAAGTGATGTACATTTGTGATGACCCGTGAATTTGTGAACTATGCAAATTAACCCGTCGCAGTTGTTTTAAGAACAGCTGCGACGAGCACCGGAACCCAAAAATCTTCATTTATACTTAGTTTTAAATGGTGAAAATGGTTGAATGGCTTTTAACAAAAGGATGTTTGTGCATGCAAGGATAAAAAATGTCATTCTCATGGAAAGAACGTACTCACGATGATGATGATGTGATGGGAGCGGCCGATCCACAGTGCTTGAACATCCTATGGAACTGCTGGTTGTTTAAATTCTTCTTAACACCACTCCTAAGATCTGCTAGAATACCTTATCTGAGCCTAGAACCGAACAAAGGGAAAATTTATAATCCATGGGTAGGAAATTGAGTTTGATGCCACAAATATCTATTTCTTGACTGGATTGTCATGGAGAGGGGAGAGACGCCACATGGTAGGTACTTGAGTTACTGGAGACTTGTTGGACACTCTTATTGCAAGAGTGTGCCCAAGAGCACAGAAATCATCTACCAGTGGAAACCTGCAAATTACCACGGTTAATGATTTGTCATTACGAGTATTGCTTCTTACCATCACCATAACAACTGGGTCACAAGCCCAACATGAGGCGACCAAGACCCAACTATGATTAGCCCTATACTGCTTAAACCCTACCATGTTTGATTGGGTAGAGGCTGTGTCTATTAATATGAAGAGACAACTAACCAAGTGCCATCAGGGCAAGACAAAATAGTTTGGTTACAGTTCGATCTTGGTACCGTTCATGCTGAAGCGAGTACCAATCCTCCAGAGGCAGGACATCATAGTGGGATGGCCAAGAACATGAGAGACACAGATTACCCATTGGGCTCTTATGATGTTGCGAGGAGGCAGTGGCCAACCTGTGTCATGGGGTCCAAAATTTGTTGACTGGATGAACCATCAATAGGTCATAGTTGAGGATTGGTCATATGCTGGTATGGACTTCAGGGGCGGCCCAGATATGCTACTTCCTCCTGGTGAATAGTGGGACAAGAGGTAAAATACTCAGTTTGACCGACAAACTTTTTGTGATTTTTTGTTGTTTTTGGATTTTACATATACATGCCCTAATTATTATGTTCAATTCTTTGCAGATGTTGGACCTGAGAGACCAGTAGGTCTTGCTCCTACTGCCCGGAGGGCTGCCAGAGATATTGACTTACCACCTCTAGGTGGAGATGCTAAGGAGGGGATAGCCCGTAACCTAGAGGGCTTGACTGAGGGGATCCTAGACTACAAATGATTCGAGGAGGTTCCCAAGCAGTACCAGTGACACACTGTGGGTGTGTCGAATAGGATACACCGGCTACTTCGATGTGTGGTCCGAGTAGCAGTCTGTTATAGAGAGCATAATGCATAGTAGACTTCTAGGTTTCTTTTCTATATATTTTTGAGAGACATGTGTCTCACGATGTAACTGAACACACATATTTTTTGGACATATATATATATATATATATATATATATATATATATATATATATATATATATATATATATATATATATATATATATATATATATATGAGCGCCAGAGTGCGCAACACACGATATACATCTATCTATGTTTTACTGTATCTACTTATTATTGAATTCTTGCTTATGATTTTTATAAATTTCACAAATGTCTATCTAATACTTGGTTCGCCAATGCATCAATTAACCTATTTAGCCTTCTAGGAATGTGTCGATATGTGATATAATAAAAATTCCTTTCCAGTAAGTGAACCTGTAAATGCAACCTTAAAATTTGAGGATTTCTGACGGAATAACTCCTGTTAAGTTGAAGAACAACAAGTCGGGAGTCTAGATTCACAATCAATGCGCGAATATTAAGGTCAACAAACTCAGCCAATAATTCGATGACGGTGCTATATTCAGCAACATTATTTGTGGTACACCCTAGACAAACACCTTGAAGATCCACTAACTCACACTGAGGATTGTAGATAACTCATGCCATCGAGGAAATATTCTGTGTATTGGGACAGGCACCATCAAGAAAATTGATATAAGGTGCAACAGACTTCTGCATAAGAAGTAAGAAGGACACAATAAGCAGAAAATGCTTATACACCAAGCCAAAACATGTACAAAATGAAAAACACACTTATGTACATAGTAGTGCACGAAAGACTCATGCATAGTATTTCTTAAGATAAAGCTTATCCAAAGGGTTACCTTCATAATCAATTAGCTCATAAGTTCCTTTTTGCAATACTCGTTTGACGATATAGGGCCCATGCCACATGGGTTCGAATTTTCCTTCCCTAGCTTGTCATTAGCTTGATCATACAGCAGGACTAAATCTCCCTCCATGAAGGAACATGGATTGACTATCTGATCAAAGTGAGTCTTGACTCTCTTCTTTTGTGCTTCAATAACTAAAGAAGCAAGTTGACGAGTCTCGTCTATCCATTCTAGGTAAAGAAGGCGTTCTTACACTAGAGAAGTATTCGGGAGAAATTAGACAACTAATTTGAGAGAAGGGATTTCGCATTCAATCAAGAGTGTAGTTCCAAACCATAAACCAGTTGAAATGGTGTGAATCCAGTTGCATCTTTAACCAAGGTACGTTAGGCCCATAGGGCAGAAAACAACATTAAATTCCAGTTGGGCTTGTGCATTCCAATGTTACGCTAAAGCATCATAATTAATACCTTGTTTATGGCTTCGACTTGGCCATTGGCCTGAGGGTAATAAGGCATCAAACTATCGTGATGCAAGCCTAACCAGGTTGTCAACTCAGTCATCATATAACCAAAAAAATGCAAACCATCATCAATGACTATAGTTTGAGGGACTCCAAACCGAGTAATCACATGATTGAATAGGAATTGCATAGCTATCTTACTATCGTTAGACAATGTAGGCATCACTTTGGCCCATTTCATAGAAAAATAGATGGCAACGATGATGTACACATGCCCCCCGGTCGAGCGAGGGTTATAGGTCATAAAATCAATGCCCCATTTAACAAAAAGGGCCTACGGTAATGACAAGATGCAAAAGGGAAGGTGGCACACGCATCTTCTGCTAGTAAATTTGGCATGCATGATAGGAACGAACAACAAGAATGCAATATTTAAAAATGGAGGGCCAAAAGTAACTAGCATGAAGGATTTTTTGGGTAGTAGCATAACCAGACATATGACCACCACATGCACCAGAGTGGTAGTCATTCAAGACTCTTTCATCTTCCTCGAATTCAGACAATGGCAGAGAATAGAATCAACGCTGAGATGATATAAAGTGTCCCCAATAATACGATAAGGCTGAGAATGGTGACAAATGCATCGTTGAGAATCCTTAGACAAATTAGGATGGAAGGAAGATGTCTGGAGGTAGACAATACTGTCACCATACCAAGTATCGAGGGTACTGATCAAGAAAAGTTTGTCCTCCAAAATGCGGTCCTCTATCCGAGAGGGAGTGGAAGCAGATGGTAAAGAGAAAATCAACTCAGTGAAGACCAGTGATTTTTTAGAATTGGTAGTAGTAAACTCCAAATTGAACTCTTGAAGGATAAAAATCCATTTCGAGTACTTTCCCCCCAACAATTGGCATGACAAAATGTATGTCATCGGGTTGCAATATGAAATCGTCGTACGCAACAAAATATAATGACAAAAGCGTTGGATAGCTTGGACAGCTGCCAAGGCGAGCTTCTTAACATAAGCATAATGAGTCTCAGTGTCAAGAAGGTTGTGGCTAAGATAATAGATAACGTGCTTGGAACCATCGTCGTCGTCTTGAACCAAAACCATACCAATAGTACTACCAGTAGCAGCAAGATAAAGTGAATAGTCACGATAATATTCGGGTGGATGAAATAAAGGAGCAGAAACAAGAAGTGCCTTGAGTTGCTCGAATGACCTTTGGGCAACGTCATCCCAAATATATGGAGAGTCACGCTTAAGGAGATGCGTGTAACATTTAGCAATCTCGGCATAGTTATGGATAAAATGATGTAGGAAATTTCCTTTTCCCTGCAAACTCTGCAACTGATGCAAAGAAGTAGGAGGTGGGAGATTCAGTATAGCTTTGACCTTGAGAGGATCGAGAGGAATTCCCTCTTTAGAAATGGCAAACCCAAGGAGTCTATCGGATTTGACGCAGAAGACACACTTATGTGGATTGAGGCGAATACGGTAATGTCTACAACGAAGAAAAATCTAGCAGAGGTGGCTCGAATGGTCAGAGCATTTAGCTGAATGAGCTAGAAGATCATCCAAATATTGTTGAACAATGTGACGTATGCCATGAAAATCATAGGACATTTCTCATTGGAAAGTGGCACCGGCATTTTTCAGGCCGAAAGGGAACTTTTTGTAAGCGAAAGTACCCCATGGGTAGATGAAGGCGGTTTTGTGTTCATCGACAGGTGAACTATTGATTTGGTTGTAACCCAAAAAGCCATCCATAAAAGAAAATATCTCACTCCCAACACAATCGTCGATAAGCTGGTTAATAAAAGGAGTAGGATAGTTATCCTTCAGACACGTGCGATTGATGTCATGGTAATCAATACAAACCCGAATAGTGCCCTGCTTTTTGGTCACAGGGACAATGTTAGATACCCAGTCTATGAGTGGGATAGGATAAATAAACCCTGCCTTGAGAATTTTTTCAACTTCTCCTTTGATGGCCGCAGATTTTCTCGGGTGCACAGGGCGTAAATGTTGTCGAACTGGCTTTGCACTAGGGTACGTAGGTATCTCATGTACCACGATACTTGGATCAATACTGGGCATTTCTTCATATGACCATGCAAACACGTCATGAAATTTGGGGAAAGGTCGGTGTAATGCTGTATCTCCTCTGGAGAACAAGTAACTCTAGTGTGAATATTTTCAACAATCCCTGGTTTAACAAAGATGTCAATGAGCATGGTTTTCATAATATTCCCCATATTTCCTTTAGAAAAAACCTCATGAGCCAGGATAGGTGTCTGAATAAGTTGAGAAGGAATGCAGGAAGAAAACTTACTTAGACAGGCAGTCATGGCCCCATGGCTTGGGAGAAATGAGGAACGATGGTGATCATCGAACCAAGGAGGATCCTAAAAAGACATAGTCTCAAGAATTGCTTGATCAGAAGTAAATTTCTCTTGTAACAGATCTAGAGAAATAACGTCTCCAAGCCAAGGGGATTTCACATATGTGCCAAGAGATCTGCTCAAAGGAGTAGAGTCGGATGATGAAACCGAAGTTGAAATGATTTCAACATAGTTGAGCTCAGCGAGGCTCAACAGCATTACCTCACCCCATGAATCTACCTAATCGACAGGGGGAATCACCCAAGGATCAAGATTGATAGAAATCATATTAACAGAGGTGACATTGGGAGGTGGGAGTGAAAAAACACCCATAAGAGCATGATCTTTAAAGAGTCCAGCACCCACACTCTCTTAGGGAATACTGGTATGCTCCACAAACGGAACATTGCCATCTGAGGAAGAAGAAGCGAAGAACGACAGTTGATCGACCATGATGATTTTCCCATAATGAGGAAAATGAAGTATACAAAATAACGATGAAGCAACGACACACATAGCATATGTCCAGCTTCGCCTTAGCAAAAGGTTGTAAGTCAAATTAGCATCAACGACTTCGACTTTGACTTCAACATTCTTCCCTTCCAGGGTGATAGGCAAGTGCAGGAGAATACCAAATGGACGATAATCTCTTCCATCAAAGGCTTCCAAAGTATTAGGAGATTGACTCAAAGATGGGGAGTCGATGGCCTTCCAACAAGCAACAGACATGATGCAAGTGGAGGCACCCTCATCAATAACAGTACGATGAATATTCTTCAAATTAATGATGACTTGAATGAGAAAAGCAATTTGATGAGGCAATCTCAGCACATGGTTCTCATGATTGAATGCAATTAATTCCGAATCAGTCGGGTCAATGCCACCAATGGCTGATAGCAGAGCCTTCACTCGAGTACTCACATGAATAGGGATAGTCCCAACAATAAAAACTTGGGAGCCAAAAGTGGAAGAGGATTGAGGTTGATCGACCACCATTTGAGTTTGTTGAGGGGGAAAAGGCTCTTTAAGTACAGCATGAGTTCCTGAAGTCCCCTTAAGCAAACAACTGACTTTAGACCATCTAAGACAGTCTTTAGTGTAGTGATCCTCGTCACAAATAAGACAAGGATACTTAGGTTTGTGTTAAGAACCATCATCGGCCGGAGGCTTAGGAGGGTCCTGCTTTGGTGGATCGGCCTTATTTTTACCTTTCCCCTTTTCTTACCTTTCAAAGCTTTATTTGCCACGGTGGACTGGACGGCATTGACTTCAGAGGTTTTACCAGTATTGGATGTGGACTAAGAAGCATTATGACTAGGGGCAGTAGGTTTTTGCTTCGCAGGAGTCATGGAAGACTTTCGGGAAGATGAAGCAATGGAACCAATAACACCATCGACAGAAGGCGTTGACGGAGCTTTAGAAGTTCTAGGTCATGGAGCATCAGGAAAGACATCATATAGCGTGCCAGATTGGGAATACACCAAATCAAGATACTAAGCACGTGCAATAGCTTGCTCTTCAGTAGCACATGCCCCCATAGCAATATCTCAGGCCATCGGATCGACAAAAGAGGTAGTAAACCAGTCAATTAGAAGCTGAACAGGGATCCAGAACTTAATAAAATGGTGTCGCCTTCTCCATTCATGAATATGATCGGAGATGTGAGTAGTCGTGTCCTATTTCAAAGAAGTAAGGAGATGTGTTCCCATTTCATAATGAAACGGTAACTGAAAATGGGTAAGAAATGCCATCACAAGCGAATTGAAGTCTTGAAAAGTTCCACGGGTGAGCTCAATATACCATTTTGCAGCAGAACTAGTGAGAGTCCTTTGAAAAAGATGGAGGCAGATAGAATCATCAAGCCATGAGTTAGATGAGAACCAGAGGTGATAAGTCATGACATGCACTTGGGGGTCCTCTCCAGATTTACCATCAAATTTAGGACAATCACCGGGAATTTTGGTCAGAACCAGTGGCCAATATGGATTATGAAGGATTGGATCATTCGTCAGCTTGGACACATCGGGAAGTTCCAAAGTTGCAAGAAAAGGTAATTGAGGATTAAAGGACATCATAGGCCTCTGATAAGGGCTAGCATTAGGGTTCCAACCAGAGCCTTGTTTCCCCCATTGATTTTGTCCATAAGGATTTTATCCATAAGGGTTATAGTTAGGTGGGTTAATGCCATAACCTAGTTGTTGTCCCGGATTTAGATCGCCAGCAAACCATTGGTTACTAGCTTGACCAACAGGGGCAACATAGGGCTGCTAAAAAGTTTGATAAGGATTGACCTATGGTTGTTGATAATTTTGATACAAACCACCTTGAGGTTGCCCTTAGGGTTGTTGGGGTAACTGGAGACCATATTGGAGCTGGGGTCCAAACTATGCCTAAGGCCCAGGTTGCATTTGATAAATAGGTTGGGCTTGAAATCCAACTTGAGGTTGGAGACCAAGTTGAGCTTAGAGTCTAGCCTGAGTCTAGAAACACGGTGGAGCTTGAGACATAGCTAGTGTTGGAATGCCTAGTTGACTGGGAGGTGGATTAATTTGACTCGACTAATGTCCTTGTTGAAACTGAGGTTGACCCAACTGGCCCGAAGGTTAGCCGGGTTGGTACTGAGGTTGACCCAATTGGCCAAAAGGCTAGCCTTGTTGGTATCGAGTTTCACCTATTTGTCCAAAAGGTTGAGCTTGCTGGGTGATAGGTTGACCTTGCTAAAGCTGAGGCTGGCCCATTTGACCAGAGGGTTTACCTAGCTGGACAGCAGGTTGGCCTTGCTGGATCTGAGGCTATCCTGCTTGACCAGAGGGTTGACCTTGTTGGGCAACGGGTTGGCCTGGTTGAAAGAAAGGCTGAACTAGCTACCTAGAAGGCTGACCTTGCTAGGCAACAGGTTGGCCTGGCTGGAATTGAGGCTGACCTGGTTGACTAGAAGGTTTCCCTAAATAAACGAAAGAGGTACCTGTGGAGGCCAAAGGTTGTCCCTGAAAGGGTTGTCCTTGTAGGCCTGAAGGCTTCCCTTGCAAACCGAAAGGTTTCCCTTGTAAAGGTTGGCCTTCATACAGTTTCCCTTGCAAACCGGAAGGTTTCCCTTGTAAAGGTTGGCCTTCATACAGTTGCCCTTGCAAACCAGAAGGTTGCCCTTATAAAGTTTGGCCTTGCGGTCCATGATAAGTGGTGTGGTTCCAGGGAATCGACAGCGGAACGAAAACTTCAACTGTGGGCTCCGGAGGAGAGGATCTAGTGTGATAAATATGAGCCCCGTGGGAATCATAATAGTGTAATGGGTTATGTGGATAGGAAGGCAGTTTGGAGCCTAGAGGGTTATAATTCGAGTTTTGAAGAGAAAACATGTATTGCTCATATGACCATCCTGCCAGAATAGAACAGGAAGAAAATGGCATATTACCTATAGAGTTAATGACTCCGGACATCAAGGATGAAGGACCACGACTGGCAGGTTCAACAGAGGGCCCGATAATAGTAGTAACCACCAAGGATGTAGTAACTGCACTAATGGACGGAGCTGTAGAGGCCACACAAATAGTGGGCATTAACGAAACAAACGTGATTGATATTACCTAAGTCTAAGGTGTGGAAGTCAAAGCCACGAAAAGCCCTGAATTCGGGGTTATAACGCGAGACCACACAAAACTCCAATTTAGAGATGTCAAACTCATGATGTCAGACAAGGCACGATAGCGCAATGGTAATGACATGCCAAGAGGAGTGCTAAATGGGAAACCTTCCAAGGGAAGAGGAAGTTCTCCACTTGACACAAGGTTCTCTTTGCTGCTAATGGGACTCGTCTCATCCATGTGGGAAGCAGACATTGCAATCAAAACACCAAGAGGAGTAGAAGGGAGGTCCTCGTCTAAATACTCACAGAGAGGAGCCCAATCAAAATCAAAAGGCTCTTCGCCCGGAGCTTGAGAGTCAAGAGGCTAAACACTTGGAATAATGGGAAGGGTACCACCAATAGTCAATACCTCAGAAGAGACAGGGGATGAAGAGTCTTCGTCGTTTGGTAAAGAGGATGGCATTGGTGAGTCTGCCAGGATGGCTTAGCTCAAAAGGGCTAGGAGAAAATCAAGAAGGTTGCAAAAAATATATCAAGATGTGATCACAATGTGGCCAAGATTAATAGGTAAAATGTTATCGTGGCAGATAAATTTTATGACGTTGGAATGAAACTTTGCCTTTTCATGTTTAAAGAGTCGAGAAAAGAAGCTAAAGATGACTCTAGTTGCCTTCAAAGTTTAATGAGCCTGAAAGGACAAGTGCTCAAATGATCCTTTTACTTTTGAAGAGTCGAAAAGGAATGAAAGTGACTACTCTAGAATTCTAGGCAAGAGGTTTACTAGACAAATCATAAAACTGCATATACACCTGGGTAATAAAATCAAAGATAAATGAAAAAGGATTTTATGTAGGGCAGTCAATCTTCCTGAATGTTGTGTTCAGTGCGTTACGACTCATAAGGCGGTAGACTCGACTTTCTATGGATAATAGGATGATAACCTAGTGGGGTCTCCCAATATATACGCGACGGTATGCGGAGCACAAATCCATACTAGCATCTATTATATCACAAAAGGAGGAATCACCCAATCTTAGTGAGAACAATAGGAACTAGGTTTAACAATGCTAGAACACGTCTCTAGCCTAGACCTCTAAATATGTGAGCGTTAGGTTCCAACGCGTTTTTATGTTCATTCAACAGATTTTAACAGTTAATCTTGAATTAAGTTTCGATTTCAAGGCTTTATTGAATGTATCTTTAACACTCCTAGAATGCAACTAGATGAGAAAAAAACCATTCCTTTCAATGAATGAATACCTAAAAGAGGGTAAGGAGTTCATTTCCAAACAAGAAAATGCAAGAACAGCAGTGCAAGCAAGTAATCCAATCAATAGGAAATACAATGCATCGATTTCTGCTTATCTCACAAATACTATGATGAAAAAATGAAAGATTCAAATTTTGCTTTTCAATTTCTAATCATAAAGAATATACTAATGCAAACATGCTTTCATTTTTGTGTATTATATGAGTGTAATTTCTTTTTTGTTTTTGGAACAAATAACAAACAAGCTAATGCACGACTTTGACTGATCAAAAGGCAAATGTAATTTATGCTTCAATAGTGAATGGAAATCAAATCAACACAGCAAGCTAGTTTGATGACCAATTACTACGGATCAACCAAGAAGATGGGAAAGTAGCAAGAATATAGCTTCAAACAAATCAAAAAGATTGTTGTGGATGTAGTGTAGAATCTTGGAAGGACAAGCAACCCAAAACAAGTGAATTCTTGTTGAAACCCTAAAAGACTTAGGTCACACAGCCCAAAAAACCAAAACTCATACAAACGGAACTAAGAAGGATATGCCCTAGCAAACATAGTCAAAATAGGCTTAATAAGATGTAAGAGATAGCAAAGGACAAGCTACATTGGCCAATTCAGGAGGTAGCATTGTGAAAAAAAACCCTACAAGAATCGTCACAGGGGTAAGACAGACAACCTGAGATGATCGCCAAATCGTCGCAAGCATTACACTAGCAACTGAGCAATGTCATCGCAAAGGTACACCTATTCTCGGTGACTGTATTATTTCATGAATTGTCACAGCTGTATGATGGGATATCCACGACGTACAACTTCGGTAAAAAGAGGATAGGAGCAATTTGTCACAGTTGTTAGGAATTAAACAACGACGATCTGAACAAAGAGGGAAAACAAGGAAAATACAACTGAAAGGCACCAAGTTTATCACTCAGACAGCGAGGTGGACTTATAGATCTACTCAAGTGATCCAAAACACTGATGTTTTAATCCCAAACAAGGAGACACTATGTAATTCAATCAAAAACAAATCAAGAGAAAAAACAAGAGACAACACACAAAGGCTCCCTGTTATGAAACCAGCTCAAGAAAAGATACAAAAGATAGATCAATGCCTTAGAATTCAGCCTCTTCGAGGGGGCAACCTCCTTTAAATTACATAAATGAACAATTCTTGGATGATACAAATGAAAAGACCTCCTTTCTATATATAGGAGTCTAAGGGGTCATAACATAATCAGAGCCGACATAACAATAATAATGTAAGGGCACAATAATAACAATAGTGGGCTTCTATGGGGCACAATGGCAACAATATGGGCACTACATGGGTACATCAATATAATAAGTGGGTTATACTAATAACAATAAGGGGTTACACTAGTAGTATAGGGGCCTAACATGCCCCTCTCCTTCCAAAAGCGTTGTCCTCAACGCTTGAGTAGTTCTTGATGCTTCTGTATAAAATTCTTGTCCTCCCATGTGGAATCTTCACTGGGTAAGTTCTTCCACTTGATGAGATACTCTGAAATTGATCGATTTCATAGCTGTTGGGTTCTTGTTTCTGTGACTGCTCCAGGTTCCAATATGATTTTTCCTTCCTCTTCAATTTCTGGAAATATTGTTTGAATTGGGATCTTTTGCAACTTTGAATAAGTGGCCATACTTCTTTATCCTTCTTCCATTCATCCCTTGCTTCATTTATCCAATTTGGTTGGATAATAGAAATAGCACAAAACAATGCTTTCACATCCTCATCCTTGAAGAGTCTTCCCATTCGGTAAGGTCACCATTTTTTAAGTGCATGTAGTATTGCCAACATTTCCTTCTCATAAATAGCTTGCTTGAGATGTAGCAGTAAAAATACCCAATCACCTACATCAAAACATTTTTCACTACGATGTTTATCTACCTGTTGTTTCGTTTGATTTTTCACTGAAGTGGCGTTATCCTTTAAAAGTTGGAGAACTTGTTGTTGATGCTCGATGTGATCTTTCACTGCTTAAACCTTTTTCTTCTTGATATGTCCTTCTATCTCTAGAGTTTGAGGAGTGGTAATTTCTTCCAATCCTTTACAAGAAATGGTCAGATTCATTTCTTGATGCTCGATGTGATCTTTCACTTCTTGAACATTTTTCTTCTTGATATGTCCTTCTATCTTGATAGTTTGAGGAGTGGTAATTTCGAACAATGAATTACAAGATATGGTTGAATTCATTTCTTCTTTCTCGATGTGATCTTTCACTTCTTGCACTTTTTTCTTCTTGATATGTCCTTCTATATTGAGAGTTTGAGGAGTGGTAATTCTTGCCAATGCTTTACAAGATATGGTCTGATTCATTTCTTCTTTGTTTGAGGTGGGGTCCTGGCTTATACCTTCTTTTTTTGATGTTTCTTGATCCTTTTCTTCCTCCTCTTCATATTATATGTAAAATAATTTCTTCTCAGCACACTTATGACCTTTAGTGCATTTGCTGTCACAATTGTAACAAAGCCCTTTTTCTCTTTTTTCTTCCAATTGTTGTGGTGTAACCCTTCTAGGTTGTGGAAGGCTAGGAGAAACAACACTTCCATGTTTATAGTTGTGAGGGGTACGCTTCCTGGTTTCCATAATTTTTCTTTCCACTATGTCACAAATCCCTCTTACTCTTTCTAATTGTTGTGGTGTTGCTCTAAAGAAGGTGTTGCTCTTTGTATCCCCATAATGTGCTATCATTTCCTCCGTGAAAATTGACCACGTAACAAGTTGTTTACAAGAACAAAGCCCTTCGTACCATAAAAATTGATCTGGTTCTAGATATGAAGATGAAATATGTACCTTTTTTAACAGTTGTATACCATGTAGATCAAAATATTGCTCCATCTGAAGTATCCAATTTACTGGATCCTTGCCATCAAACTTCCTCATCTTGTTTTTTCTTGATTTTAGGAGCTCGACCTTGAAACGACTGTAACTCTGTAATTTCAGATCTTTAAGTTCTGAAATTTAGACCTATAGTAGCCCTCTGTCTCCTCTTTCCAATTCCACCAATTTGATCCAAATTGGATTCTCTAAGAAAGAGTTATGCACAATCTCCCAAGATGACCTGATTATAGACCTTTCTAGAAGAGCGAACTTCTATGAAGTACCACGTATCACTGTTTTGACCTTTGGATCTGAAAAAGATATAAAAAAAAACTACAGTCCGTCCTCTTTCTACAAATTCTTATGAAATTTCAATCCGATCCCCAGAGAGAAAGTTATGACGATTTTCCCCAGGTCACCTATTTTGAATGTAATCCAGGAGTCTGCAAAAAGACCAACTTCCTCAGATCATATCTCCCCACATATCGCGCGAAAAGCTCTGAAATTCGGACCCACGGTTCAGCGCGATTTCTTCTCAAATGGGTTTTTTTTACGACTTCTGGAACGTCACAAAAAAAACGTTATGGTGAAAATGCCACGATGACCTGTTTGGAGCAGCGAATCCCTAGAATCCAAAGCTCTGATACCAAATGTTATGAAACTAGCTCAAGAAAAGATAGAAAAGATAGATCAACGCCTTAGAATTCAGCCTCTTCGAGGGGGCAACCTCCTTTACATTACATAAATGAACAATTCTTGGATGATACAAATGAAAAGACCTCCTTTCTATATATAGGAGTCTAAGGGGTCATAACATAATCAGAGCCGACATAACAATAATAATGTAAGGGCACAATAATAACAATAGTGGGCTTCTATGGGGCACAATGGCAACAATATGGGCACTACATGGGCACATCAATATAATAAGTGGGTTATACTAATAACAATAAGGGGTTACACTAGTAGTATAGGGGCTTAACACTCCCCAGCAGAGTTGCCAACTTGTGATGTAGGAAAGTTCCCTTTGTGGATAGAGACAACCCCTCTAGCCCTAGAGTGGCTCTAGTCATAGCATGACAAACACAATAGCTAATTCCTTAAATAGTTATCATGGAAGATTCCTACCTTATACCGGTGTTCGATGAAGTATTCATCACATCGCTTCAGCTATCGCTATCTTCTCCTTGACGAATGATTCACCTGAAACAACATAAGAAAACGACAATACACATAATAGAGCATAACAATGAACTATCTACTTATAGAGTCAAGGAACCATAAGCTATCAACATACATGATATAGGAAATAACCATTGATTGTATTAATGTAAACAAAAGTAAAGCTTACAACCATGCCTTGATGTCGCAAGCTTCCTTGAAGGGTCTGATCAGTATGTCTCCATAAGCATTCAATCTCAAAGGTCTCCCAGGAAGACTGATGTCTCTCTCTCTCACAAAAGCACAAGTATGAAACTAAGGCAATCACAATAGGGTTTCCTTCTTACAAAACCATTTTACACTCTCAATCCACAACATGGAAGGCAATCCAAATTGTAAGCTATCAATCCAACATGCGAAGAACTAGCACACCAAAACTCAACTAGCACTCCCAAAAGCTCCCTCATCATAGTCATGGAGGATGATTTTATAAGGGAAGGAGTCTCCATAAATGAGGGGAGAGGAAGCTTATCTTCAAGGGAGGTTACTTAAAAGGTGGAACCACCATCTCAAATGAGGAGAGGCGAACTTCTTTGACCCAACAACCAGCTCGAAAACCACACAGAAGCATTTTGTTTGAACTAATTTGCTATATCTGGGTTGTCGCAGGTCAAACACTAAGACTCAGAGACGACATCGCGAGGCATCAATGCATTCAAGGCTATCATCGCAGAGAAGATACTGATGTCCTGCAACGATCCCCTAAAATTGACCATCGCTAAGAATAGATGTGCTCTTGCAACGGTGTCGTGAAGTTTTTGTTCACTTTGAGCCATTCTTGCAGGCAGGATATTGATGTCCTGCGACGATCTTGAAACATAGGTAAAAAGGGACATCTTCAGGATTAATGAGCATGGTTAATCTTCTTGAGTGATATGGAAGATATGGACACATATTTTGATGTATGACACAGAGCAGATGCCATTCAGAGACCGACTCTACCTGGGATTAGGGGGATGCGGGGTCGGTGACAAAATACTATGTAACATGGAGCTCAATTAAACTAGATGTAAGTCACTTTTGTGTTTTTGGTAGTGAAGCATGGGCCCATATTCCAGATGAGAAACATAAAGCTTTAGAACCTAAGAGTTAAAAATGTATTTTTGTTGGATATTCTGAAGATGTCAAAGGATACAGACTTATTCCACTTAAGTCCAAAAATGTTATCATTAGATGAGATGTAAAGTTTGCTGAAAATATATCGACCTACGAGCCTAGTGTAGCAGATGTGCCACCTCTCTCTATCCCTTCTACTTCTAAAAATATTTCTTCTTTAGATAATGACAGTGAGGTTGACAATCCACCCCCACCTTCTTAGGATCCTACTTCGACTCCTTAGCTTTCAAAATGGGTCTGTGCTACTCGGGATGCAGCAAGTGCTCTTTCCGGTGATCCTATAGATCAGCATCACACATGTTCTCAGTTCGATATAGCCTCTTCTTTACTAGCTCAAGCTTCAGCGAATTATGATCATGACACCTTTGCAAAAGCTTCAGGCCATCTAGATTAGGACACAACTATGAATGAAGAATATCGTTACATGGTATCTTGTTCCTCTTCCAAAGGGACGAAAACTTGTTAGATGTAAATGGGTTTACATAACCATGGCCCAGATGGAAAAGTTGATAAACATAAAACTCGTCATGTTGCTAAGTGTTTTTCACAAGTTCAAGGCATTGACTATATTGAAACCTTCTCCCCTGTTGCCAAAATGAACTATATCTGCCTTATTCTTTCCCTTGCTGCCTCTTTCAAATGGGAATTCTGTTAAACGGATGTTAAATCTGCCTTCTTGCACGGAGACATGCATGAAGAAATCTATATGGAACAAGCTACTGGATTTATACAAATAGACTCTAGCCTTGTATGTCGGCTTAAGAAATCCCTTTATGGTCTCAAGCAAGCCCCTCAAGCTTGGTATGCCAAAATGGATAGCTTTCTTTTAGAAACTGGCTTTTCTAGGTGTCATTCTGACAATACTGTCTACACCAAGAAAGTGGGAAAGCCTCTTATCATTCTTGTTCTTTATGTTGATGATCTTATCATTACTGGTAGTGATCCCAACCTTATAAACCATGTGAATTCCAGCCTTAAAAAGAAGTTTGAAATGATAGACTTAGGACACTTGCATTATTTTCTTAGTCTTCAAGTCTTGCAATCCAAGGAAGGCATTTCCCTTTCCCAGTCCAAGTATCTCTGTGATCTTCTATGGCATTTTCACATGGAAGACTGTAAGCCAGCCCCTTCTCCCTTTCAGTCTGGAGCCAAACTTTCAGTCACGTGTAATTCCCCTGAAGTTGATGCTACCCTATACCGTCAACTTGTAGGAAAACTTTTGTATCTGGCCCATACTCGTCCTGACCTTTCCTTTGCTATTGGCCTTATTAATCGGTTTATGAAAAACCCACATGAAAGTCATTGGAAAGTAGCTAAAAGAATACTTCATTATGTTCAAGGTATAGTTCAGTTTGGGATTCATTACAATGCAGAAGCATCTCCTCTATTGGTTGGTGTCACTGATTCTGATTGGGCTGGTGACGCTAATGATCAGAAGTCTACTGTAGGTTATGTGTTCCCTCTTGGTTCAAGACCTATTACATGGGCTTGCAAGAAACAAAGTGCCATTTCTCTTTCTTCAATAGAAGTGAAATATCGTGGTGTTGTAGAAGCTAGTAAGGAGGCCATGTGGCTTCGTCAGATCCCATCAGAGTTTGGCTTTCAACAACAGCATCCGACTACACTTTGGTGTGATAATCAAAGTTCCATTCAACTATGCAAAGATCCAGTCCAACTTCAGCACAGCAAACACATTGAACTGCACATGCACTTCATTAGAAAGCTCATTCATGACCATGTTCTTGAAGTGCAATATTGTTCAACGGATGATCAAGTTGCAGACATATTTACAAAGGCTCTCACAGAGGCAAAGTTTACTAAATTTCGATTTATGGTTGCAATTTAGGAAGTTGTCACTAAGGGGGGATAGGCTCTAATGCTTCCTTCCTTCTCCTATTGTGTCATATTTGTACATCCTTCAATCCTATCCCAAGTTGTTCTTAAGGGGGGATGTTAGGATATTCTGACACATAGGAAATAGTTAAGTATAACTTGGTCTAGCGTAGATTTAGGTAAAGTGTGTTTCTTTACTATGTACTTTTGTAACTTACAATCCAACGGTCAGGATATGTAGGGATCTGACGGTTCATTCTCTCCTCAGTATTACTGACACTTGATCCATGTCTTGACACCTGATTGGTCCATGATCTCTATTTAAAGAGCATGGAGGTTCATTTGTAGGGTAACCGTTCATGAGAGAATCTTATGTAATTTTTCATTCTTTTATTAATAAATTTGCTGAAGTGGCCACATTGGCTCAGGCCGTGGACTTTTTCCCTCTTTGAGGGCTTTAACCACATCAACAATACTGGTGTATTGATCTGTGATCTGTTTGTGAGTTATTTCCTTTGGTGTTCTGTCTGAGGAACTTACCCTGTAAATTCCTACAAGGGATGCTAGTTGTGCTAAAGGAACCTTTCCCATCTCATCAAATGCAACTGGTAGACCAACCGCACAGTCAAACCTCTAGAAGCTCTCAAGTGTTCATGAGTGGCTTGGAACCTATTTTCTAAGCCACCAAAATCAAAATATTATCCACCTCCTAAAAACCTCGTGGTGGAGAAAGATGCCATTGATATACCCTCTTCCTCCACTTCACCCAATTCCAGTCCTCTCCATATTGAGAAACCAAGCATTGATTCCATAATCTGACCACCCCCTAAAGGTGTTCTTAAAAAATTGTCTTATAATCCAAATGTGTGAGTTGTCCAATGCTACAATATTGTAGAAGATTTGGCTCACGCACCCTCGACAATGTCAGCCTTGGAAGTTCTTTAAACATTTCCATCATAAAGGAAGGCTTTTCTATCCTCCATTAGAGGAATTGATCCCATGGATTCCAGCTTGATCACTTTTGATCTTGAAAACCATGTCCCTCGCCTACCACCTCAACTTGCTTTTCTCATACAAGTTGTCGTCATGGGAAAAACCATTCACCGAACTGTTGTTGATGAAGGAGCCTCTACATGCATTATGTCCATATCATGTTGGAAATCCATTGGTTCCCCTCCTCTCAACCAGTCCCCGAATACTTTGGAAGCTTTCGATGGTAGAGGTTTCTGACTGTATGGTATTCTCAACTCTTTACCCATTCAATTAGAAGGAAAATTTTTCAATTTGGAAGTAGAGGTTGTTGACGCAAATCTCAATTATAACCTTCTACTTGTTCGTAGATGGATGCATTCAATGTTTTGTGTTGTTTTTTCTCTTTTCCGTGTACTTCATTTTCCCCACTAAGGAAAAATTGTCAGAATACACCAATTGGCCTTCTTTTCCTCTGACTCTTCAACTCGTAATGTACCTTATGTTGGGAAAACCAACATTCCTTACGAAAATGTCAGAGTGGGTATTTTCAAAGACTCTACCTTAATGGGAAATTTTTCCCTTCCTCCTCCCACCAATGTTTCCTTAATTAACATGATATCGTCTAGTAATGACCCTTGGATCATCCCTAGCCCTGATTAGATTGATAATTTTGGTGACACCATGCCACTTAGCCTTGTTGACTCGTATTCACAAACTTCTTAGCTTGGTTCTTTAGATTCAGAAGATCCTTTGAATGAGAATTTCCCAGTCACGAAAGCATCATTGAATTCATGTCTCTTGAAGAAACCCCTTGGAATGATATTCATCATCGTTCCTCTTTTCTTCCTAGCCTTGGTACGATTCCTACCTATCTAGATACTTTGCAGAATAATGCCTATTTAATCGTAATATAGTACCTCTAGAGAATAGTGCACTGGGTCCAGGAGATTATACCTCTACCCACTGATACCTGAATAATGGGACACACTCTAGGAAGAACATCACCAAGATTGATCTTTAGCCAAATTGTTTGAGTCTACATGTCTTGCATTTGGTGAGTTGTTCTTTCATGTTGACCATCAATCCTTTGCACCAGTTAAACACAATCAAACTAAGACAATCTATTGCATACTGAAAGTGAGATTTACTTGCTTCATGAAGAGCTTGAGCCCTAGATACTTGAACTATAGCATGACTAATTGTTCTCAATGAAAGACTTGTGACAATTTTGATGTCAATCTTCCCACTTTTTGTTTTGCAGAAACTTGGGCAATGTCTAGCTATCAACATGTCACTACTTTCTACTCCAGCACAAGGACCAGACAACTGAACTCGTTGTCCTCTCCTGGACCAACTTGTGATAAATTAGATGTCTGCAATTTCTATGTCCAACTCTTGGTCCCCTATTATGAGCATCTAGCGGTCTACATCCCACCATCCTACCAATTGTTGCAGTAATTCCAACTAGTTTCTAATCCCAGAAGTACAAAATAAACTGAGAAATCCACATTCCCGAAGAGCCCTTATGTAATTTGGATCTTGTGATGATTGATGGTCTTCCACTTGATGACCTCTTTCCTTCCACTCAATAACCATTTTCTCTAGGAAATAACCTATGAAACATCAATAAACAAAGTTTTAATTAGGTCCTATGGAGGAAAACCTGCAAAAAAAATTAGTTTTTTTTTAGATCTATTGAATTTTTTTTACTTCATGGTGCTAGTGTCACTGTTCATAATATTTTTCGTGCTTCTAGCGTGATGGAATTGTTAAGCCTAGGGAGGTCAGCGTGGACTCGATGGGTAAAACCTGGGCTGACCACCCTCGACTCGAAATTTTTTCAAGAGCTCCTAACTACCTATTCTATGGATGAAATTACTTGAAATTAGTATCAAAATGCAGAGGAAGGATAGATCTCTTACTTGCAATAAATGATTCTTTGAACGATGCCCTAGATCGATCACACTCATTGCCTGAATATCGGGCAGATTTAGGGAAAAATGTGCTCTCCAAATTACAAAATGACAAATGGTAATTTTATTTTTACTTTTTGAGTTTATATAAACTTTTAAAAGTAATTTTACCATTTAGGGCATATTTTTACCTATATTTATATATTTTTCTTGAATCGAGTAACCTTTGTTCACATATGTAGCGATAGGTTATGGCTTATTGGTGACAGTAATTGATTTTGGATAAAATATCGAGTTTTATTTTATCTCTTTTTCAGACTCGTGAAAAATAAACGAAAAAGGAATGCCCTTGGAGTCATCATTTAGCTCTTTTCTGACTCTTGAAATATGAAAAGATTGTCGAGTACTTGCCATTTCAAACTCGTTAAAGTAAATGAAATGATCTTGACTCAGTATAAATTTAACCCTTTTCCGGATTGAGATAGACTAATGTATGAAAAAGGAATATCTTGGTCACACGTGGCTAAGAGGTTCTCTTGAATATTGTTTTCTACCTTTTCGAATTCGAGAGACTATCGACGAAAAGGGACCTCTAGAGTTTCATTTTTGTCTCTTTTTCGAACTCTCTAAACATGAAAAATACGTTGAGTTACCCCTCCATTGGATTCGTAAAACTAAAAAGATGGAGTTGTCACCATGAAGAGACCGAGCTAATACTTCCTAGGACTCATTAAAAATACTAAGATGGATTCATCTAAAGGATGAACTTATATGACAAGCATATGATATCCTCTTCAAGCTTGAGATAAAAAATAATGATGTACTTGCTAGAAATAGTGGGGAATAATGGAAGTAAACATGTCTTGTATTTTGTATAAAGGAAACATGTTGCTCTTGAAAATGACACTTGTCTCTATCTCGTGTCAGGTCCGGCTTATCCTCACTTCGTCACTTGCCTTACTACGTTTTGTGAATCCATTTGCCACTCATATGATTTTATCCTATTTTCATCATGACCTCTAATCTTATGTTGAGTTAAATGCTTCCAACTTCCATAGTTGTGTCGCTGATATGTTCAAGAGAAGTCCCATCTACAATTTAAACCCCTTATACCCTATTTTACTTTTCTAACAATCCTGAATCACTCTTGCCAACTCTACAAAATCCTACGTTTCGTGTCGATGATGTGGGAAACATTATGGCCCTCCTTCGATAGATCACCTCCTATCGACTCCAACTGATTATCCAAGAATATGGCCACAAACTCCCTTTCAATACCTTGGAGCTTGCATGCCTCAATGGTAGGTTCTTCACATTCAAGGATAGATTCACATCATTGGCCTTCGATTGAATGATTCTATGATTGTTCGACTTTAGTTTCATTGTTAAAACTTGTGGAATGTTCTGTTGTACCTTGAGAGCCATTATCATTATTGGTGGTTTCTCTTGTGCCTATTAACAATTCACATCATTGACCGGTAATCAGGTGGTTTCTACCATGTTCGACTCTGACACATCTATTCACATGGTGGGATTCGTACTTTGGCTGGATCGAGATAGAGATGAAGATCCTGGGTTTCATCTTGTTGTCATTCTATATTTTTTAGGTTGAGGGAGTAAACACATAGGAAAACATCTAAACCACTTTGGAAGCTGGGATCTAGCCCTGCCAGCTTCAAAGAGGGATCTCTCTGTTTAACTTATCTTTGTTTTTAGTGTAAGTTTTAGGCTAGCTATGATTTTTCTTGTTTTTTTTGTTTAAAATGGTTTGGTTTGTTTGAGTGTTATAATTCCATAGGGCTATGGAGTCTTATAGATTAAATTGGATTCTGCACCAATTTTTAGAGGAGTTCTCACAAGGCAAGCTAGGTTGCACTAACTGGAACATTTTAGAAATTAAATGGATGGTTGGATAGCAGAAGTGTAAGGTTCAGTAGAAACCAAAGAGAAATTAAGAATTCTTTGATCTGACTTCAATGGAAAACATAAAAATTAACAACAACCAAAATAGGGCATTCTAGATAACGAATTCTATTTATCACAGTTTCTATTGATTAATTCAGAATTTCAAAATAACAGGGAAAGGAAAAACAATGTTTAAACAAATTGACAGAAGAGACATGTAACTGTTTAGTACACCACATGAATCCTATGAGAGTTCCCTGTATTATTGATTCTCCAGTGCTTTGAAAATTACAATATGCAAAAGGAAATTACATTCGGAAAGCAACCCTTAATACTTCGAACAACGAAGTATTTATAATGAAAAATTACAAAAATGATTTACAAAATTGTTGTCAAACCAACAGTGTAAAGTTAGCCTAATTACAAACTATATCATCTAATCCTGGCAGAAGGATAGGCCACGTAGGCTGCTGTAGAGAACGGTGGCCCTATTTTGATGGTTTCAGTTGCTAAGTCAACCCAAAACAGTGTTGAGACAGTGAATTGACTGTTGTGCTGGTAGCTACGTTGGCAAAGTAGTTTTACTACTCCTGAGCTATCCTTTAATCTTGTAAATCAACCAACTCCTCCCATCTCTTTTCATCTGGCACTGTCAACTCTCTTACCCTGCGGTAAATTTCATCTACCTCTATGTATTTAGAAAAAGTTGGCTTTACGGTAAAAAAATGTTTTACCTCATTCTTCACATGGAAATCGTTTGACATGGTCTCCAAGAATGCCTTTACTATCATACTCCCTTTAATTCCACTAATCTTAACACTGCTTTTATCCACTTCTTTCCTCTTCAAGATATAGTCTTCCTAAGTGATCAACTTTTCATTTATGACATAGATACTCAGAAGTCCCTTTTGAATTAAGACTTCAATCTTGTTTGTAAACCTTTTTACCTGCATCTCTAAGGTTTCACACCTTTCCTCCATCTGATCAATGAGATTTATCTTTGTCAAGACTTTCTTGACTCCCAGAATGATGGAAGTTATGTCATTGACTCTTACTTCCTCCAACTCATATCTGGACTTTGAATTTAAGAACTGAATTATATTAGCATCTTTTGTTGGCATCTCTCCCAGCTTTTCCTATCCTTTCACAATAGTTTTTGTTGCCTTTTCTATTAGCTCTTTCTGCTCAAATATTATCTGGATAGAAGGCCAAATATCATTCATAGAGTCTAATATGTTCATCCAAATATTTTCCTTGGTTTTGGCCAAGGTCTAGCCAATTGAAGTGTCTATCTCTACCTGGTGCAACATTTCCAACAGTCTCTAGGATTTTTCCAATTCAATAGTCCGAGCAGCTTCAGCTTTGGCCTTTTGGACTTCCAAAGCTTTGAGTTGGTCCTATAATTTATCAATTTTCTTTGACTGCAATGGCATGTTTTGAAGTGTCTGTGTAACCTGTTCAACGCTCAGAATCTGAGTTGAAGACGTAGATGCAGGGGTTGCTCCTGTTGATGGCAGTTGAGAAAGAGGTACAACATCCAAGGGGACAATGGCCATCTTCAAGCTGTCTTCCTTATACTTTTTCAGTTTCTCCAACTCTGCCTCCATCTGCCTAATCTGTATATTTGGTCTATGATCAATTTCATCATATCTTCTTTCTATGCTTCACCCTCTTCAATGTCCTTAGTCATTGGATCTTTTGTGGCTAACAGCTTAAGCTACTTCCTCAATGTTGCAATGTCCAAGTTCTTCTTTCTAATAATCTCCTCAGAAGCATTAACATCCTTAGGATCATACCCTATCTTGACCACCAAGTCTTCCAAAGACTTGATCTTGTTATCTTTGGCCAAGGAGGATACTTTCTCCATCTTCAACCGTGACTAGACATTTGCCAAAGGAACTTGCAATTTGGATAAGGACATGGCAGTGTTAGTCGGAGTGGAGGATACCATCTCACTAGTTTCCCTGTGCATCTCCATTTGATCAATGGGTTGTATGTCCTTTATCCTGAATTCAAAGGTGGTGCTCTTGTAGTCTACTGTTGATTTGGGCTATGGAATATGGGCCTCAAGAAAGGCCATCTGCATTTTACCATGCTCTGTGCCAAAAACTGGCAGCAATCTACTTTGTGAGCTAGAAGTCTGCTTCCAGAATTGGTTATAAGTGTTGTCTTTTAGAATTTCATTCCTGAGATTTATCTCCCTGTACCTCTCGAAAATTGTCTTCTTCTTATCTGTTTGGGCAATTTGTGATTCGAGCTCAGTCTCCTTATGACCTTGTGAATATGAAGGTTCAAAAGGAGATGTAGTGAACTTGGTGGTTTCAGGTGGTGAATATGTGATGATGATGGTTGCATGCCCTTCAGTTTATTTCTCTACTTCTGGTCTGTGAGTTACCTTGGGTCTCTTTCTATAACTGATTCTGAATTCTCTAGCTTCACTTCCAGTAGTAGATGATGATCCTTCCTCTCTCTTCCTTTTGCTTGATTTTTCTTGAGGAAAAGGGGTCTGCAAACTAGAAGTAGAAACAAGCTACTCTCCAGCGTCCTGCAGGGTATTTTTTTACCACTCCCACTAATTAACGCAACTGCTCTATATCTGGCCTTGAAGTATGAATGTAAGGAGTGTTCTTGTTTTCCACTCTAAGCTTTGAGATGATGCCACAGGGGTCATAAGGCCATGTAAAGCTCAAACTGATTTCCTTCAGTATCTTATCTGCCTCCTCTCCTACTGTCTTGGTATTGCACATAAATGGGCACACCTGTGTTTTTATCCTGAATTGTGCCTTCTTCTTGGCCACTACAAAGTGAATATCATCTGAGTTCAACATCTGCCTGATATACTCTAGTGAAAAGATCCTCATTGGGAGGTACTTTGGGAGTTTATAGAGGGCCAATTCATAGCCATACACTCAAATCTCTGTGTACTTTCAATATAGATACCAATCACTGGTTTTTGCTTGGTTTGAGAGATGCAGAATCCTCTTGATTTCCTCACTAATTCTGGGTTGTACTGCACTATTGAGAAGGTTCATGGCTGGATGGAAAAAGTCTTCAATAAATTGCTTGTAGGTGAATTCCTATTGTTCTTTCTTGACCATTGAGGTCGAAAAGATCATTGGTTGTTGGTTCCCTGCACCATCCAACTTCCACAATGAAAAGCTGAACTTTTTTTACTGATAATAGATGAACATGTAAATCAAAACAGTGGTGCAATTGAACACCTGCTCTGTAGGAAACTTAATAAATTTCTCATGGATATTTTCATCCAAGAATTGACTGAAATTGAAAATCATAGAGGGCTTACTGTATGTGGAAAATGTGGAGAGGAATCCTAAAATGGGCTCATCTACCCACTGATTAGAATGATAGCCTAAAATGTAAGAAATGATGGAAATAATCTTCTTGGCCTAATCAAGGAAAATGGAAGAAGGATATGGAGGATTCTTCTTGGGTAATTGGGCATTCTCTGGCAAGAAAATCTCAAAAATTCTAGCTTTGTTGGCAAAGTCCAGCTTTTGATAGAGTTGGGTGAGGGCTTCTAGGGAGAAAGGGGAAACATTTTCCACAGTAGGGGCCAACATCATTTGGTCAATTGATTTGGTTGTTATGGTGAAAAGAATGTCACTTGTAGGGGCAATAATGGCTCTCTAGGCGGGGACATAACATGCTTGACATCTTCTAATAAATTTCGGGGCTTGGAATGTCAAAGGAAAAATGTAATGGGGGATTTTTCACTCCGAGAGTCCTATCTCATTAGTCTTATCTATGTGCTTATCCTCTAACCAACAATACAACTCCATAAAATCACAGTCACACAAAGTTTCACTTATCCTGTAATCCTTGTCTACTAATGGTATATGATCTAAATCTATGCAAGGGGGAATTAAAGGATTAATGGTCTTGTCTTGGGTCTTAGTCTTAGGAGGCATGGCTGTAAAATATTTCGGAATAGTATGAATATGCAAAGGAGGCTTACCGAGTTAAAAACGATAACAATATGTGAGGCGAAAAGGAAAAGGAACGTCTGTGTATGTCATAGTCCTGGTGACAAAGAAGCTCTGATGGAGATTGTTGCAGGAAATTATGAATAGAAGAAACAAGTAGGAGTGAAATGTTGAGAATGACAGGCTCAAATTTATTTAAACATTGAGACAAAGTCCCGTTGGAAATGGCGCGGGACCGTTAGGCTGAACGGTTACCCAATAAAAATGAAATAAATGAAGAATGGGTATTTGGTCGGGAACACATTCAATTGGCCCAATGGTCATGACAAGTGGCGTACAGTGAGTGGTGGAGGAAAAGTGGTGGGGCACGACAGGAAGGATGAAGGAAGGCAGTTTCCAGAGGGGGTAGTGGGTGTTAAGTGGTATCGGTCAGGGGGGGGGTGCAAAATCACCAAAACACGCCACGTAAGGGGTAGCTCCCTGTGGGTGAAACCACTCATAGCCATACACTCAAATATCTGTGTACTTTCAATATAGATACCAATCACCGGTTTTTGCTTGGTTTGAGAGATGCAGAATCCTCTTGATTTCCTCACTAATTCCGGGTTGTACTGCACTATTGAGAAGGTTCATGGCTGGATGGAAAAAGTCTTCAATAAATTGCTTGTAGGTTAATTCCTGTTGTTCTTTCATGACCATTGAGGTCCAAAAGATCATTGGTTGTTGGTTCCCTGCATCATCCAACTTCTACAATGAAAAACTGAACTTGTTTGCCTGATAATAGATGAATATGTAAATCAAAACAGAGGTGTAATTGAACACTTGCTCTGTAGGAAACTTAATAAATTTCTCATGGATATTTTCAGCCAAGAATTGACTAAAATTGAAAATCATATAGGGCTTACTGTCTGTGAAAATGTGGATAGGAATCCTAAAATTGGCTCATCTACCCACTGATTAGAATGATAGTCTAAAATGTAAGAAATGATGGAAATAATCTTCTTGCCCTGATCAGGAAAAATGGAAGAAGGATATTGAGGATTCTTCTTGGGTAATTAGGCATTCTCTCGCAAGAAAATCTAAAAAATTCTAGCTTTGTTGGCAAAGTCAAGCTTTTAATAGAGCTGGGTGAGGGCTTCTAGGGAGAAAGGGGCAACATTTTCCACAGTAGGGGCCAACATCATTTGGTTGTTATGGTGAAAAGAATGTCACCTGTAGGGGTAATAATGGCTCTCTGGGTGGGGACATAACATTCTTGAAATTTTCTAATAAATTATGGGGCTTGGAATGTCAAGGGAAAAATGTAATGGGGGAGTTTTGACTCCGAGAATCCTATCTCATCAATCTTATTTGTGTGCTTATCCTCTAACCAACAATACAACTCCAGAAAATCATAGTCACACAAAGTTTCACTTATCCTGTAATCCCTGTCTGCTAATGGTATATGATCTAAATCTATGGAAGGGGGAATTAAAGGATTAATGGTCTTGTCTTGGGTCTTAGTCTTAGGAGGCATGACTGTAAAATATTTCTGAATAGTATGAATATGCAAAGGAGGCTTACCGAGCTCAAAAATGATAACAGTCTGTCAGGCAAAAAGGAAAAGGAATGTCAGTGTATGTCACAGTCCTGGTGGCGAAGAAGCTCTGATGGAGATCATTGCGGAAAATTATGAATAGAAGAAATAATTAGGAGTGAAATGTTGAGAATGACAGGCTCAAATTTATTTAAACATTGAGACAAAGTCCCATTGGAAATGGCGTGAGACCGTTAGGCTGAACGGTTACCCGGGAAAAATGAAATAAATGAAGAACGAGTATTTGGCCGGGAACACATTCAATTGGCCCAACGGTCATGACAGGTGGCGGATAGTGAGTGGTGGAGGAAAAGTGGTGGGGTGCAACAGGAAGGATGAAGGAAGGCAGTTTCCAGAGGGGGTAGCGGGCGGTAAGTGGTATCGATCGGGGGGGGTGTGAAATCACCACAACATGCCACGTAAGGGGTAGGGCCTGGTAGGAGAAACCACCTTTCGAACCGCCCCCCCCCCCCCCCCCCCCCCCCCCCCCCCTTGATGGTAAAGGTAGAATATAAAGGGGGGGCAGGAAAAGACGGGGCCCGATGATGAAGCGGGGGATCGAATCTCGAAGCGCCTGAAGCTGCTAAACTTTAGTCATAAGCGACAAAGAGGATCTGTCATCTTGCGCTTTAATATTTCTTTTCAAACTTAGGATAAGGGGAAATGTAAGACATAAAGTACTTTATCCCCACACACATGCTTCTCCTTTGAACTTAGGATAAGGGATGAATAATAAAACATTTTGAAATACATTATCCATAGTATGCACATTTTCCTCTTGAACTTAGGATAAGGGATATAAAATGAAACATTTTAAAAACCTTATATCATCATGCACATTACGACCTTTTATGTTATCCTCAAACTTAGGATAAAATTTGTATATGCAGATATTTAGCAAACCACCTAATCTACCTACCCTTAGCTAGACTAGCATTTTTTATTTTGATCTCTAGGGTGCACTTAGACTGGAAAACCCATTTTTATTTTTCTTTTATGCAAAATGAAAAACTATCAAACCTATCCCTTATTTCTCCTATTGACCTAGATTAAACAATTGGATCAATGTCATTTTCTACCTAACTAATGATTTACCCAAATTAAACTGTTGGATAAATCTTTATTCCTCTATCTAATTTACAGAAATTTAAAAGAGTTCAATAATGATTAATGTGTATGATTAAACTAAAACTAGTGACTGTGGAATTTTGAACAAGCTGCACACAATTTTTATTTTAAATAAATGAAGTAAAAATTATGTATGAGTAGTGGCATTTAGACTTGCAACACTTTCAGTATTATTCTTTTTTTATTTTCTTTCTTTTGGTGGGGTTCAATTTTTATTCTTTTTCAATATTTTGTTTTTCTCTTTATTTTTCTTCTTTATACCCTATTTTCATTTTTATTCTATTTTTCTTTTTATTTCGAAATCATTGGCAGATTGAAGAGTATTTACAAAATAGGATTCCTAAGATATAACACTCAATTACCTTGAGATCCTATAAATTATAGGACCCTAACATGTCTGATAAATCCAGGTTGTGTTGAGTTATTAGAAATTCATTATTGTATACATGATCCCTTCTATTTGGATGGTTGTGTCCATGTCGTGGATCCATACACACGATCCTTTCCATTCAGATGTTTGTGTCCATGTCGTGGATCCATACACATGATCCCCTGTATTTGGATGGTTGTGTCCATGCTGTGGATTCATTTATTGTTAGATGCCTACTCGGAGATGTATTATTAGGCATAATTACATCAGAGATGTCAGATATCTTGTATCATACTTGATTTGTATGTCTCTTGGTGGTGTTTCTCCGAGTCCTTGCCTTTACTTGTAAAGCATTTAACCCATCACATCTCGTTCTGCCTTCATGGTTTTTGGGGCATATGTTACACAATATTTTTTCACACTCCCCGTATCATAACTTGAAGTGTAAAAATGACGAAATTCGTCAGTGTGTTCATCATGAAACATATTCAAAATCATCCCTAAAGAAAAGAAGCAAAACTTGCCCTAAAATATTTCTGAAGAAACTTTTCAAAAACCTTGTTTAAGGATCAATGCTTTTAGCATCACTAGTGACCCGTGCCAGTGCCTTGTTAAATTTATACTATCCTAGCACTGCCAATGTGACTTTTATCAAGAAAACCCTTGCTGAACCTTTTCGCTAAGTTTTTCCTAAAGTGGAGGAGAAGCGTCTCTGACTAGAAGTCTCGAGAACAATGAGTTGGTTATAAGTAAATAAGGACTGGAACAATATCTCCCATTCTTGGTCCTTGATCCTACTTTCATTGATATTTCCCTTAAGATGTGGAACCTCTCCCTCCTTTTACGGATCCTTAACTCCCTCTCCTGCCCTATAAATGAGATCCCTACTATCCAAAACGCATTGGCTATTGCTTGGTTTCCTTCCTAGTGTTTAACTATGCCCAAATGCTGCCCATTTTTCTAAGGAGAAAGGAGTGCTTGAAGGTTAAGGCTAGGAATTTCAAATTCACCTAAAGAATGCTTTCAACATCAAGGCTTAAGTGGTTGTAATGCTCCCTTTACCATCTATTAATAATAAATTATATGCTTGCTTTCTGTTAGTGTCAGTCTTTCCAGCCTTCCTCCAGTGATCAAATATGCTCTTACAAAGTGGTCTCAGAGTGTCAAGGTCAAATTTTGTCATTTCAAAGAAATTTCAAGCAAAATTTGGTCACTAGGCATTAGGTCTAGGGTTTGCTTTCACTCCTTCTAAAGTTGTCCAAATTTCGGTCCATGTCATCATTCAGCTGAGTCTATCATCATTCATAGGGTTTTCGTTATCATGTCAGTGTCTAATGAGTTATTTTACACCTTGTTCATGCTTCAGATGCACCTAGGCAAGGTCATTTCCCTCTCCTAGGGTTTTGAAAGCTAATTTCTCTTGGACGGTCAAATCATCAGCAAAACTTATATCCTCATGTTCATACACCTTCCCCTATCCTTCATGTACCTTATTAAACACTTCCCATCACTGAGATTCCCCAAATTCCTCATTTTTCCACAAACCCTAGTTTCTTGCTACAACCTGGCAATTTTCTAGGTTGGGCCTCTGTTTTTCCCTTTTGGACCCCTTCCCCTCACTCGATCTCTGAGATTCCACTTTCCCCTACTTCCTAACATCCCTCCCTACTTCCAAAAATTTCCCCAAGAATTTAGAAGCCTCTTATCCCCTTCATTTCGCTTCATTTCAACAAAATCCCTTGTTTCACACATCGGGATAGGTTTTACTCACATGATGTTTCTGAGCAATCAAAGATGAATTTGGGAAAACTGAGAGAGGTTTTTGTCCAAAACATGCCAAGGAAGAAAAACCTCCTTCACTTTTTACACAGGTGTCATGGTTTTAAATAAATGTCAAAAATACAATCGCCAAATCCAAGGAGGTTGAGCAAAGCACTAAAACGGCGAAAGAGGCTAGATCCACTTCGAGTTTTGGCCGAAGCTTCTTTGGCTGAACATGTCACTTGATGAGACACCTTCAGCCCAAATTTCAAGAAATTTGGAGAAAATTTTGTTAATTTTGAAATTTTTGGTTAAAAAACAGGTTTTTGGGCTCAACGCGTAGCGCGCCGCGCGCTACCCATAAGATTGGGAGGTCCAAATCACGAAAGGTTTTCATTTTTGGATTTTTCATGATAAAATACACCTTCTCAGCTACTGCCAAGGCATTTCATCAAGGTTTGGGTCCCCAGAAGGTCAAAAAACATGCAAAAAATGACCTCACTGCCCCTTTTTGGACACACATGAAGCAGCCTTGGGAGAATGCACTTTGGAGGGGAAAATGGACATCAAATTGGAAAATTAGACTTGGGTTGGAAAGTAGACATCTAGGGCTTTCCAACAAGCCAACCTGAGCTCAATTTGGATGCCAGAAAGTGCCCCAAAAGCAGGTGGAAAGGCGCGCAGTGCATAGGGCTCAGGCGCTACGCATCAGGATTTTTTGCAAAGTTTTCATCTTCAGCTCAGGAAACGAAGCCAGTTTGACCAGTTTTGATTTGTGATGGGATGTTTCACCCTCCTTGATGTAATTAATGTAAATTTATGTTTAATTGACACTTATTTACCTATTCTAGATGATTCATTCATAAAATAGCAAAAATTTAATGAATGAATTGGTTTCCTAGCTTATAGAGGCAAGTTGTTTTGACTGCCTAGATTGTAGTGCTTTGTTTAGAATTGGTTGAAACAGCTCCTAGGATGATGAGCTCGACCCCTAGAGGCAAGGGAATGTGTTAGCTTACCTATATTATGTATTTTCTTAGTCAATTTCAGGGTTGGACTCTTGGGAATAGCTTGATACACTATTGTACATATTTTATCTGCATTTTGGCAAAGGATTGACCAGGGTTTTGCAGCACTATTTGGGATTCATGTGGCCTTATGTGTTGATGGTGTGTTTCTCTCAGTACTATAAGTTATGTATGTGTACCACTTTCCTTATTTAATCTTCTGCAATTAAACAGATGAAGTGTTAAGGTAGAATCCATAAATTTGCTATGCTCTGCCTTTAAGTTTGTTTAATTTTCCATGTTTTCTTCAGTTTAAGGAGAATCCTTGAGACTTCCTTGCTCTCCTTAGCTCCTCACCTGTCAGGTCTATTCATTCAATCACTTTAAAGGCATCAAAACAATCACCTATCTTGCCCCAAGTAGACCTCTGCAAACGCTGTGCCTCATCCCTGCACCCAAAATTGCCTTTCCCTTGAATTCAACAAAACTTCAAAAAATCAATTCCATAGTCCTTGTACTTCATACCTAGCCTAAAATTAGTCATCAATTCAATCATCTCGAGCTTCTTTGATTACCTTTTGCCGAGATTGACCAGAGAGAGCCCTCTCCTGTCCTCGTAAGGCTAGGTACGATGCTGAGCGTGGTTTGATGTTGCCTTGAGTCTTGTCTTCCTCAGCCTGAGGCAAATTCGAGCGCTAACATAGTGGCGACCATACTAGGGAAGAACAAATGGTTTGCTTGTTGATTTCATTTGTTTTATAAGCTACAAATGGAACCTGAAGTTATGCCAGGTAGCCTTCGAAACACTTTTTCTTTGCATTAGCGGAAGTAGATAAACGCTGCTTCAGTCAATCTCCGGTCTAGCTTGTAATCGTGACATCTAACTTGTTAATTGCCCCAGTACATGTATCAAGTTCAGATATGATTGTTGATGGTGGACAATTACCAGACACTGGCAAGGCTGAAATCATTCACCTGGCGACTCTAAATTAGTTTTGAGATCAGATCCAAAGACTCCACTGGAGGATGATCCTGACCAGCAGAAACATGAAAGGACATCATGGACAGATCAGGTATTCAACTTGAAATTTCATCCAAGACATTTTGTTCTTTGTCATAAATTATTTCTTCTCTTTTCCCAAGAATGTCAAGAAGGCTTTGCAAAGTATATTGTATTTGAGAAAAGATCCCAGGCCTGCAGTTGATTCTTTCCCTTTGAAGATTGTGAATACCAAAGATTTGCATGCCTTTGAGCTTGATCAAGACCTTTCTTCTAAATATTGTGATGACCATCTTCAAATTGATGAGCCTCAAGAGAGCAAAATTGATTCTATACCTGTTGTACATACCCCTACACCTTGTAAAATTCCAGATCAGTATAAACCTCTTGTTTTACCTTTTGTTCTCCATGCTTTCCCCAAAAACTATGATCTATACTTGCCGAGGTTTGATGGTGAAAGTAAGAATGTCAACACTAAGCAACATGTGTAGAATTTTGAGTCTTTTCTGGACCTTTTTGAAGTTGATAGCGAAGATGTCAGTATAAGGCTTTTTGCTCTTTCTTTGCAAGCTAAAGTGAAGAGTTGGTTCAAAACCCTGCCTGATACGAGCATCTCAGATTTCCAGCAGTTCGTCAAAGTTTTTCTCGACAGGTGGATGATCGGGCAAAACCTTTTCTTGATTGTAGAAGAGTACAACCAGCTGAAAAGACTACCAGGGGAGACAGTACAACAATTTTCTGCCAGATTTAATCAAGTTTATTATTCGATGCCAGTTGATATAAGACCTTCTCCTAGATCTGCTCTCTTGCACTATCCGGGTGCCTTTGATCCGGAAATGGAGTTTCAGCTGAGAGAAAGGAATATTGCAACACTTCACGAGATGCAAAACAGTGCAGTAAATGTAGAGGCACATCTGCTGATCCGAAGGGCAAGAATGAAGGAAGAAGAGATGAAAAACATAGATCCGGAAAAATCAACATCTCTAGAGGTGAAGCTTGACATTTTGGTAAGTGTAGTAGAAGAGATGATGGACAAGATCAACGCAAGAAATGATTATGATGTTCAAGCTCATGGCGCGCTGATTGAAGAAGAACAAGTTGTTGATCCAAAAAATTTTGTTTCTTATCCTAGTTGTCATAGATCTGATAATGATTGTTTTGTAGATCACCTTGGCGAAGAAAGAACTGTTGATATGACCTGCATGCTTGATGATATGTTTTATACCGATGATTTGCCTCAGTTTGATCAGTATGATGATGATTATGTTCTCCAAACAGAAGCTAATCTTGCAATCAAACAAGCAGCTAGTTTGTGCGAGGAGGAAGTTCACTTTCAGCAGCTTGAATACAGTAATCAACCGATGCATATGAGCTATGACAATGATGAGGAAGGTGCATCAAAGTTTGAAGTAAGTGAAGGATCTTTGCCTTTTTTTTTTTATTCGTTTCAGTTCATCTGAGATAACTACCATGCAATCAGAAATCAAATGTCAACAAGTCTTGATTTGAATCATCTTGAGAGCAATGAAAATTTTGTTCAAGACTTCTCATATTCAGATTTGCAATCCCCGAAAGCCATTGATTGTCAAGTTGCAGCTGGAGACTTGGAAGTGGAAACACATGATTTAATGATTCAAGGTGACTCCGTACCATTCTGTTTTGAATCATTTCAGTTTTTGAAGGGTAGATTGCATAATAAATCTTCAAATAAACAACCTATAACAAATCATCAATCTCTCAGTGTTAATGTTGAGGATGAGACAGATAACAAAATTCTTGAGCAGCCTGTAGCATCAAATTTGCAGCCACCAAATGAAATTGAAGGACAAATTACAGATGAAGCTGTGGAAGACGAAATACATGATTTGATGATGCAGGAAGATTCTATACCCTTTTGTTTCGAAGCATTTCAGTTTATAAGGCAGAATCTTCGTAAAATCTCTCAAGAAAAAGATGAACAGCTAGAAGGATGTCATACATTTTCAATGGATACATTACAGCACTATTTTCAAGTTTTTCATGATCCAATAGCTGATGTTTTGGACGAGGTTTGCAGTCAAAGTCTTTCTCCATTGACTACATGTGAGATTGAAACATGTGCTGATATGAATTTGATCCGGTAGCCGGTTTCTTTGTCATTTTCAGCAGAGGTCTCATCACAAGGCTCAGATCAAAGTTTACATTCATGGTATGAGGAAACGAGAAGTAATCCATTGGATGAGCTAAGTTCCAGTGTGCTTGAATTTCAAGATCCTTATGCAGTGTTTTTGGAGGTGGATAGAGAATTCATATCATTCTACAGATCTGTTTCTAAGTTATCATGGGAGTTGCCAATCATTAGTTCTCTCTTGTTGTTCATAAGTGAGCACTTGCGGAGAATTCGAACAGCAAACGGGATACTTACTTGGTTGCATTGATTGTTTCATTTCACTTGATCAGGTGATGAATGAAACTGTTAGAGTAGGTTTTGATGAATAAGCTCCACTTTGTGCATCATTTTCAGTTGGTCGATTGTGTTTAAGTATCGAGTCAGTTTTTAGTTGAGTCATGAGTCCTTTGTGAGTCAATTTTCAGTCTTTTTGTTAAGTTAGTTTGTGTCGGTTTTCAGTCATGCATTTTAGTTTGAGTTTTTTACTCCATTGCCCAATGGATAAGGCGCTGGTCTGCTCTCCCAAAGATCTGCCGTTCTTGGCACCTCCAAGGAGCTACCATCCCCATTGGAGCCAATGTTAGTGTCAGTCTTTCCAGCCTTCCTCCAGTGATCAAATATGCTCTTACAAAGTGGTCTCAGAGTGTCAAGGTCAAATTTTGTCATTTCAAAGAAATTTCAAGCAAAATTTGGTCACTAGGCATTAGGTCTAGGGTTTGCTTTCACTCCTTCTAAAGTTGTCCAAATGTCGGTCCATGTCATCATTCAGCTGAGACTATCATCATTCATAGGGTTTTCGTTATCATGTCAGTGTCTAATGAGTTATTTTACACCTTGTTCATGCTTCAGATGCACCTAGGCAAGGTCATTTCCCTCTCCTAGGGTTTTGAAAGCTAATTTCTATTGGACGGTCAAATCATCAGAAAAAATTATATCCTCATGTTCATACACCTTCCCCTATCCTTCATGTACCTTATTAAACACTTCCCATCACTGAGATTCCCCAAATTCCTCATTTTTCCACAAACCCTAGTTTCTTGCTACAACTTGGCAATTTTCTAGGTTGGGCCTCTGTTTTGCCCTTTTGGACCCCTTCCCCTCACTCGATCTCCAAGATTCCACTTTCCCTTGCTTCCTAACATCCCTCCCTACTTCCAAAAATTTCCCCAAGAATTTAGAAGCCTCTTATCCCCTTCATTTCGCTTCATTTCAACAAAATCCCTTGTTTCACACATCGGGATAGGTTTTACTCACATGATGTTTCTGAGAAATCAAAGATGAATTTGGGAAAACTGAGAGAGGTTTTTGTCCAAAACATGCCAAGGAAGAAAAAACTCCTTCACTTTTTACACAGGTATCATGGTTTTAGAGAAATGTCAAAAATACAATCGCTAGATCCAAGGAGGTTGAGCAAAGCACTAAAACGGCGAAAGAGGCTAGATCCACTTCGATTTTTGGCCGAAGATTCTTTGGCTAAACATGTCACTTGATGAGACACCTTCAGCCCAAATTTCAAGAAATTTGGAGAAAATCTTGTTAATTTTGAAATTTTTGGTTAAAAAACAGGTTTTTGGGCTCAACGCGTAGTGCGTCGCGCGCTACCCATAAGATTGGGAGGTCCAAATCACGAAAGGTTTGCATTTTTGGATTTTTCATGATGAAATACACCTGCTCAGCTACTTCCAAGGAATTTCATCAAGGTTTGGGTCCCCAGAAGGTCAAAAAACATGCAAAAAGTGACCTCACTACCCCTTTTTGGACACACAAGAAGCAGCCTTGGGAGAATGCACTTTTGGAGGGGCAAATGGACATCAAATTGAAAACTTACACTTGGGTTGGAATGTAGACATCCAGGGCTTTCCAACAAGCCAACCTGAGCTCAATTTGGATGCCGGTAAGTGCCCCAAAAGTAGGTGGAAAGGCCGGCGCATAGGGCTCAGGCGCGCTACGCATCAGGATTTTTTGCAAAGTTTTCATCTTCAGCTCAGGAAATGAAGCCACTTTGACTAGTTTTGACTTGTGATGGGATTTTTAACCCTCCTTGATGTAATTAATGTAACTTTATGTTGACTTGACACTTATTTACCTATTCTAGATGATTCATTCATAAAATAGCAAAAATTTAATGAATGAATTGGTTTCCTAGCTTATAGAGGCAAGTTGTTTTGACTGCCTAGATTGTAGTGCTTTGTTTAGAATTGGTTGAAACAGCTCCTAGGATGATGAGCTCGACCCCTAGAGGCAAGGGAATGTGTTAGCTTGCCTATATTATGTATTTTCTTAGTCATTTTCAGGGTTGGACTCTTGGGAATAGCTTGATACACTATTGTACATATTTTATCTGCATTTTGGCAAAGGATAGACCAGGGTTTTGCAGCACTATTTGTGATTCATGTGGCCTTATGTATTGATGGTGTGTTTCTCTCAGTACTTGTAAGTTATGTATGTGTACCACTTTCCTTATTTAATCTTCTGCAATTAAACAGATGAAGTGTTAAGGTAGAATCCATAAATTTGTTATGCTTTGCCTTTAAGTTTGTTTAATTTTCAATGTTTTCTTCAGTTTAAGGAGAATCCTTGAGACTTCCTTGCTCTCCTTAGCTCCTCACCTATCAGGTCTATTCATTCAATCACTTTAAAGGCATCAAAACAATCGCCTATCTTGCCCCAAGTAGACCTCTGCAAAAGCTGTGCCTCATCCCCACACCCAAAATTGCCTTTCGCTTGAATTCAACAAAACTTCAAAAAATCAATTCCATAGTCCTTGTACTTCATACCTAGCCTAAAATTAGTCATCAATTCAGTCATCTCGAGCTTCTTTGATTACCTTTTGCCGAGATTGATTGGAGACCTCTCCTATCCTCGTAGGGCTAGCTACGAGGCTGAGCATGGTTTGATGTTGCCTTGAGTCTTGTCTTTCCTCAGCCTGAGGCAAATTCGAGCGCTAACACTTTCCATAAATGTGTCAATCATTGGTCATTTAGTATAATAATTCTTGATCTCTTATATGGTTTATACTGGAATGGTTCTTCCTGTGTATGTTGTTGTTGTCTCCACATGATTTTCCTTGCAGATATTCATCCATAACAGCAAACAGGAGATTCAACTTGGAAGTGGAAGAATCAAGGATGACACCAACAAATGTTAACATCACAGTGAGGTAGGTCATCTATCCTCCTTTGGGTTTTCTGGTATAAAGTAGGAAAGTTTGTACATATTTGTGTTTCTTTGTTGCTAGATCCTCCCATAGGACCAGAGGGATCTTTTTTTCCTGCAGAAAGGATTTCCTGCACAACAAGTAGGAGTAACATTCTGATTACAACTGTAACATTGTATGAAAATTCCTCTTGACAGTATCTATATGACAATATTCTGTGAAGTGATTTGAAGATATAACTATGTTCCTTTTCTTTTAGCTTGTGACAATGGCAAGGAATTGTTTAAATAATAACAATGTAGTGACATTAAGGAGAACAATGTGATATATAACAGTGAACATATTGTATGACTGACAACAACCAAGATATGATGACGATGATCTATGTAACCTAGTGAAACTCTAATGACATCTTGTTAATGATGGTAATACTGACTTTGCTCGCAACAATAATCTTGCATGGATGTTGTAGTGAAACAATGGTCTACAAGACAAAAATTGATGATGATGACAATGAGTGATGTTGTATTCATTCGAAAAAATGCTTGATCATATAATAGTATTAATGAAAATGTATAATGGGAGTGACCTCTTATACAACAGTTCCCTTGATGCAATTAGCAGTTAACTTCATAGATCAAATACCCTTATTATTTTTTTTTGGTCAAATAAGAGTGGATCTTTCTATTAACCGAAACAGTTACATTACATATTTTACAAGGTAAACCAAAGTTCCTTGCATTTACCAAGAAATGGCCCACATGACCTAACTGAAGCAGAATTGGCTTGAAAGTTTAACACTTGGAACCAACCCCACAATCGGTATATATGGTTAACCCAGGTAAAATAATATTTAAAAAAACACCCAACCCACTACCTATAAGTTTAGAATTCAAAATAATTACATTAGCGACCATAAAAAGGCATGTCTGCATTCCCGGTGCATCTGAACCTCCACCGTTGATCATCCCTTCATGGATCGAACAGTCTACATATATTTCGGGTGGACATGTAGCTCCAGGAATACCCGCCTGAAAAGAAGTATCCTCTTCTTTCCTACTACTGCATGTCGCTTTCCAAGTGGAATCAGAAGCCATCCTCTGAATACCAATTCCTGCTTATGACCCTTCCAAAATACCACTTGTGGTATAAGAAACCACTTCCTTGAGAAAGGACTTTCGCGCATTGCCACCGAGCGATGACCGTCGATCCACCCTTCAGACACTTCCCGCTCCTTGGATGGATTTACAATGGACTTATGCTTAAACCCAATTTTCTCTACTTTTTACTGAATCACTGTGTATCCATTGATCCATTGAATCACTATGACGAACCTGCCACACTTCCATAATATGTCCTTATACCCCTGCTTCCTTCGTTTTCCTCCTCTGATCTCGACCTTTCCCATTGTTCCATATCTTTGGCAACCTAACCTAGACAATCCTCTAATAGTTTGTCTGGGGGTATCAGCTCCGATACGTACCAGGTGTCCCTTTCCTTTTTAATCACACCTTCATTCACCAAACAATCTGCTACCATGTTAGCTTTTCTTTTCACATGGACAAAGCTTACAGTTTTTAGGATTTGCAAGTGGGAGTAAATACGATGAAATATTTGCAAGAACCTCTAGTGTTTCAACACTTTATCCGGTGATGTACCATTACATATTTTGTTGGCTGCTCTGATAATCAGTTCTGAATATGCTTCAATGATGACATTATGAGAATCTGAATCCACCAATATTTCCAAGCATTACTCTAGGGCCATGAGTTCCGCCATGTTATTAGTTTCCTTTCCCAAGTGGCCATGAAATATTTTCTTAATTTGACCTTGTTAATCTCTTATAACACCCCCAAAACCAACAAACCCTAGGTTGCCCTTAGATTCCCCATCTATATTGACCTTTAAGAAACCATATGGAGGAGGCTTCCAAATGTTTATATCTAAATTTATTTGGCTCACTCCCTTGATAATTCCCTATGGGCTTATGGATTGAAGACCTAAATCTAGGAGAATAGTTGCAACTTGGGGCAGAGGAGGGTCCTTAGGAAGTGTCCTCAATAGGCTGCTGACTGTCTTTGAGCTAAAATTTGGTCAATTATGTGATGTTGCTTGCTTGATTTGTTCTTGAAGATTTAACTATTGCACTCTTTCCAGACATTCCAGATGACAAAGCCTAGAACCAGGGTCCAGGCTCTATTAATAATTTCATTCCCTGAGAAGTTTTTCCTCCAATTCTTCAAAGTATTGGATTTGTTGAGTATGTCCCTATCAGTTTGCTTAAAGATTAAGGCCACCCATTCCCACACGATCGAGGTGAATGGGCAGAGGTTAAGAAGGTGATCCATCATCTCCTCTTGTGAGTCACAAAGGTAGCATTTGGAAGGTCCAATGAATCCTTTTTCAGGAGATTCTCCCAAGTTAAGATTTTCCTATGATGAACTAGCCAAATAAATAGTTTTATTTTCATCCAGTGGGGGTTCTGCCAAAGATTCTTCCAAACTTGATCAGGATTAGGATAGTTAAATCCTGTTACTACCTATTTAGCTTCTTTGAGATTAAAGTTTCCTTCGTTATTCTTTCCCCATCTTAGTTGGTCAGGCAAGGAGGATACCAGAATTATCCTATGCTCTAGATCTTGGGTAAGAGAGTCTGCCTGGGCCCTCATAGGACTCTCTTCATTGTGGCCTAGATCCTTCCAAGTTCTCCATTTTCCATTGTTCCTTTCCTAGTCCCAGAAGTATTTTACCATAAGTAGACCTTTTTTATCTGTGTCATTCTTGAGAGCTGCTAATTAATCATTGTACAAGTTGGGTTCCTGCTGCCAGTTATCCTCCCATAATCGTGCTAGGTTCCCAGCTCAAATTTCCTAGAAACTATGTTGCTGAACAATACTTTTATTGTCCCAGGCAAGGGTCCAAATGTGGGAGCCCTTTATGTGCCCAAACATTCTGATGTTATCTTTCTCCTGCCAATTCTTTGCATATTTTTCCTTCCATAGCTTAGCCCAGGGAGTACCACCTCATGAGCTTGGATAATATTATTGAGGATTTGTCTTCCTTCCACATATCCTGTTTGCTCCTCCAAGATGATAGTTGGTGAAAGTGGCTTGAGTCTATTGGCAATCACCTTGGAAATAATTTCATACACCACATTACATAAGGCTATGGGTCTAAAGCCATCTGGAATCATGGAATTTTCCTTTTTGGGGATCAAAGCTATGAAGGAAACATTAAACGACCTCAGTACCTTCTTGGATCTTCTTGAGTCTTCCACCACCTCAAGGATATCTCGTTTGACTGTTTTCCAACATGCTTTGAAGAAGTCTACATTAAACCCATCCGGGCCTAGAGCTTTTCCATTTTGCATTTCATTGATCACCTCACTGACCTCCTCTTCTGACACTGGCCTGTTAAGATTGTGGTTATCTTCTATGGTGACCAGCTGAGGGATGTACTATGTGAAATGGTTTATGAACTTGGATCTTTCCTCCAGGGGCTCCTCTGCAATACTGAGGAAGTGTTGTACAAGGAGAGATTCCATGTCTTTGTGAGAGAAAATTTATCTCCCTTGAGAGTCTTTGAGCTTTGTAATTTTGTTGTGTACCCTGTGATCCATGGTGGATTTGTGAAAGAACTACATGTTTCTTTCTCCCTCTTTTATCCACTGTATCTTTGACTTCTGAATCTAGAAAATCTCCTCTTGTAAGCACCGATCTTCCCTTTCTTCCTGCAAAGTTTCAGCTAGCTTTTTCCACTCCTCGGTAAAGCCCTCTGCGATGTTAATCCTATTGATATCCTGGAGTTTCTGCTCAGCTTATCTTTTGGCTTTGAATATATTTCCAAATTCCTTTTTGTTCCAGCTTTTAAGCTTGGATTTGATATGTTTAAGTTTCTATTGGAGCATGAACATTTTGGTTCCTTGAATGTTTAGGTCCTCTTTCCACCATTTTTCAATATTACTGTTGAATTCAGGATGAGAGAGCCAAGCATTCTCAAACCTGAAAAGTCTATTTTTTGGTATGCCCATAAAAGTGGCTTCCAGCTAAACAAGCCAATGATCTGAACCTCTAAAGGGAAGAATAGAAGTTGTCATGGCCGGGCCTGAGAGAAAGAGTTCCTCTTAGATAATAAATCTGTCTAATTTAGAGGCGACTTGTGAAGCCCCTCCCCTCTTGTTGTTCCAGGTGAAGGTCCCATTTATTGTTTCTGTGTCCACTAACCCTATATTCATTATGAATTTCTAGAAAGACGTGGAGTCTCTATTTAGCTGCCCGTTGCCCCCTTTTTTCTCTATAAGAGATTTTATCATATTGAAGTCTCCTGCAACGATCCAGGGCATATTAGGGTATCTTTCTCTTAGTTCCTCAAGGGGGTAAGAAGCTTGAATTTATCTTCTTGCTTTTGAGGGCCATATAAATTTGTGATCATGTATGTCTCCTTATCCCATAAAGGTTGACATAGCAAAGAAAGATAGTTCCTAGATGCCTCAGCATCTAGTATTCCAAATTTTTGTGGATCCCACAGCGTGAGAATCCCCCCCGTTGAGTTTTTTTCTTTAACCTCTAGATATTCATACTTGATTAGCCATTTATTATGTATTTCTCTAATCTTATCCATCGAGAATTTTGTCTCCTGAATAAACACCATATCTATTTTTTCTTCTTTTATTCTATTATTGAGAATTCTTTGTTTCCTTCTACTTCCTCAGCCTCTAATATTCCAGGTTGTGAGCTTCATTAAGAAATATTAGTAAAGGAGTAGCTGGTATGCTCTTTCATCTTACCTAAGTTAATCGATAGTTTTCCACATTCGTTTAGCAGATCCTTATGTATTTTTCTTCCTCTTTTCTTTCCTGGGTTCTTCAGAGATAGTGCCTATGTCTCCTCCATCACTTTCACCCCTCTGTATTCCTGGCTTTCATGATTTATTTTTATTCCATTTCCTTTCGATTGTGATCTCCATAGGAATAGTTGTTGAACCTTGTCATATTCCTCTTTTGGCAGGGAGTCCACTCCTTTGGTCATTCCTTATTCCAAAAACTTTTCTAGATCTATATTTTCCCTCTCTAGAATCTCCTACAGTTCATGGTCTTCCGTTCCCGCCTCACTTGGAGTCATCTCATGGTCCTTATTTATCTCCATCATGGTTTCTATGATTTCTTCCATGCTTTCATCTCTTTCCTTCTCAGTGATAGTGTTCTCCATTTCTTGGTTTGTTTCTTTGTTTCCTTCTTCTTCTTCAAGGATCTTGAAGCTGTTATGGCTCGGTTGTTTTTCCTCGTTGATCTTCTTTTGTGACCTTTTTCCACCTTTCCCTTTACCCCCTACCTTGGTGAAACCCTCAGGAATTTTATCCACTGGGGTTTTCACATTTCGTTCCATGTTGTTTGTTGGGCAGTCTCTATATAGATGCCCATGCTCATCGCATTTGCGGCATCTAAATGGGATGTGCTCATATTCCACCGCATGTACCCATTCTTCATCATATACTTCTAAAATTACCGCTTCCAGAAGTTCTCTTGATAAGTCCATTTCCACACATATTCGAGCGAAGGAAGTGTATTTTCCTTTCAGAGTCGCATTTGAGATCTTTAGAAAGTGCCCCAGCTTGTTGCCTATTGTTTTCAGAGATTCCAGTAGCCAATAGTCCATAGGAAGGGAGTATAGTATGATCCATACCGGTACTGATGTAAATGTCTCGCATTCTGGAACAAAGTTCATCATCCAAGGCCACATGTAGAGGCCTACCGCAACATAGAAATATGGACCTCGTTCAAACACTCTGTCTCTATCCTTTAGGATTGTGAATACTACTGTGAAGAAGCCCTTGGATCCCAGATGAAGATGTATTTCCCCCTTTGGCTTCTAGTGGCTCCTTATCCATACATGCAACGCCCTCTCCGTCGGCCATATCCCCATGAATTTGCATACGAACGCATGTTCCGTCATATGATCCCTATGTGCTTGAATCATTGGGTCACTTAAGATTACCCGAGGTATGATATTCGACTTAGGTTTGCAGACCCTAGTTATCTTTATAGAAGTGGGTTTTTGACTGTTACCCCCTTTATCATGTTCCTTACTGGTTTCCTGTTGATCCCCTTTCTGTGCTTGATGTCTGTTTCCTCCCAATATGTCCGTGTTACTTGCCACTGTTGTATTTTCTAGCAGTTTCTTGAACCTTTGCTTTCCTACGTCTTTGCTTCTATCTGTGACTACTTCACTGTAGGAGGGAGCATCACTCCCTCCTGTGTGTCCCACCATGGTATCTAACGTCAAAACCATATCTCTAAGATCAAGTTGCAAAGCGTGTTGTTTGTCAAATACCCTTATTGAATGGTAAAGAGTTTGATAAATGGAATGGCAGCAATCTTGTTTGACAATGACATTGTTGATGAATGATAGTAACAGTGATAATGACTTTGACTGTGGCAGTGACAGTAATAATAAACAATTATGCAATTGCTCCTATGATAGTGATAAAAATATTTCTATATGGCTGATGTGATATTTGACAGCAGTGTGGTGCAGGCATAATAGTAGTACATTGTGAGAATGGTTGTAGCAGTGGACATATGAGTGGAAACAATGAATTTTAGGAAGAGTGGAAGCAGAAGTGATAATAATGGCAACAATGGAATAAATGACAATAATGGTAGCTGGAGGAATAGTGGATGTTAGTAGCAGTAGTGGCAGTAGAGTGTAGTAGCAAAGGTATCAGTGGACTATAGTGGTAATAGTGGTATAAGCAGTGGGCAACAATTGTGAAGCAAGAAATATTAGTTGACTTTTGATTGTAAGGGAGGTTGAAGACTCCTGCAAACTTGATCTGCAAAAATCTTCAGGGTTGGGGAATGTTTCACTTCCTTCTGGCTAAGATGGTAAATGTGTATGTAGCCCTACATAATGCCAATTTTTCTTAGAGGAATTTTTTTAATACAAAATTTATGACTATGGACAAAAGTGTCTTCCCTAGGCCTCGTGGGCTGACCTAGAACAATAGAAAGAGAAGGGCATAATGTCTTCCTTAAAGTAATTGAATGATGGGATGAAGCCTACCTGGAATCTATCACAAACTTCTCTCCTTCCTGAACTTGTATGCTCCAATCCTAGCTCTGATCACTATAATTAGGGACAACTAAAAAACATAAAATTAGGGAGTGTCTCTAAAAACCATAAAATGTTGGTAGTTATTTGGGGACAACTGATTTTCTTTGGAGTAGACTGAATCATAAAAGGAATCTCCACAAAACAAATCATCATATTGATTATTTTCATGAGCATAACCTTTGATATCTACTTCATTGGCTAAATTCTCAATTATCTTGGAAGGATCATAAGGCCTGACAAGGATGGTAGCAAGCTTCAATTCATGTCGATTCTAATTTTTTCTCTCAACATGCTAATAATTATGGAGAGTGAACAAATAAACTTGTCAAGGGAAGTGCGGCCAAATCCTTTTGGAGGATTTTTTAAGTTCAAGGGTTATACGCGTCCTAAAAGTTTGATAAGAAATTTATTTGGATAATAGCTTATCTGAGACATAAAGGCGAAAATAATGAGGGTAGTCATTGCTTCTCGAAACCATAATATATGTAAAAATATCTTCAACCTAATATTCCCTGATTCTTTTCAAACAATCCATGACAACAGGAGACATTCTTGGAAGCTTAGGACTTAAAATGGTTTGGTACAAAGGAATCATAAGTTACCCTTCTGCAATCTTTATTGAGGCCTTTCATCCCTCTAACATAGGCTTTGGCCTTCCAAATGAACTTTTATTCTTAGATGGGTGACTTATATTCATTTTATAGTAGCATCCTTATTTCAACATGGAACTTAGATCATATTTCTCTTTTCTACTTATATGCACAAATTTGTTCATAGAGAGAGGTTTTCGACCTTCTTCTAAGGAACACACATTCTTCCCTTAATCTTGATTCTCCTATTTTCCCTCAAACTTATCCTTTCTTTGTTGGTCCAAGGTTATAGAACTTGGAATAGAATTTCATCAAGACTGCTCTTTAGCTTGGCTCTATACCATGTTGAATTTTCAAGACTTTCTAATTTGATAATTAATTCCAATGATTTCTTAATTAATCCTTCTTTTGTCACATTCATGATTAAGTAATTATACATTATATAAAGTCTCAACAGTAAAATAGTAGTGAAAATAGTATCAAGAAGAGACAACCAAACAAAAGAGACACAAAATATTACCCTAGAAAACCCTAACCAGGGAAAAACTTGACAACCTTTCCTTAGAGAAATTTCCCAATTCAACAAGTGATACAATCTGATTGTTCCATTCAAATAATGCCAAACTACCCAAAAAATAAGCTCAAGTCAAAGTTGGTCAAATAGTGATATTCTTGACCTTCTGAACAACTAGTTAACTCAGGTCAACTAGGCCAAATTTCGGCCTCCTACACCTTCACAAAGTTTTAGTTGCTTCCGAGAGAAATGTAGAGAAAATATTTGAACTACTTCCACATGTGCGAAGTCAAACAGAGATAAGAATGAGCTTGGTCAATACTAGACTTTCTTAGTCAACTTTCGATCTAGTCCTCCTCTTTTTCCTTCGAATAGATGAATATAAGATATGATGATTGTGTGATCTAAATTGCCCTTCAAGTGATGAAGTCGATTGGCAATATATAGTGGTTTGATGAGGCCGCATATGTGTGTCTTTTGGGGTTGACCAACTTCTACTTCTTGGAGGGCCGACTTGACTTTTGGAGACAATTTAAATTCAAAATTTCTTCTTTTATATTTCTGTTATGAGCCTACTTGGAGTAGCTAGGAATAATGACCACATCTACCCCAAAATTCAACATGATTCAGTTATCCAAACAATATAAGTTGTATTTTCTTCATATGTCATGGATTTTTTATGCATTCTCAACAAATGATCTAGTTATATAAACAAATGATTTAGTCGTATAAGTCATATTATCATACCGACAAGGACATCTTTTTGTAGCACTTGCCTTGATAGTTGTATTGATATTATTAATATTGTTCATTAGTAATTGTTTCATCTTATTAATATTAAATTATTTTTATAAGAAAAACATAAAAGCATTGTTACTTTGAGATTTATGATTATTTTTAATGAATAAATTATAATTATTAAAAAATAGTAATATAATAAAAAAAATATGAATTTAATTTGTTTGTTTTATTAATTTTATTTTTGCTTTTAATTATATTTTTCTAGTTTACATGATTAATTTATGTCTACTTATTATTAGATTTTTTATAATGTTAATTGCTCATTTTAAATATGTAAATTTGGTGTCATTTTTACAAAGAATGCCACATGATATACGAAGAAGTGTTGCTTAACTTTTACTTTTTCCATTTTTACATATTTGGTGTGACTTTTCTTCTCACATTCCTTGAATTTTTTGAGTTTTCACCATCTTATCACTTGACATTTTAATAGATGTGAATTGATTCTTAATTGTGTTATTATCTACTTTTCTACTTAGAGAATAATATTATAGGATTATAAAATTCAAGTAATTTTACACTTTAATCTCATGCTGTGTTCTCTCCATAGTATTTATAGAAACCTTTTTTTAATATTTCACTTTTAAAACTATTTTCTATAATTTTAATTTCATATTTTCTTTCTATTTTTTAATTATCCAAAATTATTACAATAAAAATCATACAATTATCCATTTATACCCTGGTTTACGTATAAAATTGATATTTTCATAAAATACATTATATTTTAATATTTTTAATTTATTATTAAATATTTTATACTTGTTTAATTCAATTCCATCTATTCTTAAATATAAATAATTTTATAATTTATATTTAAATAAATATCAAAATAATAAAATTTAAATAAAAACACCATTTTCTAATTTTAAATATGCATATTTTTGTATATTTAAAAAAAAAAACACAGAAAGCTTTTACTTTAACTTAGCTTCTCATTAAAATATAATTCCAAATATTTATAATGTTTAATAGCTTCCGTTTTACTCTCCTGGCTCAGCCAGCTATGGCGCACTCAAATCCTCCGGATGCTGGGCATCAGCACTATGATAAAGGCCTTTCATCTGACGAGGATGACCTCTTCAGTTAGGGTTGTCGAATCGCTCTCCTATGCTCACGATATCTGATTTAGATGTCGTCATCTTTTGGAATCATAGTGTCTGGTCAAAGAACATGCTTACTGGTTTTTTGTCTCTGTTTAATGTTTAATAGTTCATTGTTTATGTAAACAGTTCGCATCAATAGTTTTACTTATGTTTAACAGTTTTGGCACCTCAATCAGTATGCGTTTTGTAATGACAGTTTGAATTTAGTCTCAGCCAATTTAGTTTTTAGTTTTTCAAATCCTTCAGAGGAGATAGCCAATATCCTGACTAGACCTCTAGTCAAGTGTATGTAAAATTTTTGTATCATTAATAGAAATAGTCTGATTCAGAAAAAAAAATAGCTTCCGTTTTAGACTCTTTACTTTGCGCCGAAAGGCATTAAAGGTGTTACGTTGAAGAGTGTCCTTGCTACTAGTTTCATAACATGTGCATGAAAGATGTTTTTCTTGGCATGCTCCTCCGCCAGATGGGGACAAAAGTAATATATGGCCATATGTCTTAATTCAACCAATTTTTTGCTTTACCAATTTTTTTGTTAAAAGCACGTATGTATTAGTACAGTTTTCAGTCAATGATGTATAGCTGTTGGGAGGGTGATAATCTCCCTACCCTGGTTTTATTCACTAGACATGATTATGTTGAATAATTTTGGAAAAAAGGTTTTATGTACGGTTATGCCGAGGCTTTCTTCCGTGCAGGAAAAAAATGTATTGGAAATTAGGACAATTATTATTGTACTACATTATAATTTTAATATTTTTATTTGTGTTTACACAGGGGATATATTGTAAGTTCTGATATGTTCTCTCATGTAGACATAAAAATAAAAACCATTGACGCAAGGACATAATGATATAATCTATAATGTTAAAATGTTCTCTGATGTGGACATAAAAATAAAAAGCATTGACGCAAGGACAATGATATAATCTATAATGTTAAAATGTTGTATTGTAGATAAACATTTTGATTTAAATGTCTGGGCAACTTTCTAATCCTTTATTCAATGAACTTTTCATTGAGTTTAAGAAAATTCAAAATTGTTCATAATTTGACTTTTCATTGAGTTTAAGAAAATTCAAACTTGATCATAATTTGATTTGGAGCAAATTTTTGTACTTCTCAACCAAATGAGTTAGGATTTGAGCTCTTACTATAAATTGTTTATAAAGGTAATGATGTTTGAATGGGATACTCAATTTCTCATTTTTAATACTTTTAGCATTTCTTACGATAATTATTTTAGGCAACTTAATCTTTTATTGCTTTTTAAAAAAATTGGTTTTAAATTCAAAGTTACAAGATTCCAATAACGGGAACCCATCACATCATCAACAATTTTCTAAATTAGAGAATATATATGATATGTCATAACAATATATAGTTTCAAATAGTGAAACATTATGGAAAATAGAGATTTGGATTTGTGCAATGTATAATGAGATACAAAACTTTTGAAGTAATGTGACAAATGATACAAAACTTTTAAAGTAATGTGACAAAGGAGAAACAAAAACAAATAATGTGTGAGAACACTTTTATAAGATTGTAAAATGTGAAATTGTGATAAGAAGAGGTTATTACTTAGCATCAAAAGCTACTATAATGTGACATGTCACATCTCCACAAAATTGTAAAACATGTGAAATTTAAGAACGGGAAGGCATCACTCGCTATCAAAAGTTTCTATCATTAGACACATAAAATGAAGAAAAGGGGAAATTCATTATCATATGAGTCATAACTTCTACTCGTGTGACCTATCACAAGACTTGAAGTTTTAAATCATTGCAATATTAACATGTCTTATTCATGTGGTACACATAAATACAAAATATTGTTGGTCAGGTAAATCCCCTCTGCGGACAGAGGTGATCCCACTAGCCTATAACAGAACTAGCCACAATCAAACCACGCTGCTATGCAAGTTCCTAGTTATGCATCAAAGGTGAATCAAGAAGACCAACCTGGAGTCCTACGCTATGATTGAAGCAGAGTTGATATCCCCGCTCCCTCGCTCCAACAGATCATAAACGAACACCTGCACATGCAAAGGAAGAGACAGATACCAACATAAAATCTACCAAGGCACAACTATATTTCAGTCAGAAAGGAAATAAATCAACACATCACCATAATAGACAATGAGGTTGGAACTATAATAGCAGTCGCTCATCAATTAATAATAAACAAGAAAAGTTACAACCATTGTTCTGACGTTGACCCTTCTCCTGGCTGGGCGAGTAACTATATGTGTCTTGCAATGCATCTCCTCTCCGGCAGCATAACCTCTCTAGCACTCACTAGCACTCCTCCAAGAACTCAAGAACTCAACATCTAACACTCCATGACTAACGATTATCACTACTATCACTAGCTTGTCCAATGTATAATGACAAGCTTATATAGATGAAGAAGGGAGGAGGATACGGTGAACCGGGACACCTTTTGTGGATTAACATTATCCCCCAAAAGCCATTAAAGATGGAGATAGGATAGAGCTCGACATAAGGCTGATTTTTTATCTTCAAAAAGCTCCATGTAATGAAGGAAACAACAACCGGGCGTGCGTTAAGGCAAAAATCATGACTAAACTTGGTTGGCGCGACTGTTGCTCTAAGACAGAGCGCCAATGGTCACGCCCTCTTTTGAGGATCTCCATGATTGGCGCGGGTAAGATACTGTGGACTTGCGCCAATGGAAAAAGAGCACTTTTCAGGGATAATCTGCAGAAGGTGTCTTCAGGGAACATGGAGTACATACTCAGGGGAACATAATGCAAGTGTTTTTAGACTTTGTCACTTCTTATAACTCCCGGGATGAGTCCTCCAAGGTACGACAAGAGGAGTAACAGGGATGGTGACAAATTACTGTGTAACAGATGCCCCCTAAAGCATGAAGTCCGAGAGGTGGAGAGGGGTGAAATGCTTTACAAGAACACACAAGAACACATAAGAGCACATATAGTTACTGCTGCCGAGGATCTGTATTAAGAGACATGACTGATAGTTCAATTACATGATGTACGTGGTATGGTCGCAGCCATCCATAAGAGAGTACATAAATAATCTAGATCCATTGTATGGACGCAGCCATCTGGTTAGGATCAATGAATTGACTCAGGTTTGGTCGCAGCCATCCAGTGAATGAGTCAAGTATCAAGAATCACGCCTGGATTACAACAGACACAATCCAGGGTCTTGTGCTCCATCTCGCCCCAAACAAGAGTACAAGTTCAAGCATGTGAATATATGAGCTGAAGTCGAACATGCATGAACATCGTCTGATTACCAGTCAATAGTGGAAACTGTTAACAGACGCGAGAGGTACCACCAATAATGACAATGGCCCTCAAGGTACTATAGGTACAATCTACGGCGTGTGAATCAATGATCTGAAGTCGAACACCCGTAGAATCATTCGATCGGAGGCCAATGATGAAAACCTCACGTCGAACACGAAGAACCTGCCATTGAGGCATGCAGGCTCCAAGGCACCGGAAAGGAGTCTCTAGATCAACTTCCTGGATAATGAGTTGAAGTCGACAGGAAGTGACCTTGATCGAAGGTGGGCCATAATGTTTCCCACATCATCGACATGAGACAGAGAGATAATGTTGTGAATTGAGATTGTGCGAACTATCAGAGGGAGGTTGTTTCTTTGCAGAGGTCAACTTCTCTTGAACATATCAGCGGCACATTAACGGAATTGGCAGTATTTGACATCAATGTATCAAAGGTCATGATGACGAGGCAATGAGTGGATGAGAGGTCAAATAGGGTACCCAAGTCCATGGAAGCAAGTGAAAGATATGAGATGAAATATCCCCACCCCGGACACGAAAGCAAAAAGTGCCATGTTCAAGAGCGACATACTGCCGTTACGGTAATAATTATGGTTCAAAAATTTTCTTTTCCCCCCGCCATTTCTGGCGAGTACCCCAGTTATTTTTAACAAGCTTGATGGGGATAGCATATGCTTGTGTTGTGACAAAATCCGATGTCATTAAGTTTTAACGAGTCTGACAAAGGAAGAACTCGGCGTCTTTTCATGTTTAGAGAGTTTGAAAAGACAGCAGAAAAGGAAACTCCAGGGATGTCCTTTTTCGTAAAGTTGTGTCTCTCGGGCCCGAAAAAGTATAAAATAATACCCGAAAGAACCGCCCGATCATTACGATCGAGGAGTACTTTTCATAATTAGTGATTTCAACCCGAAAAAGTAAAAAAGCGGTCAAAACCACGTCGTTTCATAACCATTAACGAGTTTGACACGACAAAAACCCGGTAATCTTTTTATGTTTTAACGGTCGACAAAAAGAACTTAAAACGACCGCCCCTTATTACCATTTAACGAGTCAAGAGGAGCGACTCGGTAATCTTTTCCTCTTTAAATGGTCAGAAAAGAGCTGAAAGCGGACCTCCATTTTTATTTTCTTTAACGAGTCAAAAAGGAAAAATACTCGGCAATCTTTTCATATTTTACGAGTCAGAAAAGAGCGTAAAGGCGACTCGTCCTGAAGGAATGAGTGGTATAAAGGATAGCAACTGGTTCCGGTAATGGTGGAACTTACTCGAAACATGTAAAGGTTAAGAGGCTGGCTAATAAAACCACTCATTGCTGCGGTTCCTCAGGAAAAGAGAAACAACCAAGTGAAAGCATATGATCGGCCAAAGAGATGGTGGCGATGGAATGAAACAACCAAGGCTCATCTAGCAGAATTTAGCAGATAAAAGGCAATCACGGGATGTAAATCAGGTATGGGTTCATTTTTACACAAGCTTGAACCATGGAGAACTTTGCTTGTTAAAAAAAAATTTGTTGCATGCCCTCAGCATGAAGATGCAAAATCGAGGTACATAAAATTTTGTTTCATGCCCCCAGCAATTTTGTTGCATGCCCCCAGCATGAAGATGCAAAATCGAGGTACATGCCCCCCAAGCCTCATGGCATTCACAGAGTGGATGGAATGAAGGTTTACTTGGAAAGACTCGATTTTGAAGGAGGATGCATGCCCCCCGGGCTTTAGTCACGCACCCGGGGCAGCTGCCATCATCAGAATGACGGGGTGGAGGCTGGGGTATTTCCTGTGGAAATAAGACCATTTAGGAATGGTAGATGACTATATGTGAAGTGTGAACCGGGGAAGGAAAGTTGGTCTACGACTTTGATCGTTCTTCCTACATGCGGAAAACACATCACTCTGAAGAGTGAGGACACAATAGCATGTATGCGATAAATATAGTCTCGTCCAAGGAGTAAATTGTAATCTAACGGACCTTGGACTACCATGACACCCATTTGAATAGTCTTCCCTTCTAATTTGATAGGTACATTGGGAAGAATTCCTAAAGGTCGAGTGATTTCTCGATGGAAACCTGTAAGGTTTCTCATCTCAGGCAGAAGCAGTGGGGAACCAAGTGCTTCCCAAGCTGTTGAAGAAAGGATACTCATAGGAGATCCCTCATCAATAATTGTACCGGCCATAACCATGCGGTAGACTTGGACTATAATTCGAAATGGTATGGAGGCTGGTAACCGAGGATTGACTAATTGATCCCAATTGAAGGAAACAACTAGGTTGCTTGGAAGTGGGACTGGATAGACAGCCGGATATGATTCTGATGGACTTTCTTCATGTTGCGAAGGAATGAGAGGGACGCTCACTTGATCATTAACGTCTATGTTGATGAATAGAATTTGGACAGTGGGATCTTCATTCTTGGCAGTGATGACATCATTTGAAGAGGTAACTTCTGAAGGCAAAACCGGGTCACTTGTAATCCGGACCTTTTGACTTTTGTCTGGTTTGGATTCAGATGTAAGATCATCTAAGGCTGGAAGTTCTGAAAACAAAACCGGGTCACTTGTAATCTGGACCTTTTGACTTTGGTCTGGTTTAGATTCAGGTGTAAGATCATCTAAAGATGGAACCTCTGTAGGCAAAACCGGGTCACTTGTAATCTGGACCTTTTGAAAGACTGGGTCAACTGTAATCTGGAACTATGGACTTTCGTTTGGTTTGGACTCAGACGGTTCATCTTTGATGGTAGAGTGGTGCGTAGATGATAAATGTAAATCAACACTCGTTCCGACCAGGGACTGGTCTGGAATAGGCGGAGCACAGGTAGGTTCAGGAAGAGAAGGCTGGACTAAAGAGGAATCATGTTTGATCACTTGGTTAGCAGAGAGATGATTTGCAGTTGCAAAAAGACGTTGATATCCAGCAGGTAGTTGGGGTAAGGGAGCCGACAGACTTGCCAAAAGACGGGAAGCTTCATCCATAAGTGGACAAAGGCGAAGGAGATGATTACCTTCACAAAGTCGACAATGGAAACGAACCTTCCCTTTTCTCTTACCAACTAGTAAGGTATCGTCGATCTGCGATGACAAGGGGCGAGTCGGGTCACGGGACCATATATCTAGGATCCGGGGAATACCAGGACAATCAGAAAGAAAATGGTCCTCCTTGCATAATCGACAAGGAGACCTAGCCTTCCGCGGAGGGGAAGAAGGTGGTTCCACTTCAGATATTTTCGTGGTAGATGCGACCTTTCCCTTAGGAGACTTCTTCTTTTTGGTATTCTTCTTCTTCTTCTTAGCCACCTGGTTACTGAAATCCAAGGTTTCACCAGGCGAAGTAGAAGATGAGGACGCGGCAATGGGCGAAGAAGGGAAGGGGTCCACCTTAGAATCAACATGGTGTTGTTCGGGTGGAGGAGGTGGTGGCAGAACAGGAGTCATCACACTTGAGACCACCGAGTTTGAAAAAAACCATACGGGTAAACCAATGGTCAACCCAGGCAAAGACAGTGTTGCGATATACTGAACACCGACATTTCCAACAGAAGGAAATGGATGAGGGTTCCCATAAGGAGGAACACCTTGGCCAGTGGGCGCCGGAAAGGCTGCCATTGAACGAGAAATAATCCTACTCAAGCTAATGCAAACAAAATCTAATTGGGTAGATGTTATCGTGGCCAATAAATTTTAAGACACTGAACTTAACCTTTTCATTTTTTAAGAGTCGAGAAAAGGATAAAAGATGACTCTAGTCTCCTTCGAATATTTAATGAGCACGAAGAGACAAGACGCTCACAGGCACCTTTTCGTTTAGGGAGTCCGAAAAGGATCAAAAGTGACTGCTCTGGAATTCTAGGTAGAGGGTGTGCCAAATTTTTCGCAAAACCACAAAATACTTTTTAGGGTACGGGTGGTCAATCTTCGTGAATGCTGTGTTCACTGCATTGCGAATCGTAGGGCGGCTGACATGGCTTCCTATGGATAAAGGCTTTATTCCTATAGGGGTCTCCCAATATATACTCGATGGTACGTGGGAGCACAGTCCGTATTGGCACCTATCGTTTCACCGTGGAGGAATCACCCAACCACTCGACGATAAACTACCAGGTTTAAAGACGCCGGAACACGTCTCTAACCTAGACCTCTAGAGTATTTGCGTTATGTTCCAATACGTTGTTATGTTCATTGAGTTCATTTTAAAGTTTATCTTCGATTATGTTTCAGTTTTTGGTCCTACCGTATGTGATATCTCAAAAACTTCTTAAATGCAAACTATATGCCAAAATTATATCATTTGATTCGATGAATTCTATATACAGGAGGGTTGAGATTTTTACACAAACGAAATGATCACTCAACCAACAACAAAGATCCTAATGCAGCTAATAACAAGAAATGAAATTTTTTCTTTTTCTTTTTAATAGCAACACATAACAATAAATGCTAACTAATATGATGCAAAAGATTTTTTGTTTTTCTTTCCTTTAAGATGGCATGATGCATGTAAACAAATTTTAAGAGATATGCACAATCCAAGTTCACTCAATGAAATAGAACCAATTCTGAAACACCAAAACGAACCATGCAAGCAAGGAAAAACACAAAAGACTTTCACTGAACCATGTAATCTAAGTTCGAATGAAGTTAAGTGAAATCCAAAGAGGCTAGAAGTGAAGCACTCAGAGTATAGAAGATCAATCTTTAACAAATCACTGGATAGGTGCAGAACACAACCAACAAGCTGACTGGATAATCAAGAGATCGAAACTTCCCACAGAAGGCTAGACATGCAAAGTCACTAGATGTTCTAGGGCTGAGACGAAAACAATAGAAATAAGCAAACAGATGAAGGATAAAGGCTAAGACCAGTCAAGCAGAGGTTCAATACACTTCCAGAGGCTATAAGAGATATAAAAAGAGACTGAAAGAGCTTTTCACCCACACACAGGCAAGATTTACAGGGCTGGCGCGACTGTCAGCCTGCAACTTTTGCTACCATAGGATTGGCGCAAGTTGCTTTTGAGCAACATGCGCCAACTGGCGTGACTGTCAGAGAAATAACCGCGCCAATTAAGCTTGCCGGCTAGAAAAATAAATGATACGACCTCAGGTCGGGTTGACAGTGCTCAGATGGGTCAAACAGTAAAGAATAAACTCAAAACTGACTCAGGAAGCTCATTCACTCAAGCAGGCAGAAGAAAATTACATGCAAGACAAATTCTAAATAGCTTCTCCCCAGTGGAGTCGCCAAATTGTTGGTCAGGTAAATCCCCTCTGCGGACAGAGGCGATCCCACTAGCCTATAACAGAACTAGCCACAATCAAACCACGCTGCTACGCAAGTTCCTAGTTATGAATCAAAGGTGAATCAAGAAGACCAACCTGGAGTCCTACGCTATGATTGAAGCAGAGTTGATATCCCCGCTCCCTCGCTCCAACAGATCATAAACAAACACCTGCACATGCAAAGGAAGAGACAGATACCAACATAAAAGCTACCAAGGCACAACTATATTTCAGTCAGAAAGGAAATAAATCAACACATCACCATAATAGACAATGATATTGGAACTATAATAGCAGTCGCTCATCAATTAATAATAAACAGGAAAAGTTACAACCATTGTTCTGACGTTGACCCTTCTCCTGGCTGGGCGAGTAACTATATGTGTCTTGCAATGCATCTCCTCTCCGGCAGCATAACCTCTCTAGCACTCCTCCAAGAACTCAAGAACTCAACATCTAACACTCCATGACTAACGATTATCACTACTATCACTAGCTTGTCCAATGTATAATGACAAGCTTATATAGATGAAGAAGGGAGGAGGATACGGTGAACTGGGACACCTTTTGTGGATTAACATTATCCCCCAAAAGCCATTAAAGATGGAGATAGGATAGAGCTCGACATAAGGCTGATTTTTTATCTTCAAAAAGCTCCATGTAATGAAGGAAACAACAGTCGGGCGTGCGTTAAGGCAAAAAGCATGACTAAACTTGGTTGGCGCGACTGTTGCTCTAAGACAGAGCGCCAATGGTCGCGCCCTCTTTTGAGGATCTCCATGATTGGCGCGGGTAAGATACTGTGGACTTGCGCCAATGGAAAAAGAGCACTTTTCAGGGATAATCTGCAGAAGGTGTCTTCAGGGAGCATGGAGTACATACTCAGGGGAACATAATGCAAGTGTTTTTAGACTTTGTCACTTCTTATAACTCCCGGGATGAGTCCTCCAAGGTACGACAAGAGGAGTAACAGGGATGGTGACAAATTACTGTTTAACAAATATTATGACCATTTTTTTCATATTCCAAAAGGTATCTTGGACTTTTCATGATTGCTCATTTTTCTCTGAGGTTTTTCATCTTCTTCTCAAGTGACTATGCCAAATTTTCGCAACCTCTAAGGATTCTTATTCCAACATTCCTCCCTTAATCCCAACGATTGTATGTGAGTTCAAGAATAGAGTTGAAATATAGATGGAAACTAATAGTTAGATGTAAATTACTCTGAAATGGTGGTTTAAGATATACCACAAACCAAATAGGTAGTAGAAGCCAAATTCTTCTACTTGTGGTAGTTTAAGGATGATGACCAACTCTCGAATTCAAATTGAAGCCATTCCTAGAACAATTATGAATCTTACTAGAAGTTGATGTCTTGTGCAAAATGGAAGAGTTCCTTAATGATGGTTTAAAGATGACCATAAACTATTGTAGAGAAAAATAAGTAAGTCCTTTATCGAGTGGTAGTTTAAGGAGGACCAAAAACCAAATCATACCCTTGGATTATGACTCTATCTCAGGTTGTAGCTGTGGCTTTGGTCCTAGCTATCTTTGGCTCTAGGTTTCGAGTGTAAGCTCTAGTTCTAGTTGTAGCTTAGGCTCACTTGATATGACATTGAAACTAGTATTTCACTAGCAATTCCCATATCAGATAAAATGTGACAAGATAAAGATCTCTCCACTATAAGATGTGTTAATACTTGAATTGAATTCTACAATATGACCAATATATCTTCTTGGTTGTTGAAGACCATTCCCAAGAAGGGATCCATCCAAGGTGAATCTTTTCTCTTGTAGGAGTCTTATGACTGGAACATTTGTGTGATTGATGAGTCTATTTTCCACAATGTTCACAAGCGTGAAGAGAAAAACACTAATCTTTCAAGTGGACAATTTAATAACAATGTTAGCATTTTAGAATTCGGCGTGGAAGTGGATGTAGATGTGGAGCAGGCTAAGATGAGTAGTCTTGAAGAAACCAAACACTCTGGATTGGTTCGGAGTATTCTAGAATATGAAAGGTCACTTCCTTTTCATATTCGTGACTGGTTTTGTACTTGTTATTAATGACTTCTCCCCAAGGTTTGATGATGGGCATGGGAGGTGCACCCTTCTACATCTTTATTTGAATATGATCCTGAAGTGGTGTTACTGATATGATCATTTGTTGAAAGTTGATGGGAATCATTCTCAAATAGAGAATTGTTTTGTACAAGAACAAGTTAAGAGTGATGACTCTTCTATTATAGTAAATCTCACTAGAGCTGACATTCAAGTTGGAGAAATTCGATCATATATTTTAAATCTTGTAAACATGTTAGAACACCAGTGAGAGTTTGTTTTTTTGTTGTGAGGATATTTTTGACAATAGAGTGTATTAGAGTATTCAATAACTCTAATAACTTACTGATTCTGGCCATTTTCTCAATAGTACAAGCTCAATAAATATTAGCTTCAATGAAAAATGCACTTGTAACCATACAAAAACACAGATAGCTCCCACTTGGAAATAATGCTTACTTTAGCAAATAGGTAGAATTGGTTTGTTGAGTAGTTGGGTTGTTGAGATATTTTCTCAACAACCAATCTCTCAGTTTAGAAATTGTTAGATATGATAAGCACTATATATGCTTAATGTAATTGTGTGATTAAGATGTAATAGACAAAATAATTTTTGTGTGGTGTGAAAATTTTGTTTTCTCTCTTGGTATCAGAGTTGATAGCTCCGGGTTAACTTCTCATGGGAGAGCCCAAGAAAATGTTAGAGGAGTAATTAAATTATTTGGAGATCAAGGTAATTGGCAGTGAGCTAGTGCTTAAGGAGTTTGTTTTCTTGTAACATAGAATTGAGTTAGTTCCCCACGAATGTTAAGAGGGAGGGTATTACTACTAACTCTTCCACGACACTCAAAGTTCTTGTAATGATCTATCCAATCAATGGAAGACTGATGTTGGCTCGAGGCTTATTTCCAATGCCCATCGAACAGGTATGTTGGCATTAAATATCTTAAATTATAAGAGGTTGACCTTTATATTCCAGGCCTTCCATTTTAAATTTTGCATCACCAACAAAAATATCAAGTAGCTGGGGTGGATTCAACTCCATAGCGAGTAGATTTAGAGATGATTTAAATTTGACTATAAATTTCATTTGTGAATGTTTTTTTATTGGTGATCCATTTGTCGAGGCAGATTTGTATTAAAAATATGGGTTCTATGGGTTCTATAAAGAGCGTGATTCTTTAGTTTGACACACCATTCTAGTGCGAAGCTATAAACATTTTTACATAAATGGTTAGGAGGAAGTCTTCACAAATTTCTGCATTGGAGCCTCATCGATTCATGCCTATCATCTGGAATCCAAAAAAATAGAGCCAACAACTAGATCTATCACATGAGTTAGTCCCCACGGATTATTGTTGCGAAGAGATAGAGTCAGTTTCGAGATCTATCATAAGATTCAAGCCCCACGAATTACTATTGTTGAGAAGTAGAGACAGTGCACGAGATCCACCATAAGAGTCGTAAGCAGTAGAACCAATGCAGAGGTAATAATTTTATAGTCGTTGTTTATTTTAAATATGGAGAAAATAGTAGCTGAAAAATTCAATAGGTCAAATTTCTATACTTGGAAGGTGAAAGCTCAAATGAGTTTAATCAATAAAAGATTATGGAGCCTAGTAAAAGGATTAGAACCAACACCCCAAGATCCAAAACAATTAGTTGAATGGAAGAAAAGGGAAGAGAGAGCTAAGTCTATTAGAATTATCTTTGTCAAATTCACAACTTCACCTTATAAACTTAGGAAAGTCCTCCTCACAAATATGGGAATACTTAAGCAAGATATTTGGGGAAAACACCGTGAATGCAAAATTTTCCTTGAATTGTAGTTATTCAAACTCAAAATGCATAATGGGGTATCATTGTCTACACACATAAATGATCTCAAATCACTCATAAGGCAACTAGAGAAAAATGAGGTAAAAATAGAAGAAGAGGATCCTAAGGCTATTTTGTTAAGTAGCTTATCTTCACATTATGATAATGTTATTTTCACCTTAATTCAATTTTCCTCTCGATCATTAGATGAAATGATTGTAACACTCTTAGCAGAAGAGAAAAGGATGAAATCAGGTAACATAGAGGACAACTGAGATGATGAGATGGGACTATGCTCAAAGGGTAGAGTCAATAAAAACATGAACTCAAAAGAATGTTTTTACTCTAAAAAACATGGGCACACAACGTTCAATTGTAAAACTCATGCCAGAGATCTCTTAAATGGAAAATAAAAGGAATCAACCAACATAGCTACCATTGAAGACTTGTTAGAGGCCAACCTTGAGGACTTCTCAGATTGTGACAACGATAATGAATTTAGAGTCTCTGATGCTTTTCTAAAACAACTATTAGTTATAGTATTAGTTAGATTTTATCAATGTGTGTATGTGTGTGCGAAGAAAGGTCAACTGCATAATTGACTGTTGGATAAGATTTGTACTTAGACAGGTTACCTATATAACTGGAAGTGTGTATTTCATTGCATACTACTAGAATGGATACTTGTCCATAGAGATATTCAATGTGTAGCCTATTCTTTGGGGTAGTCAAGAAATGTCAATTCTGCAAAGTTCATCAATGATGGTCAGAGAAAGGTATGTTCAAAATGGAGATCAAGTGGTAGATCGTGAAGAAAAAGAGCATTGTTTGCCCAGAGTGAACGTAATTGTTGATGAAGGCCACATTAGACATATGTCATTTATATGTAATTTGTGACTTAAGTAATAATGTAAGCATTAAGGGAAGAACTTGGAAATAAAACTTATTTAGCAAATAGATAGAATTGGTTTGTTGAGAAGTTCGGTTGTTGAGAGAGGGAAGAATATTTCTTGCACTAGATGCATTAATTTCAATGTAGATGGTGATTTCTAATCCTATTTGATTGTTTTCACTGAAATAGATAAACTAAATTAGAGGGGAGAGGAGGAATGAAGAGAGAGAGGAGGAGAGGAGTGAGAGAGAGAGAGAGAAGGCTAAGAGAGAGAGAGGGAGACATAAAGATGGAGGGAGAGAGGAGGGGAGAGAGAAGGATAGAGGGAGGGAGAAAGTGACAAGGTTGGAGGGTAGAGAGAGAGAGAGAGAGAGAGAGAGAGAGAGAGAGAGATTTGGAAGGGGAGAGAGGGAGGGACAAAGATATGGAGTTGGAAGGGGAGAGAGGGAGGGAAGAAGAAAGGCATAGAGAGAGGGAAGTGGAGAGAGAAAGAGGGAGTGACAAGGGAGAGATGCAGAGAGTGTGTGTATGTTTAGGGGTGATATAGAGAGACAAAGAAGGACAGATGGAGCAAGATATAGATATATATGAACAGGGGAGAGAGGGGAGAAGATTCCTTGCACTAGATGCATTGATTTCATTGTATAAGTTTTCTAATTCTATTTGATTGCTTTCACTAGATGCATTGATTTCAGTGTAGATGGTTATTTATATTCCTATTCGATTGTTTGCACTAGATGCATTGATTTCAGTGTAAATGTTGACTTCTATTCCTATTTAATTGCTTGCACTAGATGCATTGATTTTAGTGTAGATATTTTTTAATTCTATTTGATTGTTTACACTCGACGCATTGATTTCAGTGTAAATGTTGATTTCTAATTATATTTGATTGCTTGCACTAGATGTATTGATTTTAGTGTAGATGTTGTTTTTTTATTATATTTAATTGCTTGCACTAGATGCATTGATTTCTGTGTAGATGTTGATTTCTAATCCTGTTTGTTTGCTTGCATTAGATGCCTTGATTTCAGTCTAGGTGTATTTTTCTAATCATATTTTATTGCTTGCATTAGATGCATTAATTTCAATGTAGATGTTGATTTCTGATTTGATGTAACTGGATTTATGATGGTACATTAATTTTAAAGTGATTGAATTAACAATGTGATTGATTTTAGTGTAAGCTCCAAAAAATTATTGACAATGTGCATTGATTTTTTTGTTATACTAATTCAACCTATTAATATTTTAAAGCAAGAGAGAAAAATTAGGATGTTTACTACAATAGCTTGAGTTAAACATTTGAATGGTTTACGATTTCAAGTGCAATTTGCATATAATCGATATGAAAATAAGGGAAAAGCAACATGGGTGACAATAAGAATAGTGGAAGAAAATAGTTTGAGATTGATCACAACCAGAAGACTAATTTTAATTGACTACATTCTTATTATTCACATTTTTCTCCATTCAACAGTATTACATTGTCACTTTGCATTCAAAAATTTTCATCATTTTTCATAATTAAAGGTATTAACAATATCTATCATCTCAACAGATTGAGGTAACTAAGCAAATTTAAAATTAAAACTACTCTTCAAGATATATTTATTAATACTTGGAGGGACACTATTAAGAATTACTTAGCTGTCAAAAACTATGATACATAAACTTAAATGGAATAAATGTGCAATATCAATCCTTCTGCAAACTATTGACAAGATTGTCTTCCTTCTTCATCACCATCTAATTACTAATAGATAATTACATACACATATATACATATAACAAAAAAAAGTTGTAACATTCATAAACATTCCAAATCCAAACCACAAACCACTCAAATCATCCAAACACAAACACACACAAACCACTCAAAACATCCAAACATAGACATACAAACCATTCAAGGCAAGAAACAAGACTAAAATAAAGAACAAAACAAGGCAAGCAACATAGACTAAATTAAAGAACAAAATTATATGGTCATGTGAGGCAAAGAAAACATATTGTAAATTTCAAAGTATGAAGTTTATCTCAAACATATACATAATAATGATAATCTAAAAATATGACATTGATGCCCTTAGCTGGAACTAGCCTAGATCCATCTAACTCCAGATCTATCATGCACCAAGAGGGATCGAATCCCTCGAGATGCAAACCTTTCCTCAGGATTTGATCCCTCTCGGCGCATGATAGATCCAGAGTTAGATGGATCTAGGCTAGTGTTAGCAAATCCGCTCTCACATTGAAGCAAGTACAATAAACTATGACAAGGAAAATCTTCGAGAGAGTATAGCAAGGCTTCCCGATAGCTATCAGAAGGTTTGGATGTGTTGCTGATAACCTTGCTATAGGTTTTCTGATAGCCTTGCTATAGGTTTTCTGATAGCTTTATGGGCTACTAGGAAACCAAGGTTTGGATGTGTGGTTCACTTTTGGAATTCCTTTTTTTATGTTTTTTTATTTTTGAAATTTCCATGTGTAAAATATAAACTCTTTACCATAATATTTCACTTTTTCATCATATTTTTTACTTTCTCTTTAAACTTTTTCTCCCATATTTTTTAGCACATTTGGAATAGAGTTTTTGGCATATTAAATGAATTTTTTGATTTAGTTTGTGTTGTTTCATATATCAAAAAATAAAATAGATTAACTTCAACAATGCATTATAAGTAGTGACTAATTAACTTTTTAGGAAGCTAAGTTCATAATCAGGGTTTCAACCGAGGACTACTATGCTTTCATTCAAAGTGATAACAATTAATTATGTAGTATGAAGATAATTACCAATATGTGAAAATAATTTATGGTTAAACATTTTTATAATATTGTTTTGTTTATATTATTAGTGTTTTTAAAGAGCTTTATAGACATTAATAGAGATTAAAATTTAAAATATAAAATTTTTAATGCATTATTTTATTTTTATTACATTAAGTTTATAAATTTGGATATATTAATTTAGAAAAAATAAATATGATGTAGATTTATAATATATTTTATTAAAATAAAATATATGAATAAAAATAAAATATTCATAGATTGTAATTTATAATTAAAAAAAATGTTAAATTGAAAAAAAATATCCATAAATTGAAAGGAAATATCCAATGATTTAGTATTAGATGATTTTTCTTTAATATTTATAATTATGAGAGTGATAATTAAAAATCTAATAATAATATATACTATATAAAGATCACAATATATAAATATTATAAACCTATTTATATCTATCTTAACTCTATATCTATTAAGCGGCTTATATCCATTTTAACTCTAGATCTATTAAGCTGCTTATATCCATCTTAACTCTAGATCTATTAAGCCCCAAGAAGGAAAATCTCTTGAAATGTAAAACTTTCTTGAAATTTTGCATTTAAAAAGAGGTTTACACCTCCAACAAATTTGATCCCTCTTGGCACTTGATAAATCCAATCATCCAAAATTAAGCTAAATCTAAATTAATTTTATTTCACATTTCCTTTTACCAAAAATTATAATAGGTAAAAACAACTTTAACATAATTATTTAGAATAAATAATTATTTCTGCGAAACCTTCCCACTTTCCCAACAACCGAGAACACAACTCCTATCCATTCAATATTAATTATTCAAATTGCAATCACATAAATGTTGCTTTACCAATAGAATTAAATGTGAACGATGAAATGTTTGCTTCCTGGTTTAAATGGTGGCTTGTGTTGTAGAATTTTAGACTTATTTTGAGTAGCCCTATTAGAATTTGTGCATCGATTTTCATTCCCATAGCTCGAACACAAGAGCATAGGCTCTTAGGTAATTCTTATGGCAAGAGAAAACCAACCTGGTAACTAAAGCCCTGAGCTCATGGATAACTCCTTTACAACCTATTTGGGATAACCATAACTATCCATACCCCTCTTTCACTTCACTTGATCGGACAAGGACGTGCCTTAGCCCTCTTTTAAAACACCAAAAACATTCTTCCTAATGTCATCCAACCTAACATATCATAGAAGTGAGAAAAGTTAATCTTGTTGATCATACTACCGCTGCCTTGTACCAGTAATTAGCTAACTTTGTCGACGTGTTTCCAAAACTGAGTTGTGTATGGGAGGTTCAATTCATAACTCTTGATTATTGTTCCCAAGTGTAGATATTTTCAATCCTGTTTTGTACCACACTTACGATCCTATGGACTGCTCGAACGATCCCATGTTTTTTCGTTCAATTGTTGCTTTGCGCTGTCTTCATTAGTTCTAGTTCCGCAACCCCGCATCGGTCGCCCATTTCATCTCCTTCCAAAATAGGTAGGTCGTTTATGGCTTCCGATTCGCCTGTGTAATGATTGATTAATTGAAGGGAACGTTAGGTCGGGTAGTTTCAGTTAAAAGTATTATGGTGCAATTAACTGGCTGGAACTGCGGTGGCAAATTTGTCGAGTTCCTTGTGTTTTTGGGCAGAGGCCGTGCAGCTCTGGCCAGTTGTAGGCAGGAATCTGGGCAGGTCGTACCTCCGTGTGCAGCTCTGGCCAGTTGTGGGCAGGAATCTGGGCAGGTCGTACCTCCGTCTCCTGCAACCAAGTCCAGGTGTTAATTGACGGTGATTAAGAAGGAATTTCTCCACCATTGAACGGTTATTGTGTATGACACAGAAAGTTTTGCCATCGACCACGGGCGGAAGGACTCCACCTGTCAGTCCTCCCGTGCATAGGGCTACCACCCAAAGTTGTAGGGATACCACCCGAAGTTTTTTTTGCAGTATGAAAAAGTTATATATATATATATATATTAAACTATTGGATCATATACATCATAGAAACATCATCATAACCAGATATTCCAGGTTGCAAAAAACAGTCAACCCCATAATACTGAGCAAATACAATTCATGTACATGCATAAACATGTAATCGCTGCATATGAAATATTGCAGATATGATAGATAAAAATAACAGATAATTAATCTAATACAACTTTTTGATATATTCACAGTGATCCAAAAATCATATCTTCCCGAGTTCATTTTTCCGGTTGAAATACAAAAAATACAATAAAAACTGATATCCAAAAAACCAAAAAGCATATGCACATATTATTGTGGAAACATGAACTCCACGGCACCCATAATATTCTCCTCTATAATTATGTCCATCTGAACTTCTCCCACATTTCCTTGCAGTGCTTTCTTTGAGAGCACCTCTGCGATCTAATTATGTTTTCTGCCCGTGTGATTTAGTGGGGGGCTCCCAAGCTGAGACCAAAGATAATCTATTCTCCTTAACCGCCCAAGAAGAGCAGGTTGATTGATATGCGCTTTGCCATTTACATAATCCAATATAGTCTTAGAGCCCCCATATATGTGAATCCCAGGGATGTTGAGAAAATTTATAAACCATAAGATAGCCCATAGTGCCATTGTTTTGGCCTTGTTGTTTGTTCCTATACCCACATTCCAATGTGCCGTGTATTGAAGTTCTTTTGACATCACTATCCATATACCACAACCGCAAACATTGTTTTGTGCCGCACCATCAAAGAAAGCAATCGGGTACACCATATGAAGGCAATTTCTCCTTGTAGGAATTTTTCTATGTACTTTATCATGTACAGGATAAAGTGAGTATAATGAAATGCCCTTCTCATGTATCAGTGCAAAATCTTCAGCGTGATCCTCAAATATGAGCTTGTTCCTCCATTTCCATATGGATCAGAAAAGGAAGAGCGGAATTACCCTCCAGAGGAGATTTTGTTTATTCCACCACTCCATACAATCTGCAATGTCAAGGAATTGTTTATAAAGAAAATCAAAAGATAAAGCTAATTTTTCCCATACCTGGATTACATGTTGACACTTGAGAAATAGGTGGACATTGTTTTCCTCCTCCTGCTTGCAGATCACACACATACTTGGTCCATGCCACTAATGCTTTCTCAGATTCTCCCATGTGAGAATCTTGTTATGGAAAACTAACCATGAGAAGCAAATAATTTTGATAGGAATGTGATTTTCTAGAGGTCATACATAGTCGGATCCTCCATATACCCGCCATCACAACCACATAGCTTACTATATATATCCGCCACCATAATGTTTCCAGACCTCATTTTGCCCGACCACATTAGTTTATCATATTGCACCTCCCGACATATGCCCAATGTTTTTAAGCGAGCAAATATTTGTAACCATTCCATAGCCAGATTTCCAACCATCCCAAGTTCTTGTGGTGATCTCCATATGGGTAGAATTTCCCACCATGTATTGATCAATTGGTTCCAGAATATTATACCATTTCTATATAGAAAAGCAAATAAAGAATATCATATATAGCAATCCCCATCAGCTCCTTGAACCTAATCCACTCATTGAATTTGATCCACCCCAATAATGATAGAGTGACCAGAACCATATTCCATACCAGGTGGGGTAAGAAATATTTTTTAACCTTTTGTAAACTATGCCATATGGCCGATCCGCCTATAATACCAATATTATACCTGCGAAACCAATATAGGAAATTCTGATCTTTCATGTATTTTTGTCTGATCACCTGGGACCATGTACTAGAACCAAAGATAGCTTGCCATAATGATTTCATCAACAGTGAAGATCCAAATAATTTAAGATTCATGAAACCCCAACCCCCCATTTTTTTTGGACATGCAATATGAGACAATTTGGTAAGATGAATTTTGGTTCTGTCTAATGCTGCCAACCCATATAAATTTTGCAATGATGGGGTTTATATTGTTAATAATGGCCATAGGAATGTAAAATAAATGTGCCCAATATACCCCCAGTTGGGTAAGCACTTCTTGTGTGAGAGTCACTCGTCCACCCAGAGATAAACAACGAAATTCCTACCTCGAAATTCACTAGTAAAACTGATCAACCAGCCATTTCCAGTCAATGTTTCAATAGCAATTTGGTTTAATATGATAACCAAGATATTGTAATCCATTCTGCATCGAAACCACCTCAATATAAAACATATTATTAATATACTCGATGACATCCATATCCCTCATATCATAATATAACATTGATCTTTGCAAATTCATTACCAAACCAGAGGCATTTTCAAATTTTTAAATATATGGAATACAACCACAAGAGACGATTTAGCATACCCATGATGAGCACATCGTCTACAAAAAAACCATGTGAGATTTGGATATTGATTCCCATTACCAAAGCCTGAAATTGATCTTGTTCCACCGCTTTTTTGATCCTCAAACTCAAGCCGTCCATAACCAAGATGAACAGGGGTGGGGATAGTGAGCAGCCTTGACGCAGTCCCCGTCGAGCCCTGAAGAAACGGGTAGGATATCCAATGATAATAGCAGCATAGATAAAATTGAAAACACATGCCATGACCCAATTCACACATGTAGGTTGAAGCCCAATTTTATATAGGACTAAACGAAGATAGCCCCAATCTAGAGAGTCATACGCCTTCTGCAGATCCACCTTCATAATGGCAGCATTAGTATGCTTTGTATGAATCGAGTGCATACATTCCTGAGCAATGGCAACTGCATCATGTATTTGTCGATCCTGTAAAAACCCATATTTCTCAGGAGATATAAATTTTGATAGAATGTTTCACATCTGGCCCGCAATTGTTTTGGAAATGATCTTATAAATAAGACTGCATAAAGAAATGGGTCAATAGCCATTGAAAGACAGTGCAGGCTGACGCTTAGGTATGATAGCTATATAGGTCAAGTTTATGCGGGCATGAATATTCCCTGTGATCCTAGACTCCTCCACCATATTTAGAAGATCAGTTTTAAAAATATCAAAGAAATGAGTGAAAATTTCAACTGACCAATTGTCTGGACCTGGACTCTTATCCCTTTTGAAAGCTTTTAAGACCTCCAGTAACTCATCTTCTGTGACAACCTTGTAAAGGCGTTCGTTATCTTCAGCATCGAACAGTAAGATACAAGTCGACAACCCATGTAATAGCATCTCCATCAGCATCCCCCTTTCGATCATTAGCACTTTGAAAGTGCACCACAGCAGCTTCACTAATGTCCTCTTGTGACCGAAAACGTATGTCCTCCACATTATGTATTTCCCAGATGGAATTGATATTGAGGCAATGATTAGCATAGCGATGGAAAAACTTAGTATTTCTATCACCTTCTTTTGTCCAGATTGCCCTGCTCTTCAAGCCCCAAGTGGCTTCCAAAGCAGATAAAATGCCCCTTCTCTGAAGTTCTAAATCATGTATATGGGACCTGATATCTACTAGGAGAATATGCGATATCATCCATGGCATTAAAGCATTCAAACCATGTTGGATATCCTTTAATTCCTTCTGTTGTGCTTTAACTTTTTTTTTGCCATGCTTTAACTTCTATCTCGAGGATGCCCAATTTCTCCAGTATTTTTTCCATGGAAGAGGAGACCGATTCATGTGCCCGAGTCCAAATTGAATGAACAAAATCATTAAAAGCCTGATTATCAAGCCATGTACGATTAAATTTAAAAGGAAACCCGTGCCTATGACCTCCCACCTGCCAATGCAAAGTTATTGGCCTATGATCCGATAAAAAATTATTAATGACATTCAAAGGAACATTCCTCAGACCCTCCACAGGCTCTCATGTATAATAAACCTATCCAACCTTTTTGCAATGTATGCCGCGCCTTTTCGACCATTATCCTAGGTGGGAACCAACTTCGATGGACATATATCAATAAAATTGTGCTCTATAAAAGCCTCCCGGATCATACCCACCATTGGATCATTTTTTCTTGACATCCCCCATACTTCATCCAAACCAGCAATGCAGTTGAAATCCCCCGCAATAATAAGGGAGGCAAGATCCATAATGCTAGATGAAAATAACGCATCCCAGAAAGCCATCCTGTTTCTATATGGGCCATATAGGTTCAACATATGAATACGATCCTGATACCCACGCAAATGACCTTCAAGTAGAATTCCATCCGAACAGGAAAAACCTTTTGCCCGAACCCATAGTGGGTTCCATAATACCATCGGACCACCAGAAAGACCAGCAGCAGCCGTAGCTGTAATATACCATTTTGGAAACATTTTCCAGAAATATACAACAACTTGTGAAACTGGATGCATGGTTTCTTGGAGAAAAATGATACACGAGTGCACAAAGAGCAAAAGGTTCTTAAGAGCTAGGAACTTAGAGGGGGTTCCCAATCCGCAAATATTAAGTGATAGGATGGTAGTCATGGGACACCTTGAATGGGCATATGTGCTCCAAGGGCCCGAGAGGATGTTACATCAACAATAGGTACATCAACAAGAAATCTGTCAATAGGATGATTTGCAATGTTCAGCTTGGCACGACCCCTAAAATGGCGACTCCCCCGATTGTTTTTATGCCTGACCGTGATATTACCAGCAGAGGTTGGACTATTGTGAGGAGAGGATATACCCGAAGGCTTATGGATGGTAAGAGACCTCAAATTAAGGGTTTTTTGTTGGAGAAGATAATCTAGATCACTACCCACGGAATTTTTGGGGGAAGTCAGCGGAGTATGTAAAGGGCTCTTACCTGGATTGTGTCCCTATGCTTTAGACTTACGTGAAGGAGACAGAATATAGGTCATATATGAAGTAAATGGGACATCATGTGACCGAAATTATTTGGGGTTGAATGGAACGTCATGTGGCTAAAACAGTTTGGATCTACCATGACAGGGGGAGGAAAAACCTGAGGATGGTGGTCGAGAGGTCTGAAAAGGCCAACAGGATCTAGGTAAGTCAGATTTCCCAGATGAGAAAGGAGATGACGGGATGGTGACAGGAGATGTTCCATTACGTGAAGAAGATAGAACAACAAAGCGAGAAGGTTGGGAATTGTGATGAATACTTGAGAAACGATGAGGACCCTTGTCCCATGTGAATGTAGCACCCATATCTGGCTTTTACGGTGCCCTCAAACCATTCCATCCTTTATATCTGCCACCCATGTGCCTTGGACAATTTTCCAGGACATGTCCAGTGAGGTGGCAAAGTGAATAATGAAACAGAACCCCCCAATAATCCAACCTCTGAGAAAGATTAGTCTCGCCCCAGTGAAGCCCGATATGATACGGGAAATCGCCCTTGTATTCTTTCTCAATAAGAATCCATGCGACCCTTTTGTCAGGGGTGCTAAGGCATCGGGTATCCACGTACACAAATTTCCCAATTGCATTTCCAATATCTGCCAGTGCCTGCTTCATCCATAGTTCGATAGGCAGGCCAGGCAATTTATTCTGTGGGATATTGTTGAGGGAATTGAAGCCCATAAACCAAGAGTGGAGTTCCAAAAAACTGTGCCCATCAATCCACAGAATAGCCTTAATATTTTGCAGGTCCTCCTCGCTGAGGAAATGGAAGATATACCATCCCCGGAGTAATCTCACAACCATCAGCATGTACCCCAGGATAAACTTCCACTTCAATTCAACCCATTTTCTCATGTCGATATCACTCCACACAGAGAAGTGCCAGCGCCCCACTAATGCGTGTTTCTGCAGATTAGTAATGCGATATTTTAACTTCTCAGTGTTAAAAAACGGAGTAGGTGGCAGAGACGTAGCTTTTATAGAGCGAACACGATGCCTGGAACATCGATCATGTCATGCATGCATGCCACCCCGCAAATCCAGGGATGCATGTCCACCATTTGGAATAGTAGTGTTGTTGGAAATACTGAGAGGGGGGGGTGAATCAATATTTCTTTTTCCCACTATTGTTTTACAAGTTAAAACAAATATATTCAGAACACAAGATGAAGAGCAAGAATAAATGCTTTTATTAACATAAACTGTGCAGTAAAATAGATACAATATATAGATGGTCACAATCAGTTGCCAAGCTCCAACTTGGACTTTGGTGAGGCTCCAACCTCCAAAGCACCAACTCTATTTTGCCAAGACACCAATCTTGGACTTAGGAGCACCAACTCCCAAGGACTACATACAGTTGCCAAGCTCCAACTTGGACTTTGGTGAGGCTCCAACCTCCAGAGCACCAACCCTATTTTGCCAAGACACCAATCTTGGACTTAGGAGCACCAACTCCCAAGGACTTCAATCCTTCCTGCTTTTGAGGCACCAGCCCCAAGGACTCCTATCCTTCTTGCTTTTGAGGCACCAGCCTCAAGGACTCCAATCCTTCTTGTTTTTGAGGCACCAGCCCCAAGGACTCCAATCCTATCAAGACATTTTTGATAATAATGTTCTATTCTCAGAACTCTTCTCTACTGAGTTCTGTCTATTTACAGCTTCACTGTAGTCTCCAAACTACAGTATCAATGACAACCATGTCTTCTTATGGATGAGTCTTCATAGCTCTGCACACTGCCCACGCATAGTCTCCAATAGCCTTCATGCTCTCTGATAATGTCTTCACACAGCTCTAGTCAGTCTATTGTTAGCTGCACTAAGCTCTGCATAAACAACAACTTCTTGCTCAAGTTTATGTTTTCTACTAGTTGCTTCTCCCCTTAGACTATCTGCTATCTTGTTAGCCCTGCGGCCCTCTTTCTGTTCTACTGGATCCTCTCGATGCCTCTGTCTCCTCCAGCTTATTTCCACAACGTTCAACAGCCTTCAACAATTGAGCCCATTCTTCACAACACCAACAGCCTGTACCGTTCTCTGCTTTTGTTGTTTTTATGCACCCATGCCTCTGTCCATTTGTTTCCTCTTTCTCGCTGGCTCTTTGGCTTCCTCCTCGCCTGCTTCAGCTTCCTCACCGTTGGCTTGTTTGTCACTGTAGCTTCCTCTGTCTCATCATTTACTTCTTCAGCTTCCCACTTTTGGTTTCATCTGTCTATTCGTGCTCACAGGACACATTGAATCAATGGCTAGAACCGTGTCATACGCAGAGGACACATATTCAGAAAACTGTAACTGCGCTGATGATTTTTCATGATAGTAGGCATACACAGGACTTCAATGCTTACGAAGCTTTCATTTGGAGAGACTATACCATCAGGGCGAGCCCACATGTCACGTTACCACCAGCATCGTTCTAACTATCGGAACCGTTATCATATGCATTTTGGCCCTTCAAACCGCGCGCAAGGCAAATATGTAAATACATAGGAAATATGAGTGAAACAGTCGAAACTTATTAAAGAGCCGGACTTCAATTTAAATTCACCCACACCTATTCCTGTATCGGGTCCGCTCCTCATGACATCGCCGATGACCGATGGGCAATCCGATGGACCGGATGTGATATGGTATTAAACCATAATTTATATGCCCGTCGGGTCCACATGCTTATCGCAATCGGCAATCGTAAGTCAGAAAACCCTCTGTGTAGCATAGCGATGGGCGGATGTGATATGGTATTTAACCATGCTTTATATTCGTGTCGGGTCCGCAACCTTATCGCAATCGGTGATCAGGAGAGTGTCATGCCTTTGTGTATTGTTGCGATTACCACGGATGCGATATATCATTCAATCAAACTGTGATATGCCATCGGGTCCTCGTATATTATCGCAATCGGAGGCAGGGCCTTTACCTCTCCTGATACCCGCTCTGAAATGCCGAGGAAATAATCGCTATCAGTGATTACAATGGTATGTGTTTACCGCCGATAGTGCATTTGCATGCATACACGTGATTTCTGCTCTGATAGCTGTAATTTGCCATAGATGCCTGCCGATAGTGTTAAGCCGATATATATGGGTTTTCTCTCCGCCGATAGTATCAAAGCATACATATATATGTCTGCACTCCGATAGTGCATTCACTAGCACATAACTCTTTTGTGGCCTATACGGCTCCCGATGGCTATCTTCTTCCTCTATGGCTCCGATGGCTCTGTTTGCTCCATTCTCTCCTCTTCTATGGCATCTATATATGTGATTCCTCTTGGCTCCGATATGCCTCCTTGCTCTGATATGATATATATCTATATATATATATATATATATATATATATATATATATATATATATATATATATATATATATATATATATATATCTATATATATGTATGTATGTATGTGGCTCCTCCTGCAGCTCCTTTTAGTCATGTCCAATGTGGCTCCTCTGGCTTCTCGTCTCCACCTACTCCTTTGGCTTGGCAGTGTCTTTCAAAGACCTCCTTGCATATGTGAATGCCTCTCTTTCTCTAATATCTTGTAATGTGCTTTGATATGCCTCCTTAGGTAGCTCCTCTTTGCTTATGGCTTGGCTTTCTTGATGGCCTTGCTCCTGTCTCTTCATGAATCTGCTCTGCATCCACTAGGCTTCATGTCATCCTCTAGTATCCAGAATATTGCCATATTGACATCATTGACAATCTAGGTCAACAATCTCCCCCTTTGTTATTGATGGCAATATTCTTCTTCTCTCCCCCTTTGACATCAATGGCAAAGGAGTGCTCTGGGACTCCCCCTATCAAACTGCTTCTGTTCTTCATGAATGGTAGATCTTCACGGGTCTGTGACTCCCCCTGTCATAGTGCTCTTCTTCTTTTTACTCAAGATAGAAGGATTGATGCTTTATCATCTTCATGTCTCAGAACTGCTTTATCATGGCTTCAACAATGCTTAAGGATGCTCTACTTTAATGCTTTCATTTAGATTGCAAATGGCCATACACCAAGTGTCCAAGTCCAAGCTTTTGTGCTTCAATCCATATTGTTGTATCCATAGGCAGAATTGAGAGACCTTCATAGTCCAAATCAAGAAAGAGACTGCTACTGAGATTGTCTTTCTTGCTGTCTTTCTTCAGATCTGAGTTCATTTGTGTCTTTCTGCTTCTTCTTAACTCACTGCCATCCTTTCCTTGTGTTCTTGTACATATCTCTCCATATTCAGATATCCAATCTGTGACTGTCCTTTAAATTTATTCTGCTGATTTGCTTCTATTGATTTTCATCTTCATGCAATGCTTCAGTTTTGTTATATGCTGCCAGCTGCTCTTACTTCAAAGCTCCATTCCAGATGTATCTATTTGTTTGAAGACTACCTCTATCAGTGTCCAGAATTTATCTGTTCTCACATTTAATTCCTGAGTTAATACATTCAACATCTGTAATATCAGCACCATAATTATTTCTCCTATTACAGAATCATGTTCTTCAATGGAGTATTCCTGAGAAATGATCTTCATCAAAGAATGACTGTTAATATAGTTCAACAAGAATTTCATAAGGACCCGTTCACTAATAGCTTAAGCAGTAATGATCAAGAATTACAGGCTCCCCCTAACTGTATTCATCATCTCATTTCGCAGAGTCTTCTCATAAAATGCTTAGATTCTCAAAATTTAGGCCAATGACATATGATGTTGGGCGGAGAGCTCAAGGGACGTTCGGATTGTATTTCCTTCCTTCTCCATACTTGTGTAACTTTCTTCTTTTGCATGGTTCTAGCTTGTGTAAGAGCCCATGTTAAGTTACAATCACGTGCCATATGACCAATGTTATGACACTTGAAGCATTCTACATTGTTCATGAATAAGAATTCATGATTTCTTCCTGTAAAATTGTTTCTTGGAGGTTGTCGGAGACTATAACATCTATCTCTATGAGATGGTTGGGGACCATAACATCTATCTTTATGATATGCTTTACAGTATTTTTCCATGTGACCAAAGTTTGAACAAGAATAACAATAACCAAAAAATGAACTTTGGTACCTGGGAGATGGAGGTTTCCTTGATGTACTTCTGAAGCCTTTCTGCCTTGAGATCCTTTGATGATAACCATTGCCTCTCGCATCTTTGTCATCATCTACATTTCTTCTTGGAGCTGGTTTTCTTCTTGGAGCAGGATTTCTTCTTGGAACAGGATTTGTTCTATTGTAGCCTTGATTTTTCTCCTTGCCTTTGTTGGAGCTGGGAGCATCACCATTTCTTTCTGGCTTCTTCACATCTCTTTTGTTTAAAGAATTTTCATTCTTGTTTGAGGATTCACCTACATATCCGAGACCTGATTTATCAGATGGACATCTATGATAGCTGAGCATGTCATCCAAGGCTTGAGAGCTCTTCAAGAGTTTGTTCATCCCTTCAACCTTTTTTCTGAGGAGGACAATCTCTTCTTCCAATCTTTCACACACACAATTCCTTTTTGCAAGTTGTTTCTCAGTTTCTTCCTTGCTACGAGTAGCTTCAACTGCTACTATTTTAAGGGAGATGATATCTGACTTCATTTTGAAGATTTCTTCATTCTTTGCTTGACTGCTCTCCATTCTCTTCTCAAATCCTTGTGCTTGTTTCCTGGCTTCTTGTAATTGAGACTTAATGGAGGAGACCTCTACCTTGTACTGACCAATTTCTTCTTCAAGTTTGTTCACGCTCTTGTGCCTTTGTTCAAGTTGACTTGACACGGTATCTTCCTGCTTCTTTGCTTTATGATATTCCTTCTTAAGCTTGGCAAGCTCTTCATCCCTTTCTTGTACTTGAAGCTTGATGAGATCAACTTTCTTCCTTGTTTGATCTTGGTCACCAACTGGAGCTATCTTCTTAAGTTTCTCATTTTCCTTTTTCAAATTGTTAATCTCTTCCATGGCAGTCATAAGTTGAGCGAGGAGTTCTTCTACAAAGTCTTTTTCATTCTCTTCATCTTCTAAGTCTGCTTTAGCCTTGACATCATCATTCTCATGTTCAGCTTCTATGATGGGTTCTGGATTTCTTTCTAGATTTCCATCATCTTCTTGACTGATGGTCATGGTCAATGCTCCTATGGAGTGAAGGTCATGAAGTTTGTCCCATATATCCTTTGCTGATGAATATTTTCCTAGATTGTTCTTTACAGAATCATGTAGCCCATTCAAGATTGCCTTCATTGCTTTTGCATTATACTCCTTGGATTCTCTATCCATCTTGCTATCAGAAATCACTGATTTCCAGATTTCATTACCTTGAGCCTGTAGGAAATTCCTTATTCTTGCTTCCCATATATTAAAGTTCCCATTGAGCCTTGGAGCCTCCTCAAATTGATTTTCTTCTGTTTTAGTAGTAGAGGGAGACACATCCTTAGGAGGATTGGAGATTTTCTTCCTTGACCTCGCCATTTGTGTTCTAAATGTCGACCTTCAAGCTGTTAAGCTTTGAATGAAGGAACCTGCTCTGATACCAATTGTTGGAAATACTGAAGGGGGGGGTGAATCAGTATTTCTTTTTCCCACTATTGTTTTACAAGTTAAAACAAATATATTCAGAACACAAGATGAAGAGCAAGAATAAATGCTTTTATTAACATAAATTGTGCAGTAAAATAGATACAATATATAGATGGTCACAATCAGTTGCCAACCTCCAACTTGGACTTTGGTGAGGCTCCAACCTCCAAAGCACCAACTCTATTTTGCCAAGACACCAATCTTGGACTTAGGAGCACCAATTCCCAAGGACTACATACAGTTGCCAAGCTCTAACTTGGACTTTGGTGAGGCTCCAACCTCCAGAGCACCAACTCTATTTTGCCAAGACACCAATCTTGGGCTTAGGAGCACCAACTCCCAAGGACTTCAATCCTTCCTGCTTTTGAGGCACCAGCCCCAAGGACTCCTATCCTTCTTGCTTTTGAGGCACCAGCCTCAAGGACTCCGATCCTTCTTGTTTTTGAGGCACCAACCCCAAGGACTCCAATCCTGTCAAGGAATTTTTGATAATAATGTTCCATTCTCAGAACTCTTCTCTACTGAGTTCTGTCTATTTACAGCTTCACTGTAGTCTCCAAACTACAGTATCAATGACAACTGTGTCTTCTTATGGATAAGTCTTCACAGCTCTGCACACTGCCCACGCATAGTCTCCAATAGCCTTCATGCTCTCTGATAATGTCTTCACACAGCTCTAGTCAGTCTATTGTTAGCTGCACTAAGCTCTGCATAAAGAACAACTTCTTGCTCAAGTTTATGTTTTCTGCTAGCTGCTTCTCCCCTTCGACTGTCTGCTGTCTTGTTAGCCCTGCGGCCCTCTTTCTATTCTGCTGGATCCTCTCACTTCCTCTGTCTCCTCCACCTTATTTCCACAGCGTTCAACGGCCTTCAACAACTGAGCCTGTTATTCACAACGCCAACAGCCTGTACCATTCTCTGCTTTTGCTGTTTTTATGCACCCATGCCTCTGTCCATTCATTTCGTCTTTCTCGCTGGCTCTTTGGCTTCCTCCTCGCCTGCTTCAGCTTCCTCACTGTTGGCTTGTTTGTCGTTGTAGCTTCCTCTGTCTCATCGTTTTCTTCTTCACCTTCCCACTTTCAGCTTCATCTGTCTATTCATACTCACAGGACACGTTGAATCAATGGCTAGAACCATGTCATATGCAGAGGACACATATTCAGAAAACTGTAACTCCGCTCCTGTTTTTTCATAATAGCAGGCATACACAGGACTTCTGTGCTTACGGAGCTTTCATTTGGAGAGACTATACCATCAGGGCGAGCCCACATGTCACGTTACCACCGGCATCGTTCTGACTATCAGAACCGTTATCATATGCATTTTGGTCCTTCAAACCGCGCACAAGGCAAATATGTAAATACACAAGAAATATGAGTGAAATAGTTGAAACTTATTAACGAGCCAGACTTCAATTTTAATTCACCCACAACTATTCCTGTATCGGGTCCGCTCCTCATGACATCGCCGATGGCTGATGGGCGATCCGATGGACCGGATGCGATATGGTATTAAACCATAATTTATATGCTCGTCGGGTCCACATGCTTATCACAATCGGCGATCGTAAGTCGGACAACCCTCTGTGTAGCATAGCGATGGGAGGATGCGATATGGTATTTAACCATGCTTTATATTCCTATCGGGTCCGCAGCCTTATCGCAATCGGCGATCAGGAGAGTGTCATGCCTTTGTGTATTGTTGCGATTACTGCAGATGCGATATATCATTCAATCAAGCTGTGATATGCCATCGAGTCCGCGTATGTTATCGCAATCAGAGGCAGGGCCTTTACCTCTCCTGATACCCGCTCTGAAATGCCGATGCGATAATCACTATCGGCGATTGGAATGGTATGTGTTTACCACCGATAGTGCATTTGCATGCATACACGTGATTTCTGCTCCGATAGTTGTAATGTGCCATAGATGCCCGCCGATAGTGTTAAGCCGATATATATGGGTTTTCTCTCCGCCGATAGTATCAAAGCATACATATATATGTCTGCACTCCGATAGTGCATTCACTAGCACATAACTCTTTTGTGGCCTATACGGCTCCCGATGGCTATCTTCTTCCTCTGTGGCTTTGATGGCCCTGTTTGCTCCATTTGCTCCTCTTATCTGGCATCTATATATGTGATTCCTCTTGGCTCCGATATGCCTCCTTGCTCTGATATGATATATATATATATATATATATATATATATATATATATATATATATATATATATATATATATATATATATATATATATATATATATATATATATATATATATATATATATATATATATATATATATAGATATATGTATGTGGCTCCTCTGGCTTCTCGTCTCCATCTACTCCTCTGGCTTGGCAGTGTCTTTCAAAGACCTCCTTGCATATGTGAATGCCTCTCTTGCTCTAATATCTTGTAATGTTCTTTGATATGCCTCCTTAGGTAGCTCCTCTTTGCTTATGGCTTGGCTTTCCTGATGGCCTTGCTCCTGTCTCTTCATGAATCTGCTTTGCATCCCCTAGGCTTCATGTCATCCTCTAGTATCCAGAATATTGCCATATTGACATCAATGACAACCTAGGTCAACAAGCGTCTCCCAAGATATTATGCTAGTCATCAAGGGATTGAGTGCCACATCAACGCCCACCCCCATGATTTCCCATCCGACTAGACTCGACCTCCATGGTGGATTTAATAAATGCCTCCTGGACAGACGTGTCGGAATCTAGGATTTCCATAACCCTGAGCCCAATGTAACCCACCAAAGATATGACAGCCCACAATGCAAAAGATCTCAACAATCAGACAAGTGTACTAATAAAATAATGGAAAAACAGAAGTTAATGTCATTGGTAGCTGGAAGAATTTATGAGATTTAATGCAGGATGAGCCACCCAATGTATCGAGCTGACTGAAATCCAAATCCCAATAAGCATACATGATCCTAGAATAAATCCCCATTAGGAAACGTCGGCAGAAACATTCCCCAAGACAGTATAAAAAAGGATATATCAGGGAGGGATAAGGGAATGTCAGGCATGTAAGGTTACTGGGGATCCCAGTGCATCAAGACAGGCATATCCGGTGCACGGCAGGCTAGAAAAGTCATGTGGCAAGATCTAGGATAGGATATGAGCCACCTACCATATGAATCAGTCTAAAAATCTGAGAAGATACCGGGAAACAGTGTCGGAAAATACAGAAATATCGAAGTCGAATTCTCAGAGAGTGAATTGAAGCAGATATTCAAAGAACATCAAACTACAATACAGAGAAACCTAACTACCAACACAACAAAAAAGGCAATAACAACCCATACATGTCAACCATGTATCACCCAAATGAAACACAATTTGTTTGCATGGCTGAGAGATGAAGAAAAGTTTAGATCATTGACGACAAAGCAAATGCGAAATGGATGTAAACAAATAGGAAAACCCCACAACAAATACAGGAAAACAACCGCTTGAAAGAGACTCAGACCTAGAAAGCATGTGACTGTCAATGTTTATTGGAGAAATGAGCAACATATATACGATAAAGGATGAGAATAGAGACAACAAACAACAACAGACTGTGGGTCAATTCCGACCACATTAACCATAAACAAAGCTGAATAAGCATACCTAGGTATTATTGTCACAATGCCACACAAAATAATGGTGACCCAAAACTTATATCATCATAATATAAGATGTAACCATATCCATAATGCTCATATAGCCTGAAAACTCAAACCTGGTCATTTGAAGCCGCCATGAAAGTGGATGAAAGAGATGCCACCATTTTCATCACCTCTGCAATTTGAGCGCTTTTAGCTATGATTGAGTGTCAACAAGGCTTCATAGCTGAAGTAGACTCTGCAGAACAACCTCCCTCTCCTCTGAAATTTTGAAACCCCAGGGATACCACCTAAAGTTGTACACGAGATTGTCCTTACTGACGAACATACAAAGCATTGTAGACTCTCATTTTTTTTATTTGCTGGTAACAATCCTAATTGGGCAGAGCTCCCATTCACTCTACCAAAGGGAATGTGATCACGATGGACACAAGGTGTTGAACCCACCATATGATTGATGATAGAGTGCCAAAGACTTGGCAGCGCATTGTAGATTCTGATTTATTATTATTTTCACTTCTTTTCGTTTTTGTGTATTCCTTTTGTGAGGAATACATTGATTTTGTGAGGAATACATTGATTTTGATTGAGAGAAGATTTTCCATAGTCAATATATTAAGCATTTTATAATTTGGTTTGTTATTTCTTCTATTTCTTTATAAGTCTTATATTGAGTAATTTGGTTTATTATATTTTTTTATCAGATTCTAATTTTAGTAATGGATTTGTTGGTCCATTGTGATGAAGCTTGAAAAATAGGGATTTTGATAAGGTTTCAAGAGAAAATAATCCCTAAGAAAGATCCCTCATGTAGTTATTAATATGTCTAACTTGCAAGTTGTTAGATATACTCTTGGTGTTATAGTCATAACCAATAAATTTATCATAAATTACTTACAAGCTATTAGACATATCCTTGGCATTATAATCACAATCAATAAATTTGAAACCTTACTCAAATTACCAAAAAACAAAAACTAAACCTCATCCAAATTACATCCCAAAAGAAAATTATATCAAATAATTTAAAAAATAATATACTACTTCACACACTATAACTCCATCCCTCACCATATGACCCCATTTCCTATGAGGAAGAAACATATCTCACATATGCATGCAATGGATATTTGAATGTGTGTAGTTTAACGAGGCTTCAAAAGTTCCTCGAAAACAATGGAAATTTCAGCAAGATTTTGATAAAATCTAGCATAAATTTTGGGAAATATCGAGTTTCAAGGTTATGGGTGCTCCAAGGCTTTTTGATGGTGTTGAATCCATTTCTATCATCAAAAATAAGATTCAAACATTCTTATTGTCCAAATATTTGAAGAAAAAAAATTGAATTCCAAGAATGTTTTTGTCTTTTAAACAAATTTTCCACCTCTATGAACAACGACATTTAAATGTATTCTAATTTTTTTAGAAATTAATAAAAAATAAAAATATACATATAATTATACATAGCTAAATTTTATTAAATCATTCATATAGGCTTAATGTCAGTAATGTATCAATTAAATGATAAAATTGTTGATATGCTTTGGAGATGTGTTTTTCTCCAAATTATTAACTACTTATATAACTTTAATCTCACCAATATTGTCAATTAGATCATAAAATTATTGATGTCCGTGAGAGATGTATTTATAGAATTATTGTTTCCTTTGAGAAATGCATTTTTTCCACTATACTTGAAAATACCAACATCCATTGACAAAGAACATGATGTCATCAAAGTAGGATTTTGGAATTTGTCATGCTTTATCTTGCATGCTTCCGAAAGTCATAACATGGAATACTTTAATTAAAATACTTACGTTTGATTTACATATTTAATTAATAGAATATTTTATATTAAATTGGTTATGTTTGATTTACCTATTTAATTAATAATTTATTTAAATCGTTGATAAATAAAAATAAAATGATTCAATTTATATGTAATTTCAATTTTTGTATTTAATACAAGGTAAACAACACTGGTATGGTTGATATACGTATGTGCTATACATTATAAACAATTGAAAAGCACATAAGACATTATATGTGATGCACATTCACAAGTATGATACACAATTTTATTTTTGATGTGCGTTATCTACCTCTCGAGTAATGCATTAAAGAAACATGAGTACAAAATTATTGGTTTAACTTAATTATAATGGTAAGATGACAATGATGCACCATACAAAGTGTAGATAATAAATAATTGAGCACATGACGTGTATGATAGGACGGCTGGGGCGGTTGGCTTTCGCACCCCCCAGCCGTGATCGAGTCCTGCGGCGGCCCCTCGCTGGGCGATTTCTATCGGCTATGCTGTATTCTGCTGGCTTCGGCCATATTGATTGTAAAAAATATCTGTAGGCTTCGGCCATCTGTGGATTTTCTCTCTGAAAAAGATAATAAATAATTGAATATTTGGTTTACACTGTAATTTATTTACTTTAGTGTACCCCATCAACCTAGAGGAACTAGGTAATGTAGGTTTTTTCTCTCTCTCTAGTGTAGATGTGATAAGTAGATACCTTGCATATGATGTATGTAGAGATACATTGAAACAAATACACATGGGATTTGCACTAGTGTATATGCAAATTGATGTGTTATAATTAAATAATTAGATGTGATTATTTTGGCAAAACACTTTTGCATATTATATAGGGAATGTAAATTAGATACTATGCAACTTGAAATGTGTGTAAAATTGATTGGCCACAATATCGACAATCATGGGGTATAGTGCATTTTCAATGACAGTTATATTAGTGTGAATTTCTCACACCAATAAAAATATGTCATGATAATATAATGCATTACCAAATCCACGTTAAGTATGCTTTCTTTTAATGATGTGTTAAGGCTATTTAGGCACAATTATGTCATTGCAGGGTAATTGACACTACCACATTGCATTAATGACTGGACCACCTCCATAATAGCGGGAGCTATAGGAAACTCAACAAAGATCCCCTGAAAAAGATTTCCAAAAGTGTGGCTCTTGCTATAAAGGTTAGTATCTCGGTCAGCTCGTTTAGTCATAATCTTATAGAAATTTGCCCTCTTACCCCCAGAATCTATGGCCTGCCAAAGATTTATAAGGAAGGGGCGCCTTTGAGACCCATTGTCAACACGATAGGAGGGACAACTTATCGTCTTGCTAAATATTTATACCAAAAGCTTAAGCCCCTTGTTGGCCATACATAATCCTTCGTCAAGGACTCTGCATCATTTGTCAATGAGTTAAAGAGTTTCAAGCTTGATCTGGATGAAAAGCTTGTGAGCTTTGATGTGGTCTCCCTCTACACTAATATCCCTATCAACGAGGCCATCAAAGTCACCAAGCGCATTATGGATCCTGATACGGCTAATTTAGTTGGTATTTGTCTTACTTCTACTTTCTTTTCATTCGATGGGGAATTCTATGAGAAAACTTGTGGTGTCACCATGGGTTCCCCCCTCTCCCCTGTGGTAGCTAATCTTTTCATGGAGGATTTTGAATCAAAGGCGTTAACTTCTGCTCGTCTTCTGCCTAAGATGTGCAAAAGGTTTGTGGATGACACTTGTGTTATCTAGTCCCATGGTAAGGAAGAGTTTGAACTATTTTTCCTCCATCTTAACAATCAATATAGTTCCATAAAGTTCACCATGGAATTTGAAAGTAATTCTAGTCTTCCCTTCCTTGACGTCCTCCTCTCAAGCAATGATGGTGGCTCTTTTTCTCACTAGGTATTTCATAAGAAAACTCATACTAAACAATATCTTCATGCTAATTCTCATCAGTTCCCATCTCAAAATCTTGGTGTTCTTAACACCTTAGTGATTAGAGCTTTAAGAGTTTCTGATGACAACCATCTCAATGAAGAGAAAGCACATCTCCTAAGTGTTTTCTTTAATAATGGGTATAGTACACACTAATGTATTAAGGCTTTCCTCAAAGCTAAAAAAGGTCCTAGTGCGAAGAAAGATACCAAGGATCAATTTTCTAGTGTTCATCTTCCTTTTATCCAAGGGACCACTGACAAGAGTGCGAGGATCCTAAGGAATCATAAGGTGGCTTCAACCTTTAGGCCTTTAAATACCATTCGGAGCTCCCTTAGATCTATAAAAGACCCAATGGACCCCAAGAATATGAAGGGTGTTTACATTATCCCTTTCTCTTGTGGGACTCCCTACATTGGTGAGACTGGTCTCTCGGTTAATCAAAGGATCCGTGAGCATGTCGTTGACATCAAGCATGGCAGGACCCGCTCCTTTGCTTTGGCAGAGAATGCAGATAAATTTGAGCATCACATCTACATTGAGGAGGCCCAAGTCATTGGTAGGGTTAGTCATTTCCATTATCGTAAATTGAGGGAGGCCCTAGAAATCGAAAAAAGACCCAATAATTAGAATAGAGACGATGGTTGGATTATTAATAGAAGTTGGGTCCCTGTCCTATCCTCCTAGTTTTTTAAGTTCCTTTTTGGGATAATTTTGTTTGTTTATTTATCTATGTAGCTATTGTGTCCTTTTTATAGTATTTGTGGTTGATTTATTCTTCATTTGAGTTTATATTCTCGGCCCTTCTTGTTTTCTTAAGTATTTTATCATCCTATTCGTTCTTAACTCCTTTTAGTATTTTTGTTATTTGTCTAATAGGCCTTAGCCTCGTATTTTATTGTTGACCTTATTTTATTTATTGATTACTTTTCTTTGAATCTTTATATATATATATATATATATATATATATATATATATATATCTATCTATATATATATATATATATATATTTCTTTTGACCTGTGTATATTTTTGTTTTGTTTTATTTATATATTTATTTTTATTGATTACTTTTCTTTGATCTTTATTTATATATATATATATATATATATATATATATATATATATATATATATATATATATATTTCTTTTGACCTGTGTATATTTTTGTTTTGTTTTATTTATTTTCCATTATTTATTTTTATTTATTAAATGATATTGTCTCGATTAGGGTCTTGACTCCCTTTTATAATTTTTGACTTCCCTCCTTATTTGGAGTTTGATTTATTTTTTTTATTATTATTATTTATTTTCCGATTATTTCCGAGTAACAATTTTTTTTAATAATATTTGATTTTAATAAATTAATTTAAATATTATTTTTCAAAAACTAGTCATTTAATATAATCATTACTTATTAATATTTGTTTTTATTAAATTAATAAATTAATATCATAATTTAAATATTAATTTTCAAAAACTAGTTGTTTAATATAGCCGTCACTTAAAAATATTTGTTTTCATTATATTAGTAAATTAATATAATAATTTAAATATTATTGTTCAAATATAGCCATTACTTGCAATTATGGTCTCTATATTGCTCTCTATTTAAGCCTTTGCCATGGTCTGCCTCTTCATCTGGTCCTGATGATGAACCAAACTTATTGGTTCGAAACACGTCGGCCAAAAATTTCTCTTATGTGATTTCTACCGAAATAACTTTTTTAAATACAAAATATATTCATTTTTCTCCTAGATTTTTAAACATATGAAGCAACAACAACATCAAATAAGCACATTAGCACATAAATATGAAGAAAACACTGATATACATGATGTAGTGGATTTCAAATACAAATGATACATCAAAGGCCATACTAAATCTTGTTGATCCCTGATAATTGTCTAATCAAGGACTCAAATGTGGAGAACCAATAAAAAATATCATTACACATATGAATCTATATAATTGTCATGAACTATATGTAAAATGGAAAAATAAAAAGAACTAGCAGCTAGCTATCTTAAATATGTGCCCTCTCCCCCTTTTACGAGAAAATATTATGGGTTGATTTCCAAGCCTACCCCTAACAGTAGAAGGTCCTCGCCTTGCACCAAATATGAGATGATGATTGATGGGTATGAAAATAGGCTCTCTGATATCTGTAGAAGGTGGTGTTGATTCTACCACATTCTCCTCCTCCTCCTCCTGGTCTTCCTTCTCCTCCAAATCCTCCTCCTCTGTTTCCCCTATTGTTTTACTACTACTAGTTCCTCCTCTGACCATTCAAGTGACTCCTACATGATGCGAAGATCAGACTCCACCTACCACTTATACAATAAATAAATACTGTATAAGGAAATGACATCCACATCTAGTGTTTTCTCCATTTTCTTCATCCATAATCAAAGATTGTAATCGACATACACTAAGTCATTAAGGCATGAGAACTCCAACCCATAAAAGTGTCATAAAAATTAATGAATCTTGAATCTTGAGCCTCATAAGTTACAATAAATGTAAATGCTTAGTTGAAGTTCAAAGTTTTAACATGTTGCACATCTTTAAGTGCATTTAAGAAAATACACTCTAATTGTGCTCATAACCCCAAGTGCTATGGGTTTGACTGAGGATTCTGGTGGCGATTTCCATAAATTTGGTTCCCTTAAACCATAAATTTTCCACAAAATATGTTAAAAAAAAATTAAGAAAAGTTAACACATAATTAAACTTTCAAATAAAAAATAATTGAATTTAAAAAATCTAGAATTCTAAATTAGTAAATTCTAATGAGTCATGAATTGTCACTTAAGTGGCATGAAGGTGGTTTTTTCATGAATAACATCATCAAAGCCAAATAGTCCAACACCATCCCAACACATATCTATCTTGTGATTGATTTTGCTGAAAAACGTGGGATCATGTACTATAATATGAAGAAATGTATGGAGCCCTTCAATCACCTCGCCATCAAAATCAAAGTTGCATTTGTAGGAAAATGCAGGGTTGAGGTAAAGTGTGGCTGCATGAATGGGTTGATGAAGCATTTTTGTCCACCGACTATCAATCAAATCCCATAAAATCATCCATTTAGTAAATACAATGGAACCCTTCTCTGCATAATAAGCTCAAATTGTCTCTTTCACCCTATCCATGGCCTCATACAAATAAGGCATTGCATACTTATCACTATCTATCAAGGTCAAAACCTTTACTACATGTTCAATAACTGACCGCACTTCTTCTACTCCTTACCAAAATGAGTTAGTGTACACCAATTTAGAAATATCTCTCCCATCCTCTCTCCTATTGTATCTATAATCACTCCACTTGTTACACTAAAAAATGTCACCATGACCATTTACAGTTAGGATGACTCTATCAACAGTCATGCTACCCTCTTAGGCAAGTCTTATGCCTCTGCTTTCCATGTCAAACTCCAAAAAAGAGAGAAAGTCTTTCTAAATGTATTTATCCCTGGGACGCAGGTTCTCTCAACCTTACCTGCGGGGACGCACCCAATGTTCACAAAAACTGCGTCTTTGGACGCTCTGTATGTAAAGGTGCAGGTGCGTCCCCCTGAAAAGGTTAAAATGCGCAAGTTTTATCTTTAAAAAGTTACTTGTGGTCATTTCTAGAGCATTCTAGAAGGTTGTTCGACGTGTATTGAGCGCCTCCAGATGGTTCATGTATCCCTACCTAAGAGGAACTTATCCCATCAAGAGAGGAGCTATCCCATCCAAAGAGGGGATTATCCCATTGATGGTGGACCTGATTAACTTCCTCTTGAGCACTATAAATACAGGCATTGGACCAGAAGGAGGAGAGGTTGAAAGCTATACATTTCTAAGGGTAAATGCTGTAGGAATTAGGACTCCCATTTAGAAGCTTGTGAGGAGAGATTGCCATCTTTGCTTGTTCTGTTTGGAAGTGGGTGAGCTTTGTCAAAGTAGAGGAAGACTCTTGTGGACCCTGGAAGGAGCTTGCACAACACCAAGGCTCAGGTTGTAATGGTTCCTTTTGATTACCTTTAATGCAAATTGGTCCATTCTTCTCAATAACTTGTTGTTTATGGGTTATTTCATGTACTCCTTGGTCTATATGTTGAATATGCTTTGTTTTATGTTATAATCAGGTGCTATTTAATTGTTTGACTGTTGGTGATTGCAGGTTTTGGAGAAAAGGAGGAACTCATCCAGATCAACAAAGCTTGGACTTCTACAACAGCGTTTGGACAAAGGTAAGAACGAAACACTTGATTTCTCATATCATAATGCATGTTTAGAGAAGGATAGCTCCAGTTTGTTTTGTTTGTCATTAGAATGTCTTAGACTTCTAGGAAGGTCGGTTATGTCCGCACTCTTGACTGATTCCGTGTGACACCACTCATCACAAAAAAAAAATTCTTCAACTCAAACTAACATTGACGCAAATATTAAAGAGTAATAAAGTTGGTGGGAAACGTATGATTATAGGATGCTGTAACTCCCTATTTTTGGTGAATATCCTCAAGAGGCTAAGAGAAAAATCATGGTTATATATGAACTTGAGGATTCTCTTAGCCATATCAATCACCTCCTTGAAGGAGAGTTTCCCCATATCCTCAAGCATCAAATCAATACAATGTGCACCACATGGAATCTAGAACAATGAGAAGTGTTTGTCCATATGAAGTTTGGGCCTTGAATATGCCCATTTTTCCATCATACAAAATCATTACTCATAACCCAAATTCTGACACTTTTACACTCATTTCACACCATAATTCCATCACTTATCACCAATTCATATCCTACAGTTCGTGGTTGATTATCATTAGTTTTATTAGATTTTCTATGATTAGAGATGATTTATTCATGATTTACTAATGACGGTTTTTGTTAAGTTCATTTTCTGCAGGGTTCCATTGCCATAATACTTCACAACCCTGTAGGTGAAAATATCCAATTTGGAGCTTTGACATCTCGGCACTCTTCCTGGGAAAACCGAGGAAAGTTATTGTAAAAAATGATGTTCTAAAACCTTCCCATGAGTTGGATTGAAACCAGGTGGCACATGTGGGTCTCTAGAAGACAATAAACAAATGTGCTCAAAATCCACAGAATTTTCAAAATGCCAAGTTTGACCTTGATTTGCGTGTAGTCGGAGGCGAATATTGATAATCTAAGAGAATGGGGTTTTTAGCAATATAAAAATTATATATAACGAATTTTTTTTCTCAATAGTCTCTTTGGTTCCAAATTTACACGTGGATCTTTAAGGAAGTTTCATAAAAAACATTATTTTTCCAAAATTCTAGAATCTTGCAAAACGAGCGAAATAACCAACTTCGGGCATGCTTTCCAAGACGATAGAGTTGAATGAGACAAATATAAGAGAGTTTTTTGTTTCAAATATGACTAATTAGGTTCCCTACAAGCATTTTTTGAAAATTCTCCATGGTTAGCAAGATATGCCAATATCGTTGAGACCAATTTGTTAAAAATATGCAATTTCCCAGAATTAAGGAAAATGACTAATTCGCCTTGTAAATTTTATAAATGACTTAGAAATGGCCTATGGGGAGGAGGGGGAAGGATATAATAGAAGAAATGACCGTTTTAATACATTTTTGGCTTTGCCTCAGAAGGACCAACAATTATGTATGCATATGAATTTCTATTATGAACTTTAATAAAATTATGAGTCTGCACTCAATTTTCTATAAGTATTAATGTGTTTTTTATTTTTAAAAGTGTATTAAGTTAATTTAAACTTGCTCGGAGAGTGTCAAGAGCTCACCACCACCTTGAAGCAAGTTTTGTAAAACATCATAGGATATATCTAGGTGTAGGGATTTTGTCTTGAATGCATTTGTTAAATAGATTTCATAATTACGATTCTCTACTCAAGGTTGTAATTTGTTTTCTTGAAATTAAATAGACATATCATTTCTAAGCCATTGCAAACTAATGAATGATGTTTATCAACAATTGTATTGCATAAATAATCCCTTTGTTACATGTTTACGATTGGAATAATCAAAGGTGTTTCTTAATTGGATAAACAAGAGATCGATAACTCTATTTCTTTTAAATATGAATTGAAATCGATTCTGTACCTTACTGATTCACTATAGTTTCTTGTAACATTGTGTTTTGGCAATCAAGTATTTGAAAGCAATGTAATGAGACCATTAAATCATTATTTGGAGTTGTAGTTTAATTTTGAAATTCATTATAGTTGTAATTAGTTATTGGTAGAACCATTAATAAATGTGCTTATGTTTGAATGATTTATTGAGTTTGATTATAGTAATCTAAGGACAAAATAGTTTTTTATTTCACAGTCTTTTAAATCTGAAAGCATGTCAAATAGAATCTTGGTTTACTTAGTTTCTTTGAAGTAATTGTAGAGTGATGTTAGAGGTTAAAGTTTTATTTCTTATTGATTTGTGTGATCCCGAGAATGAGATTAGTGGAGGTCTTGTTTGACCACTACCTTAGTTTAAGATCGTTTGAGTGAAAGTGAATTATGTTCGATGAAGATTTAGCATAAGTTTGATGTCTTTTTGAGTTATTCTTGATTGATTTAAGATTCTTGCATTTAGATTAAATAGATCTTAGTGTTTGATTTAAGATTTCCATTACTTAGATTAAGATTGAAATTGTTCGAATCATAATTAGTTTTGTTTGATTTCATATTTCTAAAGTTTATTGTTTGAATTGCAATTAAGTTTTACTTGCGTTGAGATTAAGTTTGATTGATTTACTTTACTTATATTGAGATTAAAATTGCTCAGTGATTTGTATTGTGTCTAATTTAGGAATAGATTTTGTATGTCATGATGTTAGTTTAGATTATATGCTATGATCCTATGTTACCTGTGCTTGTGCCTCTAAGTGTTACGACCCGGAATGATAATTTAATGTTGGAATTATAACACATATAATTTCCTCAACAAGAATCCTATAACCAACCATATAATTAGTTGCATTATCTCTTATGATTTTCAACACATTATGCAAACCAATCTCCTAGACAAACCCATCTAAAAACTCAAATATCAATATTGCATATTTTATATGCATTGATGCATCCACTGATTTAATAAACATGATACTTCTAGGAAAATGTACGAAGAAATTTAGAAGGGTACTGAAATTGTAGTTAAGTCTTGAAATTTGGGTTCCTCCATCCTAAAAGATTCCTCCTTAGGTTCTGTTTACCTTCTCAAATTGGCTTCGACTATTTCAGCATAGTGGCTTGTTCGAATGACATAGTGACTAGTTCCTGCAGTGTAACGAGGCTCTGCTTCTACCTTTAAAATGATGTCTAGTATATATGTCCTTCTTCCTAGGTCATTTCGTCCTCAACCTCAACATATTTTTCTTATAAGACTGTTATTTCTCTGATGTTCTTTTCTACCTATATTCATGCATTTTGATATTATTCATGTGTGCAGTCTAATTGTTATGTTACAAGTGGGATGAGAGGCTACCACATTATTTCCCTGATGGGAGATAAGTGCTAGGTGAATAGGTTGATTCCCCTCTCGTATTCACTTCTCATGCCCTAGTAGCACCAGAGATAATGAAACAAATCAACACTAGATTGTTCTTTTGCACCCTCGTAACTCCCTATTAGCCCCCTAATTTGCTCTCTTTTTGCCATTTTCCCCTTCTTAAATCATAATCATCTACCTTTTTTTTACCTCTTTTATACACCTTCATCTTGCACCAGTCCAAGCTTGGTGACATATTTCGTATAAAATTTATTTTTCATACTTTTAATTTAACTTAGTATTAATTAATCATTTATTACATGATTTCTTACTTTTAATCACTCTTTGTAACTTATCGATATCTCCAATGTTTATTTGGTAGTTAGAGCACTTACTGTGACCGTTGATCCTAGTGCAGGATCGGATCTTACACCGTTTCTAGCATAGCAAATACTTGCAGCAGATCCGAACCTCCTTGATCACCACCTCATTTTGAGCAGCTTCAACCACGACAACAAGATCGATCCAAAGGCGGCCGAGATTGAATTGCCTTGTTTTGAGCAGCTTCAACCATGATAGCAAGATTGGTCCAAAGGCAGCCGAGATCGAATCTATGAAGAACGAAAGCTAGAGATTGGCTACGACGAGTTTTGCTAGCTGTCTAATTTTAAAGGCCGAAAAGCTAAATTAGACATTTTGTTATGTAATCGGTTGAATGATCTATTTTGGCCTTTGGCCAAAGATCTATATAATGTAGAATGTAAATAGGACTAAGGGGGGGAAGTTTTTGATAGAATAGAGACACAACTCGAGAGGCGGTAACAGGTTGTTGTATTTTGTTATCGCTCGAATCTGGGCTAGATGATGTATTAACGTATGTACTTGCCTCAGTGAATTAATAAAAAGGGAGCTCTGCCTCATGTTTCACAAATTTTGTTTCTCTATTTAAGCTGATGAATTGATTAAGGTATTGAGCAACGTTTTTATTTAAAGGGGAAACGCACTGGTTGGCTAGGGCCTAGCCAACCCAACATGTTTACCCCATTTCCCGTTTTCCTGTAATTTGTGTTTACATTGTCAAGTGTGATTTAATTTTAAGCACATGCATTCCTGTCTAAGTGAAAGCGGATCCGTTGTGTGAAGTAGATAAATTCCCTTTCCTGCACTCGATTTCATATTGGTTTTCCTTTGCCTGGTCCAAGCAGGAAAAATAACCATGCACCAGTGCACGTTGGTGTGATATCTCCTTTTCTGCAATTCTGTTTCATTGGTTTTCCCCGCCTGGTCCAAGCAGGAGAAATGAACTTGCACCAGCGCACGTTGGTGTGATGCAACAAGCCTTTTTAGTCTACTTCTCGCAATCTTATTTCGTTCATTAAATGCTTATGACAGGATAAATGTATATTGATTGTTTCTTTATTCCTTCACTTTGTCAAGATCAGAGACATTCACTTTTTATGTGTTCAGTTTGATTTACAGTATAATAACACTTGCAATAATTAAGCACTCATTTTAAGAATTAAATGCTAAATGCAGGAAGCTTTGATCCAGTGCAAGAACTAGTTTCTTGCCACAGGATCTGAGTGCTTTGAACCTGGAAAAGTTCAAGCCCTTGTAGGAAGTAAAAAGCCTTTAGTAAAGACATTATTTATACCTTCTGCATAAATCTCTGTTCCTGCACTAGTGCCAGCAGATTGCGATAGTACATGACAGATTAGTGCAAGAAGGAAATCTCTAAAGGAGTAGGTTTAAGGCCCATCCGATGAGACTGCTAAGTGTCTCTGCTAAAGAAAAACCCACACTCAGTAGTTAAACAATAATTAGCTAGAGTGATTACCCTTTATCTTTAATTCCCTCTTGCAAATGCATTCTTCCTTGTTATAGTCTTAGATTATTTTGATGGTTCAAGTTGCCTTCTTTTCTTTTTAATTTGATTCTGCAATCTCTCCTTTAAAGAAAGTAGGGATTTATATTAGAAATATTCATACCATCTCTAGCATTTCATGTACTTTGTCTCTAAGTTTACAGATCCCCCGGGTTGACAAATTAAGTGTTGAGGAGTTTGCTTAAGTGTAATTCCCGCACCCAAGATTTTGGCGCCGTTGCTGGGGAGGTGATTTGATTTGGTAAGAATTTTCTGATTATACAATAGAGGTAATTTTCCCTTGATTTTTGCAGTATTGTTTGGAAAAGCTTCTTTGAAGGAATTTACTGGTGTTAATTGATTTCTGACAGCATCTCTTATTAGATGTTGTTAGTTATTTTTCTTTCTTTTTTGAAATGAATGCCTAGAAAATTTAAGGGTTCGAAGCCTAGTAAGAGCCAAAAGAATTCTGAAAACAATTCTCATATTGGGTCTCCTTCTGTGAGCAGGAAGCCCAATCCAATTCAAACCCATCACACAGGAACAGTCCACCTGGATTTTGGTGACAACAACTCAAGTGTAGTTCAGCCTGTTGAGAGTGGTTCAAGTAAAAGGGAAACAATGGCGGACCATGAAGATCATGTGCAAGGGACTGGTGAAAACCAGGTAAGTGGGGAACAATCCAATTTTGTGTTTCCAATTGTGGATCCCGATACTGTGGTGCAAATGAAGAATATTCCACCATCAGCTCTCCCTTATTTCCATGGTAAAGTTCATGAAGATCCTGACTCTTTTCTATTTGAGTTTGATATTCTGTGTAGAAGTTATGATTATTCAACTAATGGTCAAAAGTTGATATTATTTCCTGTTGCTGTCAAGTTTATGGGGTTAGGAGGAAACACTATAACCTCTTGGGATCAGATGAAGAGAGTGTTTTTGTCTAAATATCAAGAATATTGCAAAACTCGAGACATGCAGGATGAGATTTTTACAATCATACAAGATGATGATGAAACTCTTGAAGATTACCTAGAAAGATTTATGTATATTTTACAAAAGGTCAAAACTTAAGCTTGATCCCAGACTATTAGAACCTTGTTCTTAAGAGGACTTACTGATAATGCTAGAAATAATTTAAATCTATTAGGACAAAGTGATATTTCTCAGCAAAATTTTGAACAAATTTGTGAATTATGCAGAAAATTTTCAAGAAATCAATATAGATCTGGTAGAGGAACTCGAAATAGAAATAGAAAAATTGAATCTACTGATGCTATGATTATTGGAATAGAAAATAAAATGGAAAACATGAAAATTGATATAATGAATACTGTTACCAAACAGATGGACTCTTTAAAGTTTCAGCAAAAACTCATGAAGGAACAAGAGTCATTATGTATTTTCTGTCATAAATGTAGAGACAAGTGTCCTCCTAAAGAGTGTCCTCTTAATTTGAAAGAAACTAATAAGTGTGTTATTTGTGCAGAAGACCATGTCACAGAAAAATGTCCCTCTATACCATGACTTAAAGCTGTATTTACAGGGGGACAACCTGAAGCTGAATACTTATATGTTATGGGAGCAAGAAGGAATTGGCCTCAAGTAGGTGCAGGTATGGCTCCTGAATTTTCTCCACACTATTTTGGTTATAATTCACATGCATATTCTTATCCTAAGACTAATCAACAGTGGCAGTATGAGAATCAATATCAGCATGGGCAACTTTCTCAACCATGGCAACAAGGTTGGAGAGGGCCAACTCATTCTCCATATTCCTACCAGCCACCTATGCAGTCATATCCATCTACACATACACCTTATTCAATGCCTCAACTTCTGAATTAGTCTACTCCACTGTTGCCTTTACCTCCACCTTTTCAACCTCCTCAGTTGCCTGCTCAACCTATGCCCAATACTAACAATAATAAAGCAGTGCAAATGATCTATGTAACAAACCCACCTTTACCATTCGAGTACCAGTCTATTCTAGTTGGGGTTCATGATATTCAATTAAGATCGGGAAGGACTGTAACATCAGAAAATCAGAAGCAACCTACAGTGATTGTTGAAGAAAAAGGAGAAGAGGAAACTCTTAACCATTCTCCGAAAGCTATCACTAAGTAGCCCTTACCCTCTGAATCCTTGCCATCTTCTTCTAGCCAACCTCCCTTCCCAGAGAGGCTAGTAATGGAAAGAAGTGAGCCTATTTTTGAGACTAGCTTGGCATCAGAGCTTCAGAATCTTTTCATTAAGATACCTTTGCTTCAAGCCATCAAAGAGATCCCCATTTGTACCAAGATTATTAAGGAACTTTGTCTCAAGAAACCCAGGAGGAAGAGATTGGAACCCCAAACCATTCAATTTGTTGGTAGGGCAGCAGAGTTGATGATGGGATGTGTGTCTATGGAAAAATATATTGATCCCGGAAACCCTGTTGTCTCAATTCAAATTGGTAATATCCTTGTCTCTAATGTTCTTATAGACATGGGGGCAGCCATTAATGTCATGACTAAGAAAACCATGGGTCAACTTCGATTATCTCATCTTCGCCCTACTCCCACTGTGCTTGAATTAGCATATAGATCTAAAATTAAGCCAAAAGGAGTATTGGATGATGTGATCATCTCATTAAATTCTTGGGAATATCCTACTGATTTCATTGTGCTTCAGCCAAAGAACCCAGTAGGAGGACATCCCTTGATTTTGGGTCGACCATGGCTTGCTATGGCCAATGCATATATTGGATGTCATTCCGATGATATGTATATTTCGCATGGAGATTCTAGGAAGAAAGTTACCATATACCCCCCCTGCTAGATCCATTCAGGACCTTCAAGATACTTTATGGTTGGATCAAAGTAGTGATGTGGAGACTCAGCCCATTTGCCTTATCCATCATTATACTGGGTCATCACAAGAAGATGAGATTCAAGATTTCCTAAATAATCTAGACACTATGCCTAATTTTGAGCCATTGAGCCAGATTTTCAACCTAGATTTTCAAGATAATTCTGATTCTCATTCTTCTGTACCACTACATTTGACCACTCCCTTGAGTACTCCTGAGCTTGATACTACTCTTGTTGAGATTAGCCCTGGTAAATCATTGCATTTTAGTTCAGATTTAGACTCATCTCAATGGGAGCAACTTGTGAATTTGTTGCAAAACCATCTTAGTGCCTTTGCTTGGGGCTATGAAGATATGAAGGGTATTCCTCCTAAAAGTTGTACACATCATGTTATGAAACCAGCTCAAGAAAAGATAGAAAAGATAGATCAACGCCTTAGAATTCAACCTCTTCGAGGGAGCAACCTCCTTTACATTACATAAATGAACAATTCTTGGATTATACAAATGACAAAACCTCCTTTCTATATATAGGAGTCTAAGGAGTCACAATATAATCCAACCGACCTAACAATAATAATATAAAGCCACAAAATTAACAATAGAGGGATTCTATGGGGCATAGAAATAATAATAGGGGCACAACAATATAAATAAGGGGTATAACTACAATAGTAATGGGGTAATCACTAGTATTATAGGGACCCAACATGCCTCTCTCCTTCAAAAAAATGTTGTCCTCAACGCTTGAGTAGTTCTGGATACTTCTGCATAAAATTCTCATCCTCCCATGTGGAATCTTCAGCGGATAAGTTCTTCCACTGGATAAGATACTCTGAAATTGATCGATTTCGTAGCTGTCAGTTCTTGTTTCTGTGACTGCTTCTGGTTCCAATATAATTTTTCCTTCCTCGTCAAGTTCTGGCAATATTGTTTGAACTGGGAGCTTGTCGCCTATAACCTTCTTTAAACATGAAACATGGAAAACTGGGTGCAATCGAGAAGCTGCAGGAAGCTCCAATTTGTATGCCATAGTACCAATCTTTTCCAACACCTTGTACGGACTATAATACTTTGGTGATAATTTATTATCCTTCTTAGCTTGCTTTAGGGACATTTGCTTATATGGTTGTAGCCGTAGGAATACCCAATCACCTACATCAAAACTTCTTTCACTGCGATGTTGATCTGCCTGTTGTTTCATTCTATTTTGTGCCAACACGAGGTTATCCTTTAAGAGTTGGAGGACTTGTTGTTGATGTTCGATGTGATGTTCCACTGCTTGAACCTTAGAATTTTCTCTTAAATATGATGTGATTGATGGTGGTTGGTACCCATAAAGTGCCATAAATGGGGTCATTTTTGTTGCTGTATGGAAGGAAGTGTTATACCACCATTCAGCCAGAGGCAACCATTTGACCCATTGTGTCTGTTTATTAGATACAAAGCAACGAAGATATCCTTCCAAACATTTGTTTACTATCTCCGTTTGCCATCAGATTGAGGATGATAAGATGAACTATGAGCTAACTGAGTACCCAGACAAGAAAATAATTCTGTCCAAAAATTTCCAGTGAAAATGGGATCTCTGTCACTTACAATAATATTTGGGTTTCCATGTAGCTTTTGAACTGTTTCCATAAATGTAGTAGAAACTGTACTGGCTTTAAATGGATGTGATAATGCACAAAAGTGTGCATACTTGGTAAGTCTGTCAACTACCACCATGATGACACTCTTTCCCTCAGACTTGGGTAAACCTGTGATAAAATCCATTGAAACCTCCTCCCAATGTTGGCTTGGAATGGATAAAGGTTGTAATAGACCCGGTGTCTTAATTGTTTCAACTTTATTTTGTTGGAAAACCAAACATTCCGCCACAAACTTTTGAATATATGATTTAAGGCCATCCCAAAAAAATTCCTTCTTAACCCTGTGGTAAGTTTTTAAAAATCCTGAGTGCCCTCCTAAGGGAGAAGTGTGCAATTCCATAAGAATCTTTTGTTTTAGCTGGGAATTCTTACAGAGGTATAAGCGATCTTTGTACCATAACGAATCATTTTTCCAGCTAAATGTATCAGAAGTACTGGAATCTTGTTGTAGCTTTCGAATAAGTGCCCACACTTCTTCGTCATTCTTCCATTCCTCCTTTGCTTCGTTTATCCAATCTGGTTGGATAATATAAATGGCACACAACAATGCTTCCATATCCTCATCCTTTCCTGAGAGTGCATCTGCCACCACATTTTGCTTCCCTTTTTTGTAGATGATTTCAAAGTCATAACCCAACATCTTTGTGACCCACTTTTGTTGCTCTTCAGAGGATAATCTTTGTTCTAAAAAGTATTTAAGGCTATCATGATCCGTTTTTACCTTGAAGTGTCTTCCCATTAGGCAGGGTCGCCATTTCTTAAGTGCATGGAGTATTGCCAACATTTCCTTCTCATAAATAGATTTGCTTAAAAACTTTCCCTTGATTGGACGACTTTCAAAAGCAATGGGTCTTTCATCTTGCATTAGAACAGCACCAATTCCATTTCCTGAAGCATCACATTCCACAATAAAGGTTTTTGTGAAGTCCGGTGTAGCTAAGACCGGTGCTTAGCACATTGCCTCTTTAAGATGTTTAAAGGCCTTTGTTGCTTCCAGAGTCCATGAAAATGAATCTTTCTTCAATAATGTTGTTAGAGGTGTTGCTATTCTCCCATAATTCTTAACGAACTTGCGATAATACCCTGTCAACCCAAGAAATCCTCGCAGATGCTTTATGGATGTGGGGATTTTCCATTCCTTAATGGCTTTAATTTTGCTAGGGTCTACCTTAACTCCTTCGTGAGATACAATATGACCCAAATATTCCACCTCCTGGACTCCAAAGAAACATTTGGATCTTTTTGCATATAATTGTTTCTCCTCCAATAGTTGTAGCACCTTGTCAACATGTTCAACATGATCCTTCCAAGACTTGCTGTAGATTAGTATATCATCAAAAAATACCAACACAAATTTTCTAAGGAATGGTTTGAAAATTGAATTCATCAAACCTTGAAATGTTGAAGGTGCATTGGTAAGGCCAAAAGGCATGACCAAAAATTCATAATGACCCTCATGAGTTCTAAATGCCGTTTTTGGAATGTCTTCAATCTTCATTCTGATTTGATGATATCCCGAACGAAGATCCAGCTTGGTGAAGTAAATTGATCCATGCAATTCATCCAGTAATTCATCAATGACAGGAATGGGAAACTTATCTTTAATAGTGAGCTTGTTGAGCTCCCTATAATCTGGACACATGCGCCATGATCCATCCTTCTTGTGCACCAATACTACTGCAGCTGAGAAAGAACTTTGACTCGGTTGAATTATACCAGCCTCTAGCATTTCTGCAACCATACGTTCAATTTCACTTTTTTGGACATATGGATATCTGTACGGCCTGATGTTTGGAGGAACACTTCCTAGAATTAGATGAATAGCATGATCACGATCACGCATAGGTGGGAGACATTTGGGAGTCTCAAATACCTTGGAATGATTGTCCAGGACTTTTTGGAGATCTGGAGAAATAGATGATTCCAATGTGGAAACATCTAGCGAACATAATTGTGCAATTACACCTCTTTGCTCCTTTTTTAGAAGCTTTGTCATGCCATTAGAGCTGATTATCTTTCCTGGTTTCCCTGCAATACCCCTTAATTCAACTTCCTTCCCTTCCACAGAAAATTTCATGAAAAGTTCTTGAAAATTAAAAGATATTGTACCCAAGGATTGTAGCCATTGGACTCCTAGTACAACATCAGCACCTCCCATTGGAATGGAAAGCATTGGGCTAGTCAATACATATTCTCCCATGGATAGCTTGATATTATGGCACTTTCCAGAACAATTTATTGTTCCTCCATTTGCAATCATCACTTGACACTCTGGTGCTGGATATAGGAAGCAATTCAATTCTTTTTCTACCCTACAATGAATAAAATTGTGGGTGCTTCCTGAATCAATCAACACTATTACCTTTTTCTTCTTGATTTGTCCTTCTATCTTGATGGTTTGAGGAGTCGTAATTCCCGCCAATGCATTACAAGATATGGTTGGATTTATTTTTTCTTCATCTAGGCTTTGTTCCTGGAATATATTCTCTTCTTTTGACCTTTCTTGCTCCTTTTCTTCTTCCTCTTCACAATCTATGTAGAATAATTTCTTCTCAGCACACTTATGACCTTTTGTGTATTTGCTATCACAATTGTAACAAAGCCCTCTTGCTCTTTTTTCTTCCAATTGTTGTGGTGTCAACCTTGTAGGTTGTGGAAGACTATGGGTAACAACACTTCCGTCTTTATAGTTGTGAATGGTATGCTTCCTAGTTGCTATAATTTTGCTTTCCATTTTTCTTGCTAACCTGAATGCCTTCTCTAATGAATCAGGTTCCCAAAGGCGCACATCATGTTGGATATTATCCTTTAAAGACCCTATGAACACATCAATCCTATGCTCCTCTGGAATATCTTTTACCCTTATGTTCAATTTTTGGAACTCCTCAATGTGCTCCATTATTGAACCATTTTGTTTGAGACTTATCAATTGGCTAAAAAAAGTGTTGCTTTTTGTATCCTCATAATGTGCTATCAATTCTTCCTTAAAAATTGCCCAAGTGATAAATTGTTTACGAGAACAAAGCCATTGATACCATACAAACTGATTTGGTTCCAAATATAAAGTTGCCATACGTACCTTTTGTGTGTTTTGCACATTATTGAGATCGAAGAATTGCTCCATCTGTAATATCCATGTGGCGGGATCCTTGCCATCAAACTTCCTCATATCGATTTTTGGAATGTGGTGATTCTTCGATCCAACATTAGCGTCTATGGAATCATGATTAACATTTCTTTTGTTCTCATCATGAGTTTCCTTTACTACCTTTTCACCATTAGTAAGTATTTCTTGTAGAAACTTAGTCAAATCTGTCTTCAAATCTGCCATGCCTGTCTTCAAATTTGTGTTCAAATCTATCTTCAAATTGTGCATCTTAGCTTCCATTCCATTCATCTTAGCTTCCACGCCATTTATCTTAGCATCTGTTAACTTTTGTGAGCGTGACATTTGTTGCACTTGTTCTTGTAATTTTGATATATCATGTAGCATTTCTTCCTCTTCTTCATGAGTCATGCTAGAGATTTCAGGTTCCTTACTAGGTGTTTGCATTTTTTTTCCTTGGGGCATCAGTTACCGATAATAATGCTCTACTATGCCCTTTGAATTCCTTCAAAATAAATTTTCAAACCAAGCTTAAGCAAAAATTTAAAAAAATCTACACACCTTTTTTCACTTTGTAGGAGCTCGATATTGCCTCTCACGTATCTCTGTACTTTCCAGTCATCTAGTTCTGAACTTGTGACCTATAGTAGCTCTCTGTGTCCTCTTTCCAATGCCACAAGTCTGACCCAAATTGGATTCTCCAAGGAAGAGTTATACGAAATCTCCCACAATGACTTGATTATAGACTAGTTCAGTAGAGCTAACTTGTACGACTTGCCGCGAGTCACTGTTTTGACCTTTGGATCTAAACAACACCCACCGGAAACTACATTCCGTCCTCTTTCTGTACCTTTTTACGCAATTTCAATCTGATCCTCAGAGAGAAAGTTATGACGATTTTCCCCAGGTCACCTGTTTTGAATGTAATTCAGGAGTCTGCAAAAAGACCAACTTCCTCAGATCATATCTCTGAAAATGTTGCGCGAAAAGATCTGAAATTCGGACCCAAGCTTCAGCGTCAATTATCCTCAAATGGGTTTTGTTTGTGACTTCTGAAATGTCACAAAAAAAAATTATAGCGAAAATGCCATGATGACCTGTTTGGAGCAGCGAAACCCTAGAATCCAAAGCTCTGATACCAATTATTATGAAACCAGCTCAAGAAAAGATAGAAAAGATAGATCAACGCCTTAGAATTCAGCCTCTTCGAGGGGGCAACCTCCTTTACATTACATAAATGAACAATTCTTGGATTATACAAATTACAAAACCTCCTTTCTATATATAGGAGTCTAAGGAGTCACAATATAATCCAGCCGACCTAACAATAATAATATAAAGCCACAAAAATAACAATAGAGGGATTCTATGGGGCACAAAAATAATAATAGGGGCACAACAATATAAATAAGGGGTATAACTACAATAGTAATGGGGTAATCACTAGTATTATAGGGACCCAACACATCATATCTATATTCAGGAAGGAACCCAACCTGTTCGACAACCCCAAAGGTGAATGAATCCAGCTCTAAGAGATATTGTGAAGGAAGAAGTACATAAACTCTTAGATGTCGGTTTTATCTATCCTATTTCCGACAGTCAGCAGGTCTCTCCATTAGTGCTAGTACCTAAGAAATATGGAAGATGGCATATTTGTATTGATTATTGAGAATTAAACAAAGCCACTCTCAAATATTATTTCCCTCTCCCTTTCATTGACCAGGTGCTTGATACCCTTGCAGGAAAGAAATATTTTTCCTTTTTGGATTGCTTCAATGGCTATAACTAGATACAGATTGCACCTAAAGATCAAGATAAAACTACTTTTACATGTCCATGGGGTACATTTGCTTATAAAGTGCTTCCCTTTCGTTTATGTAATGCCCCGTCTACCTTTCAAAGGGCAGTCCTGGCCATTTTTGCTGATCTAGAATTTGTAGAAATTTATATGGATGACTTTTCTGTGTTTGGTGATTCTTTTCAGGAATCTCTCAAAAATATGGAGAAATTACTTCTTCATTTTCAGGAAGCCCATCTCGCCTTAAGTGAAAAGAAATGTAGATTAATGTGCAAAGCGGGAGTGTTACTTGTCCATTTGATTTCTGGTAAAGGTATCCAGGTTGATCCAACAAAGATTGAAATCATTCTGTATCTTCCTACACCCAAAACTCAAAGGGAAGTAAGAGGTTTTTTAGGACATGTTGGTTACATTAGAAGATTCATTGAAAATTTTTCTAAGATAGCTACCCCTCTTTCCTGACTTCTAGCTAAGGATAGTGAATTTTCTTAGACCACAGCTTGCCAAAAGTCTTTTGAAACATTGAAGGAAGCGTTAGTACATGCACCTGTTTTGAGAGGTCCTAACTGGTCCCTGCCTTTTCACATTTCCTCTGATGCTTCAGATTTGGCTATTGGCGCAGATTTAGGACAAGAGGAAAATAAGCAATCCTATGCTATTTATTATATTAGTAAGAGTTTGTCTTCCGCTAAATTAAATTATATAGTTACAAAGAAAGAGTTTTTAGCTGTAATTTTTGCAATTAATAAGTTCAGACACTATATTACAGGATATGAAGTATTTGTACATACTGATCATTCTGCAATTAAATATTTTATGAACAAACCATTGACTAGCGGTAGAGTGACTAGGTGGTTACTATTGTTGCAAGAAATTAATATTACTATTGTCGATAGACCAGGAAAATCTAATGTTGCAGCAGATTTTTTTTCTAGATTAGATCATCCTGGTGAATCAACTCTTGTTAATGATGATTTTCTAGATGAACATTTTTTTTCTATGTCAAGAGATTCTCCGTGGTTTGCTGACATTGCTAATTACTTGGTTATTGGGAAAACACCACCCCACTTTTCCACTCGTGAAAAGCAGAATATTATTCAGAAAAGTGCTGCATACTCCTGGATTCAAGGAGGTCTATTTTACACTGGTCCAGACCTGATTATCTGTAGGTGTGTAAGAGAGGAGGAAGTGTTTGACATATTGAAATCTGCTCATGATGAACCTTGTGGAGGCCACTTTGCTGATAAGCAGACTACATATAAAGTATTGCGTGTTGGTTACTTTTGACCTTCCTTGTTTAGGGATGCCAAACAGTATGTCAGGCGATGTGATAGTTGTCAATGAATGGGCCAGCCTAATCAAACCAATGAAATGCCTTTGTGCCCCCAAGTTATGATTGAGCCATTCAAAAAATGAGCTATTGATTTTATAGGGCCAATAAATCCAACATCATTAAGTAAAAAGCATATTTTGGTTTGTATATATTTTGTTACAAAATGGGTAGAAGCTAAAGTTGTTTCCTTTGCTACAGAAAAAGTTGTTGTTGATTTTCTTTTTACTGAAATCTTTACTAGATTTGGTGTGCCTAGAGAAATTGTTTCTGACAATGGTCTACAGTTTCTAATCTGGTACAGGGTGTGATGAAGCAATACAAGATCCGGCACAGGAAATCCACGCCGTATCACCTACAAGCAAATGGCCAGGTGGAATCCACAAAAAAAGTGATTAAGTCCATTCTTACAAAGACATTAAATATGCATTAGAAAGACTGGGCTAAAAGATTACCAGAAGCTTTGTGGGCATACAAAACCACTTGGAGAAATAGCACGGGACATACACCATATGAGCTGGTACATGGCAAACAGGTTCCGTTACCAATTGAATTCTAGATCAAAACTTTCAACACTATAGTTCAGTTAGGACTAGATCACTCTGAGGCACAACAACAACGTCTTCTCCAATTAGATGAGTTAGATGAATTTCGTAGGGATGTTGTTCAGCAGAAAATTCTAATTCAGCAGCAACGCAAAAGGTGGCATGACAAGTTTATTCAGAAAAAGCAATTCCAACCAGGTGATTGGGTGCTCCTTTATGATTCTAGATTTAAAATTTTTAAAGGGAAATTCCATACACGTTGGATAGGACCTTATGAAGTGATCCGAGTATTCGATAATGGAGCAATAGATGTTAAAACTATTGATGGACAAAATTCATTATTCTTGGTAAATGGACACAGATTAAAGAAGTATTTTCAGCCACTTGCTAAGAAAGATTTTACACAGCAAGTCCAACAACAATTCGAGACGGTAGTGGTGAATGGTAATACCAACCTTTTGAAAACATGAATTATTCTTCTTCTTTAAAAAAAAAAAAAAAAAAAAACAACAACAACAACAACAACAATTTTTTTTTTTTAAGTAAAGAAAAACATTTTCCTGTAATTATGAAAATCAGTTTGCTGACATGATTGTAGAAGGATCAACGTGAAAACTAGTGTGTTGGCAGGAAGATCAAAAATTTCTAATAAAAAGAAAATGTTGCTTGATCTTTAGATATGCTAGCAACCACCAAGTAAAAGCAGGTTCAGTAGAACCAACCTTTATACAATTGGGGTAATTAGCATGGATATTTTGATTCAAGTAACGCTTAATTTTCACTGCAGTTATTTTTTTCTTGCACCATTGCAGGCAGACCTTCCAGATTTTTTTTTTTGTCTTTCTTCATATCCCACTTTCGTAATATTCCCTCAATTTTCTTCTTCAATCCTAGAATGATTAACCTTCCCATATTCTTCTGAATTTACTCTGTCCGTTTCGTGAAAATCCCACTTTACCCTTGAGTTTTCTTTCCCTATCCCACTTTTGTTTATCCCCTCTTGTGGTACTATTCCTGGGATCCCTATAACATAATTCCTTCCCATTATGAAATTTCCCTTTTCCCACTTCTTTGTTCCCTCATGAATTCATTGCAGGATCTCGCGCACAAAGAGCAAAAATATATGCTCTGAAGCATCAAGAAAGGGTGAAGCAAATTTCCAGTATAAATTGAGGAAGCCATGTTGGAAGTACAACCTATATTTTACTTAAATTCCCTGTTCTTTTTTTCAGATATCATGCTTGCACTAGTGCAAGCATGTCGTCCTATATAATAATGCAAGCAGAATGGTACCAGCAGAATAACATAGTTTAAGCAGTGCAAGCTTGCACCCTATCAGAAACATATTACAATTTGTTCTTTTCATAGCATATGTCATAGGAAAGTGGTCATCATGAAAGTTTATAAGAAGTCCTTTCACTTAGTCGATGAGTACTTGTGCTAACATATTAACTAGGAGAAAATTATTTAAAGTACAAGGTGTTTTTAAGTTAAGAATCATGATCATTTTGTAATGAATGCTAAGTTCTTTTTTTGAATTATGAAGGAGTGCGGAAGTGTTTAACCATTTCTTGGATATGATTGCCCCTTTCCGCCATAATCCTATATGTCTTTCTCTCGTACTGATTACCTCACCTAGCCGTTAAAATGCCGCCACAAGTACCAATCCTGCATGATTTGAAAGATGCCATGCTTCCACAGCTATTTCAGTGGAATGAATGGGTGATAAGATGGAAAGGATGGTGGACGGTTGGATCCCTATCTATAAGAACTGATTTTCCCGGTGTTTCATATAAATTCTCGACTGTTCATAACCGTTAAGCAGTGATGCCACTTGTTCAAAGCGAACCTTCATCTCTTAGTAGGGTAGAACAGACTACTGAGTATAGAAATAGTCTTGCACTATTGTGAGACTCGGTTTTTCTTCAGTTCTTGCAAAAGTTTGACGGGAACAACAGTGAAGTGGCCTTACAGTTTTCCAGAAGTTTAAAAAATGGCAGAGTAAAAATTGGGCCTCTAAAATTTGAGGTTACGAAAGAGTTTATAGTAGCGATGACACGCTTGGAAAATACTAGTGAGCAGTGCTTTAAAAATCAGAAACTATAAAGGAAGCAATGGCAGTGTTTTGTCGTCGACAAGAAGATGAAGGTAGATTGGAAGGAAGGAGTTCTTCGTAGTTCCCTGCTGGGACAGTGGCGGGACCTCCTTTTAATCCTACAGAAATTCGTAACCTGTGAGGGAAGGTACTCCCACATTTTTGTGTACCATTTTAGGATGTTGCAGCATTTCGAAGCCATCCGACACATCCGATGGAGGATGAATTTCCCCTATTTTTTGCTTAAGTGCTTGGAAAAAATGGCCAAGGGTGTGCCAGATGGACGGGTAGACCAGGCCGATAAGAAGTTATATCACCATGGCCTGATAAAGATTTTGGTCCAGAAACAATTAGAAGTTAAAGGCATGACCTGGGAGGCATTGTTAAAACAACAACATAAAAAGACAGCTGCTGGAAAGAAGACAGAGGACCCCACCAGTACAAGCAAGGATCCGAGTGAGAATGTAAAGGGGATTCCTTCTTGCACCAGTGCAAAAAGGAAACAACCTGAAAAATAAAAAGAAGAAAGGGCCCCATTTCCAAATAAGAAGACAGCTAGTGCACCTATTGAAGAGACTCCTTCTACGCCACCAGTATAGGCACAGACCCCCGAAGAAGACAACTTGTCAGTCCTTGCGGATGCGGAAAAATTTGCAGAGGTCGAAGATGACACTCTGTTGGTATATTTCATTAAAAGACCCCGGAAAAATAATAAAGAATCTGGTGCAAGCAAAGAACCACAATCCCCACAGGACGTTGAATCCCCTTTTGCACTAGTGCAAGAAGAAGAACCAGAAGAAGAAGAACCAGTGCAAGAAGAAGATCCAGAAGAAGAAGAATTTCCTAATGTAACCATGAGGGATATTGAGGTCCCTGAGGAAAACACAACCCGTATCGAGACAAAATAAGAATAAGATTTGGTAACTCCCGCTGCTTGGATAGTTGAACTAGAGCTTCAAGTGCAAAACTTAGAATAGCTCATAGCTAAAGCGCAAGAAGATAAAGAACAGAGTAAAGAAGAATTAACTGTGGAGATCCAGAAAAAGAAAGGAGAAGTTAGAGTTTGGAAGTACTGAGCTGCACAATGTTTCAAGCGACTTAAAAGGTGACAAAGAAACTAAAGAACATTAGAAAGAAGAAGTCTGAAACACTGCAGGGTGATGTCAGTATGCCAGAGCAAGATTGAGCTGGAATGCTCAAAGTTTTGAAGGTTTTTTTGCAAAGGTAAAGAGTTGTGTGAGGACACACAACAACTTAAGGATGGAAGGATGCTAGCCCCCTAATTTTCTTTCTTTTTTCCATTTTCCCCTTCCTAAATCATAACCATTTACCACTGTTTTACCTCTTTTATACACCCTCATCTTGCACCAGTCGAAGCATGGTGACATATTTCGTATAAACTTTATTTTTCATACTTTTAATTTAACCTAACATTAATTAATCATTTTATTACATGATTTCTTACTTTTAATCACTCTTTGTAACTTATCGATATCTCCAATGTTTATTTGGTAGTTAGAGTACTTACTGTGACCGTTGATCCTAGTGCAGGATCAGATCTTGCACTGTTACTAGCACAGCAAGTCCTTCCAGCAGATACGAACCTCCTTGATCACCACCTCATTTTGAGAAGCTTCAATCATGACAGCAAGATCGATCCAAAGGCAGCCGAGATCGAATTGCCTCGTTTTGAGCAGCTTTAACCACGAAAACAAGATCGATCCAAAGGCAGCCGAGATCAAATCTGTGAAGAACGAAAGCTAGAGATTGGCTATGACCATTTTTGCTAACTATCTAATTTTAAAGGTCGAAAAGCTAAATTCTGCGTTCGGTTATGTAATTGGTTGAATGATCTATTTTGGCCTTTGGACGAAGATCTATATAATGTAGAATGTAAACAGGACTAAGGGGGGAAGTTTTTGATAGAATAGAGACACAACCAGAGAGGCAGTAACAAGTTTCTGTATTTTGTTATCGCCTGAATCTAGGTTGGACGATGTATTAACGTATGTACTTGCCTCAGTGAATTAATAAAAAGGGAGCTCCACCTCATGTTTCACAAATTTCATTTCTTTATTTGAGCTGATGAATTGATTAAGGTACTGAGAAACATTTTTATTTAAAGGGGAAACGTGTTGGTTGGCTAGGGCCCAGCCAACCCAGCATGTTTACCCCATTTCCTGTTTTCCTGTAATTTGTGTTTACATTGTCAAGTGTGATTTAATTTTAAGCACATGCATTCCTGTCTGAGTGAAAGTGGATCCATTGTGTGAAGTAGATAAATTCCCTTTCCTGCACTTTATTTTTTTGAAAATGCAACAAGATGATGGAGCTTAGTGAAAAGAAATTGCCTTCACTAAGTGGGCCCACAGGCTATTTTTGGTGCAAAGTCTATTTTTAGACTATGTCTATTTTTAGACATATGGATCATGGTCTATGAGATGCAGGATGCTATTTGTGGACGATTGGTCATGTTGGTAAAAATAGATGGGCTTCTATTTTTAGACATATGGGCGGAGTCTATTTTTAGACTGCCAGTCTAAAAATAGAACAGTTGAATATTATTAGCTCTTAATAATATTTGGACTATAAACATTATCTTATCCTCTTGGAGCACTTCAGTTCGAGCTATGGATGTGGCACATGCAACTTCCAGAAGGAAATACACTTTTATTATGGGTCAGTTGAGCTATTTCATGATGGACTTTAGTTAGGACTCGAGTGATTAAGTTTGGTGGAGTTGATTAAGGAGTTGATGGAGTTGTGTTCAGTTTGACTTAGTTGAACTAGTTGTATTTAGTCTAACTGCAGAATACACTAGTGATGAGTGATGTGAATTAATTATTAATTAATTCACTAATTATTAACTCATAAATCAACTAAAGAATACATCAGTTAACTCAGTGCATGGACAGTTCAGTGGAGATAGGTGTTAGAGGTGGAGACTACTATTAGTTGTGACTATAACTATGCATGAGATTTGCACAATCAATGATTGAGATTGCCAATGAGGATTGTGCAGTACAAGCCAAGGGAAAACAAGCTTGGATCATTCCTATTCTCAACTTTGGATTGCACAGTAGAGGCAGGCAAACAGCGGAGGAGATTTGAACCTGTGACTTGATTCAGATCTGAGCTAGTTTGTGTGTAGCAGGTGGAGATAGTACTGAGTACTTGTGAGGAGTATTGTACTATGTATTGTTACATGTTCTCTATCATTATAATATACAGATAGTTGGGGGTTTTCAGCTGTATGCTTTCCCCAGTACATACTGTGTTGATATGTGTGATTGATGTTTCAATGTGCGCATGCGACTGTTTATTAATTCTGCAAAATTGATGATCAACGTAGAGGAGGTTATGTATTATGCATGCATTCCACAAACAGTGTATAATCAGGATAATCTCTGTGAATAAGTGTTATATTATTCAAAATTTCTACATGGTATCAGAGCAGATTTGGTCATCAGATCTATTATGGAGAAAGTGATTACATTTTATTTCTTCAGGCAGAGTCTGTAATCGGGCCAAGTAGCCTATGGATTCATCCTTCTTTTGGAAGGTGAGATATCCGGTAAAAGCCCATGCAGTCAATCTCTATACGAGAAATACTTTGGTCTCACGAATTTTAGATCAGAAGCGGTTGAGTTTTGAGCTGGTGGAATTCGAATTTGCAGTAATGTTTTCTTGGTGTCAAAGTTGAAATGTCTTTCAACGGTTTGTGATTGGAGGATGCTCTTGAAGGCAACTCGAATTATATTGCATGGAAAGATAGGATAGAGGTGCTGTTAGATGACAATGGGTTGAAGGATTTCATAGAGGCTGAGGTCCCAAAGCCTATTGATGCTGCGCACGTTGAGGCTTGGCAAAAGAAGACAGCAAAGTGTCGAAGAATTCTGTTGGAGAGCGTGAAGGATCACATTGTATCCAGCCTCGATGGAAAGGCTTCTCCATACTTGATGTGGAAAGCATTGACAGATTTATTCCAAAGCAAGAGCGACCAGAGGAAGTTGGTGCTCAAGGATAAACTCAGAAACATGAAGTGTGGGAAAGGAAATAATATGCCCAAGTATCTCACGAAGTTCACCCAATGTCGAGATGAGCTGGGAAGTGTGGGGGTGACTGTCGATGATGAGGACTTGGTGAGCTTGGCTCTCCTTGTGTTGTGGGGAAAAATGCCTATGCAGGACGATCCTATCCACCTAAGGTGTGACAGTGCCTTAGCAACAAACAGATACAGCTATTATGGTTTCTTCCTTTATGAAATGTGAAAGAGGGGAGAACGATAGACTTACCGTTGTCTTCCGTTTGTCCCTCGATCTAGATCCTCTTCTCTTTGGGTGTTCACAGCTACTTGCCTCCTCGCTTGCTCAAGAGAACAGCTACTTGATTCCCACGAGATCACAAGAGAAAACCTACCTGTGACAAGAGAAAAACTACTTGCGACAAGAGAAGAACACAACACAAAGGCAAATATTCATATTCATAAATGATTCAGGATTAGAAGTAAATCAAATACACTAATGCAATCATACAAAATACACCAACATATAGGAAAGAACCAAGATAGATTTATTGATTGATAACAGGGTTCAGGAAGAGATACAACCCAGAGGGCTCCAATCCAGCATCTCCTTCCCAGCAGAATGGAATTCCTTCTTCAGCTCCCTTCAAAGCATTAAGCACCCAATGTTTCCAGTCTCAAACCAACAGCAATTCTTTGCAATAACAAAATTCCAGCCTCTAGATCTCATGGAGGAGAGATCTATATATAGTTATTTTGGAGAGAGGATGAGTCAGCTTGAGATCTGACTAGTGTCCTCTCCCTCTCTCAGTTCTTGAGTCCACTTGGAGGTTCTTGCTTCCACTTGGAGATTTGGAACCTCTTACTCATCACCAGTCGAATTCCCTGAGGCAAGTGTCATTTTGGAAGCTTCCTGGGCATTGACACATTGAGGAATGAGCCTGCCACTTGTCCAAACTCGCTCAGCGCAGGTAGCCTTTGTTGGAGTTGACATTCAACGCAGGTAGACAGTGGAGCAGTTGACATTCAGCGCAGATGCTCAGTGGAGCAGTTGACATGACCCTGAATTGACTTGTTTTTTGAGTGGTTTCAGGTGGAGAACTTCTGTGAATTGTTGTGGTTAGTTGGCCTTGTTCCTCTAGGGGTAGGAACAACATGTTTAGGGACTTTGGATCCCTTAGATTATGGACATTTCATGCTCAATTCTGTAAGGCACAAAAATGTCTATAACAGTTGCCCCCTAAAGTATGAGGCCGTTTATTGGGTGAAATGATTTATCCAGGAGGGTCCGAAGTTCATCCATTTGCTGGGAGGAGACCTGTAATAAGATACAATACAATACATTATGATTCATACTACTTTCATGATCTAGTTGAGGCGGGAATTCCCATGCTCAACTTTATAAATTCATTTTTTTGTACATAGAACAGATGATCGTCTGATGGTAGACTGATAATTTTGGCGAAATTATCATCCTTTGAGTAGGATGATCATCTGTTGCAATGATGTACATGTCAAATGTCTTTATCTTTCCTGAATATATATCGCAGCCTGGATGGATGAAACTAGATCCGGGGTCTTCAAACTCGTTCGATCTTCACACTAAGTACAAGTCGATCCATGTGAGAATTGCGCTGAAGTCGAACATGGAAAGACATCGCTTGATTACCGGTCAATGATTTAAACCGTTAACAAGCGCGAGAGGAATCACCGATAATGATAATGACCCTCAAGGTACTGCAGTACAATTCACGTGGTGTGAATAAAGGACTTGGCGTCGAACACCACGCAAAATCTTCTGGTCGAAGGTCATTGTTGTATACCTGTCGCCGGAAGTGAGAAACTTGCCATTGAGACATGCAAGCTTCAAATTACTGAAGGGGTTGTTCCTAGATCAACTTCTTGGATAATGAGCTGATGTCGACAAGAAGCGATCCATCACAGGAGGGCCTTGATGAATCCCACATCAGTGACATGGAATGGAGCTAATGATTTTAATGGAGGTGAAAACAATCTGTGACATATGATTCAGGGTGGCGGTCATGAATGGATGAAGGATAATGTATGGCAGTGGATGGGACCTGGTTGACTCTTTCTGAACGACTTCTCTTGAACATATGGCGACACTGATGCGATGGATTGGTAGCATTACCCCAAATATGGATGGTATGGCGAGACCATGGTGATGTGACCGGTGAATGAGACAACCCAACCCGATTGTGGTATGGAGGAAAAGTGTCATGTTCAAGAGCGACCTGCTACCATCAAAGTTTTCTTGATTTTTTCCCAATTTTTCCCCAGTCATTGCTGACCAGTACCTCTTTATTTTTGTGAAGCTTGAGGAGGATAACATATGCTTGTTCTATAACCTTCCCTTTGGGCAAGCCCATCGCTATGTTTTAACGAGCCTAGCGATAGTGAAACTCGTTCTCGTCTAAAGACAAGTTTGCCGCTATTTTGTGGTTTAACGAGTCTAACGACAAGGATAACTCGGTCCTTTTTGTAGGAATTTACAGGGTAAGTTCCTCAGAAAGAATACCAAAAGGACACCGCTCACAACCAGATCTCAAATCAATACACCAGTATTTTTGACGTGGTTAAAACCCTCAGAGTGCAAGGAGGGAAACAGTCCACGGCCTGTCCCAACGTGGGTACAGACAATTTATTAATCAAAGAATGAAAATTTACATAAGCTTCTCTCATGCACGGATTACCCGAACAATGACCCTCCATGCGCTTTAAATAGAACTCATGGACCAATCGGGTGTCAAGCCACGGATCAAGTGTCGGTAATACCGAGGTGAGAGTGAACCGTCGGATCACTACATATCGTGACCGTCGGATTGTAAGTTACAAAATGTACAACGGTAAAGAAACACACTTTACCTAACTCTAACCTAACTCTATGCTAGACCAAGTTGAACTTAACTATATCCTATGTGTCGGAATATCCTAACATCCCCCCTTAAGAACAACTTGGGATAGGATTGAAGGATTTACAAATATGACACAATAGGAGAAGGAAGGAGGCACTAGAGCCTATCCCCCCTTAGTGACAACTTCCTGAACTCCAAGCATATATCGAAGTTTAGTGAACTTCGCCTCTGTGAGAGCCTTTGTGAAGATGTCTGCAACCTGATCATCTGTTGGACAATATTGCACTTCAAGAACATGGTCATGAATGAGCTTTCTGATGAAGTGCATGTGTAGTTCAATGTGTTTGCTGCGCTGATGCTGGACTGGATCTTTGCATAGCTGAATGGCACTTTGATTATCACACCAAAGTGTGGTTGGATGCTGCTGCTCAAAGCCAAACTCTGATAGGATCTGACGAAGCCACAAGGCTTCCTTACTAGCTTCCACGGCACCACGATACTCTGCTTCTGCTGACGAAAGAGAAATGGCAGCCTGTTTCTTACAAGCCCATGTAATAGGTCCTGAACCAAGAGTGAAGACATAACCGGCAGTAGACTTCCGATCATCAAGGTCACCAGCCCAATCAGAATCAGTGAAACCAACTAACAGAGGAGCTGCTTTGGCACTGTAATGAATCCCAAACTGTACTGTACCTCGAACATAACGAAGTATTCTTTTAGCTGCTTTCCAATGACTTTCACGGGGGTTTTGCATAAAACGAGCAACAAGGCCAACAGCAAAGGAAAGATCAGGACGAGTATGGGTTAAATACAAGAGTTTTCCGACAAGTTGACGGTATAAGGTAGCATCAACTTCAGGAGAAGTACAAGAGACTGAAAGTTTGACTCCAGACTGAAAGGGAGAAGGGGCTGGCTTACAGTCTTCCATGTGAAAATGACGAAGAATATCACAAGCATACTTGGACTGGGAAAGGAAAATACCTTCTTGGGATTGCAAGACTTGAAGACCGAGAAAATAGTGTAAGTGTCCTAAGTCTGTCATTTCAAATTTCTTTTTAAGGCTGGACTTCACATGGTTTATAAGGTTGGGATCACTACCAGTAAGAATAAGATCATCAACATAAAGAACAAGGATGATAAGAGAGTTGCCCACTTTCTTGGTGTAGACAGTATTGTCAGAATGACACCTAGAAAAGCCAGATTCTAAAAGAAAGCTATCCATTTTGGCATACCAAGCCCGAGGAGCTTGCTTGAGGCCATAAAGGGATTTCTTAAGTCGACAAACGAGGCTGGAGTCTGTTTGTATGAAGCCAATGGGTTGTTCCATATAGATTTCTTCCTGCAAGTCCCCATGCAAGAAGGCAGATTTAACATCCATTTGATGGACTTCCCATTTTAAAGAGGCAGCAAGGGAAAGAACAAGGCGGATAGAGTTCATTTTGGCAACTGGAGAGAAGGTTTCAGTGTAGTCAATGCCTTCAACCTGTGAAAAGCCCTTAGCAACTAGACGAGCTTTATGTTTATCAACTTTCCCATCTGGTCCATACTTGGTTCTGTAAACCCATTTGCATCTAACAAGTTTGCGTCCCTTTGGTAGAGGAACAAGATCCCATGTATCATTTGTCATCAATGAATGATATTCTTCATTCATAGCTGCTTCCCAATGTGGATGGCCTGAAGCTTCTGCAAAAGTGTCAGGATCATGATTTACTGGAGCTTGAGCCAGTAAAGAAGAGGCTCTTTCAAACTGAGAACGTGTACGTCGCTGATCTGTAGGATCACCGGCAAGATCACCTGCTGCATCCCGAGTAGCACGGACCCATCTTGGAAGTTGAGGATCCTGAGAAGGTGGGGGAGGATTATCATCCTCGCTTTCATCATCAGAAGAAGAAATGTTTTCAAAGATAGAAGAGATAGGAAGAGGTGGCACATCCGCCGGACTAGGCTCGCAGGCCGATTTATTTTCATCAAATTTTACATCTCTTCTAATGATAACATTTTTGGACTTAAATGGAATAAGTCTATAACCTTTTACATCTTCAGAATATCCAACAAAAGTACATTTCTCACTCTTAGGTTCTAAAGCTTTATGCTTTTCATCTGGAATATGGGCCCATGCTTCACTTCCAAACACACGAAAGTGACTTACATCTGGTTTAATGGAACTCCAAGCTTCTTCTGGAGTGATATTCTCTAGAACCTTAGTAGGAGTGCGATTGATTATATAATTTGCACAATTAATTGCTTCGGCCCAAAAACTAAGACTGAGTCCTTTAGATTGCAGCATACAATTAGCCATTTCCTTTAAGGTGCGATTTTTCCTTTCAGCTACACCATTTTGTTGTGGAGTGTATGGAACAGTATGTTGCATTTGAATTCCATTTTCGGTGCAAAAGTTGATGAATGCGTTTTTAACATATTCTCCACCATTATCAGTTCTTAGCTTAAGAATTTGATGTCCAGATTGTTTTTCAACAAATGCTTTGAAGGCCAAAAAAGTGCTAAATACTTCGCTCTTGAGTTTTAAGAAGTATACCCAAGTGCGTCTAGAGAAATCATCAATGAAAGTTAAGAAGTACTTGCAGCCAGAGAATGAAGCAACAGGAAGAGGACCACATAAATCACTGTGCACAAGCTGTAAAGGGGCTGAGGCGTGCCAAGAGGCACGTTTGTCAAAACTGTCCCGATGATGTTTTCCGAGTACACATCCGGAACAAACACCATCTTTGCAAGATACCATAGGAAGACCTGTCACCATATTTTCTTTACATAGATGCTGAAGGGAGCGATAGTTTAAGTGACCAAACCGCTCATGCCAAAGTTTGCTCACTTCATCATTATGAGCAACAAACACTGAGGGAAGATGGGATGACCCAAAGTTGTGAAACTTATACAACCTTTTGGAATCATCAGCAAGACCAGTAGCTAGAATCTGTTTAGGATCTTTTAGATCCTTGATTACAACATCATGAGGTGAAAATTCAACAATTTTACCTTCACCTGAATGAGTTATCTGATAGACAGATAGAAGGTTGCAGGATAAGTTTGGAACACATAATACATCATTGAACTGACCATTGTCTAGATGAACAGTTCCAGTCCCTACAACATTAAGAGATCTATCATCACCAACATATATATTTTTGGTGTTACAATCATTTAAAGAAGAAAACATGGCTTGGTTTTTGGCCATGTGACAAGAGGCTCCAGAATCAATGAGCCACTCATGAGAATGAGAAGAAGAAGAAGATACATTTAATGCATAACCAGACTGAGATGATTGACGATGACATGCAGAAAGTGCCGTTCCGGAAGTTGAAGTTGAAGTAGGCTCCAGATGGATGTTATGTTTCTTCATTGCGGCTTCCAAGGCTTCCATCTTCTTAAAGCATTTAGATTCTAAGTGGCCATCTCGATTACAAAAGTTACAATGTCTGTCAGTCCTCTTCCATTTGTTTTTATTGGTCTTGTCATTTTGCTGAAATGATCTTTCATCTTGAGGCTGAGTTGGTTTAGGACCATTCCTTTGAGGATAAGACTTCTTAGGATTCTTTGAATTTGGTTGCTGCTGGGCGGCTAACGCTTTCGAGGAAGAGTTTCCAAGATTAAGAAGACCAAGGTGTAAGAGTTTTTCTTGTTCTCTTATTAAGGAATCACAAAAGGAGTCAAAGGAAGGGGGTTTGTAGTCTTTGCCTTGACAAATGAAAGCTTCCCTTGTAGAATGGAAAGTGGAAACAAATACAGAGTAGGCTGGTCCCAACTTAGTAAGGATGGAATAAATAAGGTTACCATCTTCTTTCTTAACTTTAACACCTTCCAAGAGATATCTAAGGGTCTTGAATTTGGACAAGAAATCTTCAATGCAAGAAAAATTATTAGGATCCAAAGTAAGCAACTCATTCTCAAGTTGATGGGCTCTAATTTCATTTTTAATCCCAAAAACTTTAGCAAGTTTTTCTAATGCTTCATGAGGAGTTTCAATTTCTGCAATGTGGAATCTAAGATCAGGAGAAACAGACATTCCTATCAAACCACGTGCTTGATCTTGTCTATTTTCCCATTTTTCGGCCTTGTCTTCATCTTTGGGTTTCTTCTCTTGGTCTGTGGCTATTCTGAAGAGACCTTTACTTCTAAGTAAATCTCCCATGTAGGCTACCCATTGGAAGTAGTTAGTGCTGTCAAGAATGACTTGGCATGGACTTTCCATTTTTTTTGAAAAAAAACGAAGCTGAAGATGCTGAAAGTAAGTGGTCCAATGGATAGATCTCGAAAAAATAGGCGGTTTTAAAAAAAACGGCTCTGAAAAAGGCTTCCGGATGAAGAAGTTATGGCTTTTTGAAAAAAAATTGTTGACGTTGCCGGCAAAGTGCGCGAATGTGCGGGAATGAAAAAATCCGCCCCCACAAAATGGAGACTTGAACCCAAGACCTCTACTCTCTTAAAAAGTCTTTGAACCAATTGATCTATACAAAATATTTGAGAGAGAGAGAGAGAGAGAGAGAGAGAGAGAGGGGGGGGGGGGGGGGCCTCGATTTGCGTGCTTGCCTTGGGAAGGCTCTTTTCCCCTACAAAACACAAAACACAAAACCCAACACGAATATGCAAAGAAAAACGAACCTTACGGCTCAAAGTTAGCTTTAGCCAAAAAACTAGAATTTTTAAAAAAAATCTCAAAGTTAGCTTTTAACCGAAAAACTAAATATTTTTCTCAATGTTTCTGATTTTCCAAGATCACACTAAGGTGCAGGGAAAAGAGCATACGCATGAGAAAAATCCTTTCTTTCTGTTTCTGATTTGCCCAGATCGCACAGAGTCGCAGGGCAAAGAGCATACGCAGAAATGAAAGGTATAGATCCGGGAAAAAAAAAAGGCTAAATAAACCGAAACCGAAATAAGCAGAGAGAAAATGACAGTAAACTGCAAAAAAAACACTGTATACCTCCCGATCTGAAAAATGACGCAGCTAGGGCTACCGGAAACCTTTTCGCGTGAAACGAAAGGGGTTCCTCACTGAAACAGATGCTCCGAATGCAACAGAGCAGTCCTCTCGGCCCGAAAGCAGTCAGAAATAGCAGATCTAGGAAACGACAGCCGCATGCAGTTCTATCGGCTTCAGATTTGGATCACCGACGGACGCGGCCCTCAAATAGCTCTGATACCATGTAGGAATTTACAGGGTAAGTTCCTCAGAAAGAATACCAAAAGGACACCGCTCACAACCAGATCTCAAATCAATACACCAGTATTTTTGACGTGGTTAAAACCCTCAGAGTGCAAGGAGGGAAACAGTCCACGGCCTGTCCCAACGTGGGTACAGACAATTTATTAATCAAAGAATGAAAATTTACATAAGCTTCTCTCATGCATGGATTACCCGAACAATGACCCTCCATGCGCTTTAAATAGAACTCATGGACCAATCGGGTGTCAAGCCACGGATCAAGTGTCAGTAATACCGAGGTGAGAGTGAACCGTCGGATCACTACATATCGTGACCGTCGGATTGTAAGTTACAAAATGTACAACGGTAAAGAAACACACTTTACCTAACTCTAACCTAACTCTATGCTAGACCAAGTTGAACTTAACTATATCCTATGTGTCGGAATATCCTAACACTTTTCATTTTTAGAGAGTCTGAAAAGGTACGTAAAGTTAACTCCAAAAGTCCTTTTTCGTCATCTAATCCCTTAAGTCCGAAAAAGTATAAAACAATACAGAAGGGATGAGTTTTCGATAGTTTTAAAGAGCCGAACAAAACAAGCGCTCGATCTTTTTGTGCAATAATCCCTCAGGTCCAAAAAAGATTAAAATCTAGAGGAGGGATAGCACTTCCGGTTGCTTTAACGAGCTGGAAGGCCAAAACTCAGCAATCTTTTCATATTTTACGAGTCAGTTGAAAAGAGCTTAAAGAAGACTCGTCTTTTGAGGAACGAGTGATGAACAGGGGTAGCAGCTGATTCCAGGTACAGGTTGGAATTTTCCAATCACGGCAATGTCACAAGGATGGCTAGGTGAAATCACTCTTCACAACTGTTCCTCAAAATGGGTAAACAATCATATGGAGGTGAACGATCGGCTAAATGAAAAGTGGAGGTGACGGTGCAAACACGACCAAGGCTTTTATGGCTGATAAGGTTACGTGCACAATGGTTATTTTACCGGTAATGGGTTCATTTTTTAACGAGCTTGAATGTGCCAAAACACTGCTCGGACTTATGTTTATTTTTTAACGAGCATGAACTATGTGCTAAAACTGCTCGGATCTTGCGTTTATTTTTTAACGAGCATGAACTTTATGCTAAAACTGCTAGTTTATACCAGTCATATTTTGATTTTTTACCAGAACTAGATTTTCTCTTTTCAAGGACAGTACTGCATTCTCAATTGCTGCATCAAACTTAGTTAGAAATACATAACATGAGATAAAAACCCTAATATTTCGCTTTGAACTACGTAAAAAGCAATTAAAAAGTGTTTTTACCTCTCATTTTACCATTTCATTTGAACTTGGTTTGTTGGAGCTTTGGAGGTGCCTCTTCCCCCTTGATTTTCACCCGCTGATTTTGGGAGATTCTGTGGACGATTCTTGGCACTGTCTGGACCAGGTAGGAGCTAAACCCTAGCTCTTTCTTTTCATGGTTTCATTTTTCCATTCTGTGCCTGTTTCTCAGTCTTTCTGAGCCCCTGGGGTTTTTCCAGGGCGCCCTGTCATCAGCACAGGTTGTCCACTTGAAACCTGCGTTGAATGTAGGCAGCTTGACCTTCAACGCAGGTGGAACACTGTCTGCCTGCGTTGGGACTAGAAAACTGATTTTGTGGCACAGTTTTTGATGAAATATCGCCAGTTTCTCATCAAATCCAGGATTTTACTCATTCTCTTGTTTGTTTTGTAGGGACCTTTGAGCAAAATGTCCCTTACGTGGCGAGAACGAGAACATGAAGAAGAAGATATGATTGCTCTCCATGACCCTGTCATGGTGAACGCGTTGCGGAACTGTGGCCTACTGAAGTTCTTCCGTATCTCTAGTATGAGATTACAAATTTCTTTGCTGCAGTACATGCTTGATGCTTGGGATCCCATCAACCAAGTATTCCAGATTAGCAGAAAATCTATCCCCTTGACCATAGTGGACATTTACTTCTTGACTGGGTTGTCAAGGCGGGGTGCCCCCATTTCTTTGTCAGGTTCGGCCCGGGGGAATGACTCCGTGAGAGACTATGTTCGCCAGTATTGTAGGGAAGGTTCCCAGCCAAGCAGAGATGGCAAGGTTGTTATCCGTGAGATTACTGATAGGTCTCTCAGGTCCATTCTGTATACTATCTGTAGTATGGCCGGTAGTGCATCTCTTCATGTTGCCAACAGGTCTTATGTACAGCATGCCTTGGAGTGTCTCCAACCGAAAGTATTCAACTGGTGTGATGCAGTACTTGTTCAGATTAAAAATCAATTGACCAAGGTGAAGGACGGGAAGCTGAAGAACTTTGGATTTGGTTCTATTTTGACAGCCTTTGCCTTGGAGAAAATACCACTTATGCAGCCTCAGTATATTGCACTCGACTTGCCTTCTCCGACCGAGCCACGCATGCAGAGATGGGTTGATCACATGTCTAGGCATGCTGGTCAACCTCAGATTACTTTCACTGATACCTTCTTCAGGTGGTTCGAGCGCCAGGAGATGGTCTATTCTGAGTATCCATATGTGGGTACGGATTTCCGAGGTGATCCGGATTTGGTGTTACCGGATGGCGAACAGTGGGGTGCTGTTGGTAAAATCTTTGACTATATCATTGTTTACTGTTTTTATTCATAATGTTGATGTGCTTTATTGTGTCAAGACTTTTAATCAAACTCTTGTGTGCATGCAGATGTTGGTCCTGTTCGTCCAGCAGTTCGCCCGAGAGCGCCAGTCGCTGCTCCAGCAGGGGAGCCTGCTGGGAGGGTTATTCTTCGCGACCTTGACATGGCCGAGACCCTTACAGCTGTGCAGGAGCAGGTTGAGAGCCTTACTCTCAGTATTCCAGATGTACGGATCGATGAGTTACCTTTACAGTTGCAGCGGCATACTACTGGTGTGCCTAGACGATGGACTCGTCTCTTGCACATGATTGCACAGGCCGTGACGTGCTATCATGAGCATCACTAGGCTAGGGTGCCCCCTAGCACTTTTGAGTTTTTGGGTCATACGACCAATTTTTGTCTTGGTTACAGAACATTATGTGTAAACGATAAACAACTTTTATATATATGTTTTGATTTTCGAGGTTTTATTCTGGTTGAGTTATATGATCCACTTGTATCAATGATGCATTTCTTTTTATAAACGTCGCAAATGTCTATCTAACACATAGTTTGCTAATGAATCGGTTAATGTGTTTAAGTTCTTGGAAATATGTTGGTATTGAATTAAATCAAACTGTCTTTCCAAAATCTTAACCCTTAGAAACATACGATAAATAGCTGGATTGCGGACATAATATATACCGTTGAGTTGTAGTATCACGAGTTGTGAGTCTAGCCTGACGATTAGTCGGCGTATACCATGGGCGATGGCATCAGAGAGGAGTTCTATCAACGTGCTATACTCAGCGATGTCATTTGTTGATTGCCCAATACACACACCTTTGAAACTCACTAACTCACCGCTTGGATCAAAAATGGCCCAGGCCGCGGAGGACAGGTTCCGCGAACTACGACTCGATCCGTCAGCATATCCCACACATGTCTCAGAAAGGTTCGACATCTGCAATAAATATAAAAAGGTGGATTACTCGACCAAAACAAACTCTTTAGCGAAAACAAAATACAACAAAAGCACGCAGGTTACTATTTAAGCATAGTAACGCTTTAGGTACAACCCGTTGCGGGGTTGCACCAGTGGAATTCCGTCGTAATCCATTAACTCGTAGGATCCTTTTTCTAACACTCGTTTAACAATATAGGGGCCCATCCATAAGGAATTAAATTTACCTGCTCCCAATTTATCAGATTCTTGGTCATAAAGCAAGACCAAGTCACCTTCTGAGAAGACACGGGGTTTGACATTTTTGTCGAACTGCGCCTTGACTCGTTTCTTATGGGCTTCGTTAGCCAAAGTGGCGTCACGACGGGTTTCATCCAATTGGATTAATTCCAAGAAACGTGCCTCTTCTTCTGAAGTTTCGGGGAGGAGATCAATTGCGAGTTTAAGAGACGAAATTTCACACTGGACTGGTAAGACTGCCTCCAGGCCATACACCAGTTGAAAAGGTGTGAACCCAGTCGCATTCTTTACCGATGTTCGGTAAGCCCACAAGGCTGAGTACAGGATTAGGTGCCACCTTCTTTTATGAACCCCGATCATCCTTTGCAACATACGCTTCAGGACTTTGTTGATTGCTTCAACTTGTCCGTTGGCTTGCGGATAATACGGGGTAGAGTTGTCGTGAGATAGCCCTAGCTTGGCAGCTAATTCAACCATCATGTGATTGCGAAAATGCGATCCATGATCTGTCACTATAGCCTGTGGTACGCCGAACCTGGCGACTACATGATTGAAAAAGAAAAGGGCAGCTGTTTCACCAGTGTTATCCAATGTAGGCATCGCCTCGGCCCATTTGGTAAAATAGTCAACGACGACTATAATATACCCATGCCCCCCGGTCGAGGTGGGGTTACATTGCATGAAATCGATGCCCCATTTGGCGAAAGGCCCAATAGCAACTATTGGCTGTAAAGGTGCGGGTGGTCTTCTGGTTTTGCTATCAAAAATTTGACAGGCATGGCAACTTCTGACTGCGATTATGCAATCTTTGAACATGGTTGGCCAGAAGTATCCTGCTCGTAAGATTTTTTGTGTTGTTGCATATCCAGATTGATGCCCCCCACACGCACCTGAATGACACTCATTCAGGGTTTTTTCGGCCTCCTCATGGGTAAGGCACCTCCTCAGGACTGTATCGATACCACGACGGTAAAGCGTATCACCAACGATCATGTAGTCTTTAGCTTGGTATCGTATACGTTTCTGTTCAGAGTGAGAGGTGTTAGGCCTGAACTTTTGGGTTTGGAGATAAATTATGATATCTCCATACCACTCATTGCTTGTAGATATCAGAAACAAATTCTCGTCCACGATTGATTCTTCGGAGGTTTCATCGCTGGACGACGATGGGAGATCGCACAATAATTCTACGAAAACTAGAGCTTTCTTTGATTTGGATTTTACAAATTCCAGATCAAACTCTTGAAGGATCGCTATCCATTTTGAATATTTTCCCCCCAGCAACTGTCGCGACAATATGTAAGTCATGGGGTTGCAATCTGATAGAATGGTAGTTTTCCGAAAGAGGACATAATGTCGAAATCTTTGAATCGCTTGAATAGCTGCAAGCGCTAGTTTTTCAACATAAGAATATTTACTTTCTGTGTCATTTAAGTTTTTACTTAAATAATATATAGGATGTTGAATTCCATCGACTTCTTGAACTAAAACCATCGCAATGGTCGTATCCGCTGCAGCCAGATACAAGTTAAAATCTCTTTGATAGTCTGGGGCATACATTAATGATGCTTTCACTAGAGAATCTTTCAGAGCATCAAAGGAAGCTTGCGCCACCTGATCCCAAACAAAAGGTACATCCTTTTTCAAAAGACAAGTATAACCTTTAGCAAGTTCTGCGTAATTTGGAATGAACCTCCTCAGAAAGTTTGCTTTCCCTTGGAGTTTCTGAATCTGAAGCAAATTTGAAGGTGGAGGCAAATTAATGATTGCCTGAACCTTGAAAGGATCATGACGAATCCCATCCTTAGAGACTACAAAGCCAAGTAAATGACTAGAACCGATACAAAACACACATTTGTGTGGATTGAGTCTTATCTTGTAGTGTCGGCAACGTAGAAATATCGCTCTTAGATGCTGCGGATGATCAATCCGCTTTCGCGAATGAGCTGGGAGGTCGTCGAGATATGGTTGAACGATGTTCTTGATGTCATGGAAGGCATAATTCATTGCCCTATGAAACGTTGCCCCTGCGTTCTTTAAACCAAAGGGTAATTTTCGATAAGCGAATGTGCCCCACGGACAAATAAATGCAGTCTTTGACTGGTCCTGTGGGCGGATATTTATTTGATTATACCCGGAAAATCCATCCATAAATGAAAATATTTCACATCCGGCGCATTCATCAATTATCTGGTCGATGAAGGGTGTAGGGTAGTTGTCCTTTGGACAAGCTTGGTTTACATCCCTATAGTCGACACACACTCTAATCGTCCCTTGTTTCTTCATAACAGGGACAATATTCGATACCCAATCGGTTAGAGGAACCGGGTAGATGAAACCAGCATGGAGGATCTTTTCAACTTCTGCTTTAATGGCAGTGGCTTTCTTGGGGTGCACCAGCCGAAGCCGTTGTCTTACTGGTTTGACATCAGGATACATCTTAATTTCATGTTCAACGATACTCGAGTCAATGCCTGGCATTTCATCATATGACCAAGCAAAGACATCTCTGAATTCGCGAAAAAGAGCGTTATATATTTCCAGTTCTGAAGGGGAACAACCTTTGCCGACATAAATATTCTCTACAACGTTTGTTTTAGTCGAGATATTTATGGCTATAGTCTCTTCAATATTGGATAAGTTTCGCTCGGAATCCACCGTATTTACAGTATTTGATAGGAATTCAAAAACTGAAGGGTGATAAAGGTCATGTTGAGTATCTTCTTCATATTCTGGAAGAAGGGAACGATGGTGGTGATCATTCCATGGTGCCCCCTCAATCAACATTGATTGTAAGATTCCTTCGTCAGTCCCATGTACTTTTGACCAAGGATCTAATGGGGTACCATATTCTCTAGACCTATCTACCCAGATGCTTGACGAGCGTTGATTTGGGTTCGCCTCGCATGCCCGAAACATTGATTGCTACAATATTTCTATAGGGCTTGGGGGCAAAACCATTGCATGATCCATGTCGACATCGTCTTTTGCGACCTTCGTGGAAGATATCATGTTGCAGGTTGCTACTAACGCTATATTTCCTATGTATATAGGAGGTGGAAGCGCCAAAGTTCCCATCATTGTGGGGTCTTTCAATAGGCCTACTCCGATATCTTGAAGCGAATGGTCACTTCCATGGATCATGGGAATGCTTCCTGTAACTTGTGAACCATTAGGGAGGAAGCTCTGTTGATCAACAACCGTAATCCCTCCTTGAAAAGGGAATGCGATCTTCCTAAAATAAGTCGACACTACAGCTGCCATGGCATAGATCCATGGTCTTCCCAGTAGGATGTTGTAGTCAAGATTCCCATCAATGACTTCAACATCTATTTCTACTGTTTTTCCTCCTAGTTCAACCTTCAAGTTATTTAGGATACCGTACGGGGTGTACGTCCTTCCGTCGAATGCTTTTAGTGTCGTCGAAGATCGCGACAAGGTTGGAGATCCGAGAGTTTTCCAACAACTCATCGACATGATACATGTAGATGCCCCCTCATCAATAATTGTTCGGTGAACAGTTTTGTTGAGGGCTTTCACTTGAATAAGGAAAGCTAGTTGAGCTGGTAACTGAGGATCATATCCTTTGTGGTCAAAGGATACAAGATTGGAATCCTTAGGATCAACCCCACCAATAGCCGATAACAAAGCCTACCTTTGGGATGGGCAATTTTGTAGTACCTCAAGAGTCGACATAGCGGATGGCGATTGGGCCAAATCTTCCACTATGTTATAATGTTGCGCCGCCCTGGCGCGAGGATTAAATGTCGACTTGTGTACTACTCCCTTCGGCGGTTTTATTGTTAATTCAGGAATGATGGGTGGTACAACTTCTGTCGAAGTTGTTGTCGAACTACTTGGTTGATCTTTACCTTTGTCGTTCGACAGCGGCGGATTCCCGTAATCTTTGTTCCTTGTCGAAATCAAAGCATCATTTTGTTGCTTGGAGATCGATAACATTAGCACTTGCGACGGGGAAGCATTTCCACTATCAACCATATTTTGACCTTGATTGGGAAACGGATCAGTTAACACAGCTGAGGTGTGTGAACTTTTGAAGAACTTCTTAAGCTCAGCTTTGTATGGACAATCGGATGTCCAATGATCATCGTCACATATCATGCATGGACTTTTCGGTTTCCCTTTCCTAGGAGGGTTTGAAGAAGTTTTCTTAGGAGATGACTCACCCTGTTTCTTCTTCTTCCCTTTGTTTTGCTTTTTCTTGCTTCCTGGTTGATTGGGTTCTTTGCCTTTATCTGCTGATACGGCATTTACTTCTGAAGCAAGAATTTCTTGATTTGCATTTCGATCGGAAGTCTTACGGGCTTTCTTAGATGAAGCCTTTGTCGACTTTGCGTTTGCTGTGCCAATCACACCATCGCCGGCATGAGAGTCACTATTTGATTTAGGAGGAGGAGGAATTGAAAATTTCGGTCTAGGGGCGTCAGGTATTTTGTCGTAGAGCGTGCCAGACTGAGTATATACTAAGTCTAGATACTGTGCACGAGCAATAACTTGCTCCTCTGTTACGACTCCTCCTTTTGCCACATCTTCCGTTATGGCGGGAAGTAACGACTTTATAAACCATTCAGCTAATAGCTGATCGGGAACGTAAGTCTTCACCATCCTGCGACGACGACGCCACTCATGTATATGATCGGATATATGTGTGGCTGTCGTCTGCTTGAAGTTGGTCAGGATTTCTGTTCCAGTTTCATACCTTATTGGTAATTGAAAATGGGTTAAGAAAGTCGTGGCTAGGGAACTGAAATTGTCGAAAGAGGCTCTAGGTAATTCAATATACCATTTAGCCGCTGGACCTGTCAATGTCCTCTGAAAAAGGCGAAGCCTTATCGAATCATCGTTTAGGGTGTTCGACGAACACCACAGATGAAAAGTCATCACGTGATTCGATGGGTCTTCGCCTGGATTTCCATTGAATTTAGGAATGTCCGATGGAAGTTTGTGAGGAATCGCTGGCCACCAAGGGGCGTAAGCAATTGGATCGTTCGTTAATCGGTGTAAATCCGGTAATTCTAAAGTTGCCACGAATGGTAACTGTTGATTTAGGTTAGGTGAGGCATACCCAGGATACGATGGAATAGCCTGAGCAGTAGGCCTTTGCATACCAGCATAATGTAATTGATGTTGGTATGACTGATACGGTTGGTGGACTTGACCACTGTAAAGCGGTTGGTTTTGACTGTTTTGAATATACGGTTGTCCACTGTTCGCAAAGATATGCTGCTCAGAACCTTGGTACACTTGCTGGAATTGTGGTTGTTGGTATTGCACCAGCCACAGTTGTGAAGCCATGTTTTGTTGCGCTATACTAACCGTAGGACCAAGATGTGGGGTAATTGTACCCGTCTGGACCTGTGTCGCCCCACCAGTTGGCGATTGCGGTTGTGTCACATGGTCAAGGGGCTGTTGCATTACAACCTGAGAAATCTGAGGTTGACATACAACAGGCATCGTTTGAACTTGTGACACTGTTACAATAGCTGGTGTTGTAGGGATGTTCGACACAGGTATACATTGTTGCATAGAATACACAACTCTTGGCTGTTGGGTTAGCATAGGTACCCAACCACTTGTTGTAACTCCAGTATAACCTGAATACTGTTGAGAACTGCCGTATGGATATCCTCCCGGAGGGGGTAATGAAAGGGCATACTGCCCCCCATACGGTAGCAATCCGGAACTCAAGGGGATTATTTGCCCTTGGGGACTGGATGGCCCAAATTGACCTCCATAGGGATCAACCTGTCTAGTTTGAACATAAGAGTTACCAGGTATTATCCCGGAGGAACAAACTGGAACAGACCACACTATCGAAATAGTCCCTGGGTGGATTCCTTCTAGCGGTTGCGAGCTAGTCGGGACAGATGGTACACCGGCAAACATCGTCGGAGTGACAGCAGGAAGTTCTGCTTCCGCTGTGTCATTTGACACAATCCTAGATGTCGACAGTTGCTCAGACATTTTGAGTCTATCCAATAAATTTCCTAACGATTCTACAGGAACTTCCACTGGTGATGGACTCACTTTTGATGTAGAAGGAAAAAGAGTGACCCCTACTCCAAAATGGGTTGGAGTACTTGCTTGCGGATCCTCTACAATTTCCTCTATCGCAATCAAACCAGGTGGAAGAGGAAGACCGTTAGGTCCGTAAAATATTTCTGGTGCCGAAGAAGGGGTTGTTTCGACAGCGAGAGTTGTTTGAGGAACAAAACTCTCTAGACCGGTTACAGATGGAACTGGTTCAGTAACACAAGTATTTGTTCTCAGACTAGGATTAGTATTACTGTCCCTCTGTGGCTGTTGAACTTCTTCAATAGAGGCAGGGTTTCCAGAAATGTTTGGAGTAATCGGAATCTCAGACGTTGTCGGAACACTTGTTCTAACTTTGATAGTAGATTTCGAACCGGTTCAGCGAGTTCGCTTTGTCCGTACTGTTTTCGATTCTGGAGACAAAGACAGTTGACTCGCAAGTGTCCACGAATGACGGGGTTTCAATTGGCTTTCTTCCATGATTGCGGATTACTCGATCAACTAAAATACAAAATGGGGAAAGTGTGTTTCCGAATTGAATGAATTTTATTAGATGCTTTAGACACAACTTGCTTTTTCACTTTTAAAGAGTCGAGAAAAAGCTAAAGATGACTCTAGTCTCCTTCGATATTTTAACGAGCCCGAAGTGACAAATGCTCGGATGGACTTTTTCTGTTATAGAGTCTGAAAAAGGCCAAAATAAACTGCTCTGGAGATCTAGGCAGAGGGTGTGCCAAACTTTTCGCAAAACCGTAGAATACTTTTTAAGGTACGGGCGGTCGATCTTCATGAATGCTGTGTTCACTGCATTGCGATCAGTAGGGCGGCCGACACGGCTTCCTAAGGATAAAGGATATATGCCTATAGGGGTCTCCCAATATATACGAGACGGTACGTGGGAGCACAATCCGTACTAGCGCTATCGTCCCTCAGGAGGAATCACCCACCTTCCACGAGATCGACAGTCACTAGGCTTAACGACGCCGGAACACGTCTCTAGCCTAGACCTCTATGTTGTGCGTTATGTTACAAAGCGTTGTTAGGTTCATTCAGTTTATTTTAAGTTGATCTTTTTAAAGTTTTCCTTTCAGGATCACCACGAGATGTATGGTGCAATTCCTAAATGCAGTCTAAGATGATAAGCAAGCTTTATTATCTTTTCAACTTTGAAAATCCTAGCTACTAAGGGAAAAGAAAGACACTATCTTTTCTCAAAGAGCAATCAGCACAATCTAATACACTCTTTCCTAAATCAATCATGCAAACTTATCAAAATGAAAATGCACAATGCAGGTGTTTGTTTTCCGCTTTCTTACTTTTAATGCCTACAAAGAAAGCTTTTTGTACAACTTTGAATTTGCTTTTAAATGACAGATATAAACAAGTTTACTTTTTCGAAAACAACAAGGGTAGAAGAGATTACAATCACTTTGCGACTTTCGAAATAAAGACTTGTTTAGACACTTAAAAGAGACAAATTCAAACCAATAAGCAAAAGCAAATGATAATCAACTGTAAACAGCCAATGAACTCTCTCCTAAGATCACAGTCAATCAGATCTGAATCAAGGGCTACAGGATGATTATTTCACTCATGCAAAGGAAAACTGTAAATGACGTAAAAACACATAAAAACACTCACAGTCTTTTTGTACAAAAGGAGGCGGAATCTAAGCAAAGAAAAGGGGTTATCAGACTGGTACCTATGCTGGTTAAAGGCTGCAAAAACAGAGATCAAAACAGGGCAACAGACAACAGAAAACCCCAGCTGCACAAGGCTAAACTGGTTCAGCGCAAGTCCAACACTGTGGAGTTGACATTCAGCGCAGGTAGCCTTCACGGGACCTGCGTTGAAATGCAGACTGCCTTCACAGTGTCTGCGCTGAAGGAGAAACTCTCATTTCTCCTGGGTTCTGGGTCACAAAATGCTCAAAAATCAACTGTTTCAAGCCAAATCAGAAACACAAGCAAGGTATAAACAGAGGGATGCTTTGAGAGGGTACTAAAGACTATCACAAGGATCATCAAATCATTTTTGGATCCATTTTTTAGATCATAGACAAGTCCAGCAACTGGATCAAAGCAGCAACTTTCTACTTTGCATCCGGGAAAGATGCAGTTCGATAGTTGCTGTCAAGTCTATGAAGTAAACAAATGACAGAAACACAAATGAAATGAATAAACAAATTGTCCCCAGCGCAGTCGCCAATTTGTTGTGGGGAAAAATGCCTATGCAGGACGATCCTATCCACCTAAGGTGTGACAGTGCCTTAACAACAAACAGATACAGCTATTATGGTTTCTTCCTTTATGAAATGTGAAAGAGGGGAGATCGATAGACTTACCGTTGTCTTCCATTTGTCCCTCGATCTAGATCCTCTTCTCTTTGGGTGTTCACAGCTACTTGCCTCCTCGCTTGCTCAAGAGAACAGCTACTTGCGACAAGAGAAGAACACAACACAAAGGCAAATATTCATATTCATAAATGATTCAGGATTAGAAGTAAATCAAATACACTAATGCAATCATACAAAATACACTAGCATATAGGAAAGAACCAAGATATCTTTATTGATTGATAATAGGGTTCACGAAGAGATACAATCCAGAGGGCTCCAATCCAGCATCTCCTTCCCAGCAGAATGGAATTCCTTCTTCAACTCCCTTCAAAGCATTAAGCACCCAATGTTTCCAGTCTCAAACCAACAACAATTATTTGCAATAACAAAATTCCAGCCTCTAGATCTCATGGAGGAGAGATCTATATATAGTTATTTTGGAGAGAGGATGATTCAGCTTGAGATCTGACTAGTGTCCTCTCCCTCTCTCAGTTCTTGAGTCCACTTGGAGGTTCTTGCTTCCACTTGGAGATTTGGAACCTCTTACTCATCACCAGTCGAATTCCCTGAGGCAAGTGTCATTTTGGAAGCTTCCTGGGCATTGACACATTGAGGAATGAGCCTGCCACTTGTCCAAACTCGCTCAGCGCAGGTAGCCTTTGTTGGAGTTGACATTCAACGCAGGTAGACAGTGGAGCAGTTGACATTCAGCGCAGATGCTCAATGGAGCAGTTGACATGACCCTGAATTGACTTGTTTTTTGAGTGGTTTCAGGTGGAGAACTTCTGTGAATTGTTGTGGTTAGTTGGCCTTGCTCCTCTAGGGGTAGGAACAACATGTTTAGGGACTTTGGATCCCTTAGATTATGGACATTTCATGCTCAATGCTGTAAGGCACAAAAATGTCTATAACACCTTGGTCTTCCGAAGAGTTGGCATTCCTATCAGGACTCTGTCAATGGTCGGGAGAAATTTCCAGGATGGGAGAGACTTTGGTCTGATCTTGTGCAAGAGGAGATCAGGCGGAATACCAGGGATAGATCTTCATCAAAGGCATCCGATGAAGAAAATTGTGCTTTGGCTGCCAAAGAAAAGAAGGGGAAGGAGAAGGTTTCTCTTTCCGAATCCAGTTCTTCCAATGATGGGAAGAAGGTTGAAAAATCTAAAGTGTGATGCTTTCATTGTCATGAGGTGGGCCATTATGCTACAAATTTTCCACGAAGGAAATCCAAGAAGGGATCCGGGGAAGGATCTGAAGGTGAGGCACTTGCTTCACAGTTTGAGTTGGATTTCACACTCTTTGCACGCATGGTTTCATCCATGGTGGGAAGTGGTTGGTTTCTTGACAGTGGAGCTTCTTTCCACATGATCAGTGACAAGAGTTTGTTCAGTACTTTGGAGGAGAAAGATCTCCAGATACTCATAGCAATGGGTAATGATGATAAGTATAGTGTCTCGGGTGTAGGCATGGTTATTTTTCAGAGGGAGCATGGAGCTCACCTTACCTTGACCGATGTCAAGTATGTACCAGGACTGAAGAGAAACTTGGTGTTGATTGCAATGCTAGAAGATAGAGGCTATGATGTAGTCTTTAGTAAGGGAAAGGTTTTCCTTGGACACATCATCACTAGACAGGTGAAGTAGATTGGTTCATGGGTCAAGAACCTGTATACTCTTGAGGTTCAAGATGCATGCAAAGCCTTGAGCAGCGAGGCAACTGATGGAGACTTGGTGGTTGAGAGGGAGCGTATATTACCTCTCAACATGCAGAGCCAGAAGAAGTCTCAGACGATGGTGGAGGAGCCACGATTGTTGCAGCAGCTTTAGGAGGTTGTGGAGCAGCCACAACAAGGGAAGCTGAGAGGAGATCGAGTAGAGACATCTACTCATGCAGAGACCTCCAGTAGGGGAAAAATTCAATCCAGGTGGGTTGAGGGATCACATGCAGCCATACCTCCAAGTAGGAGGTGGGGCGATATAGAGTGATCGTCCCAAGGAGGAGGGGCATGATCCTTGAGGTACCCAACCTCTTGGATGAGACCTTGCTACAGGAGCCCTGATGTGGAGTAGCAGGAACTGACTAATTGGGTAGAGACAGATGCAGATGGAGCGGTAGAGAGAGCGACAGTGTAGGGAATCCCAGGACAGCACATAGCTAGCAGGTTGCAGCAATGCGAGAGGCACAAATGTTTTGCACAGTGCTAGGTGGCACAGAGAAGTGTGTAATGGTGCGAGATGCATGGAGATGTTGCAGTAGCACAGATGTCAGAGAGGGAGCACTTGTCAGCAGTAGGTAGAGCTTCAACATCAGAGTATGTTCCTAGCCCAACAGAGTGGTCAGTTGGGAGTGTTTTTGTTCCAAGTTTTGTTGGAGCAAGTGGACCGAGAAAATATGTTGCATGCAGAACATTCCAGAGTTGCAGGATAGGGGTTGCAGATAATCCATATCTTGTTGAGAGGGAGTGTTGAAAATGCAACAAGATGATGGAGCTTAGTGAAAATAAGTCACCTTCACTAAGTGGGCCCGCAGGCTATTTTTGGTGCAAAGTCTATTTTTGGAGTATGTCTATTTTTAGACATATGGATCATGGTCTATGAGGTGCAGGATGCTATTTGTGGATGATTGGTCATGTTGGTAAAAATAGATGGACTTCTATTTTTAGACATATGGGCGGAGTCTATTTTTAGACTACCTGTCTAAAAATAGAACAGTCAAATATTATTAGCTCTTAATAATATTTGGACTATAAATATTATCTTATCCTCTTGGAGAACATCAGTTCGAACTACGGATGTGGCACATGCAACTGCCAGAAGGAAATACGATTTTCTTATGGGCCAGTTGAGCTATTGCATGATGGACTTCAGTTAGAACTGAAGTGATTGAGTTTTGTGGAGTTGATTGAGGAGTTGACAGAGTTGTGTTCAGTTTGACTTAGTTGAACTAGTTGTATTTAGTCTAACTGCAGAATACACTAGTGATGAGTGATGTGAATTAATTATTAATTAATTCACTAATTATTAACTCATAAATCAACTAAAGAATACATTAGTTAACTCAGTGCATGGATAGTTCAGTGGAGATTGGTGTTAGAGGTGGAGACTACTATCAGTTGTGACTATAGTTGTGCATGAGATTTGCACAATCAATGATTGAGCTTGCCAATGAGTATTGCACAGTACAAGCCAAGGGAAAATGAGCTTGGATCATTCCTATTCTCAACTTTGGATTGCGCAGTAGAGGCAGGAAAATAGCAGAGGAGATTTGAACCTGTGACTTGATTCAGATATGAGCTAGTTTGTGTGTAGTAGGTGGAGATAGTACTGAGTACTTGTGAGGAGTATTGTACTATGTATTGTTACATGTTCTCTATCATTATAATATACAGATAGTTGGGGGTTTTCAGCTGTATGCTTTCCCCAATACATACTATGTTGATATGTGTGATTGATGTTTCAATGTGCGCATGCGATTGTTTCTTAATTTTGCAAAATTGATGATCAATGTAGAGGAGGTTATGTATCATGCATGCATTCTGCAAATAGTGTATAATCAGGATAATCTCTGTGAATAAGTGTTATATTATTCAAAATTTCTACAGATTTCAGATTGGTTTTCCTCCGCCTGGCCCAAGCAGGGGAAATAACCCTGCACCAGTGCACATTGGTGTGATATCTCCTTTTCTCCAATTCCGTTTGATTTGTTTTCCCCACCTGGTCCAAGCAGGAGAAATGAACCTGCACCAATGCACGTTGGTGTGATGTAGCAAGCCTTCTTAGTCTACTTCCCGCAATCTTCTTTATTTCATTAAATGCTTATGATAGGATAAATGTATATTGATTGTTTCTTTATTCCTTCACTCTGTCAAGATCAAAAACATTCACTTTTTATGTGTGCAATTTTATTTAACAATATAATAGCACTTGCAATAATTAAGCACTCATTTTAAGAATTAAATGCTAAATCCAGGAAGCTCTAATCCAATGCAAGAACTAGTTTCTTGCGACAGGATCTGAGTGCTTTGAACTTGGAAAAGTTCAAGCCCTTGCAGGAAGTAAAAAGCCTTTAGTAAAGACACTATTTATACCTTCTGCATAAATCTCTGTTCCTGCACTAGTGCCAGCAGATTGCAATAGTACCAAACAAATTGGTGCAAGAAGGAAATCTCTAAAGGAGTGGTTTAAGGGCCCATCTGATGAGACTGCTAATTGTCTCTGCTAAAGAAAAACCCACACTCAGGAGTTAAACAATAATTAGCTAGAGTGATTTCCCTTTATCTTTAATTCCCTCTTGCAAATGCATTCTTCCTTGTTCCAGTCTTAGATTATTTTGATGGTTCAAGTTGCCTTTTTTTTTTTTTAAATTTGATTCTGCAATCTTTCCTTTAAAGAAAGTAGGGATTTTTATTAGAAATATTCATACCATCTCTGGCATTGCCTGTGCTTCATCTCTAAGTTTACGGATCCCCCGGGTTGACAAATTAAGTGTTGAGCAGTTTTCTTAAGTGTAATTCCTACACCCAACACTCCCCAATAATGATGCCAAAATGTTGGTGTCAGAAACTCTTTTTTCAGAACAATATAATCAACAATTCATATTAATTACCAATCTAATGATCATGTGTTATTTCAAGGTTACATGAAAATTCTATGCAGGAAATAAATCCCTCTCTAATTCTAGAGTTCCTAAATGGTCATCCAGCTAGGGGAATTCACTTTTGTAATCATACCTCACTCAAACAATGAAAGACATGAATTATATTCAACCCAATCCCTTTCATCAATCTCAACTATAATTTCAATTGATCACAAGCCTATGATAACATAGAGTACACTTGCTATTAATTCGAAGGAAAGATATTTAACCTATAAAGGAATTGCAACAATATTAGTATCTAAACAAGGCCTATCTCATTGAAAACCCAATCCCTATAAGCTACAACAATCGATAATCAATCCTTCCTGCAAGTAACAACAATTAAACCATTCTACAAAATAACCATCAAAATACTATATGAAAAACAATAGTCGAACCAACCTCTAAAATAACAATAATGAATCTGATCTAGGAAACAACAATAATCAAATTAATCTATAAGAATAATAATCGATTAACAACACACCATAATCCCACTCTTAATAAATCAATCCTCTATAAATAAATATAGGTGTTAATTACGAATGATCAACAACCACATGCAAAATATGCAAAAGCTATAGAGTACCTATAATATACCTACTAAAAAAAATGAAACTTTAGTGCTTGACCAGTGAAGGGGTCCCTCCTTCACCAATCAGGGCTACGAAAGATTCTCACAATTTAATGCTGAGACAATGGAAACTTGCATATTCTATAATAAAAGAAAATAGTACAAACAATCTTAAAGATTAGATTGTGCTTCTCTCTCTAGTATAACCCTTGCCCCCTCTATTACTTACTCAACCCAAGTGATCCAAAGCTCTCTCAATATATAACTCAAAAATGACCAATTGTCCAATAGAATGTTTAAATAGATTAATACATAATTAGGGAAAAAATAGTTATGCATACATTCTTTTACAATAGTTGTTCAAAATATAATAACTTGTTACATTTCATTCCAACTTATCACAATGGTTGATGCTTCTCAACTCCTGTTGAAGCCCATTTCCATGTTGGCACATTTCGTTGATTCCATTGTGTCCTTTCTCCAACATTGATCGAAGAGAAAATTCTTAAAAATCATTGTGATCTTAATAACGGTACAGAGTAGCTTTGGAAGTAACAACATACCAAAAAGGGTCATGTGATAATGTCCACTTCTTGAACTGGTGTCATTTGTATGCAACCAATCAAGTGCACTTTTCCAAACCATCACATGAGTAATCCAAAACGAAGTAGAAACTTCTCAACATTCCCATATTATCATTTAAATAATACAATTCACAAACAAGGTTGTCCCTTAGGTCAAAATGTGATTCATAATCTAAATATTATAAGAAAAAGGGTAGCATAAGGAGATTGATATTGTCTCATAATAAGGTAAATAGAAGGAAAAAGGGTGCAATTTATGTGCCCAACAATATACTAAAAACCCTTTTACTTAGAGAAATCAAAGATGAGTGGATTGATCTCCTTAATATAATGGGTAAAGGGGATGCGTCCCAATTATCATTTGGATAAATTTGTGAAATGTCTGAGCACATATCAATAGGAAGGGGGAAAGTACAGAAATATCCCTTGGGATCCAACCATGGAAAGAGTAAGTAAATCGACATTAGGATCGGTAGGTATAACTAAACTTGGAAATTTTCTGGACAATTTTAAAACAAACATTATTGTCAATCTATGTGAACAAATATATATGTTGAGAATGCAAAATAAGAGAAAGTTAAGAATGGTAATTTGTTTATATTTTTCATTAAATGTAAGAAGAAAGATGAATTAATGGAATGTCACTTAATAACATTGAAAGTTGTGTCATATGTACAAAATCACATGCTACAAAGGACTTCCCATCATTACCAGGGTTGAAAGTAGTTTACCAAGAAGGTAGTGGAGAAAATAAAGCACCAGAGCAACTTTTTTATGCATCTCCAAGAACACCTTGGTAGCCTTATCAACAAAGCATGATGTATGATCATAATTAAAAATCTTAGTCTTATGCAAAGAAATATCAAAATAATTGGAAAACACCTTTTCCTTGGCAACCTTGGCCATCCCAACCTAAACCCAAAAATGAAAGGATATTATGGAATAAATGTTGGACAGTTGGCATTGTATGGATGACCAGTGGCCTAGTGAAGATATCTGCAAGTGTGTTGGCATTGATGTCAATAGTCATGTTGGGGAGATGTGTTGGGCAGTTGGCATTGCCTAACTATTGGCAGGAGCGTTGGAATTGATGTCAACTAAACTACCATAGATACTTGTCACATCAGATGATTTTCAGTGATGGCCCAGGATGAAATCTCATGGTATCTACAAGTTTCATGTAGATAATCATCATAGTAGCAGGCTTATGGGAGAATCCATAAAATGATTATTACAGTGATGAACCAGATGAAATTATATTATAGCCACATGGTATATGTTGGGCATTTTCTGTCATCTTAAAGGTAGAAGATGGGCTCAAATCCTACATCAGACCATCTCCATTGGAAAGTGCTTTGAATAAGCTTTCCAACGATATGTGAAATTTCAAAAATGGATTCTTGTTTCAAAATTTATGGCCTGCTCAAGTTCGAGGATTTGAAGCCTTAAGAGGTCCATCATATCGGCATATCAGAGATCGAAATGTCATAGTTCCATCATATCAACATATCGAAGATTGGAATGTTGGAGGTCCAGCATATTGAAGGTCGGCATATCAAAGAACAAGATGTCGAAGGACAACATATCAGCGCATCAGGAATATTGGAGGTCAGTGTATAGGCACTTAGACATATCAAAAGTTTGGGACATTGGAATATCAGAATATCATAGGTTCAGTACATCGGAGTAGGCTATATCAGAGGTTGGAGGATATCGAAACCCTGGAGATCGACATATCGGTGCATTGACATAATGGGATATCGATAAATTGGAGGATCAAGATATCAGAGTATCGAAACTTCTTAACTAAGGTACTTTAAGAAGCCCTGATGTCCACTAGTGTCAATATCCGTTAAAAGCATTGAGGAATGCCAAAGAAGATCAACAAATGATTTTGGTGCAAAAAAAAAAGGTTGACAAGTCCGCTTCTCTCTCCTCTAGTAGGACACATGGCAGAATATGATTGGTTCCGATAAGATACAGTGGTATCTGACGTCAGCATGATGGGGCAGTACGACAAGACGGATGGCAGGCATATTTAACCTTATTAGTTAGTCTAATGGGCCAGAACCAGGTGACACATATCACCTCTAAGGAGTCGCCACGTGGAGTGATGACATCATAATCGAAGGATGGCATATCAGAGGTTGAAGATGTCAGAACTCTATAATAGTTGAAGTTCGGAAAATTTCTGATAAAGGGGACTTCCAATGTTGGGCTGGCACATGGTCGTGAGAGTTCAAAGAACTAAGGGTGTAGAGCATTTAACAAATGAAGAATGGCCCCCGGTAGGAACAAAACACCCTAGCACCTTAAGGCTAAGTGGTATGTCACAACTCTCAGTCTTATGATGAGAAATGTTGTGAGGGAAAAGCAGAAGGAGCCAAGAAGAAATGAGAACTTTGCAGAAGTTACAATACAAAGGGAGCTCCAATTTAAGTCAATGGAGACTGGCCTAATCATATGAGATAGTAAATGCTCTAGGAGCTAAGTGCCAATGGACAGAGGAATATTGGAAAATTACACCACTATGGAGTAACAATTTGGAATTTCTCCAATAGGACAATACCGAGAGTTAAAGGCATATGGGTTGGTAGCTGTGAGATTGAATACGAGAGTAGAAAAGTTGATCTAAGGAGTAATGGTGACTGTCAAAGATCGTTGCGTCAAGGAAGTAAGGACCACAATCTTGAGGAAAGTGTGTTGGGTCTGCCTTAGGGTGAGATGAGCCATCTCTATGCTCTGATCCACATCTCAATGGGTTAAGTGGATGAATGGGTCGAATACCAAAGAAAAAATGTAGATCGACAGAGTTGTTTCATGGAGTCAGATGCATCCGTAGAAAGCTCCGAGACAAGGAAACCAAGAAAATGGTCTACAGAGAAGCCATGCCAAAGTACAACTAAGTTATGTGAAACCATAAATAATCATGGAGAGCCTCAGCGATAGAAGAGTTGTTCACAAAGAGGATTATGCCTGGTTAGAGTGTGCAGCTAGATTGAGAATTAATTCTTAGTATGGAGAAAAAAATCAAGTGGCCATTCTCATGTTTAATGCATTGGTAGAGACCAAGTCAGATGCAACAGAACAATGGAAAATCCATACCAAGGTACACTTACACAGTGTGAATACAGGATAGGAGTGGTGGCATCGATTAGTGGGTAACAGAGGAACAAAACCTAGGAGCTCAGATGGGAAATGTGGGGGAAAGCGACATTGTTTCTAGAGAGCTAAGTGGAAAATATCTGTGTGAGTGTGTTGTTGTGTTAGGCTAAGTGAGCATGTTCTGGAGAGAAAGGTTAAGCGTGCCTATGCAGAGGTAAGAGATCCCGAGAGAAGTTCCGTTGCTGTGTCAAAAAGGGCGAAGGTGCCTATGCTGTGTAAAGAAGCTCGAGTGAACTAGTGCTATGGTGTGTAAGGCTGAGAGTTGTTTGTATGCAATTGAAGAGAAGAGAGAAGAGAGGATTGGGTGGCTTGGTTGAGATGGTGAGTGCTATGAGTGAAACAACTTATTATTGCAGATCATGCAGAGGGACAAGAACATTAGAGTGTTTTGAGGAGTTGTGATGAGTGACTGTTATTGAGAAAATCAATATGTTGATACAAAGTGATCAGAGCAAGAATAGGTGCAGATATTCTTACGTGGACTATGATGAGTGACTTTTGTTGAGCAGATCGGTGTGTTGCTGTAGAGTGTGCAGAGTGAGCAGAGAACAAAGTTGAGATCAGGCAGAGTGGCTTCCAATTACAGAGAGCATTCAATTCGTATTTGAGTGTGGGTTGGAGCCTACATAGAGGAATTTGATACTTCCATCTCTAGAGGATGCTTGAGAAGGCTTAGGGGTTGGTTCCTACTGCAAGTTGATGCTTGCATAAATCTAAGGCGCTGCAAGTTCATGCTTGCAACAAATTCATGAAGTTGGTGCTTCACATGGTGCTTCTGCTAAGCTAGAGAGATGTCTACAAAAGGAGGGAGTTAGTTCTTCCTGCTAGTGGGTGGTAGCAAACAATCAAAGGAAGTTGGTGCTTGGTGTGATTGGGTGCTCATAAAGAATATTGATGTAATAGAGTAGGTTCTCTTATTTTACATCAATAATAACAACAAGCTTTGGTGGTTTTTCATCGAAAGGGTTTCCACATAAAACCTTGTGCCTCATGTGTATGATGCTCATGGTGTGTGCTTGTATGTTGATTTCATATTGCTGCTGATTATATGGACGGTTGCAAAGTTTGAATAAGAAAATAAAAATGGCATAAAAAGTTTAAAATTATCCTTAATACTAATTCATGCCCCTCTCAATATTATCATTGATTCCAAAAATTGGTATCAGAGCTAAGTTCCTTGAGGAATATCTTAATAACTAGAAGGTAGATCAAAGGGAAACAATGGCTAATCGAGATTTCTAACAACAGAAGGAGTTCCATTTTAAAATGGATTAGACTATGAAGTATGGAAGGTTAGAATGTTGTCCTATTTGATGGTCTTGGATGTTGATATGTGGCTTTTTGTAGTGTATGGGGAAAAGAGTGAGTTGAATGAAGAAGAAGAGAAGATTATCATGGAGGGGTTATCTAAGTAGGATGTTGATAAAGTGAGACATTGTGAGTTAGTAAATGAATTGTTGGACATACCGCAATGTCTGTATGGTGGAGATAGCCATGTGGCTCAAGAAAAGGCCTAGGAGCTCTGATGCTCTAGCAATGAATGAGAACATGGAGAACTTGTTGCTCATCACACTCTTGTTTATGATGAAGAAGTCTCAAAAGAGAGACCATGCTTCTCAGAATGTATGTTATTTCTTTGTGATAAGTGAAAAGAGATAGGTTGTTCATTATCTAGATGTACATGTGTATCACTTGAAGATAGAGATAGCTATGCATCTAGTAATTGTAATGAAGGTAGATCCACTTTAGCAGCAATAGCAAATGAGGAATCCTTAGAGGAACAAGAGAGATTCCCGGTGTACTCATCCATAGGAGTAAATGAGAATACCCCAAGTAGTGATGATGAAGGGATAACCCTTAGACCTGTGGAAGACTCCATGGACACAAAGATGGCTTTAGATCTCTGTGGTAACTCAACTAGCACCTCTGGTAGTGAAGAAAAGGATCTAGATGAAAGGATATTTCTTAAAAATAGGTTGATCTTGGCTCTAAAAGAGATAAAGGGCCTATCAGAGGAAAATATCAAGCGAGCGAAGCAACTGAAAATCTATGAGCTTGAGAATGAGAAGTTGAGAAAAACAATGGTTGAACTAAATGCTCAATAAGAAGAGGCTAGTAGACTAACTGGGATGTTAACCAATCAACTGAGTGAGAAGGAAGCTTACTATGGGAGACTACAAAATGAGGTAGTCTCATTGAGACATCACTTCGAAAAGACAAAAATAGAGTTGTCTCAATTTCAGAAGCTTGAGGGGAGAACAAAGGCATTGGATGAGATTCTTGTTAAGAAAAGATCCCCGTTCATCAAGGTTTGTTTTGGTTTCAAGAAAAAACCAAGCTGCAAGATTGTGAAGGCTGAAGAGTCAACTTTCCATGCAAAGGGAGTTCAATATTCCAAAAACAACAAAGAAATAAAGGTTGTTGGACAAAAATAGTAGCATGGAAAGTAGCTGCAACGAAACAAGGAAAGGCAACAACAAAAGGCTAAGAAGTAGTAGTCAGTAGTGCAACAGAAGCGATCTAGGCAGCTACAAGAAAGAGTGCATGATAACAATGCAAGTTTTCATGGAAGGCACATGAAGTGCTAGCAGAGGACCCTTCCTTGTCAATGACAGAGCCTTAAAATAAAAGGTAACCTTTGTCAACATAATCCTTTTTATGGGTATTGTTTTTCTTCGAATAATTTTGGACATAAAGCCATAGAATGTAGGTGGAATGCAAGTAAACAAGATGTATAGAGTAGCATCAACCCAAGAATGTACAAAAATTATAGGAGAAGGCATGTTGGACATGATAGGATTTTTGACAAAAGCATCGTCAAGAAGAGTAACTCCTCTGCCCCATTCTTAGGCCAAATCAAATGCTACAATTGTGGAAAATTTGGGCACAAGGAAGCTTGTTGCAAGCATGGGAAGTCAAAGCATACATTCCAGGCGATGTGATGAAATGAAGTCAAGAATGTCTTCAGTGCTCTAAGTAAAGAGAGCTTGTTGAATAATGGAAGGATAAATCATCAAAGTTCCGACTTGTCTCTGAAGAAAAATAAGAGAAAAATTAAGAAGGATGATTCTCATATTCCTGTTAGAAAACCCTTTGTAGATGCTTGTTGTAATGAACGCAAGCTTCAGGTAAATAAAGGAAGAAACAATAACCCAATTACCATTCTCTTGCAAAAAAAGAAAAATGGTAGCAAGACGGTTTAGGCTAAGAAGGTGGAATTGAAGGAGAAGATTCCTCTATCCATGTGCAGTCGAGAAGAAGCCCAAACATGGCCAAAGAAGAAGTTGGAGAGCAATGCTTTTGTTAGGACTCAGCCATTGAAGGTTTGGAAGAATAAAGAGGATGATCAGCTGAGGGGGAGTGCATCCTCTGTTTCCCTTCAGTGAAGGAAGAGAATGGCCTCAGGGGAGGCTAAATAATTCAGATGCAGGAAGCTAAATGGAATGAACATAAAGGTGCATCTGATTGATGAATGTATGGTTGTACTTTCTTTCTCATTACAAGAATAAATTGGTTTATTTTGAATATATCAGCATTGAAAAAGAGGAGTGCAGCCAACATGAAGAGTACACAACAATATCTTATGTTGTGGGAAGAATATGGGTTGCAATGGAAGTGTAGCATGGTAGGAAGCTCATAGTCATGTTAGGTCTACAAGATTAGTCCCCACATAGAGGAAAGAAAGTAGTTTTAGTTTATCAAAGAGCATTGGCGAATGGGGAGCTTCTTTGATAAGTAGTAGTAGGCAAAAATTGGAAACCTCATAAAGGAATATTGTTGAACAAATGAAATGTTTGTATCTTTAGTGAAATACCCTTATTTCATTTAAGTTGTGAGTTTGATTATGCATAGATGTCTTGTGTTCATGAAACACAATTGGTGCAAGTTTTTCATGTCCCTTAACGCTCAATTGGTATCATTATGTCAATTGTTAGTTTGGGCTCATGTGGAGTAACCTTGTGTGAAAATGGACATTTCTTTTTGAGAAAGAAGTATTGGAGTTTGCCTGGTAGTGTATCGAATTTGTATCATTTCTATTGGTGAAATTGGTATTAGTTGAGAAGCAGTCCCTATCGTATAAGTATGATATCAAGGGGAGAAGTAGAGATGCTCAAATAATGTGAGTACAACCTCAGAAGCAATAATAGTAGTGAAGTGCGAGTCTAAATGCATGATCATTAATTGGTATTTGCAGCATCAATAATAGCATGAGTAGTTTAATTGGTACAAAAATATGCATTAGTGGAGAGAGTACTCAACTAGCAGCCATAAGGTGTCCAAAACTAGAGGCATTCAAATCAGAGGCAGTATATGTTCAGGGGGAGCATATCACATATTCTTAGTTTATGGAACAAAAACAGTGATGAGTCCTTGAAGATATATCTACAGAGTAGAATGCACATCTCAACAGCTAGACTTTGGCCTTCACAGCCAGTGATTGCATAGGGAGAAAAAGACAACTTGTAGTCCCTTTCCATTGATGACAAAGGGGGGGAGAATTTGTGATGGTGTTGGGTCTCCTTTTTGATGCCTTTAATTGTTGGGTTGTGTTATATTCTTTCCACGACTAACCTACGTAGTGAACTAGGGGGTTAGAGGGGGGGTGGAGCCCCCCCTTCGTTGCGCCGATTACGTAGCGGGGGGGTCATAGCGGGGGCGGGTAGCCCCCCTCTACGGGTTTCGGGGCAGCGCCTCGGGAAAAAAAAATTGGACCCTATATTAGGTTGGGCAAACCTACCTATGGTTTTCAGTCCATGGTTTTGGATGCGATGGTTTTTCGGTCCATGGTATTGGATGCTTCGGCATGTATAAATATGTATTATAACATTGAAAGGAATATAATGAAAAATCAACCTGGTAGTCCTGGTTTTTGGATCCAGGGGAAAATCTCTGTGTATATGTGTTTTATGTATTATTCTCTTGCATTGTTTATTTTCTATGTTTTAGGATTCATATGCAGGTAATTTCTGTGTGGGGTTAAAACCTACATTTGGTATCGGAGCTGTTTTGGCTTCAAGGGGACGCCTTTATTGCTGAGGGGTTTCACTCAGGCCTATGGTAGGCCCTGTTCAGTGGGAGATCTATGAGATCGATTTTGGTGGTGAAAGAAGATGGCGAGCAATGGTAAGATAGAGATTGAGAAATTTAATGGTCAGAGTTTTGAGTTATGGAAACTCAAGACAGAGGATCTGTTGGTGGATAAAGATCAATGGATCGCAGTAGATCCGAGCACTAAACCAACGAGAGTGTCCGATGAAGAATGCAAGAAGTTGGATCGGAAGGCAAAAATCACAATACGATTGTGTGTCTCAGATTTAGTATTGCTAAATGTATCATGGGAAGCTACGGCGAAGGCTTTGTGCGACAATTTAGGGACTCTATACCAACCTAAGTCTCTGGTGAATAAACTGTTCATGAAAAAAAAGCTGTATAACCTGAGGATGATCTGAAAATGGAATGTACTTGTTTAAGGGTGCAAGGCATCCATTTCCACTTATGTAAATGAGTGCACAAATACTCCAAGTTTAAATTTGCAAATATGTGTGCTTCTAATTTCTAATACAGAGATTAACTGTAGGGGCATTTACTGGATATGTCTCCTCTAAAGAGAGGATGAGATCCAGAAGCTACCTGGCCCTCTATAGACTCTCCCTAAAGAAATAAAAAGTAAACACTCAGATTCAATTAAAAACAAGACCTTGCTTGAACTTGACATTATGCGAAATCTTAGCTTGAAGAGGTGTATGTCTTTTCTTCTGTTTATGTGTTTTAACTTGATTGGTTTCAGCTGATATTAAACATATATGTCAGACATATAAGGCAGAAAATAAACATCACACATAGCAACAAATTTAATAAGGAGTTCACCCCAATCTCGTGGGCTACGTCTCCTGTGAGCTCTAGTCAACTAGACTTGGCTCTTTGGGATTATGGCTTGAATTCTTTTACAAGTTCTACACTCAACTCCAAAAGGTTATTAACTGAACATATGATTTTAGAAAAACCATATACATCCTTGTCATGGTTGTCCACTTTGTGCAGGCAGATCTAGGCTCCCTTGGACTTGATTTCTTCAGTAGGTGCACTAAGCTTCCCTGAGCTTCTTAATGGCACAAACTCCTTTAGAATGCTTCAAATGCTTTGAAACCTCTACTACTATCTCCAGCACATATCTGACATAAACAAATGACTGTTGATTTGCTCAAAATGAGCACTGCATCCCCAATCTAGGCCTTCTCCCATGGATGGCTTTAGGCTGCCTGAAACTTCTCTTCAGCATCTCGGCATTTAGAAGTCTCCAAATGATTCTAAAAATACCTTCATTGGATTTATAAGGTTCCTTCCAGCAGAAATAGGCTTTTGTTTCACCTCAAACAGATGAACCTAACCCAACACAACTCAATCACTGAAATGGCCCTAGTGGCCCTGAAAGCTTTCCTGAAGCTAAACAGTGAGAAGAATGCCTCAAAAGGAAAAAATAGTTGTAGAAATGAACTCAGAATTCTCAAAACCTTCAGGAATGACCTTCGTTCAACATTCAATGGTTGCACAATTCCCAATGCAGCTCCCAAACTGATTTGGCCCTAGTGGCTCCTAGAACTTTCCTGAAGAAAAAACACCCGAAAGTGACCACATATTGCTGTGAAACCTATGCCAATGGCTTCAAAAGGTCTAAGAGACCCAAAATCAAAAAAAAAATCGTCCAAAAAGGACTTTCCTAGCCAAAGTTATGGCCATTTACTCCCAACTACCAGCTGGTCCTAGAAAGACTCCAGCTAAATTTAATTAGAGTCCAGATAACCCAAAAAGTTTGGAAATCCCGCCATTTTTGGAGCGCTCCACCAAAAAATCCACTATTAGGACTGTCAGTTAACTCCGTTAACTCCGAGCATGTGACCAAACATTTGGAACTGTGGTTTGTTGTTGGATTTCGTCGCGGACTGTTCGGGCTAACTATCCATTGAAGTACACTTAACTCCACCATATATGGCAATGTAACCACGTAATATTAAACAATGCGGTGACTATTGAACACAATCCACGCGGTTAGGGAATAGGCCCATGGTTCTACGTGCTATGGTCATATGCATGGGGGCTGACCCTTAGGGGTTGGCACAAACTCCTTAAGAATGCTTTAAATGTCTTTGAAACCTCTGTTGCTGTCTCCAACACATATCTTACATAAGCAAATGACTGTTCATTTGCTCAAAATGAGCACTGCATCCCCAATCTAGGCCTTCTCCCATGGATGGCTATGGGCTGCCTGAAACTTCTCTTTAGCATCTCGGCCTTTAGAAGTCTCCAAATGATTTTGAAAATACCTTCATTGGATTCATAAGGTTCCTTCCAACAGAAATAGGCTTTTGTTTCACCTCAAACAGATGAACCTATCCCAGTACAACTCAACCACTGAAATGGCCCTAGTGGCCCTGAGAGCTTTCATGAAGCTAAAAAGTGACAAGAATGCTTCAATAGGAAAAACGAGCTATAGAAATGGATTTAGAATGCTGAAAACCTCCAGGAATGACCTTCGTTCCACATTCAATGGTTGCACACTTCCCAATGCAGCTCCCAAACTAATTTGGCCCTAGTGGCTTCTAGAACTTTCCTAAAGAAAAAACACCTGAAAGTGACCTCAGATGGCTGTGAAACCTATACAAATGGCTTTAGAAGGTCGAAGAGACCCAAAATAAAAAAAAAAAAATCGTCCAAAAAGGAGTTTCCTAGCCAAGGTTATGGCCATTTACTCCCAACTGCCAGCTGGTCCTAGAAAGACTCCAGCTAAATTTAATTAGAGTCCAGATAACCCCGACAGTTTGGAAATCCCGCCATTTTTGGAGCACTCCACCAAAAACTCCACCATCAGGACTGTCAGTTAACTCCGAGCATGTGACCAAACATTCGGAACTGCGGTTTGTTGTTGGATTTTGTGCCAGACTATTCAGGCTAACTATCCGTTGAACTACACTTAACTCCACCATATATGGCAATGTAACCACGCAATATTAAACAATGCGGTGACTGTTGAACACAATCTGCACGGTTAGGGAATAGGCCCATGGTTCTGGGCGCTGTGGTCATATGCATGGGGGCTGGCCCTTAGGGGTTGGCACAAACTCCTTTAGAGTGCTTCAAATATCTTTGAAACCTCTGCTACTGTCTCCAGCACATATCTGACATAAACAAATGACTGTTCATTTGCTCAAAATGAGCACTACATCCCCAATCTAGGCCTTCTCCCATGGATGGCTTTGGGCTGCCTGAAAATTCTCTTCAGCATCTCGGCCTTCAGAAGTCTCCAAATGATTATGAAAATACCTTCATTGGATTCAGAAGGTTCCTTCCAGTACAAATAGGCTTTTGTTTCACCTCAAACAGATGAACCTAGCCCAGCACAGCTCAATCACTGAAATGGCCCTAGTGGCCCTGAAAGCTTTCATGAAGCTAAATAGTGAGAGGAATGCCTCAACAAGAAAAAAGAGCTGTAGAAATGGATTCAGAATGCTGAAAAACTTCAGGAATGACCTTCGTTCCACATTCAATGGCTGCACACTTCCCAATGCAGCTACCAAACCGATTTGGCCCTAGTGGCTCCTAGAACTTTCCTGAAGAAAACACACCTAAACGTGACCTTAGATGGCTATGAAACCTATGCCAATGGCTTTAGAAGGTCGAAGAGACCCAAAATCAAAAGAAAATTCGTCCAAAAAGGACTTTCCTAGCCAAAGTTATGGCCATTTACTCCCAACTGCTAGTTGGTCCTAGAAAGCCTCCAGCTAAATTTAATTAGAGTCCAGATAACCCCGACAGTTTGGCAATCTAGCCATTTTTGGAGTGCTCCACCAAAATCTCCGCCATAAGGACTGTCAGTTAACTCTGTTAACTCCGAGCATGTGACCAAACATTCGGAACTGCGGTTTGTTGTTGGATTTCGTGCCAGACTGTTCGGGCTAACTATCCATTGAACTACACTTAACTCCGCCATATATGGCAATGTAACCACGTAATATTAAACAATGTGGTGACTGTTGAACACAATCCACACGGTTAGGGAATAGGCCCATGGTTCTAGGTGTTGTGGTCATATGCATGGGGGATGGCCCTTAGGGGTTTGCCCCTTGGGCCCCGCCTTTAACCAAATTCAAACTTTGACAAAGTTTGTTTCGAAACTTAAACAAGTTCCATGTTCATCGTTCAACGGTAATGCGTGTGAGTGTTATAAGGCAGGTTGTGTGTTCAAGCCTCTCCGCTACCAACCTTTTATCATATGCCAAAAAACTATGTTGATGTCATGATGATGTCACTTGGGCCACGTGGCGGCCTCCGGGCCTGCCATGTGGCATCCTACCATTCGTTGCCCAAAACAGAATATTCCAAAGAATATTTTATTTTAATTTTTTTTTTGAAAAATTCAAAATTTCAATGTTATTGGACAATTCTTCTTTCTGGCATAACTTTCTCATATGGAAAATGTTTTCTGAACCATTCACGACACCGGAATTTGGAAGACGAGCTCTATCCAGTTGTTCAGGTTCAAACCAGTTCTAAGAACTTTCATTTTTGAGCATTTTATGACAAAAGGTCCTGAGCTCCTGATCACACCTCCCAAATGAGAAGGCTTTTGGTCCCCAAAAGCTTACTAAATCTCTGAACTGAACTATACAGAATTTGAGATAGCACAAACATCCTCTTCCGTTCAACCAAATGAACATACTGATGCCAAAATGTTCTGCCTTATCAACTGTCGTCATGACAAATGTTGCTACATAAGCCAAGTACTTGTCGAATCTCGACCAAGTTTGCTCACCACACAAACTGAAAATTTGCAAAAACCAGCAATGAAACTTGCTGATATTTGAGCCCTCTTTGCTTGCATGCTTTTCCAGCTCATAGAATTGTGCACTGCTTTGCACCAAATTCTTTCCCTGCACCAAATGACACCAAAGATACTTGTGCAACAAGACAATCAACAATAACAATTTGTCTTGAAATATACTGAATAATGGACTCAACCATCAATATAGCAAGTGTGTACACAACCGACACAAGTCGAAAAAACATGTGCACCACAATTGACACAAGTTGATAATCAGAGTGCGACACAATCGACACAAGTCGTTAATCAAAGTGCGACACAATCGACACAAGTCGATAAGCAATGTGTGACACAATTGACAATGTAAAAGTGTGCTCACAAGCGACACTAGTCGACCAACAACAAGATACATTTACAAACACCTATGCATGTATCATGTACAATGAAATATATACAGTTCGACAAATACACCTACAACATCTATGTATAGGTGTAACTTCAACTCTTCTTTTCTAAGACCAATAGGTACTTCAACCCAATAAACAACATGTGGGTGACAAGAGCTGAAATGAAAACATTGCTCCATGGCGAGATTTTGCAACAACAAAACAAAACATGCATACATCCAACGTTTGTATGTATAAAAGGAGTACATCTTACTGTGTCAAGAAGTCCATCCACTTCTTACCAAGCCACTTCAATGGCAATTTTTGCTGCTGCAACGTTTCCTCATGTGAAACTTCCCTTTCCCCATCAATAATGGAATCTGTGGTTCCACCTTTGCTAATCCTCTTGTCCTCTTGCTGCATGTGTTTGGGACAGCGAGTTGGATATAAAGTCAAAAAATGAGAGACAACATGTCCCTTCTTTTGGCAGAAAGTGAAAATCTTATGCACCTTCTTTGAAGGTAGTCTTTGCTTCATCTATTCCCTGTATGCTTTCTTCCTCATCCAGCATCTTGAAACATGATGATTAAATTGACCACAATATGTACAAGGAAACTTTCTTCCATGAAAGCATGTAAACTTTTCATGCCTTGCAAAAACACAATCAAATCGATCATGAGTAGATTTATACCTCTTATTCTACTTTGCATGTTCATCCTTTTTACCTCCATGAGGAGATGAACTAGTAGAGGCTTCACCTTTCAATTGCAGACTAACATCATCGTTCTTGTCTTGAAAACTGCCTAACATTGCATGCTTGCCATAAGCTACATGTCCACCATCTTCTTGCTGCAACAAAGGCTTAAAACAATCGCAGTCATCATTGAAACAAATTTGACATATTTGCCTCATGGAACTTGAAACAAAAGTTCTCTTTGAATTAACCTCATATGTCGTCATGGCTTTTGAGTTTTCACCATTAGATTGCACATAACCCAGTCCAAGATTCTTGGATCCTTTCTCAACTAGAAATGGGTTCAATCATGCCCTGTGCATGCTTTCCTAATCCTTTGCCTTCATAACCCATCTTGTATGCTTTTCGAAATATCATACACATCTTTCTAAAGAGGAAACTGAAGACAAATCAGAATGGATTACCTCTTTCTCACGCATGCTCTTGGTCAAAGCCTTTTGGGCTTGCTGAAGTTGCAACTCCATATCATGCAATATTTGAAGAATTTCTTCCTTCTCCTGCTTCATGGCCAACAATTTCTCATGAAGCATTGTGCTTTCTCTTCTATCCTCAAACATGATCTGCACCATATCCTTCAAGATAAGGAATTCACGCTTCATATCCTCATTGAATAACCTTGTGAAGGAGAAATATTCACTTGATGAAGTTGTCATTATAATATCAATGAACCAATTAACTTCAACAATGTGCTTAAAGCTTTTCAAAACAAATGACAAAGCTTTTCACCCAAATGTCTTTACAACCATCACATTCAAGCAGCCAACAATACACAAATCAAGTGAAAATCTTGTTGTGATTTTGAGGTCCTTTGGGGTAAGAAAAATATCTGCTATTCCTTTTTTTCTTCTCTAATACTTAGCTAATCAATGGCTATCCCCAAACTTCAGCAAACTCAAACAACATGTAGTTTGCAAAATAGTAAAGCAGCCAATCTTCAACACTGCTTAAAACACCTTTCAAGCTATACAATCAAGCTACTGTGATGTCAATCAAGCAAACCAAGTGCTCTGATACCAACCTGATCTGAAAATGGAATGTACTTGTTTAAGGGTGCAAGGTATCCATTTCCATTTATGTAAATGAGTGCACAAATACTCCAAGTTTAAATCTGCAAATATGCGCACTTCTTATTTCTAATATAGAGCTTGACTGTAGGGGCATTTACTGGATATGTCACCTCTAAAGAGAGGATGAGATCTAGAAGCTACCTAGCCCTCTACAGAATCTGCCTAAAGAAATAAAAAGTAAACACTCAGATTCAATTAAAAACAAGACCTTGCTTGAACTTGACATTATGCGGAATCTTAGCTTGAAGAGGTGTATGTCTTTTCTTCTGTTTATGTGTTTTAACTTGATTTGTTTCAGCTTATATTAAACATATATATCAGACATATAAGGCAGCAAATAAACATCACACATAACAACAAATTTAATAAGGATTTCACCCCAATCTCGTGGGCTACGTCTCCTGTGAGCTCTAGTCAACTAAACTTGGCTCTTTGGGACTATGGCTTGAATTCTTTTACAAGTTCCACACTCAACTCCAAAAGGTTACTAACTAAACCTATGGGTTTAGAAAAAACATATACATCCCTGTCATGGTTGTCCACTTTGTGTAGGCAGATCTAGGCTCCCTTGGACTTGATTCCTTCAGTAGGTGCACTAAGCTTCCCTGAGCTTCTTAATGGCGCAAACTCCTTCAGAATGCTTCAAATGTCTCTGAAACCTCTGCTACTATCTCCAACACATATCTGACATAAACAAATGACTGTTGATTTGCTCAAAATGAGCACTGCATCCCCAATCTAGGCCTTCTCCCATGGATGGCTATGGGCTGCCTCAAACTTCTCTTTAGCATCTCGGTCTTTAGAAGTCTCAAAATGATTCTGAAAATACCTTCATTAGATTTAGAAGGTTCCTTCCAGCAGAAATAGGCTTTTGTTTCACCTCAAACAGATGAACCTAGCCCAACACAACTCAATCACTGAAATGGCCCTAGTGGCCCTGAAAGCTTTCCTGAAGCTAAACAGTGAGAAGAATGCCTCAACAGGAAACACGAGCTGTAGAAATGGATTTAGAATGCAGAAAACCTTCAGGAATGACCTTTGTTTCACATTCAATGGCTACACACTTCCCAATGCATCTCCCAAACTGATTTGGCCCTAGTGGCTCCTAGAACTTTACCGAAGAAAAAACACCTACAAGTGACCTAAAATGGCTGTGAAACCTATGCCAATGGTTTCAAAAGGTCGAAGAGACCCAAAATCCAAAAAAAAATTGTCCAAAAAGGACTTTCCTAGCCAAAGTTATGGCCATTTACTCCCAACTGCTCGTTGGTCCTAGAAAGACTCCAGCTAAATTCAATTAGAGTCCAGATAACCTCGACAGTTTGGCAATCCTGCCATTTTTTGAGTGCTCCACCAAAAAATCCGCCATTAGGACTATCAGTTAACTTTGTTAACTCTGTGAATGTGACCAAACATTCGGAACAGCAGTTTGTTGTTGGATTTCATGCCGGACTATTCGGGTTAACTATCCGTTGAACTGCACTTAACTCTGCCATATATGGCAATGTAACCACGTAATATTAAACAATGCGCTGACTATTGAACATAATCCGCGCGGTTAGGGAATAGGTCCACAGTTCTGGGCGCTGTGGTCATATGCATGGGGGTTGGCCCTTAGGGGTTGGCCCCTTGGGCCTCGCCTTTAACCAAATTCAAACTTTAACAAAGTTTGTTCCGCACCTTAAACAAGTTCCATGTTCATGGTTCAACGGTAATGCGTGGGAATGTTATAAGGCAGGTTGCGTGTTAAAACCTCTCCGCTACCAACCTTTTAACATATGCCAAAAAACTGTGTTGACATTGTGATGATGTCACTTGGGCCACATGGCGGCCTCTGGGCCTACCACGTGGCAACCTGCCATTCGTTGCCTAAAACAAAATATTCCAAAGAATATTCTATTTTAATTTTTTTTGAAAAATTCAAATTTTCAATGTTATTGGACAATTCTTCTTTTTGGCATAACTTTCTCATACAGTGACTGTTTTTCGAACCGTTCACGTTGACGGAATCAAGAAGATGAGATCTATCCAATTGTTTAGGTTCGAACTAGTTCTGAGCACTTTCATTTTTGATCATTTTACAACACTTGGTCCTGAGCTCCTGATCAGAGGATGAAAGATGGAGACACAGTGACAGAGCATCTGAACGCATTTAATACAATGGTAAGTCAGTTAGCATCTGTTGATATTAAAATTTCAAATGAATAAAAGTGCATCAGTTTGTTGTGTTCTCTACCAAATTCGTGGGATGGTCTGGTTATTGCAATAGGTAGCAATGCAACTGCCTTGCAGTTTGATGAAATAGTCTCATCCTTGCTGACAGAGGAGATGAGATGGAAAAATATGGAGAGCCAAAATGGTGATGCCTTGTTTGAATGAGGATGGTCCCAGAATAGAAACAAAAATAAGTCACCGAGTGGGAGATCTAAATCTCCAGGAAAACCTATAAAGGTGGTGTTCTAGAAATGCGGAAAGGAAGGGCATTACAAAAGGGACTGTAAATCTAAATCTCCTGATAAAAGAAAGGGATCTGATGATGCTCCTTATGCAGAGGCTAAAACCACCTCAGATGAAGGTGGGGATGTGTACTTGGCTTCTTCAAGTACACATGTAGATCATGAGGCATGGTTGATTGACTCAGGGGCATCCTTTCACTTCACTCTCCATAGAGAGTGGTTCTGCGAGTATGAGAAATATAATGGTGGTGATGTCTTCTTAGGGGATGATAGGAAATCTAGAATCGTTGGTAGTAAAAGTAAAGTTGAAGTTGCAAGGTGGAATGGTTAGAACACTTCCGGGTGTTTTGCATATTCCTGCATTAGCGAAAATTCTGATTTCTGTAAGCAAGCTGGACGATGCAGGTGTAAAAATAGTGTTCGAGAAGGATACCTGCAAGATGGTTCAGGGAGCACTAGTATTGATGCGGGGAGTTCGGACTGGAAATATCTACAAGCTGCAAGGTAGCACTATTGTTGATGGGTGCAACAGTTCTATGGTTCCCGAAAGTGGAGTAGAAAATATAGTGGTCTCTAGAGAGAAGACCATGCCGTGGCATCAAAGGCTTGGACATATTGGAGAGAAGGGCCTTCAAATACTTCATGGTAAAGGTATGGTAGAAGATATGAGTAATAGCTCTCTAGATTTTGATTTTTGTGAAAATTGTGTATATGGGAAGCAGAATCGGGTGAGTTTCCCCTCCAGTGGTAAGAGGGCGAAATAGATATTAGAGCTTCTGCACAGTGATGTGTTTTGTCCTGTGAAGGTTCCATCACTAGGTAAGTCTGTGTACTATGTATCATTTATATATGACTTCTCAAGGAATACATGGATATATTTCCTTAAGAAGAAATCTGAAGTAAGTCTTTGATAGGTTTAAAGAATTTAAGGCTCTGGTGGAAAACTAGACAGAGAAGAAGATAAAGGTGTTGAGGAGAGATAAAAATAGAGAGTTTTGCAGTAAGGAATTTGAAGAATTCTGTAAGAAGTGTGGTATAGCACGACAAAAGACTACTCAATATACACCTCAGCAAAATGGAGTTGCAGAAAAGACGTTGATGGAAAGGGCAAGAAGCATGCTCAATGGTGTCGGGTTAGGAGAGGAATTCTGAGCAGAGGCGGTGGAGACAACATATTACCTGGTCAACAAATCACCTTCATCAATGTTGGAGGATAAGACTCCACAAGAGGTATGGATTAGTAAGAAACGCTCTCTTTCACATCTGAGGGTATTTGGATGTGATGCATATGTACATGTTCCAAAGGAGAAAAGAACCAAGTTAGATAGTAAATCTGAAAAGTGCATTTTTATTGGGTATAAAGATGGTTTAAAGGGTTATAATCTTTGGAACCCAGTAACAAGGAAGGTTGTGTACAAACGAGATGTGGTGTTCAGAGAGGTGAAAGATGTTATTAAAAATGAAATCCAACCAAAGGAACTTGAGAAGATAGAGTTTGAGCTAAAGGAGGAAGAATCAGACTTTACAGCAGAGGAGGAATCAGAAGTTGAAGAGCCACAAACTCCGAGTGTAAGAAGATCAGTTCGAGAAAGAAGGCAGCCAGAAAGGTATAGTCCATCTGCTTTCTATTCAAATTTTGTTTTATCTATTACTGATGATGATCACAGAACTGTGAAGGAAGCAGTAGATTCAGATGATGGAAAACTCTGGAAAGAGGCCGTGGTTGATGAAATGGCATCTTTGAACAAAAATGAGGCTTGGGATTTGGTGGAGTTGCCGGCCAAAAGTGTTATAGCTCCAAATCTCACTCTTATGGTTTGTGATGCTGCACTCATGACCTAGGGCAACCCCTCCTTCCAGACCTGGTCCAAAAATTTAAAAAACAGTGTTTTATTCCCTATACGCGACATTGCCCTGAGTTAAACGCGTGTACACGCGGGTCTGTGTATACCCAACCCGCGTGTATGTATTAAAACACTTAAAAAATAAATAATTCCTCATTTTCGGGCGGAGATCGCGGGTTTTACCTGCTGATCACCTGTTAGTGCCCGTGGCCCAACTGTTCCCAACCAACTCCTAGCTAAAAAACTACTTTGGAGATGGTATAAAAAGACATCAAAGGGAAGGCCTAAAGGAGAGAGAAAAGAAGAGCAAGATTATGATGCTGAGATTTTCCCCATAGACCAGGTCTGAAGTCCTTGGTGCTTTCTGCACTTCCCCCATTTTGCATAGGAAACCCTTGTTTCCATGTGTATTGGTGATCATTCATCCTTTATGTCATCATTGAGTAAGACTTGGAAGGAGCTCTTGTTGGAGGTTTGAGGCTGGAACGAATCCGGGAGGAAGCTTTGCTTGGAGCCTGCTGAAGGTGTTTCAGGTGATATCTTTCCGTTATATGTACTTTATTTGCCTTTATATAAAAGAAACACGTCTTGGTTCTCGAAACAATCTTTCTTTATGCTTATGAGATTCTTGTCTTGAATTCTTATGCAAGTAGTTACTTAAAGATTTTTATAACTAACTTTATAGCATGAAGATGGTTTTCATATAAGTATTTGTCCATGTACTGTTGTGTTCTTTGATTTGTTTGTTTTACAGGTCAAAGAAGAAGAAGGGAACTCCAATAGGGGTTTGGACCCTAAAGGCCTTCTCGAACGTAGGACCTTAGGTACGTACCCTAAACATTAGAATTTGCTTAAAGTGAAGATAATGGCTGTGTGTGTGTTTCTTTGAATAAGCAATTTTCAGTCTGGTAGAGTCTTAACCCAAAGGATCCTAGGGGTATTTTCCCTTCAACCAGAATTGGTGACTCCGCTGGGGAACAACACTCTTGTTGTTCCTAGTTTGGGTAGCCTTCAAGCCAATCAAGGCTCAGCCTCTCTGTTTGCTGGTTCTGACTGTCTGATCTGTTCTTGAACTCTAAGCTTTTCCAGTTTTTTCAGTCTGTGTTTTTTTATTTTTCTTGAAATTCTTTATATACGCTGTTTTGCTGGATTACAGAAGCGTATATACGCAAGTTGTACTAAGTGAACCCGCGTATACGCAGGTTTCCTTAGTTACAGTAGCGTGTACACACACTCTGCACATCACTGCAGGCGCGTATACTATATAATTTTCAGGATTTATAAATTTTCTTTTTGCTGAATGTTTGTCTGGTGGTTTGGGTCAGTTTCAAGCAGTCATTTTCCAATAACAGTCCTCTGTTTAACAGGGGGCATCTTGTTCTGAACTATCTCTAGTTATAAGGAGTATTAGTCTTGTTTTCGTTGATTACAAGCGTCATTGATTTTTGACACACAAGATTTCTGGTTAAGGATCTTGACTGCTCTATTTTGGCAGAGTAGGAAGATTGGATTTCAAGCTTTGTGTTCATTTTTGTTTTGATGACCTTTGTGTTTGCTTAACGAAACCATTTTTGTGACCATTTGCTCCTTCGTTTCGGGAAAGTTGTTTGATACCATTTTCTTGAAACTTGTCTTTTGATCTTTTGGACTTTCATTGCTGCTTTTGATTTTCAAAAAAGCGATTTCAAACACATTTATTTTTGTTGATTTTTCATCATTTGAAAGGTGTCAATTCACAAAAGTGTTTGGTTTCCTATTTATCAATCATTGGTGTCAGTATTTTTGAGAGCTTTCCTTTGAAAAAGACTTTTTGGTTTGATTGAAAGAAAATCTTTTGAAAGTTTTGAGTTTCGCTTTCTTAAACTTGCTTTTCATTTGATTTCCTTTTTTGCGAAGTGAAAGTGCTTTGTTTTTATCTTAGAACTTGTTTTTATTGTTTGGACGAAATGATTGGTAACACATCATCTTCTATCTAAGCATTTTAGTGGCAAGACAAAATTTGGTAAAGCAACAACTTTCCTTCTTTGTTTTTAGAGTAGTCTTTAAATCTTGCATCCACATATAGTTCTTGCATTAGGATAAATTTGCATCTCTTTTAGGCATATATAGTTTTGTTAGTTTTTGTGAGTGTGGAGTCTGAAAAGAAAAGAAAAATTTGTTTATATTAGAAGTGCCTCTGAACCTCATAGAAATTGCTCTTCATCGAAAACAAAAAGTGCATGTGCATGTAGCTAAGTTTTATTAATTTCTTTTGCGTCCATAAAAACACCACAAGTTTCATCTCCATTACCCTGTGACTTAAAGAACAGCCTAATAAAATCAAGCGCTAAATTAAAATCCACTAGAAATTTTTTGTTTTAGTCAGTTACACCAACAAGTTTAGGATTTTAGGGCCTTGGATTAGGCGAGTGGAGAGTTAACTCTCCAAGGCCACATAAAATGTCAAACATAAGAGTCTGATTAACGAGAGAAAATCCAATAGCGTTAGGAAGACCAGGAAAGCTCTGGATCTGGGAGTTAAGCACGAGGGTCTGTGAAGACAGGGAAGAGAGATACCCCCTCTCCTACTTGTCCGAACTTACCTCACGACTGTTCCGCCTGGCTTCTGCGACGAGTTGGTATCCATAGTTGCCTCTCCTAGGGATCTGCATAGGTGGCTGCGGAGGGGAATCCCATGGCACCTGAGGTCGACGTTGCATCAATCTCGACAGTACTACTGGATGGAACCCTTGCGAAGCTTTGGGGCTTGCACCGGCGCAGGCTGTTGTTAGGAGGTCAGCGTAACTTCCTCTGATACCTTCGCTGATAGGACTGGGCCCTCATCATCCCAGACTATCTTCGGAAGGCCCTTTGATTCACTTTCTCGTATTTTCGTGTCCGGTCCTAATCACCCGGAGCGGAAATACGTGGAAGTTGTTTGACTGGCTGTATCTTTAGGGACTTTATAGTGTGTGCTCTGTGCTCCTAGTTGGCCTAGCTTTTAATTTTTTTTTTTGAGTCTTTAGTTAGATCATCACAAAAAATTCAAAGTGGCTGACCGATCTCCAAGACGGTCTCGAAGACTTCGTGGTCTCTCGCCACCTAGTTTAGAGCCTTCTCCTAGAAGGCGCAGAGGAAATACTACCTGTGGGGTCCGTCCCACGCCGGTTGATGCATCGGGGATTGATCCTCCTCTCGGGGACATTAGCGGCCAAGCAAGACCTGGCACTTCTGAGCAAGAGAGGGATACTCCAGTCCTTTCTCGAGTTCGCTTTCAAGCGAAGAATAACATAGAGGTAGAAGAACTTTCAGAATCATTAGTGGTTCCAAATTCTCCTCTACCATTTAGTCATCCAGACGTATTGCAATATGTTGGGACTCCGTTACATAGACCAGCAAGTCCAGGTTACGCTACGCGCTTACCATTTATGACCACTACTGGAAGCATGGCTTCTACGAGTGTTGCGACTATGCAAACCCCTACATCGGTGCAAGGGGGAGGAACCATTTCCATCCCCTCCACTTCCTTGTTTGGATATTTTGCGAGCACATCTCTACTTGGGTCTACCTCCATTCCGTCCACGAGTGGAAATGCCCAAACCAATGCTTTTAGTACTGGAATCTTCTCTTTTGGCACCCAATCACAGTGTATTCCATCGGTTCCATTTAGTGCCGCTACGTCCATGATGGGCGGATCAGCTTCATTCCAGGGTTTTCCTTTCGGAAGTGGTCATATACCACATTCCAACCCGACGGTAGGATCCATGCCTTTTTCTTTTATAGGACAAAGCAGCAATCCTTTCCAAGGTTGGAATAACCCTGGGGTTAGTAGTGCAGGAACTGGGAATCCATTTATCGGCCAAAGAGGGAATAGGCCGTACACCACGGTTAGTTCATTCCAAAGTATTCCTCCCCTTGCTTCGGCTTGGAACCCATATAAGGAGTTATCAACTCCTTACCATTCTTTAGGAGGAAACTTTGCGGGCTATGGAGGTTATACGACAAGAGTTGGTCAAACTCTGAATTTTGCTGGACCACAAGGCTTGCCTTTTGGTTCAGCCGGTTCTACTGGTCACTTCGGGCAGCCTGGTGCCTCCCAAATCCCAGGACAATCTTTTCAGAACTTTGGGAGTTCTGCCCAGTCTGGGTGGAATCCCCTAGGTCCTCCTAGGCTTCCGTTTCTGGCAACGTTAAACTTGCCAGATCTCACAAAGTTAACAAACGACCTAATCAGGTATAATCCGGGTTGGCCTCCGGTCCCAACCAAACTCCCTTCGGACATTCCAAAATTCGAAGGGAAGAGTGGTGAGGACCCGGGCGACCACGTGACCACATTCCATCTGTGGTGCTCATCCAACTCCCTCATCGAGGATTCGATTAGGTTGAGACTCTTTCAGCGCACCTTGACTGGTAATGCGGCCAAGTGGTATATAGAGTTGCCAGGGGGCAGCTTTACATCGTTCGCCGACTTAGCCAATATTTTCTTAAATCACTTCCAGTTGCCCGTCCGCTATGACACCGGAACCGAACTTCTGGCCACCTTTCATCAGGATAAGGCAACCCACATTTCTGATCACATTCAGGAATGGAGATGGAGAAAGAGGCTCATTAAAGCCGAAATCCCTCTGGAGTACCGTCTAGAGTTGTTTTTGAAGTCTTTGCAACCCGAGATCTCCAAGGATGTCTCCATGTCTGGGGTCTATTCTGAGGAGCAAGCCATTTTCAGGGCCCAGCAGTTAGAACTGATTTACTCTCAGTCTGGGATCCTCCAAAAGTACTTGCCAGATGCTCCTGGATCTAAGGTTGATTTAGCTAAGCCGAAGCCAGGTCCGCACGCGGACGGTATCGTTGGGTCAGTAGACACATCTACAGTGAACTTGTTGAATCAATTGCAGCAGTTGTCTTTGCAAACTGCTTCTAACAACCAAGTCACATTGTCTAATCCTCCCGCTTCCCAAACTTCTTCAATTAACGTCGTCCAATCCGATAACCCCAAAGGAAATCAAAATTCCAATGGGAAAAAGAAAGGACGTGGTAAGAAGAAGAACTCAGATGGGAAGCCCGATGCAAATACATCCGGCAACAACGCTGGTGGTGGTGGAAATGAGTCGAGAAAGAAAGTTAAGTTTCCTTGCAAATTATGCAGTGGAGACCATCTAACTCATCTCTGCCCTAGGATTGAAGACGCTCAGCGCTTGTTAGGACAGCAAGGGACTTCTAGTTCCCAAGCTGTGTTAACTAACCCTTTCCCCCAAGGGCAGCAACTTCTTGCTGCCGCAAGTTCAAACCTTGGTACCTCCTCAGGGGGCAACCAGGAAGGGTACAAGTCATCGAATGTTTTCATGATGGGTGCTCACGCTAATGTGGCCACACGGTCACGCGATTATGGTGAAGGTGAAAATTCTAAGGGTAAATCAGTTCCCGAAACTAACAACCCACTTCATATTGAGCGACCTTCCGTTGAGACTATACCTCAGGTGCCGAAAGGTCCCGCAAAACGCGCGACTATCAACCCTAATATTAGGGCAGCCCAGAATTACTCCATTGTCGAGGATCTGGCCCAGAGTCCATGTGCTATGTCCGCGTTAGAAGTTCTCCAGTCATGTCCTGCTCAACAAAGTGCCTTGCTATCGGCAATGGGGGCAGTAGATCCAAGTAATTCCTTAGCTCTCACTTTTGATATGAGTAATGTCAAAAAGAGACTTCCTCATCACATGGCTTTCCAGATAAAGTCTACCTACCAGAAAACGAATATTTTTTGGACGGTTGTCGATGAGGGAGCTTCCACATGTGTCATGTCTATGTCATGCTGGAAGGCCATTGGATCACCATCGGTTGTTCCTTCACCTACCCTATTGACAGCATTTGATGGTCACTCTCATAGGCCATACGGGATTATCCCAGCCTTTCCTATATGTGTTGGAGGAAAGGTCGTTAATATTGAAGTAGAGGTCATAGACGCTAACCTAGACTATAATCTCCTATTAGGAAGGAACTGGGTATACGAGATGGATGCCATGGTTTCGACTCTGTTTCGTGTCATTTGCTTTCCTCATGAGGGGAAAATCGTTAAGGTTGACCAATTGGACTATTGTCCAATTGATCCTCAAGCAAACTTTGACTTTACTATTCCTTTAGTGGGTAACCCCCGTCCGCCTACCGAGAGTCTAGGAGTCGGGATGTACTCTTCATTGATGGGTACATTTAATCTTCCCCCTCCTACAGCTGGTATAGATACAATTTCATCCTCCAGGGATCCTTTACAGAGAGAGTTTGTCCAAACTCCTTATTCTTCGAATCCTGGAACCTTAGCTTCATCTGTGACCACATCAGGTGACGACAAGGTGGGTGGAATAGAATCTCTTATATCTACGGTAGAACCTAGATGCGAATCTATCGATAACTCTGTAGATAACCATTCTACTATTTCCTTTGGGAAAGAAATAGATGGTGATGTGGCTCATTTTCGGACCCTTGATTCCACCTTTGCATCGGATTGCTCGGATATTGTTTTTCCATCGGATGAAGCAGTATTCGAAGCAATGACGGCCGTAGATCGACCTTTGGAAGATTTACATCGTCGGTTACACTTTTATGCCCCTGTGCGTGAAGTCAAATCTCGGTCCTCCAGTTCGACTAGTGAGGTTTGTACGGTCCCTTTGGCTCCAACACATTCATTCGCCGAAGAGAGTATGTTGATTGGTTCGATCGTCGTACCTATAAACATCCCTAGGAGTAAGTTGGCGGAGCCCCCTGATGGGCTCTACCTAAAGAAGTATTTTGCTTAGTTTTACCAGGCAATGGCTTCTTTGTATTTTATGTATATTTGTACATATATTATCGAGCATTTTCTGATATCAGCACTTTTGGTCTACTTTGGCAGGTGTTGATGGATGATTTGGTTTATTTTGGGTTCGTCGATGGTGCTAGTCGGCACACTCGGAATCTTGCTTCCGCAGCTTGGGTACTTCATTACCCAACTGGTCAGTTGATGATATCGAGAGGCGTGTGTATCGGTCCTGCTTCAAACAATATGGCCGAGTATACAGCTGTTATCAATTTATTATCCGAGGCAATCTCTTATGGGATCGACTCGTTGGTAGTATATCTTGATTCTCAATTGATAGTGTCTCAGTTAAATAACATTTATCGGGTTAGAGATCCATTATTATATCGCCAATATTTAAGGGTGAGGTTGTTGCAAAGATCATTTATTTACATTAATTATTTGCACATTCCAAGATCTCAAAATTGGTTAGCTGATTCTATCGCTAATCAAGAATTAGACTGGCATATCAATCATACATCATCATAAAATCATGCATCAAAAAGTCAAACTGTATATATATATATATATATATATATCATAAAATGCCTCGAGTGTACATATGTGTGTCCCAAAATATACAAAATTGGGACTCAAATGCCCATAATCATGTCAGGCATATCTAGCGCCTCGGCTCCGGATGAGCATCTAAGTATGTCACTATAGCGTGGGCCACGCGGCGAAAGATGCGAACCCAGTCACGTGGCATGCCAACCACATGACGCTGCATATCCGGAGGAAGGTCCTCTATCTCGGCCATCGGTACTTGGCAGCTCAGTCTCGCCAAGTGTCGTTGGACGTTGTTCAGGGTCCATTCCGTATCCGCAGCCGCCTCTTCGGCTCCTCGGCCATGCCGTCCATGCCGCGGGAATCCATCTGGTCGTACAGGCCCAATGTCTGGAACATGATCATCATATTAGTCATTTGAATCTCATCAAAAAATATTTTTCAAAATTCATCATTATATTTGAAAAATCCAAAAAAAAAAAAAAAAAAAATCATAAAAACATAAAAAAAAAAAAAAAAAAAAAAAATTCTTACCAATCTCGCCCCATGTTGCATTTGGTGGTAACACTAGATCAGGATCTCCTCGGAAATCCAGCCCAGCATAGGGGTAGTCATCCACGGCGATGATCTGCTGCTCCCACCAAGCAAAGAAATCATCGTCAAATGCATTCCTTGGGACTTCCCCCCCCCCCCCCCAGACGTTTCATCAAGTCAGCCCACCGGCCCATGCGTGGATCACGTGGACTACTAATGGCCACTGCTACCCTGGGGCAGAGTGCGGGAACCTTCTCGAAGAAGAAAGTGCACAAGATGGTTCCGAACCCAAAATTCTTGGTCTGTCCCCTCCTGATAGAAGTGAGTTGTTCCTTCATGTTGGCAAGGAGAGGAGTACACCTGTCAAACACTGTAGTGAGACAGTCCACTGCAACGCTCATATTTACCCATGACGCCTGATGTAGTGAGGATGATCCGTTCACTCGAGCTATAGTGAACAAGATTATCCTGAGTGACAAACTCGCCACATGTAGGATAGAGATCTGCCTCCCGACCTTTCGGTGACCCGGGCAATAAATCTGTACATAGTCATCTACACTGAGGCTATTCCGTGTCCTGCCCCGGGAATGTACTACCTCTCCCCTTCGGGAAAGGCCCGTGATAAAATATATGTCTTCCACTTCTACCCTGAGTGGCATCTGATCAATCACAAATGCTTCCTCATCGACATCCCAATAATCAATGAGTCTCTCGAGCAAACGCGTGTTGGCTTTCATATTTGGCAATTTGAAGAATTTTAGCAACCCGCATCCCCGTAGGGCATCTAATGCCTCATCATTGTTCATAACTTCATTATCCACGGCTGAGTGCTCTCTTTCACACCATGTGAGAGTCATCCTGGAAGAAAAGATCATTTTCATCCGTTAGTTTTGTGTATAAAATTAGTTTGCTGAGCACACACGGGTTCCTTTGTATACAGTCGCGTGTAGGGCCGTCGTATACGAGATTTCTATATAGCCAACCCGCGTGTACGCCACAAAAGAATTTTTTGCAAAAATCCAACGGTAAAACATCAATTAAATTTCCAAAAAACTATCATGATTAATTTCAAGACAAGTTTAGTGCTTACCTGGAAGTTTTCGGCAAGTTTGAATGGTTGGAAAAGTCACAGGGAAGTTTGCTCCTTTTGCTCCACAATTTTTGCTCTCCAAGTCAAACGGTGAAAATGGTGAGTCCAAAATTTCTTTTTATAAGTTTTGAAAATGCAAAATTTTTTCAAAATTTTATTTTGTTTGGTCTCATGTCACTTTTAACTTGGGAGCTTGGAATGTTGAGATTGGGTTGTTTTTCAGGACATTTTGGACATTTTTTTCGACGGTTCGAGACGGTTCCATGACTGCTGACCCATCATGGCAGGTATCGTGTTTTCACTGGCATATAGGTTAGGGACACCATTTTTCCATTGCATTATGAATACTAGCCTCCATCTGACCGATCCATCTGCCGTAGGGTCCACCCCATCGTGTTATGGTTAGTAAGCCATTTTCACTCGCCGATTCTTTAAATCATGACACGATGGTAGAGCCATACCTTTACATGGGCTTCGTAGTTAGCACCTCACTGACATTTGTTGCCCATGCTGCTTCGTTTTGAGTAGGCTCGGGAGTCCTCTGTAGTTCCACCATGACTTATGCGTTGAAGACTCATTCCTCTTTGCTTCTTCGCTTCGTTCTGGCCTTATACCCTAGAGGCTCCTATGTGTGTTGAGTTGTACTTCTGCATTGCATGTTGACCATTTGCACCTTTTGGCCTAGAGCCGGCTTCACTTGGACTCGTGTTTAAGCCAACTTTTGACCATGACGTCTGAAAAATCAACCTTGCATACCTTTGACTTTTGCAGCTTGACATACCTTGATCCGTGGAAGGAACATACCTCTGAGTGTCACTGACCAGTTTTCACCTCCCTACATTGAGCATAGGAACGTTCCTTTCCCAAGAACTAGATCATCTGTTTCACCGACACTCGTTCTTTCCACTGTACCATAGCATTCTTTTATTCTTTTTCCGGCTTATCAGAAAAAGACAAAAAAATTAAATATTCCAAAAAAGAGCGGGAACAGGGACATTATTTCCATTTATTGTTGGCAGCTAGAGTCAGTCGTGTTGCCCTTGAACAAAGCACTCAAAACAAAGTCTCCTCCGCATGGGTGGGATTTAGTTTGACTTAGGTACGCCATAACCTTGTTATCGAGTCAGTTCTCCCCAGATTGGTTATCTCTTCCAATCATATGGAGGGTTCGTTCGTGCCTCCTGCATGACGAACTTATACAGATTCATTATATGCTTCCACATAGTCACATTGAGTCGTGCTTTTGTTCAAGGGAAGTTAGCCTGAGTCGGCCTTTCTGCGGTGTCTCTTGACTCATTTTCAGTCGGCCATCCCTGGTTGTCAGTATCATGTCTATCATCACATCAGTTATATTGGTCCTTTACTCGTGCCGGTTTGAGAAGGTCCCCATTGACTTCTTGCTGGCGGGTCTTGTCCTTATCGACGATGACACCTTGCTCTGAGGACAGGCCTAGAGCCGCACCCTAGCCCTATTTTCATTATTGATAGGTCACATTGTGCTCAGCATCGATCAGTATCATGGGTCTTTGACTGAGTGGTTTCCCTTGTGTTTGACATCAACATACATTATCACACATTGGGATTCGTGCAGTACCTTGGTTTCCATTTGACCCTATTGGTGGATACCTCGCCTCTGTGTCAGCTTTCATTATTGGTTGGTTCAAAGGGTTTCTGCCGTGCACTAGCCACATCTTATGTACGCCGGAAACGTACTTCGGTTGGGTTACTACATCTTTTTCGTCCGATTCCTTCCACATTATTGGCCTACGGGTTACACTCGTGCTAGATTGATGGAGGATGCCTTAATGCCTTCCTTCTAGCGGATCTTTCCCTATCGACTCTGACTCATTGCTCTGGGGCAAAGATCTAGAGTCCATTTGGCAGTACATTGGGGTTTGCAGTCATTAGTGGCAGATCCTTCGCTATCGACAGTGGGAAACCATCATTTTCTCCTGATCGATAGATTCTTGTAGGTGTTCGACTTCAGCTCATCTATTCACACTTGTTAGATTGTACTGGGTACCTTGACGCTCATTATCATTATCGATGAGTAGTCTCGCATTTGTTAACGGTATACATCAATGACCGGTAATCAAACGATTTTTCACATGGTCGACTTCAGATCATTTATTCCCATGGCGTAGAAATGTACCACGGCGGTCGGTGAAGACCTCAGGTTGTATCAACATTCATTGGTTCACTTGACAGTTGCTCCTGTTACTGCTAGTTGATACCACTCCACCTTATATGTTGCAGTTAGTCATGGCGACATTCTATATGCTGGCACCTAAGTTTGCAGTGTAGTACCATCCTATTCCATCATGTTCAGTTGGTACCTTTTGGGATCAGTCTTTGATATCAGTGATCCGTTGCATCTTTCAGCATCATTGATAGTCTTATATGTGATATTCAGACATGTACTTACTCATTATGATCAGATGATCCATTATGTATCTTCCAGTCATTTATACTTGTATACTTAGTGGATCTGCTTGTACTTGATATGCGGACATGCTTTACTTTTCCTGAGCATGGGTATGCCCGCCTCAGACAGTGTTTCTTTCTGATCTCCTTTCGGTGGCTTGGCAGGCTGAATTTTGGTGCAGTCCTCCTCGGTTTTTCGACAGAGTTCCTTTCCATGTACTTACATAATATATTTCGGCCATCATGTTCCCCTTCTGACCTCATATATTAGGGGGCATCTGTTATAGCTCCAAATCTCACTCTTATGGTTTGTTATGCTGCACTCATGGCCTAGGGCAACCCCTCCTTCCAGACCTGGTCCAAAAATTTAAAAAACAGTGTTTTATTCCCTATACGCGACATTGCCCTGAGTTAAACGCGTGTACACGCGGGTCTGTGTATACCCAACCCGCGTGTATGTATTAAAACACTTAAAAAATAAATAATTCCTCATTTTCGGGCGGAGATCGCGGGTTTTACCTACTGATCACCTGTTAGTGCCCGTGGCCCAACTGTTCCCAACCAACTCCTAACTAAAAAACTACTTTGGAGATGGTATAAAAAGACATCAAAGGGAAGGCCTAAAGGAGAGAGAAAATAAGAGCAAGATTATGATGTTGAGATTTTCCCCATAGACCAGGTCTGAAGTCCTTGGTGCTTTCTGCACTTCCCCCATTTTGCATAGGAAACCCTTGTTTCCATGTGTATTGGTGATCATTCATCCTTTATGTCATCATTGAGTAAGACTTGGAAGGAGCTCTTGTTGGAGGCTTGAGGCTAGAACGAATCCGGGAGGAAGCTTTGCTTGGAGCCTGCTGAAGGTGTTTCAGGTGATATCTTTCCGTTATATGTACTTTATTTGCCTTTATATAAAAGAAACATGTCTTGGTTCCCGAAACAATCTTTCTTTATGCTTATGAGATTCTTGTCTTGAATTCTTATGCAAGTAGTTACTTAAAGATTTTTATAACTAACTTTATAGCATGAAGATGGTTTTCATATAAGTATTTGTCCATGTACTATTGTGTTCTTTGATTTGTTTGTTTTACAGGTCAAAGAAGAAGAAGGGAACTCCAAGAAGGGTTTGGACCCTAAAGGCCTTCTCGAACGTAGGACCTTAGGTACGTACCCTAAACATTAGAATTTGCTTAAAGTGAAGATAATGGCTGTGTGTGTGTTTCTTTGAATAAGCAATTTTCAGTCTGGTAGAGTCTTAACCCAAAGGACCCTAGGGGTATTTTCCCTTCAACCAAAAAGGAAACCCGTTGGCAGCAAATGGGTGTTCAAGAAGAAGACAAATGCAGAAGGAAAGGTGGAGAAATAAAAAGCTTGGTTGGTAGCAAAAGGTTATTCCCAGGTGCCAGGAATTGATTTTGGTGATATTTTTTCTCCTATTGCCAAGGTAACTTCTATTAGGTTACTTTTATCTATTGGTCTTGCTTTTGATTTTGAGGTAGAATAGATGGATGTTAAGACAACATTTCTTCATGGGGATCTAGAAGAGGAGATCTACATGAAGCAACCTGAAGGCTTTGCGGTGAAGGGTAAGAAAGAACTGGTATGTAAGTTAAAGAAGTCTTTGTATGGGTTAAAACAGTCACCAAGGATGTGGTATCAGAAATTTGATACATTTATATGGGGACTTGGTTTCACCAGAAGAAAAGCAGATCACTGTGTGTATTTTAAATTAATTGGTAATCGTGTTATTTATTTGGTATTGTATGTGGATGATATGTTGCTAGTTGGAAATGACAAAGAAATTATCCAGGATTTGAAGACCCAATTGTCCTCCAAATTAGACATGAAAGATCTTGGTGCGTCAAACTATATTGTGGGCATGGAAATTAAAAGAGATCAGGCAAAGAAGAAGCTCTAGTTAAACCAGAGGAAGTATGTCGAGACAATATTGTGGAGGTTTAATGTTATGAAATGAGCTCACAAAAAGATAGAAAAGATAGATCAACGCCTTAGAATTTAGCCTCTTTGAGGGGGCAACCTCCTTTACATTACACAAATGAATGATTCATTAATGATTCAAATGACAAAACCTCCTTTCTATATATAGGAGTCTAAGGACTCACAATATAACCCAGCTGACCTAACAATAATAATATAAAGCCACAAAAATAAATATAGAGGGATTCTATGGGGCACAGTAATAACAATATGTGGACAAATAGGGGCACAACCATATTAATAAGGGATACAACTACAATAGTAATGGGGTAATCACTAGTATTATAGCGACCTAACATGCCCCTCTCCTTCAAAAAAGTGTTTTCCTCAACGCTTGAGTAGTTCTAGATGCTTCTGTATAAAATTCTCATCCTCCCATGTGAAATCTTCAGCGGATAAGTTCTTCCACTTGATGAGATACTCCGAAATTGATCGATTTCGTAGCTATCAAATTCTTGTTTCTGTGACTGCTTCCGATTCCAATATAATTTTTCCTTCCTTGTCAAGTTCTAGCAATATTGTTTGAATTGGGAGCTTGTCACCTATAACCTTATTTAAACATGAAACATGGAAAACTGGGTGCACTAGAGAAGCTACAGGAAGCTCCAATTTGTATGCCATAGTACTAATCTTTTGCAACACCTTGTACGGACCATAATACTTTGGTGATAATTTATTATCCTTCTTAGCTTGCTTGAGGGACGTTTGTTTATATGGTTGTAGCCGTAGGAATACCCAATCACCTACATCAAAACTTCTTTCACTGCAATGTTGATCTGCCTGTTGTTTCATTCTATTCTGTGCCAACATGAGGTTATCCTTTAAGAGTTGGAGGACTTGTTGTTGATGTTCGATGTGATGTTCCACTATTTGAACCTTAGAATTTTCTCGTAAATATGATGTGATGGATGGTGGATGATATCCATAAAGTGCCATAAATGGCATCATTTTTGTTGCTGTATGGAAGGAAGTGTTATACCACCATTCGGCCAGAGGCAACCATTTGACCCATTGTGTCTGTTTATCAGATACAAAGTAACGAAGATATCATTCCAAACATTTGTTTACTATCTTAGTTTGCCCATCATATTGAGGATGATCAGATGAGCTATGAGCTAATTGAGTACCAAGACAAGAAAATAATTATGTCCAAAAATTTCCAGTGAAAATGGGATCTCTATCACTTACAATAATCTTTGGGTTTCCATGTAGCTTTTGAATTGTTTCCATAAATGCAGTAGAAACTGTACTAGCTTTAAATGGATGTGATAATGCAAAAATGTGTGCATACTTGGTAAGTCTGTCAACTACCACCATGATGACACTCTTTCCCTCAGACTTGGGTAAACCTGTGATAAAATCCATTGAAACCTCCTCCCAACGTTGGCTTGGAATGGATAAAGGTTGTAATAGACTCGAGGTCTTTATTTTTTCAACTTTATTTTGTTGCCAAACCAAACATTCCACCACAAACTTTTGAATATCTGATTTAAGGCCATCCCAAAAAAATTCCTTCTTAACCTTGTGGTAAGTTTTTAAAAATCCTGAGTGCCCTCCTAAGGGATAAGTGTGCAATTCCATAAGAATATTTTGTTTGAGTTGGGAATTCTTACAGAGGCGTAAGCGATCTTTGTACCATAATGAATCATTTTGACAGCTAAATGTATCAGATGTAAGTAAAATCTTGTTGTAACTTTCAAATAAGTGCCCACACTTCTTCATCATTCTTCCATTCCTCCCTTTCTTCATTTATCCAATCTGGTTGGATAATAGAAATGGTGCACAACAATGCTTCCACATCCTCATCCTTTCTTGAGAGTGCATATGCCACCACATTTTGCTTTCCTTTTTTGTAGATGATTTCAAAGTCATAACCCAACATCTTTGTGACCCACCTTTGTTGCTCTTCAGAGGATAATATTTGTTCTAAAAATTATTTAAGGCTATCATGATCCGTTTTTACCTTGAAGTGTCTTCCCATTAGGTAGGGTCGCCATTTCTTAAGTGCATGTAGTATTGCAAACATTTCCTTCTCATAAATAGCTTTATGTAAAAACTTTCCCTTGATTGGACGACTTTCAAAAGCAATGGGTCTTTCATCTTGCATCAAAATAGCACCAATTCCATTTCCTGAAGCATCACATTCCACAATAAAGGTTTTTGTGAAGTTTAGTGTAGCTAAGACTGGTGCTTGGCACATTGCCTCTTTAAGATGTTCACAGGCCTTTGTTGCATCTGGAGTCCATGAAAATGCATATTTCTTCAATAATGTTGTTAGAGGTGCTGCTATTCTCCCATAATTCTTAACAAACTTACGATAATACCCTGTCAACCCGAGAAATCCTCGGAGATGCTTTATGGATGTGGGGATTTTCCATTCCTTAATGGCGTTCATTTTGCTAGGGTCTACCTTAACTCCTTCATGAGATACAATATGACCCAGATATTCCACCTCTTGTACTCCAAAGAAAAAATTGGATCTTTTTGCATATAATTGTTTCTCCTCCAATAGTTGTAGCACCTTGCCAACATGTTCAACATGATCCTTCCAAGACTTGTTGTAGATTAGTATATCATAAAAAAATACTAACACAAATTTTCTAAGGAAGGGTTTGAAAATGGAATTCATCAAACCTTGAAATGTAGAAGGTGCATTGGTAAGGCCAAAAGGCATGACAAAAATTCATAATGACCCTCATGAGTTCTAAATGTTGTTTTTGGAATGTCTTCGGTCTTTATTCTGACTTGATGATATCCTGAACAAAGATCCAACTTGGTGAAGTAAATTGATCAATGCAATTCATCTAGTAATTCATCAATGACAGGAATGGGAAACTTATCTTTAATAGTGAGATTGTTGAGCTCCCTATAATCCAGACAAATGCACCATGATCCATCCTTCTTGTGCACCAATACTACTGGAGCAGAGAAAGAACTTTGACTAGGTTGAATTATACCAGCCTCTAGCATTTCTACAACCATACATTCGATTTCACTCTTTTAGGCATAGGGATATCTGTACAGCCTAATGTTTGGAGGAACACTTCCTGGAATCAGATGAATAGCATGATCATGATCATGAATAGGTGGGAGACCTTTGGGAGTCTCAAATATCTTGGAATGATTGCCCAAGACTTTTTGGAGATCTGGAGAAATAGATGATTCCAATGTGGAAACATCTAGCAAACATAATTGTGCAATTACACCTCTTTGTTCCTTTTTTAGAAGCTTGGTCATACCTTTAGAGCTGATTATCTTTCTTGGTTTCCCTGCAATACCCCCTAATTCAGCTTCCTTTCCTTCCATAGAAAATTTCATGAAAAGTTCTTCAAAATTAAAAGCTATTGTACCCAAGGATTGTAGCCATTGGACTCCTAGTACAACATCAGCACCTCCCATTGGAATGGAAAGCATTGGGCTAGTCAATACATAGTCTCCCATGGATAGCTTGATATTTTGGCAATTTCCAGAGAAATTTATTGTTCCTCCATTTGCAACCATCACTTGACACTGTGGTGCTGGATATAGGAAGCAATTATTCTTTTGCTACCTTACAATGAATAAAATTGTGGGTACTTCTTGAATCCATCAACGCTATTACCTTTTTCTTCTTGATTTGTCCTTCTATCTTGATGGTTTGAGGAGTGGTAATTCCAGCCAATTCATTACAAGATATGGTCGGATTCATTTCTTCTTTATCTAGGCTTTGTTCCTGGAGTATATCCTCTTCTTTTAACCTTTTTTGCTCCTTTTCTTCTTCCTCTTCACAATCTATGTAGAATAATTTCTTCTAAGCACACTTATGACCTTTAGTGTATTTGCTATCACAACTGTACAAAGCCCTTTTTCTCTTCTTTCTTCCAATTGTTGTGGTGTCAACCTTATAGGTTGTGGAAGACTAGGGGAAACAACACTTCCATTTTTATAGTTGTGAGTCGTATGCTTCCTGGTTGCCATAATTTTTCTTTCCATTTTTCTTGCTAACCTAAATGCCTTCTCTAATGAATCAGGTTCCCAAAGGTGAACATCATGTTGGATATTATCCTTTAAATTCCATATGAACACATCAATCCTATGCTCCTCTGAAATATTTTTTTACTCTTATGTTCAATTTTTGGAACTCCTCAATGTGCTCCATTATTGAACCCTTTTGTTTGAGACTTATCAATTGGCTAAAAAAAGTGTTGCTTTATGTATCCTCATAATTTGTTGTCAATTCTTCCATAAAAATTGCCCAAGTGATAATTTGTTTACGAGAGCAAAACCATTGATACCATACAAACTCATTTGGTTCCAAATATAAAGTTGCAATATGTACCTTTTGTGTGTTTGCCACATTATTGAGATCGAAAAATTGCTCCATTTGTAATATCCATGTTGAGGGATCCTTGCCATCAAACTTCATCATATCAATTTTTGGAATATGGTGGGTCTTCAATCCAACATTAGAGTCTATGAAATCATGATTAACATTTCTTTTGATTGCATCATGAGTTTCCTTTACTACTCTTTTACCATTAGTAAGTATTTCTTGTAGAAAATTTGTCAAATTTGTCTTCAAATCTGCCATGCCTGTCGTCAAATTGGTCTTCAAATCTATCTTCAAATCTTCCATCTTAGCTTCCATGCCATTCATCTTAGCTTCCATGCCCTTTATCTTAGATTCCACGCCATTTATCTTAGCTTCTGTTAGGTTTTGTGAGAGTGACATTTGTTGCACTTGGTCTTGTAATTTTGATATATCATGTTGCATTTCTTCGTCTTCTTCATGAGTCATGCTAGAGCTTTTAGGTTGCTTACTAGGTGTTTGCATTTTCTTTCCCCGGGGCATCAATTACCGATAATAGTGCTCTACTATGCCCTTTGAATTCCTTCAAAATAATTTTTCAAACCAAGCTTAAGCAAAAATTTAAAAAAATCTACACACCTTTTTTCACTTTGTAGGAGCTCAATATTGCCTCTAATGTATCTCTGTAATTTCGGATCATCCAGTTCTAAAATTTTGATCTGTAGTAGCCCTCTATGTCCTCTTTCCAATGCCACCAGTCGGATCCAAATTGGATTCTCCAAGGAAGAGTTATGTGAAATCTCCCACAGTGACCTCATTATAGACTAGTTTAGTAGAGAAAACTTATACAACATGCCACGTGTCCCTGTTTTGACCTTTGGCTCCGAAAAATATATACAAGAAACTACAGTTCGTACTCTTTCTATACCTTCTTACAAAATTTCAATATGATGCTTAGAGAGAAAGTTATGATGATTTTCCCAAGGTCACCTGTTTGGAATGTAATTCAGGAGTTTGCAAAAAGACCAACTTCCTCAGATCATATCTCTGCAAATATAGTGCGAAAAGCTCTAAAATTTAGACCCGAGGTTCAGTGTTATTTCATCTCAAATGGGTTTTTGTTTTCTCTTCTGAAACGTCACAGAAAAAAATCTATAGCAAAAATTCCACGATGACCTATTTGGAGCAGCGAAACCCTAGAATCCAAAGTTGTGATACCAAATGTTATGAAACCACCTCAAAAAAAGATAGAAAAGATAGATCAACGCCCTAGAATTCAGCCTCTTAGAGGGGGAAACCTCCTTTACGTTACACAAATTAATGATTCATTAAATATGATTCAAATTGCAAAACCTCCTCTCTGTATATAGGAGTCTAAGGAGTCACAATATAACCCAACTGACCTAACAATAATAATATAAAGCCACAAAAATAACAATAGAGGGATTCTATGGAGCATAGTAATAACAATATGGAGACAAATAGGGGCACAACCATATTAATAAGGGATACAACTACAATAGTAATGGGGCAATCACTAGTATTATAGGGACCTAACATTTAATATGTAGGATAGTAAACCGGTGAAGGTTCCTATTCCCGTAGGTGTGAGGTTATCTGCTGAACAGTGTCCCAAGACACAAGAAGAGGAAGAGGACATGTCCCCTATTCCATATGCAAGAGTAGTTGGTAGCTTGATGTATGCAATGGTCTGTACTAGACCAGACATTGCACATGTAGTGGGAGTATTGAGCAGGTTTATGTCAAAACCAAGGAAAGAGCACTAAACAGTAGTGAAGCGGGTTTTCAGGTATTTGCGTGGCACTAGTGATTATGGTTTGTGCTACCAAGGAAGATCAAGATTGGACAAAATGTTGGATATTCGTGGCTTTGTTGATGCAGACTGGGCTAGAGATCTGGATCAGAGAAGATCAACAAGTGGGTATGTGTTTAACCTATTTGGAGGAGCAGTGAGTTGGATGAGTAAGAAACAACCTGTAGTGGCACTATCAACTACAGAGGCAGAATACATGGCAGCCACTCATGTAAGCAAGGAAGCAGTTTGGTTGCAGAGATGGTGTTCAAGTATGGGGTTAGTACAGGGAGCTATAAGAATATACTGTGACAAGAAAAGTGCAATTTTCTTAGCAAAGAACCCTGCTTATCATTCAAAGACAAAGCACATTGATGTTCAGTATCACTTTGTGAGGGATATGATAGAAGAAAAAAAGGTGTTGCTGGTAAAGGTAGACACTTTGAAGAATACTATAGATGCATTGAAAAAATTTGTGAGCTCTGAGAAGTTCTCTTGGTGTAGAGAAAAAATGGGCATTTCAGGGTTGAAAAAATGACTAATCTCTCATGTGGCCCCCTGTGGAAAGAAAACAACAAGTGGGAGAATGTTGGGTTGTGTTATATTCTTTCCACGACTAACCTACGTAGTGAACCAGGGGGTTAGAGGGGGGGTAGAGTTCCCCCTTCATTGTGCCGATTGCGCAGTGGGGGGGTCACAGGGAGGTTTGAGGGGGGTGGGTAGCCCCCCTCTACGGGGTTCGAGGCAGCGCCCCGGGAAAAAAAAATTTGGACCCTATATTAGGTTGGGCGAACCTACCTATGGTTTTTGGTCCATGGTTTTGGACGCGATGGTTTTTCAGTCCATGGTATTGGATGCTTCAGCATGTATAAATATGTATTGTAACATTGAAAGGAATATAATGAAAAATGAAGCTGGTAGTCCCAGTTTTGGGATCCAGGGGAAAATCTTTGTGTATATGTGTTTTATGTGTTACGCTCTCGCATTGTTTATTTTCTATGTTTTAGAATTCATATGCAGGTAATTTCTGTATGACGTTAAAACCTACATTAATACCCTATATTTTCCTCTATGTTTGACCAACTTTACCTCAAAACCTACTTACCACTTGCCTACCTTCTTCAAGAATATAACTTTTACATCCTTGTGTATCTACAAGGTAATTTATTTAAAGCATGGTTTCTATGATTTTTTGTTAGTAGGAATGAAACAAGTGATTCTTTATACCATCTAATTATTTGGATTGAATCAAATAGATCTTAAGAACCTTTTCCTACTCATCCGGTAGCAATCCTGCGTGCATATGGTACCTGTGCTCATCTACTACAAATTGTGCTTGTTTGGTACCCGCATTCATCCGATACCTATGCTCTTTTGGTACCAATTGTGCTCATCTGATACCTGCATTCATCTAGTACCTGTGCTCATCCGATACCAATTGTGCTTGTCCGGTACTTGCATTTTTCCTGCATTGACTATGTTCATCTGGTACCGAATTCGACTCTTCAGCTTTGACGGTTCGAGTGAGATTCCTTCTATGAGACCAAGGGAATTGATGGTCAAATCCTTACCTTTTTATGGCATCTCAAGGTACACTTTATCTTCATGCACTATGTCTCATGATGATGAAGCAAAATAAGTAAAGGAAAACGATGTAGAATATTTTCATGATAATCTTATCATATCTCTTAAACTTTGTATGTAATGGCCATTCCTCTATAAGAGAAGGCTCACAGATGATATGTATTAGTTAGAAAGGGAGACAAAAGTTAGTAAAAGAAATAGAGATGTAGAGATTTAGTACTGTTATGCTGGAAATATGACTGAACAATTAAGGTTTATAACTTTTTATGAAATCAATGATATGAGCAGCGATTGATGAATTCGATGTGCTAATAGATTCTTTAGTTCTGTAAGTTTCCCCATATTTCCTTGGTAGCTCAGCAAGGGCCCACCGAAGCCATAAAGGCAAGTTTTTATTATAGTTATGGTGAATATAGTTTGGTTTTATGGTTTAACTTCAAAACATTTGGTGTGATTACAATTATGTTCTATGCAGGTAATCTATTTGATTTCTTAGGTTGTATGTTTAATTGTTGACTCATCTTTTGAAGAATAGGAAAGGTTAAGATATGAAATCTCACCATTCACCTACATGTGTTGTTAAGTGAAGATTCTTGTTGTACCTAACATTTCCTATATAAGTATGTATAACTTTCTTCAGAACTACTTAAAATTAGGAATGATTGTTTTTGCAGTAAGTTTCTTCAGGAAAATAGAGTTGAAACCATATTTTTATTTCATGAGTCTATAAATAGACTTATTACCTAAGAACCTTTATATCATTTTGTAACACATTTTGGCACACTGAAAATTTAAAAAAGTTTCAGTGAGAAATTGCCACTTTCCGTCTGGGCCAAATGTTGAGATATATATTTGTAAATTGGTTGTTGGCTTGTTGGGGCCTGACCCAGGTTCGGAGTTAATTAGCCAAACACATCCTTGTACTACTAGCCCTTTTGGCAATAGTCCATGGAGCATGGACTGAGGTCTCACTTGAAGTAGTATGGGAGGGTGCTAGAACCAAGTTTCCGCACCCTTGAGATGTCTGAGAGGTTCGACTGGTCTCACGATTTGTCCCTGTGCATAGGTTGCTTCGCGCACATCCTTGTTCCCCACACCCTGATATACTGCCTGTTAGTTCCAGTCTTTGAAACCTTCTTCTAGTGATCAAACATGCTCTTACAAAGTGATTTTAAGGTGTCAAGGTCAAATTTTGTCATTTCAATGAGTCTTCAAGCAAAATTTGGTCACTAGGTATTAGGTCTAAGGTTTGTTTTCACTCCTTTCAAAGTTGTCCAAATGTCGGTCCATGTCACCATTCAACTGGGTATACCATCATTCAGACGGTTTTCATCATCATGTCAGGTTCCAATGGGTCATTTTACACCTTGTTCATGATTCAGTTGTGCCTAGGTAAGGTTCATTTCCCTCTCCTAGGGTTTTGAAAGTAATTTCTCTTGGATGGTCAAATCATCAACAAAGCTTTTATCCTGACATTCATACACCTTCCCCTATCCTTAATGTACCTTATTAAACACTTCCCATCACTAATATCCCTCAAATTCCTCATTTTTGTACAAACCTTAGTTTCTTGCTACAATTTGACAATTTTATAGGCTAGGTCTCTGTTTTTCCCTTTTGAACCCTTTCCCCTCACTCAATATTTGAAATTCAACTTTCCCCTTATTCCTAACATCCATTCCTAATTCCTAAAATTTTCTCAAGAATTTAGAAGCCCTTTATCCCCTTCATTTCACTTCATTTCGACAAATCCCCTGTTCCACACATCAGGATAGGTTTTACTCCAATGATGTTTCTAAGCAAGAAAAGATGAATTTGGGAAAACTGAGAGAGGTTTTCTTCCAAAATGGGCCAAGTAAGAAAAAATTCCTTCACTTTTTACACAGGTGTCATGTTTTTAGAGAAATGTCAAAAATAAAGTTGCCTCAGGAGAATTGATGCATCTCTAAAGTGACCTTGGGAAAATCAAGCATTCTCCTAGCTTGGTTGGCCAAATGACTTGCTTGATGAGTCAAATGATACATATACACAATGAGATTTCCAATGAGCTATCATGAGCTCAATTTTGGGTTGTAAAAGACCTTCAAACATTGACTGCAACAACACTCTGCCTTTATGCAGCCTCATTTTGCATATTTTGACCAGTCTTGGACGATTTGATTTTTGACAGGGAAAATGAACTCCAAATTGAAAAATTCAAGCTGTTTTGGAAAGTAGACTCAATACAATTTCCAAAGAGCTATCTTGTGCCCAATTTGGACATTGGGAAGGCCTCCAAAACTGGTATGAAAAAAGGCGCGGTGCACCTGGGTAGTGGCACGATGCACGTGCCCTCCAAGCCTAAATTTCACCAAATCGATCCTCCCAAGCTCTAAATTCTTGCAAGATTCATTCCTAAAGTAATTTAAGCATCATAAAATGCCTTTGCAAGAGATTTTATCAGCTTTAATGGTGTTCTAATAGGTGACAATATAAACCCTAGTTTGCTGCACAGTTGCACTAAAAACTACCTAGTGTTTGCAAAATTGTCAATTCTTGTTGTTTTACCCCCTGTATCATTTTCACATCCCTCCACCAAACTTCCTAAATTTTATTCCCTTTCCCTCTCTCATTCACGCTAATCCTACCCCCTATCCCCAAACCCTACACACTCTCCCTAAAACCCTACACACTTATCCTACTCACTCCCTAAACCCTACTCACATCCCTAAACCCTGTTAACACATACATTTCCACACTCCCTTCCCCATACACTTTTCCCATTCCATTCCTCCATCCTATTCCATACTATTAATCCACAAACCATTCATATATAATCACATTTTTCAAAACCAAGGAAAAACAATGGAAAGAGACAGTGAATATGACTACGATAAGCAGCAAAGAAAAGGCAAAGAGAAGATGCACGAGGATGATATAGATGAAAAAAAAGAAATAAAACAAATAGTTGGAGGATAAGCAAAGCCTAATGGAGGTAAAAATGTTGAAACTGAAGAAGCAAAATGACGAAGAGGACCATGTCACTTTGACTTCCATTGAACAAGAGATAGAGAATGAAAAGGAGTCTTGGTTGGAGAGGATGAACATGCACTTGGAGAGGCTATTGGACAAGGCCAACAAGGATAAGGACATGTTGCAGCACATGGCTTTTCATTATTTGGCAAGAAACATAGTTTTCAAAGCAAGAACAAGGACCTTGAAGGCCAAGTTGAGGAAAACTTTGAGGAGGAAGAAAGAGCAAGACAAGCTCAAGATTTTGGCTGAGCCTTCCTTAGCCCAACATAACACTTGATGCAGGTCACTCAGCCCAAATTTCAAAAAAATTGGGACACCTTTTGTCAATTTTGAATTTTTGGAGCAAAACACAGGTTTTTCTGCCTGGTTTGCTGCGCCACCTGGCGCGCGCTTTTGCTAGGGACCTCCTCTGAAGGAAAACTTAGCATTTTTTGATTCCTCAGGAAAAAATATGAATTCCCGCAAATGGACAAGAAATTTTGTCAAGTTTTGAGCTGCCAAAAGGGTCAAAACACCTCAAAAATGCCCTTTCTGCCCCTTTTTGGCCACACAGGAAGCAATGTTGGCAAAACTCACTTTTGGAGGGGAAAATGGACACCAAATTGATAAATTCCACATGTTCTAGAAAGTAGATAGATAGACATTTCCAAAAAGCCCACTTGGAGCAAATTTGGTGCAAAGGAAGGCCTCCAAAATCAGCTACAAAAAGGCGCGGTGCACAGGGATAGAGGCGTGGCGCACAGGATGGAAAATTGACTTTTTTGCCCAAAAAACTTTGTTTTTCACCTAGTTTTTTCTTAGTTTGACTTTTCTCTCTCTCATAGTCAAACTCATGATGTAATTTGATGTACCTTGATGGAATTTGATGTAAAAATGCTAAAATTTCATTCGTGGAGGTAGATACATCATGAAAAAGTAGTTTGAAACTAAATGAATCAGTTTCCTAGGTTTTAGAGGCAAGTTGTTCCACTGCCTACTTTTCAGTTCTTAGTTTAGATCTTGTTGAAACAGCTCCTAAACTCATGAATTCGACCCCTAAATCCTAGCATGAGTTGTTTGTTGCCTATATCTAGTAGTTTTTCGGTCATTTGTAAAGGTTGGACTCTTGTGAATTCTTTGAGAATTATTTTACATTCATCTCTGCAGTTTGGCAAAGGAATAGACCAGGGTTTGTAGCATTTTGTGGGATTCTTGTGGCAACTTGATTTCATATTGTTTTTCCTTCTGTAATTCAAGTTTACATGTGTTTATGTATGCCATCATCTCTCTCTGTTTAGCTTAACTAAATGAATCAAGGTTAAAGGTAGAATTCATTGATGTTGCAGTGCTCTACCTAGGGTTTGTTTAGTTATTTATGTTTTCTGCTATTTGAAGAGGATCCCTAAGACTTTCATGCCCTCTCCATCTCCTCACCAGTCTTAAGACTCTCCATCTCATTCAATTTAAAGTACTAAACCATTTGCCTACCTCACCCAACAGAAACCTCTACAAGACTATGTCCATTCCCCATACCCAAATCCGCCTTTCACATTTGAGCCAGCAAACCAACATTAAATTCAATCAAACTCCTCTAAGAATATACCTAGCCTAAAATTAGTCTTTATATCAGTCATCTCAAGCTTTATTGGTCATATTCTTCTGAGATTGACAACGAGAGAGCCCTCTCCCGACCTGGTAGGGCTAGCTACCAGGTTAAGCATGGTTTGATGTTACCCTAGATCCTGCCTTTCTCAGCCTGAGGTAGATTTAGGCCCTAACACTGCCTTCGTGCAGCCCTAACCAGGGATTGTGGAGCTTCCACGCTACTAGAGCCACACTCTGTGCTATTACCCGAGATCTTACTTATCTTCCTACACCAGTTAATTACCTTTGCATACTTGGATGTCTTATGTTATAATTAGTAAAACATTAAAATAAGTTGGTGCAGCTTATAAACAGTATACTTGCAAATTATACCCAATCATATATTAAAATAGGAAAAAATGCATAGAAATATGGTAAACTTTCTCTTTATTGATTCTTTCAACAATTACAGATTCGACCTGCCCTTCACACTCAGCTGCAGGGGTCCACACACTTAGCTGCGGACTACTAGGCCTCTGCACACTCAGCTGCAGAGGCTTTCCCTACTCTATGACCCAAAGACACACTTTACACTGCTTTACAATCACTTAGACTTCTCTTGCTCCTCCCTATTCCATCTTAGCTATTAGTTATCTTATACACTTAGAGCCTCACTCTATATATACAATACCATGGTCCGTGGACCATGGATAGGTCTATATAGCTGACATTACATTACAAAAACTATGGTGGACAATCCTGTGACTCTATTATGATTTCGGGCCCCACGCCCACAATTCACGCAGCTTTTACAAAAGGATTCAATCAAAAGTTGGGCTTTAAGCCCCAAAACCTGCCTTGGGGGGATTCCATGCCCAACAGGCCCCCAACACAAACATCGTGACTCACCCTCGAGTCACTCTATCAGCGTGGAGATCATTGCCTAGAGTCCCTCCAACTGTGCTTGAACTACTGCAAGGTTGACAATGCACTGAGTTGCTGCCTGCTAGATCTGCTGCATGCGTTGTTCCGAGACCGCTATGTTGAAAGTGTTTCTCTGCATCTGTGCATGTATCCCCTTCATGTGTGCGAGCTTGCCTTCAATTTCTGCTGTGATGGTGAAGGCCTTGTCAATCCAAGGCTGAACGTGCACCTTCAAGACTACTTCCTTGTGTCGTGCCACGTCCACCTGTTCTTTCAGCGCTTTGGCTTGTTGCATCCGCACAAGCCTCTGAGTGAGGGCCACTGTCTACTTAGTTCCTTTGACGCTGTCATACTGTTGTTGGAGTTCTCATGCCTCTGTCTCTAAGCACTGGATGTTAGGGTCCTCCTGTAGATTTATGAAGACCTCAAATGATTCTTCCAACATGCTTGTGTAGTCTCGCACTACACTACCAATCTCATCCAGTCTTGTTGTAATAGCACTAGTGCATTATTCTCTGACTCCGGGAGGGGTGGACGACTGTGCTTTTAACTGTAGCTTAGCAATTTGAAGGTTCAGCTCCAGCTGAACCTTTGTCGTTTCCTCCCATGCCTCACAAATGCCTGCTGCTAACTTGTGGTTGTGCGCCTCTGCTGGTGTGTCTACTGCAATGGCTAGCTCCAGGATGCTTTGACAAGCTTCATCTATTACCTGTATCAGCTGTCGATTCTATGACACCACCTCGTCGCGCTACAAGCTCAACTGTTCCATATTGATTTTCTTCTCGCTGTGGACATGCAGTGCGCAGCTCTCCCTAGCCCACAGTTCTACAGTTATCCCATCATGCAGAACGTATAAGGTCTCCCATGGGACTATAGCCATGTTGATGCAGAGACCCTTCAGCATGTTAACTGTAGGCCTGTCAGCCTCATTTTTTGTTACTAGTGTCCCTTTAGCAGCACTATCGTATTTGTCACTTGAGCATGCAACATTTGTTCTACTGTCGTTGTTTCGACTGCGAGGCTGGTCGAAAGGGTACCAACCTGAGGAGGGTGCACCTACAACTCCTGTAGCTATGCTCTGAGGGCCCCCAGCACAATCTAGATCTCTTGCATGAAATTTTGGAGGGCCTCGGAGGTGACATCGCGCATTGTCTCGTCGATGCCATGTAGATCACCCTCTTTTAGGGTGATCGGCTTAATAGACAACTTCGATGCCTTGACCTTCTTGCACGGCCCTGCCTTCTCATTTGGGTGCTGGCGCTTCAACTGTGTTGACGCCGTTTGTGGGTCCGCACCTCACTCTTCTTCCTCTACTTCCTACCCATGCGAAGGCAACGTTTGGCCCTTGCGCACCTTCGTGGTTGCCTCTTGCACTGCTACTACTGTTGCGGCCTTTTCCTATTCAATTGCTATTTATGCAACGTACCACGCCGCCCGCGCTTCTGCTGCCACTGCCTCCTTCCTTCTCTTTTCTGCCAACTATGTGATGTGCAGTTTGGCTTGTTCTTTCTTTCTCTGTTCCACCAACTTCTCTATCTATGCGATGTCTGGGGTGTGCCACTCCAGTGACCATGTCTCCAGGATGTTAAAGATGACATCATCTATGGCTACAAAAGGTAGCTTCCTCCATTGTTTTTCCAGGTCCTTGCACACTCTGATGTATATGCTATGGATGTCTACTTTAAATTATGAAAGAGTTTGCAAGCTGTTGTAGACAGTGGGTGACAACCGCGGGCTTGCGGTTGATCCCCATTCTGAGGTTCATCTCCATGAACACCTAGAATATTTTACTGTCACATTTCCTATTGGCATCCTTTGTGGCCCAGAGTGAAGCATACTTTGCGACCTCCGATAGATCCCTGTCAATTTTTGGGAATTGACTATCTTCCGGCAATTCCCCTGCCATGAGCACTATGGACAGTAGAAGCCATGCATAGTGGAACATTTTACCTTGTTCCTAAGCTTCATGACAATTCTCCAAGAATTCCTTGTAGAGGAGCTCAGACCAGTTAAACTGGACCCCCTCCGCGCACTGTTCAGTAAGTTCTACCACCGGCGCAGGTACCTCGTCCACCCGACACTCGCGCATAACCTTACCGACTAGTATTTGGGTTGCCACTTTCACTGCTTTGTCATTGATGCTGGGTATGGTGTAGCCCTTATATTCTTTTCCAGCTTGTACTTCTTCTTCATGGCCTCCGCGATGGCCAAGTCACTGCTCTTCCCTTCTGAGATGTCTGCGGGGTCCTCAAAATGCAGTGAATCAAGTCTATCATGATGGGGATGGGCTCCTCCAGCCACAAACACCCATCATGCACCAGGTAGAGTAGCTGCCTAATGACAAAAATGGTTATTGGGGCATAGTGGAAATGCGACACCTAGAGCAGGCTAAGTAACTCGACCTTTTCCACTCCACACAACCACTTTTGCGGCTCTAATTCTGTAACCCCCTTCACAGTGTTATGCTTGGGCTTCATGAGGTGCGAGGTCTCAAGGTGAGGGAACTTCTCGTGGTCAGCGAGGTCCCAATATTCGAATTTTAAGCTCGGCACCCATCCTAGGTGCGTGCCATAAAAAATAATATTGTCTGGGAGGAGTAGGGTTTGGAGCGAGCTCTTGGTCTCGTCAAGGTCCTTGGGTACTTTAGCTTTCCCTTTCCGCGGGGGGACATAGGCGAGCAGCTTTTTCGAGAGGTGTGCAGGCTCATTTTCCTCCTCCATGCCTTCATCCTTGTCCTCTTCGATAATTAGGTCCTCTAGGTATTCTTCATCTTCATCGGTCTCTATGGTGATAGCTTTCCCCTTGTCCTCCATTGACAGCTTGGCGCGTAGTGGGTTCCACGGGGACACACATACGGGAACCATCACTTGTTTGTCCTTCTTGGGTCCTGGCATGCGTAGTTATTTCGGGATTTCTACCACAATCCGGTGCCTTTCGGAGCATCCCCCACAGTCAGGGCTTGCGTAGCCTATTCAGTAGTCAATTCGGTTATCTCCATAACTTCCTCAGTTGCTGCCATCATGTATGTCCAGAAATCTATGACTCGCAAACTCAAGGGCTCAATCAACGCTTGGCACAAAACAAACAGGGCTCTGCTCAATCGCTCAATTTGCAAATGACCAAGTGTTGTTTGCTGAGTGGTGGGCTCCGGTATTGTAGCAAAGAAGTTGCAACTCCTGGGATTCCCTTCCTTACTTTTATCAACCCGATAGTTCGTAACAAACTTGGAACCGACGGTGCTATATGCATAAGTACGAGCTCTTGCCACAGGCTGTCACTTGATCAGCTGGCACAAGTCCGCTAGGAGCTTAAGCCAACTTCTATGATCTCTTAGAAGAAGCTTTTAACTTGTGATGGACGAAAGCTAACTCGAAGGAGGCTAATCAACTTGCACAAAGAAGCTGAAAGTTGAAAGGAAATGTAAACCCAAGCAAACCCTAGTTTTACCGACTAACCCTACTGGTGCAAGAAAAGAGATGACTCTTGGAAAGGTAAAATGCATGTGACTAAGCTACTTCTGAAGTAAAATCTGAAAAAAAAAAAAAAAAAAAAAAAACTTTTTGTATTTTTGAGCAATCTTGCAGAATTATTATGCATGTGCTTTAACTGTTTTTTACTATGCAGAGGTTGAAATGAAATGGAGTGGGTGCTTGCAGGAGGTTGGGAAGGTGAGAAGAGGGCCTAAGGGGTTCCTAGCATCCTTCTAGAGAGTTTCATAGTAATCAGATCTCGAAAAACTACTCACGTGAACTTCTACAAGGAGTTTGTAGGGGTTCTACAGGATGTTCTAAAGGAAGTCCTATAGGAAGGGCCGAAAGAGAGTTTTTGAGGGTTGATTGAGAAAATATGGTAGGGAAGTGGGAATGAAGGGTGGATAAGGCTGTTAAAAGGTATGTGACTTGGTAAATGAAGCTCAGAAGTGATGAAGATAGTTGGATTTGCTCAAGGATGGAGACAACAATGTTGCACAAAAATATAGGAATTAGGGAAAATTGGGAAAGTGTAGCAAATGGAGGGTAGGGATCTTGGATTAGGGGCTGGAACAGGTTGGATGATGGAGGAAGGGTAGGTAGGAATGTATTACAGATACTCTGCATAATATTTTCCAAAACTGATCGAACAAAGACTAGAAAAACCAAAGATCTATCTACTTTGACCTAATCTGACCTAACAACCAGAAACATGATGAACAGAAGTTTATAGACAGGAAATCATGCAAGGTAGCTATGGAAACTAAGCAAGAACAGATCTAAACATGCAAGTACACCTGGTATCAACTTTTCCAACTAAAAATCTAACACTAGCAATTGCATAAAAAGGAAAAAACAGTGTTTTTGTGGCAGCAAGTATGCCTTGGTCTCAGCTCATGGTCCCGAGGAGGGAGAGGTAAGATCAAGGATTGCTTGATGGCCTTTCTACAGAGCTTTTCTATTACCAAATTTTCAAATCAACCTGAAGCATGAAGAGTTATTTTAATCATCAAAAACAACCTAAGTAACAAAGCAAGATCTTAACCTAAATAGCAGAAATTATTCTACGAATGCAAGGAAAACACATAAAAGTACACAAAGAAGTTACTGACACTTAGGTTGGGCCCAACCCCAAGAGCTACAGCCTCTTAAGAAAGCTCAAAGCTGGCGCAAAGTGAAATTTACCTCCATTACTAAAAAAATAATCATGTCACAAAACTGTTTACAACAAGAGCTCGAAAATGAGCTGAAAGGTAGAGTTGCACTAAAGTGCAAAAAACAACTGTTCAATAGCTAAACTACCAAGGCTTGAAGCCTTCCTACTTATGCACCACGAGGACTCCCAACAACCCTCCTTAACTTTAGGGGCTTGGCTGCTCAAAACTACAGTTAATCAGCCACTTCACAAAATCTGCTCGGCTGCCCCTTGAAATCAACTTTGGTGGGATGTTGAACTCCGAGCTGATGGTGGAGAACTTGAGGAAGGGGTCATTTAGTGCAGGAGACACCCTTCCTACAAATCCTTAGCCTGTTCCTTCGTATTTGGTTGTCAAATTGCTCATAAATGCTTGACCTTGGTCCAAAAGATGTCCAAAACTCTGCAATAAGCACGTATTAGACTTTTTTGGTCAAGTGACTATTCTCATTCATCAACTAACATAAATATATTCAAAAGCATGCATAAAACTATGAAGAATGGTGGATTAATCAAGAATAATAGGCAAAATGAGCCCATAAAGTTACCCATTTTTGGGGCTCATCACTGAGTAGCCCCTTGTAATTTATAGTGCTTTTTGAATTTGAATTCGATTGTTTCCCCCAAATTCGGTTCATTAATGCCCCCTTGGCGGCATATTTTCCAAAATAATTTCCATAAATCGCATCTTAAATGCCTACCGCCCACTCCATTTGGTCTCAAGTCGAGCATCCCATCATGAATAATGACTTCAATGGTCGCTTTCTAGCCAACCCACATGGCAGCGCAGCTCCTCGTGCGCGGTCGCGGACCTTGTGACTCTTTGCTTCTGCGCGCAGCTCCAACATCGCGCAGCTCCTGGGCAAAATAGTTTATAGTCCCGCGCTTCCTTTCAACTTCCTGGAGCACTAAGACTATACTTCCCTCGACTAGTCAGGTGGTTGCACCACCTGTTTAAAGGTTCATCCTGTCATTCATCATGTTTCCTGGGAAATACCCACCTTTTATTGCTACGGGCGGCATCGTGCACTTTATCATTGACAACATGCTACCCTGGTCAACTCGCTTAGTAATGTGCGGTCCAAGCCAAGGAATCAAACTGATCAATTCACGATGATAGGCCTCAAATTTGTCTTTGTGATCACACGCATCCTACCTTATCACCCTGGTCTTTTTACCGAGAAAATATTCCTTTATATTATCCTCCAGCTTCTTGACTTTTGTGTCTACCAGAGTGCTTTTCTTCCTTAATTGTACCCTTTCTTCTTCAAGTTCTTGGAGCCTATAGTTTCCCTGTTGGATTTCTTCTTCCAAGGTTTCACAAACCATCGTACCTACCGGAGCTATCATGCTCGATCTAAGCTTTTCATGTACTATAGGGCTTACATCATTTTCTTTATACTCCATCCTTAGCAGTGCTTATGCAGTCAGGTTCCTGCATGCGGTCCTATAAGCCCATAGAACCACTGGTACGTGCAGGTCCCAGTCACTCCGCTTTGCATTATGGACCTTCTTCAGCGCTTCATGTACTTTTTTAAGGGCTTATGCATGGATATCCTTCTATGCACTTGGTCTTTCCACACTTCGTGGTCTCAACCAGAGGGGTCGTTCATGCCATTGTCTTACCCGCACCTGCTTACTGATCGTGTCTCCTACCATAAGGACTGTGTGCATTCATGCAGGTTTCGCACCATATGCCTGTATCGACCCAGATATGTGGGTGTGCGGGCTGTTTCGTCTGACCATCTTGTCTGTTAATCGCATCAGAGGCTTCCCAAACCACATGTACACCATCCTCTGGCAGTCGCGCTAGTCCTCAAAACTGCTTTGGTGCATACCCCACCATCTTGCGGGCGTAGCTTGCAATACCCATTTCAAAGCATCAAAATGCTGCTGTTTCGGCACTTCTTTTTCAAATTTGTTCAGGAAGTCATCCGCCTCGCTTAACTCGTCATATGTAGGCAAATCTCTTACTTCTGTTGCTACGTAGCAGAGAGACCTCATCATCAAGTTACAGTTGAGTGTGGTTACCTCATGTAACTGGTTTTGCCATCATTCTATCTCTTCATCATAATCTGATGTGCAGGAGCTTTCGCACTCCCATGAGATTCGGCCATCCGCAGTTGGATTTACCTAGTCTTGCTTCCACGCGGTTATTTTCTAGATGCAGTCCAGATTGTTGTCACTTTCATAGTCATGCACTGGCTCCATGTAGCGCGATCCTTCCTTAGGGTCTAAAGGTACCACTACGCACAGAGGCTTTTTCTCAAAGATCATCTTGTGCGTCTTTAGATTTATCACTCCATTCATGTTAGTGGCCCAATCTATTCCCAATAACGCGGGGTAGGGATTGTTGTCATCAACAATCTCTATGACTTTGAAATCTACTAGCACGCTTGCTCCTTCGATATCTACTATGATTCCCTGCAATCTGCCCATAGGTAGGATCTTTTGTTGGTTCACCATTCGTAGTTGGATAGGAGACCATTACAACACGGGCGTGCCCATGCACTCCCATGTCTGCTCTGGCAAGACATTTGCGTCCGATCCTAGATCCAGAATCACTTGGTCCATCTCATATTCCCCAATCTACACGATCAATCTCATCTCTCTTCCTGTTCGTGTCATGTGCTTCCCAAGCTTCCGAACTACGCGCGATTCTCTTGGCACAATCCTAGTGCATCTAGGTTTGAGTTCTTGCAACCCCTTTACAGCCTTGTTGTTGCGCAGCAGCTTCATGTATGTCTCCAAGAATGTAGTGAGCATCGATGGGTCCATTTTCGGCTCGAGTCTGTCTTTACTTCCTGAAGTGGAGGCATAAGCAAAGTTCCTCTTAGCTTCCATGAAAGTCTCCTTAGCGTGCTCCAATTCAAATTCTGGTTCCTTTGTTGGAGCCTTGCGAACCCAGGTACTTTCTTCATGTTGCTTACATTAGGGTCTTCCTTGCATGGCTCAGACCTCATCATTTGCAGGTTCTGAGTCAGGGGAGGTTGGAGTGCTACTTTATCACACAGCCTCGCTATCAGTATGGGAAAATCCTCCATCTCATTATCAAACAACGTACAATATAAGCATGATGGTTTCATTGGATTCATACAATCGTGGGCATAATGCCTTGGCCCTCCGCAATTGTAACATATCAGCTGTCTGCGACCTCTTCCTGGTCCCCCTCGACCTCGGCCTCGTTCGCGCCCCTGAAATACGGTGCGTTCCATTCCTGCATTTTGATCAAGGGGCCATGTTTCAGCCTAAACTCTGTAGGTAGGAGTTCAATCCATCATCAGCTCATAACTTCTACAGGTGCACTCATCATGTCCTACTGACCAACCTAAATTACAGAATAACTGATGTGGATTTTGCGTATACTTCTGTAATAGATGGCAGTTATCTGTAACATGCTTTCCTCCTATCTGACAATCACGCACCACAGTGCAGGTGCCGAGCTTGGTCATGCTTGTGCCTCTGGTCTTAGTGGCATTGGCCCTCCTCCTGCAAGTTAATTCGCGAACACCGGGTAGTGATCCTTATTGTGCCCCTAGCCCTTGCATTTTATGTACCATACCTCATCACGCATCTCTAGGCAGGTTGTCCTGTCTTGTTTCAAACTCTACATCTCCAGGCGCAAGTTTTTCAACTATGCATGAATCTGTTGCACTCCCAAGCTAGGATCTTGTATCGGGGTATCGTGCAATCTCATCGCGACTTCCATGGCCTTAGCCTGAGTTCTTAGCCTCTGTTGCAACAATACATTATGTAGATGCAGTGTTAACGATGCTACAAACCATTCATGGTGTTGCCCACCTGTCAACGTCATGTTCGCTTCGCGAATTGTGCACCTCAGTCTTTGATCCAACTCCCACGGTGTCTCGCTTAGTAGCATTGTGATTTCCTTGAACCCAATGACCGACTATGCCTCTGACTTTGGCCTACTAAATTCTTTGATTAACGCCATTTATATATCCACGATCCCCGCATTCAGATTGTCATTTGAATTCTTAATGTACCAGGTTAGCGCGCGATCCTGCAGAATGCTAACCAGCGTTGCCTTCTTTATATTGTCATCCGTGACTCCCTGTGCTTCCCATATTGCTTTTATCATGAACTAGAATTGATCCAGATCTTCATTCGCTACTCCCTTGAACACTGGTAGCTTTATCACGCTTTCCATACTGCTTTGCGGTGGTGGCGGAGGTGCTATGGGTGAAGATAGGGGTGAAGACGGTGAAATTGGCGGTGGTGTGGGTGGAGGTGGTATGTGCGGAATTCCTTGCTTTATCAAATTGATCTCACTTCTTGGCGAGAACTTCGCGAGCTCTTCCTCGCCCCCTTGCAGAGGTGAAATCAAGGGGCTAGTCTCTAGTTCTTTACTACCTTCGTTTCTATAGATTCTCCCACTTCGCGTAGCCCCAAACACCAATTTAATCGCATAACTCATTTTTCACACAGTAGCATTTTAATCCAAGTGTTCAAATATTTAACGTACTTACCTCATGGTCCCTTGAGGAAGCATCATTCTGCCTTGCTATAATTGACTGAAGTATCTACCACGAATTCAGTGATAAACCCTCCTATGATTCGATCGAGCCAGTGATTGGTAACACGTGCGATGTTATCTTCCGATGCTTCCAGTCTACGCACCAATTCTAGAGTCCACACAATAGGTCTGTCAAGTTTACACCTTCCTTAGCTATCTGCTAGCTTCATGATCCACTCGTACAACTCAATGGGGAAGGATGCAAAGAAAATTTTGTGGATTTCTATATATAAGTAGCAGTCTAACCACTCTTCCTTTGATAGTCACGGATTCCTGTTTTCCTGTGCCATAACTCATGAATCTTCTTGTCCAACCAATCTTCAATTCCTTTCTTTGTCGGATTCCAGTGATACGACATCAGACATCTCTATGCAGATCCCGGTCCCGACAACAAAATCGTTTGTTGGCTTGTTGGGGACTGACCCAGGTTCGGAGTTAATTAGCCAAAAAAATTCTTATACTACTGGCCCTTTCGGCAACAGTCCGAGGAGCGCAAACTGAGGTCTAGCCCGAAGTAGTATGGGAGGGTGCTAGAACCCATTTTCCGCACCCTTGAGATGTTTGAGAGGTTTGACTGGTCTCACGGTTTGTCACTGCACGTAGGTCGCTTTGTGCACTTCCCTATTCCCCATGCCTTGATATACTGCCTTCGTGCAACCCTAACCAGGGATTGTGGAGCTTTCGCACTGCTAGAGCCACGCTCTGCGCTATTACCCAAGATCTTACTTATCTTCCTACACTCGTTAATTACCTTTGCGTATTTGGATGTCTTATGTTATAATTAGTAAAACATTCAAATAAGTTCGCGCAGCTTATAAACAATATACTTGCAAATTATACCCAATCATATAAACAATATACAATATACTTGAAAATTATACCCAATCATATATTAAAACAGGAAAAGATGCACAGAAATATGGTAAACGTTCTCTTTATTGATTCTTTCAATAGTTACAGACTCAACCTGCCTTGTGCACTTAGCCGCAAGGGTCCGCACACTTAGTTGCGGACTACTAGGCCTCTGCACACTCAGCTACAGAGCCTTTCCCTACTCTACGACCCAAAGACGCACTTTACAGTGCTTCACAATCACTTAGACTTCTCTTTCTCCTCCCTATTCCATTTTAGCTATTAGTTATCTTATACACTTAAAGCCTCGCTCTATTTATACAATCCCATGGTTCGCAGACCATGGGTAGGTCTATCCAATCGACATTACATTACAAAAATAGGGCGGACAATCCTGTGACTCTATTATGATTTCGTGCCCCGCGCCCATAATTCGCGGAGCTTTTACAAAAGGATTCGGTTAAAACTTGGGCTTTAAGCCCCAAAACCTACCTTGGGGGGATTCCATGCCCAACATGGACTTATTACCTAAGAACCTTTATATCATGTTGCAAATTTCCACTTTCCTTCTCGGCCAAATGTTGAGATATATATTTATTATGCTTTTGAATGGTTTATTTTTATATATGATAATTTTTATTTTAAATAATTTATTTTGATAAAAATATGAGTTTTTATGGAAATATTTATTTAAAATTAAAATTATATTATAAAAATTAGATCCTAATTGCAAACCAAGTCAGAAGATAAAATTTTATGGCCCATGTTGAGAAGGTAAATCCCCTCTACGGATAGAGGCGATCCCTACTAGCCCAACAGGGGTCTAGCAACAATCACACAATGCTGCCACGCATGTTCCTAGTTACAATTAGACAAGAAGTAAAGAGCACCTACTTGGATTCCTGCGCTGTCGTTTGTCGAGGTGATGTTTCCCTTGCTCCTTCGCTTCAGCTGGTCATAGTCTTCCGCGATCCTCGCGAACGGACACCTGCACACACGAAGGGAAAGCAAACGCAAGCGTGAAATCTAGTAAAAGTAACTATATGCCAGTCAGAAAAGACATAATTCACATTTATCCATTGCATATAACAAACGAGAATGGAACAATAATGGCAGTCATCTATTATTAATTTGAATAGAGAAGAGTACAACCAAATGTTCTGACGTCGATAAACTTCTCAGGAGGGATCAGTCAGCATGTATCTCAAGCATTCACCTTTGAGGATGGTTCTCCCAAGACAAACTAGTCTCTCTCTCTCACACAAATGTCACAAACAAACTTCCCAAAGCAATCAATCACTTCCACTCCTAACACACCACACCTATAGCAGCAATCTGAGCACTACAAGCTCTTGTATAATCCAAGCTGAATCTAGCTATTTTCTAACTATCCAAAACTAGCTGCTCATGGTAATGGTGGAAGTTTATATAGGAGAAGGAGTCTCCTAAAAAGGTGGAAGGGTGAGCTTATCTTCAAGGGGAGTAGTTGCAAAGGGTCGAACAGACATGCCATAGAAGGGAGTCGATATTCACAAAGCTAACAACCAAGCCTGGAGAGATCTGGAAGGCTGGTTGTTTGAACAAATTCGCCCAAACTGGATCAGCGCGGATTATATGGAGACTGCCGCGCTGTCAGCACATGACAAAAACTGAACAAGCCATGTCAGCGCGGAAGGACACGTGAAAGCCGCGCTGTGCGTCATCGCGGAAAAGTGATGTTCTTCCGCGATGGCAGCGCACGAAATAGACTGTGGGGCGCTGGTCATCGCGGTTATTTTAGGAACAGACGCGCTGATGCACAAAACTTTGGAAAAATGGGTTTTTTAGCCAGTTCAGGGCACAACATTCAGTGATTGTGACTTCTTTGACACAGCAGGGTGACTGACAGGAAGGCAGTGACAAATTACTGTGTAACAGATGCCCCCTAAAGCATGAAGACCGAGAGAGTGGGAGGGGTGAAATGCTTTACAACACACGCCGAACTGAAACACCACCAGGAAGTACCGAAAAATCTCTGACAATCATGTACACGCAGTCTCGGCATGGGCGCAGCCATCCAAAAGACATGCAAAACTGGTCTATAGTGTGGACGCAGCCACCCAGATAAAAAGACCATAATAATGACAAGGTATGGGCGCAGCCATCCATGAAGACTCAGGTATGGGCGCAGCCATCCACTGATGAGTTATGATTATCCACAAAATCGCAACCTGGACCACAGTGAGCAAGGATCCAGGGTCTTGCGCTCCATCTCGACCCGAACAGAGTACAAGTCCACACATGTGAATACAGGGGTTGAAGTCGAACATGTATGAACATCGCCTGATTACCGGTCAATGATGAGAACCGTTAACAGACGCGAGAGGTACCACCAATAATGACAATGGCCCTCAAGGTACTATAGGTACAATCCGTAGCGTGTGAATCAATGAGCTGGTGTCGAACACCCACGGAATCATCCGATCGCAGGCCAATGATGCAAACCTTGCGTCGAACACGAAGAACCTGCCATTGAGGCATGCAGGCTCCAAGGCACCTGGAAGGAGTCTCTAAGTCACTTTCTCGGATAATGAGTTGAAGTCGACGAGAAGTGGCCTTGATCGAAGGTGGGCCATAATGATTCCCACATCAGCGACACGAGACAGAGGTATAATAATTTGTGATGAGATAGCGAACGAGGTTGCTTTGTGGCAGAGGACAACTTCTCTTGAACACATAACGGCACTATAACGGATTTGGCAGTACTTGACATTAAATGAGCAGCGGATAAGATGATGATAGCAATGAACAGATGAGAGGTCAAATAGGATATCCCAAACCCATGGAGGCTAGTGAAAACGAGGTGAGATGACCCCACCCAGACACGAAACAGCGGAGTGCCATGTTCAAGAGTGACGTACTGCCGAGACGACTGCAATCAAAGTTCCATTTTCCCCACCTTTGCAGGCAGGTACCCCGATTATTTTTGGGTGACAAGCTTGACGGGGATAACATATGCTTGAAGAGTGTCATTTCGACGATGTCCGATGTCATTAAGTGTTTAACGAGCCTGACAAAGGGAAAACTCGGCGTCTTTTCTTATTTAGAGAGTCTGAAAAGAATGCGGAAAAGGAGACTCCAGGGGGGTCCTTTTTCGTACAGTTGTGTCTCTCGAGCCCGAAAAAGTATAAAACTGTGCTCGAAAGAACCGCTCGGTCATTACAACCGAGGAGTACTTTTCATGAATAGTGTCTCCGACCGGAAAAAGTAAAAAAGTGGTTGAAGACACGTCGTTTTAGAGCCAATATCGAGTGTGAAACGACAAACACCCGGCGATCTTTTTGGTTTAACGGTCGGAAAAAGAGTTTAAAAACGACCGCCTTTCGTTCCCTTTAACGAGCTGAAAGGGAGCTCGGCCATCTTTTCATCTTTAAACGGTCAGAAAAGAGCTTAAAGCAGACCTCCATTTTTATTCTCTTTAACGAGTCAAAAAGGGAAAAATACTCGGCAATCTTTTCACATTTTACGAGTCAGAAAAGAGCTTAAAGGTGACTCGTCCTAGAGGAACGAGTGGTATAAAGGGTAGCAACTGGTTCCGGTAATGGTCAAGAGGCTGGCTAATAAAACCACTCATCGCTGCGGTTCCTCAGGAAAGGATAAACAACCAAGTGAAAGCATATGATCGGCCAAAGAGATGGTGGCGATGGAATGAAAACAACCAAGGCTCATCTAGCAAAATTTAGCAGATAAAGATAGCAATCACAAGATGTAAAATGGGTATGGGTTCATTTTTACACAAGCTTGAACCATGGAGAACTTTGCTTGGATTCGGTTTCATGTTTACACAAGCTTGAAACGAAAAACTATGCTTGTTATGAGTTCGCATGCCCCCAGCATAATGACGCAAAACGAGGTACATGCCCCCCAAGCTTCATTGCATTCAACAAAGTGGATGGAATGAAGGTTCACTTTCGAGATCTATGAAAGACTCGACTTGTATTTTACGAGATCTTAATCAAAATACTCGATTTGGAAAGGGGATTGTTTCATTTTTTAATGAGGTTGACACAGTAAAAGAACTATCCTCATAACCCGTGTTTCATTTTTTAACGAGCTTGACACAAGATCAGGAACTATGCTCCGACACCTAGTTTCATTTTTTTTAAGGAGCTTGACACAGGAAAGCGAACTATGCTCCGACCAGACCCAGTTTCATTTTTTAAGGAGCTTGACACCGGAAAGGAACTATGCTCCGACCACCTTGTTTCGTTTTTTAACGAGGTCGCCACAAGATCAAAACTATCCTCGGCTCCTTGTTTCGTTTTTTAACGAGGTCGACACAAGATCAGAACTATCCTCGGACTAAGCCTAGTTTCATTTTTTAAGGAGCTTGACACCGGAAAAGAACTATGCTCCGACCACCTTGTTTCGTTTTTTAACGAGGTCGCCACAAGATCAAAACTATCCTCGGACACCTAGTTGCATTTTTTAAAGAACTTGACACAGGAAAACGAACTATGCTCCGACCAGACCCAGTTTCATTTTTTAAGGAGCTTGACACCGGAAAAGAACTATGCTCCATCCAGACCTCATCATAATGAACGGAAAGTGGAGGCCCCCAAGAAAGTGGCTCCGGAGGGAAGTCCAACATCTTGGAAATCAGGACCTAATGCCCCCAGGACACTATGTACGATGGTGTCGTCACTGGGTACGGGCACGGGTTGGGTGGCCACGTAGTTGATTTGCGGTGAGGCAGATGCAACTTGTGGATGAAAACCAGGAGGGAAGGAGGAGTGCGCCGGAGGGGCTTGTGGACGAACGAACGATAATTGATCGAATGTCATGATTCTTCCATCGTGTGGAAAACAAACCACACGGAAAAGTGAAGAAACAAGGGCTCCCATGGCATACACATAATCACGACCAAGGAGAAGACTGAAGTCTAAAGAACCTTGGGTAACTGAGATGTCTATATAGACAGTCTTGCCTCCCAAAGTAATAGGAAATTGTGGAAGGATCCCTAATGGCTGACTCGTTCCTCCGTCAAACGCGGTGAGATGCGGTGCGACAGGTACAAGCGATGGGGAACCCAAAGCTCGCCAAGTAGTAACGGGCATAAGACTAACCGATGCTCCTTCGTCTAACACAGTGCCGGGCAGCGCCTTATTGCAAGCATAGGCGGTGACCCAGAAAGGCACATGGGATGGAAGGGGAGGGGCAGTCAAACGACTCCAATCAAAGGAAATGACCGAACTACTTGGTGGGGGAACCATATGGTTGCCCCCCTGCTCGGAAAGAACCGAATCTAAATTCTCCGGAGAGGTTTCAGGAGAACCTTTATCAAGCTCAGGAGAATCTGAGGAGACGAGAAGAACGTGAGAATTTTGCTCTTCCGAAACAGAGTGCTTGAGAGGAGGTGAACTCGAGTCAACACCCTTTCCGACCAACGGCGGGTCTGGAACAGGCTGGGAACAGCCAGGTTCGGGAAGAGGGGCCTGGACAATAGGAGAATCTGAAGCGATCTCTTTGTGAACAGGGGCGTGATCTACAGCTGTAGAAAGACGCTGATAACCAGTGGGGAATGGATTCGGAGGAGCAGCAAGACTTTCCAACACAACAGAGGCTTTATCCATGAGTGGACAAAGGTGAAGGGGATGTTTGCCTTCACAAAGTCGACAGGGGATTCGAAACTTCCCTTTCTCCTTACCATTCCCAACTGATGAGGTAGCATCGCCATGATCATCAGTGGACGATGAAGGGCGGGCCGGATCGTGAGACCAAACCTCTAATACCCTGGGAATGCCAGGACAATCACGAAGGAGATGGTCCTCCTTGCATAATCGACAAGGAAACTTGACCTTCCGCGGAGGGGCAGAAGGTGACCCAACTTCAGGTGTACTGGAGTGGATAGCTGGACTTGAGAGGGGGACTGTGTGTGTAGACTCTCCCTTAGGAGACTTCTTCTTCTTGGTTTTCCTCTTCTTCTTCTTAGCCACCTGGTTACTCACATCGAGAATTTCACCAGGCGAAGTACAAGAGGATGACGTAGAAGTAGGCGTCGAAGGGGAGAGATCCACCTTAGGATCAACATGATGTTGTTCAGGTGGAGGGACTGATGGACTAACAGCCGATACGGTAGAGACCAAAGAGGTGGAAAACAACCACACAGGCAACCCGACAGTCAACCCTGGTAGGGACAACGTCGCCATATACGGAGCACCAACATTCCCAAGAGGAGGGAATTGTCCTGGATTCCCATCAGAGGGGGAACCTGGGTTAGTGAATCCCGGAAAAGTTGCCATAGCAAACGAAAACGAAACCTACTCAAGCTAACGCTTCACAAGATCTAACTGGGTAATGTTATCGTGGCCAAATTAATTTTTAAGACGCAAGGACCAAACTTGACCTTTTCATATTTCAGGAGTCGAGAAAAGGACAAAGATGACTCCAGTCTCCTTCGAATGTTTAATGAGCACGAAGTGACAAGAGGCTCACAGGCACCTTTTCGTTTAGGGAGTCCGAAAAGGATCAAAAGTGACTGCTCTGGAATTCTAGGTAGAGGGTGTGCCAAACTCTTCGCAAAACCACAAAATACTTTTTAGGGTACGGGTGGTCAATCTTCGTGAATGCTGTGTTCACTGCATTGCGAATCGTAGGGCGGCCGACTCGGCTTCCTATGGATAAAGGATAAAAGCCTAGTGGGGTCTCCCTATATACGCGACGGTACGTGGGAGCGCAGTCCGTGTTAGACCACTATCGAGTCACAGAAGGAGGAATCACCCAACCGTAATGTGAAACAACAGTGACTATGTTTAAAGACGCCGGAACACGTCTCTAACCTAGACCTCTAGATATTTGCGCTTAGTTCCAATGCGTTTTTAGATTCATTTGGGTCATTTTACAGTTGATCTTGAGATTAAGTTTCGATTTCAGGCTCTATCGTATGTTCTCTCACAATTACCTAGATGCAAACTACATGTCAACGAGAATCATTTTGTTCGATGAATTCTAGCTATGGAAAGGTAAAGAGATTTCAATCAAACAAAACGAACACAATCAATCAAACAGCCTAATGCAACTAAAAGCGAGGAAAGGAAACTTTTTCTTTTGAAAATGCAAATCAATGAAACATTCTTTTCCTTTTCGATTTTTTAAAAGCAAAGCCACTAGTTTGATTTTCTTTCAGTGACACAAAGCATCTAAAATAATTTGGAGGAACCGGAACACCAAGTAAACTACTTAATGAAAGCACACAAAGTTCCCTAAACATTCAACCAAAGCTTCCAAATCAAAGGAAAACAAAGGTCTGCACGAGCTATGTAATCTAAGCTCGTCAAGACAAGCAAGGATTGTAACAAGGAGGAAGCGAATGTGAACTGATCGATCCAAACAATCGTAATCTATGCTTGGTAGTGAAGAAATCGAATCAACATAAAAAGGTGGTTCAATAATCGACACTAAAAATCAACCAGCAATAAGCAGTGGAAAAGCCTCAAGCAAATCAATAAGAGGGTTGTGGATGAACCTTGAATAGACAAGTAACCCAAGCAAATGGTTTCTCGATGAAACTTCTAAAGGGCTAGGTCACATGGTCACAAGACTCACTTGAATGAAATCAAAGAGAGAGCGTCCCTTAACCAAAAGCAATCAAAACAAGCTAATGAGGGACAAGAAACAACAGGGGATAAGAAAGATTGATGAATTCAGGAGATAAAGTTATAAAAACAACTTTTAGGAATCAGCGCAAGTTTTACACTGAGCACCCGAGATGATCAAGGGTCAGCGCAACTTTTACACAGGCCACCCGAGCTGTCAGCGCGACTTTTGCCCCAAAAACCGAGATGATCTCAGAAAATCAGAGTCAGCGCGGAATTAAGCTAGAAAAACACAGTCAGCGCGGAATTAAGCTAGAAAGTTGCGCTGACATCGTGGATATACACGTCTTTTCCGCGATGATCCGATTTTCAGCGCGACTGTTAAAATTAAATCCGCGATGGAGCTCAAAAATAGTGACAGGCAAATCAAAACTCCCAAATCAAAACAGCCAATCTTTCAATCAAACAGGGGCACTTCCAGATCAACCCAGAAAACGCAAAAGATTGATAATTAATCCCCAATTTCAAAAAGAGAGCAATCAAATTCAAACACAAAGATGGACTCAAGAGACAAAAAGGCTGATCCCCAGCGGAGTCGCCAAATTGTTGAGAAGGTAAATCCCCTCTACGGATAGAGGCGATCCCTACTAGCCCAACAGGGGTCTAGCAACAATCACACAATGCTGCCACGCATGTTCCTAGTTACAATTAGACAAGAAGTAAAGAGCACCTACTTGGATTCCTGCGCTGTCGTTTGTCGAGGTGATGTTTCCCTTGCTCCTTCGCTTCAGCTGGTCATAGTCTTCCGCGATCCTCGCGAACGGACACCTGCACACACGAAGGGAAAGCAAACGCAAGCGTGAAATCTAGTAAAAGTAACTATATGCCAGTCAGAAAAGACATAATTCACATTTATCCATTGCATATAACAAACGAGAATGGAACAATAATGGCAGTCATCTATTATTAATTTGAATAGAGAAGAGTACAACCAAATGTTCTGACGTCGATAAACTTCTCAGGAGGGATCAGTCAGCATGTATCTCAAGCATTCACCTTTGAGGATGGTTCTCCCAAGACAAACTAGTCTCTCTCTCTCACACAAATGTCACAAACAAACTTCCCAAAGCAATCAATCACTTCCACTCCTAACACACCACACCTATAGCAGCAATCTGAGCACTACAAGCTCTTGTATAATCCAAGCTGAATCTAGCTATTTTCTAACTATCCAAAACTAGCTGCTCATGGTAATGGTGGAAGTTTATATAGGAGAAGGAGTCTCCTAAAAAGGTGGAAGGGTGAGCTTATCTTCAAGGGGAGTAGTTGCAAAGGGTCGAACAGACATGCCATAGAAGGGAGTCGATATTCACAAAGCTAACAACCAAGCCTGGAGAGATCTGGAAGGCTGGTTGTTTGAACAAATTCGCCCAAACTGGATCAGCGCGGATTATATGGAGACTGCCGCGCTGTCAGCACATGACAAAAACTGAACAAGCCATGTCAGCGCGGAAGGACACGTGAAAGCCGCGCTGTGCGTCATCGCGGAAAAGTGATGTTCTTCCGCGATGGCAGCGCACGAAATAGACTGTGGGGCGCTGGTCATCGCGGTTATTTTAGGAACAGACGCGCTGATGCACAAAACTTTGGAAAAATGGGTTTTTTAGCCAGTTCAGGGCACAACATTCAGTGATTGTGACTTCTTTGACACAGCAGGGTGACTGACAGGAAGGCAGTGACAAATTACTGTGTAACAGATGCCCCCTAAAGCATGAAGACCGAGAGAGTGGGAGGGGTGAAATGCTTTACAACACACGCCGAACTGAAACACCACCAGGAAGTACCGAAAAATCTCTGACAATCATGTACACGCAGTCTCGGCATGGGCGCAGCCATCCAAAAGACATGCAAAACTGGTCTATAGTGTGGACGCAGCCACCCAGATAAAAAGACCATAATAATGACAAGGTATGGGCGCAGCCATCCATGAAGACTCAGGTATGGGCGCAGCCATCCACTGATGAGTTATGATTATCCACAAAATCGCAACCTGGACCACAGTGAGCAAGGATCCAGGGTCTTGCGCTCCATCTCGACCCGAACAGAGTACAAGTCCACACATGTGAATACAGGGGTTGAAGTCGAACATGTATGAACATCGCCTGATTACCGGTCAATGATGAGAACCGTTAACAGACGCGAGAGGTACCACCAATAATGACAATGGCCCTCAAGGTACTATAGGTACAATCCGTAGCGTGTGAATCAATGAGCTGGTGTCGAACACCCACGGAATCATCCGATCGCAGGCCAATGATGCAAACCTTGCGTCGAACACGAAGAACCTGCCATTGAGGCATGCAGGCTCCAAGGCACCTGGAAGGAGTCTCTAAGTCACTTTCTCGGATAATGAGTTGAAGTCGACGAGAAGTGGCCTTGATCGAAGGTGGGCCATAATGATTCCCACATCAGCGACACGAGACAGAGGTATAATAATTTGTGATGAGATAGCGAACGAGGTTGCTTTGTGGCAGAGGACAACTTCTCTTGAACACATAACGGCACTATAACGGATTTGGCAGTACTTGACATTAAATGAGCAGCGGATAAGATGATGATAGCAATGAACAGATGAGAGGTCAAATAGGATATCCCAAACCCATGGAGGCTAGTGAAAACGAGGTGAGATGACCCCACCCAGACACGAAACAGCGGAGTGCCATGTTCAAGAGTGACGTACTGCCGAGACGACTGCAATCAAAGTTCCATTTTCCCCACCTTTGCAGGCAGGTACCCCGATTATTTTTGGGTGACAAGCTTGACGGGGATAACATATGCTTGAAGAGTGTCATTTCGACGATGTCCGATGTCATTAAGTGTTTAACGAGCCTGACAAAGGGAAAACTCGGCGTCTTTTCTTATTTAGAGAGTCTGAAAAGAATGCGGAAAAGGAGACTCCAGGGGGGTCCTTTTTCGTACAGTTGTGTCTCTCGAGCCCGAAAAAGTATAAAACTGTGCTCGAAAGAACCGCTCGGTCATTACAACCGAGGAGTACTTTTCATGAATAGTGTCTCCGACCGGAAAAAGTAAAAAAGTGGTTGAAGACACGTCGTTTTAGAGCCAATATCGAGTGTGAAACGACAAACACCCGGCGATCTTTTTGGTTTTAACGGTCGGAAAAAGAGTTTAAAAACGACCGCCTTTCGTTCCCTTTAACGAGCTGAAAGGGAGCTCGGCCATCTTTTCATCTTTAAACGGTCAGAAAAGAGCTTAAAGCAGACCTCCATTTTTATTCTCTTTAACGAGTCAAAAAGGGAAAAATACTCGGCAATCTTTTCACATTTTACGAGTCAGAAAAGAGCTTAAAGGTGACTCGTCCTAGAGGAACGAGTGGTATAAAGGGTAGCAACTGGTTCCGGTAATGGTCAAGAGGCTGGCTAATAAAACCACTCATCGCTGCGGTTCCTCAGGAAAGGATAAACAACCAAGTGAAAGCATATGATCGGCCAAAGAGATGGTGGCGATGGAATGAAAACAACCAAGGCTCATCTAGCAAAATTTAGCAGATAAAGATAGCAATCACAAGATGTAAAATGGGTATGGGTTCATTTTTACACAAGCTTGAACCATGGAGAACTTTGCTTGGATTCGGTTTCATGTTTACACAAGCTTGAAACGAAAAACTATGCTTGTTATGAGTTCGCATGCCCCCAGCATAATGACGCAAAACGAGGTACATGCCCCCCAAGCTTCATTGCATTCAACAAAGTGGATGGAATGAAGGTTCACTTTCGAGATCTATGAAAGACTCGACTTGTATTTTACGAGATCTTAATCAAAATACTCGATTTGGAAAGGGGATTGTTTCATTTTTTAATGAGGTTGACACAGTAAAAGAACTATCCTCATAACCCGTGTTTCATTTTTTAACGAGCTTGACACAAGATCAGGAACTATGCTCCGACACCTAGTTTCATTTTTTTTAAGGAGCTTGACACAGGAAAGCGAACTATGCTCCGACCAGACCCAGTTTCATTTTTTAAGGAGCTTGACACCGGAAAGGAACTATGCTCCGACCACCTTGTTTCGTTTTTTAACGAGGTCGCCACAAGATCAAAACTATCCTCGGCTCCTTGTTTCGTTTTTTAACGAGGTCGACACAAGATCAGAACTATCCTCGGACTAAGCCTAGTTTCATTTTTTAAGGAGCTTGACACCGGAAAAGAACTATGCTCCGACCACCTTGTTTCGTTTTTTAACGAGGTCGCCACAAGATCAAAACTATCCTCGGACACCTAGTTGCATTTTTTAAAGAACTTGACACAGGAAAACGAACTATGCTCCGACCAGACCCAGTTTCATTTTTTAAGGAGCTTGACACCGGAAAAGAACTATGCTCCATCCAGACCTCATCATAATGAACGGAAAGTGGAGGCCCCCAAGAAAGTGGCTCCGGAGGGAAGTCCAACATCTTGGAAATCAGGACCTAATGCCCCCAGGACACTATGTACGATGGTGTCGTCACTGGGTACGGGCACGGGTTGGGTGGCCACGTAGTTGATTTGCGGTGAGGCAGATGCAACTTGTGGATGAAAACCAGGAGGGAAGGAGGAGTGCGCCGGAGGGGCTTGTGGACGAACGAACGATAATTGATCGAATGTCATGATTCTTCCATCGTGTGGAAAACAAACCACACGGAAAAGTGAAGAAACAAGGGCTCCCATGGCATACACATAATCACGACCAAGGAGAAGACTGAAGTCTAAAGAACCTTGGGTAACTGAGATGTCTATATAGACAGTCTTGCCTCCCAAAGTAATAGGAAATTGTGGAAGGATCCCTAATGGCTGACTCGTTCCTCCGTCAAACGCGGTGAGATGCGGTGCGACAGGTACAAGCGATGGGGAACCCAAAGCTCGCCAAGTAGTAACGGGCATAAGACTAACCGATGCTCCTTCGTCTAACACAGTGCCGGGCAGCGCCTTATTGCAAGCATAGGCGGTGACCCAGAAAGGCACATGGGATGGAAGGGGAGGGGCAGTCAAACGACTCCAATCAAAGGAAATGACCGAACTACTTGGTGGGGGAACCATATGGTTGCCCCCCTGCTCGGAAAGAACCGAATCTAAATTCTCCGGAGAGGTTTCAGGAGAACCTTTATCAAGCTCAGGAGAATCTGAGGAGACGAGAAGAACGTGAGAATTTTGCTCTTCCGAAACAGAGTGCTTGAGAGGAGGTGAACTCGAGTCAACACCCTTTCCGACCAACGGCGGGTCTGGAACAGGCTGGGAACAGCCAGGTTCGGGAAGAGGGGCCTGGACAATAGGAGAATCTGAAGCGATCTCTTTGTGAACAGGGGCGTGATCTACAGCTGTAGAAAGACGCTGATAACCAGTGGGGAATGGATTCGGAGGAGCAGCAAGACTTTCCAACACAACAGAGGCTTTATCCATGAGTGGACAAAGGTGAAGGGGATGTTTGCCTTCACAAAGTCGACAGGGGATTCGAAACTTCCCTTTCTCCTTACCATTCCCAACTGATGAGGTAGCATCGCCATGATCATCAGTGGACGATGAAGGGCGGGCCGGATCGTGAGACCAAACCTCTAATACCCTGGGAATGCCAGGACAATCACGAAGGAGATGGTCCTCCTTGCATAATCGACAAGGAAACTTGACCTTCCGCGGAGGGGCAGAAGGTGACCCAACTTCAGGTGTACTGGAGTGGATAGCTGGACTTGAGAGGGGGACTGTGTGTGTAGACTCTCCCTTAGGAGACTTCTTCTTCTTGGTTTTCCTCTTCTTCTTCTTAGCCACCTGGTTACTCACATCGAGAATTTCACCAGGCGAAGTACAAGAGGATGACGTAGAAGTAGGCGTCGAAGGGGAGAGATCCACCTTAGGATCAACATGATGTTGTTCAGGTGGAGGGACTGATGGACTAACAGCCGATACGGTAGAGACCAAAGAGGTGGAAAACAACCACACAGGCAACCCGACAGTCAACCCTGGTAGGGACAACGTCGCCATATACGGAGCACCAACATTCCCAAGAGGAGGGAATTGTCCTGGATTCCCATCAGAGGGGGAACCTGGGTTAGTGAATCCCGGAAAAGTTGCCATAGCAAACGAAAACGAAACCTACTCAAGCTAACGCTTCACAAGATCTAACTGGGTAATGTTATCGTGGCCAAATTAATTTTTAAGACGCAAGGACCAAACTTGACCTTTTCATATTTCAGGAGTCGAGAAAAGGACAAAGATGACTCCAGTCTCCTTCGAATGTTTAATGAGCACGAAGTGACAAGAGGCTCACAGGCACCTTTTCGTTTAGGGAGTCCGAAAAGGATCAAAAGTGACTGCTCTGGAATTCTAGGTAGAGGGTGTGCCAAACTCTTCGCAAAACCACAAAATACTTTTTAGGGTACGGGTGGTCAATCTTCGTGAATGCTGTGTTCACTGCATTGCGAATCGTAGGGCGGCCGACTCGGCTTCCTATGGATAAAGGATAAAAGCCTAGTGGGGTCTCCCTATATACGCGACGGTACGTGGGAGCGCAGTCCGTGTTAGACCACTATCGAGTCACAGAAGGAGGAATCACCCAACCGTAATGTGAAACAACAGTGACTATGTTTAAAGACGCCGGAACACGTCTCTAACCTAGACCTCTAGATATTTGCGCTTAGTTCCAATGCGTTTTTAGATTCATTTGGGTCATTTTACAGTTGATCTTGAGATTAAGTTTCGATTTCAGGCTCTATCGTATGTTCTCTCACAATTACCTAGATGCAAACTACATGTCAACGAGAATCATTTTGTTCGATGAATTCTAGCTATGGAAAGGTAAAGAGATTTCAATCAAACAAAACGAACACAATCAATCAAACAGCCTAATGCAACTAAAAGCGAGGAAAGGAAACTTTTTCTTTTGAAAATGCAAATCAATGAAACATTCTTTTCCTTTTCGATTTTTTAAAAGCAAAGCCACTAGTTTGATTTTCTTTCAGTGACACAAAGCATCTAAAATAATTTGGAGGAACCGGAACACCAAGTAAACTACTTAATGAAAGCACACAAAGTTCCCTAAACATTCAACCAAAGCTTCCAAATCAAAGGAAAACAAAGGTCTGCACGAGCTATGTAATCTAAGCTCGTCAAGACAAGCAAGGATTGTAACAAGGAGGAAGCGAATGTGAACTGATCGATCCAAACAATCGTAATCTATGCTTGGTAGTGAAGAAATCGAATCAACATAAAAAGGTGGTTCAATAATCGACACTAAAAATCAACCAGCAATAAGCAGTGGAAAAGCCTCAAGCAAATCAATAAGAGGGTTGTGGATGAACCTTGAATAGACAAGTAACCCAAGCAAATGGTTTCTCGATGAAACTTCTAAAGGGCTAGGTCACATGGTCACAAGACTCACTTGAATGAAATCAAAGAGAGAGCGTCCCTTAACCAAAAGCAATCAAAACAAGCTAATGAGGGACAAGAAACAACAGGGGATAAGAAAGATTGATGAATTCAGGAGATAAAGTTATAAAAACAACTTTTAGGAATCAGCGCAAGTTTTACACTGAGCACCCGAGATGATCAAGGGTCAGCGCAACTTTTACACAGGCCACCCGAGCTGTCAGCGCGACTTTTGCCCCAAAAACCGAGATGATCTCAGAAAATCAGAGTCAGCGCGGAATTAAGCTAGAAAAACACAGTCAGCGCGGAATTAAGCTAGAAAGTTGCGCTGACATCGCGGATATACACGTCTTTTCCGCGATGATCCGATTTTCAGCGCGACTGTTAAAATTAAATCCGCGATGGAGCTCAAAAATAGTGACAGGCAAATCAAAACTCCCAAATCAAAACAGCCAATCTTTCAATCAAACAGGGGCACTTCCAGATCAACCCAGAAAACGCAAAAGATTGATAATTAATCCCCAATTTCAAAAAGAGAGCAATCAAATTCAAACACAAAGATGGACTCAAGAGACAAAAAGGCTGATCCCCAGCGGAGTCGCCAAATTGTTGAGAAGGTAAATCCCCTCTACGGATAGAGGCGATCCCTACTAGCCCAACAGGGGTCTAGCAACAATCACACAATGCTGCCACGCATGTTCCTAGTTACAATTAGACAAGAAGTAAAGAGCACCTACTTGGATTCCTGCGCTGTCGTTTGTCGAGGTGATGTTTCCCTTGCTCCTTCGCTTCAGCTGGTCATAGTCTTCCGCGATCCTCGCGAACGGACACCTGCACACACGAAGGGAAAGCAAACGCAAGCGTGAAATCTAGTAAAAGTAACTATATGCCAGTCAGAAAAGACATAATTCACATTTATCCATTGCATATAACAAACGAGAATGGAACAATAATGGCAGTCATCTATTATTAATTTGAATAGAGAAGAGTACAACCAAATGTTCTGACGTCGATAAACTTCTCAGGAGGGATCAGTCAGCATGTATCTCAAGCATTCACCTTTGAGGATGGTTCTCCCAAGACAAACTAGTCTCTCTCTCTCACACAAATGTCACAAACAAACTTCCCAAAGCAATCAATCACTTCCACTCCTAACACACCACACCTATAGCAGCAATCTGAGCACTACAAGCTCTTGTATAATCCAAGCTGAATCTAGCTATTTTCTAACTATCCAAAACTAGCTGCTCATGGTAATGGTGGAAGTTTATATAGGAGAAGGAGTCTCCTAAAAAGGTGGAAGGGTGAGCTTATCTTCAAGGGGAGTAGTTGCAAAGGGTCGAACAGACATGCCATAGAAGGGAGTCGATATTCACAAAGCTAACAACCAAGCCTGGAGAGATCTGGAAGGCTGGTTGTTTGAACAAATTCGCCCAAACTGGATCAGCGCGGATTATATGGAGACTGCCGCGCTGTCAGCACATGACAAAAACTGAACAAGCCATGTCAGCGCGGAAGGACACGTGAAAGCCGCGCTGTGCGTCATCGCGGAAAAGTGATGTTCTTCCGCGATGGCAGCGCACGAAATAGACTGTGGGGCGCTGGTCATCGCGGTTATTTTAGGAACAGACGCGCTGATGCACAAAACTTTGGAAAAATGGGTTTTTTAGCCAGTTCAGGGCACAACATTCAGTGATTGTGACTTCTTTGACACAGCAGGGTGACTGACAGGAAGGCAGTGACAAATTACTGTGTAACAGCCCACCCTGCACTGAACCATTTAAAACCCGCCTTTTTCCCATGCCTCAAGATATGGCGGGGCTCCGAAAAATAGTTTTAATGGTAGATCCCCAAACCTACGTGTCACCACCTTATAATTTAGCACCCCCCCTTCCTAAACCACTTACCACTACCCCTAGTTTTAATGGCAAACCCCAAACCTACATGTCACCACCTTATAATTTTGCACCCCCCCTTCCTAAACCACTTACCACTACCCCCTCCGAAAACCATGAACTTTATTGTTTTGAGTTTTATAAATGTTGTGGGAATGGAATTTGATACGATTATGAAATAAATGTTATGTGCATGGGAGACCGAATGCAAAAGATAAGATGAAACTACATTTTACTGGAAATTCTTAGATGGAAGACCAAGTTGGTGAAATGAAATAAGTGTAAAAGATTTTACAGTGACACATAAAATGAAATTTACGGATTCCATGAATTTATCAGTGGCATTCATGTAAATGCATTTCATGATAGGAGATTAAGGTAAAAGAAACACGGTGAAATCAATTTGCAATGAATTTATCAGTGGCATTCATGTAAATGTATTTCATGATAGGAGATTAAGGTAAAAGAAACACGGTGAAATCAATTTGCAATTGTGAAATCATTTACAGGCATGGTGAAATCAATTTACAAGTGTAAAATCATGTTGCAGGTGAAAGTAAAAGAGCGAAGTGAAAATACTCTACCAACCACACAAATCAACAAATGGTTTTGCAAAACCATTGCAACATTCTAGAAGGGTAAAAGGAATTTATAGGCATGAAATGAATTTACACATAAAGGTGAAAAGGAGAAACAAGCCATGGATTTTAAAAGCTACACATAGTTCCGTGAATCCATGGAAAGGGAAAACAATACACGGATTTGGAAAACTAGATGGTTTATCAAATCATTTAAATAAATATATTGAAATTCTAAATTCTCAAATTCATTTAAGAGTTTAATCAAATATTTGAAAATTTTATATTCCTCAAATTTTTGTGACAAAACAAGGGATGATGAAAATCAGAAAATGACAAAAATAGAATTCAAAGGGGTAGATTGTAGACCAATCGGGTTTAAAGGGACAGTTAACAGATTGTGGGAAAATAGTTTTGGCTTTTTTCTAGACCTCAAGGGAATGAAGATCAGTATAAAACACCTAGCATCAGAAGATCAACATATTGATTTCTTTTCTGCATACTTTCAAACTGTTCCAAATTTCTAGGAGAGTATCCAGAAATTTTTTTATCTTTAGTATATTGTTTAGGATATTATTCCAAAGATATTCGTAACACATCTTGATATTTTAAATCAATATATTTTGTAATACTTGTATAAATACTTCATCAATTGAGATGAAAGGTGTTGAGGTGTTGGCTTTTGATGCCAAGGCTCGTAAACTATGTAATAGTTTCTCTTGTAGAATTCTAATGAAAGCCTTCTGGCTCTAGTTATGATAGAATTTTGTGTTTCTCATATGTCTTTCTAGTGTTTTCATAACTTGTTTCTACATATTTTCAAAGCAATTGTAGGAAGGTCTGGGTAAGGTAAATTAAGTCTTAATCTCTTTGAAATTCCCTGCAAAATCATAACCTTTAGAAAGGGATGAGCTTATTGGACTGTTTGTCCAAGATAACTCCTCTTTGACTAGTTTTTGCTTTATGTTTTCTAATAGCCATTAAAAGACATCAGCTTATTAGACTATCTGTGTGAAATAGCTCCTCTTGGAATCTTTTTCACTTTGGCCTTTTGTTACCTTTGAATATGTTTTTGTTGGGCTTTAGAAATCTTCTACACGCATCTAAATTTCCCTAGTTATTAAGTAGTCAGTGAGACTGCTCAACTATTAGGAATCACCATTTTTGAAAAAGCTAATTCATCTGTCAAGCTGCAAGCTGACACTTTTAGAAGGGACCCTGTGAGAGAGGCCTTTAATCATGATTAGGGATTGTCATTGATCACCAACCATCCCCAATTAAAACCATAAATCTGGCCATTGTGCTTCAAAGACTGTTGTTTAGTGACAGGGGCCAGCTTGAACCTAAAGTTAGGTTGAGTTGGTTTCCCCCCTCTGGTTCAAGGGCCAGCTTGAACCTAAAGGTTGATTGAGTTGGTTTCCTGGGGTAGTTTTTGCAGTTGGTTTCCTGGGGTAGTTTTTGCAGCCAAGGACTGCCTACAGGAAACAAGTACAATAGATCACATGCTTAAAAGGATACGCAAAATGGATAGAGTTTGAAGTTCATCAGGTGGAAAGGATTGCACAAACAAAAGTCTAGTAGCAATCAACCAATTTTCTATTCACCATTTTTTTACTCCTCTTTTAGACTTCTTCTCCCAGATTTTTGGGCATATTTGGAATAATCACCATTTTTTAACTCCTCTTTTAGACTTCTTCTCCCAGATTTTTGGGCATATTTGGAATAAGATTTAGGGTTCAGTTTTGGACATATTTGTGCAATGGTTTTTTTGGTTTAGTTTGTGTGTATTGTTTTACTTTACCAATATATTAACTTTATTATTGCATCATAAGTAATGACTATTTAATTTTTTTGGACCATACATTTATGCTCATGATCGAATTTTGAATCAATGATGACTATGCTTGCATTCAAAGTGATAACAATTAAATATGTAGTGTTACTAATATATGAAGAATGTCATCAATAGGTGAAGAAAATTTGAAGTTAAACATTTTTATCTTTTTATATGCTTTTATAGTTGACTCATTTACGTTGGTTGCACTGTATTACATATAAATCTAAATATAAATTTCAAGAGTGAGATTTTTTTTTTTAATTATTAATGTAAACAATATTTTATAATATTACTATGCTTAGGTTATTAATGTTTTCAAAGAGTCTTATAGATATTAATAGATCTATTAAAATTTAAAATATAAACTTTTTACCACATTATTCACTTTTTTACCATGTTTTTAACTCTCCGTTTAAACTTTTTCTCCCATAATTTTGGGAATAATTGGAATAAGATTTGGGGTTCACTTTCAAGCATATTTGTGGAATGGATTTTTGGATTTAGTTTGTGTGTTCTTTCACTTTAGCCAAAAATAAAAGATTGACTTCAACAATGCATCATAAGTAATGGCTATTTAATTTTTTTCTTGGACAACACATCCAAGCTCATAATCAGGGTTTGAATAAAGGATTACTATACTTGCATTCAAAGTGATAACGATTAATCTGTAGTGTTACCAATATATGAAGAATGTTAGCAATATGACAACATATTTAAGGTTAAACATTTTTATAATATTGTTTTGTTTAGATTATTAGTGTTTTCAAATAGTTTTATAAATATTAATAGAGCCATTGAATTTTAAAATATAAACTTTTCACCACATTATTTCACTTTTACTACAATACTATATTATATTAAGTTTATAAATTTTGATATATAAATTTATAAAAAATAGATATTACGTAGATTTATAATATATTTTGTTAAAATAAAATATATGAATAAGAATAAAATATTCACATATTATAACTTTTAATTTTTTTAAAAATAAGAAATTGAAAAGAAATATAGAATGAATGACTATAGTATTAAAAGATTTTTTCTACTAGTTTTACGGTCAAAAAATAAATTTATACCTCTTAGACTATAATATTAGAAGATTTTTTCTGCAAGTTTTACTCTCACAAAATATATTTATACCTCCTAAAATTTGATCCCTCTTGGTACTTGATCAATCAAAAGTTAAAATGAGTCTACTCTAATTTTATTTCACATTTCTTTTTACCAAAAATTAGAATAGATAAAAGCAACTCTAACACAAATATTTTTACCAAAATTTCTCCACTTTCAAAATAACCAAAAACACAACTCCTAGTTAATCACAATTAGATAAATGTCATTTTACCAATACAATTAAATATGAATAATGAAATATTTTCTTTCTTTGTACATCCATTTTCATTCCCATAGCTAGAACACAAGAGCATAAGCCCTTAGCTCATTCTTATTGCACGAGGAAACCAACCTCGTAACTAAAGCCCTGAGCTCAAGGATAACTCCTTTACAACCATATTGGGATGACCATAACTACCCATACCCCTCTTTCACTTGAGATTATAAGGACGTGCCTTACCCCTCTGTCACTTGACACCAATGTCTTTCTTAATGTCATCGAACCTAACATAACATAGAAGTGAGAAAAGTTAATCTGGTTGATCCAACCTATGCCTTGGAGGAGTAATGAGCTAAGCTAATTTTGTTGACGTGTTTCAGACACTAAGCTTACCATGATTGGTCATTGTGTTTAATAAGCTACTTTGGTGTATGGCAGGTTCAATTCATAACTCTTGACTATTGTTCCAAGTTTGCAAATTCAATGGAAATTGGGAGTCTTTGGCAACAAACAAAGGATAAGAACATCTTTACGCATATCTATATAAGACTAAGGCGTTGGCTCGGACTCGCAATGTGATGAAGGCAGAAGAGAAGTGGAAAGAGAAATCGGTCCCTTCTATTGTATCACGCGTAGCTTTCACCAAACCTCGTTATTGCACAAAGCCAAGACCGTTAATGGACGAAAGGTGCAAAAAAAGGAAGGTTCTGACTCACATGGCCCATGAAAGTAGCCGACGATGTCATCATATCGACATATGTGGAGAAGCTGCCCATCTGTCAGCGGATCGTTGGGGCTGAGGTGCAGTGCCACCTTTATCAACCATGTTTTGCACCACACTTACGATCCTATGGACTCCTCGAACGATCCCATGTTATTTCGTTCAATTGCTGCTTTGGGCTGTATTCATTAATTCTACTTCTGCTACCCCGCATCGGCCGCCCATTTCATCTCCTTCCAAAACAGGTAGGTGACCTCCCTTATGACTTCCGATTCGCCTTGTAATGATTGAACAATGGAAGGGAACGTTAGGTCGGGTGGTCTCAACTTTCAGCTGAAACTATTGTGGTGCAATTGACCGGCTGGAACTGCGGTGGCTAAATTTGTCGAGTTCCTTGTGTTTTTTGCCCGATTCGTGCAGCGCTGGCCAGTTGCTGGCAGTAATCTGGGCAGGTCGTACCTCCGTCTCCTGCAAACAACTCCAGGTGTTAATCGACGGTGATCAAGGAGGAATCTCTCCACCATTGGGTTCTCTGACTTCGCGTGCTACTGCGGTTATTGTGTATGACACACAAAGTTTTGCCATCGACCACGGGCGGAAGGACTCCACTTGTGAGTCCGCCCTTGCATAGGGATGCTACCCAAAGTCGTAGATGAGGTTGTCCCTCACTCCCCAACCTACCGAGGATTGTAGATTCTGAATTTTTTTTTCCTCGTAATACTTCTAGATGGGTCGAACTCCCATCCAGTGAATTTTATGACGGGAGATTTTATCGACGGCTCTGCCTTTTCCTTTATGCGCTATGATCCTTGGGAAAGGGAAGTGGAAGAGCCAATTCCCGGACAATGAAGAATTCAGTTTCTGCAGGCCATTGGAATTTGATGTGACGGAATCATGGAAAGCAACGTGGGGCGGTGTGTTTTTTAATGTGCAATAACTAAGTTGTATGTATTCCTCTTCGTCTGTTTGCTAGGGTTTGTAAGCATGCCGTGACTAGAAGAATTTTTCAATTCATGTCTTTGAGTTGTTGTAGTGATGTCGTTGGATTACAAATGTTATAAACAAATTGTAGTCAAACAAACAAAATGATAAAATGTTAAAAAAATTTGTTAATTTATATAGGAGTCAATGATTACAGACTTCCTATTGTTTTTTAAATGGTTTCTATCTAATGCAATTTAAGTATTTTATTTTGATTTTTAGTGTTATTAAAGCTTAATGGTTTGAATTTTTTTGTTACTGAAATTAAAATTAATTAAATATTTCAAAGAAAAAATATAAAATAATGATTTAAAATTTAAATTATTTTAAATATAAGTCATAAAATTTTTAAAATCTGAACAATTAAAATTAATACACAATTGTCTATTAAGTTTTTAATTCTAAGGATGACTCTTGTTCGGTGAAAAATACTTAGCTCAATATGAAGCTTTGGATGACATGACCTTGACTCTATCTATTATTTTAAATTAACAAAAAAGTTATTTATTTTTGGTATAAAAATAGATTTAACCTTTATTCATCCATCTAAATGAATTCTTTTAACACTATTTCTTAAGAATATATAAATAGTTTATATTCACTTGCACGAGCGAAAATAAGATTAACTCAAAACATAAGATTAAATCATAATGTTATATAGAAATATTTAACATTATAATTTTACAATTTTAAAAATATTAAATTTTATTTTATAATTTTCTTTAAAATATATTGGGTAATAATTTGTTTTTTTGTTTTTAATGGAATATAGTAGATAATGTTATTGTAACATTAAAATTTATTTATCAATATTATATATATATATATATATATATATATATATATATATATATATATATATATATATATAATATTATTCTATTATTTTTCAGAGTACTTTTTGCCTAGACAAGTAAACGAAAATTAAAAATATTTTTAAAATTCAAATTTATAAATTAAATTAAAATAAATTATTTATTTATTTTTTATAATTTACATAGAAAATTAATCATATTATATATACTTGTGAAATTCAACTATACCATAGAAAATTTTAGAAATTAATTATTTAAACACAAGGATAAAGGGGAAGAAAAAAGAGTTAATTAATGTAGAATGAGCACCAAATATAAACCATCATAACCACATTAATAAAATAATTACCAAATCTTATAGAACTTTAAAAATTAAGTGTAATTAAAAAAATTAAATAAAACAAGTATTTATCGGAAAATTATAGGTACAATAGACCAATTTGGTCTCAGTGGACGTTAACCACCACCATCATCATCATCATCAATAACTTCATAATTAAAACAATTATATAGATTAATAAAAAATATTAAATTAACCACATAAATTATAACTACATAAATTAATTATAAATTAAAAAACAACTAAAATTAATAAAAAAAAACCATCTAAAATAATAAAAATGTTTGATAATTTTAAATTAAAAAAAAAAAACCAGTATTTTTTTTTTTCCAAAGAAAAAAACGAACTTTTTATATGAGATAGATAAAAAGTTACAAGTAGATGCATAGCATTCAGTTTGCTGTAGAGACGACACCCACAACAGCCCCAGAGAGGTAAGCAGTCTCCTCTGAACAAAACAAAGAAAGACAAAACACTGTTCACCTACGACCGAACAGATCGTTCACCCTTCCGGCATATACAAAACACAGTCCTTTTTATGGAACTACCAACAGTGACGCGTTATCACAGGTCAGGTTTTAATCGTGGGTCTCCTCGTAAAGGAAAACAACCCACTGAAAAGAACCAACGCATCCTGGATAAACGCAGAGGCAGACAAATTTATCATGTCCAGTAAAACAATAGTTGTATCATCGTTCACAAACAGCTATATACATTTTGAAAGTACCAAAAAAGACCAAAACAGCTGATAAATTGAAATTTAAGCATAAGGAGGGAGATCCGACACACGGATCTGGTCATGGATTTGCTCAGTTAATTTCCAAACGCCCATAGCTTGCTGCAGACCATCTTTAGAAAGCTTATCCGCTGCTTCGTTTCGGTCCCTGTAGATATGTTCAATTGAAAACACATTAAAAGAAAGTTTTAAATTCAAAATCTCTTCTAAAAGCGGTCTCAACAAGTAATTCTGGCATCTACTTTTTCCATTAACCCATTTCACAACATTCAAAGAATCCCCAAAGATCTGAACTGCGAAGATGTTTCTGTGGATAAGCCAGCATAGGAGGAATTTTAGTGCTGAGAGCTCAGCAAAATTGTTTGATCCGGTTCCAATGCCCACTGACGCCTTTAAAGAGTGTGATTCATTTAAATGGATGATTATCCCTGCCTCGGCTGCATTATTCTGTGAGGCCCCATCAAAGTAGGCCCACGGGATCCCAATTCTGATTTGTTCTTCCCTGCTCTGAGTAATTTTCCTTGTCTCCTCTGGTTCAGGGATGCTGGATAGAATGGCTGAGCTTTGGATAGCAATAGATTCTGCTGAGGGGGCTCTGTCATTAAAAATACTTCTGTTCCTTGCTATCCAAACCCCCCAGCAGATGATGGGTGGGAGATTCCTCAGATTCCCCTCTGTTCTAAGTCTCCACCAATTCTCCCATGCAACAGACAAGTTTTCCCCTTCCCAGCTTAACTGTTTCTTTAATAACTTTTGCACCTCCTCCCATACCTTTTTTACGAATGGGCAACCCAAAAAGAGATGAGCGATGGTCTCCGAGTCAGCAATACATAAGGGACATCTTCCAGGCCCTTGTTTATATCTGGATTGGAGAACATCCCATGTTGGAATTCTCTTTTTTAACACACACCAAAAGAACAATCTAGGTTTTTTTGGACATTTTAATTTCCACAGAGATTTTGCCCACCATTCTGGTTCATCCCATCCTTTTTTCGACATTAAGAACTTGTAACCGGCCTTCGGGGAGTATGTTCCTGAATCTGCATGAGCCCATACCAAAAGGTCTGGTCTATCTTTTAGTCTTACATTTGATCTGGAGAGTTCCTGGATGAAACCCTGCCACTCATTCCACCAAAAAGGTCTAATATCTAATTCTTCTCCCGATTTCCATGCTTGCCCCCATATAGTAGACTGACCTATTTTTTCAATCTGATTTAAATAAAGGATGCCTTTTGATTCCAAGTGTCTGATCAGTCCTGGAGACAGAGCGAACAATTCATTGCAGCCCACCCAAGGGTCCCTGCCTATCCTCAAATTTTCTCCGTTTCCTACCTGCCAAGCCAATCCTTGTTCAATGATTTTAAATGCCTCAGTAGTGGCCTTCCAAACCACTGAAACATTCCTTCCTTTCTTATTTTGGTTACGGATCCAGTCTTCCAGAGGAACAGGATCTATATACTTTCGCTTCACTACTCTTGTCCACAGATTCTCAGAATTTATGATCCTCCATCCGGATTTGGCTGCCAGGGAAACACTGAAATCATATAGATTTTTAATTCCCCAACCTCCCCAATCTTTTGGCTTTGCAATTTTCTCCCATGCAACCCAAGGAAGAACAGAGTCCTCCTTTGATCCTGACCATAGGAATCTGCTGCAGATCTTTTTTATCTTGTGGAGAATCCCTTTTGGTATCCAAGTCAGGGCTGCCCAAAACACTGGCATGGCTTGCAGCACTGAATTTACCAGGGTCAGCCTGCCAGCTCTCGATAGCCACTTGTAACTCCAATGAGTGATTTTTGCTTCTATTTTGGCCACCAGCCAGTTCCAGTCCTGCTTTTTGTATGAATTTGGCTTCAGCCAGAAACCCAAATACTTGAACGGATTCTCCATATTGTAGACCTCAAAGGGCAGAATAGATGAGATCTGGATAATTTCATTTCTGTTGAAACCTTCCATTATTAACTGAGACTTCCTGAGGTTAATTTGCATCCCTGTGGCTTTCATGAACAGATCAAGAATATTTTTTAGTTCTTTTATTTCATTCAAGCTCCCATTTGTAAATAATAAAATATCATCTACAAAAAGGAGATGAGTAATGAACATATTTACAGCAACTTCCAAACCTTTAACCAAACCTGTTCTTCTGGCTTCCAAGATCAGTCTGCTTAAACCCTCTGCCGCTAGGAGGAAAAGCAATGGGGAAAGAGGGCATCCCTGTCTCAGACCCCTTTGCCCTTTGAAAAATTGCGACGAAGCCCCATTAATTAAGACTGCAAAACTTACACTAGTTACACATCCCATGATCCAATTTATAAATTCCAGATTGAACCCCAGATGGGTCAACAACATCCTGAGATATGTCCAGCTGATCCTGTCATATGCTTTGGACAGATCAATTTTATCACAGCCCCTTTCTTGTTTGACTGTCTAATGCTGTGAATTGTCTCCTGGGCCACCCCTATGGCTTCATGGATTTGTCGACCATCTAAAAATCCAAACTGTTCACTTGATATGCCTTTTGACAAGATCGGCTTTAGGCGGACAACTATTAGTTTTGCAATGATTTTATAAACACAGTTGCACAAAGAAATTGGCCTGAAGTCTTCAAAGGAGTCTGGATCCTCCTTTTTTGGGATAAGAGCTATAAAAGTTGCATTAAAAGGAGAATATATCTCACCTTTCCTCCTCGATTCCTCCACTACCTCAGTTAGTTCTGTTCCTATTGATTCAAAAAAATGGTGGAAAAGCTCGATAGTCCACCCGTCCGGCCCGGGCTTTTATCTTTTGCCATTGATTTTACAATGTTTTCCACTTCCTCCTTTGTCACTTCTCTGGATAATTCTTCTGCTTCCTCCTCCTCCACAAAACGGGGAAAACATTGAGTTGTTCTGATTACTTCTGCTAATGTTATCCCTCCTTGTTCAGTAAACAGATTCTGAAAATGGGTCTTTCCCATTTTTGCTAGTTCCTCAAAAGTGGTAGCTTCTCTTCCTTCTTGATCCTTTAATTTCCATATTGTGTTTACATTTTTCCGTCCTTTTGCATAGTTATGGAAAAATTTTGTATTTTCGTCCCCAGCTCTTAACCAGATCGCCCTGCTTTTTAGCCTCCATTCCTCTTCTCTGTCTAGTAAGAGCTTGCCTCTGCGCTTTTCAAGCATCAGAATCTTTTCTTTTGACTCCTGTGTAGCATACCCATCTGCCTCAGGTTCCTCCAGATCCCGCAATTCAGCATCAATTTTGGAGAGCTCCTCATTCTGTTTTTGCTTTCTATCTTTTGCCCATTCCATGGTAGCTTTTTTGAGTCTTTTTAAGTTTTCCATAAAAAGGGCCCCTTTGTTCTCCGAAGAGGATCTGCCCGAATGTCTCCAAATATCCCTGAAAAGTTTATTGAAGGATTCCTCCTGCAACCAGGAAGCATTAAATTTGAAAGGAGCTGCTGGCTTAAAGGGTGGTTTTCGTACTTCCATTAGGATGGGGAAGTGATCAGAGTTTCCCCCTTCACCCACCCATTGCCTGAACATTGGGATTCTGGATGCCAGATCTTCGCATATGAGAAAACGGTCCAGTCGCTTTGCCACTCTCTCCTCCCCTGCTCTTCTATTCCTCCAGGTAGGTTTTGCTTTGATTAGATTTACATCTATCAGGTTGTGGGAGAGGAGAGCATTTGAAAAGAAATCCGAGAGTGGATCTTCCCTGGCTGAGGGACCCCAGGCTTCCGCATTCCCTATTGAAAAATTTAGATCTCCGCCTATAATCAAGCTTCTGTCTTTCAGAAGAGATTTAGACAAAAGGTCATTCCAAAAAGTTTCCCTTCCCTGGCATGGCCCATAGATATTTAAAATCAAAAGGGGGAGTCCAAGCTCAGGAGAATGGATCTCCACACCAAGTACATGAGTCATTCCCCAATGACTATTAAGCTGCAACCTTCCTTCCCAGACTCCAATAGCCAAACCACCCGAATGCCCCACAACATCTATAGCAAGGAAAACCCATCCAGGGAGAAAGATCCTAAGAGCAGATTCCACCTCAGAACTCCTGCCAAGGGTCTCTTGGAGTAAGATGATATCCGGATTGTAACGCGAAACTAACTCCTTCAGGGCCAGTTTTTTGGGCTTACTGGCTAAACCCCTACAATTCCAAGATAGTAAGATCATTTTACAACCTGATCAAGGGGATTTGCTGCTCTAAGCGCCCCAGGGATAGACATTTGTTTTCCGTCAGCCACATCAAACTTCGCTTTTACCTGTGCTTTTGACAAGTTTGATTTTCTACCTCTGGCCTTCCTTTTGAAGACCTGAGACGATGTTGGGCCTAACCCACCAATCGGATCAGGAATTTTGAACTTTCTGCCATGTTTTTTGTCGAGAGATCTTAGGTTATAATGGCACACCGGAGTAGAAAGGACAGGACCCAGTCTAGTAAGGGAAGCATCTTCACAGTTCAGGTCAATGGATGGGATAGCGGCAATGAGGTTTTCTATGTTTAAAGGATCATCAATGCAACAATTTTTAAGAGGAGATCCAGCTTTCAAACAGTCATCTTTAGACTCTGAAAAAAACGAAGTGCTACTTAAGTCTCGATGCATACCGTTTGGATCTTCAGCAGAGATGTCCACAACTACATTTGAAGTCTCATTGATTTCCTTCTCCGGGCTGCACTGGGTCTCTTTTCCTTCTGGCGAATTCTTTCCAGCCTGACTGTCAAGGGCTTCCTTCTGGGTTTGGATCTCCTCCATAATGATCTCCTCTGGATGATCCTCCGTCGAAATATCCTTGTCTTTCCTCGATTTCTTCTCCCGCTGTTCACCTTTTTTCTGAGTCCTCCTTCTGCGGTTGCCGAGCGGACAGTCCCTTGCCAGATGCCCATATTCATGGCACCTGTGACATCTAAAAGGGAGATGTTCATAATCCAACGGTTGCTCAAACACATAATCTTTGTACTGCAGATTTATGGATTCCGCCAGCCCTTCTTTTGGATTTAAACGAACTAAGATCCTGGCCATGGCTCTTTCGTGGGTGTGAAGGAAAGACATGTCTGCTTCCAGGAAGGTGCCCAGTAGGTTCCCAATAGATCTGAAGATAGATTCTACCCACAGGAAAGGAGGTAGACCGGGTGCCCTGACCCAAACCGGAAACTCTTCTACCTTTTCCCTATTTGCATCAAATAAGGGCGACCACCTCTTGAACATGACTGGACGATTCCCGAAAGCCCAATTTCTCCCTGCAACCCAATCCGCCGCTTCCTTGTTTTCAAATCTGACCATGAACCAACCCTTCACAAGCGTTGCAATTCTAAAGGAATTAACCGGGGTCTCCCTCCACTGTTGCTCCGCCCACTGGTGCAAATATTTTCCTGAGAAAACCCTTCCTCTAGCTCTACCCACTAGCGTACATTCCTCCACTTCCAGCGCATCCTCAACCTGAACATCCATACCTAGAACCAAATTTCCTTCGATCTTCTTCTTCTTTAATGGTTTCTCCTTTTTTCGTTTTCCCCCAGCCCTCTCTTGTCCGGATTCTTCCTCCCTGGCTAGGGCTTTTGGGTCCGACTTGTCCAGAACCACCTGAGGTCCAGTCTCATTTTCTGCTAGGGTTTTTCCGACCTTTTCTGAGATAATTGCATGGAGTCTGCCTTCGTATCCTTCCTTACTGCCTGTGCCGAGCCCTGAAACCTCTGCCTCCCGGCCAGAAACTAGGATTTGTCCTTCCTTCCCAACCTTCGAAGGCTCGCCGGCCACTGTAATACTCCCTCCTGCACCCAGGCTGGGTTTGGGTAACCCTTTTGTAGAAAGAAGCCTAGTAATAGCCGGCTGGCCGCCCCCTTCCATCGATACACTTCCCGGCTTTATACCTCCACCCACAGGCCTCCAGACTCCCTGATTTGCTTTGAAATTTATGATATCCTCAAGCCCTCCAGATGGGCAAAACGCACTTGAGGGTTTGTTCTTGCTAACATGGGCGCCGAAAGGATTATCGTTCAGCTGGTAGTCCTTCTCCGGAAAGCCTGAATCTATTGTGTCCCTTCCTCCTTTGATGCGCACCCCAGACAACTCCAGACTTTCCTCTAACAGAGCTTTTGACACTTTGTTACTCCACGAGCCTTCCACAGAGAGATCAGCGGGTGCATGGCTGCCATCTGACCCGAAAAACTTGACAATATTCTGGGCATTTACCTCCTTTCCCCACACCGACAGAATGTCTTCCGGTGCAGGATCTAGGTCAACTGCCTCTCTAGGTTTCACCATGGTAAAAAGCAGTAAAAAAAAACGCAAAGACTGACACCGCTAGCGGCCCGTTACCTGCTACTATCCTGAGACCGCCTGGGAACGTCAACCGCTAGCTCTCCAGAAATGAAATACCAACAAAAAAAACCGGTTTGAGGTTGTGCGATACCGTTCCGAGGAAAAATTTCTGCTTTAGACCTAAACGACCCTTCCTAACCTGGCTTAAGCGACCTCTGCCTCGGGGGATCAGCCAGCTGCCCCATCCCGTACCGTCAAGTCGCTGTCAGCCTACAGATGCCCAGACTGTAGCATCCTAGGCCATCGTCCTAGGTTGCCCTGGTGTTGTGGGGAAAAATGCCTATGCAGGACGATCCTATCCACCTAAGGTGTGACAGTGCCTTAGCAACAAACAGAGACAGCTATTCTAGTATTCTTCCTTTATGAATTAAGAATGAAGAGAGAGATGGATGGACTAACCGATGTCTTCCGTTTGTCCCTCGATCCGGCTTCTCTTCTCTTGGAGAGTTCCCAGCTACTTTCCTTCTCGCTCGCCCAGCTTCAAGAGGTTTATGCAAGATCACAAGAAGAGAACACTACACAAGACATGGATTCATATTCATAACTAGTTCAGGATTAGAAATAAACTAAACATACTAATGCAATCATACATCAAAAATACATCAGTATATAGGAGAAACCAAGATAGCTTTATTGATGAATAACAAGGTTCAGGAAGAGATACAACCCAGAGGGCTCCAATCCAGCATCTCCTTCCCAGCAAATGGAATTCCTATCTTCACCCCCTTCAAAGCATTAAGCACCCAATGATTCCAATCTCAAACCAACATCAATTCTTTGCAATAACAAAATTCCAGCCTCTAGATCTCATGGAGGAGAGATCCATATATAGATGTTTGGAGAGAGGATGAGTCAGCTTGAGATCTGACTAGTGTCCTCTCCCTCTGTCAGTTCTTGATTCCACTTGGAGGTTCTTGCTTCCACCTGGAGATTTGGAACCTCTTACTCATCACCAGTCGAATTCCCTGAGGCAAGTGTCATTTTGGAAGCTTCCTGGGTTCTGAAACCTTGAGAAATGAACTTGCCACATGTCCACTCTCGCTCAGCGCAGGTAGCCAGTGTTGCCTTTGACATTCAGTGCAGGTAGCCAGTGTTGGCTTTGACATTCAGCACAAACAGCTAGTGTAGCCACTGAAATGATCCTGAATTGACTTGTTTTTGAGCAGTTTCTGGTGGAGAACTTCTGTGAATTGCTGTGGTTTGTTAGCCTTGTTCCTCTAGGGGTAGGAACAACATGTTTAGGGACTTTGGATCCCTTAGATTATGGACATTTCATGCTCAATGTTGTAAGGCACAAAAATGTCTATAACAGTTGCCCCCTAATGTATGAGGCCGTTTATCGGGTGAAATGCTTTATCAGGGCGATCCGAAGTTCATCCAATGCTGGGAGGAGACCTGTAATAAGATACAATACAATACATTATTTTTCATACTGCTTTCATGATCTAGCTGAGGCGGGCATTCCCATGCTCAGCTTTATAAATTCATTTTTCTGTACATAGAACAGACAATCGTCTGATGGTAGACTGATAATTTTGATGAAATTATCATCCTTTGAGTAGGATGATCATCCGCTGCAATGATGTACATGTCAATGTCTTTATCTTTCCTGAATATATATCGCAGCCTGGATGGATGAAACTAGATCCGGGGTCTTCAAACTCGTTCGATCTTCACTCTAAGTACAAGCCAATCCATGTGAGAAATGTTCTGAAGTCGAACATGGAAAGACATCGCTTGATTACCGGTCAATGATGTAAACCGTTAACAAGCGCGAGAGGAATCACCGATAATGATAATGACCCTCAAGGTACTGCAGTACAATTCACGTGGTGTGAATAAAGGAATTGGCGTCGAACACCACGCAAAATCTTTCGGTCGAAGGTCATTGATGTATACCTGTCGCCGGAAGTGAGAAACTTGCCATTGAGGCATGCAAGCTTCAAAGTACTGAAGGGGTTGTTCCTAGATCAACTTCTTGGATAATGAGCTGATGTCGACAAGAAGCGATCCGTCAAAGGAGGGCCTTAATGAATCCCACATCAGTGACACGGAACGGAGCTAATGATTTTGATGGAGGTGAAAACGATCTGTGACATATGATTCAGGGTGGCGGTCATGAAAGGATGAAGGATAATGTATGGCAGTGGATGGGACACGGTTGACTTTTCTGAACGACTTCTCTTGAACATGTGGCGACACTGATGCGATGGATCGGTAGCATTACCCCAAATATGGATGGTATGGCGAGACCATGGATGTGACCGGTGAATGAAACAACCCAACCCGATTGTGGTACGGAGGAAAAGTGTCATGTTCAAGAGCGACTTGCTACCATCAAAGTTTTCTTTAGTTTCTCCCAATTTTTCCCCAGTCATTGCTGACCAGTACCTCTTTATTTTTGTCAAGCTTGAGGAGGATAACATATGCTTGTTCTATAACCTGCCCTTCGGGCAAGCCCATCGCTATGTTTTAACGAGCCTAGCGATAGTGAAACTCGTTCTCGTCTAAAGACAAGTTTGTCGCTATTTAATGATTTTAACGAGTCTAACGACAAGGATAACTCGGTCCTTTTCATTTTTAGAGAGTCTGAAAAGGTACATAAAGTTAACTCCAAAAGTCCTTTTTCGTCATCTAATCCCTTAAGTCCGAAAAAGTATAAAACAATACAGAAGGGATGAGTTTTCGATAGTTTTAACAAGCCGAATAAAACAAGCGCTCGATCTTTTTGTGCAATAATCCCTCAGGTCCAAAAAGATTAAATCTAGAGGAGGGATAGCACTTCCTGTCCCTTTAACGAGCTGGAAGGCCAAGGACTCGGCAATCTTTTCATATTTTACGAGTCAGTTGAAAAGAGCTTAAAGAAGACTCGTCTTTTGAGGAACGAGTGATAAACAGGGTTAGCAGCTGATTCCAGGTACAGGTTGGAATTTTCAAATCACGGCAGTGTCACAAGGATGGCTAGGTGAAATCACTCTTCGCAGCTGTTCCTCAAAATGGGTAAACAAACATATGGAGGTGAACGATCGGCCAATGGAAAAGTGGAGGTGACAGTGCAAACACGACCAAGGCTTTAATGGCTGATGATATTACATTCACTGTGGTTATTTACCGGGATAGTTCATTTTTTAACGAGCTTAAACGTGGGTGGAAACATTTGATCGGTCTTATGTTTATTTTTTAACGAGCATGAACTATGCGCTAAAACTGCTCGAATCTTGCGTTTATTTTTTAACGAGCATGAACTGTGTGCTAAAACTGCTCGACTACCCAGTCATATGATAAGAGTGTCTCATTGAGATTCTATTTTTTATGGAGCTTCATCTCACAAAGCTATGCCCCGCATCCTTTCGTTATGCAAGTTCAGAAACGACTAATCCTACGAGTTTAAAGGGTTAGACCTACAGGTTTAAAGGGAAGGACCTAAAAATTTTAAAAAATAAATAGTCGCCCCTTACTTGCACTCCAAAAGGTTTGCATGCCCCCAGGCATAAAGTACGATTTCAAGGTTACCCCTACTTTAGTCCGGCAAAACAATTGTTTAACCGAGAGAGGCCTACCTCTTTCAGGTTACCCAAAGATTGTCTCGTTAATCTTTCAAACAAAACACTTCTTCGGCAATATCTACCGAAATAGACAAAGGCGAGAGACTTAGTTCGTCAACTCACATAACTTTGACAAAAGAATCTTATTCTAGAATAACCCTCTTCCAGCATGGGCGAGGTACAGACTAGTCATATTCTCCCGTGGAAACCTACCCTATACCCAAAGTTTTCCTGCCGAAGCAGACCAGGACGCATGCCCCCTGGGTTCCAGTCATATCCTCTCGGATTACTCGCGCTCATCAGGAGGATGGACCGTGGGTTGAGACACTTCTTGTGTGAATAGACCATTTAGGGATGGTATGTGACTATTTGCGATGCGTGATCCGAGAAACGAAAGTTGGTCCACGAGCTTGACCACTCTTCCTTCATGCGGAAAACACATTACTCTAAAGAGTGAGGAGACGAGGGCCCCCATGCAATATATATAGTCTCGTCCAAGGAGTAGGTTATAATCCAAGGGTCCTTGAATGACCATCACGTTCATTTGAACGGTCTTCCCTTTCAATGTTATGGGCACATTGGGGAGGATCCCTAAAGGTCGACTGGTTCCTTTATCAAAGCCTGATAGATTCCTCATTTCAGGCAAAAGCGCCGGCGAACCAAGCGCTTTCCAAGCAATAGAGGAAAGGATACTCACAGATGCCCCCTCATCAATGATAGTGCCAGCCATTACCATTCTGTATATTTGAACGATAATTCTGAATGGTATGCTTGCTGGCAACCGGGGTCTGCCTAGTTGGTTCCAGTCGAACGAGACAACTAGGTTGCTTGGTGGTGGGACCGAATAGACGGCCGGGTATGAATCTGACGAATTTCCTTCCTGCGATAAAGGAATGGGCAAGTTGCCCCCTTGTTCGTCGGAGTCTGTGTTGATGAAGAGAATTTGGACGGTGTCGTCTTTATTCTCCTCTGTGATGGTATCATTTGAAGATAGAGCCTCTGAAGGCAAAACTGGGTCAACTGCCGCCTCAACCTTTTGACTTTCGTCAGGTATGGATTCAGATGGTTCATCTTCAATGATAGGTGCTTCGGCTGACCACCTGGGCGGGCCAGCCGGGTTCTCAACTAGTGAAGGACTTGGCAGGAATTTTTGACATCCAGGAGGGAGTTGCGCTCGTAAAATCAGGAGATCTTCCAGAACTCTTTTAGCCTCGTCTAAGAAGGGACAACGGTGGATGGCATGGTCGTCTTCACACAGTTTGCAGGGAAATCTAGCTTTCCCTCTCTGTCCTGGGACTTCACTCTCACTAGTTGACGGTGAGCAGTCAACATGGCTATCAGAGGTTGATGCTACCGAATTGTGCAAACGGGGAGACCAGTCCCTTAGTATCCGATGGATGCAGGGACAATCTCTATGGAAGTGGTCTCCCTTGCATATGACACATGGCGATTTAGGCCTGGTCAGTGCTGTGTGTGGATTTTTGTCAGACGACACTTGTTTGCCCCCAGTCGCTTTTAGCTCCTTCTTCTTCTTCTATTTCTTCTTCTTTTCCTCCTCCTTAGGAACTTGGTTTTTTGTTTTACCAGTTCCGCCAAGCGAAGAGGAAGGAGGAGAGGAAGAGTTAGATGAAGTAGAAGGCTGGTTGGCAACTCTGGTCTGGTCTAACTGTTGACTCGACTGTTCAGGAATGGTGGTGTTCTGAACGACATTGGTTGAAAAGAGCCAGACTGGCAGGCCAATTGTCAGTCCTGGAAGCGACAATGTGGCCATATGAGGCGCACCAACATCTCCCCAAGAGGAGAAGGGACTAGGATTTCCACCAAGGGGAATTCCTTGGTTGGTGTGCTCCATTTTTTCAACCTAAAGATCAACGCAGGAATAGGGGTGATTGTTCCGTTTAAAATAAATTTTAACGACGCTTTAGACACAACTTGCTTTTTCAATTTTAAAGAGTCGAGAAAAAGCTAAAGATGACTCTAGTCTCCTTCAATGTTTTAACGAGCCCGAAGTGACAAATGCTCGGATGGACTTTTTCTGTTATAGAGTCTGAAAAAGGCCAAAAGGAACTGCTCTGGAGTTCTAGGTAGAGGGTGTGCCAAACTTTTCGCAAAACCGCAGAATACTTTTTAGGGTACGGGCGGTCGATCTTCCTGAATGTTGTGTTCAGTGCATTGCGATCAGTAGGGTGGCCGACACAGCTTCCTAAGGATAAAGGTTTTATGCCTATAGGGGTCTCCCAATATATACGCGACGGTACGTGGGAGCACAATCCGTACTGGCGCTATCGTCCCTCAGGAGGAATCACCCACCATCCACGAGATCGACAGTCACCAGGCTTTACGACGCCGGAACACGTCTCTAGCCTAGACCTCTATGTTGTGCGTTATGTTGCAAAGCGTTGTTAAGTTCATTCAATTTATTTTAGGTTGATCTTTTTAGAAGTTTGCCTTTCAAGGTTCACCATGAGATGTATGATACAATTCCTAAATGCAGTCTAAAGATGATAAGCAAGCTTTATCTCTTTTCAACTTTGAAAATCCTAGCTACTAAGGGAAAAGAAAGACACCATCTTTTCTCAAAGAGCAATCAGCACACTCTAATGCACTTTTCCTAAATCAAACATGCAAACTATCAAGATGCAAATGCACAATGCAGGTGTTTGTTTTCCACTTTCTTAGTATTGATGCCTACAAAGAAAGCTTTTTGTACAACTTTGAATTTGCTTTTAAATGACCCATACAAACAAGTTTACTTTTTCGAAATCAGAGAGGGTAGAAGAGATTACAACACTTAATGATTTTCGAAATGAATACTTGTTTCGACACTTAAAAGAGACAAATTCAAACCAATAATCAAAAGCAAATGTATAATCAACTGCAAACAGCCAATGAACTCTCTTATAAGATCACAATTAACAGATCTGAATCAAGGGCTACAGGATGATTATTTCACTCATGCAAAGGAAAACTGTAAATGATGCCACAAACACATAAAAACACTCACAGTATTTTTGTACAAAAGGAGGCGGAATTTAAGCAGAGAAAAGGAGTTATTAGACTGGTACCTATGCTGGTCACAGGCTGCAAAAATCAGAGATCAAAACAAGGCAAAACAGAGCAGAGAACCCCAGCTGCACAAGGGCAAACTGGTTCAGCTCAACCTCAACACAGGGGTTTTGACATTCAGCGCAGGTAGCCTTCACGGGACCTGCGTTGAAATGCAGAATCCCTTCACTGGGTCTGCGCTGAAGGAGAAACTCTCGTTTCTCACTGGGTTCTGGGTCACAGATTGCTATTTAATCCACTGTTTCAGGCCAAATAAAAGCAACAAGCAAGGTGAAATCAAAGGGATGCTTTGAGGGAGTACTAAGATCTATCATAAAGGATCATCAAATCATTTGTGTCCATTGTTCAGATCATAGACAAGTCCAGTGATTGGATCAAAGCAACAACTGTCTACTTTGCATCCGGGAATAGAAGATGCAGTTCGATTGTTGCTGTCGAGTCTATGAAACAAACAATGATAGAAACACAAATAAAATGACTAAACATATCTCCCCAGCGGAGTCGCCAATTTGTTGTGGGGAAAAATGCCTATGCAGGACGATCCTATCCACCTAAGGTGTGACAGTGCCTTAGCAACAAACAGAGACAACTATTCTAGTATTCTTCCTTTATGAATTAAGAATGAAGAGAGAGATGGATGGACTAACCAGTGTCTTCCGTTTGTCCCTCGATCTGGCTTCTCTTCTCTTGGAGAGTTCCCAGCTACTTGCCTTCTCGCTCGCCCAGCTTCAAGAGGTTTCTGCAAGATCACAAGAAGAGAACACTACACAAGACATGGATTCATATTCATAACTAGTTCAGGATTAGAAATAAACTAAACATACTAATGCAATCATACATCAAAAATACATCAGTATATAGGAGAAACCAAGATAGCTTTATTGATGAATAATAAGGTTCAGGAAGAGATACAACCCAGAGGGCTCCAATCCAGCATCTCCTTCCCAGCAAATGGAATTCCTATCTTCACCCCCTTCAAAGCATTAAGCACCCAATGATTCCAATCTCAAAGCAACAACAATTCTTTGCAATAACAAAATTCCAGCCTCTAGATCTCATGGAGGAGAGATCTATATATAGATGTTTGGAGAGAGGATGAGTCAGCTTGAGATCTGACTAGTGTCCTCTCCCTCTGTTAGTTCTTGATTCCACTTGGAGGTTCTTGCTTCCACCTGGAGATTTGGAACCTCTTACTCATCACCAGTCGAATTCCCTGAGGCAAGTGTCATTTTGGAAGCTTCCTGGGTTCTGACACCTTGAGAAATGAACTTGCCACATGTCCACTCTCGCTCAGCGCAGGTAGCCAGTGTTGCCTTTGACATTCAGCGCAGGTAGCCAGTGTTGGCTTTGACATTCAGCGCAAACAGCTAGTGTAGCCACTGAAATGATCCTGAATTGACTTGTTTTTGAGCAGTTTCTGGTGGAGAACTTCTGTGAATTGCTGTGGTTTATTAGCCTTGTTCCTCTAGGGGTAGGAACAACATGTTTAGGGACTTTGGATCCCTTAGATTATGGACATTTCATGCTCAATGTTGTAAGGCACAAAAATGTCTATAACACCTGGTTCGAAACCTACTGCTTCCGTCGATCTCCACCTGCCGCATCCTTCAGTTGTTGAAAAAACCAGTATTTTATATAATATATATATATTTTTATAGAATTTTACTTATTAGAATTTTTAATACTAGGTGTAGAATATAAGATTAATAATAATAATAATAAACTAATACATTAATATAATTATTAATATTATTAATACTTCATCATCATCATTATTATTATTTTAGAGGTGGTTCACAGGTGGCCACTATATCCACAGAAAATTTGAGCAAATCAACCCCGAAGGGAATCTTTTAAAGCCCTTCGGCTGACTAGCATGACCTAACCCCAAGGGCGTCGAGGAGAATTGACTCTGTGACCTCCCAACCGGCAAGGTACTTAACAATGGGGACTCAACCAATTGAGCTAACCCTTGGCACTTTTATTATTATTATTTTATACTTAATAATATTATTTAAGCTTTAATAAATTTATAGAGTAATAACATATTAATTTAAATACACAGTCATAATTAATTTGGTCAAAGATAGTCAACATGAAGATCATGTTGAACCATTATGATTGATAGGCATTATTTTTAACATGCTTACAATTAAGCACATACACATATCTAGAGTCATCATGATGACATAGACAAAGATATTTAACCTTTGTAGTCAACCTTTGCAGTCGATGTATGAATAGTCAACCATGGTGAATGTTAATCAACTATATGTTTACCATACTCAATGATAATCAACATTGTTCACTCATATTCATCCTTAGTTAAACATGGTCAACCATGGTCAACCATGTTCGATCATCACATTGTGACAAAGATTGTCTGGATATCAAAATCGGGCATGGTCAACAATGGTCGACCATATTTTATAACATCAGTCGTGGTCAACCATGGTTAATGATGTTCAAAAATTGTCCAATGTCAACCATAGTCAACCATGGTCAACCACATTTACTTTAGTGTTTATAATATTTATCTTAGGCTTTATATACCTTACGTTTATAATATTATTCTCTTGGGTTTAATAGTATTCCCTTGGGTTCATAATCTCTTCGAGTTTTAGTATTAATCCCTTGGTTTTATAATATCAATCCCTTGGGTTTATAATATTAATCCCTTGGGTCTATAATATCAACCATCATCAAAAATGGTGGAAATATCACATTGTGACAATGATAGGCAATCATTGTCTCAACCATGGTCCAACGTCGCATTATGACAAACATTATTTCAATATGATAATCATGGTCAACCACTATCAACCATGTTCAACCATGGTCAACCTTGGTAAACCATGTTCAACCATGTTTTATAAAATCAAATATGGTCATCCATGGTCAATCATGGTCAACCATGGTCGAACATCACATTGTGACAAAGACTATCTTTTCGGTTTATTTTCCCCTTGTGTTTATAATATCAATCCCTTTGGTTTATAATATCAATAATGGTCAATCATAGCCAACCATGTTCAACCATGGTAGAATATTGCATTGTGATAATGATTGTCTCAATATGAAAAGCAACCATGGTCAACCATGGTCCAACATCACAGGGTGACAAAGATTGGCTCGATATGAAAATCAATCATGGTAAAGCATGGTCAACCATGGTCCAATGTTGCATTGTGACAAGGATTATCTAGATATGGAAATACACATGGTCAACCATGTTTATTTTAAGGTTTATATTATTTATCTTAGGGTTTATATACCTTGGCTTTATAATATTAGTCCCTTGGGTTTAATATTATTATTTTGGGTTCATAATTCCTTATGCTTTTAGTATTAATCTCTTGGGTTTATTATGCTCTTGGGTTTATAATATCAATCATGGTCAACCATGTTCACTCATATCCAACCATGGTCGGCCGTGGTTGAATGGTACATTGTGACAATTATTGTCTCAGTACGAACATCAACCATGGTCCAACGTCGAATGGTGACAAAGATTGTCTCAATATGAAAATAAATCATGGTAAAGCATGGTCAATCGTGGTAAAACATGGTTAACCATGGTCCAACATTGCATTGTGAAAAAGGATTATCTCAATATGTAAATCCACCATGGTAAACAATGTTTATTTTAGGGTTTATAATATTTATGTTAGCGGTTATATACCTTGGGTTTATAATTTTTATCCCTTGAGTTTATAATATCAATCCCTTGGGTTTAGTAATATAAGGGTTCATATTCTCAGGGTTTAATATTATTCCCTTAGGTTTTGTAATGCCTTTGGTTTTTAGTATTGATCCTTCGGGTTTATTGTTCCCTTGGGTTTATAATATTGATCATGGTCAACCATAGCCAACCATGTTATATAACGTCAATCATGGTTAACCTTCATCAACCATATTTTATAAAATCAATCGTGGTCAACCATGGTCGAATGTTGCATTATGACAATGATTGTCTCAATATGAAAATCAATCATTGTCTCAAACACTGTCCAATGTCACATTATGACAAATATTGTTTCAATATGATAATCATGATCAACCATGATTAATCATGGTTAATCATGGTCAATCTTGGAAAACCATGTTCAATCATGTTTTATAAAGTCAAACATGGCCATCCATGGTCAACCATTGTCAAAAGTCTCATTTTGAAAATTATTGTCTTGATATGAAAATCAACCATGGTTAATTGTAGTTAACCACGGTCCAACGTCGCATTATGACAAGGATTATCTCAATATGAAAATCAACCATGGTCAACCATGTATATTTTAGTGTTTATAATATTTTTCTTAGGTTTTATATATCTTGGATTTATAATATTAGTCCCTTGGGTTTATAATATCAATCCCACGAGTTTAATATTCCCTTGGGGTTATAATATCATTCATCATCAACCATGGTTGAATGTCGCATTGTGGCAATGATTGTCTCAATATGAAAATCAATCATTGTCTCAACCGTGGTCAATCATGGTCAACCATGATAAACCATGATCGACCATGTTTTATAAAGTCAAATATGGTTATCTAGGGTCAATCATGGTCAAACGTCACATTGTGACAAAGATTATCTTTTGGGATTATTATTCCCTTGGGTTTATAATCTCAATCATGGTAAACCATGGTCAAATGTCACATTATGACAATGATTATCTCAATATGAAAATCAACCACGGTCAACCATGGTCCAATGTCGCATGGTGAAAAAGATTGTTTTGATATGAAAATCAATCATGGTAAAGCATGGTAAAGCATGGTCCAACATTGCATTGTGACAAGGATTATCTCAATATGGAAATCCACCATGGTCAACCATGTTTATTTTAGGGTTTATAATATTTATATTCGGGTTTATATAACTTAGCGTTATAATATTAGTCCCTTGGGTTCAATATTATTCCCTTGGATTTAGTATTATTCCCTTGGGTTCATATTCCATTAGGGTTTTAGTATTAATACCTTGGGTTTATTATTACCTTGCGTTTATAGTATCGATCCCTTAGGTTTATGTTAGGACAAGGTCCCCTAGGGTCAATTTTGCAGCAAAAATCCCAAGTTTTGTTGTAAAGAATGTAAAGTATCCGCAAGTTGTGGTCACAGAGTGCGTGGATAGTAATGTGTCATAAAGGGTTTTACCCTTCTTTTATGTAAGTTATGTCAACTTTTGTAGATCCACCCATGGTCCACGGACCATGGGATTGTATGAAAATGAGAGTCTTAGAGAGTCTAAGACAAGTAGATATCAATGAAGACGAATGTAATTGGTGAGTAGAAGAAAGAGTGTAGAGGTCTTAGAGTAGAAGAGAGGCTCTGTAGTTGTTTGCACAGAGGCCTAGAGTACAGTCCAAAGCTGAGTGCGTGGACCCCTGCAGTTAAGTGCGCAAGGAAGTCTTGATTCTGTAAGCATAACTGAAGTATTAATAAAGAGATTATTCCATAAATTCATGTGTTTGTCTATTTACTTGTATTAGGAATGAATGCGCTATTATGTTATGATGAATGATGGGTCTATGAAATAATATTGTATTGATGCATGATTTTACATGATTTATATTGTCATATGAATGCAAGTAATAATAACTGTTTACGCAAGGAATATCTTGTTGCATGTTAAAGTTATCGAACACTTAAGCCGATCTGGGTAAATATAGGATTAAGGGTAACCACAGAGGTGCATAAATGGTTGATTCACCTATTTAGGGTCTATGAAAGACAGTCGTGAACATTTTTTTGATTAAGGGAAGTTATATCGATAATCCCTCAAGGCTTATCGATCTGCACGAAGGTAGGTTTAAGGAATAAAATGACATTACACTAATCTTTGGGTGCGGCAACTTGGTTCCAGCATCCCTCCATACTACTTCAGGTGAGAATTCAGTCTGCGCTCCGTGGGTTGATTCCGAAAGGGCCAGTAGTGTAGGGATTTGTTTGGAAAACTAACTATGAACCTAGGTCAGGACCCACTAAACCAACAAATGGTTCTGTTGCCAGGACCAGGATCTGCATAAGGACATGTGTGATGTCACATCACTGGAATACAACAAAGAAGGAAATTAAGGAGTGGTTGGATAGAAAGATGTACGAATTTGTGGCACAAGAAAACAAAAATCCATGCCTGACAAAAGAACAATGGTTGGAGACGTATCTGTACACAGAGATACACGAAATTTTCTTTAGTTCCTTCTCGATGTAACTATACGAGTGGATTGCTAATTTGGGAGATGGTCAGGGAAGGTGGAGGCTTGATGGTCTAGTAGTGTGGAACCCGGAGCTAGTGCAAAGATTGGAAGCCTTTGAAGATAAGATCGTGCGTGGTGTTGATCACTAGCTTGATCATGTCATAGGAGGATTTGTGACAAAATTCGTGGTCGATACTTCGATTAGCTACAATGAAGTAGAGTAACGCTTCTTCAAGGGACCGCAAGGTAAGTATTTAAGATCTTTGAATACTTGGATTAAAATTCTCCTGTGTGAAAAGTGGGTTATGTAATTACCTTGAAGTTTGGAGCTACATGAAGTGGAAATCTATTCAGGGATAGAGGGAGAACGGGGCTTGAATATAGCCCACTGATTGAGCCTCCTCTGAGTGATGAAGAAGAAGCACAGGCTTCACCACAGAGCGTTGTCCAGTTAAAAAGGAAAGGGTTCTCGTGAATACACCATCCGCCCACACCACTTCCATCTTCACCTCCACAGCCTACACCTTTGCCCACACTGCTACCACCTCCATCGTCATTCAATATGGTGAATACAGTGAAGTTTCCTGTTTTCAAGGGCTTGGGAAATGAGGACCCAGACCAGTTTTGGTTCATTGCAAAGGCCATGTGGACAACCCAGAATATTGTGGATGATCAGATGAAGAAAGCAACATTTGTTACTTCTCTACAGGATTGCACACTAACATGGTACATTAAGTACTATACTGATAACCCGACAACTCCATTATCATACATTTAGACTGCGTTGAATAAGGAATTCAGTAGGCCCAAGTCTGAAGCAAAATCAGTCGTTGGATTCAAGAAAATCATGATGAGGCCTCATGAAATACGGTGGGAGCTGGGTCAAAGATTGAAATGTCAGATTCGTGAAGATAACATGAATCTTACAAATGGGCAGCACCGCGAATGGTTTGTGGCTTCGCTCTTGCCTCACCTAAGGGTTGCTTTATCATAGAAAAAGATTAGGAACCAGACAGAAGCCCTGGAAATTGCGATGAGACTTCATGAGACACCGATTCAAGACGCTGCTTTGGAAGCTCAATAGATTCACGCAGAGTTGTAGAACCTTTGCCTAGAGTTTCAAAGCCTAAAGAAGGATAGAGTAGTTCGGTTAGAGGTGCATGAAGAAGTTTGGTGCCTGAAGTGTAAGAGCCAGGGGCATGATAGAGATCACTACCCTGTCTTCGTGAATTATGTTGCAATAGGAGGGTCGATGCCTCTAAGGCCGGAAGCTCAAGCTGGGCCAAGTACAGGGCCCATGCTCTGGTGTGCTATCTGTTAGGTAGATGGAAAACATGTGATAGACAACTGTCACTTGCTATAGAAATTTGTGAAGATACCACAATAGCTCTTCTGCAAATTTTGTAGATTGGTGGGTCACGATAAGCGCAATTTCCGTAGCTATGAGTTAATGATCAAAAGAATGCCTGCGTATCAATTGCAAATAGAAACGCAACGTCAAGATCAAGGTGTTGGGGGAGAATTTGGAGGATATCTGGGGCACAGATGAGGCCGAGGAGGAGGAGGACCCGCGATACGTTGGGTACAAGTTATTTTTTACAATTGTGGAGTACCAGGACAATACACACGAGAGTGTATGAACCCGACACACCTGTCCTGTCGATATTATCCTCAGTTTGACCATGTGACAAAAGACTTCCCTGTATTTATAGCTAAAATACTGGAGAAGAGGGTGCAGCCTTAGCAGCCTATCCAGAACCTGTAGATGATGAGGGTCGAACCCCGCGAAGAAGATCATAATGTGAATATTGTGCTGCGAATTGGAATGACAACTAGCGGGGATAAAGGAAAGAAACCTAAAGAAGGTTAGTGGGTCCACAAAGCTCTAAAAAAAGTGTTTGGGTTTGATTTGTATTTGTGAAAGAAACTTTCATGGAAGCGAAGAAAATCTTCGCTGAGGCCTCTACCTCAAGAAGCCAGGATAAGCTGTCTGAAGAAATGGACTCCTCCATGCTCACTACCTTCTTAGAGACCTGTATGAAGTTGTTGCACGATAGCAAGGCTGTGAAAGGATTATAGGAGTTGATAAATAAATGTGCCGGTAAAGAAAATGCTCTTGAAGGATCTCGTGCAGTTAGAAAAATTGGTAAGCATAAGGCAAGAATAGGGTGTGAGATGAGGTTCACTACGCATATAGGGTAGTATGAAATGGATGAAGTTATTCTGGATTTGAGGTTGGATGTGAACGTATTGCCTAAACAGACATGCGAAAGGATGAGGAGACCCACACTGCAGTGGTCTCTGATTCAATAGAGGATGGAAAATCAACAGAAGATTATCCCCATGGGAAGATTGTAGGGAGCGATGGTAGATATTAAAGGCACAAGTGCATTGGCTGATTTCGAAGTGATAGAGATTATTGATGACAATAATCCCTACCCTGTGCTCCTGGAATTTTATTGGGCTATTGAGGAAATCACTCCGCGTAGTAGTACCTTAGGACCTCGCAGAAGGACTGAGCTATACTGAACCGGTTCGTGATTACAAAAGTGACAATGATTTGGACTAGATCTACAAAATAGCAGCACGAGACCAAGATTGGGTGAATCTGACAGTAGATGGACACATTACATGGGACCATGAAAGTTATTGTACTTCAAATTCAGATGAGGAGTTGGAACACTGGAAGAATAGGTTGCATGAAGTATCTATGTTGCACTGTAACATGATGACTAAATCGTTGTGTTGTGTATTGTCGAAGGTAATAAGTTCTCCTTATTATGATGGTCTCACTAACGTAGATAAATTTTTGGATGCATTTGAAAGGGAAGTGCGAGAGAAGCATCGCTTCCAAGCCTTGGATTTGGCACTATGGGCTACACCCGCAAGATGGTGGGGTACGCACAAATAGAGTTTTGATGGATGGTATGAATAAAGAAGAATGATGGATTTGTGGTTTGGTCACCCACAAGTGCAACTAATAGAGAAATATGATGGAAGGAGTGATCCACATGATCATTTAGCTAAATGGACTGACGCTTATGGAGTAGAGCCACAACATGAGTGGGTACATTTATTTTGTCATACTTTGGATGTAATATCAATGAATTGATACCTGGAAACAGAGCTCTATCGTGGCACTGAAGAGTGGGACATTTTGAGACAGGGATTTTTTATGACATTCCACTTTGAGGATGGATTCGAATGCATCGATGAAGCATTCCAGGAGGTCAAGGCAGCGATCTTCAAAATACTGCAGGATCCCTTGGATTTGATCCAACCAGATTAGACCACCCAGTTGCACCATGCGCTGGAGTGCTACAATATGACTGCTGAAGAACAAGACAAGTATCCAAGGAACATTAATATCCCAAAGGCAGAAGGCCACCACGAAGTGGAGGGACCACAGATTGAGAATCTGGATGTCACTGTGCCACTAAAAGCTAGGTAAGTGAGTATCGGCAAAGAAGTGGAACCGAAGTTTGTGAAGATTGGGAACTATTGGGACAATGCTATGGTAGATAAGGTCGTTGAGTTTCTCTGCGAGTATCAGGATTTTTTTCCTACAAAGTTTTTAGACTTGAAGGGAATAATAAGCGATTTAGGAGTGATGAAAATAACTTTGAAACCAAACGTGAAGCCTATTAAGAAGAGGCCATATCGCCTTAATCCTAAGTACAAGGAAAAGGTACACTTGGAGTTGGACAAGATGCTAGTAGTAGGTATTATTGAACCAGTGGAAGAATCTGATTGGGTGAGTCCAATGGTAGTTCAGGAAAAGAAGCAAAAGGATGAAATCAGAATTTGCATAGATCTCAGGAAGCTCAATGATTCCTGTGTTCATGATCCTTTCCCAACTCCGTTCATAGATGAGGTATTGGAAAATGTTGGTGGACAAGAAGCATATTCGTTCAATGATGGGTTCTCTGGGTACCATCAGATAAATATCATGCTAGAAGACATGAGTAAGACGACCTTCATGATTGAATGGGGATGCTTTCAGTATATGGTAATGCCTTTTGGGCTTAAGAATGCACTAGCAATATTCTTGTGCATAGTCATCGGAGCGTTCAAAGAGTTCATTCACAAATTTCTGGAGGTATACTTTGATGATTGGATATTGTTTGGATTGGTAAAGCACATGCAGCTAGTTTGTGCTTGATGCTGGATATGTGCCGGAGGTATCAGATCACATTGAACTTGAAGAAATGTTTGTTCTGCATCCCTTTCGTAATCTTGTTGGGTCATGTGGTGTGCAGACAAGGCTTAATGGTGGACCCTGCTAAGATTGTAGTTATCATTAATTTGGAGGTGCCAAGGAGTGTTAAACAATTGCGTGCAACACTCGGTCATACTGGATACTATCGGAAGTTCATCAAGATTTATTCTTAGATTATCGTGCCGATGGAAAAGCTATTGAAGAAGAATGCTACATTTTGTTGGGATGAAGAATGTCAGCGGAGTCTAGATGTATTGAAGGAAAAGATGGTCACCGCGTAGATCATAGTCTTCTCAGATTGGAAGAAGGAGTTTCTTGTGCATGTGGATGCTTCATGTATCACGTTGGGAGCAGTACTGACATAGGCCGGTGAACAATAATTGGATCACCCTATAGTGTTTACAAGCAGGAAGCTGTCTAAGGCTAAGAAGAATTACTCGACGATAGAGCACGAAGGGTTGACTATGGTGTACACGCTCCAGAAGTTCAGACATTACTTGCTAGGTGAACACTTGAAGATGTATACCATTCTGCATTAAAATACCTAGTCAACAAGCCTATGTTGTGAGGGGAAATATGTAGATGGCTGTTGTTGTTTCAGAACTATGATTTAGAAGTAATTGTGAAGCTAGGGTGATTGAATGCAGGGCCAGATCATCTGTTGCGCATTGAAATAGTAGAGGAGCCTACCAATTTAGAAGAAGGGCTACCTGACATGCATCTCTTTGCGATGCACGTACTAGGAAATCACTTTGTAGACATTATCTACTTCCTCAATACGGGAACGACTCCAAAAGGATACACTAGTCAAAAGAATAAGGAATTGGTGGTGCACGTGACATATTTTTTTGTTATTGCAGGTCACTTGTATAAGATAGGATCAGATGAGATACTGCGATGCTATGTGCTTGATTTTGAATGAAGCAGTATCCTAGCTAAAGGTCATGGAGGGGCTGCGGGAGACCATTATTCCAGAAAAGCAACAACGCGGAAGATTTTATGCACTGGTTTGTGGTGGCCAAAATTGCATAAGGATTCCAAAGAATATTGTAGGGCGTGTGATGCATGTCAGAGAACCAGTAGGCCATCGCGGAGGGATGAAATTCCTTTGAATCCGCAGGTATCATCACAGCCATTTGAGAAATGGGCAATCTATTTTGTAGGAATGATTCAGCCTCCAAGGAAGAAGATGAGTACGTGGTACATCATCACCATGACCGAGTATTTGACCAGATGGGTGGAGGTACAACCCATGAAGGACTGCACAGGGGCAACAACAGCGAAGTTATTATTTGAATATGCACTAACCAGGTTCATTTTTACCAATATTTTAATGAGTGATCACGGTACACACTTACTCAATGAAAAAATCAGTGCGCTGATAAAGGAGTTCCAGGATTACCCCCAGAAGAGTACGCCATATCATCCTTAGGCCAATGGGATGGTTGAAGTGTTTAATAAGATATTGGAGAACGTGTTGACCAAGGTTTGCAATGCGTAGAGGAATGATTGGGATGTGTGCATACCAGCTGTGTCGTGGGCTTATAGTACTACCTGTAAAAATATTACAGGTCAAACACCATTTAGGCTGGTCTATTGCATACAGACTATGATTCCTATGGAGCACATTGTGCCTAGTCTACGCATAGTGGAATTCACAGGAATGGTGGACCGCGGGGCCTTAGAAGAATGGCTTGCACAAATAGAAGAGCTCGAGGAAGATAGATTTTTGGCTAGATTCCATTAGGAGGTTCAGAAGGAACACGAAAAGACATGGCATGATCAGAACATCAAACTATGCACCTTCAAGGTAAATGATTTAGTTTTATTATATGACAGTAAGTTTGATAAGTTTCCATCAAAATTTTAGATGCACTCATTGGGGCCATACGTCATCAAAAAGATTACCAATGGTGGGGTAGTTCATCTTGTGAAATTGAATGGAGATCCATCTCCGAGAAAGGTAAATGGAAGCCAATTGAAGCCATACACCCTGGATCCGGTCCAATGACTACATGATAGTAGCACAGTCTTAGCGCTCCAAGCAGCTACAAGGAGGCGCAGGACTATAAACTACACTGCCCGGTTTGTACAATTGCGCGACAAGGGCTTTGCGCGATACAGGAGGGTGTCACAGTACTAGATGAAGCGCAAAGGGAGATGCATTATAGGCGGAGAGACCACACAACACAACCAAAAAGTGATTGTTACTGTTCACTGTTCATGATTTGACTGCTAGGAGGCTGTTAAAAGGAGCAGGGGGCGAAATATAAGGCATTTAAGGTTGCAATTAAGAGTGAAATCTTTGGAAATCTGATGCCAATCTAGCATTTATGGCTGGATTTTGGGCGAACGGGTGGATTTGAATTCAAATCCGCCTATAAAATACCTATGGCCATCCAGTGAGAAACACTTTTCATTCTGAGAATTTCTATGTTTTGCTTTCTTTTGTGCATGGACCGTGAGTTCTTTGAGGATTTACTCATAGACCCCGTGTTTGATCAGTATCCCGAGTCAGACAAAAATCTTATCCACGACATCATGTTAGGACAAAGTCTCGTAAAAACCACAAGCACTGGAGGGACTATTGCCTCTGAGGGAGCTACTCCAGAGGTTTCGAGTATGGAGGTTCTAGTAGCAATGCTTATGGTACAGAGGTCGCTTATGTTGAAGCCTACGCTGACGAGAGTGGTCCCCAAGCCGAAGAAGGATAAAAAGGAGAAGTCGATACTGGTGCATGAGTCACTTAGAAAGCATGCAGCTACACAGGATCAGAGAAAAGAAAAAACAAGTACAAAGGAGAATGGGAAGGTGGTAGATTTGGAGGCAGAGGAGGGCGCAAAAGATATGGACATTAAGGGGTTGGACCTTATTTCTAAGCTACCTGAGTATATCCCTCCTTGCAAGGGAGAGATGAAGGTCCCAAAGGACCTAGATGCCGGAAAGTTCTCCCTCAACACACCCATGTTGCTGGAGAACATCACCTTTGAAGGTCTATGCTTAGCGCAGGTCCCACACTTGAAGCTCGAAGACTGGGATTTGGCAGACCACAAGTGGTTCCCCCACCTTACTACCGACACCTTCATGCAGAGGGTTTTCTACAAGGAATCTAGTCTCACCACATTAGAGCCGGTGGAATGGATTCGCGGAGTGAACAAGTCAAGGTTGTTGAACTTGTTATGGGTGCCACACTATCATCGGTCAAATATGAACCTGTGTTGTTGGGAAAAGTATCCAATACGGAATGACCCTATCCCACTCTAAGGGTGATAGTACCTCAGCAACAATCAAAGCAAAGCTATTTGAGATTACTTCTTTATGAGATGTAAAAGAGGGGAGAAAGAGATCCACTAACCGATGTCTTTCGCTAATGATTGATCCAATCTTCTCTCTTTGCTGCTTGCTCCCAGCTCCTTGCTCTTTCACTGGCCCAGCTACAACAAGATCCTGCAAAATGGCAAGAGAGGGAAACTACAAGAAGCATACATTCATAATTGATTCAAAGATTAGAATAAATCAAATATACAAGTATAACAATACACCATTGAGACACATGCATATAGAAGAACCTCAAATGCTTTATTAATGGAAGAAGTAAAGTTCAGGAAGTGATACAACCATAAGAGGCCCAATCCAGCATCACCTCCCAGTAGAAAGAAATCTCTTCTTCACCTCCTTCAAAGCAAATCACCCAATAGCTCTAAACTCAAACCAACAACACTTCCTTACATTCACAAGATTCCAACCTCCCTAGACCTCGTGAGAGAGCTCTATATATAGGAGTTTTGGAGAAAGGATGAGTCAACTTGAAGCTGGCATGAAGCTGACTAGTGTCCTCTCTCACTTCAGTTATTCTTCAGTTCTTGAGTCCACTTGGAGGTTCTTTCTTCCACTTGGAGATCTAGACCCTCTTACTCATTACCAGTCGAATTCCCTGATCCAAGTGTCATTTTGGAAGCTTCCTGGGCATTGACACCTTGAGGAATGACTGTGCCACATGTCCCAACTCGCCCAGCGCAGGTAGCCTTATTTGCAGTTGACATTCAGCGCAGGTAGACAATGGAGTAGTTGACATTCAGCGCAGATGCTTAGTGGAGCAGTTGACATGATCCAAAATTGCCTTATTTTTGAGTGTTTTCAGGTGGAGAACTGTTATTCAGTGCTGTGGTTTGCTGACCTTGTTCCTCTAGGGGCAGGAACAACATGTTTAGGGACTTTGGATCCCTTAGATTATGGACATTTCATGCTTCATGCTGTAAGGCACAAAAATGTCTATAACAGTTGCCCCCTAAAGTATGAGGTCGTTTATCGGGTGAAATGCTTTATCAGGAGGATCCGAAGTTCATTCAATCGCTGAGAGGTGACCTGTAATAAAATACAATACAATACATTATTTTTCATTCTGCTTTCATGATCTAGCTGAGGCGGGCATTCCCATGCTCAGCTTTATAAATTCATTTTGGTACATAGAACAGACGATCGTCTGATGGTAGACTGATAATTCTCTGCTGAAATTATCATCCTTTGAGTAGGATGATCATCTACTGCAATGATGTCCATATCAAATGTCTTTATATTTTCTGAATATATATCGCAGCCCGGATGGATGAAACTAGATCCGGGGTCTTCAAACTCGTTCGATCTTCACTCTAAGTACAAGTCGATCCATGTGAGAATTGCGCTGAAGTCGAACATGGAAAGACATCGCTTGATTACCGGTCAATGATGTAAACTGTTAACAAGCACGAGAGGAATCACTGATAATGATATGACCCTCAATTACCAGCTCAACTAGCTTTCCTTATTCAAGTGAAAGCCCTCAACAAAACTGTTCACCGAACAATTATTGATGAGGGGGCATCTACATGTCTTATGTCGATGAGTTTCTGGAAAGATTTAGGCTCACCACCCTTGTCGAAATCGTCAACGACGTTAAAAGAATTTGATGGACGATCATACACTCCATACGGGATTTTAAGTAACTTGCAAGTTGAACTGGGGGGCAAAACAATAGGAATTGATGTTGAAGTAATTGATGGAAACCTCGATTACAACATCCTACTAGGAAGGCCCTGGATCTATGCCATGGCCGCGGTTGTGTCGACCTACTTCAGGAAGATTGCATTTCCCTTCCAAGGTGGAATTACAATCGTCGACCAACAAAATTTTCTCCCCAACAGTTCACAAGTTACGGGAAGCGTCCCAATGATCCATGGAAGCAATCATTCGCTCCAAAATATCGGAGTAGGTCTCCTAAAAGACCCTGCGTTAATGGGTACTTTTGCCCTACCGCCTCCGAGTAATCTGGCGGAAAAGGCCACAGTGGAATATGAAACCTTCTATTTCTAATGGATCTAAAACTTCGAGGATAGTTCCTATCTTGTGTCAACCTCATTAAAAAATGAAACAAATCCCCTTTCTCAGAGGTAAACCTTCATTCCAACCACCGAGTTGAATGCAATGAAGCTTGGGGGGCATGCGCCTCGATTTGCGTTATTATGTTGGGGGCATGCAAACTTATCATCGAGCAGTTTTAGCATAAATTTCATGCTCGTTAAAAATTAAACGCAAGATCCGAGCAGTTTTAACGCGGTCTTCATGCTCATTAAAAAATAAATAAAAGCAGTGAGCAATGTTTCCCCCAGAGTTTAAGCTCATTTTTAAATAAAAAATGAACCTATTTCGGTAAATAACCTCTGTGATCGTAAATTTATCAGTCATAAAAAGCCTTGGTCGTGTTTGCACCTGCCACCTCCACCGTCATTTGGCCGATCGTTCACCTCCATATGATTGTTTACCCATTTTGAGGAATAGCTGCGAAGAGTGATTTCACCTAGCCATCCTTGTGACACTGCCGTGATTGGAAAATTCCAACCTGTACCTGGAATCTGCTACTATCCCTGTTTATCACTCGTTCCTCAAAAGACGAGTCTTCTTTGAGCTCTTTTCAACTGACTCGTAAAATATGAAAAGATTGCCAAGTTTTGGCCTTCCAGCTCGTTAAAAGGACCGGAAGAGCTATCCCTCCTCTAGATTTTAATCTTTTTGGACCTGAGGGATTATTGCACAAAAAGGTCGAGCGCTTGTTTTATTCGGCTCGTTAAAGTTATTGAAAACTCATCCCTTCTGTATTGTTTTATACTTTTTCAGACTTAAGGGATTAGATGACGAAAAAGGAATTTTGGAGTTAACTTTCTGTACCTTTTCAGACTCTCTAAAAATGAAAAGGACCGAGTTTTCCTTGTCGTTAGACTCGTTAAAATGATTAAATAGCGACAAACTTGTCTTTAGACGAGAACGAGTTTCCCTATCGCTAGGCTCGTTAAAACATAACGATGGGCTTGCCCGAAGGGCAGGTTATAGAACAAGCATATGTTATCCTCATCAAGCTTGACAAAAATAAAGAGGTACTGGTTAGAAATGACTGGGGAAAAATTGGGAGAACCTCAAAGCTGTAATGGTAGCAAGTCGCTCTTGAACATGACACTTTTCCTCCGTATCACATCAGGTTGGGTTGTTTCATTCACCGGTCTCATCACCATGGTCTCGCCAAACCATCCAGTGGAGTCGCCAATTTGTTGTTGGGAAAAGTATCCAATACGGAATGACCCTATCCCACTCTAAGGGTGATAGTACCTCAGCAACAATCAAAGCAAAGCTATTTGAGATTACTTCTTTATGAGATGTAAAAGAGGGGAGAAAGAGATCCACTAACCGATGTCTTTTGCTAATGATTGATCCAATCTTCTCTCTTTGCTGCTTGCTCCCAGCTCCTTGCTCTTTCACTGGCCCAGCTACAACAAGATCCTGCAAAATGGCAAGAGAGGGAAACTACAAGAAGCATACATTCATAATTGATTCAAGGATTAGAATAAATCAAATATACAAGTATAACAATACACCATTGAGACACATGCATATAGAAGAACCTAAAATGCTTTATTAATGGAAGAAGTAAAGTTTAGGAAGTGATACAACCATAAGAGGCCCAATCCAGCATCACCTCCCAGCAGAAAGAAATCTCCTCTTCACCTCCTTCAAAGCAAATCACCCAATAGCTCTAAACTCAAACCAACAGCACTTCCTTACATTCACAAGATTCCAGCCTCCCTAGACCTCATGAGAGAGCTCTATATATAGGAGTTTTGGAGAAAGGATGAGTCAGCTTGAAGCTGGCATGAAGCTGACTAGTGTCCTCTCTCACTTCAGTTATTCTTCAGTTCTTGAGTCCACTTGGAGGTTATTTCTTCCACTTGGAGATCTAGACCCTCTTACTCATTACCAGTCGAATTCCCTGATCCAAGTGTCATTTTGGAAGCTTCCTGGGCATTGACACCTTGAGGAATGACTGTGCCACATGTCCCAACTCGCCCAGCGCAGGTAGCCTTCTTTGCAGTTGACATTCAGCGTAGGTAGACAGTGGAGCAGTTGACATTCAGCGCAGATGCTCAGTGGAGCAGTTGACATGATCCAGAATTGCCTTGTTTTTGAGTGTTTTCAGGTGGAGAACTGTTATTCAGTGCTGTGGTTTGCTGACCTTGTTCCTCTAGGGGCAGGAGCAACATGTTTAGGGACTTTGGATCCCTTATATTATGGACATTTCATGCTTCATGCTGTAAGGCACAAAAATGTCTATAACAACCTGATTGTCATTAAGCAGCTGCTGTGCCTGGGGCATGATGGGTGCTTGTGGTTAAATGATCCGATCCCTATCATAGATATGTTAATCCATCGCATCACATTATTACCACACTCTGGACTAAATAAGGCCAAGGCGTTTGGCGAAAAGACGAGCGAGTGCGACCTCGCTAAGAAGATGAAGGAAAAGTTTAAACTTGTCAAAAAGCCGCGCAGGTCTCCAATTACTAGCACTACTCACCCTACGGTCAATATTGCCACGTAGATATTGGCTGGAAAATTTATGCAAAAGTGCCACATGGACGAGGTGCTGGCACGAGTGGTCTCATTGGTAGCTCAATGCGCGAAGGACGTATAGTTTAACTTAGCGTGCTACCTGTGTAGTGAGTTCCTCGTGAACTGTAGAGATGCATAGAACGATAGTAAGACCCTTCACTATTCATGGTTATTTCTCTCAATTGTGTTGTTCACATGGGATTTGTCAGAGGATAGCCAGTTTCCTCCTGTGGAGAAGGATTTAATGGAAGCAGCGATGTTTGCATCTCTCTCGGCCACCAAAGATGTTGCATCGGTCACAGAGAGAAAAGTATTTTGGGTACTCATGGAGGCAAGCATTCACATGGCAATCAACCAAAAGTTGTTGTTGTCACCAATCGTGTTTGAGTAACTCTCGGGGTATATGGAGTTCAAAGCAAACTTCCACCATATTTACATCTGAATGCGCAAGGACGCCGAGCAGAAATGGTTCGACTTACCTTATCTAGCTACGGATGAAACTATTGCAGAGATCGTCAAGTGCTAGCCAACAGAGTGACATTATGCATCCAATGAGGCCACCGGGACTAGGAAGTTCGTGGAGAAACAGAAAAAGGACGCGACTAAGAAGATGGTTCTCCAGTTGGCTGAAAAGAGGAAGAAAGAGGCCAAGGAGAAAGCCTGTGTAGAAGCAGAGTGCGCCATGAAGGAACATGAATTGCAGGAAGAGCACGACTCTGAAAGAAGTCAGAAGTCTCCTTCACCCCAAATGGAGGAAGAATAGTGGTCAGAGCAAGGTGGCAGAGATCAAAAAGAGAGCACTCCCTTCTGAGTGAAGCAATACAGGGAGCAGGAAAGGGAAGAACAACAAAAGAAGTCGAAAGCCACCAAGTCGTTGCTAGATCAAATTACCTTGATAGAGGGAAACCTAGATGATATTGGAGATAAGGTGCCAAATACAACAGCAAAACTGTTGCAGCAGTTTGAGTAGCAACAAAAGAAAGCACTGAGCACCATCTAGGTGGGTCTGGGTGAGCTACAAATCCAAACAACTAGACTCCAGGAAGATATAGGATAGAGCACCGCTACATCAACCAGTTTGGCAATGGGGACCACTCAAGGAGCAGAAATGGTTCGCTCAATGGATCTCTGGGTAGTCGTGTTGCCTGACGGAGATTTGAGCATGGAGGCGGCTGCTGATAAGGCTATTGTTAGCTCCTTGAAGAATATTGGCCTCAAGTTGTCCACACTCCCCATTGAGTTCCTTCACACACTGCAAGCAGGTGTGATAGTAAAAGTTAAGGCTCGAGAGCAGCACGCGCTGAGCATGATCAACAAATACAAAGTCAACAACGAGTAGATTTTTGTGGAGAAATTAGAAGCACTGGAAGCATGGAAGAAAGTTTAGGCGCAAAACGAGCAAACTGTAGCCGTGGTGGCCGAGTCATGCAAAACAATCCCTAAACTACATATCCCAGAGGAAGCACTGGTGGATGCGAAGATCAAGAAGTTGGTAGCAGGTGTGCATGACACGAAGACGGAAGTCGGCAAGGTTCAGTTTGAATTGAACCTGAAGATTACAGAGTTAGAGTTGAAGTCACAGCCTTCAACTCTGCTAGAGGTCAGAGAACAACATGAATCCGGTGTCAAGGATGGAGTCACAATAGTGGATTCTACTGTGGTGGATTGCACCGCGCTTTTCGAGAAATCCATGGAAGTAGCCATGGTATTGCAGGAAGATCCTAACTTGTAGAGATTAAACACAGCAGCCCATGAATTGCAACAGTGATATGACGAAGCGAGAGCGATGGTGCACACCGTTTCTATAGCATAATGATTGGCCAAGTTGCATGAGGCAAAACAATTGCTTGAACAAGTGGAGGTAGTGCAAAGGAAAGAGGCAATCCTCAAGGCTAGATTGGGGCCTTGGCTAGATGAGGCCTATGTTATCTTTGCCACCATTGAGGAGAAGTTGGCAAGACTACAGAGAACGAAGCACAAGATCAAGGAAGACAGTGTAGGACTAGCAACAGAGCACTTGGTGAAGCAGATCAAATAGGCAACCACGCAGAGCTAGGCTGAGGTAGCCGTAGCACAAGTAGAGTTGGGAGGTCTCCACAGTAAGATCTCCATGCCAGTAGAGTGACTCGAGGGTGAGTCATGATATTTGTTTCGGGGACCTGTTGGGATAGGGTCCCCTAGGATCAAATTTGGGGAAAAAGCCCAAGTTTTAGGGCAAAAATCCCAAGTTTTTTTTGTAAAGAATGTAAAGTCTCCACAAGTTGTGGTTGCGGAGTGCGTAGATAGTAAAGTGTTATAAAAGGTTTTACCCTTCTTTTATGTAATTTATGTCAGCTTGTGTAGGTCCACCCATGGTCTGCGAACCATGGGATTGTATAAAAGGGAGAGTCTTAGAGAGTCTAAGACAAGTAGATATCAATGAAGACGAATGTAATGGGTCAGTAGAAGAAAGAGTGACGATGTATTAGAGTAGAAGAGAGGCTTTGCAGCTGTGTGCGTAGAGGCCTAGAGTAGAGTCCGTAGCTGAGTGAGTGGACCCCTACAGCTGAGTCCTCAAGGAAGTCTTGAGTCTATAAGCAGAACTAAAGTATTAATAAAGAGATTATTCCATAAATTCCTGTGTTTGTCTATTTACTTTTGTTAAGAATGAATGCGCTATTATGTTATGATGAATGATGGGTTTATGAATTAATGCTATAATGATGCACGATTTTACATGATTTATATTGTTATATGAACACAAGTAATAATAATTGTTTATGCGACTTCAATGTTTAGTTCCCGGTGAAGAAAAAATGCGATCCGGTCTGCGATCACCCCGCCTACAAAACTTCTGAGAACCCTAAACCCTGATCGCCCCTGACGGCTTGAGCTGTGCCGTCGAACTCCTTCTTAAAGCCTTCAATGGATAAGCCGGTAGGAGGGGCGGGCTCTGCCCCCCTCCTCTGAACACCCCAAACTTTGACATGAATCAGAACGAGACTCCACTGACCCCTTCTGGCACTGTCCATGAATCTGAGCAGGGAGGACAAAGGACGAATGGAAAAGAGATGCCCACAGCTCAGCCTGAAGCGATGGATACAGAAAAAGAGGCGCACCAAAAAGCCTCTTCGTCACAGCCAAAGGCGACCTCGCCAACCTGTATTCTGAAGGCCGTAGAACGCATCAAGGTTGATCTGCCAAGTCATCGCATAAATGGTGAGATCCAACACATGCAGGATCATGCGTTAATAGGAAAGTTTCTTGGATTCTGGCCTACTGAAAAGGCCTTGCAGGGATGGATAACATCAAAATGGAAGCCCAAAGGACAGGTTACTCTGCAGCTTGGACCGAAAGGCTTCTTCACAGCCATCTTCCATTGTGTGGAGGACAAATCGCGGGTATTCGAAGGCGGCCCATATTTCTTTAACTCCTCAGGACTCTATCTCACGGAGTGGAAGCCAAGATTTAACCCTGATAAAGAAGACTTCAGCTGGGCTCCAGTATGGATACGAATGTATTCCCTCCCAGTGGAATACTGGAAGGAAGAAACGCTTGCAGACATTGGCAACAAACTTGGGACCTTCATCAAAGTTGCGGCGGAAACAAAGTCCCGCAAATACACCTCGTACGCCAGGATCTGCGTTCAGATGCACCTGACCAAGGCTTTAGCTGACTCGGTAAGTCTCTTTCACGATGACTTTGAATGGATACAGCCTCTAGATTATGAGCATATCCCCTTTCGCTGCCGTAAATGCCATGAGCATGGACACCTCTTCCGAGACTGTACTCTAAACCTGCTGTCTAAAGCCTCTTCCAATGAAACCATCAAAGACTCGGAAGGCTTCACCAAAATTCCTAATCGCCGTAGGCATGCCAAGAAAAGCCAGGCAGTCCGTGATATTGCCGCCAAATCGGATTCCCAGCGCAGATTCTCTCCGCTTGCTTCCCAGGATCCGCAGGACCTACCTAGCTCTGATCCCCTAGAGAATATTACTCTGCCTTCATCTTCCCTCCATCCCTCAACCCCCATGCAGTCCTCTGATCCAGTTTCTTCTCGCCCCTCACCTCAACAAACGACGGATAATACAAAAATGGTTTCAGATCTTAGCCCCTTACCCTCAGACAAGGGGAAATATGTTCTAGATTTCAAGCTGCAGGCTTCAACCATGGATCTAGATGCAGCTCTTGCTCTAAGTCTATAGGAAGCTGCAGATGAGGACGATCAGAGCTCCCCTATCATCATGGAGGAAGATCCGGAGAATATTATCCTAGAGGGTCTTGATATCTTCAAACTTGAAACGACCTGCAAACAAAAAGAATTTAACTCCATTCCCCCTTGGCAAATAGACAGGCTTGAAGGAGTCTTGACCAAAGTGCAGCACAATAAAAGTCTTGGTATACAAGGAGGAAGCCCATGGGATGGAGAAAAAAATCTCAAAGAAACCAAGAAAAGGGGACGTAAGACAGACCTTCAGAGGACCATAATAGTGGGATAAATACTTGTGGAATCGGGGCGATTCCCTAAGTTGACAAAGTTTTATAAACCCAAACCTCAGTTTCCATGAAGCTCATCTCCTGGAATGTGAGAGGACTCAACAGCCCCTCAAAACACTGGATGATCAAAAAACTGATTCAACAAGAAAAACCATCCATAGTTTTTCTTCAGGAGACAAAAAGTAGCAACACAGCTATTGATAGAATTCGAAATAAGATTTGGGCAGGTAGCAACTCAATTTCAGTTGACGCCTCAGGGGCCTCAGGCGGACTAGCCATGCTATGGAATCCGCAGACTCTTTCACTATATGACTTCCATGCCACCCATCACCTCATTCAAGTGTCCTTCCACCTCATCGGCACCAACATCCACGGGCATCTCTCAAATGTGTATTTTCCACAAAATATACAGCAAAAACTAGATCTGCTGGAAACAATCTCTATTCTAAATGAGAACAGGAAGTTCCCCCTCTGGATCGGCGGAGGAGACTACAATATCATAAAATTGATGGAAGAGAAAACAGGAGGCAGAACCAGGCTAGAGAGTGACAACAATGGCCTCAGAGAATTCATTCACAATAATCAACTTATGGACATTCCAACCTCCAATGGAATTTTTACTTGGACTAATAAGCGTAGGGGCATTCATCATATCGCCTCCAGGCTCGATAGGTTCCTCCTGTCGGACAATGCAATTCGTTTGGGCGGGGACTTCAATGCGTCAATCGTACCCCAAGGAGGATCTGACCACTGGCCAATTATGTTACAATGGTCTAGGCCCGGTACTCGCTGCAATCGACCCTTCCGATTCGAAGCCTTCTGGCTTACAAATCCAAACTTCAAGACAGTGGTAGAAGAAGCATGGAAATCTTTTATCCCGCCAGAGGGGGCCAAAATGTATCAATTCCAACAAAAGTTGAAAAACTTAAAACAAGTCCTCAAGGGCTGGAATCGCACACATTTTGGCAACATACAGGAGAATCGCCAGAGGCTGGAAAAGCAAATGGAAGCACTTCAACAAACTTTCATCCGAGAAGGCAGAACAGAGGAACAGACACAACAGGAGCAGATCCTTTGGAATCAAATAGAAGAACGCAGGCAACAAGAGGAAATTCTCTGGCGTCAAAAATCCAGAATCAGCTGGCTAAAAGAAGGGGAGAAGAATACCAAATTCTTCCATAAAACAGCCATCCAAAGGCGTATGCACAATAACATCACTTTCATAAACAATCAACAAGGGGAAAGAGTAGAAGCACACGAAGATATGGAGAAGGAGTTCACAGGCTACTTTCAGGATATCCTCAGGGAGCCCACAGGTAACAGAGATGAGGCAATCAGAACTATCACGCAACACATTCCTCGAATCATAACGGAGGACCACAACAACAAACTGCTTCAACCTACGTCACTAAAGGAAGTTGAAGAAGCTATGGACCAACTTAAAGATGGCAAGGCTCCCGGGCCGGACGGCTTCACAGCCAATTTCTTCCATGAATTTTGGGAGCTCATCAAAGCTGAAGTATGGGAACTAGTGGAGGAATCAAGAATTATGCATTGGATTCTCCCTGCCCTCAATACAACCTTCATAGCATTGGTTCCAAAAGGTGAAGAACCGAGCAAGCCTGAAAATTATAGACCAATAGCGCTATGCAATGTAATCTACAAGCTCATCTCAAAGGTCATAGCGAATAGGCTCAAACCTCTCCTTCCACTACTCATTTCTCCAGAACAGACGGGATATGTAGAAGGACGGCAGATCATGGATGGAATAATTCTATCAAATGAGGTGATTCACTCATTAAAGCTTCTAAAAAAACCAGGTATGTTACTAAAACTGGATCTCTCTAAAGCCTTTGACAAACTCAGTTGGAATTACATTCAAAAAATGCTATTGGCTTTTGGTTTCAGTTCTACTTGGACCAGATGGATCATGAACCTTATTTCCTCTCCCGACATCTCCGTCCTGCTGAATGGCTCTCCCTTTCGCCCCTCTCGAGGCATCAGATAGGGCTATCCTCTCTCACCTTTCCTCTTTGTTCTAATGGCAGAAGGGCTCAGTAGGCTTCTCAAATCCGCTGTTTCCTCCCAAGCTCTAAAAGGAATCTCTATACATGGTCTTCCTCCTCAGTCCCATCAACAGTTTGTTGACGACACTATGTTATTTGGTCATCCTTCATCACAAGAGGCCTCTGTCTTCAAATCCCTGCTTTCCCTCTTCTCCGAAGCATCAGGCACTTCCATCAATGCCTCGAAGTCTCAGCTCTTCTTCTTCAACACCCCCCCCTCTACGCAAAGAAACATTGCCAGAATTCTGGGGTATACCATATCCAAGCTTCCATCAAAATACCTAGGGGCACCCCTTGCGGACTCTGTCGTCAAACATGCCTCCTGGAAGACTCTACTAGATAAATTAGAATCAAAGCTTTCGTCATGGACTTTTCGTGCTCTAAACATGGCCGGCAGACTGGTCTTAATTAAATCGGTTTTATAGGCAATGCCTTTGTATCTCTTTTCCATTATGGCAGCTCCAAAATGGGTCCTTAAAACCATTTGCAACCTTCAACGCAACTTCCTATGGGGTTCCTCTGGCTTGAACAGAAAATGGGCTCTTGTTAACTGGAAAGAAGTCTGCAAAATCAAATCAGAAGGCGGTCTAGGCTTGCGAGATCCTCTTCAAAGCAATAATACAATGGGAGCACGAATGTGGTGGAATTGGATCTCCAAGCCACACTCACCATGGGCTAGACTATGGCAAGCAAAATATGCCCCGGGTAGTCAATGGAAAGATCTTATCAGAATCAGTTCCACAACCCAAGGATCACCAATATGGAACACTGCAAAGCTCCATAGCAAGTTCATTCAAGAGCACAGTTTCTGGGAAATTCACTCAGGTACGACGGCAAGGTTCTGGGAGGATTCATGGCAGCAACTCCCAAAGCTGGCAACTTTATTTCAAAAGCCTCTTTGGCAAATGCAGATGCAGCAGGCGAACCTTACTTGCGTTCATCAATTCTGGCAACAATCCTCAAATCATGACTTCCGAATCTGGAAGCAGGCCAGCCTCTGGCAGATGGACTGGCAGGGAGAAACGTACTCTGACATAGATCAAGAACTTATCTACAGAAGAATCCGTTACTCCAACCAGCAGGACCGATTAAGATGGGGTCACACGCCCAAAGGAACATTCACCACTAAATAAGCTCACCAATTACGCTATTCAGAAACCAAGATAGACAAGGACCGAATATGGGAAAAAGTCTGGCAACCAGGACTATGGCCCAAAATTTCAACTTTCTTATGGCTTCTTAGTAAAAGGCGCATACTCACTTGGGACAACTTGTTAAAGCGTGGATTCATTGGGCCATCAAGATGCCCAAATTGTAATCTCCACTCTGAGACCATCAGTCATTTAATGGAAACATGTCAGCTAGCTACGCAACTCTGGAAGAAAGTTGAAAAATGCAACATGAGATCGGAAGCAAGGATGGAGGATGTAACAGAAAATATAAGGAAATGGACTAAGAACCCTTTTAAAAGCCCGCTTCTCAACTCTCTGTGGAGTCTAATACCAGGCTTTCTATACTGGATTCTCTGGAAGGAAAGAAACTATAGAATCTTCAATAACACCTTCAGGTCAATAGATGCTCTGTGGCTCATCTTCAAAAAAAATCTACAAGAAACTCTTGCTATCAGAACCTGGTCTGCTACAGATCTGCCAGACTCTCCAAAGGAATGCAACATTCTGAAAGAATGGAATTTGGACCTCTCCTTTTTAGCAAAGGTCAGCACCCGTCCCACAATTAGTACTACCTCTCGAGCAAGCTGGTCCCCTCCCGCAAACAACTCCTACAAGCTGAATTTTGATGGGGCTGCCAAAGGAAATCCCGGGCCTACAAGCTTTGGAGGAATCTTCAGAAGCCACACGGGAGCAATACTGCATATATTCTATGGATCAATTGGCAAAGATACTAACAACGCAACAGAACTGGAAGGACTCTGGGAAGGCATCTGCATAGCAGAACAAAAACATTTCTTCCCTCTGGAGGTTGAAGGAGACTCTCTTATTCTTATAGCTGCTGCAAAAAGAATACAGGCAGGTTCTTCAGCTGTCAAGGTCGCATCAAGCTGGAGATTGCTGAGCAGGCTGGAATCACTGGAGGAAAAGCTACAAAATCCCCTAAGCATAGCCTTCCAGCATGTAAGAAGGACAGCTAACCAAGTAGCAGACAGACTGGCTAACCAGGGTGTATCTCAGCTAATTCCATACTTCTCAGGTTCACTTGATATGGTAGATGATGACCAACTCAAAAAGGACTGCATTTCTTTGGTGCAGAAAGATCTCTCCCTCCCGGATGCAGGTGCTTAAGGTGAGCGGCGGATAGATGGGGAGTCACATGGGCAGGGGTCAGCCCATGTGTGACACGCAATACCTCGCGGGATGTAAGAGAGGTTCGCATGCTGGAATATCAATGAGGGCATTAATGCTGGTCTTGTCTTCCATAATTCGTCTCCTGGCTAACTGTGCGATGGCGATTAATAAACCGGGAGCTGCTGCTACACTTGCGCATTCTTCGGCAATCGTCTGGCATTCCGCTGCAACACTGGCGCATTACTCGGTGGAGTGGGGGAATGAGCAAGGGAATTCATGCTCTGTGGCCAATTCAGGGACTGTCACAAGCTTGAGAGCAATTCTCAGGCATTGTGAGCCAAATTCGGCGGCCCCTGTCCTAATTAATCCCTCCTCTCCGGGTTTCTGCAAGCGGGTTCTTCTTTATCCAGCAATGCGGGGTGAGAGACTGAGAATGTGCAGTAGACGCGGAGGCTCTCGCGGACGGGCTACCACTCAGAGGCCTGCCCCCATTTCTCCTTCCTCCTCCATCGAAGTTACGTCTGAGCAGCAGCACCTCCATGGTAACAGAGCCGGACGAGGCAGAGGGATGGGGAGCGAACACATAATTGATTGTGGACATGAGGCGCATCCTACGGTCAGGTATCGGATACCCTGCACACTCGCCAATTCTACTTTTATTGTCTCTGTAACTGTTGAGCATTGTGATATTTTCAGAGATCAGGCAGATGCAACTCTAGAAAACCCACCTCAAGTTCAAGGGACAGTGCCTATAATTGACTTGCAACGCCCTGTTAGGGAAAGCCCCCTTAGCTACTCCAGCAGCTCTTGCGGGTCCAAGCGAGCCTGTTCAGGGTCTCCCTTCCAGCGCGGTGGTCCCTCTCTCTGATTCTGACGACTCTCTGCAATTTGGGTGCCGAGTTGAGGAAGCGCCCTACACCACGGACGATGAATGATCAAGTCAAGCAATTCGCTCTTGGCAGCCTAGGCCGCAGGAACATCACTCTCTTTGAATCCTGTGTTTATGTATCAGTTCGGCAGTATGGGTCTGTATGTCTATGTGTCGGCAGTATGGGTCTGTATGTCTATGTGGCGGCAGTATGGGTCTATATGTCAGTCGGTCCATGTTTAAGCGGTGCTCATCATCGCCATGTTTGTCTATCTCAGCATGTCCCTGTTACGTACTATTTAGAGTCACTATTTCGAGTCTTAGGAGAAGACACAACAGAAGATAGTAATCCAAATTTTGACTGTGTTCAATTTTGGAAGGTGTAAATCTGGGCAAGATATCAATTTCTGGGCAGGATTTACAAGGCCATGGCCTTGTTGTAACTCTGATGTAATTTTTGACCTTTTTGTACTATAATAGAATTAGCCTTATTCAGAAAAAAATAAAATAATAATTGTTTATGCGAGGAATATCTTGTTTCATGTTAAAGTTATTGAACACTTAAGCCGTTTTGCGTAAATATGGGATTAAGGGTAATCAAGGAGGCACGTAAGTGGTTGATTCACCTATTTAGGGTCCACGAAAGAGAGTTTTGAACATTCGTCTAGTTAAGGAAGTTATATCGATAAGCCCTCAGGCCTTATCGATCTATGTGAAGGCAGCTTTAGGGCATAAAACGACATTACACTAATCTCTGGGTGCAGAAACTTGGTTCCAACATCCCCCCATACTGCTTCGGGTGAGACTTAAGTCTGTGCTCCATGGCTTGATGCTGAAAGGGCCAGTAGCATAGTGATTTGTTTGGAAAAAATAACTCTGAACCTGGATCAGGACCCACTAAGCCAACATTTCATGTTCCAACATTGCATTGTGACAAGGATAATCTCAATATGGAAATACACCATGGTCTACCATGGTCAACTATGCTTATTTTAGGATTTAAAATATTTGTGTTAGCATTTATATACCTTGGGTTTATAATTATTATCCCCTAGGTTTATTATTCCCTTGGGTTTATAATATCAATCACTTAGGTTTATTAATGAAAGGGTTCATATTCTGAGGTTTTTATATTATTCCCTTAGGTTTTGTAATCCCTTGGGTTTTTAGTATTGATCCCTAGGGTTTATTGTTCCCTTGGGTTTATAATATCGATTATGGTCAACCATTTTTAATAAATTAAATCATGGTCAACCATCGTTAACTATATTTTATAAAATCAATCATGGTAAACCATGTCTAATCAACGTCAACCCTGGTCGAATGTCGCATTGTAACCAGCCAACCAGGGTAAACATGTGACGAGAGGCTATTATGATGGGATTCAACCTTTTATGTAGCGTTAAGGAAATGGAATCGATGGAAACACATCATACAAATATCCCACATCAACAATAGGACTCCCAGGAACCATCCCCACCTCTCAAGTAACCAGTCCCTGGGTCCCAATGAGTTTTGAGACCAATTAACCCCCAAATGCTCCCATAATATGGGCATGCATGTGTCCAGAATGCTCTGGATGCTCCCATAGCAAGGTATGCCAGTGTCCAGGGACGTTTCTTCTCAGTGTTGTGACAACGTCCCCTAGATTTGAGCCACTTTTTCAGGCCCAGAGCCCATGTCACTGCTCATAATTAAATGACACCTTGAGAACAAAAATATAACAAGGGAATGATGACACAAATGCAATCACTTGAACAAGGGCTTGACAAGACCCCTACTAGCCATAACAAGATTTTTTTCAAACATATCACAAATATGTAATCTACAAGTGTAAACAACAGATTTAAGCATAGGGGTCTCATACTTATCTAAGAATCACTAAGACTAATTTTTCCCTTATAACATTAGTTGCATTATCATCTATTAGGTCATATATACATTTTTCATTCATTTACCAATAAAAAGATGATAAAATCCATACATCAACACTTTCATAATACATGCTTATAACCATCATAATAACAACAGAAATATTAAGGATACATTGGCCATAAAATGCGCATATAAACCAATACATTTATACATAAGATATCAAGGAAAGAACCTCTTATTATTAAATGAAAAATACAACCCAGGATAGGACTACCACATTCCACCCAACCATACAATGGCTGAGCCAAATCTATCTTCAACCATTCACCCTCGTGCCATATTGTTGGGATAGAGTCCCCTGGGTCAGTTTTGGGGTTAAGATAACCCAAGTTTTGGTACAATTTTTGTAAATAATGTAAAGTCTTAGCAATTTGTGGATGCAGAGCGTGTAGATGAATAGGAGTCAAAGGGGCTTAGCCCCTTGTTTTATGTAAAGTTTGAGTTGGTTTTGAGATTCACCCATGGTCTATTGACCATGGCATCGTATGAAAAAGGCTATAAATAGGTATGTCTTAGAGAGTCTAAGGCATAATGGGAGGGAAGTGATAGCGAAGCGAAGTGGGTAAGATAAAATAAAGGATCTACAACTAAGTGCATAGAGGCCTAGGTGGAGTCCATCACTAAGTGTGCAGACCCCTAAAGCTAAGTGCACAGGGAAGTTTTGAGTTTGTAATCCTGAATTGAAGATTAATAAAGATAGTTTTCGAAGAATTCTTGTTTATTTCTGTTAATGTTACATGTTGTCATTGAATGATGTGTTCTATGGAATATTGATTGAATGTTATGCGATTCTCTTGAATAAGTGTTAATGATGTATGAAATGCATGTTTAAGTACTTTCGTGAAGACTCTGATGAATTCTCTGATGTTTACTAATATCTTAAGTAAATTTTCGCGAACCCTAATTTAGGATTTCTTTCTGATGTGCACAAGTAGACAGATTAACTGTTAAAGGTCCACAAGGACTGATCGTAGACCTCCGCGAAGGTCTAAAGGCTGTTGTAACAGAGTTGCAACAATGTTCCCTAAGAGTGTATTGATCTGTGCGAAGTAAGGACTAAGGCGCTAGAAGACATCAAACTAGTATATAGATGCAGACATTTGGTTCTTGCTTCCCCCTATACTGCTTTGGGTGAGACTACAGCCTACGCTACGTGGGTTGTTGCCGAAAGGGCCAGTAGTGTATGGTTTTGTTGGTTGGCGTAGCTAACTCTAAACCTTGGTCAGGACCCCCTAAGCCAACAAATGGTTCTGTTACCGGGACCAGGATCTATGTGAAGGAGATGTGTGATGTTGCATCATTGGAACCTAACCAAGAGAGAAATTGAAAAGTGGTTGGATCGAAAGATTCACAAGTTTGCAGTGCAAGAAAAAAATAATTCACATGTGTCGAAGGAAGAGTCGTTGAACAGGTATATGTATATAGATACACAGGATCTTCTTCTGCACTTTCCCCATTGAACTGTATGAGTGGTTAACTAAATTAACATAATGTCAAGGAAGGTGGAATCTCAATAGCCCTATAATGTGGACTCCATAATTAGTGTGACGATTATAAGCCTCTATAAACAAGATTGCATGGGTTGTTGATCATTGGATCAATCAGATTCTAGGAGGATTTGTTACAGAATTTGTAGTTGATACCTTGGTCATCTATAGCAAAGCAAAGTGATGGTTTTTCAAAGGATTGCAAGGTAAGTATTAAGATCATTGAATACTTTGATTAAAATGTTGTTATGTGAAAAATGGGTGATGCCATTACCTTCATGTTCGGAGCTACGCGAAGTGGACAAATCTTTAAAAATTGCAAAGGATCAGGATCAGAGTACAGTCCATTGATTGGACCTTCGTTAAGTGACGACAAAGGGGCGGAACAGACTCCACTGCGAAGAATTTTTTAGCTAATCACTCAGGGGATTCTTCAAGTAAATCATCTGTCCACTCCACCTCCTCCTCCACCTCCACAGCATACACCTTCACCCACACCTCGGCCTCCACTAGCACCATTCAACATGGAGAACACAATGAAGTTGTGGATTTTCAAGGGAATAGGGATTGAAGATACATAACAATTTTGGTTTGTTGCGACTATTGTGTGGAAAATGCAAGAGATTACTAATGAAAATATAAAGAAGGCACAGTTGGTTACTACTTTGTAGGATCACGTGCTAACTTGGTATATTAAGTATTGTTCTGATAATCCTCTTGCATCGCTAACAGAGACTAAGGCGACTTTAAACAAGGAATTTAGTAAGCCTAAGTCTGACTCACAGTCAGTAATTGGATTTAAAGAAATCATGATGAGGGTCAATGAGACAACTTGGGAATTATATTATTGGTTGAAGTGTATGATTCAAGAAGCTAACATGCAGCTCACAGATAGTCAGCATTGCGAATGGTTTATAGCTTCGCTTTTGCCTCACTTGAGAATTGCTCTATCACAACAGAAGATAGGAATGCAGGCAGAAGCCTTGGAAATCATGATGAGGTTACATGCATCACCTATTCAGGATGCCACCTTGGGGGTACAATAGATCCACTCTCAGTTATAGAGCCTACACCTAGAATTACAGAGTTTGAAGAAAGACAAGGAGACTAAACCAAAAGTGCATGTAGAAGTCCGATGTTTGAAGTATAAGAGCCAGGGGCACGATAAAGACCACTGTCCAGTGTATGTGAATTACATTACAAGAGGGGGGTTGATTCCCCTGAAGCCAAAAGCCCCAACAGGGCTGAGCATGGGGGCTACACTATGGTGTGCTATTTGTCAGGTTGTTGGAAAACATGCAATAACTAATTTTCATTTACTTCAAAAATTCGTCCAGACACCCCAACAGTTGTTCTGTAACTTTTGCAAATTGGTGGGCCACGATGAGTGCCACTGTCGAAGCTATGAGTTGATGATGGAAAGAACACCTACATACCAGATGCAAGCAGAAACTCAACCTCCATATCAGGGCATTAGAGGAGCGCATAGAGGTTACCAGGGTCGAGGACGGGGTCGAGGAGGAGGAGGACCTAGTAGAAGTCATGGTCATATTATCTGCTACAACTGCGGATAGCCAAGACACTATGCGCGAGAGTGTCATAATTAGACACACTCGTCATGTCAACACTACATCTAGTTTGACCATATTACAGAAGAATACCTAGTGGTAATAGCTAAAATGCAAGAGAAGAAAATGCAACCTCAGCATCCTACACAAAACTTTGCATACTTCAAGGCCCAAATTGGGCTCTTCCTTCTCACATCCATGTTGATGCCTCTCACAAAGCTATAGGAGCAGGTTTAGGCCAGATAGATGACAATTTTTGTTATTCCATTTACTTTATTTACAAAAATTTGTCCATGGATGAATTAAACTAAACTGTGACTGAAAAGGAGCTCCTAGCTGTTTTCCATTCCTTGAACAAATTTAGACACTACATCACTGGTTATTAGACCTTTGTGCATACTGACCATGTTTCTATCAAATATTTGATGAACAATCCTAATGTGAATGGAAAAATTATTTGATGGTTTCTTTTATTACCGCTATTTGATTTAACTATCATTGATAAGTCAGGTAGGGAAAATGTAGTTAAATATTTTTTGTTTAGACCTTCTTTACCTGCAGGTGAGGAAGGGATGGTTGATGATCAGCTTCCAGATGAGCATTTATTTTCTATTTCAGTTCTCTCTCCATGGTTTTATGACATAGCCAACTAACTAGTTGTTGCACAGTTCCCTCCAATTCTGTTATCTAAGGAAAAGAGCATAATTGTAAGGAAGAGTACCTCATTCACTTGGATTGGGGGCACTCTCTTCAGCTAGGCCCAAACAAAATTTGGAGGAGATGTGTCAGGGAGGAGGAAGTCTTTGACATCCTTCTAGCTTGTCATGATGAGCCTTGTGGAGGCCACTTTACAGCCAAGAGGACAACCTTCAAGGTACTGCAAGCTGGCTGGTACTCGTCGACTCTCCACCAAGATGCAAGATGATACACCAGTCAATGTGATCAGTGCCAGAGGCTGGGGAAATCTACTCCCAAGTATGAAATTCCCTTGTAGTCTCAGGTGGCTCTAAAGCCATTTGATAAGTGGGGCATGGATTTCATTGGGCCCATTGATCCATCATCCAGGAAGAGAAAGTACATAATTGTATGCATTGATTATTTGACAAAGTGGGCTGAGACAAACGATGTCAAGGTAGAAACAAAATACAAAGTAGTTGAGTTATTAAGGGGAATGTATTCTAAAAGTTTTGTTACCCTACAGAACTAGTAACCAATAAGGGAGGTCAATTCACATCACACCTAATTGAGAATTTGTTGAGGCGGTATAAGATCAAACACAGGAAGTCTATTTCCTATCATCCTCAGGCCAATCGATAACTAGAGGTCACTAACAGAGCATTGCAAGGAATCCTCACCACGGTTGTGACTAGCAGTAAAAACGATTGGGTTGACAAACTTGTGGAGGCCACTTGGGCCTATAATACAACTTGGAAGACAACCAATGGCTTCACCCCTTATGAATTGGTCTATGGAAAGAAGGCCCTGCTCTCCATTGAGTTTGAATACAATACTTTGAGAATGGAAACACAGTTGGATTTGGATGTTACAAAGGCACAACCAGAGAGGATGCTCTAGCTCAACGGTTTGGATGAATTTAGGATACATGCCCTCCTACACACTGAAGTTATTCAAATACAAAGGAAGGTTTGGCATGACAAGAACATTAAGGACAAGGTTTTTCAAGAATGGGATTGATCTCTTCTATATGACACCACGTACAATGATTTCAAAGCAAAATTTATGACGAGGTGGCTGGGCCCATATCTAATAGAGAAGTGCCATGACAATGGGGTTGTTCAAATCAGGACCATTGATGAGGAAGGTATTCCCTTGCTTGTCAATGAATATAGATTGAAAGCCTACAAAATACCTCTATCAAGGGAGGAGTTCATTAGTACCATGAGAAAGGAAGTAAATGTGATTAGAAGTTTCTTAGCTTCTAGCTCACACAATTCTTGAAGACTGTTTTTATTTTTGAAAAAAGAAAATAGAAAAAACAGTAAGGGGCTTAGGTGAAAACCTGTATGAAGAATATGAGGCAAACTCTTGGGTTGAAAACCTCCTTGGGGTAGCCTAGGAGTGAAAAAAAAGGAAAATAAAAAGGTCCCTGGGTGAAAACCTCCTTTGAGAGGCCTAGGGTAGGAAGACAAGTTGAAAACCTCCTTTGGGTTGGCCTCTGGGTCTTTCAAAAAAAAAAAAAAGAGAGAGAAGAAAAAGATCCAAAAATGCCATGGCAAGGACCTCAAACCCACCCATTAATAAATTATGTGATTTTGTAAGTTTTTGAAGGAAATAAAGGACTCAAAGTTACAGGGACAACATGCCAAGTATCACCTCACTTCTTCCTCCATCCACTCCATCTCATTCATTCCTACCATGTCCCCATCACTCATTTCCACTTTCAGGCATCAAAAATCTTTTTTTTTTTTTTTTTTTTTTTTTTTTTCAACATTTTTTAGCTTACTATAGGATGTCCTAAAATGCTACAGAAAAGGGATTCCGATAGGGAAACAAATATCAAGGCCTATTTTATGTTAATTTAAGACCCTACACCTCACCATCTCTCACCCAACATCAAGTCATATCCATACCTACCTGTGTGTCCATAAAAAAAAACACATAAATATGTGAAAAACAAAGAGGTCCAGAGGACATGTCTTCGCTGGCCTCAACCATTCACCATTCCACTTGATCCTTCATCACCATCATCAACTCCTACACCAGTACCCAACCTCCATATAAGAAAAAATCAATAAATAATGAAGAAAAAGGCAGCTTCAAGGTTTCCTATAACAACTACAAGATCTCCTGTAGCTACCTGTGTCATCACTGCAACCAGCCTAAGCCTGCATTCTCCTTCACAACTAAAGAAAAAAGTAGCTCCAGCATATCTGAAGAAATTATTTATCCTTGCTAGAGCTCCACAATAGCAGCAGCCATAAGGATACACCAATCACCTAGACACATGAATCAACAAGCAAACAACTACATAAGCAGGAGGAAATCCACAAAAAATGACCAAAGAGGAACACTTACCTAAGGAAGCAGCACAGTAATCCATCCTCTAGCATGCATCAATCATCAAAGGTAGGCACAGGTATGGCACCTCATCCATATCTTCCACGAGTAATGATTTGATAAAAATGTATGAATGTTGAAAGAGTTCTTTTTTATAAGTTGGAGGTGGCTAGTTAACTTGGCCACCCTTACCTCGAGATCAAAAAGTGAACTCCCAGTCAACATGCCATGTTGGAGTGTTAAATCAATGAACATCAATCAAAAATGTGGCCGATTCAGTTATGTGAGAGTGGGTGATGAGTACGAGGGAGAGTGCATGATCACTAACGGTGGGCCAACGGTCCCAATGAGGAAATCCTATACCATTGCTAGCCAACACAAAACTCCAAAAAAAATTGACCATAAGTAGTATAAAATTCCAAAATTTCATGCACTCATTGTTCATTTCGATATCAAAGAGAATCAGACCACCTTGGAGATCCATCGGAAAAGAAAACCCTCTTTTGGCCACCCTACAGGAAACAAAGCTACAAGAAGCTACAGGAAACTTAAAAAACTACAGGAAGCACTAGAATTCAAAAGGAAGTCTGCAAGGCGGTGCCTAGGGTCAAATTGGTCATCAATTCTCATCATCCCAAGCATCATAGTGAAAATTAAGTGGCCCATCTCTCCTATGTTCATGATTTAATAACTGAAGAAAGGAAAAAAGGAAAAGACTCTAAAATCCTCTAGCGATTATAGTGTGCTTGAGATTTATAAATAACTTTGGGAATTTAAGAGAATTGTGTGGATATAGAACAGGGTATAAATTGCAGTCATCTCCCAAAAATATTTTAAACTCTCAGCCACCTTAAACTCATACTCAACCTAGCTTACAAAAATTCATGCATTTATCTAACTAGAGAAGAGAAATCCGAGGGGGATTCAATAGAAGAGAACCCACAGATACATACATGATTCACCTACACCCCTTTGTGGTAGATATATTTAGAAGGCATCACTGGTTGGGATTCTTTGAGTTTCTCACGGGGTACAATGGGGATATAGCCCATGAGTTTCCCATGGAACTCAACCCTCAGGCAAGAACAAGTGTTACCATTGTGGTGAGAGGGCTGTCAATTACAATCAACCTTGAGGTGATCAACAGAGTAACCACACTTACTCAAGGGGTATAATGGAGAAAGGAGGACAAGGCTAGAAACACCTTTGCTAAGAAAAAATTCTTCCTAAATGATGAAGAGCCAATGAAAGAAAAAACGGGGTCAGGAGGGAGATCCTTCCCTATCCTTGAGATGAGGTGAGCTACCACATCCTCAAATAAATTTCTTGTGAAGGGAGGCTTAGTTTAGTCTATGGATACCAATTCAGACTCCTACATGAGTTGATATTTGGAGAGGATTTACCCATAAACCAAAGGCTCAGTGTGCCTTATTTCCTGTTTCAGCCAATGATGGACATGAGCCAGAATGTATAAGAAGGGAAACACCAACAATTGGAACATCATGGACTCATTAAATTGATATTGGAGGATGCCTTGAGCCAATTGAGAATTCCTATTCATCCACATTTATAGACATGGACAAAGAGGTTATCCTTGAAATCCAAACCCTTGAATAAGGTGGGACCCCAACCTCTAGTGATGAAGAGAAAGCAAGAGAATAGGAAGAAGAAGAAGCATAAAAAGAAGAGGAGGTAGGAACAAACAAAGAAGGAGGAGAGGAAGAAGAAAAGGGAGAAGAGAAAGAAGAAGAGGAGGAGCAAAAGGCAGAGACCATCCCTGATGAACAACTAGAGAAGGGGAGAAATCTCCAAAATTGTCTTCTGAGCCCACTGAAAAGGCGGCAACTGCTACCTTGGCTGCCTTAAGTACACCCATCAAGTCCAAGATAAAAGTACCGAGGCAAACTCCCCTCTATTTTAAAATAAGAAGAATCACAAGGATAAAGCAGGGGAAGCCACAAACACCTACAAGAATTCCCATCCTAATTGAAGAGTCACCAAGCAAGAAGGAAGAGCTAGGTTCCTTGGGAATGAAGAGTGAGGAAGGCACATCACAAAAAGAAACCCCAAAGGCTCCCATCACCTATGTTAGGAGGCCTATCAACAAGTCAACATCAGCAAAGAAAACCAAGGCACCTGAGACCCTCTTACAGAAAGGAAAAATCCTGCTACAAGATCCTCAAACAGTGCTACAGGAAACACGGTGAGTGGTACAGGAAACACAAAAAAAGCTACAGGAAGGACAACAGGGGAAAAGAGAAGGCAGGGGAGCAACACCATAGGTATAGGAGGGGGAAAACTCTTAAAAAACACTAAGGAAGATTTTCCAGAGTTGCAGGAGCCTAGCCCACAGCCAAATCTAAGTTTTTACTACAAGTTCATTGAGGGAGGCAGTGTAATACCACAAAAATTTTCAATCCCTCTCTTCTTTGAGCTTGAAAAAGAAAGTGTAAGAACACATCGTTGGATGAAAATTTCCAAGTCGAAGAAAGTATAAGATGTGGGCCATATGGAAGAAAAACTCCTAGAGTTGGGAAGGGAGTTGAGTGAGTTGAGAGACAAAGAACACATAATGAGATATCAATTATAGAAAAAAAAACATATGGTTGAGGAGGCAACTGCAGGAAAAGGAGAGCCAATTGGCCACCATGGAAATCCTCTCCACGGAGGAACTTCAATGCACAATTCCATCCAAATCATATGAACTACACCTCAAGGATCAATGGCTGCAGTTTCAATGAAGACATTAGCACAACAGGGGACCATACCATTCCAATAATATAAACAATTCATAGAGCTATGTGGCAAGAGCACCCTCGAAGACATGGCCAAAATATCTGAATTTTACGTACACAACTTTTCCTTGACATATTTGAATGTGTGGGACCCTAATGTAAAGTTGGGGGACTTGCAGTTAATGGCCCTTGCATCATGGATGGGTCATGAGAAGACCACAACTAAGGAAGTAAAGAGAATAGTAGAAAAATAGGAAAGAGAGCTCCTATACATCAGAGTAGAACAGATTAATTATGTGGCTGTCATTATTAACCATAACATCATTTCTAATGATGCTCAACTTGCACCAAGATACCTGGATACACAAGAAAAGGTCACCTCTCATTTTTAGACCACTTTAAGATTGTTGGGGAGTGAAAGCCAACAAGCATGACAGAGGAGATGGAGCAACCTGTCACACTATCTAAGGATCAAAGAGTACCACACACTTGAGAGGTTGAGAAATGCATTGGAAAGGACCACCTTGCATACGAGTTCCATGTAGAGACTAAATATTAATTGGATTGGATTAAAAATCAGTCCACCCTTGTTGTTGGGTCTATTAGAAGGTAGGAAGGAAGAAGAGGAAAGAAAGCAGTGGGAAGAGATAGAGAGAAGTAAAGGGTTCTATCCTGAAGTGGAAACTCCATCAACAGAAGCCTAGGATGTCAAAGGGGCCACAAGAGCTATGAAAGATATGGATATAGACTAAGTTTCCCAGAGGGTAGTAAGGGGTTGATGATAATGCTCATCAATATGTAAACTATATGGGTCACAATGCCACTCTCAAGCTTATTAAAATTGACTTTTCTCACATGTATTTACATATTTTGTTATATTTTTCTTAGTGAGAAGGGTGAAGGTGAGTTACTATATCATGTGGCCTAATATGTACTAAATGCAGGAATTGGAGCAGTTTTGTGTTGACTTAAGTGTAGGAACTGGAAATGTGTAAGCAGGAGAGATTTTAGGATATTGGTCTCCCTCCTTAACTCCTCAAATCATTCGAAAATTCCACAACCATATCTCATCAGTTCAGAGTTACTAGCAGCCAAGCAAGACAAGTCCCTTGGTAGCCAAGCCAGAGACAATTAAGAAAGAGTCATTCTCAAGTTAGGGAGAAAACTCTCCCTATTTTCTAGGGAGTTGTTGGGAGCTCCAGTTTTGTATAAATAAGAGAGCGAAAGGACTCATTAGGATTCGATTTTTTTATACAACCAAGAGGGAATTTGAACTAAAACATTGTGACTATTATTGTATTTGACATTTTGATGATAATGAGAAATTTTACTTTCATCAAGTACTAAGTCGACTCAGAGGGCTGAATCTCTTGGGTTGGGTCCCAACCCTAGCAGCAGAAGTTCCTATTTTTGTATATGTATTCTTAGATTAAAACGATAGTTAGTTGTTGAAGTTATTTATGTTTTGTTTAGCTTAACAAGTATTTAAATGATTGCTTAATCTTGTTTCCATTATTTTGAAGAAGTAGATCAGAGGTTTAGTAGTGAAGGAAGGTACGCCATAAAATCTTTTGATAATGGCCTCTTCCTCATCTCCCTCATGGGATGATGATTAGAGGGTCCCATTCTCACAACCCCAAAAACAGATTTGTCTTTTGGTCATTGCATGGCTTAGGGTTCATTTTTAGATAGATCATTGTTTATGATTTCTTGGAAGCATCTGTAGTTGTTATTTTGTTTCTTGAGTTTTCTATAGCTTAAGAAGGAATTCAATTTCATAGATCTAGTCATTAGAAATAGATAGATCAGCTTTCTAAAAAACAATTCATCTTTTCCATGTTGATATGTAGCAATGCATAAATGAAGAGAAAAATGGGTTTGATTGCAGGGATTGTTGATCTGCAGGGAGGAACTCATCCAACGAGCTTCACCTAAGTCTTCTCCACCTTATACCAAGTCATACCAACCCATAGTCCAAATCTTTGTTTTGCAGCTGCCGTGAACATCCACCTTAGGTAAATCAAAACTCCCTGAAGTGTTGGGCTTAGCCTCGGGAAATGTGCACCTTCTATACACCTCCTCTCATTGTCATACATCTCTCTAGCACCTCATTCCACCATTCTTTCCCTCCTAACGCTTTCATCTAACTTCTTGTAGAAAAATAGGACATCTTGTAGAAAGCTAAGACATCGAGCAGTTTCCTGTAGCAGCTATATGATCTCCAGTAGTAGCCTGTTTGACCTTGTTTTGACCAGAAATGCTAGTATGAGAGTAGGTTAGGCCCTCATCTTGGATTCCATGCCTATCGTTTCCACCTGAGATCAGCTCTCCCATACCTTTCCCCCCTGCAAGATCAAACATAATAAGCATAGCATTTACATTTCTGAATTTAGAAATTAAAAGACTCTTTTTATGCAAATACAAAACGAAATAGTTAATGCATGCATATATAAATCGTAGAATGATAGAACAATTTCCCATGTCCAAATAGTCCAAATAGCTAGATGATCAATTGCATAGTTAGCCTAGTTCCGTTTTGCAAGTAATTTGGATTATTTCCTAAATAGATGATTTATGGCATTTAATAACTTTTATCATTCAACAACTTTCATTTCTTAAATAGGCAAGCATTTACTTTCCTACATTAGAACTAGCTTTCCATTCACTCTCATTGGTCAGAGTCCTTATAGTCAATAGAATATTGATCTAGAACCCTAGTGGTCTAGCACCCCAGTTGAGAAGTGACATGAGTAGAATGTTGCATCTGTTGTGTATACAGCACTGTCACCTCCAAGTTTGTACGAAACCCCAGGTTGATAAAGTAAAGTTGGTAGCCCTAGGAGTTGCATCATCCTTGTTGCAATACTCAGGCTCTTCAAAAGGCACATTTTAATTATCAATCGTATACTAGTTAAGTGTACAATGGTTTTGCATTGAGAAGGTGGTCAATTCCTTCAATATTTATGCAAGGAAATAAGGAATTATCCTATTTTTTAGGGTCTAATTTCCTTGAGGATTGCGCAAGGAAATAAGAGGATAGGAGAGGCATATTTTGGTTAAGCATTGGTCAGAGTAGGTCAATGAGCAGGAGATCAGAAGTATAGTGCATGACGTGCTTGAGGATTGAAGCAAGACATTGTAATTGATCCATATTCTCATCTAAATTAATGCAAAGGAGTGGAAGGGTTTTTCCCATTTGGGTTCCCATGTAAAATAATTGTGTTCCTTGTGTTTTGTTGGTTGCATGTTATTGTATGTGTTTCTATCGTGAGTTTTACTTTCCACAAAATAGTAGAAGAAAATTGTTAGGATATTCCGACACATAGGAAATAGTTAAGTATAACTTGGTCTAGTATAGAGTTAGGTAATGTGTGTTTCTTTACTATGTACATTTTGTAACTTACAATCCGACGGTCACGATATGTAGTGATCCGACGATTCATTCTCTCCTCGGTATTACCGACACTTGATCCGTGGCTTAACACCCGATTGGTCCATGATCTCTATTTAAAGACAATGGAGGGTCATTTGTAGGAAAAACCGTCCATGAGAGAAGCTTATGTAAATTTTCATTCTTTTATTAATAAATCTCCTGAAGTGGCCGCGTTGGCTTAGGTTGTGGACTGTTTCCCTCTTTGAGGGTTTTAACCACGTCAAAAGTACTGGTGCATTGATCTGTGATTTGTTTGTGAGTGGTGTCCTTTGGTGTTCTGTCTGAGGAACTTACCCTATAAATTCCTACATGGTGTCAGAGCTATTTGAGGGCCACATCCGTTGGTGATCCAAATCTGAAGCCGGTAGAACTGCATCTGACTGTCGTTTCCTAGATCTACTGTTTCTGACTACTTTCAGGCCGAGAGGACTACTCTATTGTGTTGGGAGCATTTGTTCCAGTGAGGAACCCCTTTTGTTTCATGCGAAAAGGTTTCTGGTAGCCCTAGCTACATCATTTTTAAGATCTGGAGGTATAAAGTGTTTATTTGCAGTCTACAGTTATTTTCTCTCTGTTTATTTCGGTTTCGGTTTATTTAGATTTTTCTTATTACCGGATCTATACCTTCCATTTCTGCGTATGCTCTTTGCCCCGCGACTCTGTGCGATCTGGGAAAATCAGAAACAGAAAGGAAGGATTTTTCCGCTGTGCCTTAGTATGATCTCGGAAAATCAGAGACATTGAGGAAAATATTTAGTTTCTGGCTAAAGCTAACTTCGAGCTGCAAGGTTCGTTTTTATTGTATGTCCATGTTGGGTTTTTTTTTTTTTTTTTTTTGTAGGGAAAAAGAGCTTTCTCAAAGCAAGCACGCAAACCAAAGCTTCTGTTAGCTTTGCTGAACAAAAGAATAAAAAATGGATTCAAACTCTCAAAGGCTGCAAATATACTTATAATCATGCCCAAGATCCATGTTTGCTGTTCAAATCCTCTTAAGGCCTCCACCGATCGAAATGGTTGTAAAGGAAAAGCCCTTGGAGGGGCGGAAATACCCTATCGGGAGGCACAAATACTTTAAAATCAAGAAAAACTCAAATTGCAGGCATAACAGTTCAATTCATATCAGCGGGTCGGCGGTATCGATAGTGGCATTGCTATTGCGATCTAGCGATTTGATCAGGGCCGTTAATCGCATGCACAGATCAATGGCTCACATCACATCGACATTTTGCTATAGGCGCTGCCAAGGAGGACAGGGCCTTCACATATGTTATGTTCTGATCCGATGGGCCGGACCCGACGACCATACAATGCTGCACTGTATATTATTTCGGGTTTGTGGCGATTGCCGATATCGCATCGACACTTTCAAAGAGGCAGGGCTTTAACATAAGTGATGGTGTGGGCCGATGGGCCGGACCCGATATATGCACAACACTCCATTTTATATTTTTTTTAAGTTCGCGCCCATAGCGTTTTCAATGTATTTTGTGTATTTTCTTTGTATAAAGAAAATACAAAGGGAAGCTTATGGCAAGCACCGATTGCGATGGGATTTCGGATCCGAAAGGGTTCTAAAGGCCAAATATAAGTATTTCAAATCGCCAAAGCCAATTTTTCATTGTTTGCGGCATTTTTGCAGGTATTTGTCAAATATTAAAAAACAAAGGAGGGCCTATTTAAACGTGCATTGCAAACCAAAGGCGGACCCGATAGTGAATAAAACTATGCCTGAAACCTTTAAAAACTCAACATGGAAGCAGTGATGGGCGGGAATGATTAGTTTGGGCAACGTTACTCCGTTTAAAAGCCAGAGCAGTCATATTAGAGCCGTTCAATGATTCAGCAGCAGCATTTAATCAGCAGTATGGCCGAGGAGGAGATAGGATGCCACAGATCCAGACAGAGCATTCAATGGTTATGGGTTTCACCCATACCTCATTCCACTTGCCCAAGGAGGACTGCAAAGAGCCAAAGAGAGTCAAATCTATTTAAAACTCAGACAGATTTATATCAGAGGCCCATTTCGGAATATGAATATGGTTGGTGGCCATTTATGGGGCTCCTCCACGCATGGTTTGACAGAGATGTTTTGTATTGTAACACTATATATACTCAGAGAAAAAAACGTAATGCGATTTTGATGAGTGTTAGATGAAGAGAACCATGTCATAAGGTTCAACTTCTAGAGACTGTAACTACTTTGTAACCTGCAACATCTGGTCTTCATTTCCAGCTAATACAAGCTTCTTTTGTTGTTTATTGCTCACTTTCCACTTCTCTTTCTTGTTCCAGGCTGTGCCTGTTTGCATTTGTTCTATTGCTATGAATATTTAGCATCAGAGGGGTTGTCATCCCACCTCTGTGTTAGGATTTAGCAAGTACCATAGAACATGTGTGCAGGTTTCTGTTGTTTAATGCATAGAGAGCTGTCATCCTGTCTGTGCATTAGAAACTAGATTTACAGACCTCTTAACTGGTTGTATCCGGCCATCACAGGGTCCTGTGCATCTGCTGGTGTGGTTAGTCTTCTCCATTATCACCTTATCCTCAAATTGTGAGTAATAGGTGGTTAAAATCCTTGTAGTCTGGGTGTTCACCCATGTCTGGGGTCAATCATAGTAGAAGTGGTTATCTGGCTTGAATATGCAGCATTTGTTTCATTCATCCATCATTTATCCACCATATTTGTTGAATTTGTAATGTTCTCGAGCATCACCGATATGCGACCTAGGTGAGTTTCTTGGGGTGATAACATTAATTGGCGCCGTTGCTGGGGAGAGGAGGTTGAAGCTTAGCTTCCCTGGGAGATGACATAGTTTCAAGCTTTGATGACAGACAAGGTTTGAACACAGTATTGGTTGTAATCTTCTGTCTGGCAACTCAATTGGTGGAAGACCATCCTTTGGCGACTCCACTTTGAAGTTCTGGCTCAGTTTGTGAGGCATACCAGAAGAAATCCACAGAAGTCTCCAGCTGTTCTAGTACCTGACCCTGAGAAGATTGTTAACCCGAAGAAAACATCACAGAAAGGAGCATCAGGATCAGGTAAGCCCAAGAAATCTTATTTGTCTCTGCATGAGAAGTTTTTAGTTGAGGATACACAGTTTGAAGATTTAAAGCGTAGTATTGCTAATGAAGAAATACCTGTAGAGATTCATAAAGCTCCTTGTCCATTTGGTTCCCCTTTGAAGCTCAGTCCAAAGAAAGCTTCCCATACTGTCCAAAACATCCCAATATCTCTGCCATCCATTATATTATTTCCTACTGCTCCATCTGCTAGTGTTTGTCCACATATTCCAAACATGGCAGGACAGCAAGCACCTACTAGGATTGAGAGGATTGTTGCTGCTAGATATGGACCTTTGGTACTGCTTGTACCTCTAAATCCTATGCCTGTGGGAGAATATCAAAAATATATGCCTAAGTTTACTGGAACAAAGGGAGTGACAATAGAAGAACATCTTGAAGCCTTTTACAGTTATGCTTATAATTTAGATATTAGTGAGAATGATGTATGGATGAGAGTCTTTGTCCAAAGCCTTGATGGTGAGGCTAGGAAGTGGTTCAGAGAATTACCCCAAAGATCCATAATAGATATTGAAGCATTAGATGATGCATTTTTGAAGCAATGGGGAGATAAGAAGGACCTGCTGTATTATCATACAGAGTTTGGAAACTTGAAAAGAGAAAAGGGTGAGTCTTTGCTTGACTTCAATAAAATATTTAATAGAATGTATAGTAAAATACCAGCTGAAGTAAAGCCTACCCCCACTGCTGCTAAACTCACATATGCCAATGCTTTTGACTCTGATTTCTACTTATTGTTGAGAGAAAGATGATGTGCTACTCTGAGTGATATGCAAGAGGCAGCCCTGGAGGTTGAATCCAATATTTTGGCAGCACAGAAGTTAAAAAGTCAAGTTGATAGAAGAAAGCCGAGAGGTGAGGCTTCCTCTTCCCCTGCATCAACTTCAGAGCCTAAATTAGACAAAATGACTAAGATGATTGAGTCATTGGCTGCTGAAATTTCTAAGCTAAAAGTGGAGCAGACTTCAGGCAAAACAAGGCAGCAAAACACATTTGCTCCAAGAAATCCAAATCCATTTAGAAAAGCAAATGAGCAGCTACAAATTATGCAAAGGGGTGAAGAATCAAAAGAAGATCATAAAGTAAAAGCTCCCTTTCAGAATGCAGTCATGGAGGGGGAACAATTTGAAGAAGATGAGGATGAAATTCACTGCTTGGAGGATAAAGGCAGCGCTGCATTTTTAACATTGGCCGAATATGAAGAGTCATTGCTGCAAGAGCAAAACAGTCAGAGGTGGGACAGTGGTGTTGTTCTGCAATCTGGTGAGAAGCAGCAAATATATAATCTAAGATCCAATGCAAAGAATGTCAAAGAAAATGTTGCACAAGAAGCAGCTGCTCAAACAATGCCACAGAATAGCAGAAAAAGAAGAACAACAGCTGATCACGTCACCCTCAAAGCTCCAGTTCAAGAGGTAAAAACTACTGATAAAGCATTCTCTTCTTTTAGTTTTGAGTCAGAAATTCAGAAATTGAAAATCCATGCCTTTGGCTGAGTTGGTGAAGAGTGAATTATTTAGAAAACCCATCCTTGAGGCCCTTGAACTAGAGCCTAAACAAACCTCCATTGACTCTGTTAATTTGCAAGATGACAAGCCTGCTATTGTGCTTAGTCCCATGATTGAACCTACTGATAATAGTTCTCCATCTTTCTATGTTTCATTAACTATCCATGATAAAATCCTCCACAATTGCCTGCTAGACACAGGGGCCAGCCACAATCTAATGCCTAAAACTATCATGGAAGGGTTAGGCCTTGATATCACTAGACCTTATCATGATTTGTTCTCTTTTGATTCAAGGAAGGTAAAATGCCTCGGATTAATTAAGGATCTAGCCATTACCTTAACCCAGCTGCCCATGAAAAGTATGATGATGGATATAGTGGTGGCTGATGTTCCTCCTAAGTTTGGTATGCTGTTGTCTAGAGGGTGGATTAAGAGGCTAGGAGGGACATTGCAGAATGATTTATCTTATGCAACTGTTCCAGTGTTTGGAGGAGAAAGCAGGAGGTTATATAGAGAAGCACAGCTGGCATATATCATTAGTGATGAGAAGAATCCTACAAACCATCCCATATATGCAGTGGACACTGACTTTGGAGCTTGCATTCTCCAAATTGAAGAATCTCAGAAGGCTACGTTGCAGATCAGGAAACCAATAGCTCAGGCTGAGCATGATACAGATGGTCAGATTTGGGAGATGTTCTTTGATGGAGCATGTACCAAGGAGACTGCAGGAGCAAGGGTGGTGCTGGTGTCTCCATAGAAAGAAACAGTTCAATTGTCTCTAAAGCTGGTTTTTTAGGTGACAAACAACATAACAGAATATGAAGCACTGCTGTTGGGCCTTCATGAAGCCAAAGATGGAGGAATAAAAAATTTGAAGGTGTTTGGAGATGCTGATCTGATAATTCAGCAAGTAAATAAAACATTCCAAGCAAAGCATCCAAGGCTGAGAGCTTATAGAGATGAGGTATGGAGAGTCAAAGAGTTCTTTGATTTTTTCTGCATTTCATATTTTCCTAGAGCCCAAAATCAACTTGCTGATTCCCTTGCTGTCTCTGCTAGTTTGTTCGTCCCTCCATCGCCTCCCAAACTAGTCTATGAGGTACAAATGAAGTATAGACCCTCTGTGCCTGATAATGTCCACCATTGGAAGGTTTTTGATGATGATGATGAATTAAATAGGTTTCTTCAAGTCATTGTTGAGTTCTCTGAAATGCAAATTGACCAAAATAATGATGCTCTGTTAGAAGATCCCAAGTCCCAACTTAGAAATAAGATTGGCAAGAATAGCATAGTCCAGCTTCCTAGTAACCATATTCCTAAGGGTCTAATTCCTCTTGAGAGATTGTTTGACCACAATGATGTGCCTTACAAAGCTGCCCAAAAAGAAGATCAGTCTGAAGTTTGCAAGCATGATATAGGAGGTCCAGGTCAACCCAAATTCATAAATCTGTCCACTAATCCGTCTGCTGATCAGAGTGCTGAATATTGCAAATTAATGAGGCAATTTGCTGATGTGTTTGCTTGGGAGTACAATGATCTAAAAACATATGACAGGAATATAATTCAGCACAAAATTCCACTTGAGAAAGGCATTATTCCTTTCAAACAGAAGCTGAGACCAATGAATCCTATGATCCTTCCTCTAGTTGAGAAAGAAATTAAAAAGTTGCTGGCTGCTAAGATTATAGTGCCTCTCATATATTCTAAATGGGTGGCCAATCTAGTTGTTGTGAGGAAGAAGAATGGAGAAATCAGACTGTGCGTTGATTTCAGGAATCTAAATAAATTCTCTAGAAAGGATAATTATCCCTTGCCAAAAATGGAGCATTTGTTGCAGCAAGTCTCAGGTGCCAAAGTGATGTCTTTCATAGATGGGTTTTCAGGCTTTAATCAAATCGCTGTGCATCCAGATGATCAAGAAAAGACAGCATTTACCACTCCTTGGGGCGCGTTCATGTATGCAAAAATTCCATTTGGGATAATGAATGATGGAGCCACCTTTCGGCGCACTATGGATATTGCTTTTGTGGGTGAAAAGGATAAATTCATGCTGATATATCTTGATGACATAACTGTTTATTCTGGCAGCCATCATGATCATCTACAGCATTTAAAAAGGGTGTTTTTAAAATGCAGGAAATTTGGAATTTCACTCAATCCCAAAAAGTCCCAATTTGCTTTGGAAGAAGGGAAACTGTTGGGGCATATAGTGTCTGCTGTAGGTGTTAATATTGATCCAGAAAGAGTCAGAGCGATTTAGGCCTTGACTCTTCCAAGATCAAAGAAAGACATACAGTCTTTTCTTGACAAAATTAAATTTGTAAGGAGGTTCATTCCTAATTTTGCTGAGCTGGTTAAGCACATAACCTCCATGTTGAAAAAGGGAGCAGAGGTGAAGTGGTCTGATGCGGATAGAAGATTTTTTGAGTGTGTTATCACAAAATCAAGCACTGAAGGCTGCTAATCAGCAAGACTCTGTGTAACTGTTTCAAACCAGGCTTTTAACTAAGGCTTAGCCTCCTTAGTCTGAGAGGGCTCTCTCATAGGTTATTGATATTGAGCAAGATGGCTAACTCTTACAAGACACATGAAAAATGTACTGGCTGGACATAATTGCTTCCCATTGGGCTTATGGAGTCACTAATATCTCAGTAAACAATAACACTATCCTTTCATATAAATCAGGGCACTTTACATCTAATGTTCAAACATAACTTACATGAAACACAGTTTGCCTAGGCATACAGGAAGTCAGAGCATGATTCATGAGTTCTGAGTGATTATGCATTAACCAAACTGTAAAAGAACATTAAAGAGAATAAACCATCATACATTTGAACAATAAGATCTATTGTGAATCCTGAGAAGAAACAACAGTCATTTACATTACTGAAATCTGCTATACATAAACCAAAACAGTCTTCTCCAAAAACATCCAACCCCTATTACATCCAAGTCTGATCTATATATAGGGATACATTCTTAACCACCTTGAGCTTCCTCCTCCAGCATGAGGGGATCTCGAAGACTGCTATTAACTACTCCTATCTACTGTTTAACTAATTCATTAAATACATTAAGTGCTGAACTGTAATTACAAAGAGTCCTAATTTAATCAAAATTCAAATTCTGTCCTCCTCGTAGCATGATTCCTTCTTGATTCTTGACACCTGTCTTCTTTCTGTTTTGGCCGAGATAGCTTAGAGGAGAATGCAATGAACAAGCTGGCTTTGGATACTGGATGCGTTGATGGTTCATTAATCATCAAGATAAGTCCCCTGTTTTCCCGGTCCTTGTCTCCCATCATTCTTCACAAATTAAGTAACATGTTCCCAGCTCTTTAATTCCTCAAAAACTACGAGCATCACCATATTCCCCAATGTGATGGAAGCCTTGTTGATTGAACAGGTGTATAACCCAAAATCTCCGTATGCATCTCCTATCAGAACCCTAACAACCGGTAATAAAGTACCTTTATCAAAGCTTTCACTAAAGACAAAATATTTCACCTTTTCAAAAAGGCACACTTGTCATTCTCTGAATAGCTAGGATAGCCTCATGTGGTCTCCCTTATGTTCCTTAGGCGTTTCCTTCAAAAATTTGCTGATCTCATCATTAAACTATTTGTTTTCATCATGAAACAGCACCTACGCTACGAAACTGCTGTTTTTTTGCTAAAACAGAGTATATTTGCATTAAGGTGTCTTTTGCTTGAACTTATGACTCTTAATACTTCTTCTACACGTGTCAGAGACTTAGATGACTTCAAAATAATGGAGCTTAAACAAAATTGACCAAAACTAAGAATGGCACCTTTTTCTTCAAATCAGTGAGCTAGTTGACCTAACTGTATCTTCAAATTTGCAACCTCCTTCTTTAAGGCTTTGTTTTCAGCCCTCAGACTCATGTTCATTTTTCTGATGAGTTTAGCTTGCTTGAGGGCTGGAACCGTCCATGTATACACATCAGCCACTGAATCTACCTGACCCACTAGGTTTTTGCTACCCTTTAACACAGCTCTTCGATAGTTGGCATATCTAACTGCAAGCTCCTTAGTAACATTCTTCACCTGGGCAACTTCATCTTTTCCTGCTCCCGCTTGGTTCTTTATGGCTATAACATTTCCTCCTTGGGTAATAATAACCTTTTTGTTCTTGTCTTTATGCTTGACTGCCTCCACTGTTTTGGTCAATACTTCAATTACCTCTGTTCTGGGCATCTTTACAGCTATCTCTCCTTTATGCACTTTCTCAGCTTCTCTAACTTGTTTCCTTGTAACCGGCCTTCGTGGTTTGAACATAAACTCCTCACTAGGTTCATCAAACCTTAGTCTCTTCGAAGCTTTTGATTTCTTAGTGCTCTCAGGTGATGATTGAGTTAAATCAATATGCATAGGTTCAATATGCACCGGTTCTACCTGCTCAAACTCAATGGCCTCAAGCAAATCACTTAAGCTGGCCTTTGATATTGGACTTTCCTCAACAGCTACTGATTTTCCCTTCTCTTTGCTTAATTGACTCCTGGTCTTTACTCTTGATACCTTTTCAGACCCACTTGATCCAGGTGCATCTTTCTTGTGCTTAACCCTTTCTTTTAATGATGGCTGAGATGTCTCTTTAATAACCAAGGGCTTTACTGGTTTTTTCAACTGAGACCTGGTTTTCTTTTTATCCTTAGCCTCCTTTCTAAGCTCAGCTATTGTAGGTTCCTCCACTGATTCTTATCTTTCTCTAATCGGCTGTGGGGTGAGGCCTGTCCTACTCTGAAAACCAACCATATAAATGAAAGAATTCCAATCCCTACCAATTTTCTGAAGACCATCCAGCACTAACAGTTTGACTAGACCATGGTGAAATAATGATGTCTCACAATCATCCTTCCTCAATTGGACTTTGTCGCACATCTTGCTGAGGCTACGAAACAAGTAAAATGGGATATCTATAGATGCTTTACCCGTAAAATGCAGCAACAACTTAAAATGATAGGAATAAACCTTATTATATCTGCCCTCACAGGTTAAATACTTTTGAATACAGTTAAGAAGCATGGCATAGTGCTACTTAACATAACTTCTAGGCACAGCCTTGGTTAGATCTTCATTCACATAGGCTTCTTTCAAGAACTCCTTGCAGGGATTCATATCAAATTTGAAGTTTTTAAACCACTCCTGCCCTCCTCTTGGAATCTCAGTTACATTAGCAATAGCCTCTGGAGATACTTGGAATTCTAACATAGACACTTTAGAATTTAAACCTGTAAAGTTCAAGGAAAACTCTTTTGTTACCTGAGTGTGGCCACCCTTCAGTTTTTCACAGAAACTCCAGCAACCAGCATCTTTGAAAGCTTTTCTTACACCTTCATCTCTCAATGCAAGGTCCAATCCTTCAGGCTCTGCCCTCTGACATCTTCCAGACCGATGCTCCTTCTTCTCCATTCCGCTTTTGAAATCTTTCGCACAGAGAAACACCACCAGCCTCAACTCAAATGGCAAATTCAAATTTTAGAACGCAGGCTCGCTTGCAATCAGGCTCTCTTGAAGAAGAAACTCGGGCTCATTTTCAATTCAATTGTCTTATCATCCAAGTGGGTCAGTTTATGCATCATTAACAAACATCATAACACAACCATGCATGACAAAACCGTTTGAATGATTTTTATGTGCGTGACTATGAACCTATTGGTGGAGTGATGGCTCATAATTGCTTGGAAAGAACGCCAACTGACAATAACCGGACGGACACAATGACTCATCCCCAGACATGACACTTTAAGAATCTGCGCTGCAAAATCCCCGAATCCGCGATTTCGTAGCGCAGATAGTTATAAATTAGCAAAATGCGCTGCGAAATGGCTGGATACTGACGCGCTGCGAAAAGGCTAAAACATCATTGCGCTGCAAAATCAACCAATAAAACTGCGCTACGAAAATGCGGAAAGGACCAGTGACGTATACAAGATAAGACATGTATTATACAATCATGATGGAGGATGACTAACGGTATTTGAAAATGATTCACATCAATATCCTTTAGAAACATGACCCCTAAGTAGTAAACATAGGACAACAACCATTTGACACCCATTTTTGACAATGAAATTTTTGGACAAAATTTATGTACATGTGACTGCAGTTCTAGGTGATAAAAGAGTGCATTAAGATGGCTATTGTGGAAGCTCCTACTTTAATAAGCCCTGATTAGAGCAAGGAGTTTCATCTATTCTCATTTGCCTCTAAGGATACCATTGCAGTTGTCCTGTTGCAGCAAGATGAAGTAGGTCAAGAGCATCCAATGGCCTTTTTCAGCAAGAATCTAAGGGATGCTGAACTAAGGTATGATATTATTGAAAAGCAGGCTTATGCTCTTATCAAATATTTGAAGGCTTTTAGAGTATACATCTTGCATTCCAAAATAGTTGCATATGTGCCTTCTGCTGCAATAAAGGATGTTTTAACGCAGCTTGATGCTGATGGAAAAAGAGCGAAGTGGATTGCAAAAATGATAGAATTCAACATAGAGATGAAGCCCACCAAGCTGGTAAGAGGTCAGGGGCTTGCTCAACTGTTGTCTGAAGAAAATTGCAGGTCTTTGGACATTGATTTCTTGTGCAATGTAGCAAAAAATGGTCTAATGAAAGAGCATGAAACAACTGAAATGCAAAGAGGACAGTGGGTGGTCGAGAATCTAGCTTCATGCAGTTGGTATGCTGCAATCATTAATTTCCTTTTAAGGCTTGAAGTCCCTTCAGATTTCTCTCAAAGTCAAGCAAGAACGTTAAAGCTCAAGGCAACGAAATATTGCATCAATGGTAGCTTGCTTTATTGGAGGGATCCATTTGGAGTGCTTTTAAGATTCCTGGATAAACAACAGTTAATAGAAGTTATGCAGTAGTTCCATGACAGCATGTGTGGAGGACATCATTATTGGAGAACTACAGCCCAAAAGATTCTCAGAGCCGGGTACTATTGGCCCTCTTTATTTTATGATGTATTTGCTTTTGTTAAATCTTGTGATAGGTGCCAGAGATTTGAAGGTAAGTAGCAGTTGAAATCCCTGCCCCTAAAGCCAATAATTGCAAAAGGACCTTTTCAGCAGTGGGGCTTGGATTTCATTGGTGAAATCAACCCACATTCCAGTGGCCAGCACAGGTGGATATTAGTTGCCACTAATTATTTTACAAAATGGATTGAAGCAATCCCAACAAGGAAGGTTGATCATAATGTGGTAATGAAATTTTTATCGGAAAACATTTTCAACAGATTCAGTTGCCCACATAAGCTTATAACAGATAATGCAGCAGCCTTCAAGGCAAAAGATTTGGTGGAAATGTGTGATTCAATGGGCATTAAACTTGTCCATTCCACCTCCTATTACCCCCAAGGGAATGGTCTAGCAGAATCCTCTAATAAAAGTCTGATCAGGATTATTAAGAAGTTGTTAGAGGATAAAAAGAAGAATTGGGATGCCAAGGTGAAGTATGCACTTTGGGCAGACAGAGTGACCATTAAGAGATCTACAGGCTGCTCTCCCTTCAAGCTGGTATATGGTATTGATGCTGTTTTTCCCATTCAACTTACCCTCCCTGTGGCAAAGTTGCTCCAAATAGTGCAGAATGAAGAAGATGATATGGCCAACAGAATCACTGATTTAACATAATTATATCAGACCTGAGAGCAGCTGATTGAAAAAGCTACAACACATCAACAAAAGGTCAAGGAAGCCTTTGACAAGAAGACAAAAAGAAACAATTTCCAGGTTGGGGATTTGGTTATGAAATGGGATGCTTTTAAAGAAAAGAAAGGCAATCATGGGAAGTTTGATGCTCTCTGGACAGGCCCTTTCATCACTTCACGAATTCAAGGGAACAATACCTTCATACTGAAAAGTATGGGAGGAGAACCAGTCTTTGATGGCCCAGTTAATGGGCAGTTTCTAAAGAACTATGTGATTTAAGGTCTTTTGGCCTTGAAAGCTATAAATATTCTGCTTTTATCAGTTTTTAGTGTAGCTGTAGTAGACTCCATGCCCAATGGAACACTAGGAATTTTGGCTAATTTGTTTGTTGCTGGAAAGGCATTGATCTGCAGGTTCTTGAGACCTCACAGGGAGGATCTCATCCCCAGAAGGAGCCAGTGTTAGCTTTGCTGAACAAAAGAATCAAAAATGGATTCAAACACTCTCAAAGGCTGCAATTATACTTATAATCATACCCAAGATCCATGTTTGCTGTTCAAATCCTCTTAAGGCCTCCACCGATCGAAATGGTTGTAAAGGAAAAGCCCTTGGAGGGGCAGAAATACACTATCGGGAGGCACAAATACTTTAAAATCAAGAAAAACTCAAATTGCAGGCATAGCAGTTCAATTCGTATCGGTGGGTCGGCGGTATCCGCAGTGGTATTTCTATTGCGATCTAGCGATTTGATCAGGGCCGTTAATTGCGTGCACATATCAACGGCTCACATCACATTAGCATTTCGCTATAGGGGCTGCCAAGGAGGACAGGGCCTTCACATATGTTATGTTCTGATCCGATGGGCCGGACATGACGACCATACAATGCTGCACTGTATATTATTTCAGGTCTGCGGCGATCGTCGATATCGCATCAGGACTTTCAAAGGAGCGGGGCTTTAACATAAGTGATGGTGCGGGCCGATGGGCCGGACCCAATATATGCACAACACTCCATTTCATTTTTTTTTAAGTCCGCGCCCATAGCGTTTTCAATGTATTTTGTGTATTTTCTTTGTATAAAAAAAATACAAAGGGAAGCTTATGGCAAGCACCGATTGCGATGGGATTTCGGATCCGAAAGGGTTCTAAAGGCCAAATATATGTATTTCAAATCCGCCAAAGCCAATTTTTCATGGTTTGCGGCAGTTTTGCAGGTATTTGTCAAATATTAAAAAACAAAGGAGGGCCTGTTTAAACGTGCATTGCAAGCCAAAGGCGGACCCGATAGTGAATAAAACTATGCCTGAAACCTTTAAAAAGTCAACATGGAAGCAGTGATGGGCGGGAATGATTAGTTTGGGCAGCGTTACTCCGTTTAAAAGCCAGAGCAGTCATATTAGAGCCGTTCAATGATTCAGCAGCAGCATTTAATCAGCAGTATGGCCGAGGAGGAGATAGGACGCCACAGATCCAGACAGAGCATTCAATGGTTATGGGTTTCACCCATACCTCATTCCACTTGCCCAAGGAGGACCGCAGAGAGCCAGAGAGAGTCAAATCTATTTAAAACTCAGACAGATTTATATCAAAGGCCGATTTCTGAATATGAATATGGTTGGTGGCCATTTATGGGGCTCCTCCATGCATGGTTTGACAGAGATGTTTTTGTATTGTAACACTATATATACTCAGAGCAAAAAACGTAATGCGATTTTGATGAGTGTTATATGAAGAGAACCATATTGTAAGGTTCAACTTCTGGAGACTGTAACTACTTTGTAACCTGCAGCGTCTGGTCTTCATTTCCAGCTAATACAAGCTTCTTTTGCCGTTTATTGCTCACTTTCCACTTCTCTTTCTTGTTCTAGGCTGTGCCTATTTGCATTTGTTCTATTGCTGTGAATATTTAGCATCAGAGGGGCTGTCATCCCACCTCTGTGTTAGGATTTAGCAAGTATCATAGAACATGTGTGCAGGTTTCTGTTGTTTAATGCATAGAGAGCTGTCATCCTATCTGTGCATTAGAAACTAGATTTACAGACCTCTTAACTGGTTGCAGCCAGCCATCATAGGGTCCTGTGCATCTGCTGGTGTGGTCAGTCTTCTCCATTATCACCTTATCCTCAAACTATGAGTAATAGGTGGTTAAAAGCCTTGTAGTCTGGGGGTGTTCACCCATGTCTGGGGTCAATCATAGTAGAAGTGGTTATCTGGCTTGAATATGCAGCATTTTTTTCATTCATCCATCATTTATCCACCATATGTGTTGAATTTGTAATGTTCCCTAGCATCATCGATATGCAACCTAGGTGATTTTCTTGGGGTGATAAGAGCTTCAAAACCCCCCGCACCCCCCCCTCTCTCTCAAACCTTTTATATAGCTCACTTCGTCCAAAGCTAATTTATGAGAGTAGAGGTCCTGAGTTCAAGTCTCCTTTTTTGGGGCTGGATTTTTCATTTCCGCACATTCCCGCACTTCGTCAGCATCTTCATCAAATTTTCTTCAAAAAGCCATAACTTCTTCATCCGGAAGTCGTTTTTAGAACCGTTTTTTTTTAAACAGCCTAATTTTTCGAGATCTTTCCATTGGAACACTTAGTTTTAGCATCTATAGCTTTAGTTTCTATTAAAATGGAAAGTCCATGTCAAGTTATTCTTGACAGCGCCAACTACTTCCAATGGTGGTCCTACATTGTGGATTTACTTAGAAGTAAAGGTCTCTACAAAATAGCCACAGGCTAAGAAACCAAACCGAAAGATGAAGATAAGGCAGCTAAATGGGAAAATAGGCAAGATCAAGCACGTGGGTTGATAGGGATGTCTATTTCTCCAGATCTTAGATTCCATATTGCAGAACTTGATACTCCTGATGAAGCATTGAAACATATTACTAAAGTTTTTGGAATAAAAAATGAACTTAGAGCCCATCAACTTGAAAATGAGTTGCTTACATTGGACCCCAATAATTTTTCTTGCATTGAAGATTTTTTGTCCAAGTTCAAGACCCTTAGACTTCTCTTGGAAGGTGTTAAGGTTAAGAAAGAAGATAGTAACCTTATCTATTCCATTCTTATTAAGTTAGGACCAGCCTACTCTGTGTTTGTTTCCACCTTCCATTCTACAAGTGAAGCCTTCATTTCTCGAGGACAAGACTACAAGTCCCCTTCCTTTGATTCTTTTTGTGATTCTTTAATAAGAGAACAAGAAAAACTCTTACACCTTGGTCTTCTTAATCTTGGAAACTCTTATAAGAAAGCGTTAGCTGCCCAGCAACAACCAAATCCAAAGAATCCTAAGAAGTTGTATCCTAAAAGGAATGGTCCTAAACCAAACAAGGGTCCTAAGCAATCTCAACCTCAAAATGAAAAATCATTTCAACAAAATGATAAGACAAATAAAAACAAAGGGAAGAAGACTGATAGACATTGCAACTTTTGTAATCGAGATGGCCACTTAGAATCCAAATGCTTTAAGAAGATGGAAGCCTTGGAAGCAGCAATGAAGAAGCATAACATCCATTTGGAGCACTCTTCAACTTCAACTTCATTTTCAGGAATGGCACTTTCTGCATGTGTTTGTCAAGCATCTCGGTCTGGCTATGCACTAAATGTATATTCTTCTTCTCATTCTCATGAGTGGCTCATTGATTCTGGAGCTTCTTATCACATGGCCAAAAACAAAGCCATGTTTTCTTCTTCAAATGATTGTAACACCAAAAATATATATGTTGGTGATGATAGATTTCTTAGTGTTGTAGGGACTGGAACTGTTCATATAGACAATGGTCAGTTTAATGATGTATTATGTGTTCCAAACTTATCCTACAACCTTCTATCTGTATATCAGACAACCCATTCAGGTGAAGGTAAAATCGTTGAATTTTCACCTCACGATGTTGTAATTAAGGACCTAAGAGATCCTAGACAGATTTTAGCTATTGGCATTACTGATGATTCTACAAGGTTGTATAAGTTTCACAACTTCATCAAATCTTCCCTCAGTATTTATTGCTCATAATGATGAAGTGAGCAAGCTTTGGCATGAGCGATTTGGTCACTTAAACTATCGCTCTCTTCAGAATCTATGTAAAGAAAATATGGTGACAGGTCTTCCAATGGTATCTTGTAGAGATGGTGTTTATTCCGAATGTGTACTTGGAAAACATCATCGGGACAATTTTGAAAAACGTGTCTCTTGTCACGCCTCAGCCCCTTTACAACTCGTGCATAGTGATTTATGTGGTCCACTTCCAGTTGTTTCATTCTCTGGCTACAAGTATTTCTTAACTTTCATTGATGATTTCTCCATATGCACTTGGGTATACTTCTTAAAACTCAAGAGTAAAGTAATTAACATGTTCTTGGCCTTTAAGGCCTTTGTTGAAAAACAATCTGGACATCAAACTCTTAAGCTAAGATCTGATAATGGCGGAGAATATGTTAACAACAAATTCATCAACTTTTGCACTGAGAATTGAATTCAGATGCAACATGTTGTTCCATATACTCCACAACAAAATGGTGTAGCTGAAAGGAAGAATCGCACCTTAAAGGAAATGGCTAATTATATGCTTCAATCTAAAGGACTTAGTCTTAATTATTGGGCAGAAGCAATTAACTGTGAAAATTACATAATAAATCGCACTCCTACTAAGGTTTTAAAGAATATCACTCCAGAAGAAGCATGGAGCTCAATCAAACCAGATGTAAGTCACTTTCGTGTTTTTGGAAGTGAAGCATGGGCCCATATTCCAGATGAGAAACATAAAGCTTTAGAACCTAAGAGTGAAAAATGTATTTTTGTTGGATATTCTGAAGATGTCAAAGGATATAGACTTATTCCACTTAAGTCCAAAAATGTTATCATTAGAAGAGATGTAAAGTTTGCTGAAAATATATCGGCCTACGAGCCTAGTTCGGCGGATGTGCCACCTCTCCCTATCTCTTCTACTTTTGAAAATATTTCTTCTTTAGATGATGAAAGCGAGGATGAAAATCCCCCCCCACCTTCTTAGGATCCTCCTTCAGCTCCTCAGCTTCAAAAATGGGTCTGTGCTACTCGGGATGCAGCAGGTGATCTTGCCAGTGATCCTACAGATCAGCAACGTACACGTTCTCAGTTTGATAGAGCCTCTTCTTTACTGGCTCAAGATTTAGTGAATTATGATCATGACACCTTTACAGAAGCTTTAGGCCATCCAGATTGGGAAGCAACTATGAATGAAGAATATCATTCATTATTGGCAAATGATACATGGGATCTTGTTCCTCTACCAAAGGGACGAAAACTTGTTAGATGCAAATGGGTTTACAGAACCAAGTATGGACCAGATGGGAAAGTTGATAAACATAAAGCTCGTCTTGTTGCTAAGGGTTTTTCACAAGTTAAAGGCATTGACTACACTAAAACCTTCTCCCCTGTTGCCAAAATGAACTCTATCCACCTTGTTCTTTCCCTTGCTGCCTCTTTCAAATGGGAAGTCCATCAGATGGATGTTAAATCCACCTTCTTGCATGGGGAATTGCATGAAGAAATCTATATGGAACAACCTATTGGCTTTATACAAACAGACTCCAGCCTTCTATGTCAACTTAAGAAATCCCTTTATGGTCTCAAGCAAGCTCCTTGAGCTTGGTATGCCAAAATGGATAACTTTCTTTTAGAAAATGGCTTTTCTAGGTGTCATTCTGACAATACTGTCTACACCAAGAAAGTGGGAAAGTCTCTTATCATTCTTGTTCGTTATGTTGATGATCTTATCCTAACTGGTAGTGATCCCAACCTTATAAACCATGTGAAGACTAGCCTTAAAAGGAAGTTTGAAATGACAGACTTAGGACACTTACATTATTTTCTTGGTCTTCAAGTCGTGCAATCCAAGGAAGGTATTTCCCTTTCCTAGTCCGAGTATGCCTGTGATATTCTACGCCACTTTCACATGGAAGACTGTAAGCCAACCCCTTCTCCCTTTCAGTCTAGAGTCAAACTTTCAGCCACTTGTACTTCTCCTGTATTTGATGCTACCTTATACCGTCAACTTGTAGGAAAACTTTTGTATCTAACCCATACTCATCCTGACCTTTCCTTTGTTGTTGGCCTTGTTGCTTGGTTTATGAAAAACCCACGTGAAAGTCATTGGAAAGCAGCTAAAAGAATACTTCATTATGTTCGAGGTACAGTTCAGTTTGGGATTCATTACAGTGCCGAAGCATCTCCTCTATTGGTTGGTTTCACTGATTCCAATTGGGCTGGTGACCCTGATGATCGGAAGTCTACTGCAGGTTATGTGTTCACTCTTGGTTCAGGACCTATTACATGGGCTTGCAAGAAACAAGGTGCCATTTCTCTTTCTTCAGCAGAAGCAAAGTATCGTGGTGCTGTAGAAGCTAGTAAGGAAGCCTTGTGGCTTCGTCAGATCCTATCAGAGTTTGGCTTTTAGCAGTAGCATCCGACTACACTTTGGTGTGATAATCAAAGTGCCATTCAACTATGCAAAAATCCAGTCCAACATTAGCGTAGTAAACACATTGAACTGCACATGCACTTCATCAGAAAGCTCATTCACGACCATGTTCTTGAAGTGCAATATTGTTCAACAGATGATCAAGTTGCAGACATCTTTACAAAGGCTCTCATAGAGGCGAAGTTCACTAAACTTCAATTTATGGTTGGAGTTCAGGAAGTTGTCACTAAGGGGGGATAGGCTCTAGTGCCTCCTTCCTTCTCCTATTGTGTCATATTTGTAAATCCTTCAATCCTATCCCAAGTTGTTCTTAAGGGGGGATGTTAGGATATTCCGACACATAGGAAATAGTTAAGTATAACTTGGTCTAGTATAGAGTTAGGTAAAGTGTGTTTCTTTACTATGTACATTTTGCAACTTACAATCCGACGGTTCATTCTCTCCTCGGTATTACCGACACTTGATCTGTGGCTTAACACCATATTGGTCCATGATCTCTATTTAAAGAGCATGGAGGGTCATTTGTAGGAAAAACTGTCCATGAGAGAAGCTTATGTAAATTTTCATTATTTTATTAATAAATTGCATGAAGTGGCTGCGTTGGCTCAGGTCGTGGACTATTTCCCTCTTTGAGGGTTTTAACCACGTCAAAAGTACTGGTGCATTGATCTATGATCTATTTGTGAGCGGTGTCCTTTGGTGTTCTGTCTGAGGAACTTACCCTGTAAATTCCTACAAAAATTGTGTTTCTTGATTTCAATTTGATTTCATTAACAGCAGAAAATTTCTTACAATTTTTACACTCAATATGGGTAATCTTATCGAGGTTATGAATGGTTGCTAACAATAGTGTCCGTAACCCTGGTATTGAACTTATTTTAAACTATTATTTACTTGGTTACCTTTTTTTCCCAAGGTTTCTTACACGTAAAGTTCATATTCTTGTACATGTTTAAATGAATGAATATGAGTCTCTATTTCACTCAATTTCTGAATCGTGATGAAAAGTGATGAAAATTGTAGACATTGTGGTAACAACATGATTAAATAAATACCAAATAAATCAAACATGAGGACCTTTAGTTTTTTACGATTGAGCATTTATGAGCATCTTGTTTTTATTCCTTAAGTGATTTTAGGTTTTTGGCATAGATAACCTCTTCATCTAGTTGGTCACCATTTGATAGTGTCCTAAAAAATCCCACTCCATTTTCTTAGAATGAAAGCCCCACCTTGTAAATATTTTATTTACTAAAGTAATCACTTATCATTATTTCTAGCTGCGGGAAAATTGGTCAATGATGCTTTCTAAAAGCTTGAATCTTTTAAATTTTTGGATCTTACATTTCATCCTTTTGATATTTTAGTTTTGCATAGGGAGTAATTTTTAATGGTCAATTTGATTGTTTTTTTATTGGACATTTTTCATATTATTCTATATTGGGCTATGCATAATCAATTGCTCAAATTCATCATGATTTTGAACGTTTATGTCACAATTCAATCAATTATTACTTTAAATTTTATAGCTGAAAGCATGAAATCCATAGTTGAAATCAAAAGTTGATTACGAAGAGCTTTTCTACATCTTGGGTGTTATTTACCATATTATGGAATTTTAAACATCCAATATGCTTATAAATGTTATTTAATGCCAAGTTCTCTATTAACGTTGATTGATTTCAATGAATCTAGAAATGGGCATTTCTAAAACTCCAACATCCTAATATTAATTGTATAACTAACTCATTTGAAATGATTCGCATCATGAATTGTTCCCTGGCATACAAGTTTGATTTTACTGTGTATAATGTTTTATTTTGATAATGAGAATGGGTAGATTAACATGTATACTCGTGCTTGTCCCACATGTCACCTTAAACAAATTCTTTGTGTATTCATCTCTCCACGGAATAAACTAAGGCCAAGGCCAAGGTACATTGGCGTTCTTCGATCCCTTACAAGGCCTGTCGAAACCATAATAGTTGCTTTACTATGTCGTTTTCGGGGTGTTCCACGTTCTTTGAATCTATTATGAGCCTTGTCTACGATGTTATGAGAAAATACGGAGAGATAAACATCTAGTTGTACCACTCTGATGTTTTACGTCACTTAAGTTCTCAAGTCCAAGTACTCAGCTGGACATTTTTTTTGCACACTGCTATTTTGTATATTGTGTTTTTCAAATGGAATATTGATGGAGGTGTTGCTATCATTTTTTAGGCCAAGATCTTAATGAAATGATGATATTTTTGGCACTGATTTTGAAATTCTATTTTGAGAACCTTGTATGAATTTTGTTTGTATTAGCAATTAAAGCTCATTTCCTTGTTTTTTTTTATCATTTTCTTTAGTAAAATGAAGTAAAATTCTGAAATATGTTTTCAATTTTTGCTTCACATTATTATAATCACATTCTTTTAAATGTCTTTAAATGGTAGTGATTCATCTGTATCTAATCTATTAGCCATAATTATTTCAAGTTTGCATATTAAAAGTGTCTTAGTAATGTTTCATGATTGTATTTTGTTGTTTTACATTAACATTTAAACCATGTAGTGATCAAATAGTAGAATGTCTTTTATGATTTTGATTATTACAGGTTTCATTCATATATGCAAGGTGAATTGATTCTAAAATTAGAATTTCTCACAGGAGATAGGTTTTTATTACGGTAGGTTATAATCTAGTTGCTTTAATTTGTGTTTTTGCAACAAGAGTTACATATGCCTCTGTATCCTGAAATTGCATTTTATTAGATCAATTTGTTTATATTTAGATCAATATTTTGTTTAGGTTTTAGATCAATTGAAACTTAAAAGAAGTCTCCTGTGAGGAAAATCATTCTAGTGGCTAAAGCATCCATAAAACCCATTGAAAGTAGCTACACAAAATGTTGAAAATGGCAACAAGAAATGCTAAAAATAGCACTGCTATAAATAGCAGTTCGAGTACCAATGTTGAACATAGTAACAAGGAATGAAAAATGGAAGTGCTAAAAATAGCATTCCGGGATACCTTCCTATTTTAGTTAGTCCCTGAACTAAAATAGTGAAGTAAAATTAGAATTTGATCTTAGCAGCTGTTTGTAAAATAATTAATTAATTCATCTTGAGGTAATTAGTTAAGGAAAATCAAACATGAAGTCTCTTTGGGGACATGCAACACTTTCTCCATTAATTGAGGAATTTATCCATCAGTTAAAGAGATAAAGATGAGTTGTAATATTGAGTTGTAATTAGTTAGCTCAATTATCTGAGCTAAGTCTAGTTAGATTAATTCAAACAGTTTGTTGAATTAACTGTGAGTTTAGTTAGTTAATGCATGCATGCATGTAACTGCTGCACTTCAGATAACTAAATATTCTCTCATAAATAACTCATGCATGTTAGTTCAGTCAGAGACCCAATTGAGATCAGAGGAAGGAACAATGTACTATCAGTTGGATGAATTTTTCCTATAAAGGAAACTCATCCATGCAGAAGGATTTATCTCCTTCAGGTTTGTGCAATTATTTCTGAGCCAAGTGAGCAGTGTGAGGTGGAAATTCACACAAGTGGAAGCACTAGACCCCAGGAAAAACCGTGGAAGGAAATAGGAGGCTTGGAGGGTAGAGGAGAAGGTTGTGAGAGCCTTTTACTAACTATGAGTAGTATTGTTTGATTGCAGAGGGAGCAGGATAGCTTGAGAGATGATTCTTTTTGTAACTTGAAAAAGATTTCCACTTGTATGATAATACAGAGATTGGGGTTTTATGATGGGGCGAGCCCACGTGGTCCCGCCGTCAATGCGCTGATGTGTTATGTACCAGCAATGAATATAATAATAAAATGGATTTTGGATATATGTGTTGGTTGATTTTTAATCTGTGATGTATTGATTTGGGCTACGGTGATTGTACCCTGGTTGCCTGCCTGATGGAAAACTGTCCCTCCTTGGGATTTTACGAACCCGTCTTGGTTTGAGGTTTTACACCTTCGCGCTCATTTGTTTCTCGTTGTTTCTTCCGGTCATTTGCTCTGCGAGCTCCCGGTGATCCCTTGCAGCTTCTGTGGTTTTCGTTGTGATTTTCTGAGGCTTGTCCGCCTGGTCTACTGAGTTATGTGCTCCTGGTTGTCTTCTTGGTCTCGGTCATTTTGGGACTCGGCCTGAATGCTTCTGTTCGCCCGACGATTCGTTGAAACCCTGGTAAGGTTTGCGTTATTGAATTTGTCTGCGTATATGTTCTCTTTCACTGTGTGTATGTACTCTGCCCTAGTGGGTCTCTGCCTCTGTGCATTTTTATCGATTGTTGTCTGTGGTTCACAAGGGTTTACAGTTAATTGATGGCTGCATGGTTCTTGGTGACATTCTCTTCGGCACTGGTTCGTTTGCTCACAAGTTCGACAGGGTTATGGTGGCGTCCTCTGTTAGTTCCTCCGTCAACTCTGCCTGGTAAGTCACTGTTTCGTGCTAGACATTTTCTTCCCTGTTTTTCCTGAGTCTAATGGCTTGGCTCCTTTGTGAGCAGGAGGGTCTTCCGAGGTGAGAAATGCAACTATGGCTTGCCTGTCAGGTAACGACACACATTTCTTTTATTCAATCATTCCGCTTCCAGTTCTCTGGTTTTGTCTTGTGGGTCCTAACCTCGTTTTGTTTGTCTTCATGCAGGTGGAGCTGCTTGTTGGTCTCGATGCTTGGACTTTCAGCTACCCCGAACTGAATACGGGTAGAGTCACTCTGTTGTTGTGGTTTGCTTGTCTGGGATTTTTGACTTGTAGGGTTTGTCTGTTCTTTGTTGGCCTTGAGCCTCTATCTGTTCTTGATTCTCTGGTTATTAGGCTTTGTTGTTGATTATGGAAACGAGTTAGGGTATTATGGGGTTGGCTTATGTCTGTAGTCGGTTTAGTCCCCACTTCTGCGAACTGGGTTCGGTCTTTTACTTTTGAGCAAAGAATGTGAACATATAATGGACTTTGGATGACTGTATTTGTAACCCTATGAATTTTTGCTGGAATAAAATTTGAATTGATCTCGTAATTTCACATACGTGTTATGGCTATGTATGCCTGAATGTTTTGGTTGTGCGGCTTGTACTGGACGTTGTTGCTCTTCGTCCGACTTGACTATCTTTTCCTTCTGGTTCAGAACCTATAGTGGTATATTAACAATATTCACATGATAAAATAAAGATAAAGGTTACACAGCATTGAGGACGTTGTAAGATTATGCATGCACTGAACAATAATTATATTTCTTTCTCTGTTAATTTCTTACACAGTCGAACCCTGTAATGGGCCTGTTTCACTCCTTTAGCAGCACTGTTTTCAAACGGTTTTGTAACTGTTGTTGGTTTGTTTTGTTGGTTACATCAGTTGTTTCTTATGTGGAACTTTTTCATAGCTGGCTAGCACACTTTCTTTTCATGCTTTTACAACAGTAATGTAATTGTCTAGAAACAACGACTCTAACTAATTACTATAGCCCTAATTAAATGTCATTAAATTATTCTTAGGCAACTTTAATTAAAAAAAAGAAAGTAAAATAAAATAAAGACAGATATACTATCCATCCAGCGAACTGTGTTCTCCGTCCTCTTTAGAAACCATGTCAACCTTGCTTCTGTCTTTGCTCTGTTAGCCAGATGCTCCTGCATCAGGCTCCCAGGGTAAAATAAATTCATGGCTCCGTTCCATGAGTTCCTCCACCGAATAGCCAGCCTTTTGTATCTGTGCCGCGTTGAGCCATGAGCTGTCCTCCATTGGACAGTCTCTCCACTTGACGAGATATCGTAGATATTCTTTCCTACGTGTCTTCTTGGCTACCTAGGTACTGAGGATCCCTTCAATCTCATGGGATTGAGCCGAAGGCAATTGCTTCTTCCAAGAACTGTCTCCAAATTGGGTGTCACGTTTTGGCCGTACCACACTGTCGTCCTCTACGTGGGCATTATATGGGAACAGGTCCGCCACATTGAAAATAGGTGATATGCCTATATCAGGTGGCAGCTGAATCTCGTAAACGTTGGCTGAAAATTTACGTAAGATCTTGCATGGACCAATTTTCTTATATTTTAGTTTATTATACGTGCCCTTAGGAAACTGTTCCTTGCGCAGGTGCGCGAGAACCTCATCCCCAACATTAAATTGCACTTCTCTTCGCTTTGAATTTGCTTGTTGCTTATACTTCTGTACACTGTCCGACAATCTTAATTTGACCTTTTCATGAAGTTCGCTCATTGCTTCGGCAAAATCTTCCCCATCCGTGCTTCTCCGTTCCAACTTTTCCAAATCTCGTAGTTCATGTATTCCTCGAGGATGCATGCCATACAAAATCTGGAATGGGCTATGTCTGGTGCTACGATTGGGCGAATCGTTATAAGCGAATTCTGCCTGAGTGAGAGCACGATCCCATAACCGTGAATTTTCTCCAGTTAAACTCCGTAATAAATTCCCCAAGCTCCTTTTCACCACTTCTGTTTGTCCATCAGTCTGCGGATGATATGCAGAGCTGAAGTTCAATTGCGTGCCCAACTTTTTCCACAGGGTGCGCCAAAAGTGTCCTGTGAATTTTACATTCCTGTCTGAAATGATAGATCTGGGTAGGCCATGTAGTCTAACAACCTCCGTGAAAAACAGGTGTGCCACATACATGGCGTCACTAGTTTTCCGGCAAGGAATAAAATGAGCCATTTTCGAAAATCTATCTACCACCACCATTACTGAATCATATCCCCGCTACGTTCTAGGCAGTCCTAAGACAAAGTCAATACTGACTGAGTCCCATGGCCTGCTTGGAACAGGTAGTGGTGTGTAAAGTCTAGCATTTTGACTGTGTCCTTTCGCCAGTTGGCAGACTTTACACATGTTCACATATCTTTGTACATCCCTGCTCATTTTAGGCCAATAATAAAAATGTCCGAGTTGCTCCAAAGTTTTGTTGATGCCAAAATGTCCTGCTAGTCCACCACTATGCTTCTCCTGTACAATATTCTCCCTCATCGAACAGTCCGGGATACATAACTGCCCACCTCTGAACAATAATCCTTCCTGTAAATTATAGTCTAACCATGGGCTTGCATTCCTCAACACGGGATTTTGGCAGGCTTCAAAAGCTTCCTTGAAATCTGTGTCAGTTTGGTACAAATCCTTCAGATGTTCGAACCCCATCACCTGTATGCTACTTTCCTGTAAGAGAATGCTCTTCTGCTCAAGGCATCTACCACTTTATTGGCTTGCCCACTTATGTGTTTTAACACGAAAGTGAAACTCTGCAAGTATTCTACCCATTTGGCGTGCTTATGGTTTAACTTGTGCTGCTGCATTACATATTGTAATGCCAAATTATCATAAAATAATACGAACTCATTGCCCAGCAGGTAGTGCCTCCAATGTTTTAAAGCTTGGACCATGGCATAAAATTCCTTCTCATACAAGGAGTATTTCTGCCGGCTCTCATTTAGTTTTTCACTAAAGAATGCCATTGGTCTGTCTTCCTGACTGAGCACAGTGCCAATAGCTATTCCACTTGCGTCACACCGAACCTGAAAGAGTTTATTAAAATCGGGCAGCCTCAAGATTGGCCTCTCCGTGATCTTCCGCTTCAAAAGCTGAAAACTGTCTTCTGCCACCTTGGTCCAACAAAAAGGCTGACTGGCCTTTTTGATGGTCTCTAGCATCGGTGCGCAGATTTCACTGAAATTCCTAATAAATTTCTGATAAAAACTTGTCAGTCCATGAAAACTACGTACCTCAAATAAGCTCTTCGGTGACGCCCAATTTATGATTGTTGCAATCTTTTCTGGGTCCATTTTCAATTCATTTTCTGCAACTACAAACCCTAGATAGACCAGCTCCTTCTGTAGGAAAGTGCATTTCTTTAAGTTTATCAGCAGTTTGTTCTGCTGTAACTTCTCTAACACCCTTCGAACATGTTGAAGATGTTCTCCTTTCATTCTGCTGAAAATCAAGATATCATCAAGGTAAACTATCACGAACTTTCCAATAAATTCCTTTAACATCTCATTCATCAATCTCATAAAAGTACTAGGAGCGTTGCTTAATCCAAATGGCATGACCAACCATTTGTATAGCCCTTCATTGGTCTTGAAAGTTGTCTTCCACTCATCTCCTTCTCTAATCCTGATCTGATGATAACCACTCTTCAGATCAATCTTCGTGAAATAAGCTGCTCCGCTAAGACAATCCATCATGTCATCCATTCTGGGTAAGGGAAATCTATTCCGAATAGCGATTTTACTAATAGCCCGCTAATCTGTACACATTTGCCATTCTCCACCCTTCTTAGGTGCGAGTACTGTTGGTACTGCACAAGGGCTCAAACTTTCTCTGATTAGACCCTTATCTAGCAACTCCTCCACTTGTTTACGAATCTCTTCATTGTCTTTCGGACTCATTCTATACGCTGCCTTGTTCGGTAGGCTTGCTCCAGGTATAAAATCAATATGATGGCTATGTTGGAAATAATACTGAGAGGGGGGGTGAATCAGTATTATCACATTAATAAAATCTTTTCATTTCCATAATCAGATTCATATATGCTACTTCCACAACTTCTTATGATTAAGTTAATTGATCTTCAATGAGTGCATTAGAACATTATCAACCATATTATCAGTTAACAGATGCAGTAACATAGAAAAGATCATCACACATAAGGCACACACATGAACACCATGATATAAGGTGGAAACCCAATGCGGGAGAAAACCACCTGCTGCAAGTCATCTCAATCTTCTTTTAATAAGAAAATCCTTTTACAATATTTGTACTGGTGCAGTCTTATACCAGTACGGGAGCTACAACCCCCTTTGCTCTTGTACTAGCCGATTCATTTACTAGTACGCAGGCTGCTACCTGCTACAATGCTCCAAAGATTTCCCTTAGCTCTTGTACTACCTTAGATACTAGTAGGTAGGCGCCGGCCTACAAACGTTTCTCCTCCAGGTACCACGTTTCATCAATTTTCATACTGGATACACTGAAGTACAACGCATAATCTGAAAGGCCACGTTTCATCCAATTTTCATACTGGACCCAACAACAACATAAGCAAGCTTCTGAATCACCCAAGCACTAGATCCATACATATACAAGTGAGTCATCAACTAGATCTAGTCCATCAGATCATATGAAGATAAGTCATTATGAACCCGATTCATTCATCTATCAAAACTGAAACATACTCTATCACTTCTCAGAATACTGTTATCAGACCATAATATCAGAAACCAGACATCACTTCAAAACCCAGAACACAACAATGATAAACATGGACAGCTAAATAGATTTCAAGAGAAGTACGCAGCTTCACCCATATAATGCCTGCGTACAAGTACGCACTGATCCCAACAGCGCACCTGCGTACCCACGCACTGTGCCTCATAGACTGCCTGCGTACCTGCGCTCTGTGTCCAATGAACTGCCTGCGCACCTCCGCAACTACAGTGCTTCTGGACCTGCGTATCTCCGCACTTTTCTTTCACTGCACTTGCGTACCTGCGGGCATAGATAATTTCAAGACTTCAAGAATAACCCAGACTGTCAGATCTACAGATCTGATCATGCGCCGAAGAGATCTCAATCCATCAGTAGATTCGCCTTATTTAGATCTAGACATTACTCCCAAGAGATCATAATATTTCAGATCTAGCTCTCATAAGATGTTCAACCCAAAAGCATACCCAAGCCAAATGATCTCCTTTGCTTTATATAGGCAAGCTCTTCCTCAAATCATGGATCAATACCACGGGCCAAAACCATAATAACACAATACCATCGGCTAAATACCAAGGGTTAAACATAACAAACCCCACGTGTTCTTTTCTCTGCCTTGAAGTAAGTGAACTGGGGGTACGCACCTCCTGAAGGGGATAACTGCGGGTATGTACGCACTTTATGTAACACCGGCCTGCGTGTACACACCTTCTGTAAGGTGTACCTGCGTACCCCTTATTTTCTTCAATATTTGATAGCTGATCATCAATCTCTGCTGCTGACTTGAAGTACTGTGATCTATCACCTGAATGGGTTGCCATCAAGGACAACACTTTAGCCAAAATGCCAACAATCTCCCCCTTTGGACTTGATGGCAAAGCTTACTTGTGAACTATCATCTGATCCCTTTGTGCTGTCCGGTAACCCATGCACTCTGTCACCTCTGATATTTCTTCTGTAGATTCATCTGAATGTATATAGGTGAGATGATCTTCTATGAGAGGGTTTCCATCAAGTACAACACATGCATCATAATGCCAACAATCTCCCCCTTTGGACTTGATGGCAACAACACCAAATCACTCTCCCCCTTTGACATCAAGGGCAAAGGGTTATGCTCCCCCTAAGAACATGCTCCCCTTGACTATAAACCAGATCTGCTGAAGTCTCTGAATGATGCCATGGTACACCAATTTGATCATGGTCTTTCTGACAACAAGCTGAGATGTCTGCTCTGCTATATAGTGTTGTTCATGCTCAAGCTCCCCCTGACTGTAAGCAAGGTATGCAAAAAGATGTTCTACAAGAAGAACATGACTCTATATATCATAAATGACCTTCCTATCACCAAAAGACTCAATACATACATTCATCACAATGGTGATACATCAAAAGTTTACATATGATAACATCATTCATCCCAGGCATAGTGGGGAAACATAGGCCGTTACATGACCTGAAGAGATAACTACAATAGAGACCCACTATTACATCATGAGTAAAGACCAATCACCTAAGATAAACATCAGCAACAACATTGTATGATCTGCTTCATAGTATCTGTCAACAACAAGGTACTTCTGCATCAACTCATTCATAACCATCCAGATCTACATGAACCAAGAGCCATCAAAAGGAAGCATCTACATCAATCAACATATGTACGAAACAACCTATCATCATATAGGTAAGATCTCATCATCATCATGTCTCCAACAATGCAACTTTGAATAATCATCCATGTATCCAGCCAACAATCCTCATCCATATATGTGCCAAGAATAATAAAGACTCCATGCAAGCACCATTAGAGAATCAACCACAAATCTGATCCAAGAACCATGTGAACAACTCACAACCATAGCAAGATGAATCATAAGCATCATCACCAAGGACCATAATGCCAACAATGCATTAAGAACATATGCTCCCCCTAAACTGGTGCCATTTGTCAGATCTTATAAAAAAGTCAGCTAATAAATGCCTTAAGACAGGTACGCAGTTTTTCTTTATCTGTCCTATGCAGCCACGCAATTCACCTTCTGCTCCCCTGCGTACACCCGCAGAGATCCTTCTGCTGCACTGCGCATATACGCAGACAGTCTTCTACTACAGCGCGTACCCACGCAGTTGTTCCATCAGATGCGCCGCGTACTCCACGCAGCCTTTGATTCTATCGCGCCGCGTACTTCTATGTACCTCCGCAGGTTTTCCTTTATCGCGCCGCGTACTTCCGAGCTTGCTCCGCACCTCTTCTTCTGTCGTGCTGCGTACCTCCGCATTGGCGCTTTTTCTTCGCTGCGTACCCTCGCACATTCTCTGTGCATTACCTGCGTACTTCTGATTAGGGCCGAATTGGCAGTTCACCAGTGTGCCACAGTTAGTCAGATGCCCAGATTTGATTTTGTGCTCGAGAGATCATACTTCATAGATAAACTTCACTTTTCCTACTGCTTTTCTTCAAACAATCATATACGCGATTGTGCAGTATCCAACTCGCATATATACACGAATTTCCTTCATGGAGTTTGCATATGTGATTCAGGACACTGAAGTTTTGTACTTTCAGCTCCCTCTGATTCTGGTTTTTTTGTACGTTGTGTTGTGCTGCCTTTTCCTGACTGTACTTCCTTTTTCCTCCATATCTTCAAGCGTGATGATGACATTTTCTCCTTTTGATATGGTGCCCACACTTTGTTCCTGCATTCCTTAGCTATATGTCCAAGCTTGTCACATGCATAACATCTTACATATTTCATATTTCTCCTGTAACAATCAGCAGCTTTGTGACCAAACATATTGCAAGCAAAGCAATATCCATAAAAGTACCTTGATTGAGATGACCTTTTTGCATAATGATCTTGAACCCTTCTTCTTCTACATCTAGCTGCAACATGTCCAAGAATATGACATACATAACATTCAACACTATTCATAGGAGGAGTAAAGGATTTTCTTTGAGGAATCTCTTTCCTTGGTTGATGATGAGATTGATCTTTCATTTCTTCGTTGATCATTTTAGATTTCTCTTTAGAGTTCCTTGCCTCACCTTGTGAACTAGATTCACCTTCGACAGATTCATAGAAACCAAGACCAGTCTTTATAGCAGGAGACCTTTGAATACTAAGAATATCATCCAAGACTTTAGAGCTATCTTGAAATCGTAAAAGCTTATCCTTTTCTTCTATTTTACCTTTCAAGATATTTACCTCAACCTGAAGCTGTTCTTCCTTTTCAAGAGATTGCCTTTTCAAATCTTCTTCAGCTTTTCTTCCTTCTTCCATTTGTTCCCTTAGTTTGAGAATCTCCTTTTCTTGTTCTTCATTCAGATCCTGCTGCATTTGACGAACTTGGAAGGCACATTCCAGCTGGGATTTTAAGCTGATGACTTCGTTGTCTTGTTTTTCAATTGCTTGATGTAGATCTTCATTCTGCTTCTTTGATTCTTCAAGATCTCCCTTTAGTGAGAGGATTGTAGCTTCAAGAGTTTCATAGTAGCTGGATCTATCTTTGAGTTTCTTGATGGTTGTGCTTCTTTCGTTGACTTCTTTTCTTAATGATGTCACTTCATGCTGCAATTTTTGACATTGGTCTTCCTTGTCCTTGAGTAATTTTCTTACCTTGTTTCCTTCTTCTAGTTGGACCTTTAGTTTGGTAGCTTCTTCTTTGAAGTCGCATTCCCTTTTGTTCAATAGATCTTGTTGATCTCTAATTTTGTCTGTCAGCCTTTTAAATTCTGCCTCTATTTGATATCTTTCTTGTTCACCCATAAGAGCAAGTTCAGTAGTTTCACTATCACTTCCATCTCTTTCACAAGGAAATATAGCTGGAACATCAGAGGGTAACACATTCATACCTGATAATGATTCTGAATCTGAAGAGCTTCTTATGCCTAATCCCCAATCGATTCTCCCACTGTCATAGTTCTTCTGAGATGCTTTCTTTTTCTTTGGTGCTTTCTTCTTAAGCTTCTTTCCCATTGTTCCACGGATCTCCTTCAAGCGATCAAGCTTCTATCAAAGGACCTGCTCTGATACCAATTGTTGGAAATAATACTGAGAGGGGGGGTGAATCAGTATTATCACATTAATAAAATCTTTTCATTTCCATAATCAGATTCATATATGCTACTTCCACAACTTCTTATGATTAAGTTAATTGATGTTCAATGAGTGCATTAGAACATTATCAACCATATTATCAGTTAACAGATGCAGTAACATAGAAAAGATCATCACACATAAGGCACACACATGAACACCATGATATAAGGTGGAAACCCAATGCGGGAGAAAACCACCTGCTGCAAGTCATCTCAATCTTCTTTTAATAAGAAAATCCTTTTACAATATTTGTACTGGTGCAGTCTTATACCAGTACGGGAGCTACAACCCCCTTTGCTCTTGTACTAGCCGATTCATTTACTAGTACACAGGCTGCTACCTGCTACAATGCTCCAAAGATTTCCCTTAGCTCTTGTACTTGCTTAGATACTAGTACGTAGGCGCCGGCCTACAAACTTTTCTCCTCCAGGTACAACGTTTCATCAATTTTCATACTGGATACACTAAAGCACAACACATAATCTGAAAGGAAACGTTTCATCCAATTTTCATACTGGACCCAACAACAACATAAACAAGCTTCTGAATCACCCAAGCACTAGATCCATACATATACAAGTGAGTCATCAACCAGATCTAGTCCATCAGATCATATGAAGATAATTCATTATGAACCCGATTCATTCATCTATCAAAACTGAAACATACTCTATAACTTCTCAGAATATTGTTATCACACCATAATATCAGAAACCAGACATCACTTCAAAACCCAGAACACAACAATGATAAACATGGACAGCTAAATATATTTCAAGAGAAGTACGCATCTTCACCGATATAATGCCTGCGTACAAGTACGCACTGATCCCAACAGCACACCTGCGTACCCACGCACTGTGCCTCATAGACTGCCTGCATACCTGTGCTCTGTGTCCAATGAACTACCTGCGCACCTCTGTAACTACAGTGCTTCTGAACCTGCGTATCTGCACACCTGCAGCACTTCTGGACCTGCGTATCTCCGCACTTTTCTTTCACTGCACTTGCGTACCTGCGGGCATAGATAATTTCAAGACTTCAAGAATAACCCAGACTGTCAGATCTACAGATCTGATCATGCGCCGAAGAGATCTCAATCCATCAGTAGATTCGCCTTATTTAGATCTAGACATTACTCCCAAGAGATCATAATATTTCAGATCTAGCTCTCATAAGATGTTCAACCCAAAAGCATACCCAAGCCAAATGATCTCCTTTGCTTTATATAGGCAAGCTCTTCCTCAAATCATGGATCAATACCATGGGCCAAAACCATAATAACACAATACCGTCGGCTAAATACCAAGGGTTAAACATAAGAAACCCCACGTGTGCTTTTCTCTGCCTTGAAGTAAGTGAACTGGGGGTACGCACCTCCTGAAGGGGATAACTGCGGGTATGTACGCACTTTATGTAACACCGGCCTACGTGTACGCACCTTCTGTAAGGTGTACCTGCGTATGCCTTATTTTCTTCAATATTTGATAGCTGATCATCAATCTCTGCTGCTGACTTGAAGTACTGTGATCTATCACCTGAATGGGTTGCCATCAAGGACAACACTTTAGCCATAATGCCAACAATCTCCCCTTTGGACTTGATGGAAAAGCTTACTTGTGAACTGTCATCTAATCCCTTTGTGCTGTCCAGTAACCCATGCACTCTGTCACCTCTGATATTTCTTCTGTAGATTCATCTGAATGTATACAGGTGAGATGATCTTCTATGAGAGGGTTGCCATCAAGTACAACACATGCATCATAATTCCAACAATCTCCCCCTTTGGACTTGATGGCAAGAACACCAAATCACTCTCCCCCTTTGACATCAAGGGCAAAGGGTTATGCTCCCCCTAAGAACATGCTCCCTTTGACTATAAACCAGATCTGCTGAAGTCTCTGAATGATGCCATGGTACACCAATCTGATCATGGTCTTTCTGAGAACAAGCTGAGATGTCTGCTCTGCTATATAGTGTTGTTCATGCTCAAGCTCCCCCTGACTGTAAGCAAGATCTGCAAAAAGATGTTCTACAAGAAGAACATGACTCTATATATCATAAATGACCTTCCTATCACCAAAAGACTCAATACATACATTCATCACAATGGTGATACATCAAAAGTTTACATATGATAACATCATTCATCCTAGGAATAGTGGGGAAACATAGGCCGTTACATGACCTGAAGAGATAACTACAATAGAGACCCACTATTACATCATGAGTAAAGACCAATCACCTGAGATAAACATCAGCAACAACACTGTATGATCTGATTCATAGTATCTGTCAACAGCAAGGTACTTCTGCATCAACTCATTCATAACCATCCAGATCTACATGAACCAAGAGCCATCAAAAGGAAGCATCTACATCAATCAACATATGTACGAAACAACCTATCATCATATAGGTAAGATCTCATCATCATCATGTCTCCAACAATGAGACTTTGAATAATCATCCATGTATCCAGCCAACAATCCTCATCCATATATGTGCCAAGAATAATAAAGACTCCATGCAAGCACCATTAGGGAATCAACCACAAATATGATCCAAGAACCATGTGAACAACTCACAACCATAGCAAGATGAATCATAAGCATCATCACCAAGGACCATAATGCCAACAATGCATTAAGAACATATGCTCCCGCTAAACTGGTGCCATCTGTCAGATCTTATCAAAAAGTCAACTAATAAATGCCTTAAGAAAGGTACGCAGTTTTTCTTTATTTGTCCTGCACAGCCACGCACTTCACCTTCTGCTCCCCTGCGTACACCCGCAGAGATCCTTCTACTGCACTGCGCATATACGCAGACAGTCTTCTACTACAGCGCATACCCACGCAGCTATTCCATCAGATGCGCCGCGTACTCCACGTAGCCTTTGATTCTATCACGCCGCGTACTTCTATGTACCTCCGCAGGTTTTCCTTTATCGCGCCGTGTACTTCCGATCTTGCTCCGCACCTCTTCTTCTGTCGTGCTGCGTACCTCCGCATTGGCGCTTTTTCTTCGCTGCGTACCCTCGCACATTCTCTGTGCATTACCTGCGTACTTCTGATTAGGGCCGAATTGGCAGTTCACCAGTGTGCCACAGTTAGTCAGATGCCCAGATCTGATTTTGTGCTCGAGAGATCATACTTCATAGATCAACTTCACTTTTCCTACTGCCTTTCTTCAAACAATCATATACGCGATTGTGCAGTATCCAACTCGCGTATATACGCGACTTTCCTTCATGGAGTTTGCATATGTGATTCAGGACACTGAAGTTTTGTACTTTCAGCTCCCTCTGATTCTGGTTTGTCTGTACGTTGTGCTGTGCTGCCTTTTCCTGACTGTACTTCCTTTTTCCTCCATATCTTCAAGCGTGATGATGACATTTTCTCCTTTTGATATGGTGCCCACACTTTGTTCCTGCATTCCTTAGCTATATTTCCAAGCTTGTCACATGCATAACATCTTACATATTTCATATTTCTCCTGTAACAATCAGCAGCTTTGTGACCAAACATATTGCAAGAAAAGCAATATCCAAAAAAGTACCTTGATTGAGATGACCTTTCTGCATAATGATCTTGAACCCTTCTTCTTCTACATCTAGCTGCAACATGTCCAAGATTATGACATACATAACATTCAACACTATTCATAGGAGGAGTAAAGGATCTTCTTTGAGGAATCTCTTTCCTTGGTTGATGATGAGATTGATCTTTCATTTCTTCGTTGATCATTTTAGATTTCTCTTTAGAGTTCCTTGCCTCACCTTGTGAACTAGATTCACCTTCGACAGATTCATAGAAACCAAGACCAGTCTTTATAGCAGAAGACCTTTGACTACTAAGAATATCATCCAAGACTTTAGAGCTATCTTGAAATCGTAAAAGCTTATCCTTTTCTTCTATTTTACCTTTCAAGATATTTACCTCAACTTGAAGTTGTTCTTCCTTTTCAAGAGATTTCCTTTTCAAATCTTCTTTAGCTTTTCTTCCTTCTTCCATTTGTTCCCTTAGTTTGAGAATCTCCTTTTCTTGTTCTTCATTCAGATCCTGCTGCATTTGACGAACTTGGAAGGCACATTCCAGCTAGGATTTTAAGCTGATGACTTCATTGTCTTGTTTTTCAATTGATTGATGTAGATCTTCATTCTGCTTCTTTGATTCTTCAAGATCTCCCTTTAGTGAGAGGATTGTAGCTTCAAGAGTTTCATAGTAGTTGGATCTATCTTTGAGTTTCTTGATGGTTGTGCTTCTTTCGTTGACTTCTTTTCTTAATGATGTCACTTCATGCTGCAATTTTTGACATTGGTCTTCCTTGTCCTTGAGTAATTTTCTTACCTTGTTTCCTTCTTCTAGTTGGACCTTTAGTTTGGTAGCTTCTTCTTTGAAGTCACATTCCCTTTTGTTCAATAGATCTTGTTGATCTCTAATTTTGTCTGTCAGCCTTTTAAATTCTGCCTCTATTTGATATCTTTCTTGTTCACCCATAAGAGCAAGTTCAGTAGTTTCACTATCACTTCCATCTCTTTCACAAGGAAATATAGCTGGAACATCAGAGGATAACACATTCATACCTGATAATGATTCTGAATCTGATTCTGAATCTGAAGAGCTTCTTATGCCTAATCCCCAATCGATTCTCCCACTGTCATAGTTCTTCTGAGATGATTTCTTTTTCTTTGGTGCTTTCTTCTTAAGCTTCTTTCCCATTGTTCCACGGATCTCCTTCAAGCGATCAAGCTTCTATCAAAGGACCTGCTCTGATACCAATTGTTGGAAATAATACTGAGAGGGGGGGTGAATCAGTATTATCACATTAATAAAATCTTTTCATTTCCATAATCAGATTCATATATGCTACTTCCACAACTTCTTATGATTAAGTTAATTGATATTCAATGAGTGCATTAGAACATTATCAACCATATTATCAGTTAATAGATGCAGTAACATAGAAAAGATCATCACACATAAGGCACACACATGAACACCATGATATAAGGTGGAAACCCAATGCGGGAGAAAACCACCTGCTGCAAGTCATCTCAATCTTCTTTTAATAAGAAAATCCTTTTACAATATTTGTACTGGTGTAGTCTTATACTAGTACGGAAGCTACAACCCCCTTTGCTCTTGTACTAGTCGATTCATTTACTAGTACGCAGGCTACTACCTGCTACAATGCTCCAAATATTTCCCTTAGCTCTTGTACTAGCTTAGATACTAGTACGTAGGCGCCGGCCTACAAACTTTTCTCCTCCAGGTACCACGTTTCATCAATTTTCATACTGGATACACTGAAGCACAACACATAATCTGAAAGGCCACATTTCATCCAATTTTCATACTGGACCCAACAACAACATAAACAAGCTTCTGAATCACCCAAGCACTAGATCCATACATATACAAGTGAGTCATCAACCAGATCTAGTCCATCAGATCATATGAAGATAAGTCATTATGAACCCGATCCATTCATCTATCAAAACTGAAACATACTCTATCACTTCTCAGAATACTGTTATCAGACCATAATATCAGAAACCAGACATCACTTCAAAACCCAGAACACAGCAATGATAAACATGGACAGCTAGATGGATTTCAAGAGAAGTACGTAGCTTCACCCATATAATGCCTGCGTACAAGTACGCACTGATCCCAACAGCGCACCTGCGTACCCACGCACTGTGCCTCATAGACTGCCTGCGTACCTGCGCTCTGTGTCCAATGAACTGCCTGCGCACCTCCGCAACTACAGTGCTTCTGAACCTGCGTATCTGCGCACCTGCAGCACTTCTGGACCTGCGTATCTCCGCACTTTTCTTTCACTGCACTTGCGTACCTGCGGGCATAGATAATTTCAAGACTTCAAGAATAACCCAGACTGTCAGATCTACAGATCTGATCATGCGCCGAAGAGATCTCAATCCATCAGTAGATTCGCCTTATTTAGATCTAGACATTACTCCCAAGAGATCATAATATTTCAGATCTAGCTCTCATAAGATGTTCAACCCAAAAGCATACCCAAGCCAAATGATCTCCTTTTCTTTATATAGGCAAGCTCTTCCTCAAATCATGGATCAATACCACGGGCCAAAACCATAATAACACAATACCGTTGGCTAAATACCAAGGGTTAAACATAAGAAACCCCACGTGTACTTTTCTCTTCCTTGAAGTAAGTGAACTGGGGGTACGCACCTCCTGAAGGGGATAACTGCGGGTATGTACGCACTTTATGTAACATCGGCCTGCGTGTACGCACCTTCTGCAAGGTGTACCTGCGTACCCCTTATTTTCTTCAATATTTGATAGCTGATCATCAATCTCTGCTGCTGACTTGAAGTACTGTGATCTATCACCTGAATGGGTTGCCATCAAGGACAACACTTTAGCCATAATGCCAACAGGCTAATACTCCTCTTGGGAGGCAACTTATCTGGTAGATCGTCAACTACAATGTCTTTAAATTCTTTTAACATCTCCTGAATCTCTGCAGGCAATTCTGACTTTTCTGTGTTCAGCAACATCGTTTTTGTCCTCCTTACAATCGCATAATTGACCTCATTTTCCTTAATCTACTTCACAAACTGTTTTCCTCTTATTAACAATGCTTTTGTTCCACTCAATTTTGCTGCATCCTCCTCTTTAATGGGTACAAGTGTATGTTTGATCCCATCTTTCACAAATTTATAACAATTCGTCTTCCCATCGTGTGCCACCTTCCGATCATACTTCCATGGTCTCCCTAGCAGTATATGGCACACGTCCATTGGCATAATATCGCAGACCATCGTGTCTTGGTATTTGCCAATGTGAAATTCAACCTCACACTGTTCATCAACTAATAGCTGGTGGCCTTTCTGTAGCCACGACACCTTGTAAGGTGTGGGATGCTTAAGCCGCTTCAATCCCAACTTTTCCACCATTTCGGTGGCAACTAAATTGTCTGTACTTCCGCTGTCTATGATCAATTTACAACACTTTCCATGTGATTTGCAAACTGTTCGAAACAGTGCCTTTCGCTGGGTCTGTTCAGCCATCTCCTTGGCTGGCTTCAACAACACTTTGTTCAAAATTAAAGCCTCTCCCATTTCTGCCACATTTTCTATCTCCCGGGGCTGTGCTTCAGTTTCCTCAGGCTGTGCAACAAATGCTCCCCTCTGGCCAGCATGCTCAGCTTCCGGGCATTCGAAGGATCTGTGCCCCCACTTATGGTACCTGTAGCACTGGACATTAGTCCCCCTTCTGCGACCATTTCCTCTTCCCTGCTGATATGGCCAACCTCCTCTGGTGCTATCTCCCTTCTCTGTTGTCCCTGAAGCTCTGGAACTGTTGCCTTCTTCACTATTAGTGGCAATTCTCCCTCTGCCGTAGGACTGTCCTCGTCCTCTGCCATTTCCTCGCCCTCTCCTGTTATTCTGTTTCCTGTTAATTTTCTCTTTAGCCTTTACAACACTCTGAAAGGCCTCTTCTATATTTCGGGGAGAGAGAATACTGATCTCGTCTAGTATTTCCAACCTCAAGCCGTTCATGTACCTCGCTTTTTTTTCTGGAGTATCATCTGTATAACCAGCACGTAAATTTACACGGCAAAACTCCTCTGTGTACTCCTTTACAGTCATACTTTTCTGCCTTAAATTCTGCACTCGTCGATAAAGCTCAACCTGGTAGTCTTTAGGCAAAAATCTGCCCTTCAGTTTTGCCACCATCCTTGGCCACTTTCTTATTGTAAACTTGTTCATTCGTCTCCTGTCCGCTTGGACACTATTCCACCATAAGGCGGCGTGTCCTTTTAACTTAGTCGCAGCAAATCTAACTCTTTTGTCCTCATTGATCTCCTCATTTTCAAAATACTTGTCTAATTCACTTACCCAATCCAGCAAAACATCTGCGGACAGACTGCCATCATAGTTAGGGATCTCAGGTTTGGGTTTGCTGCTAGCTAACAGTACCGATCTCAACAGTCTTAACTCCGGGGCTTCCTCCTCTGACCCATCTATAGCAGTTGCTGCTCTTCTTCACTATCATCCCCAAGTTCTGGGTCTCTTCTCCTACCTTCCTCTACTGCTTCCAAGCGAGCAGTAAGGATTCTCAACTGTTCTCTCAAGCCCTCATCTGCTACTCTGTGTGCACCTCTTCCACGTCCTCGTCTTTGTACTTCCATCTTCCTCTGTTTCCTTAAAATGGTGCTCTGGTACCACTTGATGGGGCCAGCCCACGTGGTCCCGCCGTCAATGCACTGATGTGTTATGTACCAGCAATGAATATAATAATAAAATGGATTTTGGATATATGTGTTGGTTGATTTTTAATCTGTGTTGTATTGATTTGGGCTACGGTGATTGTACCCTGGTTGCCTGCTTGATGGACAACTGTCCCTCCTCGGGATTTTACGAACCCGCCTTGGTTTGAGGTTTTACACCTTCGCGCTCATTTGTTTCTCGTTGTTTCTTCCAGTCATTTTCTCTGCGAGATCCCGGCGATCCCTTGCAGCTTCGGTGGTTTTTGTTGTGATTTTCTGAGGCTTATCTGCCTGGTCTACTGAGTTATGTGCTCCTGGTTGTCTTCTCGGTCTCGGTCGTTTTGGGACTCGGCCTGAATGCTTCTGTTCACCTGGCGATTCGTTGAAACCCTGGTAAGGTTTGCGTTACTGAATTTTTCTGTGTATATGTTCTCTGTCACTGTGTGTATGTACTCTGCCCTAGTGGGTCTCTGCCTCTGTGCGTTTTTATCGATTGATGTCTGTAGTTCACAAGGGTTTACAGTTAATTGATGGTTGCATGGTTCTTGGTGACATTCTCTTCGGCACTGGTTCGTTTGCTCACAAGTTCGACAGCGTTATGGTGGCATCCTCTGTTAGTTCCTCCGTCAACTCTGCCTGGTAAGTCACTGTTTCGTGCTAGACATTTTCTTCCCTGCTTTTCCTAGTCCAATGGCTTGGCTCCTTTGTGAGCAGGAGGGTCTTCCGAGGTGAGAAATGCAACTATAGCTTGCCTGTCAGGTAACGACACACATTTCTTTTATTCAATCATTCTGCTTCCAGTTCTCTATTTTTGTCTTGTGGGTCCTAACCTCGTTCTGTTTGTCTTCGTGCAGGTGGAGCCGCTCGTTGGTCTCGATGCCTGGACTTTCAGCTGCCCCGAACTGAATATAGGTAGAGTCGCTCTGCTGTTGTGGTTTGCTTGTCTGGGATTTTCGACTTGTAGGGTTTGTCTATTCTTTGTTGGCCTTGAGTCGTTGTCTGTTCTCGGTTCTCTGGTTATTAGGCTTTGTTGTTGATTATGGAAGGGTATTATGGGGTTGGCTCCTGTCTGTAGTTGGTTTAGTCCCCACATCTGCGAACTGGGTTCGGTCTTTTACTTTTGAGCAAAGAATGTGAACATATAATGGACTTTGGATGACTGTATTTGTAACCCTATGAATTTGTGCTGGAATAAAATTTGAATTGCTCTCGTAATTTCACATACCTGTTATGGCTATGTATGCCTGAATGTTTTAGTTGTGCGGCTTGTACTGGACGTTGTTGCTATTCGTCCGACTTGACTATCTTTTCCTTCTGGTTCAGAACCTGTAGTGGTATATTAAAAATATTCACATGATAAAATAAAGATAAAGGTTACACAGCATTGAGGACGCTGTAGGATTATGCGTGCACAGAACAATAATTATATTTCTTTCTCTGTTAATTTCTTACACAGTCAAACCCTGTAATGGGCCTGTTTCACTCCTTTAGTAGCACTGTTTTCAAATGGTTTTGTAACTACTGTTGGTTTGTTTTGTTGGTTACATCAGTTGTTTCTTATGTGGAACTTTTTCATAGCTGGCTAGCACACTTTCTTTTCATGCTTTTACAACAGTAATGTAACTGTCTGGAAACAACGACTCTAACTAATTACTACTGCCCTAATTAAAAGTCATTACATTATTCTTAGGAAACTTTAATTAAAAAAAGAAAGTAAAATAAAATCAAGATAGATATACTATCCATCCAGCGAACTGTGTTCTCCGTCCTCTTCAGAAACCATGTCAACCTTGCTTCTGTCTTTGCCCTGTTAGCCAGACGCTCCTGCATCATTTTAGGCTGAGGCTTTCCCCGGGTTATTTCTTCTATGTTATATGTGATTGATTTCTCATTCTCAGTTGTATGTGTTCTCTTGATCTTGCTCAATTCGATTAAGATTCCACAAAGTGTTGTAGAAGTAGATCTTGTATTGTGTTTTAGAATATTGCATAATCTGTTGATCTACAATGGGAATTTCTACATGGTATCAGAGCACAGGTGATCAAGGCGAAGAACAGTATACAAGAAGGAGAAGTTCGAAGTTTGTGGTTCCTGAATATAGAAATCGAGTTCTTATCACATCTCAATTTCACCAATGGTGTTCAGCGGTTTAAGACTTAAGTATGCCCTTGATGGCAGCTCGAATTATATAGCTTGGAAGGATCGCATGGAGGTAGTATTAGAGGATAACGATCTAAAGGACTTCATTGATCAAGAAGTCCCCAAGCCGACTGATGCTACTCAACTAGTGGAATGGAAGAAATGTGTGGCTAGAGCCAAGAGAATCCTCCTAGAGGGAGTTCGAGACCACATTGTCTCGAGCCTCCATGGGAAGGAGACACCGTTTCTGATGTGAAAAACATTCAAAGATTTATATCATAACAACAACGATTAGAGGAAGCTGGCGCTGAAAGACAAGTTTCGTAAGATCAAGTGTGAAAAGGGTGGCACGATCTCTACATATCTAAACAAGCTCACCACTTGCAGGGATGAGCTTGGAAGTGTAGGGATCATGACAGTCGATGATGACATGGTGAGCCTTACACTCCTCTATCTTCCTAAGAGTTGGCATAGCTACCAAGACTCGGTTAATGGAAGAGAGAAACTGCCAGATTGGGAACGACTTTGGTTGGAACTGATGCACGAGGAGATAAGAAGAAGCACCAGAGATGTTTCTTCATCCAAGGAGGATGAAGAATATTGCGCCTTAGCGAGTAAGGAAAAGAAAGGGAAGGAGAAGGATTCTCATCCCAAATCCAGTTCTTTCCATGGTAGGAAGAATTTTGACAAATCGAAAATGCGATGCTTTCGTTGTCATGAAGTGGGCCACTTTGCTACAAATTGTCACTGAGGAAATCCAAGAAGGGATCTGTGGAAGGATCAGAAGGTGAGGCACTGGCCTCATAGTTCGAGTTGGATTTCACACTTTTCACATGCATGGTTTCATCCATGGTGGGAAGTGGTTGGTTTCTTGATAATGGAGCTTCTTTCCACATGACCGACAACAAGAGTTTGTTCAGTACCTTGGAGGAGAAAGATCTCCAGATTCTCATAGTGATGGGTAATGATGAAAAGTATAGTGTCTTAGGTGTAGGCACGGTTTTTTTTTAGAGGGAGCATGGAGCTCGCATTACCTTGACCGATGTCAAGTATGTACCAAGACTGAAGAAAATTTTGGTGTCGATCGCCATGTTGGAAGACAAGGGCTATGATGTAGTCTTTAGTAAGGGAAAGATTTTCCTTCGACACATCACCACGAGACATGTGAGGCATATTGGTTCACAAGTCAAAAACCTATATGCTCTTGAGGTTCAAGATGCATGCAAAGCCTTGAGGAGCAAGGCAACTATTGGAGACTTGGTGGTTGAGAGGGAGAGGACATTACCTCTCAGCATGCAGCCACAGGAGAAGTCTCAGACAATTGTGGAGGAGCCACAATTGGTGAAGCAACTTCAGGAGGTTGTGGAGCAACCACAATTGAGGAAGTCGAGAGGAGACAGAGTGGAGGCATCCACTCATGCAGAGACCTACAGTAGGGGGAAATTTCAAGCCAGGTGGGCAGAGGGATCACATGCATCCATACCTCTAGGTCGGAGGTGGGGTGATGTCTAGTGACAGTCCCAAGAAGGCTGGAATAGGGGCAGGATCATTGAGGTACCAAACCTCTTTGATTAGACCTTGCTACGAGAGCCCCGATGAGGAGTAGCAAGACTGGCTGAGTGAGTAGAGACAGATGCGGATGGGGTGGCAGAGAGAGCTACAATGAAGGAATCTCAAGACAATGCAGAGCTAGCAGGCTACAACAACACAAGAGGAACAAGAGTATGAACTAGTGCAGGATGGCATAGAGAGGTGTGCAATGGTGTGAGATGCATGGAGTGTTGCAACAGCTCAGAGGTCAGAGAGGGAGCACTTGTCAACGACAGATAGAGCTTCAGAATCAGAGGATTTTTCTAGCCCAACAGAGAGGTCAATTGGGAGTTTTTTTGTTTCTAGAGTTGCTGGAGCAACCACACCTGGGAGAAGTGTTGCATGCAGAACATTCCAAAGGTTCAGGATCGGGTTCGAGTTGAATGCCTTTCTTGTTGAGAGGGAGTGCTGAAAATGGAAACAAGAAATACTAAAAATAGCACTGCTATAAATAACAGTTTGGGTACCAGTGTTGAACATAGCAACAAGGAATGAAAAATGGAAGTACTAAAAATCACATTCTATAAATAGAATTTCCAGATACCTTCCTATTTTAGTTAGTCCCTGAACTAAAATAGTGAACTAAAATTTGAATTTGATCTTAGCAGTTGTTTGTAAAATAATTAATTAATTCATCTTGAGTTAATTAGTTAAGGAAAATCAAACATGAAGTCTATGTGGGGACATGCAACAATTTCTTCATTAATTAAAGAATTTATCCATCAATTAAAGAGATAAGGATGAGTTGTAATATTTTTATAGACATATTTGGGCACTGCAACCCCAATCACATATTTCCATAAACCAAGGGCTTCTAAGTCCCTAAAAGTGTTGTTTCATACCCTAAAGGAGCAAGGTCAGCTGATTACATCATCTCCTAGAAGTTCTCCATGAAAAACTACTCAGAACTGGTCAAAGCAAGACCATACAGACTGCCCAGTGCTAAGGGTACGATGCATCTCACCTACCACATGCAAAAAGTGTGATGCATACTGGAAAGCCCTTTTGTAGAGTGCGATGAGCAAGAGAAGACAAATGGCACAAGCGGTTTGCTAGGTGGAGACCCTGAGAATCTTCTAGAAGCTGCTCATTTGAAAGTTGCCTCTCTGAATTTGCCCAAGGATGAGTAAGAGATCATGAAATCTCCATGTGGAACCAAGAACTATCAGAGAGATGACACTAATCAAAATCCCAGAAGCTTACTCACTCCCCTGCAAACATCTATATATGGATCCCTCATCCCAAAGATCCAAAGGCTGGAATTTTGTAATTTGCAAGGAAGTGTTGTTGGTTTCTCTTTGAAGACATTGTTGGGTGATCTTACTTTGTATGAGGTGAAGAGGGATTTCATGCTGGGAGGATGGTGCTAGGTCAGACCAATGGGTTGTAATCCTCTCTTCTACTACTTCTATCAATAAAGATATTTGAGTTTTCCTCCATATTCTTTTATATCTCCAAATCTTGTATTGATATATGCATTTGTATGGTTAATATAAATCTAATCCTATATTGTTTATGGTGATAGATCTCTATGCTTTTATAGTATTATGCTGCTTTGACTCTACAGGTGCTCTTTGAAGCGAGACAAGTAAGGAAGAAGTGGCGAGATTCTGTCAAAGGGGAAAGGAAACATGCAAGGAGCCAAGCGAAAGACTGAGGTTGGTACTCTCTGCTTATCTCTCGTAAAGGAAAACACAAGTAACTTTAGTTTGCTTGTTTCTAAGATAGCTACCCGTCTTAGTGGGACTAGAAGCTCTGAATGGACACTAGTTTTCTCGATAACAAATATTGAGTTGTAATTAGTTAGCTCAGTTATCTGAGTTAAGTCCAGTTACATTAATTCAAACAGTTTGTTTAATTAATTGTGAGTTCAGTTAGTTAATGCATGCATGCATGTAACTGCTGCACTTTAGATAACTAAATATTCTCTCATAAATAACTCATGGATGTCAGTTCAGTCAGAGACCCATTTGAGATCAGAGGAAGGGACAGTGTACTATCAGTTGGATGAATTTTTCCTATAAAGGAAACTCATCCATGCAGAAGGATTTATCTCCTTCAAATTTGTGCAATTATTTTTGAGCCAAATTATGAGCAGTGTGAGGTGGAAATTCACACAAGTGGAAGCACTGGACCCCAGGAAAAGCTGCAGAAGGAAATAGGATGCTTGGAGGGCAGAGGAGAAGGTTGTGAGAGCCTTTGACTGTCTATGAGTAGTATTGGTTGATTGCAGAGAGAGCAGGATAATTTGAGAGCTGATTCTTTTTGTAACTTGAACAAGATTTCCACTTGTATGATAATACAGAGATTGGGGTTTTAGGCTGAGGTTTTCCCTTGGTTATTTCTTCTGTGTTATTTCTGATTGATTTCTCATTCTCAGTTATATGTGTTCTCTTGATCTTGCTCAATTCGATTAAGCTTTCGCAAAGTGTTGTAGAAGTAGATCTTGTATTTTGTTTTAGTATATTGCATAATTTGTTGATCTATAGTGGGAATTTCTACAAAAAAATAGATTGGGTTAATCTTAAAGAGCCCTGGTCTGGGTTGTTTCCCTTAACTTAACCACTGGTCATTTCTTCTTGTATAAAAGTCCCTAGAAGGAAGTAATCTTTGAACATTTAGATACCTAGTTAAGTATTAAAAGGAGGTCACCTCATGTTAGGACCTAATGATGTGAAGTATGTTCTCTATAGTGTTTGAGAATTGTAGATCATAATGTGTCAACCAATCAATGGTGAAAATATTTCCATTGTGAGGGTTGTCATTGCCTTCATGGAATACATATAAATTTCGCCAAATAGGATGTTGGAATCAAATGGAACCTTTATGATCTTAATTTCAATGAGAGCTATCTTACTTACAAGTTTGATGATAAAATTTTTGAATAGGCCCATTAGTTGAGAAGGAAGACCATCATATGTCCTAAGAGTTATCAAATAAGATATTAATTCATGAGAAACCAACTTCTACCATATGTGTTTATACATTGTACATGTAGGTGTGCTTTCATTAGTATGATGCAATGATGGATTGTAGCGCTACAAATGATGATGGGGATTTGTAATGAGACTATATATAGGAGAAAGGGTTCACATTCATCACACTCAAATGTGATGAGGGGAAAGTAAAAGGGGGTTGAATACCCCCAACTAAGAGAAATGATTTTTTCTAAGATAGTCACAATTGCAATACCTCAAGCATAAACATAGTTGTAAGGGATTGACCCAAATCATCTACAATGTTGTAACTATGTGTTTCGCTCATATGCAAGTCATGAGTTATACATCTTAAAGTTGTCTTTGATATTTTTGGGTTAGGGTCACCACTAGGATGTGGGATCATCAAATTCATGTTATTAGTAGGTGGATTGGTATTTAAAGAAGTTGGATTAGTTTTGGGGCATAAAATATTTGAAAGGAAAGTTAGAAATACAAAAATGATCTCGCGGGCTCAATGCGGGCTCGGTATGAGCTCATATATTTTTGTGATTTTTTCAGGTGGATATTTGTGGAATTCATGTAGATATCCCAATTTTCAAGGTTAATCAATGAAATGGAGATAATTGGAAATAATATTTGGGATTCTAATTATGTGGATAAATTTCTTACTAAGTTGCTACTACTCTTTGATAAGGGAAAGGAGAATGTAAGACCATAAGTTGTTGTGAGGGAGGAAATACTTATGGAGGGGGAGCTGCTCCTTACACAACATGAGGAAAATGGTTTCCATGCCTTTCTTGATGTGCATAAGTCAAATATCTAGGGGCATTAATGGGTGTAGTGACCGAATTTACTACATAATGCAAAAGGGAAATTAGTGTAAATGTAACAACTTAAAGTAAAAATATACAACTAATTGCATCAAGGAATGCTATCGACACAAATCTTCAACTTATTAGCATAACAATTTTCAAATAAAAACATTCTCATAGAACACATACCTTTAGAGCGAAGAATTAAAATAGATCTTATTGGTGATTAGATTGTTGTAACATCATCTCACTCTTGTAGTTGTCACCCCCAAGCCATTAATCAACATACTACATTCCCTTCCTCAAAGAATGAATGGTTCAATGCATGTTTCTCATCTCCCTTTTTCACCATTAAATAGAATAAACTATTTTAAAAATGATAAGGGGATTGAAAATGGATTCGCATGTGCACAATCCATGTGTCATCATGCCAACTTTTTATTTCTTTTTAATTTTATTAATTTATTATTATCTTTTCTTCATTATTGCTTGTTTTATTTAATTTATAATTATCTTTTCTTCATTATTTGTTGTTTTATTTTATTTATTATTATCTTTTCTTGCTTATTTGTTATTTTATTTATTTTATTCCCGAGGCGACCCAGATTTGGTGTTGTCGGTTGGCGAGTAGTGGGGTGTTATAGGTAAAAAGATCTGACCATATCTCTGGTTATTGCTTTTATGATGTTCTTGTGTATTTTCAATGTTATCAAGACTAATCAAACCCATATATTTGTGCAGATATTGGACTAGTGCGACCAGTAGTGCGCCCGAGGGTAGCAGTTGTCGTTCCAGTAGGAGAGGTTATAGGGAGGGTTGTCTTCTGTATATGCACAATTTCTGTAGATGGAATTTGTGCATATACAATGCAGATACATAAATGACGTGCATATATGGAAGATATGCACATATAAGAAAGTTAGGGATATATGTAGATATACGGAAGATATGCGCATATCTTCTGTATATGCGCATATTTTCCGTATATGTGCAATTTCTGTATATGCCCATAGAAAATATGTACATATAAGAAAGTTAGGGATATGCGGAAGATATGCGCATATCTTCCATATATATATACACGGAAGATATGCATGTCGCTTATGTATCTACATCGTATATGCACAAATTCCATATACAGAAATTGTGCATATACGGAAATATATCTTCCGTATATGCGCAATTTCCATATATGCAATTTGCGCATATACGATGCAGATACATAAATGGCGTGCATATACCGAAGATATGCACATATAAGAAAGTTAGGTATATACGGAAGATATGCGCATATCTTCCATATATGCACACATCTTCCGTATATGCACAATTTCTGTATATGCGCATAGAAGATATGCACATATCTTTCATATATGCATACACGGAAGATATGCACATATAAGAAATTTACGCATATGCTAAAGATATGTGGATATCTTCCGTATATGCACACATCTTTTGTATATGCACAATTTCCATATATGCGCATAGAAGATATGCACATATAAGAAAGTTAGGAATATACGGAAGATATGCACATATCTTCCATATATGCATACACGGAAGATATGCACATATAAGAAATTTACGCATATGCTGAAGATATGTGGATATCTTCCATATATGTACAATTTCCGTATTTCCGTATATGATAAGTTACGCGAAAAAGAAAAAGAATAGCAATATGCTAAAAAGATGCTTTGCTGATGGTATTCTAACTGAAAATGATGTGACTGATCTGAAAACAATTTCTCATGCGTAAAGGTTCAAAATAGTGAAAAAAATTAAGGAAATAACTTCTCTGATAAAAAGAGAAAATAAGAAAAGGGTATTATGGTAGTAATTGATGATAATATATAACTTCAATACCGTAAGCAGAGCCTCTACTGCCAGCAAGCGTCCATAACCTCGGTAGGGTTGCTTTTTAACCCATATGAGCCAGGATCCTCAATTTATAAATGGAGAGTTACAGTGTTGTTCTACAGAAGGGATCAGTGTGCTGGAGTGGTAACCAGATAAAATATGGGGAACATGTAACAAATATGAAAATAAAATGCATTAACTAGTCATAAAAAAATATGTTAATGTTATTATGAGCTAATATATATAGTATATAACTTACCTCTCTTAATTTATCTTGAAGTCTAGGTGAATGTCATAATGGTTGAGGAGAATGTGATTTTTGCTAAGTATCATGTCCACCATCATACATGTGCAAAGGTGTTTTAGGAGATGTATATTCATTACTCTAAACATTAGATTATACATAGATATAAGTATGTGACTCAAATAGAATTAAATGTAAAAATATGATAAAATTATAAGAGTATAAATAAATATAATATTACCTTGCATTGTGACATTGGACGTAAAGATGATTGTAGGATTTGAACCATTTCATTTCCATTCTCTTAAGGCTTCGACAATCTTCAGGGGTTTTCATTGATTGTGATGGTTCCAAAGGGAACACCTGCACCATAAATAAGGAATAACACACACACACACACACATATAATCAAAACAAATCAAGGATAATGATATAGAATACAGAACATCCATTTCTTATCCCATCATTATGGTAAAACATAACAATTTATATATTAATGTTTTTTGTGGAATAGGTTATATGGATTAAAAACTCACTGGCCCAATAACCCCTTGAAAACCTTAAAATCTAGGCGAGTGTCGTAATAGTTGGTGGCCTGAATTTAGGAAATTTTGTTGATTAGGCTATGCATATCAATAACAATGAGAAATTAGTATACAATTATAATAGATATAAATATTATTTAATGTTAAAATGTCTAAAAAATTAATATATGAAAAAAATGGACTCAACTGTGTTGTCATTGTCATGATTAGTTTCATCAAAGTTTAATATATGGTTGTGCCCATCTAATCCTTCTTCCCCCACATCATCAACAACCTTAGTCCTTACTTTCTCTTTTAAAGCAATATCTATGTGCTTCATTATAACCATACATCTACGAGGTACACTCTGATCCCAACGTTGAACCTTTTCACAAATTTTTTTCTTTGAAGTATCATTAAGCTAATCAAATGTAACAATTGACTGTGAAAACAAGTTTCAATGAATTTAGTCCACAACAATAAAATCATATTAATAAAAAACATATACAGATAAATACTAAGAAATACTTACAGCTGAAAGAATTTCTTCATTGACAATATTAATAAAAAATCATATACAAATAAATACTAATAAATACTTACAGCTGAAAGAATTTCTTCATTGAAAAATATTTTATATGCTTGTTGTCGTGCACGACATAGCCTTGCATCTAAATCATATTGTATTTTTGCATTTTTCCTTTTAAGTGCACTTGTTGATTTGACCGCCCATGTAGCATTTGCATCTCTTACTTGACCTCTTTGATGTGGAGGAATTGGTGGGATATTGTGCATGGTAGGCCGATGATGATTAAGGCCAGATAGCTTAGATCGACTCAAGTTCCCCGCACAGCCACCAACAAGACAAGTGAACACTTGCTTGGTGCCTTTGATAGTTACCTCCCATTCATGTCTATTTTCCTCCATTTTCTTACTTCCTTATAAATGAATATGTAAACAATAGTGTTGTTAAAAACATCATAAAAACACTTTAAAGTAAAAATCAATATTCATATCTATTTCTTTGTGGTTACCATAACTATCAACTTTTATAAAATATAGGCCAAAATATTTAAAACAACTCTTCAAGATTCTTGTTATATCAATTTGCATGATTTGTAAATGTTACAGTTTTAAGTTCTTGTTAGATCAATTTACATGCTTTGTAAATCTGACAGTCTTAAGTGAACACAGGTTGGGATAAGTGGACTCATTGGATTGCCTCCATCAAATGGTGTCCTACCTCAATCCCTGATATATTTAAAAAGTTATATATAATATGTTACTGGACAGAAAATATATCTATTTGTTGCAACTCAACTTTTTCTGTAGATGATAAAAACTCAACACAGATCCAATATATTGAATAGAAAAAGACATAAATTTCATGCAACTCAAATCCACTGCAGACTGATTTTTATTTTTTATTTTTATTATAATATAATACAGATTGAAAAAAGAAAGTGAAAAATTTATTTATTTCTCCTCCAACAATTAAACAACAATCTTTTTAATAGCCAAAAACTGTTCTGTAAACAGTGGACTTATAGCCTGTCCATTTCACCAACACAAATTTCCGAACAATTTACAATCTGCTGCAATTTCTGTAGGTAATTTCAAGACTGAGAACTTAGAAGCATAATATAGTAATAAAATATATCTGGTTGCTTGTTTTTGGATTTTTCTGCAATGCAAGGCTTGAATTCTGGAGTAACTCAGCGCAATAGCCACTTATTGCTTTGGAGATGATTCCCCTTCCAAGTTTTCTCCATTTATAACCAAATTCAAATTCATTCCAAAACCACTTGCTAGCATACAAGAGATAGACATCGGTGACGGTTTCATGAGATGGTGGCAAGAATATAAAGAACACAATGCGATATGCATTGGTCTGAACACCATTCATATATTGTGCTCTGATTTTTTTCCACTCGCCTTTCAAAAGGAGAGTGTGAGACCGCTGGCTACATGTGCCGCCATGGAGTGCTCAAATCCAAAAATAAGAGTGAGTACCCGATGCAACCTCCACATGTGTTGCCCAATTGTTTATTGTGGTATGAGTGCTTTAATAAGCAAGATCTGATATATATTCTCTAGTTGTTTGCTCAATTATTTCATGCGCTATATCATTAAATTTTAACACAAATGAGATTTGATCCAACCACCTATATCATGATCTTGATTTCCACCCAATTCAGAAGCAACAGTTCTACCATATGGTCACAGGTATTCGAAAGCATCAGTTTTAACTTCTAGTCACGGGTATCCACAGATAGTATTAGGGTATCATTTTAGTTCTTTGAAGCAAATAGGACTCATTTATTCGTACTAAAATTTCCACCATACTAAATTTTTTATTCTTTTCTAAACAAAAGTATAACCTTTTTAGACTACATGATTAAAAATTCGTTTAGGCCCACAAATAACAAAATCACTTCATCGAAACAAGTCACCAAACCAAACCAACACAATAGATAGACATTTGTGAATGAAAATACTTCTTTGTAAATGATGGCTGTGCTAACACAACTTTTCTTCTGTCGGGATATATCTGTGGGTTCTTGGTTTTTGTCACTACTGCCTATTTCGGTATGGCGTGCTCTGTACTCTTCCCTACTACCTGTCACTCTCATTTGGCATGATTTTTATCCGAAGGATATCACCACAGATGAAGTTTTCTATTTTTGTTAGGTGGTTTTTAAATAGGAATTCAACAGTAAAAAATAATAAATTTTAGATTTTTATTTGATTCCAACAACTCCTTACAATAATTTAAATAAAAGGTTGTTTGCTATGCGTAGAGGTAGATCTGCAATTCGGAGTTACTGCTTGTTGGTTGAAATTTCTGGAAAGTTTATAATTTCATGTTTAATTATTCTGCCCAGGTTATACTATTTTGTGTTTTATCCCATACAGAACCAGATGGCGAGAGCTATTTCCACCTCAATAATTTCAATCTTCTTCGTTACAGTTTCAATAAGCTTTGAAAATTTCAAGGGCAATCTTGAATTTTGAAAATTTCTACTTAATTTATGAAGAAAAAAGGGCATTCGAAAATATTTTTTATCTACTACACGACTACTACACGATTAACTTATTCCTGCCAGTACTGCTTGCTAGCCAGAGATGGGTATTAGGATGGTCATGGGCTCAATCCCAAGAGTAGGTTTTTCATGCGTAATAACACTACGCATAGACAACAGAACGTAGAACACCTTAAAGCTCTGAGAGGCCAACTTAAGTATAAGGCTGCAGTTTTTTGGCAGGCTAAGCCTGTTTTGCAAAAAAACAGGCAGATTAACTGAGAAATACCTGTTTCAAACTAGACGGGGAGGTAATGTTGCATGCATTGCGGGGGATCACCCTCTGTAACTTCTGTTCGCCGAAGCTCCTTGGGAATTTGTTCAATGGTTTGATTGCTAGTGATGTGGGGGCAAGCTCTGGGATTTTGGATTTGAGTAGAAGATGACGGTGGTTGGTAACGCATTTAAATGCCATTAAATGCGATTAATACCCATATGTCATCGTTGCGGTGGAGGCGGGCAGCTAGACGAGCAAAAACATGGAAAACATCGGGTTGCTGGAGCTTGGTGAGACGTAACATGCAATGGATGCATGGTCAAGTCACCGGATCTTGGAGAGATGTAACATGTAACATGCGATGGATACATGGTCCGGCCACTGGAGCTTGGCGAGATGTAACATGCGATGACGTAAGGAGGAGCTGCAAGGATGCACATTAACGTTTCTATAGAGGTGGAAATAGCTCTTTCCATGATCAAATATGCTCTTACAAAGTGGTCGTAGGGTGTCAAAGTCAAATTTTGTCATTTCAGTGAGTTTTCAAGTAAAATCTAGTTACTAGGTATTAGGTCTAGGATTTGTTTTCACTTCTTTTAAGGTTGTTCAAATGTCAGTGCATGTCACAATTCAGATGAGTGTACCATCATTCAGAGAGTTTTCGTCATCATTTCAAGTTCCAATGGGTCATTTTACACCTTGTTCGTGCTTCAGTTGTACTTGGGTAAGGCTCATTTCTCTCTCCTAGGGTTTTGAAAGTAATTTCTCTCGGATAGTCAAATCATCAAAATCCCCTATCCTTAACGTACTTTCTTAAATACTTCCCATCACTGATATCCTTCAAATTCATCATTTTCCCACAAACCCTAGCTTCTTGCTACAGTTTGACAATTTTCTAGGCTAGGCCTGTGTTTTGCCCTTTTGGACCTCTTCTCCTCACTCAATATTTGAAATTCCACTTTCCCTTACCTCCTAACATCCCTCCCTACTTTCCCAAATTTTCTCAAGAATTTAGAAGCCCCTTATCCCTTTCATTTCACTTCATTTCGACAAATCCCTTGTTCCACACATCGAGATAGGTTTTACTCAAATGATGTTTTTGAGCACGAAAAAATGAATTTGGAAAAAGTGAGACACTTTTGTCCATACCAGGCCAAGGAAGAAACACCTCCTTCATTTTTTACACAGGTGTCACAGTTTTAGAGAAATGTCAAAAATACAAATTGCCTGAGGAGAGTTAATGGACCTCTGCAGTGACCTTGGGAAAATCAATATTTCTCCTAGCTTGGTTGGCCAAATGACTTGTATGATGAGTGAAATGATAACTAGATGCAAATAGCTTTCCAATGAGCTATCATGAGCTCAATTTAGAGTTGCGAAAAGCCTTCAAAAGTTGACTGCAACAATGCTCTGCATTTAGGCAGCCTCATTTCGCACATTTTGACCAGTCTTGGGAGATTTCACTTTTTACATGGGAAAATGAACTCCAAATTGAAAACTTTCAAGTTATGTTGAAACATAGACTCAATAATCTTTCCAACGAGCTATCACATACCTAATTTGGACACCAAGAAGGCCTCCAAAAGTGGTCTGCAAAAGGCGCTGCGCATAGGATCAATGGCGTTGTGCATAGAAAAGGCGCTATGCACTGGGTAAAGTTTGACAGTGTAAAATTACACTGGCGCTGCGCATACAAAAGGAAATGTGCACCTGTCAAACTCTTCCAAATCACTCCAATTTGCCTCATTCCTCCAAATTTGTCTCTTGACAAGCAAGTTACACAATTATTCGTGTTTGAAAAATGGTTTTTTGCATCACTCTATGGTATTTGTGTTTATAAAAAACCAAACCCTAGTTTTCACTAAACCCTCTCATATACTTTAAAGCTCATTCATAGATTGTTGTCATATCTCATCCATTGTTTGTCCCCCTAAAACCCTATTCCCTCATATAAATTTCCCTAGATCTCATCTCTTCATACATATTTCCTAAACCCTATACTTCCTCCCCAAAACCCCACATACTTTATTCACATACATCCCAAACCCTACACTATCCCTAAACCCTACTCACTCCCTAAATCTTATCCACACTCCCATTCACCCTCACCTACTTTCCTATTCAAAATCTCTTCATACTCATCATACCCTCACTCACCAATCCATCACTCCTTATTGACCATAAAGACAAACAATAATACAATAATGGAGAGGGACAGTGAGTATGAACTTGAAGAAGAAACCCTTACTGACAGTTCCATGGAGAGACTTGAGAAGCAAAAAGGAGAAAAACAAATTGGAAATCCTAGTTGATGCCTCTTTAGCTCATCAAAGTAGTGTTTGAGGGTGTCTTGTGCCAATTTTGGGATAATTTTGATAAAATTCTGTAATTTTCAAATTTTGAATTTTGAAACACAGGAAATACCAATAAGTGGCACTGCGCTTTTGTTGGGGACACTTTCTTACAAAAAAGTTTATATTTTTGGAATCATCATGGAAAAATATGGAAGTTCAAAAATGGCTGAGAATTTTGGACAAGTTTTAAGTCTCCAAAAGGACCAAAAACACCCAAAAAGTGCCCTCTCTGCCACTTTTTTGCCACATAGGAAGTAGTCTTGGGAGAATCAATTTTTGGAGGGGAAAATTGACTCCAAATTCATAAATTCAAGTTTTTCTAGAAAGTAGACTCACCAATATTTCCAATGAGCTATCCTGCACCTAATTTGGACTTCGGGAAGCCTTCCAAAATTGGTCTTGAAAAAGTGTTGCGCATAGGATTAGTGGCGCTGCGTATAGGATGAATTTTGCCAGTTTTGCCTGATTTTCCAGATTTTGCCTAGTTTTCTCTACGGTTGACTGTTTCTTGCTCTCTTGGTGAAATTAGCATGGTTAATGATGTAACACGATATAATTATGTATATAAAACACTTAATAAGGTAGATACATCAAGTCAAAGGTGGTTTTGAACTGAATGAATTGGTTTCCTTGGTTTTAGAGGCAAGCTGTTCCACTGGCTATTTTTTTGTTCCTAGTTTAGATGTTGTTGAAACAACTCCTTGACTCATGGATTCGACCCTTGATGGATAACATAAATGGTTTTATGCCTATATTATGTACTTTCTTAGTCATTTGTAAAGGTTGGACTCTTGTGGATGCTTTGAACTTCATTGTAAATCACTTTTGTAGTTTAGCAAGGACATGAACCAAGGTTTTGAAGCATTTTGTAGGATTCTTGTGGTAATGTGTCTTGGCATTGTTTCTTCCTTTGTTATTTGGTTTCTCTTATGTGTATACGTGCTAGCATCTATTTCTTTCTTCATAACTAAATGAATCAAGATAAATAGGTGGAATCCATTGATATTCAGTGCTCTACCTTGATGATACATTTAGTTTTTAATGTTTTCTGTTGTTTGAGGAGGACTCATGAACTTTGCATGCCCTCCCCAACTCCTCACTGGTCTTAGACTTACCATCACACTCAATTCAAAGTTCCAAAACACCTACCTACCTCGCCCCATAGAATATCCTACAAATCTGAGTTGATTTCCTAGACCCAAAGCTGCCTTCTTCATTGGATCTAACAACCAACTATCAAAATCAATCAAAATCCTCTGACCTAATATACCTAGCCTAAAATCAACATTTCATTTCAGTCATCTCAATCCCTAGTTGCCATATTCTAATTGAGATTGACAAGGAGAAAGCCCTCTCCCGACCTGGTAGGGCTAGCTACTAGGTTAAGCGTGGTTTGATGTTACCCTAGACCTGCCTTCCTTCAGCCTAAGGTCAATCTAGGCACTAAAAAAACCCTAGGATGATGAACTTTGATATTAAATGTTATGAAACTTAAACCTTAAAAATGATAAGAAATCAATAGTTATAGTCTTGTTCAAGGGAGAAACCTCCTTCTATATTGAATACAATGTACAAGACGAGATTTGATGATCCTAAGGCTATGGCTCCTTAGTATATATTGGAGACAAAAGGTACAATTATAATAAAATGGGATCATGAGAGGCTATAACCTACATAACAATATAACAATAAGAATGAAATCTCTTAATATATAGGGCTTCATAAGGGGTTTAATTTATGGTTAACATGAGGCTTATATAGGAATTAATGCATTATGTCAAACATTTTGATCCAGGTGGATATTGGTGGCCACCTGCCAAGTCCACCTGGACCGCCACCATTGTTTCTCTCAGCATTTTTAGTTTCCTTAATTGTAGCACAACTTACTATTTTTAGCAGTTTTTCGGGTCCTGAACTTCTAGAGCCGTTTTGAGGCCCTAAACGATGTTTTTTGGGAAATCTGGGGGCAAAATGGGTCCATGGATCGATGTTGCCCTTCCCAAAGTGGTAGTGCTCAGATAGATCTTTCTAACGAGCTATTGTACACGTCAAACAGAGATCGTATGCCAAAGTTACGACCCCGGGAAGTTGATGTACCAATTTACCCAAACGGGGCCCACAGTTTGGCGTTTCATCTCCTAGGGTTAGGTTTTGGAATGTTAAAGGTTTTCCAATTGTTTCTCAACAACAAATAGGCCTTCGAGCCTCATTGTAACACAGTTCAGAGGCATGTAGCCACCACATCTCTTCTCAGAGATAAGCTACCATCGTCCTAGCTGGTTTATTTCCATTTTTGGTTGTAAGCATATTTCAGTATTTTCCATTAATGAAATGAAGTATTATTTCCGCTGCATCTTTGTGTATATGGTTATCTCTATAATTTGTTGCGTTCCTGTTTAAATTCGGATCAATGGTATCAGAGCGGTCTGCTTTTTCTCTGTTTTTCTTTGCATGTCCCCAACAAGGTCGGGATATAAGGAGTTAGGGCTTGAACTGGTTGAACCTTTGCAATACCAGCCTCACAAATCCCGACGGCCTCCCATGGTGGATGAGAAGAAAGACGAGGGGGCAGGAGATCCCATCAAAATCTTGCTCGAAGAAGCCCTCGAGCGACAACGGAACGCGATGATGGACAACTTTGCCCAGATCCTTCAGCGGCTACCCAGAAGCAACGCATCGGCTTCCAGCAGCTACTCTGGAAACGCCACGCCCTTTAAGGTACAAGTTAATTTTGAAATCCCCATATTCGAGGGTCAGATAGACGCAGATGCCGTAGATAAATGGTTAAATCTGCTAGAGGGTTATTTTTCTGTTCATGAATTTTCGAGTCAGGAAACGATTGCTTTCGCCCTTCTCAAAGCAGCCCCCCACGTCAAGGATTGGTGGGAAACCTACTGCGAGCAGAAGGATGAAAGTATTGGCTCACTATTTTCAGCCGCACCCACCTGGAATTCATTCTGGAATGCCATCAAGGAGCAGTACTACCCTGTCGGAAGCTATGAGGATGAATACATAAAGTGGACCACGCTGCGGTAGGGAAGGGACCAAGACATGTCGGAGTTCACCAATCTTTTCCATACCCTTCGCACAAAGTTGGGTATCAAGGATTCAGAGCAACATTTGATACTCAAATACCGTGGCTGCCTACACAAGTACATTCAGGAAGAAATACAATTCCTGAACATCTCGTCGCTCGGCGCAGCATACAGATATGCCGTCAAGGTCGAGCAGAAGTTTAAACAAAAGAAGCGAGACTTTGGATCTGCGAATCCAAAGCAGGGGAAAGGTGCCCCTAAACCACAGAACAAAGGACAAAGCCAAGGTGGGACAACCCAAGACAACCCGTCGAAGCTGCAAGCAAAGAACAGCGTCGCGAAGCCGAAAAAGGACACTGGAAAATGGTCTGAGTTCCATAAGAGCTCCACTCACAACACAAGTGAGTGTCGGGCCAAGCAGTCACTGGTGGCTGAGCTAAAGGTTTCAGCATTAGATGCATGTTCCGACTCTAAGTTAGAACCCGATAAGGGGAATGAAAAAGGGAAGCAGATCATTGATGCGGATCCCAACGCCACTGTTGCTACCGCCAAGATCCAGAAAAATGAACCCGAAGATCCAGAGGAGGAGGAGCGTCTCTTCCACTCCTAGATGTGGGTAAAGGGCTCCCCGACACAGTTCATTGTTGATAGCGGGAGTCAAAAGAACCTCATTTCGGCAGAGGTTGTGAATCGGTTTGGCTTACCGACCACAACACATCCACAACCATACACCATTGGGTGCTTCACCAAGGACGAGATCTTTGCGTGAGCCAGCAGTGTCGCCTTCCATACAACATCAAGCCCTTCACGGATGAGGTATTGTGTGGCATTGCTCCCCTTGAAGTTTGTGATGTATTATTAGGACAACCATACTTGTGGAAGCGACATGCTGTGTATGAATCAAGGCCTCGTTCTGTTATTATTACATTGGGAAATAAGTTGTACAGGATACCAGAGGTAGCACCACCTACTGCCATCTCTTCGATTACTGCAAAACAATGCAGTAACATCATTTCTAAAACCAGGAAATTTGTTTTCCTGATGATACACCCTCAAGGAAAGAAGAAGACGGTGGCCGCAGCCTCCAGATGGGGTCCCTCTGCACGACAACTACAGATGGACAAGGTTGTTGAGGAGTACGAGGACATCTTCACCTCCCCTGCAGGGGTTCCTCTGCACTGTCAGGTCAAGCACTCCATCGATCTGACCCCAGGTGCGCCGCTACCCAATGGACCAATTTATCGGCGCTCCGTTCTGGAGAACAATGAAATCAAGAGGCAGATTCAGGAGCTCCTGCAGAAAGGTCACATACGTCCGAGTTCATCGCCTTGTGGGAGCCCGATCGTGTTGGTACAGAAGAAGGATGGGACGTGGAGACTCTGTATTGACTATCGGGCGCTGAACAAGATCACTGTCTGTAATAGGTACCTGATCCCGCAGATTGATGACCTCCTGGACCAACTAAAGGGGGCGAAATATTTCAGCAGGATTGATCTGAAGTCAGGATATCACCAGGTACCAATCGAACCCTCTGATGTGTGGAAAACTGCCTTCAAATCCAAGGAGGGCCTTTTCGAATGGTTGGTTATGCCTTTTGGATTGACTAATGCTCCTGCAACCTTCATGAGGCTAATGGATGACATCTTGCGGCCATTCACCAACTCCTTTGTAGTAGTATACTTGGATGACATTCTGATATTCAGCCAGAGTTGGGAAGAGCACCTCCACCACATCTGATAGGTTCTCCAAACACTGCGGCAACACAAGCTATGTGCCAATTTGGAGAAATGCACTTTTGGCATGACCCAGGTTCAGTATCTGGGATACATCATTGATGAACAGGGGGTGCATGTCGATCCAGCCAAGATCCAAGTCATTCGGGATTTGCCATCTGCAACCACTCTAACAGAGCTCTGCAGCTTTCTAGGTCTTGCCAACTTCTACCGCAGGTTCGTGTTGGGGTTTTCTCATATTACTTGGCCCTTGAGTCAAGTCACCAAGGGAGGGGCGAAAGCAAAATTCTTTTGGTCTGAATCTCAACAGAAGGCATTCATGGAGTTGAAGGATCGCCTCTGCATGGCACCAGTGCTCACGTTACCAGATTTACAACAACCATTTGAGGTCGAGACAGATGCCTCTGACTATGCTATTGGGGCAGTCCTTACTCAACATGGACATCCAGTGGCATATCACAGTGAAACACTTTCAGACACAGTCCGGAAGTACCCCACTTATGATAAAGAGATGTATTCCATTGTACAGGCCTGCCGACAATTGAAGCATTACATTTTGGGGAAGGAAACGGTCATCCACACAGACCACCGACCCCTGCAGTTCATACAGACCCAAGGAAAATTGCAAAATGATCGCCATCAGAAGTGGTCTACATACCTGCAACAGTTCCACTTGAATATCAAGTATAAGAAGGGCAGCACCAATAATGTTGCAGATTGCCTCAGTCGACCACCGATCATGGCGTTAACCACCGTGCTCAACTCTTGTGGGCACGAGACTTCTGATTGGCCACTTCTCTACAAAAGCGACCCAGAATTCTACCACGCATACCAGACACTCTTGGAGGGTCGGCATGTTCCAGATTTTCACCTCCAGGATGCCCTGTTATGCCACCTGGGTCACCTTTGTGTTCCTTCAAGCGAGCGTGCCAAGATGATTTGGGAAGCACACTACAGTCGGGATGCTGGGCATTTCGGGGTCGAGAAAACAGTGGTAGTATTGCAAAATTATTTCTATTGGCCGAATCTTCGACAGGATGTTGGGAAGTACATCAGATCATGTACTGCTTGTGCCATTGCTAAACCGACCATTAAGAAGCACGGCCTCTATACCCCGTTTCCTACGCCTAGTCGACCTTGGGAATCCATCTCCATGGATTATATGTCAGGCCTTCCTTCCACTAAGCATGGAAATGACTGTGTTTTTGTGGTCGTCGATAGGTTCTCGAATATGGCCATTATGGCGGCCTGCAAGAAGAATATCACAGCAGAAGCCACTGCTAAACTCTTCTTTGAACGAGTGTGGGTGCACTTTGGGATCCCACAGTCTATCATCTCAGATCGGGATAGTCAGTTTCTCAGCACATTTTGGTCCAGTCTCTGGTCAATGCTCGACACCAAACTCACGAAGTCCACAGCCTTCCATCCTCAAACTGATGGCTAAACAGAGGTTGTCAATAGGATGATTGTGCACATTCTGCGCATGTATAACTCAAAGCATCCACGCACATGGGACGAAAGCCTCCCCTATGTTCAGCACAGCTACAACCGAGCTCTTCACAGCTCCACTGGCCATAGCCCTTTTCAGGTGGGTTTGGGATTCCATCCACTATGCCCCATTGATGTGGCCATGCCACTTGCAGCTACTCACATAAATTCAGCTCATGTCCAGTCCGAAACAGATAAGGCCACCATCTTCATTGAGCGCATCCAACATATTCGCCAGCAGGTCCATGACATTCTTGAGAAATCAAATGCCAAGTACAAGCAGCGACATGATCAACATTGGGTGCCACACAAGTTTCAGGTGGGCGACAAAGTTTGGTTTCATTTGCAAAAGGAACGCCTTACTGGAGCCTATCGGAAATTGAGACCACTCCGATATGTTCCTTAGACTATTACTAAGGCTATGGGAGACAATGCATTTGAGCTCAACATTCCCCCATTCCTTGGCCCGCACCCAGTGTTCAATGTGGACCGCCTTCGGCCATACTTTCCACCATTGCTAGACACATCCGACATTGCAGAATAGCTCAAACCCACAGAATTAAATCCAGATTGCATGGAACAAGCTGCAACTGATCGGATCATGGACACACAGACCAAGAACACTGGCCAACAGAATATCTCACTGTATCAAGTTGTCAAAGCAGGCCAACTCCTTCAGCAGGGCAAGTGGCTCACCAGGGAACAAGTTCAGCAAAAGTTTCCTCATCTCATGGAGGAACTCAACGCAATGGGGACCATTGCTTCCTAAGCAGGGAGGAATGATCCAGGTGGATATTGGTGACCACCTTCCAAGTCCACCTGGACCCCCACTATTGTTTCTCTCAGCATTTTCAGTTTCCTTAATTGTAGCACAACTTACTATTTTTAGCAGTTTTTCGGGTCCTGAACTTCTGGAGCCGTTTTGATGCCCTAAACGACGTTTTTTGGGAAATATGGGGGCAACATGGGTCCGTGGACCGATGTTTCCCTTCCCAAAGTGGTAGTGCTCGGATAGATCTTTCTAACGAGCTATTGTACGCGTCAAACGGAGATCGTATGCCAAAGTTACGACCCCGGGAAGTTGATGTACCAATTTACCCAAACGGGGCCCACAGTTTGGCGTTTCATCTCCTAGGGTTAGGTTTTGGAATGTTAAAGGTTTTCCATTGTTTCTCAACAATAAATAGGCCTTTGAGCCTCATTGTAACACAGTTCAGAGGCATGTAGCCACCACATCTCTTCTTAGAGATAAGCTACCATCGCCCTAGCTGGTTTATTTCCATTTCTGGTTGTAAGCATATTTCAATATTTTCCATTAATGAAATGTAGTATTATTTCCGCTGCATCTTTATGTATATGGTTATCTCTGTAATTTGTTGCATTCCTGTTTAAATCTGGATCACATTTTGCATGCATCCTTGACATAAATATAATCTTGGGCCAATAGGCCTGGCATGGTTTTTCTTGTACACCTCCTTTCACCTATCCATGCCTCTTATCATTCTCACACATGTTGATCAAAATCCATAAATCTTCTCTCTCTAATTTGAGCTTAACATTCCATTGGTGCAAAACCGATTTCCATAACAATCCATTGATCCATTTTCACCAACAAATCTTCCATTTTGAGCTTTTATGGCTCAAATCTTTGGCCATTGAATATCTTGTGTTTTCATTTGCAACCTAATTTTAATAATTGGTAATTGGCATCTTAATTATTTAAATCTATCCTCATTGAGTTGGAAACCACCACCTAGAGAACCTATGTTGATTTCTTGACATGGACCAAACCATTATGTTTTAATTTGCAACCTAATTTTAATAATTGGTAATTGTCATCTTAATTATTTAAATCCATCATCATTAAGTTGGAAACCACCACCTAGAGAACTTATGTTGATTTCTTGACATGGACCAAACCAACCCTACTCTATTTGTCATTGTCTCCTTAAGATAGATTGTTATGTGCATTCTTAACTTTGTCATCACTTATGCTTATTGCTCTTCATCATGTCATGTCACATTGGATAAAAGTACGAGATATGATTAAATCATGTCAAGGTAATTACTTGCTCTTATATATTGATCTTAGTTATCACATCTCATCTTTCCTTTTCATCATCCAACACATCATGTGAGTTCCCCTTCTTCTTCGTCCATGCCTAAATTATCTTGCAGCATTACATGGTTGCACTTTGGTTCATCTACCACAATGCCCATGTGTCTTCTTGATTTTTACTCTCCATGTCACAATCGTTGTACATTGTATATAGACCTCCTATCCCATCAATTTGATGGTACACCTTAATTGTTTGTTTCATAAATATCCACTTTAGCAATTTAATCATGTCCCTCTCTAACCTTAATGTTCCCAAACCAAAATTGCTTTGTAATCTCACTTTACCCTACATGTCTTGATAATGGCTTAACACATCTTTGTGTATCCTTTGTTCATCCTTAATAACTCATTCTTTCTCTTTGCAAAATAATTTGGTATATTAAGAATATTCTGGAATTTTATGTGGGAATTTTATGATTCAATCCTTATAGTTATGTTTTTAACTCAATTATATTGCTCCTATCTCTTTATGTGTAAATTTAATTAAATCAATGATGTTATGAATTTGTTTATATTTTTTTTAATTAAAATTGATGAATTTCTCTTTAATATTATAAATGTCATTATAACATATATATAATAGTTTTTTTCCCAAAAAATAAATTGTCATTTCTCTTCAAAAATAGAAGGAAAATTGCATTTATTATCTGCATATTATTTTTACTAAGAAAAATGACCATTTGTATTTAAATATTAAATGTAAATTACACTTATTACCTACATGTTACACTTATTAAATATTGTAAATACTAAAAGAGCATTTGTAAAACCATACAAGTATATACATTTTACTCATAAATTAAAAAAATACCATTGATCTTATACACAATCTAAAAGTATTTATTTTCTTTTTTGTAAGTTTGGTGGGACTACATCTTCATCGTGTCCAACTGTACACGTGTCCAACTATACACAATCTAAAAAGATTGATTTATACATGTTCATCGTGTCATCATGTCCAACTTCTCACTACCAGAGATAGCACAAGATTTGAACCCAAGACTTCTGATTCGTGAGACTTTATTTCCACCACCATTACCAATTAAACTATCCAAAACAAACATTTATTTGTTTATTTATTAAATTACAATATAATTTCTAATTTTATAATAAAATTTAAATGACTTATTTATTTATTTTATAAATAAATTTTTAAAAACACCACCTAAACTTATAAATTCAATCAAATTTAAAAATAAATATACAAACATTATTACATAATAACACATTTTCTAATAAATAAAACAAAATAACTTTATTAGAAATATTAATCATATACACGCTTCAGAATGTTATAGATTCAAAATGTCATCTTATATCACAGCCAAAACTAAATAATTGTCATGCATTTAAAAATATTTTTTTGTACAGCTATAAAGATGCCTTTTTAAAGAATGCTTATACATTCCCAAAAATTTCTTATATAACAACAAATATATGCTATAAAGAATGCCTATATATAGCCAAAACTAAATAATTGTTATGCATTTAAAAATACGTTTTCTGTGCAACAATATAGATGTTGCTTTAAATAATTATTATACATTCCCGAACTTTTCTTATATAAGAACAAATATATGCTTTAAAGAATGGCTATATATATATTCAAAACCTTTTGTTATGGAAGAATAATTTAATCACCGACTTAATTTTTAATACAAATCCATGTTGTTGGCACTTTAATTGCAGAGGATCCAATGCCTTGAAGATAAATAAAAAAATTATTTTATATGAGGACAAAGTAATTCTTTTAGTTGAGGACAAAGTAACTCCTATAAAAGAAAATATTATTGGCTTTCAACACAGAGTACCGCATATCAAAGACCATGTTATCTGAATAATAACATTCCGGGTAAAATATGGTGGACATTCCAAAAGACAAGATACATGAACACTCACCTATCCACGCCTCAAAACAAGCAAAACAAAACAAAGCATCAAGATCAGTCCACGTAACACATGGGATTGGGCAGCTTGAATGTCCTCTCCCCAACAGAGCATCCAGTCAAATCGCTCCACTGATCACCAGAGTTCCCTCGGATTCTGAACCCATCTTGCTCAATCTTCAATCTCTTCTCACACTTATAAACCGCAACGCTCTTCCCATAATCTTCCGGGTCCCTGCACCACAAATTGTCCATTGACCTCATTCACACAATGCTTTTCCATGCATTATTCAGACATTTTTATTTAAATCGCAGATTTTAAAAATATCTAAAAATTTCAGTACACAAAATGCATGTTAATCAAATTAATCTAGTTATTATATGTTTGATTCCAAAATATTCTCAAAATCTATAATCAAAATAATTTCAACAACATTACTCAATTCAACTAAAAGTAAAAATTTCAGATTTCAAAATATTCCTAAAATCTATAATCAAAATACTTTGAACAACATTACTGAGCACAACAAAAATAAGACTTGAAACTTCCCAAAAGAGAAATGGATGGTCGTAGTGATCACCTCAATAAAAGCGCCTTCCATGAATGATAACTAGCTCAGGCAAGATTCTTCTCAGTTGCATTCCTCTCGTAGTCATACCTGCATGTCAATAGGAAGATCTTAAACCCTAATCCAAGCAGATGGGTGTACAATCTATAACTGGCAGGCAATGGAGGGGCCACTGCCAGAGCCACCCATGCTATAAAAGAAGCATCCTCGATCCCCTCTGTCACGCCCCTACACCTGCAGTGATCTTCCAACCGCTTGTAGCGAGGTGCGGCACCACCGAACGCTTTCCTTTTAACAATACTAACGTTTATGGGCTACGCTTATTCCAACATAAACTTATTTAACTTGTGTTCTTATAACCGAATGAAGTGTTATCCTTTATACTTTAACAAAGAACATTCTCAATCATCAACCATGAACAATAAACCAAGAACATCAATAATACACAAGTATAAAGGGAGGGGCAACTCCCGAACAGTCTGCCCAACAATAATATTATAACAGCTTCTTCAATAATACATCAGCAAGTATACTTGGCAAAACTCCAAGTCTATACTTAGAACAATTTACAACCAAGGCATAGACAGCCTTTACAATACATGTGCTAACTTCATATGGTAGGAGGGTGCTCACCCGAGACACCAAGAACTCTACCTCCAAGTTCTGCACAAACTCTGCACGTTCTTCACCCAACCTTCGGTTCACCGTACCAACCAACGACCAAGTAGTAACTCTGCGCAATCCTCAACTTATGCGCATGAGCTATGCGCATTTACCTTTTAGAACTGCGCACCTTTTACCCCTTGAGCGTATAAGAGATGTGAGCGAAGATGTGATTTCTTAATGAGCCTCCATGCTCACATATTTATATGCCATGCTCACGTGACTTTCATGGGGTGTGCAGCCCCATGGCCGACCCCCATAAAGTCTCCATACGCCATGTGCCTTCATTTAAACAAGTCGGCTGCATACATTATCACATGTGTGTTGTTCCAACACTTAGCCGTATAAGTGTATTTCCTCAACATCGCACATCTGTCCAAGATATCGTCGCACATATCGTCGCAATTCCTGTCATAAACTCGTCGCACAACCGCAGCCCCGTCACACTCTGCTCGCCCGCGCGCCCACGCGCCCGTCCGCGCGCCCGACTCACCTTCGTGCACGATGCGCCCGGCGCTCCGCAGCTCGGAGGTCTTACATTCTCCTCCACCTGAAATCATTGTCGTCCTCGACAACATACCATCTCGGTAGCTCTCCACCAAGATCATCATCATTCAGGATGTCGACCTTTCTACACAAGGCAAACATCTTTGCAACATATGTAGAGACTCTTTCTCCACCATGTCTCGGCCTAGTGACCACTGCCACCAAGCTCACCATCCATAATCCATGCTCAGGTCCATCGAAACTCCATCCATCTCATCTGCAACATGTTGTCCATATCAACCCGACTCTTGATGTGCCCCATTCAGGTCCATGAAGCTCTCTCCATCATCTGCAATGTGCCACCCTCAAGTCTCCAATCTGATCAACTCTTGTTGTGCCCCATCCAGGTCCACAAAGTCCTCTTCATCATCTGCAATGTGCCATCCTCAAGTTCCCATGTCACACTAGCAAGTCCTCCTGCATAACATTCCTGCCCTAGCACCTTGTTAGGATGTCCCTTGACATCTCCACAAGTGCTTCCACACAATGTCCTTGCATAGGTCTCTACCATGCTCCATGTCTTCAAAATTCAGTTTAGTGAACTCGGTCACTCAACCATCTCATCACCATCACAAGGAAGCCTTCTCTCAAGGCCCCTTATAGAGTTGGTGTGGTTCCTCCCTACCAAGGCCTCCACACCAACCTTCTTCCAAGGTTGTTCATCGAGAGAGGAAAGCCAGGAAGTTCCCTCCCTGACTCTCATCCACCCATGTATCGGATTGATGTTGTGTCCTCAAGTATCTGTGCACAACCTCAATCTCCTCACATGTACATCCAAGCTCACCTAGCTTGTCCTTTGTCAGCTGGAAATCATATATGCCCATGGCATACCTGCAAAAGTCCACTATCCCGACAGGATCTCTACCCTCATAACCTTCATCAACCACTGCCTTTAAAGTAGCACTCGGGCTTTCTTCATTTGCAACTCCATTGTGAAGATCCTTAGTAGAAGATGCCCCCATCAAGTGTCTCCAAGTTTGTGAGACCTTCTTCTCACTTCCTCCATTCTTCTTCCCAGCCTTTGCTATGAAGTCCTCCAACTTCTTTTCCTTTGTTTGCACAATACTCCCAAGTCCTCTTTGCTCCACATCCTCATGCTTCACATTAGGATCTTTGGGATACAAGATCATAGAATTCATCCTTGGTCTATAACCCAAGCAACTCCTCCTATTCATAGGCACCATCGTGGTTTTTCCTTCAACTGTGATCAAGAGAATGTCCCGGTCCTCCATTGGCTTGGCTTGTGCTAGCTCCATGAGGTCCAACCCCAACACCATAGAATGATCATCCATGTCTACAACTCTCAAGTCCAACTTCCCGAACCACGGTCCTACTTTCACCTATGTGTCCTTCAATACACCATCAACTGTTTTAATGGTAGAGTTGACATTTTTGAAAGCACTCCATTCCTTTTCCATCTTTGTCTTCTTCCCAAAGGACTTTGCTACTTTCCTACTCAAGAAGCTATGAGTAGCTCCCGTATCAACCAAAGCTGCAAACTTCTTCCCTTTCACGGTTACCTGCACAAAACTTGGCTTCAAGGAATCACCTCCTTCTGTTGGCTTTGTCTTGTGTCTCACCTCAGCAACCTTCTTCAAGAATTCGGCCTCAGAAGTGTCAATAGGCTCATGTTCCTTCTTGACATTCCTCTTAAGGTACTTCACCTCCTTGCTTGGCTCTTCTAGGGAACTTGGTTCCGGTCTAGCTTGACCCGCTTCAAGCTTTCCTTCCACCTTGTTCTGCTCAAGTGCACCAACCAAGTGTCCATTGACCAAGTTCATGGAACTTAGCTCCCGAATGCTCTCTTGGTCTCGGTAGTGAGTTCCCAACCTGTCAATGTAGTCGAGCTCCTCCTGCTTGTTATCACCAGAAACTATAGTCCATGTATATGACAATTGTCCATAAATTTTGAAGAGTCTTGTGGTCTTGTAAATAGCTTTGTTAACTTGTGTCAATTTCAAATTTTGAAAATGCAAGAGTTATGAATGAAATTCGTGTAAAGACAAGGGCATTGGTCATCTTTCATCATAGTTAGTTATGTCATGTCTTGTCAAAAGTACTTGCGCAGTTTCGCAGCGCGGGTGTCATGTCTTAGGTACTTGCGCAGTTTCGCAGCGCGGGTATGATTGGTCAAGTCTGTTGCTCAAATCTGTTTGCGCGTTTTCGTAGCGGCTTGTTTGTTAGCGATTTCGTAGCGCATTCCCTTAAATTTGAACTGCCCGCGCTACGAAATCGGGTTTCGGGTTTTTATGCAGCGTTTTTCCTTAACTGTCTAATCCGAGAGGTGATGAGTCACGTGTCCGGTCATGATTGTTTCCTCACACCATTTGTCTGTCATGATTCGTCATTACTTTGCCATCAGGTTTGATCTCATTGAGTTAGGTGTCAGTTTGGGGGACGTTATAGAAAGTGGTCGTGTCATAATACGTTTTTCATAACAAATGAATGTCTTCTGCTTGATGAAAGCTTGAGCTTTATCCTAAATAGACTTCTGCAAGCGAGCCTGATTTCTACAGCGTAAAATCTGTTATTGTGCTGCAAACCATTGTCATTCCCTCGTGAAGAATTGTGTTAAGAAATATGGAGAAAAAAGAGCATCGTTCAGGGAGATGTGTGAGAACAGAACCGGAGGGATTAGATGTAACCCTCAGGGATGAGGAAATAGCAAAGGCATTCAGAGCTACTGGTTGTTGGCGGTTTTGTGAAAAGCTCAAAGGTGGACATGCAGAAGTTACCAAGGCATTTGCAGTGAATTTTACGGGATTAAATTCAAAAGTGGCCATGCTGGAGTTCCCGGTTTCACCTGAAGTTATTTCTAAAGTCACAGAAATCCCAAGAGGTGGTCAAGAGTGGTTCAAGAATTTCAAGTTTGATATGGGTCCGTGTAAGGAGTTCTTAAAGGCACCATATGTGAATGAAGATCTCTCCAGAGCTGTCCCAAGGAGTTATCTTAAGGAGAATTATGCTACATTATTGTCATGTATTCAGAAGTATTTGACGTGTGAAGGCCGATACAACAAAGTTTACTCATATCATTTCAAGCTGTTGCTACACTTTACTGGTAAGAGCTCCATAGACATACCCTTTTACTTATTCAGGAGTATTTCTAAGATGTGTGATAAAATTCAGTTGAAGAAGGAAGCCTATGAAACTTCTCTTTTCCATCATGGTCTGGTTAAATTACTGGTGTTGGATAGCCTACATAAAATTGGTAAGGACTGGGACTCGTTTGTATTCATGGCCGGTTTCCCTAGTAAAACGAGCCTAACTCCTTTACCTGTAAGAGAAAAAGAAGATAGGAGTGACGGTATTACTTTGGCTGAGTTAAGAAGAGAAATAACAGACCATAGCAAGTCCAAAGCTAAAACAAAGAAGCCAGAGAGGCCTGTAACAGACAAAGACACACCTGGAGCTAAAACAAAGAAGACTCCTAAGTTAGCAGTTGAAAAAGCTCCTGAAGCATCAACAATCAAAACTTCAAAGTCATCCAAAGTATCTGAAAAGGAAGCTTCTAAGTTATCTCTTAAAGAAACACCAGAATCATCTAAACAGAAGACTCACAAAGGAAAAGATGAATTTGAGTCTAATAAAGTGGAAAGGGTTTCAAGAGTAAGAACTAGAGGACAGCTAAATAAAGAAAAGGGAAAATTAGCTCCTGTGGAAGAAAGTCCTGTGTCTAGGGGTAGTTTAAATGATTTGTTGGAAGCTATTGAATTAGAACAAGAGCACCCAATTCAAGTTGAACCCCTTGAAATTGAACAAGATCAATTGGTATCACCAATGCATATTGATTTAACCCTGTCTTCTCCTGAAAGTTCAAAGAAGTCAAAGGCTTCTAAAAAATTAAAGTTTGAAGAACCAGGGGTAGAGTATGCTTTTAAACCCCGTAGACCAATGACTAGGAGGCAAATGAAGGAAGCAGAAAAGGTTCAAAAAGAGAAAGTCTCTTCAGACTTGCCTAGGACAGAGGCACTTGAAATTTTCTCTGAAATGGTCCAAGCAGCTAAAAATAAGAGTAAGGACAAAAAGGTGGTTATAAGTCCAAGTGGCAATATGGTTGCCATCAAAAAACAAGCTGGAGTAAGTAAGGAGATACCTCAGGTCTCAAATGTTTTTAAAGAGAAGGCAGTCAGGTATACCAATTATAGGAAAGCTGTGTTGAAAGGTAAAGCAAGAATGATCAGTCAAGCTAGTTCGGTGTCTGATGCCTATGTATGGACAGTACCAGCTTTAAAACAAGCAAAAACTATGAAACAAGTGAACATAAGTCTGAAAGCAGAGAATAAGAAGTTGAAGAAGGAGGTCATCAGTCTGAGAGAAAAGCTAGACAAGCTAGCTAAATGATTCAAGAAGGATTGTGTATTCTCAAATTTTGATATATTTTGGGTCATTATCTTGTCAAAAGTTTTTGAGACTTTTTGTGTCTTTTTGCTGGTATAGAATGATTGAAGAATTATAAATTTGAAGTGATACTGTTTGAGGCTCATAAAATTGATTTTAATGACCTACAGCAGTTTCGTAGCGCGCTACGAAACTGCTGTAGATGACTGGTTATGATTAAAGCTTGAAATGGAATGCTGAGGTCAGCATATATTTTAACAAATGGTCAAATACTAAGCCTGGGGAGTTTAGAAGATCAGTCAGATACTTTGTTAAAGAGGCCAAGGGTAAATATTAAAAAATGGGCGAAGTTTTGTTTTTTGCTAAAAAGTCACTTTATCTCCGAGAATTTAGGGTTTGGATAGAGCTGCTGAGGTGTAAGATAATCCACTTGTCTGGCTCTGGGATGGCTGGTTCATGAATTCTTTTTAATCAGACGAGGTTATCCGAGGTGTAAGAGGCTCAAATATGGATCATTAATATGTGGACACCGAGGGGGACAATAACCAAGAATATAGGCTTCATTTTCTTTTCGGTTATGTGAATCATCTCTGCATCAGGAATCCGAAGCTGTATATACATTGAACATGCTTCTAGTTTGGATATGGTTGTTATGGCAATGATACAGGTGGTGAGCTTTGAAGAACATAGCAGGGTATACAAGGAAGGAGACTTAAAGGGCCAGTATGATGGAATCCCCTGTTTTCGTACCATCATAACTTTTGTAATTAATCAGTTGGTTTATGTCATGGTTAAGGTCATTTATGTAAAAACACGAGCTCCCTTCATGCTCGTTGAGGAGCCTCGTACAGTAGTTTTTGATAGGCTATATATAGGAAGAATTGATATGTAAAAAAGGTTGGATACTTAATAGAAAAAGTGTGTTGTTTTGGGCCACTGTAAGATCTTTTTTGACAGTAATAGTAAAACAGAGTTATACTCTTCTCAAGATTCTCGAAGGATTGTCACGGTCAAATGAAGTGATGATGTGTTATACCTTATGTTATTTTATGGTTTTGTTGTATGCAATCACTCAGAATTCATACTTATATGCTCTGACTTCCTGTGTATACAGCAAGCTATGTGTGGTGGGATATGTTTGACTTGTAATGCTAAGAGCCTTGATTTCTATGAGTTCACTGTGTTTTTCTTGTTTACTTGATATTATAGACTCCATAGCCCAATGAGATATCTTTTGGTGTGTTTCCAACCAGTTATGCTTACATTAAATCTATTGTACAAGAGTTAGCCCTCTTATCAACATTCAAAATCAATAACCTTTTCTTGAGAGAGCCCTCTCAGGCTAGGGAGGCTAATCCTTAGTCAAAAGCTTGGTCTGAAATAGTTACACAGAGTCTGCCTGATCAGCAGCCCTTCAGTTGTGATTTTGTGATAACACTGCTCAATTACAACAACCTTCTTACCAAGAAGCTTCTTCTTTATCTCTTCCTCAACTTGCTTGATTTCGGCTTTCAACCGGGCTCTTTCATCAAAGAGCTCTTGAAGATCATCAAGTTCCTTGAGTTCCATATCTGCCATGTCATGAGCAACCTTTGCTCACCAGCTCCGACCGAGCTCTGATACCAACTGTCACGCCCCTACACCTACGGTGATCTTCCAACCGCTTGTAGCGAGGTGCGGCACCACCGAACGCTTTCTTTTTAACAATACTAACATTTATGGGCTACGCCTATTCCAACATAAACTTACTTAACTTGTGTTCTTCTAACCGAATGAAGTGTTATCCTTTATACTTTAACAAAGAAAATTCTCAATCATCAACCATGAACAATAAACCGAGAACATCAATAATACACAAGTATAAAGGGAGGGGCAACTCCCGAACAGTCTGCCCAACAATAATATTATAACAGCTTCTTCAATTATACATCAGCGAGTATACTTGGCAAAACTCCAAGTCTATACTTAGAACAATTTACAACCAAGGCATAGACAGCCTTTACAATACATGTGCTAACTTCATATGGTAGGAGGGTGCTCACCCGAGACACCAAGAACTCCACCTCTAAGTTCTGCACAAACTCTGCACGTTCTTCACCCAACCTTCGGTTCACCGTACCAACCAACGACCAAGTAGTAACTCTGCGCAATCCTCAACTTATGGGCATGAGCTATGCGCATTTACCTTTTAGAACTGCGCACCTTTTACCCCTTGAGCGTATAAGAGATGTGAGCGAAGATGTGATGTCTTAATGAGCCTCCATGCTCACATATTTATATGCCATGCTCACGTGACTTTCATGGGGTGTGCAGCCCCATGGCCGACCCCCATAAAGTCTCCATACGCCATGTGCCTTCATTTAAACAAGTCGGCTGCATACATTATCACATATTTGTGTTGTTCCAACACTTATCCGTATAAGTGTATTTCCTCAACGTCGCACATCTGTCCAAGGTATCGTCGCACTTATCATCGCAATTCCTGTCGTAAACTCATCGCACAACCGCAACCCGTCGCACTCTGCCCGCCCGCGCGCCCACGCGCCCGTCCGCGCACCCGACTCACCTTCGTGCACGATGCGCCCGGCGCTCCGCAGCTCGGAGGTCTTACACCCTTTCCTCTACCAACCAAAGGTGAAGAAGAAGTAAAAATCATAAAAAGATTATGTTAATTTGTTGGAATAATTTGGCTAAGGCTAAAATTAAATAGAGGGATTATAATTGTAATATTAAGGGTAATTTAACTAGAAAATATATCCAACAGAATATCTCTAATTGACAAGAGCTAACTAGCCTGCTATCGGGCCTTTAATGCACCGATAGCGGGTCCACCATGCCCAGGCCCATGCCCAGGCTCATGTCCATAACATACACCATGTCGGATATTCCCGATCCCCGGCGAATTCCCGACGACTCCACCTTTTCTATTCAGCGATAGTTTATTTAATGCGGTTTAAGAGTATTAGTGAAAGCAACATGATTTCCAGTACTTCTCATTTATTATCAGCAGATTCCCATTTATATTTCCCACTTCCGGAGTCCATTTGAATTTGAAATTTGTTTTCCCGCTTTGTTTTGAAATTCGTTGTTTCGCCTTGTTATCGCAGGGCATGCTCTCTTTCATACACTTGCGACATGCTCTTTGGCAGACCCTGTGGAGACGAGATCACGAGATTGACGAGCTCTTGCTGTGGCCATGCTAACGGGGCCTCGGATGGCTGGCATGGCAATCCAGTGTACATTGCTGGCATGGCAATGCAGTGTACATTGCAAATACAAGCACACAAAATTTGTGATGGTTATGAGAATGAGGTGGTCTGAATGAAAGCATTGTTCACAATCACCAAATTCTTGAAGAAGCCATCCACCTGGTTTCTCAAAAGTTCTTAAATCTTCGTCAACCCTTTCAATGTTTATGTTTGAATTCATCCACATGGATAGCCATTCTCATCTTTAACTTCTCCTCCTCACTATTTCCATTCTCAGAAAGTAATGGCATTGTCTGGATGAGTGACCTCAGGTCCGCAGCTACTGCCTGTAAGCTTTCCAATCCATCGATTATTGCTTTGCACTTGTTGAAAAATTACCCTCTTTTGCAGGTCCAGGAAAGACACGGACCACAAGAACTCAGGCGGAACGCACAAGTTTAGGGTCGAATTTATTAACTAGCGAGAAGATTCAGATTCAGAAAAAGAAGAGCACATCAATAGAATCCATGCAAAGGAACCAGAAAATAATATAGTTATTGCCTTTACTCCATATAAAGCCCTATGCATAAGCGCATCAGGGGATGACGAGCCCAAATATAATACCTTCCCCTCACCCTCCAGGGTTTAATCAAAGCCTCTAACTTGGTACTGAAAATTCTAATTGCTGCATTGCGTTTCAGGTAATTGAAATTTTCATCTAGCTGATTATCCATGGCTCGCAGAATTTTGTTAGACGATCGGATGCCATCAGAGAGGTCGAGCAAAAGTTGTGGTCCTTGAACCTTTCTGATTTGGGTGTTCACTAAAAGACTTCCAGTTCTGATGATATTGGCATCTTTTGATATTTGAAAGACTTTACCTCTGGATCTAGTTGAACACAAGATTGCAGAGCACCACATAATCTGAATCACAATATGCAAAGCTAATGTAAAGAGGCAAAGTTTATCTCGTTTATAAAAAAAGGATGTCGACAAAAGGATATGTAAAAGACTATATGCAACTGGTTTTCATTCATAATACATAGATCAGATAGATTTTTTCTTCAAAGGATGTTGAGCTGAAGTGGCGTGGCATATATTAACAAGGGTACAATTGGAAATTTGAATTTGTAGGTAGAGCTAAAAATTGGAACTAGTCTTGGCTTGGGAAATCGAAGGAGAAGCTGTTTGCTGGTCTCTTGCTGAGTTGAATGGAAGTCGAGTTTTATGTATAATATTTTAATAATGTTATATTATTGTTATTAAATATATTTTAAAAAAACATTATGGATTATAAAATAGTTGTTATATTAATTTTTTTTTTAATTTTAAATTGAATTTTGATAATCTTGTAAAAATCTAATGGAAAAATTATGATAGCATTTAGATAAACATATATTCTCTTTTTCCAAAATTTTGGTTAATAGATTAATATAAAAGATAAAATAACTATAAGTAAGGAAAATAAAAATAAATATTAATGATATACACAACATACATATAATTTTATTTTAGAAATCCTTAATTATGAAAATCAACAAACCTTAGAGTCATGCCTTTATCTTCTTTATTGTGTTAATTTCACTACACATAACATTTAGGTATTATGCAAAATCTGAAAACCTAATATGTTAACTTTAAATTACATTAAAACTCTAATCCCTTAAGTGGGATTAAATCACAATGCAAAAAAACCCAAAAAACCACAAAACATATCAAAAATATACCATGTAAAGAATGTCACATTCAAAACATTAATTGCCTAATATTAGGATATATCACCTAGCATAGATTCATGTTAAAGGATTCTTACCTAACTTATTTGATTTTGGTGAAATTGATATGATTGACATATCCTTAAATTACAATATTCTAGTTCCCCAATGAATCAGGTTTTCCTAGAACACAATTTTGAACCATTAGTATCTCCACTCTTCCACTTCCTACCCAACTTAATCCATTAGTAGTGCAATATTTTAATTTCTTATCGGATGAATTTAGTGATCTTTTCTTATGTTTTATCACTAAAGAAAAAAATAATTACTACTCATATTGTTGTTAAGTAATTGGTGTTGTCACAAACCACCTAGTCTAAATTCATGTTAAATATTTCCTCCCTAACAACTTATTTGATTTTGGTAGCATTGGTAAGAGCTCTAGATATCCTCAACACATATTCGTTTATTTCCCCAAGGATTTAGGCCTACATGGAACATATTTTTATTCATCAATGTCTCTACTTTTCCACTTCCCAGCTAACTTAATATGTTAGTATTGTAATCTTCAAATTCTTTGTTGATTGGTTTTATCCTCTTAAAACTTCCTTTGAGAGACATAATAAGTTGCTTTGTCCTCTCTTAGAGATGGAAACTCCCTTAAAATTTACTCCACCTTCTTTTATCCTATGGTTTTTTTAATCTATTATTTCTTGAGAAGAAAAAGAAATAATAATCACAATTGATGAAACCTTTTTCTTTTATTCTACTTAACTTGAATACTTTAATATTTCACTAACCATGTTTTCAATAAGGAGTTCTATGAAGGAAGCATTTGCAAACTGATCAAAAAATGGATTCATTCTCAGTAGCTTCATTTTATTTCATTTTCACATGATGGAGGGGTAGAGCTTCTTGTATCTTAAAGAGATTTGGGGGGACTATTAATAGAAGAAAGAAAGGAAGATTTCTAGGGCATCACTAGATCTTTTGGATTCATAAGTAAGATTTTTTTCATTTTTTAAATTTGTATATTTCAAATAGAATGTGATGTGGGTTTTGAAGATGGAAATTAGATTTTTGAAACTAGTTTTGCAAATGGGTTTTAGGTTTTAGATATGGGTTTTGAGTTTTCCTTTCTCTTCCCCAAATATCTCCCTCCCCTTCCACTCCTCATTCTCACCCTTCCCATCTTCCACTCCTATTTTTATTCCCCCCTCCACTTCTCTCCTCCTCTTCCTCCCCCTCTCTCCCTTAACCTCTCCATATTTTTCTACCTATTCATTTCCTTCCACTCCTCCTCCCTCTTTCTCTTACCCTTTTGTTTTTCTTCCCCATCCTCTTGCTCTTCTTATTTTTCTATGGAAGCTTGATAATACTGAGGATAGAGATCAATGGATCATGGTAGATCTGGATACTAAACTGACGACAATGTTAGACGAAGACTGGAAGAAGTTGGATGGGAAAGCAAAGAGAAAAATATGGTTATGTATCTCAGATTCAATATTGTTGAATGTATCAGGGGAAGCTTTGGTGAAGGCTTTGTGGGACAAGTTAGGGACTTTGTACCAATCTATATCTCTGGTGAATAAACTGTTCCTACAGAAAAAGTTGTATACCTTGAGGATAAAGGATGGAGACTCGATGAAAAAGCATCTGAACGCTTTTAATACTGTGGTAAGCCAGTTGTTATTTGTTGATATTTAAATATCAGATGAATATAAGTTCATCAATTTGTTGTGTTCTCTACCAAATTCATGGGATAGTTTGGTTGTTACAATAGGTAGCGATACAACTACCTTGGAGTTTAATGAAATAGTTTCATCCTTACTGTTGGAGGAGATGAGATGGAAAAATAAGGAGGTCCAGAATGGTGATGCCTTGTCTGTACGAGGACAATCTAAGAATAGAAACAAAAATAAGTCCTTGAGTGGGAGATCTAAATCTAGAGTGAGATCTAAATCTCTAGGAAAACCTGTAAAGGCATGCCAGAAATGTGGAAAGGAAGGGCACTTCAAAAAGGACTATAAATTTAAAGCTCCTGAGAAAGGAAAGGGATCCGATGATGCTCCTTCTGCAGAGGTGAAAACCAACTCAGATGAAGGTGGGGATGTGTACTTGGCTTCTCCTTCAAGTACACATGTATATCATGAGGCATGGTTGATTGAATTAGGTGCATCCTTTCACTTCACTCCCCATAGGGAGTGGTTTTGTGAGTATGAGAAATATGACGGTGGTGATGTCTTTTTAGGGGATGATAGGAAGTAGAATCAGTGGTCGCGGAAAATTCAAGTGGAAGCTACAAGGTGGAAGGATTAGAACACTTTCGGGTGTTCTGCATATTCCCGCATTGGCCATAAATCTGATTTCTATAAGAAAGATGGATGATGGAGGTGTAAAAATAGTGTTCGAGAAAGATACCTACAAGATTGTGCGGGGAGCATTGGTATTGATGTGGGGAGTTCAGATTGGAACTTTGTACAAGATTCTGGGTAGCATTGTTATTGATGGGTGCAATAGTTCTGCGGTTCTTCAAAATGGAGCAGAAAATATGGTGGTCTCTGGAGAAAAGACCATGCTATGGCATCAAAGGCTTTGATAGATTGGAGAGAAGGGCCTTTGAATACTTCATGGTAATGGTATGGTAGAAGGCATGTCTAATTTCTCTCTAGAGTTCGATTTCTGTTAACATTGTGTATATGGGAAGTAGAATCAGGTGAATTTCCCCTCTACTGCTAAGAGGGCGAAAGGGATATTAGAGCTTGTACAGAGTGATATGTTTGGACCTATGTCAGTTCATCACTAGCTAAGTATGTGTACATACATGGATATATTTCCTCATGAAGAAATCTAAAGTCTTTGACAGATTTAAAGAATTTAGGGCTTTGGTGGAAAACCAGACAAAGAAGAAGATAAAGGTGCTGAGGACAGATACCGGTGGAGAGTCATGAAAGAAGGAATTTGAAGATTTCAATAAAAAGTGTGGTATATAACGACAAAAAACTACTCCATACACACCTCAAAAAAACAGAGTTGCAAAAAGAATGAACAAGATGTTGATGGAGAAGGCAAGAAGCATGCTCAATGGTGCTAGGTTAGGACACAAATTCTGGGCAGAGGTGGTGGAGACTGCATGTTACTTGGTCAATAGATCACCTTTAGCAATGTTGGAGGATAATTCTTCGCAAAAGGTATGGACTGGTAAGAAACCCTCTCTTTCACATCTGAGGGTATTTGGCTGCGATGCATATGTACATGTTCCAAAGGAGAAAAGAGCCAAGTTGGATAGTAAATCTAAAAGGTGCATCTTTATTGGGTATAAGGATGGTTTGAAAGGTTATAAGCTTTGGAACACAGAAACAAGGAAGGTTGTGTATAGTCGAGATGTGGTGTTTAGAGAGGTGAAATATGTTATTAAACATGAATTCCTACCAAAGGAACCTGAGAAGATAGATTTTGAGCTGAAGGAGGAAGAATAAGACTACAAAATAAGAGGAATCAAAAGATGAAGAGCCACCGAGTCCAACTATGAGAAGATCGGTTTGAGAAAGAAGGCAACCAGAAAGGTATAGTCCATCTGATTTTTGTTCAGTTTTTTCTCTATATATTACTGATGATGATCCCAAAAATGTGAGGGAGATAGTAGATTCAGAAGATGGAAAACTATGGAAAGAGGCCATGGTTGATGAAATGACATCTTTGGACAGAAATGAGGGTTGGGGTCTAGTGGAGTTGTCGGCTGGAAGGAAACCCATTGGAAACAAATGGGTGTTTAAGAAGAAGATGAATGCATAAGGCAATGTGGAGAAATAAAAAGCTCAGTTGGTAGCAAAAGGTTATTCCGAGGTGTCAAGAATTGATTTTGGTGATATTTTTTCTCCTGTTGCTAAGGTAGCTTCTATTAGATTACTTTTATCTGTTGTTGCTGCTTTTTATTTTGAGGTAGAACAGATGGATGTGAATACATTATTTCTTCATGGAGATCTGGAAGAAGATATCTACATGAAGTAACTTGAAGACTTTGTGGTGAAGGGTAAGAAAGAACCGATATGCATGTTAAAAAAGTCTTTTTATGGGTTAAAACAATCACCTCGATACTCACCTCGCGCTCATGATACTCACCTCGCACTCTCCCAACGCCTTGGTTTGGAAGCCGTTTTTTGCTTGCACCCTGTATACAGGTGTCTTGTCCATCATTAATTCATAACTATGGCAATTGCGCTCGTCATGAACTACTGATTGATAGAAATTGTAGAAGAGCTGTGTGGTGTCTGTATGAATTTCTGTAGTAAATGGCAGTTGTCGATCGCATGTTTCCCAGCTACTTGGCATATGGCACACCATAGCGTGGGCCCTGTACTTGGCCTTGCCATAGCCTCTAACCTTATAGGCATTGGTCCCCCTGCTATAACATAGTTCACAAAGATGGGACATTGATCCTTGTCATGCTCTTGACCTTTGTATTTGAGGCACCAGACTTCTTCACGTGCCTTCGGCCTAACTGTTCTATCTTTCTTTAGACTTTTCATTTCGAGGCAAAGGTTTTGCAACTGCGCATGAATCTACTGAAGCCCCATATTAGCATCCTACATTGGTGTCTCATCACGATTTCCAGAGCTTTTGCCTGGGTCCCAATCTTCTGTTGTGATAGCGCAACCCTTAGGTGGGGCAGGAGTGAGGCCACAAAGAGGGAGAAAGAGGGAGGAGGAGTGGAAGGAAATGAATAGGTAGAAAAATATGGAGAGGTTAAGGGAGAGAGGGGGAGGAAGAGGAGGAGAGGAGCGGAGGGGGGAATAAAAATAGGAGTGAAAGATGGGAAGGGTGAGAATGAGGAGTGGAAGGAGAGGGAGAGATTTTGGGAAGAGAAAGGAAAACTCAAAACCCATATCTAAAACCTAAAACCCATTTGCAAAACTAGTTTCAAAAATCTAATTTCCATCTTCAAAACCCACATCACATTCTATTTGAAATATACAAATTTAAAAAATGACAAAAATCTTACTTATGAATCCAAAAGATCTAGTGATGCCCTAGAAATCTTCCTTTCTTTCTTCTATTAATAGTCCCCACAAATCTCTTTAACATATAAGAAGCTCTACCCCTCCATCATGTGGAAATGAAATAAAATGAAGCTACCGAGAATGAATCCATTTCTTGATCAGTTTGCAAATGCTTCTTTCATAGAACTCCTTATTGAAAACATGGTTAGTGAAATATTAAAGTATTCAAGTTAAGTAGAATAAAAGAAAAAGGTTTCATCAATTGTGATTATTATTTCTTTTTTCTTCTCAAGAAATAATAGATTAAAAATACCATAGGATAAAATAAGGTGGAGTAAATTTTAAGGGAGTTTCCATCTCTAAGAGAGGACAAAGCAACTTATTATGTCTCTCGAAGGAAGTTTTAAGAGGATAAAACCAATCAACAAAGAATTCGAAGATTACAATACTAACAAATTAAGTTAGCCAGGAAGTGGAAAAGTAGAGACATTGATGAATAAAAATATGTTCCATGTAGGCCTAAATCCTTAGGGAAATAAACGAATATGTGTTGAGGATATCTAGAGCGAGTAATTTCTTTCATGATAGAAAGTTTTGGCTTTCACACTAGTGGTGGACATTTCATATGATGGAAAATAAAGATTTTGATATAATAAGAAGAAGCAAATGAAGACAAACAAATGGTAGTTTTCTTCTGGAAAGGTTTACACCTTACATTTGGTGTGTTCATGTGCATGATAATGTTTATGTGGTGCTCATTAGTGTTCACATGATTTACTTGTGATGGTTTATGTACTACTCATAGTTCATGTTTATCTTTAGATCTGCTATTTATATTGTGTTGTTGATGATATATTTATGATTCAATTAATTGTGTAAAAAAGGAAAAAATTGGTACAAGTTGAATCATAGTGCACAATATTGATTCACCCCCCTCTCAGTATTATCAAGCTTCCATAGAAAAATAGGAAGAGCAAGAGGACGGGGAAGAAAAAGAAAAGGGTAAGAGAAAGAGGGAGGAGGAGTGGAAGGAAATGAATAGGTAGAAAAATATGGAGAGGTTAAGGGAGAGAGGGGGAGAAAGAGGAGGAGGGAAGCGGAGGGGGAATAAAAATAGGAGTGGAAGATGGGAAGGGTGAGAATGAGGAGTGGAAGCAGAGGGAGAGATTTGGGGAAGAGAAAGGAAAACTCAAAACCCATATCTAAAACCTAAAACCCATTTGCAAAACTAGTTTCAAAAATCTAATTTCCATATTCAAAACCCACATCACATTCTATTTGAAATATACAAATTAAAAAAATTAAAAAAATCTTACTTATGAATCCAAAAGATCTAGTTATGCCCTAGAAATCTTCCTTTCTTTCTTCTATTAATAGTCCCCCCAAATCTCTTTAAGATACAAGAAGCTCTACCCCTCCATCATGTGAAAATGAAATAAAATGAAGCTACTGAGAATGAATCCGTTTTTTGATCAGTTTGCAAATGCTTCCTTCATAGAACTCCTTATTGAAAACATGGTTAGTGAAATATTAAAGTATTCAAATTAAGTAGAATAAAAGAAAAAGGTTTTATCAATTGTGATTATTATTTCTTTTTTCTTCTCAAGAAATAATAGATTAAAAATACCATAGGATAAAAGAAGGTGGAGTAAATTTTAAGGGAGTTTCTGTAGGAATTTACATGGTAAGTTCCTCAGACAGAACACCAAAGGACACCGCTCACAACCAGATCTCGGATCAATACACCAGTATTTTTGACGTGGTTAAAACCCTCAAAGAGGGAAATAGTCCATGGCCTGAGCCAACGCTGCCACTTCAGGCAATTTATTAATAAAAGAATGAAAATTTACATAAGCTTCTCTCATGCACGGATTACCCTACAAATGACCCTCCATGCGCTTTAAATAGAAATCATGGACCAATTGGGTGTCAAGCCACGGATCAAGTGTCAGTAATACCGAGGAGAGAATGAACCATCAGATCACTACATATCGTGACCGTCGAATTGTAAGTTACAAAATGTACAAGGTAAAGAAGCACACTTTACCTAACTTTATACCTAACTCTATACTAGACCAAGTTGTACTTAACTATTTCCTATGTGTCGGAATATCCTAACATCCCCCATTAAGAACAACTTGGGATAGGATTGAAGGATTTACCAATATGACACAATAGGAGAAGGAAGGAGGCACTAGAGCCTATCCCCCCTTAGTGACAACTTCCTGAACTCCAACCATCAATCGAAATTTAGTGAACTTCGCCTTTGTGAGAGCCTTTGTGAAGATGTCTGCAACTTGATCATCTGTTGAACAATATTGCACTTCAAGAACATGGTCGTGAATGAGATTTCTGATGAAGTTCATGTGCAGTTCAACGTGTTTGTTGTGCTGATGTTGGACTGGATCTTTGCATAGTTGAATGGCACTTTGATTATCACACCAAAGTGTAGTCGAATGCTGCTGCTGAAAGCCAAACTCTGACAGGATCTGATGAAGCCACAAGGCTTCCTTACTAGCTTCTACGGCACCATGATACTCTGCTTCTGCTGATGAAAGAGAAATGGCACCTTGTTTCTTGCAAGCCCATGTAATAGGTCCTGAACCAAGAGTGAACACATAACCGGCAGTAGACTTCCAATCATCAGGGTCACCAGCCCAATCAGAATCAGTGAAACCAACCAATAGAGGAGATGCTTCAACATTGTAATGAATCCCAAACTGAACTGTACCTCAAACATAACGAAGTATTCTTTTGGCTGCTTTCCAATGACTTTCACGTGGTTTTTGCATAAACCGAGCAACAAGGCCAACAACAAAGGAAAGGTCAGGACGAGTATGGGTTAGATACAGAAGTTTTCCTACAAGTTGACGGTATAAGGTAGCATCAACTTCAGGAGAAGTAAAAGTGACTGAAAGTTTGACTCTAGACTGGAAGGGAGAAGGGGCTGGCTTACAGTCTTCCATGTGAAAATGGCGTAGAATATCACAGGCATACTTGGACTGGGAAAGGGAAATACCCTCCTTGGATTGCAAGACTTGAAGACCGAGAAAATAATGTAAGTGTCTTAAGTCTGTCATTTCAAATTTATTTTTAAGGCTAGACTTCACATGGTTTACAAGGTTGGGATCACTACTGGTAAGGATAAGATCATCAACATAAAGAAAAAGAATGATAAGAGACTTGCCCACTTTCTTGGTGTAGACAGTATTGTCAGAATGACACCTAGAAAAGCCAGATTCTAAAAGAAAGCTATCCATTTTGGCATACCAAGCTTTTGGAGCTTGCTTGAGACCATAAAGGGATTTCTTAAGCCGACATACATGGTTGGAGTCTGTTTTTATGAAGCCAATGGGTTGTTCCATGTAGATTTCTCCATGCAAGTCCCCATGCAAGAAGGCAGATTTAACATCCATCTGGTGGACTTCCCATTTGGACGAGGCAGCAAGGGGAAGAACAAGGCAGATAGAGTTCATTTTTGCAACAGGGGAGAAGGTTTGAGTGTAGTCAATGCCTTCAACCTGTGAAAAACCTTTAGCAACAAGACGAGCTTTATGTTTATCAACTTTCCCATCTGGTCCATACTTGGTTCTATAAACCCATTTGCATCTAACAAGTTTTCATCCCTTTGGTAGAGGAACAAGATCCCATGTGTCATTTGCCAATAATGAATGATATTCTTCATTCATAGCTGCGTCCCAATCTGGATGGCCTGAAGCTTCTGCAAAGGTGTCAAGATCATAATTTACTGGAGCTTGAGCCAGTAAAGAAGAGGCTCTGTCAAACTGAGAACGTGTGCGTCGCTGATCTGTAGGATCACCGACAAGATCACCTGCTGCATCTCGAGTAGCACGAACCCATTTTGGAAGCTGAGGAGCTGAAAGAGGATCCTGAGATGGTGGGGGAGGATTGTAATCCTCACTTTCATCATCTGAAGAAGAAATGTTTTCAAAAGTAGAAGAGATAGGAAGAGGTGGCACATCCGCCGGACTAGGCTCGCAGACCAATATATTTTCATCAAATTTTACATCTCTTCTAATGATAACACTTTTGGACTTAAATGGAATAAGTCTATAGCCTTTGAAATCTTCAGAATATCCAACAAAAGTACATTTTTCACTCTTAGGTTCTAAAGCTTTATGCTTTTCATCTGGAATATGGGCCCACGCTTCACTTCCAAAAACACGAAAGTGACTTACATCTGGTTTGATTGAGCTCCATGCTTCTTCTGGAGTGATATTCTTTAAAGCCTCGATTTATTATGTAATTTGCACAATTAATTGCTTCTGCCCAAAAACTAAGACCAAGTCCTTTAGATTGTAGCATACAATTAGCCATTTCCTTTAAGGTGCGATTCTTCCTTTCAGCTACACCATTTTGTTGTGGAGTATATGGAACAATATGTTGCATTTGAATTCCATTCTCAGTGAAAAAGTTGATGAATGTGTTTTTAACATATTCTCCGCCATTATCAGATCTTAGCTTAAGAATTTGATGTCCAGATTGTTTTTCAACAAAGGCTTTGAAGGCCAAAAATGTGTTAAATACTTCACTCTTGAGTTTTAAGAAGTAGACCCAAGTGCGTCTGGAGAAATCATCAATGAAAGTTAAGAAATATTTGTAGCCAGAGAATGAAGCAACTAGAAGTGGACCACATAAATCACTATGCACAAGCTATAAAGGGGCTGAGGCGTGCCAAGAGGCACGTTTTTCAAAACTGTCCCGATGATGTTTTTGAGAAAGCTCTTTTTCCCTACAAAACAAAAAACACAAAACCCAACGCGGACATGCAAAGAAAACGAACCTTACGGCTCAAAGTTAGCTTTAGCCGAAAAACTAAATATTTTAAAAAATGAACCTTGCGGCTCAAAGTTAGCTTTAGCCGGAAACTAAATATTTTTCTCAATGTTTTTGATTTTCCGAGATCACACTATGGCACAGGGAAAAGAGCATACGCATGAGAAAAATCCTTCCTTTCTGTTTCTGATTTGCCTAGATCGCACAGAGTCATAGGGCAAAGAGCATATGCAGAAATGAAAGGTATAGATCTGGTAATAAAAAAAAATCTAAATAAACCGAAATCGAAATAACTGTAAACAACAAATAAACACTGTATACCTCCAGATCTTAAAAATGACGCAGCTAGGGCTACCAGAAACCTTTTCACGTGAAACGAAAGGGGTTCCTCACTGGAACAGATGCTCCCAACACAATAGAGTAGTCCTCTTGGCCCGAAAGCAGTCAGAAACAGTAGATCTAGGAAACGACAGTTGGATGCAGTTCTACCGGCTTCAGATTTGGATAACCAACAGACGCGGCCCTCAAATAGCTCTGATACCACGTAGGAATTTACAGGGTAAGTTCCTCAGACAGAACACCAAAGGACACCACTCACAACCAGATCTCAGATCAATACACCAGTATTTTTGACGTGGTTAAAACCCTAAAAGAGGGAAACAGTCCACGGCCTGAGCCAACGCGGCCACTTCAGGCAATTTATTAATAAAAGAATGAAAATTTACATAAGCTTCTCTCATGCATGGATTACCTTACAAATGACCCTCCTTGCGCTTTAAATATAAATCATGAACAAATCGGGTGTCAAGCCATGGATCAAGTGTCGGTAATACCGAGGAGAGAATGAACCGTCGGATCACTACATATTGTGACCGTTGGATTGTAAGTTACAAAATGTACAAGGTAAAGAAGCACACTTTACCTAACTCTATACCTAACTCTATACTAGACCCAGTTGTACTTAACTATTTCCTATGTGTCGGAATATCCTAATAGTTTCCATCTCTAAGAGAGGACAAAGCAACTTATTATGTCTCTCAAAGGAAGTTTTAAGAGGATAAAACCAATCAACAAAGAATTTGAAGATTACAATACTAACATATTAAGTTAGCTAGGAAGTGGAAAAGTAGAGACATTGATGAATAAAAATATGTTCCATGTAGGCCTAAATCCTTGGGGAAATAAACGAATATGTGTTGAGGATATCTAGAGTTCTTACCAATGCTACCAAAATCAAATAAGTTGTTAGGGAGGAAATATTTAACATGAATTTAGACTAGGTGGTTTGTGACAACACCAATTACTTAACAACAATATGAGTAGTAATTATTTTTTTCTTTAGTGATAAAACATAAGAAAAGATCACTAAATTCATCTGATAAGAAATTAAAATATTGCACTACTAATGGATTAAGTTGGGTAGGAAGTGGAAGAGTGGAGATACTAATGGTTCAAAATTGTGTTCTAGGAAAACCTGATTCATTGGGGAACTAGAATATTGTAATTTAAGGATATGTCAATCATATCAATTTCACCAAAATCAAATAAGTTAGGTAAGAATCCTTTAACGTGAATCTATGCTAGGTGATATATCCTAATATTAGGCAATTAATGTTTTGAATGTGACATTCTTTACATCGTATATTTTTGATATGTTTTGTGGTTTTTTGGGTTTTTTGCATTGTGATTTAATCCCACTTAAGGGATTAGAGTTTTAATGTAATTTAAACTTAACATATTAGGTTTTCAGATTTTTCATAATACCTAAATGTTATGTGTAGTGAAATTAACACAATAAAGAAGATAAAGGCATGACTCTAAGGTTTGTTGATTTTCATAATTAAGGATTTCTAAAATAAAATTATATGTATGTTGTGTATATCATTAATATTTATTTTTATTTTCCTTACTTATAGTTATTTTATCTTTTATATTAATCTATTAACCAAAATTTTGGAAAAAGAGAATATATGTTTATCTAAATGCTATCATAATTTTTCCATTAGATTTTTACAATATTATCAAAATTCAATTTAAAATAAAAAAAAAATTAATATAACAACTATTTTATAATCCATAATATTTTTTTAAAATATATTTAATAACAATAATATAACATTATTAAAATATTATACATAAAACTCGACTTCCATGCAACTCAGCGAGAGACCAGCAAACAGCTTCTCCTTCGATTTCCCAAGCCAAGACTAGTTCCAATTTTTAGCTCTACCTACAAATTCCAATTTCCAATTGTACCCTTATTAATATATGCCACGCCACTTCAGCTCAACATCCTTTGAAGAAAAAAACTATCTGATCTATGTATTATGAATGAAAACCAGTTACATATAGTCTTTTACATATCCTTTTGTCGACATCCTTTTTTTTATAAACGAGATAAACTTTGCCTCTTTACATTAGCTTTTCATATTGTGATTCAGATTATGTGGCGCTCTGCAATCTTGTGTTCAACTAGATCCAGAGGTAAAGTCTTTCAAATATCAAAGGATGCCGATATCATCAGAACTGGAAGTCTTTTAGTGAACACTCAAATCAGAAAGGTTCAAGGACCACAACTTTTGCTCGACCACTCTGATGGCATCCGATCGTCTGACAAAATTCTGCGAGCCATGGATAATCAGCTAGATGAAAATTTCAATTACCTGAAACGCAATGCAGCAATTGGAATTTTCAGTACCAAGTTAGAGGCTTTGATTAAACCCTAGAGGGTGAGGGGAAGGTATTATATTTGGGCTTGTCATCCCCTGATGCGCTTATGCATAGGGCTTTATATGGAGTAAAGACAATAACTATATTATTTTCTGGTTCCTTTGCATGGATTCTATTGATGTGCTCTTCTTTTTCTGAATCTGAATCTTCTCACTAGTTAATAAATTCGACCCTAAACTTGTGCGTTCTGCCTGATTTCTTGTGTTCCGTGTCTTTCCTGGACCTGCAAAAGACGGTAATTTTTCAACAAGTGCAAAGCAATAATCGATGGATTGGAAAGCTTACATGCAGTAGCTGCGGACCTGAGGTCACTCATCTAGACAATGCCATTACTTTCTGAGAATGGAAATAGTGAGGAGGAGAAGTTAAAGATGAGAATGGCTATCCATGTGGATGAATTCAAACATAAACATTGAAAGGGTTGACGAATATTTAAGAACTCTTGAGAAACCAGGTGGATGGCTTCTTCAAGAATTTGGTGATTGTGAACAATGCTTTCATTCAGACCACCTCATTCTCATAACCATCACAAATTCTGTGTGCTTGTATTTGCAATGTACACTGCATTGCCATGCCAGCCATCCGAGGCCCTGTTACCATGGCCACAGCAAGAGCTCGTCAATCTCGTGATCTCATCTCCACAGGATCTGCCAAAGAGCATGCCGCAAGTGTATGAAAGAGAGCATGGCCTGCGATAACAAGGCAGAACAACAAATTTCAAAACAAAGCGGGAAAACAAATTTCAAATTCAAATGGACTCCGGAAGTGGGAAATATAAATGGGAATCTGCTGGTAATAAATGAGAAGTACTGGAAATCATGCTGCTTTCACTAATACTCTTAAACGACATTAAATAAACTATCGCTGAATAGAAAAGGTGGAGTCGTCAGGAATTCGCTGGGGATAGGGATCTCCGACATGGTGTATGTTATGGACATGGGCATGGGCCTCGGCATGGTGGACCCGCTATCGGTGCATTAAAGGCCCGATAGCAGGCTAGTTAGCTCTTGCCGGAGAACAGAGCTGATGTCAGAACCTGTCTCCTAAGACTGTCCTTACAGTCTTTTAAAGAGAGCATTAATGGAGCAATAGAGTTGGAAATAGCTCTTGCCCACGAAGACAACAACAACAAATTATGTCAAGTAAAGGTTTGAACAGTTTAAAAGGTTCATGGCATTCGTATAAAATCCACTGACAGCTTCATTTAAAAAAAAAGGCGTGGTTTATAATTCTTTTAAAAGGTACGAATATGAGTATTGAAAAGTGATTTTAAAGAGTACGAAAAGGATTTTAAAAAAAAAGGAAGTTCATGTATTGTTTAAAAAGGGAATTGTGCATATCTTTTTAAAAAAGATTGATTTATATTAAAAAAAAAATACAAATAGAGATTTAAATGGGTTGTAAAAGAATTAAAAAAAACAAAGATATGTGAAAGTTTTTGAGAAAGTATTGTATTTGTAAGTGATTTGTATATCTATTATTTCTGAAGTTGTGTATAAGAGAATTTTGTCGCTATGTTTGAAGTTTTATTTTTTTGTTGAGTCACATTCTGTCAGCGATCAAATGGGAAAAGCCAAGAGGCAAAGAAGGTTAAAGCGACAACAGAATATGTTTGAAATATTTTTGGATTTGGAAGTGAAGAGGCAAAATGATGCCTTTGCATTAAAATGCATAAAAGAATATGTCAATGACAACATTCTTCCCCTGATTTCAGAAGCCAAAACTACGAAGGAGGCTTGGGATTCTCTTGAGAGATGTTTTGGTGCAAGGGGGAGCATTGAAGTTGAAGATGAACGTGGATCTACATCAAGATGAAAGGATTGTTGAATCCCACTGTGCTCAGTCACAAGTGGATGATGTCTATGAAAAAGTTTTAGAAGCAAAAGAGAAGGAGCACATAAATGCTCACAAACCCCACTGTGCACAGCGACAAGTGGATGAAAATTTGGTAATTCCAACAACAGATCTTGCTGATGATAATAATATGATGATTCCAACAGCGGTGCTTACTGATGAAAGTTTGGTGAATCGAGCAACAGAGCTTGCTGATGAAAAATTGCTGAATCCAACAATAGAGCTTGTTGATGACAGTGAAGCTGCCATTAGAGCAGTCAATGATATGGTGAATCCAACAATTAATATTTCTCATGTAATATTTTATGAAGAATTGTTGGCTAATGATGAATGGTTGTAGGTGATGCAGCAAAAACATCATATTGACATGATATTATTTGGTGAGACAATTGAAGGCAACCTATTTGCAGTAGCACAAGTTAGTACAGAAACAAAGGAAGAGCCAAAGAAGGAAGCACAAAAAGAGAAAATAGAGACAAATGTAGAAGCAACAGCTGAGAAAGAAGTGAAATAGGAAAAAAATCTCATTGCAGAGCAGAAGGAATAGAACAAATGTGGTTCTCCAAATATTTTTAATTCTAATGTTGATTGCCAATGTGCAGGTACAAAAAATGACTATGAAGAAGAGTTAAATTTACTTGAAGCATGGCTCACAACACCATGTCTAGATGAGGTCTTCATAAAAGATGCAGAAATGAATGTTGAAGACAACAACAATGACGAGAAAATCAATGAAATTTTTAGGTTTGAAGTCTTGAAGAAATATTATTTTATTATAATCTTATGTTGCAACAGATTGATGGTGAAAATAACACTATAGAAGATAATATGTGGCAACAGCCCACATACAAGTCCGTTTTTGAAGAATTCTAGGGTATGCTTAAAAAGGATAGAAGAATGGAAGATCTGCATTAGAAAATGAAGAAACTGAGGTTTGAAGGATACAAAAAAGATAACAAGTTGAAACAATTTAGAGGCTATAGGATTTGGAAAAAGAGAAGAAGAAAAGTTGAAGTCAATTTTTAAATTGTAAACCTAGCTGAGACATAGACCAACATGTATCTTAATTGAATTTTTAGGTGGTTGTAATTAAGGGAGAGTGTTGGAGAATCTAATCCCAACCACTTGTTAGGTGTCAAAACTGTCCCTTCAAGTATCCTAGTTAAGTTTGAGTTAAGTCTAGTTTAGTCGAGTTTAACTCCAATCATTTATTACTGATGTTTCCAATTTAATCTTATTTAAGTGATTTGTAATATTGAGAAGAGAAAGTCCTATGCTCCATCGTTTTTGTTCTCTTCAATTTTTGTCAACATCATTTGTAGCAGGGTCCAGGCTAAAAAGGCTCATGTAGGGGAGCTGAATAATTCATAGTTTATTATATTTGTCTCGTGAATTTCATACTTATTATTGGTTTCTTAGAATATCAACCTTAATATCACCCCATTAGCCGGCTAGGGATGTAAAGGTTGTTCATACAATCGACATTCTAAAGAGTCACATTCCAATTGCAAAAGCAGAGGTCCTAACAAGCCAAATTAAGGAAGGCTGAATTAATTATTGTTCTAGACTCCAAAGGGCCATGTCAATTGCTCTTGGATCTAAGGAATGAGTTTTGGTCACTTAACTGCCACAAATTAAGCATCAAATATTGCACCGTCACACCACCACTAGAAGGAAGCGCACTTCGGAAAGCCACACGCCAAACAGAGAAAGATAATGGGGCAGAGGCTGTGGAGCATTACCATGAACGCTATCACAGGGTAGCCATGGATCTTCACAATCGTGGTAGGGCTGATAGGTCGTTTGACTTCTCACAGATAATTCCCACAAGCCTGTGACGTCACCTATTAGCAAAACGATTGCCTGTTCATGGGTGAACAGATCTGGAGCCTAATGTCGTGTAGAATCTTACAGTGAGTGGCAAAGGGAAAACCAACATTTCACTATTGTGCTACAACATATAGATTGCTATGCTAATTGATGCATCAATCAACAGATCCAGAAGAACTATTGTATGTGGCACACCGATTCTCATTATAAATAGAAACAAATAGCCATATATTTGCTAACATAAAAAGGGTGAATATGGTGAGGCAGATTGGTTCCTAATTTTGATTTGGAGTTGGCTTGGATTTAGAATCAAATATAATTTATTTATTAGATTCCCAAGAGAAGCCATATAATAGGAGCGTTAGGCATGTAGGATTTTGGTCTTGATTTAGAGTTGGCTATGGGTTTCTTTATTGGGCAATCCAATATTAGTCATATATCTTGTGACAGGAGGGTTAGACAGGTTGGGTTTTACTTTTGAGTTGGAGTTGGGGAGCTTAGAATTTATTTATGAGACACCCATGTTATCTGTTACATGCTTGCACTGTTCAAAATTGAATAAGGGTGTAGAGATTTTGAGCTAACTAGACTATTATAGGTAAGAGAGTGTTGAGGCCTCGAAAATCGCTGCCACAACAAAGGGGAAACCACCCGGTCCGGACCTTGAAAGTAGCTCCTTTTCCGTTTGGGATAGTGGCTCCGACTGGGGATAATGGGACCAGTTTCCCAATAATAGATAAAAGTGGGATGGATGAATAACTTGTGAGGTATGATAGTGATGAATAAACAACTAAAACTATCAGCGAAATATATATTAACTATAATCTAATCCCGGGACTTATCAATCTTTCAAAGCGTAGCGTTTGATAATCTGTGCTTTAAGGAAGGCATATAGATGACTCTAACACTAAAGCATAGATGTTTAAACCATTTAAGATTTCTCAGCATAATTAGTTATGCAGAGCGATAATAGCGAATTACTACAGATTGTCATTCATATCTTTGCTACATGCATGATTAAAAGAAAGGCATATCACAAAACATCCAATAGTGGAATGAAATGAAGATTTGCTGTTACAGTGCATACACGTATTCAACAATAGCAAAAGATAATAACACAGCAATTCATATGAAAAGAAAGAGGATAGATGCAGATAAAAGTACCATGTAAGCTGCTCAACAATCCATTATATAAATCGCTATGTCGCAGTCCTTTCTTCAAACTAGAAAGCATTCCAGACAAGAGACAATAGTGCACAAATGCATAAAACAACCTTCTCGTCAAATAAAGGACTATTGTTCGAGTTTCACAAAAGAATATAGGCTGAAGCACAGTAGTGCAAACTTCAGCCTTTAAGTCTATTACAAAATTTTACGACCCTTTCCAAAACAATGAAAGGGTCTATAAATACTAATCTAATCTAAATATCTAAGAAAAACTGAACAACTATGAAATTGGCATCAATAAATGTTTTTCCATCTTTCTTGGTGCTCTGGTAGTCGGCAGCAATGCTTCATTCGGTGGGCTCTTTGCCTTTAAACCTCAACTGACATATCGTAAGCATTGGTTGTACTTCCGGTGGAGTGTTGAGACGCGACGTGAGCTGGGCATCATATGTGGCATCTTGAAAGTCGGGGATTAGGCACTTGAGAGCATCTGTTAAACACTTAAGAGCCGACCTTTGAGTGTGCAGCTTGATTAGAAAGTGCCAATATGCGTCGAAGGTTAAAGTATTTACTCCAGCGATTAACTTTCTCCTTTCTTCCAGTCCATGATAATTTGTTTGTTCAATTATGTTCGTCGTGGTTATGCTTCCAGGTGTACACTGAGAGATCATGTTGGCCCAATAGAGTGTATTGTTGACCAAATCAATCATATTGTTGGCAATCATTTTACACCTTGAAGCTGCCCTTTCCACTTTCATCATCTGAGTGTTCCATTCCGTGAAGAGTATGTCTTTGAATGGCTCATAGATCCTAGGCAATTTTGCTTCTTTCCCCATATCAGTGTCTTGCCAATCAAGATATGAAGTTATGGTTTCTTCGGTCTGATCTAGCTCATTTCTGGCTTTTTCAATCTGCTGACATACTGCTGTAGATACTTCACATAATGGCTCAGCCTCAGTTAATTGTTGGCACAAGAGTCTAACCTGAGAGATTAATGCATTATTTATTTGAGCTGCCTCTGCTCTGAAATTCTCGACTTTCTTAGTGCCCTTGATATCTTCGAGCTGTGCTAATAATTGAGCGATTTGCTCATCCTTTGACTTCGTCATTAGCTCGTTTGCCTCTCTCAATTGTGCCAATGCCTCCGTTAATTCTTTCTGCTTCTGGATTGCACTCTGATCAATCCTCTGTTTTTCAGTCTGCAGTTGCTGGGTTAATACATTGTTTGCTTGCTGTTGCGCCAGCAACTGCTCTTCTACCTGTGCTGTCTTGTTTCGTGCTTCGGATACTTCTGCTTGCAATGTACAAATCTCTTGGTCCTTAGTCTTTAAAAAAATACTTACCTCTGATGCTTTATCTATAGTTGCTGCAGAATAAGCTCCCGCATACTGCGATAGCTTGGTAAGATCATCAGAGGGGTCCAATTCTTCCTTCCAGACTACATTCCCTGTGACTGTCTGCTCAGGAAAGATGGAAGGTTGATCAAGCCTTCGTCTCTTCCTTGAGCGCTTAACAACTGCTTTGAGCCTCGGGCTGTAGAAAACGTCCAGGGGAGGAATATCTTCCACCTGGAGCACAATCTGATCGGAAGGGTCTTTGGTGATTACCTCGAGATCCTTTGAAATGGGTGGGCCGCTGGTTCCGCATAGAACCTGAGAAGAAGTGGTGTCTGGTGCGTCTTTGGAGCCTTCCTTTCCACTGATAATGGAATCGAATTGATTCCATTGTTTCAGCAATTCAGGATCTATGGAGGTCTGTGATTTACTCTTCTCCTTTTCTTGTTCCAACCTCTTTTGCTCCTCCAACTCTTTCTATTGCTGTTCTTCTAACTCATTTCTCTGTTTCTCTTCTTGCTCTCTTCTTTGCTTATCTGCTAATTCCTTTTTCTGCCTATCTGCCAGTTCTTTCCTTTGTTTTTCTTCCTCTTCCTTCTTCCGCTGTTCCTCTATCTGCTTCTGCTTTCTCTACTCTTGTTCCTTCTGCTCTTTCTGCTGCTTAGCCATTTGCTCCTTTTTCTGCTTCTCTGCCTGCTGCTTCTCTTGTCTTTCCTCCTATTGTTTATTTTGTTCTTTATTTACAACAAGAGATTGGGTTGTATGCTTCTGACCAGGCTTGCTTGAGGAGGATGCTGAGGTTAATGACAATAAATCTAGAGGCAGAGTTTGCAACCTCTGCTCTCTAAGTTTATTGAACTCAGTTAAACTCTCATCATTATATCTCATCTTGGCAAGCTGCTTGGTTTGGCCTATTGAATCGGCAGCTCTGAACAGGTCATCAAACTCATCCTCTTGATGGTCAATCTTAGTCAGTTTGGCCTGTTCTAGGGCATTGTAAGCAGTTTTATGTGGATGATAGAGTCTGGCTGGCATAGTGGGCAGGGATAAAGCTTGCATCTTTATAGCCTCCTTTTCAGCATGTTGGAGATTATGCAGAGTAAAACCACCCATCCTTAAGGGAAAAGAGGGCCAGCCCCTCTTCTTCTCTTTCTTGAGTGTTTGGGTTACACTCTCAGCCATAATTTGGTAGGATATCTCTCGGGCTAACAGTTTGTCTGGAACATATAGAGGGAGAACATGCTATTTGGCTTGGCTTCCATAAACCCTAATATAGGTAAAGTGCTCTTCTCCAAACCATCCTGATATAGCTGGTAAGTCGAAGGAAGCGAGATAGGAGATTTTGGGAATAGGCCGATCAAAAATGGAATAATGAATGGGAACCATAAAACCATTGCAAATTTGATACAAATGGTCCTTGTAAGAGGACTTCCATAATTTCCGATGATACAAATGAATGGGCGAAGGGTCTTGGGTGGTCCATCTCCAACCGAGGATGGGAAACTCAGAGTTAAAACACAATGTGTCCATAATGTAGGCGCTATAATAAAATGGGTGGATTTTCCTTTTGGTGACTATAGATTTAGCTCTAAAATCCCGAACAGCTACAGTCAATTTATCAGAAAGAATGGTGGCCCAATCCATGATAAAACTATTAACAGCTGCTTCCATTAGGGGAACCATTTCTATATCGAAATTGGCAGAATCATGTAATCCCCATAGCCTACACATCATAATTCCCGCATAGCAATAGGGAGAAGCCAAGGAATCGACAGAATACTTACCCGAGCTCTCGTGCTTATGTTTGGCCAGGTTCTGCCTCCAATCCCGAATGGGCTCAGATGGTACATCGTTTTCAGCTGCAAACTTCTCCACGAAGTCTTTCTTGTAGATTTTCTCTGGCTCAGGCAAATGATACATTTCCCTCAGGTGCTCTGGCTTGAACGACCCGAAAATCCGTCCGTCTCTTGTGTGGAACGTTCTGTCAGTGATTGGAATTTCCTCAATTGCCCATCGCACTACATCAGTGTAGGGAAGGACTTGCTCTCTAGCAGCTATTCTGTGAAGAAAGGAATCGACCAACTCCTTGAGAGTTGCGTCGGACTTTTTGAGTGGGTCCGCAGTAGCTATTGTCACTGAAACTTGTGGTTGTTCGACCTCTAATAGATTATATGTGCCCTGCCATGTAGTCTTGTTAAGACCAGTGCATGTAGTGTCTGAAACGAGGCCTTTCTTGCTATTTGCAGCAGCTTGACCTACTACAGGTGTAACAGTAGAGCCCGTAGCCCTCTTGGATCTTTTCCCCATCATGCTTAAGCTTCTCTCAAAAGACGAATTCTACACAATTGCAAGAGAAATCGTAACAACATAATAACAATGACGCTACACAGTGAGATAGATATATCATTTGAAGCGTGCCAAGATTAATTTTCAAAAGTGGCTGCGGATCCAATCGCTAAGAGTATATTGCAGATGCATTAATGGTGATTTGAGGCCTACTACTCATTAAATGTGATAATTATACCGTTATCCGGGTGAATGACTCACTTAAGCGTGCAACAGATATTCTGGCAGTTAAACGCAGGTGCTCATTAATCGAAGGGGCAAAATCTTTTAAATACCCACGCATTACCTTATCCCTTGTATTAACGGCATTTTGGGATTCGCGCTTTGTCAACCGGATATGAATATAAAATTAAAGCTTTTAAGTGATGGTTTTTAAGACTGTCGACCACCGATGAGCGATACCACATCGCTTCGGGGATTAGGTGCTGCACAATTATTACCAAAAGATCGTGCCGATAGCCAATAAGCGATATCGCATCAAGCTAGCACATGGAAACAGAAGTAGGCGCATATACAATGGTTTGGGGTTACCGATTGCGATATCGCATCGCATCGGGGGTAGGAACCGAATGCCTTACCGAAGTGCGCGACGGCCGATAGCGATATCGCATCGGGTCGGGATTTAAATCACAAGGCGGTTTCACATGAGGTATCGCCGAATAACCGATCGCCGATATCGCGTCGCATCGGGACATGAGTTATGTGCCTTTACTTGGTGTGTATGTAACATTGCCAATCGCCGATAGCGATATCGCATCGGCGGAAACCAAAATGCCATTTGAATGCATCTCTCATGTTGTTGCGATATGCGATCTTGCGATCGCTTTATCGCAATAATAAAAGATTGTTTGTTATTTGAAACATTAATGTCCGAAAAAGGCTTAAGTACATGAAAGCTCATTTGATTATGCGGCCTTTTTTGAACATGCAAGCATTGATGCCAAAATTTTAAAAGGGACCCATTCCATATGTTAATTTTTTGAAAAATAAGAATGATATGAAATGGGGGGTTGTTGTAGGGCACAACAATTGGCGATTCGCTGGAAGAACCAGTTATCTCTGAAAGTAATCCAAACACTTAAGCTTTTCAAAATTAGAAACTCAATCAGAAGGGAAAAACTTCTAATTTAACTGGATATTCGCACGTTTTGAACCAAGTGAATTCTGTTAACTTCTATCCTTTTGGTTTCGAGAAAAATAAATACATTCTTAGTCTGAAAATAGGCCTTTATTGGTTTATAATGATAAAACAAAAAACTTTCCCAAATCAGCTTTTATAATTAACCCCTCTGTCATAGGTAGAGCCTCTGTTGCCAGCAAACGTTTATAGTCTCGACAGGGATACCTTTTAACCATAGTATTATTCACTTTTCCATTCACATAAGATTGTAGTTAACATAATGAAACTAAAATATGTTGCCATATTTTATTTTTTATCCGTTTTTTCATTCTTTGTCATTGATAAGATAAAAAGCCATTGTCCTGGTTTGGTGGCCAGCTATTGACAATGCCATTCACTGGTAATAATTTAACTGAACAAGCCGGCTCGTGATAAGACCTCTTTGTCTTGAAATTTCAAGCCATTACCCTGTTATGATAGGCAGTATTGGTAATGTCAGTCAAACTACTTTCCTATGAACATGGTAAGCAGGCTTGTAATAAGACCTCTTATCTTTAATCTTCTATATTTTAGAATTACACTCTGAGTAACCATAAACTTTAGTGAATGGGGTGAACAATTTTCTCCTTAAGAGCAAATGGATGACAGGTGAAGAGTTGAAGATGCTGAAAATGGGTTAGTTTTTATCTTAAAATGAATAACCTTTGGAGACCAGTATTTAAAAACCGAGAATGATTTACAGAACTTTAACCTTTCGAGAAGAGTCTTCAAAACGTTAAGTGGTGATTTCAGAACAAACAGATATCTAGTTCCCTAGAAATTATTCCTTTTGGTTGAGGGTTCTACTATCTAAAAGCAAATATTTGGATTATTTTGTGAGACAACTTTTTCAAACCAAGCTAAAGGTCAATGGAGATACTCTACAGTTTTATTTCCTATCGATCCTACAAACTACACAAATCTACAAAGAGGAGAAGGGATCACCTTCTCAATTAAAGAATTTCTTCAAGACCAGGCCATTAACAGGGAGAGAATCTCTCACCCCTGATAAGTCTTGCAATATAAAGGTTGAATGGCCTATCTTGTCACAGATCTGAAATGGTCCAAGCCACATTTTCTGAAATTTGGTATGCTTACCTTTATCTTCATGGGCCTTGTCCCATTTGAGAACTAAGTCACCAACCTGGAAGTGTTTGGAATCGGATGAGGTTAAGTCAAAGGATGCTTTGATCATTTGTTGATGTTTGGCGTGAGTGATTCTGGCTTTCTCCCTTTCTTCTTCTAATTTGAGAATTTGGCCATGTCTAAGTTGGATAGAGGAAGAAGGAGTCTCTTCGATGTACTGTACTAGGGCTAAAGAGGGTAGAACAAGATTGGTAGGCAATACTGCTTCTTTTCCGTAAACTAGATTAAATGGGGAGGAACCTATAGAAGCCTTTTGTGTAATCCTATCAGCCCATAATGCAAATACTAGAGATTTGTGCCAGTTTCTATGATTCTGTTCAACAGTTCGCTTAATGATTTTGATGAGATTTTTATTAGTAGATTCTGCTAAACCATTTCCCTGGGGATAATAATTAGCAGAATAATTCAATTTAAACCCCCTCTTAATAGCAAAATAATATATAGCATTTCCTGAGAAATAGGAAGCATTATAAAAAACGAGAGCGTTTGGGACACCAAACCTGGTAATGATGAATTGGTCTATGAACTCGATGATTGCCTCTGAATTTGCTGCCTTCAAAGGAATAGCGTCTACCCATTTGGTAAAATAATCGGTAGCAGTGAGGATATACCTGTGTTGTTTGGAAGATGGTGGAGTAATCTCTCCAATGATATCTAATCCCCATTGTGCAAATGGCTGTTCAATGTTGACAGGTTGCAGGGGGAAAGCTGATTTTCGTTGTCTTCCACTAGCAGTTTGGCAATTGAAGCATTTTCTTACGTATTCATGAGCATCTCTAAACAGTGTAGGCCAATAATATCCAGCATGAATAACTTTGTGGGCTGTCGTGTCCGCCCCAAAATGTCCTCCCGCTGGCCCATCATGTAGTTCCTGTAAAACTTTTTGAGCTTCAGGTCTCTCAAGACATCTTAACAGGATAGAATCATAATTTTGTCTAAAGAGCACATCATTAATGAGAGTGAAATTCTTTGCTTTTAACCTAATGGCCCTTTTATTTTTGTAAGATAAATTTGGAGGAGCATAACCATTCTTCAAATAAAATATCAAATCTGCATATTGAGATTCGGAATCAGTGACACTTATCTGATTGATTGTTTGAGTCTGATCCATGTCGCTTGATTCAGGAATGTTTGATGCTCCTGCCAATATCCTGCAAAAACCTTAGCCCCTAACAATCTTTGCTGGCTTTATTTCTAGGTCATATTCTTGAAGTGCTGTGACCCAATTGGCCCTTCTTTCACCTAGTTCTTTTTGAATTAAAAGTTGCCTTACCGCCGGGAAAGGGACTATAACTTTCATGTGAGTTTTCAAAAGAAAGGGCCTGTAATGTTTAACTGCTTTGAACACAGCAAAGGCTTGTTTCTCCACATCGGAATAATTTAATTCGGCAGCCTGAAGATTTGAGCTAAAAAATGAAATGGGTGCTTCCAAGTTATGAGCATTTGGCTGCGTGAGAACTGCAGCATAGGATACATCGGACGCAACGGTATACAATGTAAAATGATTAGAAAAATTGGGAGTATTCAAGGCTGGTGCATTGATTATTGATTGCTTGATAACATCAAAAGCTTGCTTTTCTTCTGCTCCCCACTTGAAGACTGAATTCTTCTTGATCATTTTCTGAAGTGGTAATACAATTTGAGAGAAATCTGGAACAAATCGTTTGACAAAATTAATCTGACGCAAGAATGACTGCATCGATTTTTTATTGTGTGGGAAAGGGATTTCAGAAAATTCCTTAATCCGATCAGGATCAATATAAATGCCATCCTTGGATACTATAAAGCCTAAGAGCTTTCCTTGATCAAGAGCAAAGAAAGACTTCTTTGGGTTTAGAGAAATACCATACCTTTTGCATCGCTGAAAGATTTGATTTAAGTCATGCAAATGATTATATCTCTTTTTAGAATATACAGTAATATCGTCTAAGTAGACGACTACTGATCGATTAATCAACCCTTTGAAGGCTATATCCATGGCTCTCTGGAATGTCACTCCTGCGTTTATGAGTCCAAAAGGCATTTTCTGATATGCATAAGTTCCCCATTTTGTTCTGAATGTGGTTTCGAGTTGGTCATCAGGATGAACCAAAACTTGGTTGTATCCGGAGAATCCATCAAGAAAGGACATCAATTCAGAACCTGCTACTGATTGAAGAATTTGATCCATAGTAGGTAACGGGAAATTATCTTTCAAGCTCGCTTTATTGAGGTTCCTGAAATCAATACAGATTTGAATGTCGCCATTCTTCTTCCTGACTGGCACCATATTAGAGACCCAACTTGAATGTCGGACCGGAAAGATAATTTTGGCTTTCAAAAGCTTATTAAGCTCCGACTTTATTTGGGTCTCCAAATTTGGATGTATTTTTCTTAATTTTTGCTGAATTGGTTTCTGATCAGGAAGCATAGGGATGGTATGCTGGATAATAGATGTATCATATGTCTTTAGTTCATCATATTTCCAAGCGAAGACCTGTTTGTTTTTTCTCAATAGTTTAATAAATGCTTCCTTTTCTTCTTGGGAAAGTCCTATTCCTAAGTTGATGTTTTGAGGAGCATCTTCTGTGCCTAGATTTATTAATTCAAACCTAAGGGTGGAACTTTGAAGCTTTGCATTAATTACAGGTTTAAACCTGTCTTTGATATCATAAAGGTCTTCAAGCTTCACCACGGGTTTAGGAATCGAATTTTCTTGAGGCGCTTGTTTCATCTGTAGATCGTGATCATCTTCCTCAATGACTTGATTGTCATAGGATTGTTCCGAAGTTAGAAACTGCAAGATATCTTCATCATGGTTAAATACTCTCCAATTAGTGACATTGTCAGGAATTGAAGGTCTAAAAAGTAATTCTACAGAAAATCTATCAAGGCTGTAGTCTTCGGAAGGTAGCAGTTTGGAGGCTACATTGGCTAGTAGGTCGGCTGCTGAATTTTGTGACCTAGGAATAGAAGAAATGTTGAAGGCTGAAAAGTGTGAGGTAAGATCCTGCACTAGCGATTGATAATGCTTAAGGTGAGTCGAAAGGCAATGAATTTCATTTCTAACTTGTTTAACAATGATTTCCGAATCGCCGAACACTTTTAGATATCGCACTTCAAGGCCGATCGCTTTATATAAACACTGGACCAAAGCTTCATATTCGGTTGTGTTATTAGTACACTCAAATTCTAACCTACAAGACAGCATTGTCTTTTCTCCTTGCGGGCTAACCAAAATGCAACCTGCTCCTGAGCCTTCACTGGACTTAGAGCCATCAAAATATAAAGACCAAAATAAAGGAGTATTAACAAACATATCTACAATTTTCTCAGCATCATTAAAACATCTGGACTTATCTGTTTGTGAAAAATTTTCAATCTGAGATGTAAAATGATTAACTGAAAAAGGAGATGGTTGGGCAACAAAGTTGCCAAAGAATGATTCGGACGAATAGTTCCCCAAAATATTGTTGTTGAATGCCACAGGTTGGTTTTCTTGCTCCAATTCAGTAACTGTGTGGGTCATATGCTTCTCCCGATCGATCCTTATTTGATTCGGCTTTCCCTTGTAGGGAAGCCACATATGTGACCAATCTGTGGAAATATACCCATGTAGTTTTTCAGACCAATCTCTGCTTAAAATCAAACCATAAAATTCAGGTATGTCGGCAATTAAGATGTCAATCCTCTGAACTATTCTGGGGTCGGCTGACAACCTGATGGTTACAGAATTAATTTCTCCCACAACCTGCACCTTAGTCCTATCCAACTGCACTATATGAATGGCAGACTTCTGGGGTTCAATGTTCAGCTTAGAGCAAACTGAAGCTGGCATTATATTAGATGAGGCCCCTGAATCAATTAAACAGTTGTGCAAGTTTCTATTATAAATCTCATAAGTGAGCAGGAAGGGTGGAGTGTGAGAATTAGATTTATCTCCGATTAAAACTGAATCGGTAATTTCAACCATACCTGCAGGAGGCTGGCCTGAATCGTTGGCAGCTCTTGCACTGGGAAGGGGAGTAGAGGGAACATCATTTAATTCTTTGAGAAGTAGCTTTTGTTGATGTTTTAGTTTACTGAGTTCAAACATGGTTATATTTGCCTTAGTCTTCTTCATGTCATCAACAATGTTATATTCCATTGAATCCGATACCACCAGAGTCTTGGATGTTGAAGGAGAACTAGAAGTTGAAGGCTGGTTTTGAGGAACTACTACAGGTGACTTCTTTGGGGGAACTTTTTCCTTTGCTGTAGTAGCGCCTGCGCTCCTCTTCTTTGAAATTGCCTGGGCGGGTTCAAGAGTTCTTTTACTTCTTGTAGTAACCGAGAAGGCTTCTTCTTCATTCTCCGTATCAGAGTTTGGGAGTATAAAATCCCACATTCCGTGGCATTCAGCTACTTCTTCTTCATCATCGGTCTGTGAAGATGTTTCCTCTTCCTCTTCTTCTTGGTCTGAATCGACGTTAGATATTACATTGGGCGGCTTTGATTCGGTTTTCTTAAAAGTTCTAAATGGTCTTTTGCTTGAAGTTTCGGCCACCTGCTTCTTTATCTCAACCATTTCGTTAGACATTGTTTTAAGGACCTTTTGTAAACCTTCCATGTCATACAGGTCCTTCGGGGTTTTCTTCTTGGAATCTTCTTTAAACGAGACTTTTTTATCTTTTCTATCCTCTAGAGCAGCTTTCTTTTCTAGAGCGTTAATGCGCTTTTCAACAGCAAGTGCCTCTCTCATGTTTTCCGCTAAGGTAGGTTTGCCAGCCCTGTCTACAAAAATGGCTATGTTGGCAGGTAGGACAGTGATATACCATTCGCTTCGGATTTGTTCACTTGGTTTAGAAGCAGTAGGGATTTTATTCAGTAGTTTATTAAATCTGGCATTAAACTCTTTTATTGGTTCCCTGTGCTCTATTCTCAAATTGGAGAGGTCGTTTATTAAAGTTGTTAGGGACCTGTCATCTCCATATTTGGTGAGAAACTGCTCTTGGCATGTGTTCCAACTGGTAATTGAACCAGAAGGTAAGGAAAAATACCAGGATCCTGCTGATCCTTGTAAAGTGTAAGGGAAAAGTCTTACAACAACATCTTGCTCTGTCACTCCTTTTAGGTTAACTGCTAACATAAAGTTGTTGATGTGTTCTTCAGCCTGAGTCCCATCATCTGGATTGAATTTAGGCAGCCATTTTTCGGGATAATCGGGTAGATCATGCAAGGGTGCAGGCATATTGACTGCTCCTGGCCTAGTCCATGGATCTGCCATTATGATAGCAACAGTGGTTGAGACTACTGCTGGGATTCCGGATGTATGGGAAGGGATTAAAGATGAGGAGTGAATAGGTTGGGATATCGAGGCTTCTGATCCCTGGTGAACGACAATTTGTAATGGGGGAGTGGATGGTCGACCTTGCAGTGGAGAAAATGAAATGGAGGACGTGGATGAAAGCCCTTCACTAGCAGACCCTTCAGTAATTTTCTTTGCCCTTTTCCTTTTAGGTAAAGGAAACTCAGTGGGTTCACTACCGAGTTTTTCGCTCTGAAGTCTGGTGAGAGGGTGAGTGAGGTTGAACTGCGAAGTCGCACTGCTTTCTGATACCTCAGATTTCTGTGGTGAAATTGAGAAGCTCTGAAGTTTATGGATTAGAGACTGAACTTCAGGTGATTCAAGACTTAATTGTTCTGTGGTATGATGGGTTTGAGCAGTGGCAGTTGATTCCTCTTCTTCTTGTTTGGGTACCGGCGAACCAGTATACAAATGGGAAGATCGAGGAGATTCGGAGGGCGAAGTACTCTTAGAATGGCTTATAGGTTTGGATTTATGTTCCATTCACAGCTGAGGCCCTCCTTCTAGCGCCAATTTTGTTGAGGCCTCGAAAATCGCTGCCACAACAAAGGGGAAACCACCCGGTCCGGACCTTGAAAGCAGCTCCTTTTCCGTTTGGGATAGTGGCTCCGACTGGGGATAATGGGACCAGTTTCCCAATAATAGATAAAAGTGGGATGGATGAATAACTTGTGAGGTATGATAGTGATGAATAAACAACTAAAACTATCAGCGAAATATATATTAACTATAATCTAATCCCGGGACTTATCAATCTTTCAAAGCGTAGCGTTTGATAATCTATGCTTTAAGGCAGGCATATAGATGACTCTAACACTAAAGCATAGATGTTTAAACCATTTAAGATTGCTCTGCATAATTAGTTATGCAGAGCGATAATAGCGAATTACTACACATTGTCATTCATATCATTGCTACATGCATGATTAAAAGAAAGGCATATCACAAAACATCCAATAGTGGAATGAAATGAAGATTTGCTGTTACAGCGCATACACGTATTCAACAATAGCAAAAGATAATAACACAACAATTCATATGAAAAGAAAGAGGACAGATGCAGATAAAAGTACCTTGTAAGCTGCTCAACAATCCATTATATAAATCGCTATGTCGCAGTCCTTTCTTCAAACTAGAAAGCATTCCAGACAAGAGACAATAGTGCACAAATGCATAAAACAGCCTTCTCATCAAATAAAGGACTATTGGTCGAGTTTCACAAAAGAATATAGGCTGAAGCACAGTAGTGCAAACTTCAGCCTTTAAGTCTATTACAAAATTTTACGACCCTTTCCAAAACAATGAAAGGGTCTATAAATACTAATCTAATCTAAATATCTAAGAAAAACTGAACAACTATGAAATTGGAATCAATAAATGTTTTTCCATCTTTCTTGGTGATCTGGCAGTCAGCAGCAATGCTTCATTCGGTGGGCTCTTTGCCTTTAAACCTCAACTGACATATCGTAAGCATTGGCTGTACTTCCGGTGGAGTGTTGAGACGCGACGTGAGCTGGGCATCATATGTGGCATCTTGAAAGTCGGGGATTAGGCACTTGAGAGCATCTGTTAAACACTTAAGAGCCGACCTTTGAGTGTGCAGCTTGATTAGAAAGTGCCAATATGCGTCAGAGGTTAAAGTATTTACTCCAGCGATTAACTTTCTCCTTTCTTCCAGTCCATGATAATTTGTTTGTTCAATTATGTTCGTCGTGCTTATGCTTCCAGGTGTACACTGAGAGATCATGTTGGCCCAATAGAGTGTATTGTTGACCAAATCAATCATATTGTTGGCAATCATTTTACACCTTGAAGCTGCCCTTTCCACTTTCATCATCTGAGTGTTCCATTCCGTGAAGAGTATGTCTTTGAATGGCTGATAGATCCTAGGCAATTTTGCTTCTTTCCCCATATCAGTATCTTGCCAATCAAGATATGAAGTTATGGTTTCTTCGGTCTGATCTAGCTCATTTCTGGCTTTTTCAATCTGCTGACATACTGCTGTAGATACTTCACATAATGGCTCAGCCTCAGTTAATTGTTGGCACAAGAGTCTAACCTGAGAGATTAATGCATTATTTATTTGAGCTGCCTCTGCTCTGAAATTCTCGACTTTCTTAGTGCCCTTGATATCTTCGAGCTGTGCTAATAATTGAGCGATTTGCTCATCCTTTGACTTCGTCATTAGCTCGTTTGCCTCTCTCAATTGTGCCAATGCCTCCGTTAATTCTTTCTGCTTCTGGATTGCACTCTGATCAATCCTCTGTTTTTAAGTCTGCAGTTGCTGGGTTAATACATTGTTTGCTTGTTGTTGCGCCAGCAACTGCTCTTCTACCTGTGCTGTCTTGTTTCGTGCTTCGGCTACTTCTGCTTGCAATGTACAAATCTCTTGGTCCTTAGTCTTTAACAAAAGACTTACCTCTGATGCTTTATCTATAGTTGCTGCAGAATAAGCTCCCGCATACTGCGATAGCTTGGTAAGATCATCAGAGGGGTCCAATTCTTCCTTCCAGACTACATTCCCTGTGACTGTCTGCTCAGGAAAGATGGAAGGTTGATCAAGCCTTCGTCTCTTCCTTGAGCGCTTAACAACTGCTTTGAGCCTCGGGCTGTAGAAAACGTCCAGGGGAGGAATATCTTCCACCTAGAGCACAATCTGATCGGAAGGGTCTTTGGTGATTACCTCGAGATCCTTTGAAATGGGTGGGCCGCTGGTTCCGCATAGAACCTGAGAAGAAGTGGTGTCTGGTGCGTCTTTGGAGCCTTCCTTTCCACTGATAATGGAATTGAATTGATTCCATTGTTTTAGCAATTCAGGATCTATGGAGGTCTGTGATTTACTCTTCTCCTTTTCTTGTTCCAACCTCTTTTGCTCCTCCAACTCTTTCTGCTGCTGTTCTTCTAACTCCTTTCTCTGTTTCTCTTCTTGCTCTCTTCTTTGCTTATCTGCTAATTCCTTTTTCTGCCTATCTGCCAGTTCTTTCCTTTGTTTTTCTTCCTCTTCCTTCTTCCGTTGTTCCTCTATCTGCTTCTGCTTTCTCTGCTCTTGTTCCTTCTGCTCTTTCTGCTGCTTAGCCATTTGCTCCTTTTTCTGCTTCTCTGCCTGCTGCTTCTCTTGTCTTTCCTCCTGTTGTTTATTTTGTTCTTTATTTACAACAGGAGATTGGGTTGTATGCTTCTGACCAGGCTCGCTTGAGGAGGACGCTGAGGTTAATGACAATAAATCTAGAGGCAGAGTTTGCAACCTCTGCTCTCTAAGTTTATTGAACTCAGTTAAACTCTCATCATTATATCTCATCTTGGCAAGCTGCTTGGTTTGGCCTATTGAATCGGCAGCTCTGAACAGGTCATCAAACTCATCCTCTTGATGGTCAATCTTAGTCAGTTTGGCCTGTTCTAGGGCATTGTAAGCAGTTTTATGTGGATCATAGAGTCTGGCTGGCATAGTGGGCAGGGATAAAGCTTGCATCTTTATAGCCTCCTTTTCTGCATGTTGGAGATTATGCAGAGTAAAAACACCCATCCTTAAGGGAAAAGAGGGCCAGCCCCTCTTCTTCTCTTTCTTGAGTGTTTGGGTTACACTCTCAGCCATAATTTGGTAGGATATCTCTCGGGCTAACAGTTTGTCTGGAACATATAGAGGGAGAACATGCGGTTTGGCTTGGCTTCCATAAACCCTAATATAGGTAAAGTGCTCTTCTCCAAACCATCCTGCGATAGCTGGTAAGTCAAAGGAAGCGAGATAGGAGATTTTGGGAATACGCCGATCAAAAATGGAATAATGAATGGGAACCATAAAACCATTGCAAATTTGATACAAATGGTCCTTGTAAGAGGACTTCCATAATTTCCGATGATACAAATGAATGGGCGAAGGGTCTTGGGTGGTCCATCTCCAACCGAGGATGGGAAACTCAGAGTTAAAACACAATGTGTCCATAATGTAGGCGCTATAATAAAATGGGGGGATTTTCTTTTCGGTGACTACATATTTAGCTCTAAAATCCCGAATAGCTACAGTCAATTTATCAGAAAGAATGGTGGCCCAATCCATGATAAAACTATTAACAGCTGCTTCCATTAGGGGAACCATTTCTATATCGAAATTGGCAGAATCATGTAATCCCCATAGCCTACACATCATAATTCCCGCATAGCAATAGGGAGAAGCCAAGGAATCGACAGAATACTTACCCGAACTCTCGTGCTTATGTTTGGCCGGGTTCTGCCTCCAATCCCGAATGGGCTCAGATGGTACATCGTTTTCAGCTGCAAACTTCTCCACGAAGTATTTGTTGTAGATTTTCTCTGGCTCAGGCAAATGATACATTTCCCTCAGGTGCTCTGGCTTGAACGACCCGAAAATCCGTCCGTCTCTTATGTGGAACGTTCTGTCAGTGATTGGAATTTCCTCAATTGCCCATCGCACTACATCAGTGTAGGGAAGGACTTGCTCTCTAGCAGCTATTCTGTGAAGAAAGGAATCGGCCAACTCCTCGAGAGTTGCGTTGGACTTTTTGAGTGGGTCCGCAGTAGCTACTGTCACTGAAACTTGTGGTTCTTCGGCCTCTAATAGATTATATGTGCCCTGCCATGTAGTCTTGTTAAGACCAGTGCATGTAGTGTCTGAAACGAGGCCTTTCTTGCTATTTGCAGCAGCTTGACCTACTACAGGTGTAACAGTAGAGCCCGTAGCCCTCTTGGATCTTTTCCCCATCATGCTTAAGCTTCTCTCAAAAGACGAATTCTACACAATTGCAAGAGAAATCGTAACAACATAATAACAATGACGCTACACAGTGAGATAGATATATCATTTGAAGCGTGCCAAGATTAATTTTCAAAAGTGGCTACGGATCCAATCACTAAGAGTATATTGCAGATGCATTAATGGTGATTTGAGGCCTACTACTCATTAAATGTGATAATTATACCGTTATCCGGGTGAATGACTCACTTAAGCGTGCAACAGATATTCTGGCAGTTAAACGCAGGTGCTCATTAATCGAAGGGGCAAAATCTTTTAAATACCCATGCATTACCTTATCCCTTGTATTAACGGCATTTTGGGATTCGCGCTTTGTCAACCGGATATGAATATAAAATTAAAGCTTTTAAGTGATGGCTTTTAAGACTGCCGACCATCGATGAGCGATACCACATCGCTTCAGGGATTAGGTGCTGCACAATTATTACCAAAAGATCGTGCCGATAGCCGATAAGCGATATCGCATCGGGCTAGCGCATGGAAACAGAAGTAGGCGCATATACAATGGTTTGGGGTTACCGATTGCGATATCGCATCGCATCGAGGGTAGGAACCGAATGCCTTACCGAAGTGCGCGACGGCCGATAGCGATATCGCATCGGGTCGGGATTTAAATCACAAGGCGGTTTCACATGAGGTATCACCGATAACCGATCGCCGATATCACGTCGCATCGGGACATGAGTTATGTGCCTTTACTTGGTGTGTATGTAACATTGCCGATCGCTGATAGCGATATCGCATCGGCGGAAACCAAAATGCCATTTGAATGCATCTCTCATGTTGTTGCGATATGCGATCTTGCGATCGCTTTGTCGCAATAATAAAAGATTGTTTGTTATTTGAAACATTAATGTCCGAAAAAGGCTTAAGTACATGAAAGATCATTTGATTATGCGGCCTTTTTTGAACATGCAAGCATTGATGCCAAAATTTTAAAAGGGACCCATTCCATATGTTAATTTTTTGAAAAATAAGAATGATATGAAATGGGGGGTTGTTGTAGGGCACAACATAGAGGAAGACGTGAAGCAAGGATAATTTCGAAGTATGTGGATATAATATCTTTGGGTCAAAACATGATTATGAAGAATTAGTGTATTATTTTCCTGCTTTGGTATGAGAGAAGATGCACTGTCTTGAAGAGTCCTTGGAAAGCACTCAGAAACTTCTTGATAAACAAGTGACGATATATGGTCCTTTATGTAGCAATACCTCCTTAGACCAAAATAGAGGTCAAAGCAGCAAGCCTTTCTCAAAAAGATTCTTCCATATTCTACAACATAAGTGCACATGGGAAGTGAAGAAAGGACAAGGAATAGGGGCTAAGCTCTTCACACTTCGATATGAATTACAACAAAAAAATTCAAACATAGACCTTCATAAGTTGGAGGAATTGGACACATGTTTGTATAGGGTGGGGCAACCAGAATGGAAGAAAGTCAGTTGGGTTCTCAAGCCATCCCTGCTTGCATTAATACAACCCAAACTTTGGGAACATCCTTGTGAAGAGGTCAAGCTCACAGTTGCTTCCTGTCTCGGTAGGGTCATAGCTCTAACATTGCCACTACTTGCCTACATTAATGATCTCATGATAGATATAGTGCAACTGATAGGAGAAGCCCTTCAGGTGCTAAATAACATCATGCTTTCGACCTTTCAAAAGCAGTGCAAAATTTTAAAACTCATAGCATAATTAAGCTTTAGCAAATTCATGTTGAATCTGAAATGTGATGAGTTGACCTCTTAGTTGCTCCAAAAACATCATTTCATTCAGACCATGTCAAAACAAGCATGCAAAATATTGTGTCTCTATTCTTAGAAGACGATGATGACATATGCAAGATACTAAGATCTAAATTATTGACCATTTGGAGGAAGGAACCACATGATCACCATTTGCATATGATCTAGTCAAGAAGTTGGTCAAACAAAACATAAAATTTCTTAGAAGGGTGCTGACTAGGAAGGAGTTGAGAAGGATTGATGGAGGAAGCAAGAACAAAATATATAACAAGAATGAACTAAGGAGGAATGGACTATGCATTATCAACAAGGGGCCTCGGGCCCTTAGCCATTCATGTCCAAGTGATAACGAGGAAACAAGGGCAAATCATGAGGATTCATCCATAGTTGATTTCACCAGTTTTTAGAAGAGAACCCATGAAGGATCCAAGTAGTCAAATACAGATGGTGAGCAACAACACCATATTTTTCAGAGAAACTTGCAGGACAAGTTGATGATAATCAGTCAACTTGACAAAGTACATGCGGAAAGGAAGTAGGGAATTCCTCATGATGATGAGGTAGTTGAGTCTATAGATTTCCAGGATAACATTCATAAAGAGTATGGGAAATTAGGTATAGATAGCAATCCACCAATACATCCACGTTTGATAATCAGAGAGGGTCGAAAACTTATCCCCACATGTGGAGAAGGCCAGGAAGAAGAAATTCAAGGAGAATCAAATGAGAAGCCAGTAATAATAAACCAACATGATGAGCAAGATCATGCGGGGAAGCATGGAAAATATAGTATGTAGGATGAGCCATTTCTGGAGGGTTAGTTAAAGGTTCAAGTTAAAGTTGTGGTCATAGGCTATCTGGTGCAGACAAATACAGAGGCATTCAATAGGGCATGAGGATTTCAAGTACAAGACATTCGAGAAAGGATCACACATTTCAATACATATCCTATGATGTTAAAGTAGAGAGTCTAGAAAGTTCGAGATACTGTCTTACATGAGAATAGAAAGTTTGAGGAGCTCATAGGGGTATGTGCCAAATCAATGACCCAACAGTCTAGTGTTGAGGAATGACTCAAGTCCCTCACAAAGAAGTAAGAGGAGTACATTTGGGAGTTCCATAGCAACACTCTAAAGGAGTACATAGATAAAGCTTGCAACATTACCAATCCCACCTTATAGATTGGGAAGAATAGGGCAAAGTTATCCAAGTACATCATGTTGCGCGACCAAGTGGAGCAGCAAGAGTTGAGGGTCGAGTAACATCAACATAGTAGATTTGTAGGTATTCAATCTTCCCAAGGCATGTATTGGCAAGAAACTATGAGTTGGTACTCTATTGATGGGTTGATTCCTAGGAGGACACTCGTATCCAAGGGCATATTTCAGCTTGGGCGCTTTGGCATAGACAGTGATGGAGGGCTGAGATGGTACCATAACCTACAGGTCCTAGGACTTAGGTTGCATTGGGATCTAGGAGAACCCATTGGGGCCAAGATTGGTCGAAGGATTGCTTGGGACCCAGATGAATCTATTGAGGGAAGTATTGATTAGAGGATTGTTTGGGCTTTAAGTATCGAAGGATCTATTCAGGATCATGTAGCATGGAGGTATGGAATAACACACTGGGTTGTATGGGATCCTCGTATCAATGTTTATATTGTGGATAGTAGTGAATTTCTCGAGGGAAAGCAATCTTTGGGCAGGAGGATTTGTAATATTCCATTTCTTGATCTAGTAAAAATGGATGAATTTTTCCATGGTATTTACCATGTTATTTTCCCCTGGTATCATCCCATGGTATTTCCCTTTGGTTATCAAGGGAAAATAATAAAATATGGTCTTTAGAGAGTCCATAAAGCCTATAAAAAAGGATAGAAGCTAAGCATTTAGATCATTTGGTTTTATCTATCTTGTTTTTTTCTTGGGATACTTGTCATGGCCAGTTCCAGTTTGATCCCAAGGACGAAAACCCGATGGGTGTTATTTTGTCTAGTGGATCCATCTAGGGTCCATGATTGTGTTTCAGTGCCTTTGTCTTCACTTTTGATAAGAATGTGTGCATTCCATTGTAGGGGCTTGAAATTTAGTGTATGGGCATGTACCATTTTCTTCAATTATTAATATAAATAAAGGTTTCATTTCCAGATCTCGTTGTGTTCAGTGTTTTGATTGCAATTATTTTTAACTAGAACACCTAGATGTGCCAGATCGATTCGTTATTTCACTATTTGGGATATTACAAGACCACAAAAAAGTGTTGGGACAACTCTCCACCCAACCTTAGACACATTGCAGCCAATATTTCCTTGCATTTGTCACCCCCAAGCCCTCAATCAATTTACCATTGTGAGTGCCCTTTGTGTCCCATAATTCCCTTCCTCAAAGAATGAGAGAATCAATGAATGCTTCTCATCTCACCTTTTCACCATTAAATTGAATAAACTCTTCTAAAAATGGTAAGGGGATTGAAAAGGGATCCACATGTGTATAATCCATGTGTCATCATGCAAATTTTTATTTTTTATTTTTACTAATTTATTATTATATTTTATATGTTATTCATTGTTTTATTAATTTATTATTATAATTTTTTTGTTATTTGTTATTTTATTTATTATTACGTTTTATTCATTATTTTATTTATTTATATATTATTATTATTTCATTTACTATTATTATTATTATTATTATGTTGTAGTGGCTACAACCACCCTCCAAAATTTTACCTTAAATCTTTTTTGGAGCCTCCCTACCAACTTTTCAGAGCAACATGTCTTGCTTCGTCAAATACACAAGCTTCAGTGATTTTCTTGCAGAAAAAACCTATCCATCAAAGCTTGTTGCATTCCCCTTACAAGTTGTTTCACCCGACTTGGTCCAGCTGCAGGTTGAGCAGCTGCCTCAATAAATTTCACAATTTTGGAGGAGAAACAACCTTCCCTTTAGAAATTGTGCATTTCTATTTGGTAGCCTACTGGGCTCCAGAATTGCGTAAATCTGCCTGTCTCTGTTCACTAGAAAAAATGCACAATTCCTCCCAACAGGACTGCTCAACCCAAAAATTGCGCAATTCTGGGCAGCAGTCAGCTGCTTTGCCCAGAAATTTCGCAATCCCTTTGGGCAGCCAGATCATCTCCTTCCCATAAATGCACATTTTTTCCTCCCAACTGAGTAGATTGTTGCATGTGCAGTTGAGTTGACCGGTTCCCTCTGGGATTGAACAATACTGATTTCCATGCATGGGTTGCTCCTCCGGAGGCAGCATGCAAAGGCATCCCTTGTTTCAGGGATATATTTTTAGGAGTTGGAGGTTACATGCAAGGATCATTTCAGAAACCTCCCACCAAGTGTCAATTTCCATAGATTTGTGGCATGCGTGTTTCAACCTCAATTTTATTGAAACTCATCAACCGAACATTGTAGAGATCATTCCTCACATCGATCTTGTAGCTCTGACATCTCACATAGCATCTATGAGTCGTGGCACATTCAGTTCACATGTTTTGGGGTAAGCCCACTTTTCATGTCTCGCGTTGCGTTTCTGGCGCTTTTTGTGTTTTGCTTCATGTGAATGTTGTCTACTTGATTTTAGTGAGCACTTGTTGTTGTTTTGATACATACTAGCTTGTACTAGCACCATTTTAGTTTCCATTAACATCTCATTGTTGTCACATGCATGACATTGTTTTGCATAGACGGTCGTCGTTGCGGTGACTCGGTTCACACACATGCATGCTTTCCCATTTTCCAAATCCTACACTTTTTGTTTGCATTAATGATAATTCACTCTTGTTTGCATTCATCTCATCATGCTTTCACACTTCTTATGTTTTCAGTCACCTATCGGTCAGACTAGGTTTCCTTGGCCCAAACCATGCCTTGCCCGGGTAGCACTGCGCATTTCCGGGAGAGAAGGCTTTGCCTCCCCTCCAAAAATTACGCAATTCTAGCCAAGCACTGACCTCTAGGCATGCATTGTGCAATTCTTGAAGGTAGTGTCCTGTTGACCCCAAAAACTACACAATGTAGTTTGCTGGTTGCATGTCAATACTGACTAAAATTACGCATTGCGTAGTTTCAGTCCTCAGTAGGCTAGGATGGATTGTGCATTACATAGTTCCAGTAGTCAATCAACCTCCTGACAGCCCAGACTATGCCTTACATAGTTTTGGCAGTGAGTCTCCCAACCTCCCGGCAGAAATTACGCAACCTTCATGAACAGTCACATAGGGATGTTGCAAGTCAGTTTTGAAGTTCGTTTTGGTTTTCAACTGACAGATTTCTTGTCATGAGTTTTGCCATGTCTCCAGGTATCGCAGGTGTTCATCTACCTCTTAGCAGTACAGGTACAATGGTTTCCAAGAGAGTAGAGTCGAAGACACCATTTATAGCACACTTAGAGATGATGTCGATCAAGTGTCTATGAACTTTCCTACCCACGAAGACATCAAGTTGGTGTAGACAAGGACATCAAGATATCACGAAAGAAACATCATAGCAAGAAACACCATGAACAACAGTTGCAAGTAGCACACCAGATGCAACGAACGCAAGAGGATGGTTGCTGACAACACAGAGGTAGAACAAAGTTGCAAGCTCAAGCATATCCACTTGAGATGAAAGAAACTTTGGAGACTCAAGCGATGAGGTGATGACTCGACATGAAGATCACGTGAAGAAAGAGGATGGAACAAAGAAGGAGTTGCATGTGTTGAAGCAACAACTCAAGGAAGAATAGGAGCTGAATAGACAAGAGAATGAGTTACAACAGGAACATGTACAGCAGCGGGTGCAACATGCACTCATAGATGAAACTACGCCCGTACAAGTTATAGATCCATCCTAGTAGGTGGCATAGAGCAGACATGGTGATCAATGTTGTTGATATCATGCAAGGGAATTCAGAAGCATACATGTCATTGTGCGCACACATGTGATCCCACCCATTCAACACACTCACCGAGGCAAAGACAAGAAGTAAGTCCAACTAGAGCTAAACATGTAGTTGACAGTTGATGTGCATGGCCACCAACACACATTAGACGATCAACATATAGACCATGCATTAGTGCGTTTCTAGTTTGGCTACACCCAAGAAGACCATGTGCATGGTAGCAAACAATTTGGATGGAGGAGCCACACCAATGCACCCAGATGCAACGGAGGCAAGAGTTTGCTTCAGCAAGATGTCACCATGGAGCGCATGTAGACCATCATAGACAACCAAGCTTGGCATTAGATCACCACCTTCACCTTCACAAGCGTGTCAAAGAGTTGGTCTCATCACAACGGACTGTGTCATTGATGTCTTTCATGGCTTTCTCAAGCCATTTGTCTCACATGGGAACATGTGCATTGTAATGTAATGTCTTGTCAAGTGGAAGTTCAAGTGTCGATAGTTGGATGTAACAATCATAGAGTAGATGAAGAGTCATGAGGGTAGATGAACTGTCACAAAGGGGAATGTCAAGGGTCACCCCACACTTTTCTATAAATAGAACCTCATAACTCATTGTAAGGCTTTTGGTTAGCCAAGCTTTTGATAAGACTATCTTGGAGAGAGCTTGGACAATATTGTAACGAGCCTTGGCTTCTCCACTGCGCAGAGCTAGTATATCTCTTTGGAGGAGCAGGCGGTTGTGGTTGTAATGTTCCATTGTCGGAACTAGTGGTTAGACATGGATGTATTGTATGACTGGAACTTACACTTCTTAATATAACAAAGCTAGCGTGTTTCATGCATATGTTTTATTGTATTCTATGCTATCTGGTTTACTCTAAACGATATATGTATTTTTTTTCTCACGCATGCATGTATGGACTATTTTGTATAAGTATGTATGAATCTTTCTGAAATGTGTTGTTGGTTTAACCATCACTTTGGATTGCTAGTTAACTTTCCTTCCATGTTGTGATGTATCTTTCTCATGTTCTCCCTTCTTAACTCTGTGCTATCACAGGTTTCCAAGGGACACACTCATCTCAACCCCCATGTGTTTGAACCTCTCATACCTTCCTTGGCTTGATGTAGCTATCATACCCTTGCTACCAATAGAGACATCTTACTTGCCTTTGTGCGAAATCATGGTCAAGGTATTACCTTACGACCCACTACTGGGACTCCTACACCAAACGGTCTGAGGTCTAATTGGGACCTCTTGCTGGGGAGATCCCCTTCCATGTTGGCGGGTCCAAAACCATCAACATATTATTATTATAATGGGGAATTATATTAAACTCCATTATTATTCCCTTTCTTAGGTGGATTACTATTACCAAAAAATATATTTTTTATTCCCATTATTGGTATTACCCCTAGTCTAGGGATTTCCCCCTATCTTAGGTTTCCAATTTTTTTTCTAATATTTCTCGTTATTCTTCCCATTTTTCTATTAATAAGTAGGGTTGAACATGCCATTAGTTACTCAAAGGCTTCTTGTTGGTGCATAGGGGAAGGTTGAACAAAATTAACGCTTGCATGTTATTGAGCACGTGGTGGAACAATTTTTTTTTTTGAGGTGGGTTGGGGAAAGGATAGTATGACTTCTCATGTGGTGTGTTTCCATATGACTCATATAATGTGGAAATTCCTTAACTAGTTCTTTGATTGTTGAACAAAGCCCTTTACATGGAAAGGTTGGTTGGCATGCCTTGAGGATTCATTTTAACTTCGAGTAGATTTGTGTATTGACCTCTTGAATTATGTTGTTGAGGTTCCATACTATTATGAGAATAGGATTTCCCAAATATGTTTAGGAATGGTTAGGGTGGCATATAATAGTTTTTACCATAGGAAGGATGATTTCTATCATATGGATTTATGTGTGACGTGGACCCAATAAGTCCATTTGTAGCATTTGATTCCCCCATTTTCGATTAATTGAAAGGTTGATGTTTAGAAGCATTAATGATGAAAACAACTTCTAGAGTCCATCTTTTCTAGTTTTTTTTAATGCTCGCAATCCTCAAACCTATGGATTATGGGCCCACTATGCTTTCTTTCTTCTTATCTAAACCTTGTTGTGCTTAAATATTTTAAACCAACTCTTGTCTCATAACTTCACACACCCTTGACACCTCAAGATTGTTTGCATGGAACAAACTCCCTCATTGATCTTGAACATGATCCAACTCCAATATTGATTAGTATTTTTACTCTGTTGACTCAGACCCAACATGGAACCTTTCAACATTGTTTTATTCCACCTTACTTAGATGCTCTCCCCACTCTCTATTCAATTTCAATGATGTTGTAGCTGAGGTTCAATAATTTAAATTTATGACATGGGGATTTTGGGATCCTCTAACTAAACATGCAAAAAATGTTTACAAATTATATAGGCATGAAGAAACCACAACGAATCTCCTCACACTGGACTCACACATCCATTTACATGTAGTTTCAATTCCTCACACTACCTCGCATAGTTGTTACATGGCTAGTGTCAATTCATCTTATAATCAACAATAATCTTTACATCGATTGATAGCAGATCTCCTCACTACCCAACACAATTTGTATACTTGCTTTGTAATAACCCAAAATTTTCTATAATAATGACTCCTCTAAAAAAGAGGGCTCTATCAAACTTAATTTACAATCAAATTCATAGAAAATTTGTTCCTCATCTTGACCTCTATATTCACTATTCATATATATTCATGAATTCAAGAGGGCTGCATATACAATATTAAATCATGCAAACACTTAATGAATACAAATAAATATATACTTTCATTCATATTTGAACTCGACTACACTACTTACAATTTGTGGGCTTGGTCGTCCCTCTTCCTGACTACATCATGACTCCCCCTCGACTACATCATGACTAACCCTTTCATGTTTCAAAGGATTACAATTTATAGAGGAATATACATTGTCACGAATCACTTCAGATCCATGATTTTCTCCATAAATCTCTCTACATAATCCCTAATATCCATCACAATTATGATTTTTCAAGATTTTAATCATTCATAAAATACATCTTACTCTGCCTTTTTGATAGTTATTCTTTTTAGAACTTGTTTTCGTCACTTTCTTGGAGGATGAGTTGATGCTCCTACATCAATTAGGGATGATTACGTAGAGGTATCATGATTTTTCACAAATCCAATCAACATTATAATATTTGAAGATAGATTCTTCCTTAATTTATGCATAGTGGTGGTTATATACTCTGTGATAATTAGAAAATTCATTAGAGAAATAAGTCTAAAAGAAGTGTGGGTGAAACTTCAATTTTGTAGACATCATGGCATCTCCACCATTCATAGATATCCATGATATATGAGGGTGAAATTTTCCTAAACTTAATGAGAACTCCCAGTGCCATGTCATGGTGTTATAGTAAATGAGAAATAGTGAGGAAGGCCTTGGGGAGGGATGTGAAGTAATGACATGAGTACTAAATTTGCACTAAAATAACATTTATCACAGGGGCCAATTATGTTTCTTCAAAAAATTCTTGGGTAATTTGCGTCATTAGTGATGTTATTCAAAAATGTTTGTTAGGTCCCTGTAGCACTAGTGTAGCCCCCTTATTTTTATTATTAGTGTATCTCTCCATTTGTTATTGTTGTTCCCTTACATTATTATTGTTATGTAGGCTCTGATTATATTGTGATCCCTTAGACTCCTATATATACAAAGGGGGTATTGTCATTTGTATCATCCAATTGTTCATTTATATGTTGAAAAGGAGGTTTCCCCCTTGAAGACGTTATTTTTCAAGTCATTGACCTTTTCTCTTGTTTTGTGATTTGGTTGCATAACACTTGGTACTAGAACTTTGGATTATAGGGTTTCACTACTTCAAATAGGTCATCATGTAATTTTCACTATAACTTATTTTATACGAAGCATCAGAAGCTGAAATTTCAACTACGTAGAGCAAAAATCGTGTTTAACTTCATATAGAAATTTTAGGTCTTTATTCGCTATATTTTCTAAGATATGGTCCAAAAATTTAGGGTTTCTACATGGTCTAAAATTCAGTCTCAAATAGGAAAGCAAGTGAAAATCATCATAACTTTCATTTCCAGAATCAGATTTAAACTCTATGAAAAGTGATAGAAAATGCACATAATTTATATTCTCAGGTATTAATTCAGGGCCAAAGGTTGAAAAGGTGAGACATGGTATCCTGTAGAAGTTTTCTTTACTGAACTACTACATAATCAGGTCATCATGGGAGATTTGGGATAAATTTATATTAAAGAATCCAATATTGGTTTGAATTGTGGCATTGGAAAGAATAATCAAGATACAAAAATCAAGAAGAAAAAGGTGCGTATTGTTTTTAAATTTGCATAAGTTTTGTTTGAAAAATCAGTATGAAGTAATTGAAAAGGTATAGTAAAGCATAGATATCATTATTTGGTTCCAATATTCCTTGAAACAATAAAATGGATACACCGATTGTGCAACAAAAAATCTCTGCTATGACACATGAAGAAGAGGAAGAAATGAAACATGATATATCAAAATTATAGGACCCAATGCAACAAGTTTTTCTTTTACAAAGAGTAACCAAGAATCGAATGGAAGCTAAGATGGATGGTTTGAAGAATTTTTTAAAAGTAGACATCGAATGTTTGAAGGATGATTTGAAAGAAGATATGGAAGGCTTGACAAAGTTGCTACAAGAAATGCCTCCTAATGGTGAGAAGGTATTCCTTGGAAGTCATGATGAGAACAAAAGGAATGTTAATCATGATTTTAGAGATTCTAACTTTGGATTGAAGACCAACCACATTACCAAGATCGATATGAGGAAGTTTGATGGAAAGGATCCAGTAACATGGATACTATAGATGTAGCAATATTTTGATCTACATGATGTGCAACACACATAAAAGGTATGCATTTCATCTTTATATTTAGAACCTAATCAATTTTGTATGGTATCGTTGGATTTTTTCTCATAAACCACTTGTCACTTAGTTAATTTTTATGGAGGAAATGATAGAGAACTATGAGGATACAAAGAACAACACCTTCTTTAGCCAATTAATAAATCTCAAACAAAAGGGTTCAATCGTGGAGCACATTAAGGACTTCCAAAAATTTAATATAAGGGTAATTGATATTCTAGAGGAACATAGGATTGATGTCTTCATAGAGACTTTGAAGGATAACATCAAACATGAGGTTTTCCTTTGGGAACCTGACTCATTGGGTAAGGAATTCAGGGTGGCAAGAAAAATTGAAAGCAAAATTATGAAAACAGGGAAGTTCACCACTCAGAACTTTAAATATGGAATTATTCTTGCTCTTAGCATTCCACAACCTACAAGGGTGACACCAAAACAATTGGAGGAAAAAAAGAGAAAAATGGCTTTGTTCCAGGTGTGATAGTAAATACAATAAAGGTCATAAGTGCGCTGAGAATAAATTATTTTACATAGATTGTGAATAGGAGGAAGAAAAGGAGCAAGAAACACGAGAAAAGAAGATATACACGAGGAACCAACCCTAGAGAAAGAAGAAATGAATCCAACTATATATTGTAATGTATTGGCAGGAATTACTACTCCTCAAACTCTCAAGATAGAAGGATATATCAAGAAGAAAAATGTAATAATGTTGATTGATTTAGATAGTACCCATAATTATATTCATTGTAAGATAGCCAAGGAATTGAATTGCTTCTATATCTAGCTCCATAGTGTCAAGTGTTGTGTTAGGTTCCTATACCAATAGGAGTCATAATTTTTGAGTGGCTAAGGTCAAATCTGTAATATGTACACACCTTTTCTTTCTGCAAATGTTTTCCATATTCAAAATAATTAAAAAATGTAAAGAGGGTATGCCTTAAAAGAAAAATAGAAGGACAAAAAGAATAAAAATGTCAAAAAAGATGAAAAATGAACCCCAAGAAAGAAAAAGACCATGAAAGTGTGCAAGTCAAAATGCCACTACTATTTAATTTTGATGCAGAATAAAAGATTGTGTGCAGCTTGTTACCTTTACCACAATCCATGGATGGTCAAATTTTTTAAACTTGGCTATTTCATGTTTACAATTTTATGCTTAGAGATAGAGAATAAAATCTGAAAACACTGTTTAATCTTGGTAGATAAGTAGATAGGTAGAGTAAATAAAAGGAGCTCAATTGTTTAATCTAAGCCCTTGGATGTAATAAGGTTAGACTTAGATAGATTACTTTTGTAAAAGAAAAGAAAATGTTTTGACAGGGGTTTTCTAGCTTAAGTGCACCCTAATGAAGAGAAGTAAGAATGGTAGGATGAGTAGGTGGGTAAGTAGAAGAAAGGTTGCAGAATTATGATGATTGATTGGATAAGATCATATTAATTCACCTTCGTCATCAAAGTTTTAAGTATGGATGAAAATTGAGCATTTATCAAAGTATACAAAGTCAATTGATTAACCTCCCTCATTCATTACATTTTCCACTTAACTAATTTTCAAGAAAAGTGTTAAAGTACCTAAAATCTTAAGTTAAAGGGGCTCAGAGCATTTCTCTAACTTCTGGAGTGATCAGACCCTCGTCCCAATGACTTATAGGTCTTAAGTACTAAAATTCCCCTCATAAGCATTCACCCCCTTCAAATTTCACTCATATTCCCCAACAAATCCCTTTTCCTAAGAAAAACATCATTTTCCCCTAATAAACCCCTTTCTCTAATAATAAAACCTTGTTATCCTAGAAAAAGTGATCATTCCCCCATGAAAAGACCCTTTTCCTCATAAAAAACCAAAAAAATACTTTAACCTAAGTATAATGTGTTTGTGACAAAAAAAAAGAACGAAATTCATTATACTTAGCGCTTTATTCATTCTCCACCAATATCATACTAACTTCTAACACTTATATTAATTCCCAAAGAAATAAACCCTTCCCGTATAGTTATATAATAAAAAACCCTTATATTAATATCTCGCCTCGAAAAAGTTTGAAATAGAAACTTTATAAAAACCCTATCCAAATAAAAGAGATTAATTAACCGATCTGCGGTTAATTAATAATCGACCCTGCCAATGAAATCGCCCCCGATGCCCTAACCACACCATAATCTCTGATTAACTTAATCTTGCCGTTGTTTAAACTCCGTTAGGCCCCTCCATTAAGCCTCATGACAAAACCCCACCTCAACCACCATTCGATTGGCCCCCTTTAATCCAACGGCTATCGATCATATCGGGTAGCCTCTGTAGCTTGACCTTTACATGCCCAGTATGGGTGGTTTCACTTTGGGCCCAGATGCTACGTGTCACCCGATAAATGGCATCGAGAAACCTTCCCCCAAAACCACCCCAGCCCAAAAGCAATGTGAACAAAACCAGCTTACTGCCTTCTTCTAGATGACAAAAATGTTCCATCTCTTGCTAAAATCCAATTGTACCTGTCCCCCGTGTAACCGCAAAAACAATTGATGTTACCAATAAAACTAAAAAAACTAATTATTCTTTTTTCATCATGAAAAAGATGCTCAGACCTCCATGCAAGTGACAGATTATGTGCAACCGTCAACCCACGTCCCATTGCCAACTTGCTGAAGCTGTCAAAACTTCTAGTCCACCCTTTAGTCACCTACACCTCCTGCACCTATACTCAGTCATCCATCGACCTATTCAGGGAAAAAACCAAGTATTTATCTGAATTCACCAAGAAACCCTACCTAATTCCAAAACCTGTTACTCAATTTATTTAAGTTATTAAGTAATTAAGTAAAACAATGGCCCAACAACACCAAACTACTTTGAATTAAACCAATTTTCCCCCAATTTGACTGAAAACCCTTTGTCCCCGTTCTTGAATCCACAAGAACCAAGAATGGCTACTCCAATTACAATGGATCTAAAACCAATTAGAACTCCCCACTAGGACTTAGACCATCTCCCTTTGGTAGACAAAGACTTCGAAATCAAAGACACCTCTGGCCATGACTCCCCATTAAAATTATACTGCAGGTACAGAGACCAGTACTTAAACCACGCAGACAAAATAGGCCTTTGGGAATCAATTTTGCCCAAGTACCAATTCCCTAGATGTTATAGACATTTTTGGGCACTGCAACCCCAATCATAAATTTCCATTAACCAAGGGCTATTAAGTCCCTAAAAGTGTTGTTCCAACCTCTAAAAGAACAAGGTCAACTGATTACATCTTCTCCCAGAAGTTCTCCATGAAAAACTACTCAGAACTGGTCAAAACTAGACCAGCTCACCTGCTCCATGGTCAAAGTGCGCTGCATTCCAGCTAAATACACATGGGAGGTGCGATGCATACTGAAAATCCCTTCTATGGGGTGCAATGGGCGAGAGTGGACAAATGGTAGGGTCAATCTGCAAGGTGGAGGATCATGGAATCTTCCAGAAACTTCTCCCCTGACGCTTGCCTCTCTGCATTCGCCCAGGGATGAGTAAGAGATCATCAATCTCGAAGTGGAATCAAGAACTATCAAATCTGACTCACCCCCCTTGCAAACATCTATATATGGATCCCTCATAGTGTTGGGTGATCTAAGCTTTTCATGAGGTGAAGAAGGGCTTTCTTACTGAGAGGATGATGTTGGGTCAGAACAATTGGTTGTAATCCTCTTTGATATTCTTGATTATTAATAAAGCTATTCAAGTTTTCCTCCACATTCTTGTATGATTGATGATATATGCATTTCTGTGGTCAATATATATCTGGTCCTATATTGTTTATGATAGTAGATCTATGTTCTTGGATAGTGTTATGCTGCTTTCATTCTACAGGTGCTCTTTGAAGCTGGGTAGACAAAGAAGCGAGTGGCAACACCTATCAGAAGGGAGAGGAACCAAGCAAGGAACCAAGCGCAAGACAGAGGTTGGTCTCCTTCTTTCCCCTCTTATCTATTTCTCATAAAGGAAAACGAAAGTGGTTTTCGTTTGTTTGTTTCTAAGGTAGCTACCAGCCTTAGTGGGACTAGCAGTTCTGCATAGACACTAGATTTCCCAATAACAAAATGGTGACTCCGCTGGGGAGCGAATAGATTGTTTGTTTGTCTATATTTTTTTGCTTTATAAACTTACAGACGGAGCCTGAAGTCAAGCCAGCTAGCCTTCGAACTACATTTGCTATGCAAGTGCAAAGTAGATCAATGTTGCTTCAGTCTATCTCCGAGTTTGGTTTATGAACTGAACAATTGATTTACAAGCTCTCTAATTGCCCTTGTGGTGGCTCTATTAACCCCCTTAGATCTACCCCTGTGATTTATTTACTGATTACCACTTACTCGGCCTAAATCCCTAAATTGAGCTGCAAACTATGACCCGGAACCCAGTTGAAGTCTCGTCTCTGGACCATCGCACTATCTCTTCTTTGGATTCTAGATGGATCGCACTTCCCAAGTGTAGTAGGTGCACTGCATCTCACTTTCCCTGTGTTACATGTGTGCTGATCAGACAAGGCCTCTTCTGCTCTTAGATTTTGGTTTCTGTGTTCACTCTTTTCAACTCTATTCAGGAGTTTGTTGTTTGTAGTCAGTATACCTTTGTTGAAACCCCCTTCCTTGCCATTATTCCACCACCATTGTGCAATGAACTATAAATGTTTTTATGTATTGTGATCGATTTTCAGTTCTCTTTACAAATAAGTAGCGTAATTGAACTGTCGTTTCTTGATTTGAAAGTGTCGCAAGTGTCATTTTCAGTCATAGAAGAGAATCTGATTGTTCTTGATAGTCGATTACACTATTACTCTTGTATTTGATTTGAATTAGTAGTTTTTCAAGTGTCGAAAGCAAGTTTTCAATTTCAAATCGCAAAGTGTCGTCATTGCCTTCATTTTGTCTTGAAAATAAACTTGTTAGTAATGTCGCTTTGAAAAATAATTTAGATTTTCGCTTAGCTTTCTTTTTATCATTCACACATTAAGAAGGCTGAAAACAAATACGTGCATGTGCATTTTCAATTAGACTATTTGTTGGTTTGATTTAGGACAGTGCATATAGTGTGTGCTCTCTACTCAATGTTGAAAGAATATCATCTCTCTTTCCTTAGTAGCTAGGATTTTCATTGCAAAAAGAAGATTAAACGATTGTTTATCATCTTAGATTGCATTTTAGGAATTGTACATATACATCACGTGGTGAACCTAAAAGGAAAATTTCTTAAGCAAGATCAACTGTAAAATAAATTTAATGAATCTAAAAACGCTTTAGAACCTAACGCGCAACATTTAGAAGTCTAGGCTAGAGACATATTCCGGCGTCGTAAAGCCTGGTAACTATTGTTTTCATTGATGGTTGGGTGATTCCTCCACATTGAGATGATAAGTGCCAGTATGGACTTGTGCTCCCACGTACCGTTGAGTATATATTGGGAGACCACAATAGGCTTTATCCTTTATCCATAGGAAGCCGTGTTTGCTGCCCTATCGATCACAATGCACTGAACACAACATTCGGTAAGATTGACTGACATACCGTAAAAAGTATTCTATAGTTTTCCGATTGGTTTGGTAATCCCTCTGTCTAGATTTCCAGAGCAGTCTCTTTCATTCCTTTTTAGACTCCTTAAAGGAAAAGGTCCATCTGAGCACTTGTCACTTCAAGCTCATTAAAAATCGAAGGTGCTTAGAGTCATCTTTTGTTTTTTCTCGACTCTTAAAAATTGAAAAAACAAGTTGTGTCAAAGCGTCTAAAATTCATTTAATTCGGAGACATATTTCCCCTTGATTTTTAGTTGAACGAGTAATCCGCAATCGTGGAAGAAAGTCAATTGAAACCCCGTCATTCGCGGAGGCTTACGAGTCAACCGTCTTTGTCTCCAGAATCAAAAATGTTACAGACAAAGCGAACTCGTTTAACTGGTTCCAAATCCCCTGGTAAAGTTAGAACGAGTGTTCCAACACCATCGGAGACCCCGATTACTCCAAACATTTATGGTATCCCTGCCTTTAGAGAAGAAGTTCTGCAGCCACCAAAGGATAGTAGGGCTGATCCTAGTGTGAAGGTAAACACTTGTATTACTGAACCAACTCCATCTACAACTGATTTGGAAGGTGTTATTCCCCAAACATCTGTTGCTGCAGATTCTATACCTTCTTCAACACCAGAAATATTTTACAGACCTGACGGTCTACCTCTTCCACCTGGTCTAATTGCTATAGAAGAGATTGTGGAGGATCCTCCATCTAGTACTCCATCGCAATTTGGAGTTGGGATCACCCTATATCCTTCTTCATCAGAAATTAGTCTACCGTTATCGGAAGCTCCTGTTGAATCGCTAGGAAATATTTTGGATAGACTAGAAATGTCTGAACAACTGTCGACATCTAGGACTGTGTCATCAGGCACAACGATGACAGAACTTCCTGCTGTCACTCCAACAATGTTCACCGGCATACCATCTATTCCAACTAGCTCTCAATCGTTGGATGGGGCCCACTCAGGGGCTATTTCGACAGTATGGTCTGTTCCTGTTTGTTCATCTGGAATAGTATCTGGGAACTCTTATGTTGAGTCTCAGCAAATTGATCCTTCAGGGTGTCAATTTGGGTAATTCTGTCCTTAAGGACAAAAAATTCCTTTGAGTACCAGATTACCGCCGTATGGGGGGCAATATACCCTTTCATTGTCTCCTCCGGGAGGACAATCATACGAGAGTTCACAACAAAATTCAGGTTATGCTGGAATTACATCTAGCGGTTGGGTGCCAATACTGCCTCAACAACCAAGAGTTGTATATTCGATGCAATAATATTTCCTATGTCAAATATACCAACTACGCCGGCTACTGTGAAGGTGTTTCAAGTACAAGCATTGCCTGTTGTATGCCAACCTCAGGTTTCTTAGGTTGTAATGCAACAGCCTCTTGTCCCTGCGACTCAACCACAATCGCTAACTAGTGGAATGACACAGGCCAAAACGGGTAAAATTACCCCTCATCTTGGTCAAACAGCCAGTATTGGACAACAGCACATGGCTTCACAACCATGGCTGGTGCAATATCAACAACTGCAATTCCAACAAGTTTACCAAGGGTCTGAGCAACAAATCTTTGCAAATAGTGGGCAGTCGTATATTCAAAACGGTCAAAATCAACCATTATACAATGGTTATTCCCATCAACCTTACCAAAGTTACCAGCATCAAATGCATTATGCTGGTATGCAAAGACCAACTGCTCAGACAATCGCATCTTATCCTGGGTATGCTTCAACAAACCTGAATCAACAGTTACCCTTCGTGGAAACTTTGGAGTTACTATATCCAAATCGGCTAACGAATGATCCAATTGCTTACGCCCCTTGGTGGCCAGCGATTCCACATAAACTTCTGTCAGATATTCCTAAAATTAATGGAAATCTGGGTGAAGACCCGTCGAATCATGTGATGACCTTTCATCTGTCATGTTCATCAAACACCCTAAACGATGATTTGATTAGGCTTCACCTTTTTCAGAGGACGTTAACTGGTCCGATAGCAAAATGGTATATTGAATTACCTAGAGCTTCGTTTGACAACTCCAGTGCCCTAGCCACAACCTTTTTAACCCATTTTCAGTTACCCATAAGGTACGAAACAGGAACAGAACTTCTTACCAATTTCAAACAAACGACGGCCAATCACATATCTGATCATATTCATGAGTGGCGACATTGTCATAGAATGGTAAAAACGTATGTTCCTGATCAACTTTTAGCTAAATGGTTTATTAAGTCATTATTACCTTCCATTACAGAAAATGTGGCAAAGGGAGGAGTCGTCACTAAAGAGAAGGTTATTGCTCATGCGCAATATTTAGACTTGATTTATACTCAGTCTGGCATGCTCTACGATAAAATCCCTGACGCTCCCAGGCCAGAATTTTTCGTTCCTCCTCCTCCTAAATCGAAAAATGACTCTCACACCCACGATGGCGTGATTGGTATGACAGACACGAAATCGACAAAGGCTACATCTAAAAAGGCCCGTAAGATTTCTAGTCAAAATGAAAAAGAAGAACTTCTTGCCTCGGAAGTAAATGTCGTCTCAACTGACAAAGGAAAAGAAACCAAGCAACCAGGAGGCAAGAAGAAAAATAAAGGGAAGAAGAAGAAACAGGAGGAATCATCACCTGAAAAATATTCTCCAAACCCTTCTGGAGATAAGAAACCAAGTCGTCCATGTCTAATATGTGATGAGGATCATTGGACAAGAGATTGTCCATATAAAGCTGATCTGAGAAAATTCTTCAAGAATTCAAAAACCTCGGCGGTATTGACTGATATGTTTCCAAATCTAGGAACAAATTTGTTTTTTGTTTAAAATGCTTCCCCATCCCAAGTACTGATGTTGTCGGTTTCGAAACAGCAAAATGATGCTTTGATATCGACAAGGAATAAAGATTATGGGAATCCACAGCTGTCGAACAACAAGGATAAAGATCAACCTAGTAGTTCGACAACAACTTTGACAGAAGTTGTGCCGCCCATCCTTCCAAAGCTAACAATAAAACCTCCAAAGGGAGTAGTACACAAGTCGACATTTAATCCTCGTGCCAGAGCAGCACAACATTATAATATAGTGGAATATTTGGCCCAATCGCCATCCGCTATGTCGACACTTGAGGTACTGCAAAATTGCGCATCCCAAAAGCAGGCTTTATTATCAGCTATAGGTGGGATAGACCCAAAGGATTCTAATCTTGTTTCCTTTAATCACAAAGGATATGATCCTCAGTTACCAGCTCAACTAGCTTTCCTCATTCAGGTGAAAACCCTCAACAAAACTGTTCATCGAACAATTATTGATGAGGGGGCATCTACATGTATTATGTCGATGAGTTGCTGGAAAACTTTAGGATCTCCAACCTTGTCACGATCTTCGAGAACATTAAAAGCATTTGATGGATGAACATATACCCCATATGGTATTCTAAGTAACTTGCAAGTTGAACTAGGGGGGAAAACAGTAGAAATAGATGTCGAAGTAATCAACGGAAACCTCGATTACAACATCCTACTGGGAAGACCATGGATATATGCTATGGCTGTGATTGTGTCGACCTACTTTAGGAAGATTTCATTTCCTTTTCAAGGGGGAATTACAATCGTCGACCAACAAACATTTCTCCCCAATAGCTCCCAAGTTACGGGAAGCATTCCGATGATCCGTGGAAGCACCCATTCGCTCCAAAATATTGGAGTAGGCCTACTAAAAGACCCTATATTAATGGGGACTTTTGCCCTCCCGCCTCCAATCAATCTGGCGGAAGTGGCAACAGTAGGAACCTGCAATATGATATCTTCCATTCAAAAGATCTCAAAAAACGGTATAAACGTGGAGCATCTGCAGGTATTTCCTCCAAGCCCAATAGAAATATTGTAGCAATCAATGTTTTCGGCATGGGAGGCAGACCTGAATCAACGCTCATCAAGTGTTTGGATAGATAGGTCTAAGGAATATGGCACCCCTTCAGATCCTTGGTCGCAAGTTCATTACACCGACGAAGGAATTGTTCAGTCAATGATAATTGAAGGGGCGCCATGGGAAGATTACCACCATCGTTCCCATCTTCCGGATTGTCAAGAAGATACTCCTGATGACCTTCATCATCCTTTAGTTTTTGATTTCCTATCAAATACTGTAAACACGGTGGATTCCGAGCAAAACTTGTCCAATATTGAAGAGACTATCGCCATAAATATCTCGACAAAAACAGATGTTGTAGAGAATATTTATGTTGGCAAATGTTGTTCTCCTTCAGAACTGGAAATATATAACGCTCTTTTTCGTGAATTCAGATATGTCTTTGCTTGGTCATATGATGAAATTCCAGGCATTGACTCGAGTATAGTTGAACACGAAATAAATATGTTTCCATATGTCAAACCAGTACGACAACAACTACGACAGGTGCACCCCAAGAAAGCCGTTGCCATCAAGGCAGAAGTCGAAAAACTTCTCCATGCTGGTTTTATTTACCTGGTTCCTATAACCGATTGGGTATCAAACATTGTTCCTGTGATAAAAAGCAAGGAACGATTAGAGTGTGTTTCGATTATAGGGATGTAAATCAAGCTTGTCCGAAAGACAACTATCCTACACCCTTTATTGACCAGATAATTGATGAATGCGCCGGATGTGAAATATTTTCATTTATGGATGGATTCTCCATGTATAATCAAATAAATATCTGCCCACAAGACCAGTCAAAGACTGCATTTATTTGTTTGTGGGGCACATTTGCATATCACAAATTACCCTTTGGTTTAAAGAACGCAGGGGCAACATTTCAGAGGGCAATGAATTATGCCTTCCATGACATCAAAAACATCGTTCAACCATATCTCGATGACCTTGTATCTCATTTGCGAAAGCGGACCGATCATCTGCAGCATTTGAGAGCAATATTTCTACATTGCTGACACTACAAGATACGACTCAATCCACACAAGTGTGTGTTCTGTGTCAGTCCTGGTTGTTTGCTTGGCTTTGTAGTCTCAAAGGATGGGATTTGTCTGGGATCAGGTTGCGCAAGCTTGCTTTGATGCTTTAAAAGAATCCCTAATGAAAGCATCATTAATGTATGCTCCTGATTAACAAAAAGACTTTAACCTGTATCTGGCTGCAGCGAATACAACCATTTCAATTTCGTTGTCTCAATGAGCAAATTTTCCCCCAGAGTTTAAGCTCATTAAAAAATGAACCATTTTCTAATAAATAACCATTGTGAATGTATTATCATCAGCCTTTGAAGCCTTGGTCATGTTCTCATCATCACCTCTACTCTGTATTGGCCGATCATTCACCTCCATTTGATTGCTTACCCTTTTTGAGGAACAGTTGCGAAGAGTGATCCTGTTAGCCATCCTTGTGACACTGCCGTGATTGGAAAATTCCAAACCTTACCTGGAATCAGCTGCTACCCAAATTTATTACTCGTTCCTCAAAAAACGAGTCTCCTTTAAGCACTTTTCAACTGACTCGTAAAATATGAAAAGATTGCTGAGCGATTGGCCTCTCTAGCTCATTAAAGTGACCAGAAGTGATATCCCTCCTTTAGATTTTAATCTTTTTGGACTTGAAGGATTATTACACAAAAATATCGAGCGTTTGTTTTGTTCGGCTCGTTAAAAGTACCGAAAATTCATCCCTTTTGTATTGTTTTATACTTTTTCGGACTCAATGGATTATATGATGAAAAAGGATTATTGGAGTTTTTCTTTACGTCCCTTTTTCAGACTCTCTAAAGTTGAAAAGGACCGAGTTATCCTTGTCGTTAAACTTGTTAAAATTGAATAGCGACAAACTTGTCCATACAGACAAGAACAAGTTTCACTATCGCTAGGCTCGTTAAAACATAGCGATGGGTTTTCCCGAAGGGCAAATTATATAACAAGCATATGTTATCCTCCTCAAGCTTGACAAAAATAAAGAGGTACTGGTCAGCAATGACTGGGGAAAAATTGGGAAGAAAACTTGAAGAAACTTTATTGGTAGCAAGTCGCTCTTGAACATGAAACTTTCACTTCGCATCTGAGTCGGGTTGGGTTGTTCCATTCACTAGTCATATCACCATGAGACCATCACACCATCCATATTTGGGGTTAACGCTACCAATCCATCATGTTAGTGTCGCTGATATATTCAAGAGAAGTTGCTTAGAGAATTCACCTGTGTCTCACCCATTGCAATACATTTACGCTCCATTCGTTCATGACCGCCACCCTGAACCTTGTATCACCAGATCATTTTCACCTCCATTAAAATCATTTGCTCTGTTCCATGTCATTGATGTGGGATTCACTAAGACCCTCCTATGACGGATCACTTCTTGTCGACATCAGCTCATTATCCAAGAAGTTGATCTAGGAACAACCCTTTCAATACTTTTGAAGCTTGCATTCCTCAATGGCAAGTTTCTCACTTCTGGCGACAGGTTTACATCAATGTCCTTCGACCGAAAGATTATACGTGGTGTTCGACGCCAAGTCCCTTATTTACACCACGTGAATTGTACTGTAGTGCCTTGAGGGTCATCATCATTATCGGTGATTCCTCTCACGCCTGTTAACAACTTACATCATTGGCTGGTAATCAGAAGATGTCTTTCCATGTTCGACTCTAGAACATCTCTCACATGGATCGACTTGTACTTTGAGTGAAGATCAAATGATATTGAAGACCCTGGATCTAGTTTCATCCATCCGGGATGTGATATATATTCAAGAAAATGAAGACATCAAATGTACATCATTACTGCACAGATAATCATCCAATCCAAGGGATGATGGCTCTACCAGGATCATCGATCTACACTCAGACGATTGTCTGTCTTATGTACATGAAAATGAATTTATAACGCTGAGCATGGGAATGCCCGCCTCAACTAGATCATGAAACTATTATGAAGATAATGTGTTGTATTGTATCTTATTACAGGTCGCCTTCCAGCTTGGAAAAACTCCAGATCCTCATGATAAAGAATTTCACCCGACATCAATAGATTAACGACCTCATGCTTTAGGGGGCAACTGTTATAGACATTTTTGGGCACTTCAACCCCAATCGTAAATTTCCATAAACCAAGGGCTCTTAAGTCCCTAAAAGTGTTGTTCCAACCTCTAAAAGAACAAGGTCAACTGATAACATCTTCTCCCAGAAGTTCTCCATGAAAAACTACTCAGAACTGGTCAAAACTGGACCATCTCACCTGCTCCATGGTCAAAGTGCGCTGCATCCCACCTAAATACACACAGGAGGTGCGATGCATACTAAAAAGCCCTTCTATGGGGTGCGATGGGTGAGAGTGGAAAAATGGCAGGGTCAATATACAAGGTGGAGGATCATGGAATCTTCCAAAAACTTCTCCTGTGACACTTGCCTCTCTGCATTCACCCAGGTGTTGTGGGGAAAAATGCCTATGCAGGATGATCCTATCCACCTAAGGTGTGACAGTGCCTTAGCAACAAATGAGTATAGCTATTCTGGTTTCTTCCTTTATGAAATGTGAAAGAAGAGAGATCAATAGACTTACCGGTGTCTTCCGTTTGTCCCTCGATCCGGTCTCTCTTCTCTTTGGGAGTTCACAGCTACTTGCCTTCTTGCTTGTCCAGCTTCAACGGGTTCCTGCAAGATCACAAGAGAACAACTACTTGCGACAAGAGAACAGCTACTTGCGACAAGAGAAGAACTCTACTCAAAGACAGATGTTCACATTCATAACTAGTTTAGGATTAGAAATAAACTAAACATGCTAATACACTCATACATCAAAAATACATCAGCATATAGGAGAAACCAAGATAGCTTTATTGATGAATAACAAGGTTCAGGAAGAGATACAACCCAGAGGGCTCCAATCCAGCATCTCCTTCCCAGCGAATGGAATTGCTATCTTCTCCCCCTTCAAAGCATTAAGCACCCAATGATTCCAGTCTCAAAACAACAGTAATTCTTTGCAATAACAAAATTCCAGCCCCCAAATCTCATGGAGGAGAGATCCATATATAGATGTTTGGAGAGAGGATGAGTCAGCTTGAGATCTGACTAGTGTCCTCTCCCTCTGTCAGTTCTTGAGTCCACTTGGAGGTTCTTGCTTCCACTTGGAGATTTGGAACCTCTTACTCATCACCAGTCGAATTCCCTGAGGCAAGTGTCATTTTGGAAGCTTCCTGGGTTTTGACACCTTGAGAAATGAGCCTGCCACTTGTCCATTCTCGTTCAGCGCAGGTAGCTAGTGTTCCAGTTGACATTCAACGTAGGTAGCCAGTGTTGGCTTTGACATTCAGCGCAAACAACTAGTGTAGCCACTGAAATGATCCTGAATTGACTTGTTTTTGAGCAGTTTCTGGTGGAGAACTTCTGTGAATTGTTGTGGTTTGTTAGCCTTGTTCCTCTAGGGGTAGGAAAAACATGTTTAGGGACTTTGGATCCCTTAGATTATGGACATTTCATGCTCAGTGCTGTAAGGCACAAAAATGTCTATAACAGTTGCCCCCTAAAGTATGAGGTTGTTTATCAGGTGAAATGCTTTATCATGGGGATCCGAAGTTCATCCAATGCTGGGAGGAGACCTATAATAAGATACAATACAATACATTATTTTTCATACTGCTTTCATGATCTAGCTGAGGCGGGCATTCCCATGCTCAGCTTTATAAATTCATTTTTCTATACATAGAACAGACAATCGTCTGATGGTAGACTGATAATTTTGATGAAATTATCATCCTTTAAGTAGGATGATTATCTGCTGCAATGATGTACATGTCAATGTCTTTATCTTTCCTGAATATATATCGCAGCCCGGATGGATGAAACTAGATCCGGGGTCTTCAAACTCGTTCGATCTTCACTCTAAGTACAAGTCGATCCATGTGAGAAATGTTCTGAAGTCGAACATGGAAAGACATCGCTTGATTACCGGTAAATGATGTAAACCGTTAACAAGCGCGAGAGGAATCACCGATAATGATAATGACCCTCAAGGTACTGCAGTACAATTCATGTGGTGTGAATAAAGGACTTGGCGTCGAACACCACACAAAATCTTTCGGTCGAAGGTCATTGAGGTATACCTGTCGCCGGAAGTGAGAAACTTGCCATTGTGGCATGCAAGCTTCAAAGTACTGAAGGGGTTGTTCCTAGATCAACTTCTTGGATAATGAGCTGATGTCGACAAGAAGTGATCCGTCAGAGGAGGGACTTAATGAATCCCACATCAGTGATACGGAACGGAGCTAATGATTTTAATGGAGGTGAAAATAATCTGTGACATATGATTCAGGGTGGCAGTCATGAAAGGATGAAGGATAATGTATGGCAGTGGATGGGACTCGGTTGACTTTTTCTGAACGACTTCTCTTGAACATATGGCGACACTGATGCGATGGATTGGTAGCATTACCCCAAATATGGATGGTATGGCGAGACCATGGATGTGACCGGTGAATGAAACAACCCAACCCGATTGTGGTACGGAGGAAAAGTGTCATGTTCATGAGCGACTTGCTACCATCAAAGTTTTCTTTAGTTTCTCCCAATTTTTCCCCAGTCATTGCTGACCAATACCTCTTTATTTTTGTCAAGCTTGAGGAGGATAACATATGCTTGTTCTATAACCTGCCCTTCGGGCAAGCCCATCGCTATGTTTTAACGAGCCTAGCGATAGTGAAACTCGTTCTCGTCTAAAGACAAGTTTGTCGCTATTTAATGATTTTAACGAGTCTAACGACAAAGATAACTCGGTCATTTTCATTTTTAGAGAGTCTGAAAAGGTACATAAAGTTAACTCCAAAAGTCCTTTTTCGTCATCTAATCCCTTAAGTCCGAAAAAGTATAAAACAATACAAAAGGGATGAGTTTTCGATAGTTTTAACGAGCCGAAAAAAACAAGTGCTCGATCTTTTTGTGCAATAATCCCTCAGGTCCAAAAAGATTAAAATCTAGAGGAGGGATAGCTCTTCCGGTCATTTTAACGAGCTGGAAGGCCAAAACTCGGCAATCTTTTCATCTTTTACGAGTCAGTTGAAAAGAGCTTAAAGAAGACTCGTCTTTTGAGGAACGAGTGATAAACAGGGATAACAGCTGATTCCAGGTACAGATTGGAATTTTCCAATCACGGCAGTGTCACAAGGATGGCTAGGTGAAATCACTCGTCGCAGCTGTTCCTCAAAATGGGTAAACAATCATATGGAGGTGAACGATCGCCCAAATGAAAAGTGGAGGTGACGGTGCAAACACGACCAAGGCTTTAATGGCTGATAAGGTTACATTCACAGTAGTTATTTACCGAGTAGGTTCTTTTTTTTTTTTTAAATGAGCTTAAACGCTGGTGGAAACACTTGCTCATTGCTTATGTTTATTTTTTAATGAGCATGAAGTCCGCGTTAAAACTGCTCGGATCTTGCATTTATTTTTTAACGAGCATGAACTTTGTGCTAAAACTGCTCGATGCGGGTTTATTTTTTAACGAGCTTGAACCTTGCAGTAACACTGCTCGTGGTAAGCTTGCATGCCCCCATCATAATAATGCAAATCGAGGTGCATGCCCCCCAAGCTTCATTGCATTCAACTTGATGGTTGGAATGAAGGTTTTTCTTTGAGATTTGGAAAGGGGATTGTTTCATCTTTTAATGAGGTTGACTCAGTAAAAGAACTATCCTCATGACTCCTTGTTTCATTTTTTAACGAGGTTGACACGAGATTAGAACCATCCTCGGAGCCCACTGTATTTACAATATTTCTATCAGGGCGATGATCCACGCGGGCAAAATGTTTAGGAATCTTCCGAATCCATTAGATATAGAAGATTTCATATTGTAGGTTTCCACTGTGGCCACTTCCGCCAGATTACTTGCAGGCGGTAGGGCAAAAGTACCCATTAAGGCAGGGTATTTTAGGAGACCTACTCCAATATTTTGAAGCGAATGATTGCTTCCATGGATCATTGGAATGCTTCCCGTCACTTGTGAACTGTCGGGGAGGAAAGTTTGTTGGTCGATGACTGTAATTCCTCCTTGAAAGGGAAATGCAATCTTTCTAAAGTAGGTCGACACAACTGCGGCCATGGCATATATCCAGGGCCTTCCCAGTAGGATGTTGTAATCGAGGTTTCCATCAATTACTTCAACATCAATTGCTATTGTTTTGCCCCCTAGTTCAACTTGCAAGTTACTTAAAATCCCGTCTGGAGTGTATGATCATCCATCAAACGCTTTTAACGTCGTTGACGATCTCGACAAGGGTGGTGAGCCTAAATTCTTCCAGCAACTCATCAACATAATACACGTAGATGCCCCCTCATCAATAATTGTTCAATGAACAGTTTTGTTGAGGGCTTTCACTTGAATAAGGAAAGCTAGTTGAGCTGGTAACTGAGGGTCATATCCTTTATGATCAAAGGCCACAAGATTGGAATCCCTTGGGCCGATCCCACCTATTGTTGATAATAAAGCTTGCTCTTGGGAGAGGCAATTTTGCGGTACCTCAAGTGTCGACATAGCGGACGGCGATTGGGCTAGGTCCTCTACTATATTATAATTCTGTGCTACTTTGGCACGAGGATTAAATGTCGATTTGTGTACTCCTCCCTTTGGCGACTTTATCATTGGTTCTAGAATGATGGGTGGCACAACTTTGGTCAAAGTTGTTTTCGAACTACTAGGTTGTTCATTAGCCTTGTTATTCGACAGCTATGGATTCTCGTAATCTTTATTCCTTGTCAAAGCATCATTTTGCTGCTTTGAGACAGACAACATAAGCACTTGGGATCGGGAAGTATTTTGATTAGCAACCAGTTTGGTTCCCGGGTTTGGAAATGGATCAGTCAATACTGTTGAGGGTTTTGAACTCTTAAAGAGTTTCTTAACTTCAGCTATATGTGGACAATCTCTCGTCCAATGATCCTCATCGCATATATGACACCCCGCAGGGGGTTTCCTTTTTCTCCCTTTCTTTTTCTTCTTGCCCCCTGGTTGCTTCAGTTGTTTGCCCTTGTCGGTCGACGCGGCATTTACTTCCGAGGCAAGAAGTTCCTCATTTGCATTTTTCCTGGAAATCTTACAGGCCCTTGTAGATGTAGCCTTTGTCGATTTCGTGTCTGTCGTGCCAATCACGCCATCGATGGCATGAGAGTCATTGTTTGATTTAGGAGGAGGAGGAATTGAGAATTCCGGTCTAGGGGCGTTAGGTATTTTGTCGTAGAGCGTGCCAAACTGAGTATAGACCAAGTCCAGATATTGCGCACGAGCGATGACTTGCTCTTCCGTTACGACTCCCCCCTTTGCCACATCTTCCGTGATTGTAGGAAGTAAGGATTTGATAAACCATTCAGCTAATAGCTGATTGGGAACGTACGTTTCTACCATCCTACGATGACGTCGCCACTCATGTATATGATCAGATATGTGAGTGGCCGTTGTCTGTTTGAAGTTGGTTAGGAGTTCCGTTCCCGTTTCATACCTTATCGGTAATTGAAAATGGGTTAAGAAAGTCGTGGCTAAGGTACTGAAGTTGTTGAACGAAGCTCTAGGCAATTCAATATACCATTTTGCCGCTGGACCAGTTAACGTCACCACAGATGAAATGTCATCACATGATTCGATGGATCTTCACCCGGATTTCCATTAAATTTAGGAATATCTGACGGAAGTTTATGCGGAATTGCTGGCCACCAAGGGGCATAAGCAATTGGATCATTCGTCAGCCGGTTTAGATCTGGTAATTCTAGAGTTGTTACAAAGGGCAACTGTTGATTCAGGTTAGGTGAAGCATACCCAGGATAAGTTGGAATCGCCTGAGCAGTGGGTCTTTGCATACCAGCATAATGTATTTGATGCTGGCAACTTTGACAAGGTTGATGGGCATAACCATTATAGTATGGTTGTTTATAACCGTTTTGGAAATGCAGTTGCCCATTACTTACAAAGACTTGTTGCTCAGGTCCTTGATATGATTGTTGGAATTGTGGTTGTTGAGATTGAACCAGCCCTGGTTGTTGGACCATTTTCTCTTGTCCAATACTGGATGATTGACCAAGATGAGGAGTCATAGTACTTGTTTGATCCTGAGTCGCTCCAGATAAGGAGGCACTAACCTGAGGTTGTGATTGAATCGTTGAGACAAGAGGCTGTTGTATTGCAACCCGAGAAACTTGGGGTTGACATACAACAGGTAGCGCTTGTATTTGCGACGCAATCACCATACCAGGTATAGTGGGAATATTCGACACGGGGTGGACTGGTTGCATTGAATATGCAACCCTTGGTTGCTGAGGCAGTATTGGTACCCAACCGTTGGATGTAATTCTAGTTTGACCTGAACTTTGTTGTAAACTCCCATATGGTTGTTCTCCGGGGGGGAACAATGAAAAGGCATACTGCCCTCCATATGGTGGCAATCCAGTACTTAAAGGGCAGATTGGCCTTTGAAGACACATTGGATCAATTTGTTGAGTTTCAACATCAGAAATACCAGATGATAATCCGGATGAAGAAATAGGAACTAACCATGTCGTCGAAGCAGTCCCTGGTGGGACCCCAGCTTGTTGTTGCCGGGACAGATGGTATACCATTGAACATCATTGGAGTAGCAATAGGAGGTTGTTCCACTGCTGTGTCAGATGACACAGTCCTAGATGTCGACGGTTGTTTAGACATATCTAGTCTATCCAAAAGATTTTCTAGCGATTCTACAAGAACTTACGATGAAAAGAGACTAACTTCGAAGATCAACGAGGGAATGGTGATGATTATTCCATTAAAATAAATTTTAACGACGCTTAGACACAACCTGCTTTTTCTATTTTAAAGTGTCGAGAAAAAGCAAAAGATGACTCTAGTCTCCTTCGATGTTTTAACGAGCCCGAAGTGACAAATGCTTGGATGGACTTTTTCTGTTATAGAGTCTGAAAAAGGCCAAAAGGAACTGCTCTGGAGTTCTAGGTAGAGGGTGTGCCAAACTTTTCGAAAAACGGCAGAATACTTTTTAAGGTACGGGTGGTCAATCTTCTTGAATGCTGTGTTCAGTGCATTGCGATCAGTAGGGCGGCCGACACGGCTTCCTAAGGATAAAGGTTTTATGCCTATAGGGGTCTCCCAATATATACGTGACGGTACGTGGGAGCACAATCCGTACTGGCGCTATCGTCCCTCAGGAGGAATCACCCACCATCCACGAGATCGACAGTCACCAGGCTTAACGACGCCGGAACACATCTCTAGCCTAGACCTCTATGTTGTGCGTTATGTTGCAAAGCGTTGTTAAGTTCATTCAATTTATTTTACGTTGATCTTTTTAGAAGTTTTCCTTTCAAGGTTCACCACGAGATGTATGATACAAATTCCTAAATGCAGTCTAAAGATGATAAGAAAGCTTTATATCTTTTCAACTTTGAAAATCCTAGCTACTAAGGGAAAAGAAAGACACCATCTTTTCTCAAAGAGCAATCAACACACTCTAATGCACTTTTCCTAAATCCAACATGCAAACTATCAAAATGAAAATGCACAATGCAGGTGTTTTTTTTCCACTTTCTTAGTATTGATGCCTACAAAGAAAGCTTTTTGTACAACTTTGAATTTGCTTTTAAATGATCAATACAAACAAGTTTACTTTTTCGAAATCAGAGAAGGTAGAAGAGATTACAACACTTAACGATTTTCGAAATGAATACTTGTTTTGACACTTAAAAGAGACAAACTCAAACCAATAAGCAAAAGTAAATGTATAATCAATCTGCAAACAGCCAATGAACTCTCTTCTAAGATCACGATCAACAGATCTGAATCAAGGGCTACAGGATGACTATTTCACTCATGCAAAGGAAAACTGTAAATGACGTAAAAACACATAAAAACACTCATAGTATTTTTGTACAAAAGGAGGCGGAATCTAAGAATAGAAAAGGAGTTATCAGACTGGTACCTATGCTGGTTACAGGATGAAAAAAACAGAGATCAAAACAAGGCAAAACAGAGCAGAGAACCCCAGCTGCACAAGGACAAACTGGTTCAGCGCAACCTCAACACAGGGGTTTTGACATTCAGCGCAGGTAGCCTTCACGGGACCTGCGTTGAAATGCAGAATCCCTTCACTGGGTCTGCGCTGAAGGAGAAACTCTCGTTTCTCACTGGTTCTGGGTCACAGATTGCTATTTAATTCACTGTTTCAGGCCAAATAAAAGCAACAATCAAGGTACAATCAAAGGGATGCTTTGAGGGAGTACTAAGATCTATCACAAAGGATCATCAAATCATTTGTGAGTCCATTGTTCAGATCATAGACAAGTCCAGTGATTGGATCAAAGCAGCAACTGTCTACTTTGCATCTAGGAATAGCAGATGCAGTTCGATTGTTGCTGTCGAGTCTATGAAACAAACAATGATAGAAACACAAATAAAATGAATAAACAGATCTCCCTAGCGGAGTCGCCAATTTGTTGTGGGGAAAAATGCCTATGCAGGACAATCCTATCCACCTAAGGTGTGACAGTGCCTTAGCAACAAACGAGTACAGCTATTCTGGTTTCTTCCTTTATGAAATGTGAAAGAAGAGAGATCAATAGACTTACCGGTGTCTTCCATTTGTCCCTCGATTCGGTCTCTCTTCTCTTTGGGAGTTCACAACTACTTGCCTTCTTGCTTCTCCAGCTTCAACGGGTTCCTGCAAGATCACAAGAGAACAACTACTTGCGACAAGAGAACAGCTACTTGAGACAAGAGAAGAACACTACACAAAGACAGATATTCACATTCATAACTAGTTTAGGATTAGAAATAAACTAAACATGCTAATACATTCATACATCAAAAATACATCAGCATATAAGAGAAACCAAGATAGCTTTATTGATGAATAACAAGATTCAGGAAGAGATACAACCCAGAGGGCTCCAATCCAGCATCTCCTTCCCAGCAAATGGAATTCCTATCTTCACCCCTTTCAAAGCATTAAGCACCCAATTATTCCAGTCTCAAACCAACAGCAATTCTTTGCAATAACAAAATTCCAGCCTCTAGATCTCATGGAGGAGAGATCCATATATAGATGTTTGGAGAGAGGATGAGTCAGCTTGAGATCTGACTAGTGTCCTCTCCCTCTATCAGTTCTTGAGTCCACTTGGAGGTTCTTGTTTCCACTTGGAGATTTGGAACCTCTTACTCATCACCAGTCGAATTCCCTAAGGCAAGTGTCATTTTGGAACCTTCCTGGGTTTTGACACCTTGAGAAATGAGCCTGCCACTTGTCCATTCTCGTTCAGCGCAGGTAGCTAGTGTTCCAGTTGACATTCAACGCAGGTAGCCAGTGTTGGCTTTGACATTCAGCGCAAACAGCTAGTGTAGCCACTGAAATGATCCTGAATTGACTTGTTTTTGAGTAGTTTCAGGTGGAGAACTTCTGTGAATTGTTGTGGTTTGTTAGCCTTGTTCCTCTAGGGGTAGGAACAACATGTTTAGGGACTTTGGATCCCTTAGATTATGGACATTTCATGCTCAATGTTGTAAGGCACAAAAATGTCTATAACACCAGGGATGAGTAAGAGATCATCAATCTCCAAGTGGAATCAAGAACTATCAGAGAGAGGAAACTAATCAAATCTGAAAAGCTGACTCACCCCCCTTGCAAACATCTATATATGGATCCCTCATCCTAGAGATCCAAAGGCTGGAATTTTGTATCTTGTAAGGAAGTGCTGCTGGTTTTTTGGTGTAACATCATAGTGTTGGGTGATCTAAGCTTTTCATGAGGTGAAGAAGGGATTTCTTGCTGAGAGGATGACGCTGGGTCAAAAAAATTGGTTGTAATCCTCTTTGCTATTCTTGATTATTAATAAAGCTATTCAAGTTTTCCTCCACATTCTTGTATGATTAATGATATATGCGTTTCTGTGGTCAATATATATCTGGTCCTATATTGTTTACGATAGTAGATCCATGTTCTTGGATAGCGTTATGCTGCTTTGATTCTATAGGTGCTCTTTGAATCTAGGTAGACGAAGAAGTGAGTGGCAAAGACCTATCAGAAGGGAGAGGAACCAAGCAAGGAACCAAGCACAGGACAGAGGTTGGTCTCCTTCTTTCCCCTCTTATCTATTTCTCATAAAGGAAAACAAAAGTGGTTTTAGTTTGTTTGTTCCTAAGGTAGCTACCAGCCTTAGTGGGACTAGCAGCTCTGCATAGACACTAGATTTCCCGATAACACTAGAGTTCATATCTTTCCTCATATTGTTCACTATTGCCATATGAACTACAGTCCCAACCAAAGAGTAGTGATGACTCCTAACCATACTATATTATTCACCATCATTGTTGAATCCATCAATGAAATACTGTAGTTGCAACCAGGGAAAAACCTGACCCCCATTTATGTTGGAGATCTTCTTGATAGATTCCCTACAATCACCTCCATCAAACTTGCTCAATTATTCCAGACCTTCATTAGGGAAGAGAAATACTTTCCAAAGGACCCTCCCTCATATATGTGGGCCATATTCTCTGAACTTGGCTGAGACATTATATCAATGATATCTAGTGTTTTAAGCTATACTACTAGTGAGTATGTTGATGATATTATTATAGCCTTCATGTCCATTTACACTCTTGGACAACCCCCTACCACCATGTTTGATTATGCAAAATTAATTGCAGATAAAATGCATGATCAATTCATGAGAATGGACAATGAAAGATTATTCAAGTACTCATCAGTTTTATATCATCTTTTCCAATACTATCAAGCTGATAGATTTCCATTCACCCTTCAAAAGCTTGATACCAAAGGCAAACCAAGATTAGTAATCTTCTAGACCCCATTAATCCACCAATATGACTCTCCATATACTTATACAGATTTCATAGATCTTTTTGTGCACCCAGTGGCAACAATGTTGTTAGGAAGTCCTCCTCCTAGGATGAATGCAAATAGCAGGAGGATCATATGGTTGTCCAAACAATACAGAGTGGGACATTGGTACTTGTACCAAAATCACACTAAAATAAGAACATATGGCTGTGAATTAGAACCCTACAAACTACCAAGATACCTCCCCATGAGATTATTTTCTCTGGAGTACTACAGGCAAATAACTAATTCAGATGAGGTACATATGTAAAGGCCAAGAAGAAAGCTCAACTTAGAATAAAGGACCAGCTTGGCCCCTTTATATGCAATAGTAGCGAAGTGGGAAGAGAAGCAGAAGAAATCCTTCAAAGGCTCATATTGAAACAAAGTTTCATATGGAGATATGACCCTTTTGATTTCATATGCAATAGAAGAAAATAGAACAAATTGTCTCCCTATATCCACCACACAATTCCTGAGATATAACAATATGAAAATCAACTTGAATGGGTGGAGAACATTTTAGTAGATAGAGATAGCATAGAAATTGTTGTCGATAATGTATTAATTGATCTAGAGAGGAGACTTGATGAAAATTCCTTTGTACAGGTACCAGGAGAATCCCAAGCACAAAGGGAAACACAGTAACATAGTGAGGAACAAGCAGAAGAAGGACCTCAAGAGCAAGAAGAATTATAGCAACCAGACATATCAGAAGCGCTGGCTCAGCCAAAACACATCATGAGTGATCCTCCTATTGTATGGACTCCTCTAAATGAGAAGGCGAATCCCAAAAGAGACAGGGAGGAGATCACTCCTTCTAGCAAACCTATTACACAGACTTATGTCAAAAGGCAAAGGTTAAATCCTTTCTCAGAACAAGAGTTCATAGAGGAAACAACTGGAACCACAGGTACAGAAATGGTAGAGAGAAGGCAGGTCACTCCCTCTGGGGGAATACAAGAACCTTCCACTACATAGGCTCAAATGCTGCAAAGACAACAGAGCATGGAAGTATCCTCATTCAGGGCTCCAACTAGCTAGGACCAGGACATTAGAGAGAAATACAAAGAGATAAAGGCCAAAAGTGAAAGGTTGAAGGCTCAGAGCTGTGAAAAATACCTTAAAATGGCTCCCACTAATCAAACATGGCTAATGTCAGCCTTTGATGTAAAAGAAGGTAAGATGCGAATGACTTTCATGAAGCCTGCTATACAACAGCCCAGGTGTTGTTGGGAAAAGTATCCAATACGGAATGACCCTATCCCACTCTAAGGGTGATAGTACCTCAGCAACAACCGAATGCAAAGCTATTTGATATTACTTCTTTATGAGATGTAAGAGAGAGGAGAAAGAGATCCACTAACCGTTATCTTCCGCTAATGATTGGTCCAATCTTCCCTCTTTGCTGCTTGGTCCCAGCTCCTTGCTCTTTCACTGGCCTAGCTACACCAAGATCCTGCAAAGTAACAAGAGAGGGAAACTACAAGAAGCATACATTCATAATTGATTCAAGGATTAGAATAAATCAAATATACAAGTATCAATTCGCCATAGAGACACATGCATATAGAAGAACCTCAAATGCTTTATTAATGGAAGAAGTAAAGTTCTGAGAGTGTTACAACCATAAGAGGCCCAATCCAGCAACACCTCCCAGCAGAAAGAAATCTCCTCTTCAGCTCCTTCAAAGCAATCACCCAATAGTTCTATACTCAAACCAACAACACTTCCTTACATTCACAAGATTCCAGCCTCCTTAGACCTCATGAGAGAGCTCTATATATAGGAGTTTGGAGAAAGGATGAGTCGGCTTGAGGCTGGCATGAAGCTGACTAGTGTCCTCTCCCACTTCAGTTATTCTTCAGTTCTTGAGTCCACTTGGAGTTTCTTGCTTCCACTTGGAGATCTAGATCCTCTTACTCATAACAAGGCGAATTCCCTGATCCAAGTGTCATTTTGGAAGCTTCCTGGGAATTTGACACCTTGCAGAATGACTGTGCCACTTGGCCAATCTCGCCCAGCGCAGGTAGCCTTCATTAGATTTTACATTCAGCGCAGGTACAGAGTGGAGCAGTTAACATTCAGCGCAGATGCTCAGTGGAGCAGTTGACATGATCCAGAATTAGCTTGTTTTTGAGTGTTTTCAGGTGGAGAACTGATTTTCAGTGTTGTGGTTTGCTGACCTTGTTCCTCTAGGGGTAGGAACAACATGTTTAGGGACTTTGGATCCCTTAGATTATCGACATTTCATGCTTCATGTTGTAAGGCACAAAAATGTCTATAACAGTTGCCCCCTAAAGTATGAGGTCGTTTATCGGGTGAAATGCTTTATCAGGAGGATCCGAAGTTCATTCAATCGCTGAGAAGTGCCCTGTAATAAATACAATACAATACATTATTTTTTCATTCTGCTTTCATGATCTAGCTGAGGCGGGCATTCCCATGCTCAGATTTATAAATTCATTTTGGTACATATAACAGACGATCGTCTGATGGTAGACTGATAATTCTCTGCTGAAATTATCATCCTTTGAGTAGGATGATCATCTGCTGCAATGATGTGCATATCAAATGTCTTTATATTTCCTGAACATATATCGCAGCTCGGATGGATGAAACTAGATCCGGGGTCTTCAAAACTCGTTCGATCTTCACTCTAAGTACAAGTCGATCCATGTGAGAATTGCGTTGAAGTCGAACATGGAAAGACATCGCTTGATTACCGGTCAATAATGTAAACCGTTAACAAGCGTGAGAGGAATCACCAATAATGACAATGACCCTCAAGGTACTGCAGTACAATTCACGTGGTGTGAATAAAGGACTTTGCGTCGAACACCACGCAAAATCTTCTGGTCGAAGGTCATTAATGTATACCTGTCGCCGGAAGTGAGAAACTTGCCATTGAGGCATGCAAGCTTCAAAGTACTGGGGGGGTGTTCCTAGATCAAGTTCTTGGATAATGAGCTAAAGTCGACAAGAAGCGATCCGTCAAAGGAGGGCCTTAATGAATCCCACATCAGTGACACGGAACGGAGCTAATGATTTTAGTGGAGGTGAAAACAATCTGTGGGATATGATTCAGGGTGGCGATCATGGATGGATGAAGGATAATGTATGGCAGTGGATGGGACACGGTTGACTCTTTCTGAACAACATCTCTTGAACATATAACGACACTGATGTGATGGATCGGTAGCATTACCCCAAATGTGGATGGTTTGGCGAGGACCATGGTGATGAGACCGGTGAATGAAACAACCCAACCCGATGTGATACGGAGGACAAAGTGTCATGTTCAAGAGCGACTTGCTACCATTAAAGCTTTGAGGTTCTCCCAATTTTTCCCCAGTCATTTCTGACCAGTACCTCTTTATTTTTGTCAAGCTTGAGGAGGATAACATATGCTTGTTCTATAACCTGCCCTTCGGGCAAGCCCATTGCTATGTTTTAACGAGCCTAGCGATAGGGAAACTCGTTCTCGTCTAAAGACAAGTTTGTCGCTATTTAATAATTTTAACGAGTCTAACGACAAGGAAAACTCGGTCCTTTTCATTTTTAGAGAGTCTGAAAAGGTACAGAAAGTTAACTCCAAAATTCATTTTTCGTCATCTAATCCCTTAAGTCCGAAAAAGTATAAAACAATACAGAAGGGATGAGTTTTCGATAATTTTAACGAGCCAAATAAAACAAGCGCTCGACCTTTTTGTGCAATAATCCCTCAGGTCCAAAAAGATTAAAATCTAGAGGAGGGATAGCTCTTCCGGTCACTTTAACGAGCTAGAAGGCCAAAACTCGGCAAACTTTTCATATTTTACGAGTCAGATGAAAAGAGCTCAAAGAAGACTCGTCTTTTGAGGAACGAGTGATAAACAGGGATAGCAGCAGATTCCAGGTATAGGTTGGAATTTTCCAATCATGGCAGTGTCACAAGGATGGCTAGGTGAAATCACTCTTCGCAGCTGTTCCTCAAAATGGGTAAACAATCATATGGAGGTGAACGATTGGCCAAATGAAATGGAAGTGGCAGGTGCAAACACGACCAAGGCTTTTTATGGCTAATAAATTTACGATCACAATGGTTATTTACCGGAATAGGTTCATTTTTTAATGAGCTTAAACTCTGGAGGAAACTCTTGCTCACGCTTTTCTATTTTTTAACGAGCATAAATTCCGCGGTAAAACTGCTCGAATCTCGCTTTTCTATTTTTTAACGAGCATAAATTCCGTGGTAAAACTGCTCGATAATACCAGTCATAAGATAAGAAATGTCTCCTGTGAGATAGCTATTTTTTATGGAGCTTTATCTCACGAAGCTATGCTCCTCATATTCTTTCTTTATGCAAGTTTGGAAACGGCTAATCCTACGAGTTTAAAGGGTTAGACCTACAGGTTTAAAGGGAGGACCTAAAAATTTAAAAAATAAATAGTCGTCCCTTGCTTGCACTCCAAAAGGTTGCATGCCCCCAGGTATAAGACAGAGTTTCAAGGTTACCCCTACTTCTTTCCGCCAAAACTTTCATTTCACCGAGAGAGGCATACCTCTTTCTGGTTACCCAAAGATTGTTTTGTTAACACCATCAAACGAAAACATCTCCTTGGCACTGTCTACCGAAGTAGACAATGGTGAATGACCTTTGTCAAACAAGTAACCTTAACAAAAGAATCCTGTTCCATAACAACCCCTCTTCCATCTTCGGACGGGGTACGGACTAGTCATATTCTTTCGCGGAAATTCTACCCTATACCCAAGGTTTCCTCTGCCCGAAGCAGACCAGGATGCATGCCCCCTGGGTTCCAGTCCCATCTTTTCGAATCACTCGCACTCATCGGGAAGGAGGACTGGGGGTGGAGACATTTCTTGATTGAATAGACCATTCAGGGTTGGTATTTGACTATTTGCGATGCGTGATCCCGGAAATGAAAGTTGGTCTACGAGCTTGACCATTCTTCCTTCGTGTGGAAAACAAATTACTCCAAAGAGTGAGGAGACTATAGCTCCCTTGCAATATATATAGTCTCGTCCAAGGAGTAGGTTATAATCCAAGGGTCCTTGAACAACCATCACGTTCATTTGAACGGTCTTCCCTTTCAATGTAACAGGTACATTGGGGAGGATCCCTAACAGTCGACTGGTTCCTTTATCAAAACCCGAGAGATTTCTTATCTCAGGCAAAAGCTCTGGGGAACCCAGTGCTTTCTAAGCAATAGAGGAAAGGATACTCACAGATGCCCCTTCATCAATGATAGTTCCAGCCATTACCATTCTGTATATTTGGACCATGATTCTGAATGGTATACTGGCTGGTAACCGGGGTCTGCCTAGTTGGTTCCAATCAAAGGACACAACCAGGTTGCTTGGTGGTGGGACCGAATACACGGCCGGATATGACCCTGATGATGTTCCTTCCTGCGATAATGGAATGGGCGCATTGCCCTGATGCTCATCAGAATCTGTGTTGATGAAAAGAATCTAGATGGTGTCATCCTTATTCTCTTCAGTGAGGGTGTCATTTGAAGATGAATCTTCAGTGACAGTGTCATTTGAAGATGAAACCTCTGAAGGCGAAACCGGGTCAACTGCCGTATCGACCTTTAGACTTTCGTCTGGTCTGGATTCAGTAGGTTCATTTTCAATGACTGACGCTTCAGCTGACCACTTGAGCGGGCCAGCTGTATTTTCAACCAACGAAGGACTTGGCACGAGTTTTTTGTATCCAGGAGGAAGTCTCAACGGTGAAACCGGGCGATCTTCCAAAACTCTCTTCGCTTCGTTTAAGAAGGGACAACGGTGGATGGCGTGATCGCCTTTACACAGTTTGCAGGGGGATCTTGCTCCCCCTCTTTGTCTTGAACCTTCACTTTCGCTGGTTGACGGTAAGCATTCAACATGGCTATCAGAGGTTGATGCTCCCGAATTGTGCAATCGAGGAGACCAGTCCCTTAGTATCCGGGGAATACAGGGACAATCTCTATGGAAGTGGTCTCCTCTACATATGACACATGGTGATTTAGGCCCGGTCTGTGCTGTGTGTGGATTTTTGTCAGATGTCTTTTGCTTGCCCCCAGGCGCCTTAGGCTCCTTCTTCTTCTTCTCCTTCTTCTCCATGGGAGCTTGGCTTTTGTCGGCTCTACCTTGCGAAGATGAAGGATTGGAGGAAGAGTTATAGGAAGTTGAAGGCTGGTGGGCAGCTCTAGACTCATCTAACTGTTGACTCGACTGTTCAGGAACCATGGTGTTCTGAACTACATTGGTTGAGAATAGCCAAATTGGCAGGCCAATTGTCAGTCCTGGAAGCGACAATGTGGCCATGTGGGGCGCACCAACTTCTCCCCAAGAGAAGAAAGGACTAGGATTTCCATCTTGTGGAATTCCTTGGTTGGGGCATTCCATGTTCTCAACCTAAAGATCAACGCGGGAATAGGAGGTAATTATGTTCCGTTTAAAATAAATTTTATAACGATGCTTTAGACACAACTTGCTTTTTCACTTTTTAAGAGTCGAGAAAAAGCTAAAGATGACTCTAGTCTCCTTCGATGTTTTAACGAGCCCGAAGTGACAAATGCTCGAATGGACTTTTTCAGTTATAGAGTTTGAAAAAGGCCAAAAGAAACTGCTCTGGAGTTCTAGGCAGAGGGTGTGCCAAACTTTTCGCAAAACCACAGAATACGTTTTACGGTACGAGTGGTCGATCTTCGTGAATGCTGTGTTCACTGCATTGCGATCAGTAGGGTGGCCGACACGGTTTCCTATGGATAAAGGCTGTGTTCCTATAGGGGTCTCCCAATATATACGCGACGGTACGTGGGAGCACAAGTCCGTATTGATACTTATCGCTTCACCGTGGAGGAATCACCCAACCACTCAACGCTAAGATATCACGTTTAACGACGCCGGAACACGTCTCTAGCTTAGACCTCTATGTGTTTGCGTTATGTTTCAATGCGTTGTTATGTAAATTCAATTTATTTTAAGGTTGATCTTGTTTAGCAGTTTGCCTTTATGGATCACCACGAGATGTATAGTAACACTCCTAAATGCAGTCTAAGATGATAAGCAAGCTTTTCAATCTTTCAACTTTGAAAATCTTAACTACTGAGGGAAAAGAAAGACAACATCTTTTCACACAGATCATAGAGCACACACTAATGCACTTTTCCCTAAATCAACATGCAAACTGTCATAATGCACATGCACAATGCAAGTATTTCTTTTCTCTTTCTTAATGTTTGTGCGACACAAAAAGAAAGCTGTTGTATAACTTTGAATTCAATTTCAAGTGAAAGCAAACAAGCTTGTCCAAAATCAAAAGACACCTTAAGATTTTCTTGTTTCGACACTAGAAATATATAAATTCAAACCATATGATGAAAGCAAATGCTCAATCAGCTATGAACAGCAAATAAACTAACTCTTAAGATCAAAACGACACTTTATCATAGGTCTAGATCTGAGAGGCCACAGCAACACTAGTTCACTTTCGTTATGGGAAACTGTAAATGATACAAGAAATACAAAAAGAACAAACACAGTTTCTTTATACAACCGAGGCGGAATAGTGGCAAGGAAAGTTGGTTTCAGATAGGTACATTGACTGGTAAAAGGCTGCAAAAACAAGAGTGAAAACAGGGCAAGAAACAGCAGGAAACCCCAGTAGCACAAGGCAAGACTGGTCCAGCGCAGGTGGTACACAGGCAGTTTGACCTTCAGCGCAGGTAGCCCCTTCAGGAACTGCGCTGAAATGCAGACATCCTTCACACAGCCTGCACTGAAGAACGAAACTTTCGTTTCTCTTGGTTTCCGGGTCACAGATTGCTAAAAAATTCACATTTTTTGGCCAAATCAGAAGCTAACAGTCAAGCACACACTAAGGGATGAAAAGGAGGACGAAAAGCTTTCACTAAGAGCTTATCAGAGTCCTTGTGGATCAGCTCTTCAAATCATAAACTTGCCCAGAAACTGAGCTAGAGTAGCTGCCCTCTACTTTGCATTTGAAAGATCCAAATACAGTTTGATTCGGTACTCCCTTTGTTTATGAAATGAATAGAAAAAACACAAACAACCAACAAGATACGATCCCCAGCGGAGCCGCCAATTTGTTGTTGGGAAAAGTATCCAATACGGAATGACCCTATCCCACTCTAAGCGTGATAGTACCTCAGCAACAACCGAATGCAAAGCTATTTGATATTACTTCTTTATGAGATGTAAGAGAGAGGAGAAAGAGATCCACTAACCGTTATCTTCCGCTAATGATTGGTCCAATCTTCCCTCTTTGCTGCTTGCTCCCAGCTGCTTGCTCTTTCACTGGCCCAGCTACACCAAGATCCTGCAAAGTAATAAGAGAGGGAAACTACAAGAAGCATACATTCATAATTGATTCAAGGATTAGAATAAATCAAATATACAAGTATCAATTCGCCATAGAGACACATGCATATAGAAGAACCTCAAATGCTTTATTAATGGAAGAAGTAAAGTTCTGAGAGTGTTACAACCATAAGAGGCCCAATCCAGCAACACCTCCCAGCAGAAAGAAATCTCCTCTTCACCTCCTTCAAAGCAATCACCCAATAGTTCTATACTCAAACCAACAGCACTTCCTTACATTCACAAGATTCCAGCCTCCTTAGACCTCATGAGAGAGCTCTATATATAGGAGTTTTGGAGAAAGGATGAGTCAGCTTGAGGCTGGCATGAAGCTGACTAGTGTCCTCTCCCACTTCAGTTATTCTTCAGTTCTTGAGTCCACTTGGAGTTTCTTGCTTCCACTTGGAGATCTAGATCCTCTTACTCATCACAAGGCGAATTCCCTGATCCAAGTGTCATTTTCGAAGCTTCCTGGGCATTTGACACCTTGCAGAATGACTGTGCCACTTGGCCAATCTCGCCCAGCGCAAGTAGCCTTCATTAGATTTGACATTCAGCGCAGGTACAGAGTGGAGCAGTTGACATTCAGCGCAGATTCTCAATGGAGTAGTTGACATGATCCAGAATTAGCTTGTTTTTGAGTGTTTTCAGGTGGAGAACTAATTTTCAGTGCTGTGGTTTGCTGACCTTGTTCCTCTAGGGGTAGGAACAACATGTTTAGGGATCGACATTTCATGCTTCATGCTGTAAGGCACAAAAATGTCTATAACACCAGGTTTATAGCAGATTACTTGAAGACAAATTTTGAGGTGCTGTCGAAGGATATACATCCTATCGAACAAATAGAATTTCATAAACTAACCAGAGAAATGGTCTATTCCACATTGACTAGCAAGGCCATTGTAGCACATCAGCTACAAAATTCGCTGAATAATATATCAGTGCAATTCCAACTAGAAAAGGCCTCTTCACAGGCCAAGGATACCAGGATAAATTCCTTATAGGACCTAATCATAGAGTTGGGGCATGATCCCAACGATGTAAAGGTTGCAGAAAGGCTAATCAAAAAGAAAAATGATGACATAGCTACCTTGAAAAAGTAGCTCAAAATCCCTCATCTGCATCATCCACAAACAACTGAAGTACTAGAAACCCTGAAGGAATAGGAGGAGCTTATGGACTTATTCCTTAAGCTAAATGATCAATTAAATGAAATAGAGAAAGAGCTAGACAACTTAATGCAGTCTGAACAGAGTGAGTTGGCCACCACTTCACAAACTATCATTCGTACAGTCTCTACAACCATGCCAGTCACATGTACATCTACAAGTGCAGGTTCATCTATAGAGAAGACAATTGAATTAGTAAAAGCCGTGGAGGAAATGACCATCTAGGCTACAAAGCTTAAAAGGTTTAGAGAAAAAGTGTCAAGCATAGATACAACAGAAAGAAGAAGCTCAGAAATGGAAAAGAATGGGTGAAAGAATAAAATTCCTTGAAAAAGACTTAACATTGCAACGACCACTAGGACAAATAAAGGAGATGCTTTGGTCCAACATCATTGACTCTGTCAATGATGTTTGGTCCTCAATTCAAGTAATTTTTGAGTAGATTGAACTATTGAAAGTGGCCACGGAAGCAATTCAAAAGATAAGAGGAGATATGGGAGACCAACTTGAGGAGGTCAACCAACTGATAAAATTATTGAACAACAAGAACAGGTATCAACTGGATGAACTAGGCATAGAAGATAGGATAGGAACCATCATAGAAATCAAGAAGGTTATTACTAAAAGAAAACTTATGCTCAATCTTGAGAAGAAATGCCAAAGCATGGAAGTTGATATTTATAGGTTCATGAAAAAGTTTGGTATTTTGAGGTAAAAAGGCCTTCCTAGTCCTATGGTTATCCGTGACAAGATCATGACCCAAGAGGACTACGTTGAAAGACTAAACAAGTTAGCCAAGGACCAAGCTAGCACTTTAGGGGTAAAAGCTTTACCCATAGGAAAGGTATTGTATGACAATCTGGAAAATCTGTTCTTCCTATAGCACGAAGTAAAGGATTTGTTTGTAAATAAGCCAAATTTTTCCAAGCACACTGAATTTGATGAGATATATCAAAAGATGCTGAAGATAAAGTTACCTGAAAATGAATGGTGGGTAAATTTAACAGATTTACTATAAAGTTACTATAGTAAATCTGATGGCAACATGATAAAACAGGTGTAACAAGGTCAAAGTGTAGCAGGTAAAGAGTATCAGTAGGTTAAATACAGAAAGTGATTCCAGCACACAGATATCAATCAACTAAAAGAGCCAAATTCTAACTACAACAGCCAACACAATCACAATGAAAGGGACAACAAGAAGCAGTTTTCCATCTGTCTCTATCTTCATGCTTGAAGATATTTTTGATTTCCTAGAATAATTCTCAAACTGTTATGAGATATTTTGTAATATTTTTTGTATAAATACTTCACATTGTGAAGTAACTAGGGTGGATTGAAAGACATTTCTGTAGACATTTCATATCAAGCTAAGGAGCTGTTGTAATCAAGACTGGATTGGCTTGCTGGATCATGGAATAAAGTTAAATATATTTCACAGGACTCTTATGCACAATGGAAATCAAATAAGTATTATCTCTTCATGTTTATTACTATTTTCTCTTCATGTTTATAAATATTCACATATGACTCTATGAAATCTAAATGGTAAACAAGGAAAGAGATTTCAGAATTAGATTTAATTCTCTCTATCTTAACTATTTACTTTCTCACTGTTTTCTGCTAAACAATATTAGTCTCGGAATTCTTAATTGCTCCCTTACTTCCGTAGTCCCCCCCCCCTTTGGTCCATACTAAAGGATTCTTAGTTTCCCTTTGCTACTGATCATCCTTCTGTTCTTCATCTTCATCATGGTTTAAGGACTGTTCATTGCCCTTTCACCCTAGTTAGGAGTACCTCATCCATTTGAACCTACAAATTTTCTTTTTTCTATGCTATCCTGCCCTGTGAACTCCTCCTTTAGCAATTGATCTAATTTAGTTAAGCCACTCTTTGATTGACTCCACAGCCCAATGGCTCGAAGGCCTGCTCTGCCCATTTGTTCCCAGAATTCCACCACCGAATCAAAAACAAAACCTCATGAGCACTAAGAACTAGCCTAAAATCCCACTCAAAACAAAGTTAAATTATAAAGAGAGAGCCTTCCGTGGACTTAGTTTCGCTAGAACCCGAGTCTAAAAGATTACTTTTGTGGTTAGCTCGAATTATTCCTTCTTTTTATAACTTCTAGGGAAAACTTTTGAGTGATAACATAGTGGCAACCATACTGGGGAAGAAAACTCTCAATCTTAATAAACCTTTGAGAAATTTCAAATTTTTATTTTCAAGCCTCTTAAAGGGTTTATTAGAAGTTATTTCTAAAAATTCACAAAAAAATAAATAATTAGAAAAATCTTGAAATTTGGCTTCAAGGAGAACTCATTATACTAGGGCCAACCCTGATCCAAACCCACCCCCATTATTTGACAATCCTAATATGATTTTGAGAATAGCCAGAAGACAAGAAAGTTCAGTAAGCCCAAGATCTTTAATTAAATCCAATTCCTATCTTGATGAGTGGTTGTTTTTAGAGGACCTCCCCTTTGACAAGTTTTTTGACCTTTCCCTATTTAGAAACAGGTCTGAGAGTGCACTTGATGACATAGTTCTAGATGAAGAATTTACAGCCAAACTTGAAGTCCAAAGGGAAAACTTGTCAATTGATCAGTACCTTCTAAATTCCCCTTAGTCATCCCTTACTACTATTAGGATCCCTAAACTTTCTGAAACAACTTCAAATTCCTTTAGTTCACCATCATTTCCTCACATTTATGAAGTTCATTCCACAACTCCATTCATACCTTCACTTCCCCATTAGCCTATCAATACCCATCAAACACCTAGTACCCTTAGTTCCTCATTAACTTCTTAAACACCCCTTGTTACCCCAACTCCTATTCTTAGTCCTGCCCATCTCAGAGCTATGGCAAACAGATATGCCCCTCTTGTGATGCTTGCTCCTCATGGTAACATGCCACAAGACTACCAGAATAAAATTGTCCTATTTGATGGCACATGATCTTACACAGCACATCAGCACATAAGAAAAATGACAGATTATTTCGAACTACATGAAATTGACATAGGAGATGTCCAAATGTGAATTTTTTCCCAAACTCTAGTTGGAGAAGTAAGAACATGGTTTAGATATTTGCCTAACAATAATATAGATAGTTTAGAAGTCTTTTGTTGACACCTAATCCGAAACGGATGAGGTGAAGCTGGACAGTCATCTAGAAGATGAACTGATCCGTTTTGTATATGTATAAATAATGTGTTAGCTAATGAATAAAATCAATCAGTGTTTTCTCTCGTTCAATGTGGAGTTACCCTGGCCTGACATGGTATCAGAGCACAGGTCCCAAATTGGTTGTAACTCCTGGTCTGTTCTGTCCTGAACGCCTCTGGCCTGACACTGCCCTCTCATGAGACTGCGCCCTCTGTCCTGACATGGAGACTGCGCCCTCTGTCCGTGGAACTGTACGTTGATGTGTTTCTGCTAAAACCTACCTCATTCCATTCAAACAAAATGGTATACGTTGATGCGTTTTCGCTGTTAGGTAAAACCTATCTCACTGTTAGGTAAATGGTATCGCTGGTGTCTGCGTTTGTTATGACTGTGTTGAAATTACGCTGCGTCATTGCTCTTTTGAAGTCTGCGCTGCTTTTTTCATGGAACTGTGGTATCGTTTTTTAATGGTGCGGAAGGTTATCGTTTTTTAATGGTGCGGAAGGTGTATTGAATGTTGCATACAGTTCTGAATGGTGGTATTGAAGATTGAGACTGCGTTTTTTATATAGACTGCATTGTATTATATGCGCATTTTTAAATGACTGTGGACTGCGTTTTTTGAAGACAAGACATCTCATGACCTCTCATGGTATTCGATACCTTTGTGCTAGCTATTATATGCGCATTTTTATAGACTGCATTGTATTTTTAAATGACTGTGGACTGCGTTTTTTGAAGACTTGAGATGGTGACTGTGTTTTTATTGAAGACTGTAAACTGTGGTTAGAACAGTGGTATCGTTTTTTGTTATAAAGAACTGCGTTCATTCCAGCAATCCAGCGTTCATTCCAGCAATCCAGTGGTATCGTTTTTTATTATAAAGAACTGCGTTCATTCCAGCAATCCAGCGTTCATTCCAGCAATCCTGCGTTCATTCCAGCAATCCAGCGTTCATTGCCAGACACTTGTGGCAACGAAGAGGTGGTGTGGTACCTGAAATATATCATTTCTTAATTTTTGTAATCTGTGCATCATTTTTGAGATTGCGGGATTTGAAAACTGATATAGTCAAGTCATATGAGCGCCCTCTTTTTTCAAAACAGTGATATATGTTGAGCAGTGATATATATTTGAGCGCCCTCTTTTTCAAAACAGTGATATATGTTGAGCAGTGGTATATGTTGAACAGTGATATATGTTGAGCAGTGATATATATTTGAGCGCCCTCTTTTTTTTTCTTAAAACATAATATTATGGAAGTAATGGTGATATAAGAAATGCTGATGCTGATGAAATGTTAGAAGAAAAATAAAATGCATAAGGCTATCATATAAGGATTTTTTTTCTCTCTCAACAGAAGTGTTTTTGGCAGAGATATTTTTTTTCACAGAATGCATTCAATCATTTCAATGGTTGGAATAGTTCTCACTGGCAAGGAGAACTATTCTGAATGGTCTCGGATGGTAAAACACACCCTCATCTACAATGAGCTGTGGAAAGGTGTGTGTGTCGGAGAAGAAGACAGAGACCCTGTGCAGCCCACATCAGACAAAGAACTCGCCATTTGGGAAAACAAGAACAACAAAGCCTTTGCATTGATCGCAGCATCCGTAAGTGAGGAAGTAAGTCGTCATATTTCATCCTATTCCACTGCCTTTGAAGCTTTACAAAAGCTGAAAGAACTCTATGATACACATTTTGCACTTGAAGTTGTTCAGCTCATGATTAAAATCTTCACTCTTAAACTGAAAAATAATGATCCTCTTACTCTTGCATATGAAATAAAGTCTATAGTGCATGATATTAAATCCACTAAGGTTGAGCTGGATATCTCTCTTATTGCCTTTCTCAAAGCACTCTATCCTACCTACTCTAACTATCTTGAGTCTTTACAAGCAAATGGAAATCTTAAAGATATAACCTTTGACACCCTTGTGAAAAGGTTTGCTGAAAGAGAGAAAGCCTTTGGAAAGAAAACAGTCCCTGAATCTTCTGAAGAGACTGTTTGCCTTGCTCATAAAGAAAAGCATCCTGCTCAAGATTCTACAAGAGGAAGAGGTGGACGAAGAGGAAGAGGAAGATACTTCAGAGGCGGGGGGGCAGACATCCTCAAGCAGAAAAGGCAGATCTGCATTGCATTCGCTGCAAACAAAATGGATCACATGATGCTTCTACATGCAAGCTACCATGGGACAAGGTTGAGCAGAGAAGAAATCAGCAGAAAGGTAAAACTGATGACACAGACAAAGGTAAAGCACCTGAATCCGCTCACTATATTGAGGCACAATGTAACATTGGAGTAAATGAAGATTTGTTTAATGCTTCACTTGCTTCTTCGAAAAATGACTGGTTGCTTGATTCAGGAGCAACCTGTCATATGACTTATAGGAGAGATTTCTTTGAAGATTTCACTGACAATGTTGATGGAGCAGTATACTTTGCAGATCAGTCAAAAATCAAGCCATCAGGGCTTGGCACAATCAGGCTTAAATTGCCTGGTCTTCCAGACTTTCTTCTGGATCATGTTCTATATCTCCCACAGCTTAAGAGAAACTTGCTGTCCCTGGTCCACATCCGCCAGCAAGGTCACTCCATTCACATGTTTGATGGCAAGCTTGAGGTAAGAAAGGCATCTGACCACTCACTTGTCATGAGGGGTATAGAAGAAGAAAGACTCCTTAAACTGCAAGGAACCTCTGCTCATGCACAACATTTCTCATATATTTCTCATCATGAAGAAGGTGCATTTCCATCAAGTTTATTATGGCATGCTAGATTTGGACATTTAAACTATGATAGTCTCCGCTTGTTGAAGAAAAATGGTGTTGCTGGTTTGCCTACAATTCCTAGAAAACATAAACAATGTGATGCTTGCATTCTAGGAAAGCATAGCAAACAGTCTTTTCATGATTCAAATTCAAGAGCACATAGGAAGCTTGAACTTATTCATTCAGATTTATGTGGTCCAATGCCTGTTCCTTCTGCAAATGGAAATAAATATATAATGACATTTATTGATGATTACACCAGAATGTGTTGGGTTTATTTTTTGAAGAACAAATCTGATGCTTTTCAAACATTCAAGAATTTTCATAAATGGATTGAAAATGATGCACAATCTCATATTGGGTCTATTCGCACTGATAATGGAAAAGAATATACATCAAATGAATTTGAACACTATCTTCGCCAACATGGGATTAAACATCAAACAACTATGCCCTATAATCCACAACAGAATGGTGTAGCTGAAAGAATGAACAGAACAATTTTGAATATGGTACGATCCATGATTTTCTTCAAAAATGTAAAGACAATGTTTTGGGATGATGTTGTTCTATGTGTTGCATATATAAAGAATAGATGTCCATCTAGTGCTATAAGAAACAAGACTCCTTATGAATTGTGGTATGGACATGTTCCTTCGGTAAAACATCTCAGGATTTTTGGTTCCACCTGTTATGCTTTAATACCAAAGCTACATAGAAACAAACTTGGTGCTAGAAGTCGTAAGTGTATCTTCCTGGGGTATTCAAACACATCTAAAGCATACTGCCTTTATGATGAAGTAAATAAAAAGTTTGTTTTATCTAGAGATGTCATTTTTCTTGAAGCATCCAAATCAGATAGCGTTGTTGAGCGGTAACTTGATCGCTTGGATAGATTCACAAAACCGAAATCATTCCAAGAGTTTGATAATCAGATTCCACATCTTGAAGGGGGGATTCCTATACTAGATCAACATGTGGAATCTCCTTCTGAAGAACAATCTCCCCTACATGACACTCCAACAACGGATGATGCTTTAAGTGATGTAATTGATAGAATTGGGAGACTTAATATTGATTCAGTCCCAACTCAATCAACAGAACAGCCTGGACCATCTCAGAAAGGTCCCCCAAAGTGGCTGACAGAGACACTTGAAAGTGTTCATCCTGATGAAATTGGAAAAACAGGAACCAGAAATTCAAACCGACAAGATGGAGGTGATGTAGATAACTCTAATTCACCTGTTGATATGGATGTTACTTATGATTGTGAATTGAACTTGTCTACAGATTTTGAACCAACTTCCTTCAAAGAAGCTGCTTCTCATGATGAATGGAAAGAAGTGATGCAGAAGGAGTATGATGCCCTCATAAAGAATGGCACTTGGAAGCTGGTTGATCCTCCATTTGGAACCAAACCAATTGGCTGCAAGTGGGTCTACAAGAACAAGTACAAAGCTGATGGCTCACTTGACAAGCACAAAGCTAGGCTTGTGGCAAAAGGTTTTGCACAAAAGGAAGGGGTCGATTATGAGGAAACTTTTGCTCCCACAGCAAAATGGGACACCATCCGGACACTCTTTGCACTAGCTGCTCAGAACGGTTGGAAAGTCCATCAAATGGATGTAAAAACTGCATTCTTGAATGGAGATCTAAAAGGGAATGTTTTTATGTCCCAGCCTGAAGGATTTGCTGTGAAAGGACATGAACACAAAGTATGCAAACTTGTGAAGTCCTTGTATGGCCTCAAACAAGCACCACGAGCCTGGTATGAAAAACTAACTGAGCATCTTCTGAAACTCAACTTCAAACATTTTGATCTTGATGATGCAACTTTATTTGTCAAGAAAGTTGGCAAAACAGTTGTATATCTTGTGGTATATGTAGATGATCTTTTAATGACAGGGAATAATGAAAGTTATATTGCATCCATAAAGAAAGAATTAGGAAAAAATTTTGAAATGACTGATTTGGGCTATGTTCATTACTATCTTGGCATTGAAGTAACCCAACATCCAAAGTCCATATTTCTTTCTCAAAAGAAATACATTGGAGATTTGTTAAACAGATTTGGCATGACAGAGTGCAATCCCCTTTCTACTCCAATGGAACAAAACTTGAAGCTCACATCTATTGAAGGAAAAGAATTTGAGGATGCAACAAAGTATAGACAGCTTGTAGGAAGTCTCATCTACCTCACTACTACCAAACCATACATTTCATTTGCTGTTGGAATCCTCTCAAGGTTTATGCAAAAGCCTTGTGAAGGACATTGGTCTGCTGCAAAAAGAGTTCTAAGGTACTTGAAGGGAACTCAAGACCTTGGAATCAAGTATACACAGGTGGACGACTTCAACTTGATTGGATACTCTGATTCAGACTTCGATGGAGACAAAGAAACTGGGGTATCTACTTCAGGATATACTATGAGTCTTGGATCAGGAGCTGTCTCCTAGAGATCATGCAAACAATCAGTACCAGCAGATTCCACAACAGAAGCAGAATATGTGGCAGTAGCTGAAGTAACGAAAGAAATTGTGTGGCTCAGGAAAATTCTTGAAGATTTGCAGGTAAAAAAAATACAATCAACTCCACTCATGATTGATAACACATCTGCAATAAAGTTGGCCAAGAACCCAAAGTTCCATGATCGTACTAAGCACATCAATACTAAATATCATCTGATCCGACATCATGTTGAGGCCAAAACAATCCATCTCCGTCATTGTTCCACAAACGAGCAAATTGCAGACATCTTCACCAAAGCGCTTGGAAGAGAAAAGCTTGAAAGATTCAGAATGATGCTTGGACTCACCAACATCCCTTCAGATTAAGGGGGGGAATGTTGACACCTAATTCGAAACGAATGAGGTGAAGTTGGACAGTCATCTAGAAGATGAACTGATCCGTTTTGTATATGTATAAATAATGTGTTAGCTAATGAATAAAATCAATCAGTGTTTTCTCTCGTTCAATGTGGAGTTACCCTGGCCTGACATCTTTTACCAGAAATTTTTAAATAGGTGGGAGAAGAAAAAGAACCCTCTTCAATTCTTTTTCTGAATATGAAAACATCAAGAGGGGACCAAATGAAACTGTTCAAAACTACTGTACTAGATTTAATAATGTATATAATGCAATACCACTTGACCTTAGACATCCACCTAGCTTATCCCTAACAAAGCTTCCAGACAGGTTTGACACTGATATGGCTTTCCAACTGAGAGAGAGGAATCCCCCAACCCTAGAATATATGCAGAGTGTAGTAGTTAGTGTAGAATCTAATCTGCTAGCCAGAAGAGCTAGGGCTAGGAATGAAAGAAGAACACCCTTGAAAGATAAAACTTCACCCTTTGATCAAAAAATGGATGCTTTAGCTAAAGGAATGGAAAAAATTATGGATAGGATAGAAATCATTGAAAGGAAACCTCACTGGTATCACCAACAGGGAACTCCAGTGAGAAATCCAAACTTTAGCAAAAATCAAAACCAAAATACTGGTAAAAATGGGCCTGATCAAAATATTAGACCACCTTTCTAGGAAAACTATGCTGAAACTTCCCATTTCAAAGACCCTGACCAAGACACCCAAATTAACTTAATGGGATTAGATGATGAGGAAACTGTCTTTCTAACTCAAGATGATCAATAATTACACATTCTTCAGCAGTTCCAGACCCAAACTAGAGAATCATTTGACTACAAGAAAGGGTATGATTCTGCTATCTTCGAAGTGCATAAACAGTACAATTTGAGGAGCAAAAAGAACACTGATGCTCTGGACCAAAACAAGAAAGTAGTACCAAATCAGCCTAAGAAAATTAAAGAAACTCCAGTTACAAAAACTCTCCAAATCCTTTCTAGATCAAATCAAAACCCTCCCAGTCCCACCATTGAAGATGTAACCAATGACCAACCGTCTAATGAGAAACCTTCCAGTTCAGTTCCCTTCAAGGAAACAATGGAACAATCTCCAAAAATCATATTAGAAAATCCAATAAAAAGGACTTCAAATACTAAAAAAGAAGGAAAAACTATTCCAAACCCTATTGTTAAGATTTCAAATGTTCAAACAGACAATTCCCCTTTGCATTTCAATCTAGGAGCATAGGTGGCCAAACTTAAAATCCCAGTTCCTTTAACAGAACTGATTAAACATGAAACTTATAGATATCAAATGAGCAAATTTTTAAACTTCGTTGAGAATGCAGTCTCTGTTAACTTGTTTGATGATCAGGCTGAGTTAATTTTTGGTCCTAATGTTAATGTAAAACCAGTGGAAGGAGGGATGCCACCCTTCTACATTAGCCTTAACATCCATGATAAAATCCTACATAATGCTATGCTAGACTCTGGGGCTTTACACAATCTTATGCCTAAATCTGTTATGGAGAAGCTAAACTTGGATATCACTAGGCCTTACAAGGACCTCTTTTCATTTGATTCAAGTCAAGTGATGTGCTTAGGACTTTTAAAAGACTTGTGTGTTTCCCTAGTGCAGTACCCTGCTAAGACCATTCTTATGGACATAGTTTTTGCTGATATACCACCTAAATATGGCATGCTATTGTCTAGATCGTGGGGTGCCAAACTCCAGGGATCTATGCAACTTGACATGTCATATGCTACCATATCAGTCTTTGGACATCCTAAAAAACTGTATAGATAGACTCTGATGAAGTATGTAGTGAGTACCCAAGAGAGACCTCAAAACTTTCCTATATATTCAGTGCATTCTGATATTGATTCTTTCATTATTTACAATGTTGAATCGAACCAAGAAGACACTTCAAACAACATTCATTCAGAACCAAAATAAATTGCAGTGATAAAAGAAAATCAAAGTATCCAAATTCAAGAGATTTGAGATAATAAATATGACTTAGATACCTTAGCCAAAGAAGATTTTGTTCCCCTTGATAGTAAGAATTGTGAACATGAAATTCTTGTTGGAAATAATACTGAGAGGGGGGGTGGTGAATCACTATTATCAGATCAATAAAACTTTTTCAATACTCAGAAACATATACGCTACTTCAGTTAAGTGAACCAGCGTGTACACGCTACTGTGTCTAAAGCAACCAGCGTATAACCAGAAATCTTATGATTCAGTTAGTTTATCTTCAGTAAATGCATCAGGACATTATTAACCATATTAAAAGTAAACAGGTGCAGTATAACATAACAGATCATCACACAAAAGCCACACACATGAACACCATGATATAAGGTGGAAACCTAATGTGGGTGAAAACCACCTGCTGCAAGTCATCTCTATCTTTCTTTAATAAGAAAATTTAGTTTACAATCTTTTGTACTGGTGCAGCCTTATACCAGTACGCAAGCTACGACCTGCAGAAGGCTAAAACCTTCTCTCGTTTTCAAAACTCTCCTGGAAGGGAGCTCCAACCCCCCTTTGCTCTTGTACTAGCTAAGATACTAGTACGTAGGTGCTGGCCTACAATCTTCTTTCCTTCAGGTACCACTTTTCATCAATTTTCAGACTGGATACTCCTGAAGCACAACATTACAAACTGAAGACCATGATTCATTCACTTTTCATAACAAATCATTGAAGCACAAAACAACCGATACTAGCATCATCAATCTTTGAATCACTGAACAACTGAAAACCTGTCAACACCCAGTCACCAGAACACAGAGCAGACTACAGAACTCTGCAATAACAGTCAGACCCAACTGCAACCCAAAAATTAAGCTTCAAAAGATATACGCTACTTCAATGAAACCAACCCGCGTATACACGTGCTTTTACCAAAGACAACCTGCGTACAGATCTAAAAATAATTTCTCATAACTTGCAGCTGTACGAGACATCAGTCATACCCAGAACATAACATTGCGCCAGTATGCAGATCTAAAAATATGCATAATCAACCATATAAAGATAGTTCATTTCAACCAATTTGATCCCGATCTATCCTTAGATCTAGTCTTCCATCAACCGGTGAGATCTCTCCTTAGCTCAGATCAAGCAATGTATCATCAACCCAGATCCTACATACTAGATCTCTTTCTTCATTAGATATTCAAGACTTTTTTCAATACCCATGCCTAATGATCTTCTTCTCCTTATATAGCCCTAGGCCCTCCTCAATACCACGGTCCAAAACCATAGTAATACAATACCATCAACTTCAAAACTCGGGATCAACACGACTGTCGAGATACCTTGGTCCAAAAAACGTAGGCTCAAGTACCGAGGACTAACTACCACGGACCAAAGGGAAGCTTCTCGACATGTACGCCTTTTTCTGTTCATGAAATGGCGTGTATACGCGACTTCGTATATAGCGAGCCTGCGTATCCGCGACTTAGTATATAGTGTACCAGCGTGTATATGCAACTTGGACTTAATGAACCTGCGTATATGAAATTTCTCTTCATTCTTGTAGTCTGGACTGAGATCTGTCATCAAAGAGAGTTTCCATCAAGGACAACACCTATACCGTAGCGCCACACCTGTGCCAAAATGCCAACAATCTCCCCCTTTGGACTTGATGACAACCCCAAGATCCTTAGAATCATTCTCCCCCTTTGTAATCAAGGGCAAAGGGATGTGCTCCCCCTGTGAACGTGCTGATATCTCTGCTCTGCTGTGCTGAACATGCTCCCCCTGACTGTAGGCAAGATCTGCAAAAGATGTTCTTCAAAAAGAACCAAGACTTATACATCATAAAGGACCTTCCTATCACCAAAAGACTCAATACATACATCCATACTCCCAACCAAGAGGGGATACATCAGAAATTTACATATAACAACCAATTACATTACATCATTAATCCTAGGCATATTGGGGAAACCAACATAGGCCGTTACATGACCTTGACACCATAGAAGAGATATCAAAAAAGAGATACATGACATAGAGGCGAAAGATCTAGACCAAGACTTATGAAAGTCACGAGCAGCATCTGATAATCATATTTTTAGATCAGCAACCAAGATTTCCTTCTGTGCTCCTTCTCCTGAAACCAACAACAGTTGTGAGCTACAACCAAAAACATCTAAATGCCAACAATGCTTTATGAGACTTTAAGCTGCTCCCCCTGAAACTGTGCCTACTGCACCCCCTGAAACTATGCCTGAAGGACTCTGGCATACCCATCTCAGACCTTCTCCAACCAGAGTCTGCCCTTGCTGTTCAGAACTCCATATACGCGACTTCACCTGCATAAATCAGCGTATGTACACGGATATCCCTTATACAACATGCGTACACCAACTTTTATTTAGAACAGACAAGCTTCAATAGCAGGATGAAGCATCAACTACTCCCAGCTTTTGTCTGAGATATTCAAAAGTCTCCCTGGGCAGTGGTTTTGTGAGAATATCAGCAACTTGTTCTTTAGAAGAAACATACTCCAACTTGATCTTTTGTTCAAGCACTTGTTCCCGGAGGAAGTGATACTTGATTGGTATGTGCTTCGTCTTTGAATGCATGACTGGATTCTTTGAAATGCTGATTGCACTTGTATTATCACATAAGATAGAGACTGGTGGAGTGCAAGTGATTTGAAAATCCTGCAAGGTCTGCATCATCCAAAGAAGTTGTGTGCAACAAGATGCCGCAGCCACATATTCTGCTTCAGCTGTAGATAAAGCAATCGAACTCTGTTTCTTGCTGAACCAAGATACTAATCTGGAACCCATGAAGAAAGCACCACCACTTGTGCTTTTCCTATCATCCACACTTCCGGCCCAATCTGCATCTGTGTAAGCATGAAGAGTGAGATCTGTATCTCTAAGATACCATAAGCCATAGTTTTGAGTCCCTTGAAGATACTTGAAGATTCTTTTGACTGCCTGAAGATGAGTTTCCTTTGGGTTGGCTTGAAATCTTCCAACAATTCCTACTGCATGCATAATATCTGGTCGCGTACCTGTCAAATAAAGAAAACTCCCAATCATGGATCTATAAGTTGGTTGGTGAACTGCTGCTGATCCATCATTTGCACTGAGGCTGCATCTTGTAACCATGGGGGTACAAACTGGCTTTGAATCTTCCATGCCATACTTCTTCAAGATCTGCTTGAGGTACTTGGTTTGAGACAAGAAAATACCTCCTTCATTTTGTTGGATTTGCAATCCAAGAAAGTATGTCAATTCTCCAAGTAATGACATTTCAAATTCTTTCTGCATAACCAAGGCAAAGTTTTGACTCATAGTCTCTTCATTGCTGCCAAAGATAATATCATCTACATACACAACAAGTATTAGCAATTTGTTATTTTCAACTTTCATATAGAGATTGCTATCTGCTGATCCTTTTGAAAAACCTTGTTGGTGAAGATATTTGTCCAACCGATAGTACCAAGCCCTTGGAGCTTGTTTGAGACCATAGAGAGCCTTTTTCAATCTACATACAAGGTTTGGATCATTCTCAAGAATGAAACCATCTGGCTGCTCAATATATACTTCTTCTTCTAAGTCTCCATTCAGAAAGGCTGATTTCACGTCCATTTGAAATACGTTGAAGTTTTGAAAGCTTGAGAGAGCAAGGAACATTCGGATGGCCTCAAGTCTTGCAACAGGAGCAAAGGTCTCTTCAAAATCTATTCCTTCTTGCTGTGCATACCCTTTACAAACAAGTCTGGCCTTGTTTCTAATTACTTCTCCATTTTCATTCAATTTATTTTTGAAGACCCATTTTGTCCCTATGACATTCTTATCCTTTGGTCTAGGAACCAATTCCCAAGTGTTGTTCTTTTCGATCTGCTCAAGTTCTTCATCCATTGCTTTGACCCAACATTCATCTTTGCATGCCTCTTTCACATTTTGTGGTTCAGTGGAAGAGAGTAATGCCAAATAGCTTGAAGCTTATGCAATTGTTCTTCTTGTTTGTACTCCTGCTTCTTTCTGCCCCACAATCTGAGATTCTGGATGATTCTTCTGAACATATTTGGATGGAGTCTTTTCTTCTATTCTTTTCTGCTCCTCTGGTTCTTCTTGAGGTTCTTCTTCTTCTTGAGGTTCTTCTTCATCATTCTGTCTTTGAGGGTAGCCTTCATCTTCTTCGATGTCTTCATGATGAACTTGCCTAGGAATGTATCCCTTCTCATCAACCACAACATCAATGCTGTCAACAATTTTTCCAAGTCTTTTATTGTAGCACTTGTATGCTTTGCTATGTGGAGAATAACCAAGAAGAATGCCTTCATCTACTCTTGGTTCAAGTTTGCCAAGTTGCTCATCAGTATTCTTAATATAACATTTGCTCCCAAAGATTTTGAAGTGCTTCACCGAAGGAATCTTACCACACCAGAGCTCATGAGGAGTTTGAGTGCTGTTTACTCGGACATTTGTTTTGTTGAGAATAATAACCGCAGCATGTGCAGCTTCACCCCAGAAAGTTGCGGGAGTACCTGATTCATCAAGCATAGCACGAGCCATTTGTTGGATTGTTTTTTTCATTCTTTCCACAACTCCATTTTGCTGAGGAGTTCTAGCTATAGAGAATTCTCTTCTTATCCCATGTTCTTCACAGAAATCGAAAAATTCATTTGAGGTAAACTCCCCACCTCTGTCAGATCTGAGGCACTTAATCTTGTGTCCTGATTCATTTTCAGCCAAGGCTTTGAATTTTTCGAATGCTTCATCTTTGTGCTTCATAAGTCCTAACCAGATAAACCTGGAGAAATCGTCAATGAATAATATCAAATATTCTTCTCATCGAGGTGTTCTTTTTCTGAATGGACCACATGTATCTGTATGTACTAGCTCAAGAGGCATGCTAGCTGATCCTTCCTTCTCAGGAAAATTAGTTCTAGTTTTCTTTCCAAACTGACATGATTTGCATATGGTGTTGTCTGGAATTTTGATATCTGGAAGATCATGAACTGCCTGATATTTGCATGCTTTCCTTATTTGTGGAAAGCTTAGATGCCCCAACCTTCGATTCCATAGCCAGTGTTCATCATTCTTGCTCAAATAACATTGTTGTTGTCTTTCTTCAAATATGTATAGATTATTTGGAGTCCTTCTTCCTTTGATCACTGTTTCACCTATATCAAGATCACGAACACAACATCCATTTGATCTAAATATTACCTCTGTTCCTTGATCGCACATCTAACTGACACTCAGAAGATTATGCTTCAATCCAGCAACATACAAAACATTTCCAGCTTTGACCTTCTCTTTCAACGGAGCAACGCCTTTTCCTTTTATGGCTGCAGAGATATCGTTTCCAAAAGAAACTTTCTTTCCCTTTTCTAATGCGGTATATGATTCAAGTTTTTCTTTGTCCCCTGTCACATCCTTCGAACATCCGCTGTCAATGTACCATAGACTTTCTTGACCTTCTGCATAAAAGGCTATCCCACATCTTTCTGGTTGTGGTTCCTTTATTCTCCATGTTCTGACATTTGAGGTTTGTTCCTTCTGAGTTGTCTTCCAGAACCTGCTCCTGCATTCAGAGTCTTCATGACCAAAGTTATTACAAATAGAGCATTCAACTTCATTTTCAAGAACCGAAAAGTTGTTATAAGTCCTTTTCATGGTTCCAGTCATACTTCTTTGCTTTTGAGCTTCTCTAGTCATGATTGTCTTGTAGGCAACACATTGAGCTGCTTTGTGACCGAAGTTATGGCAAGAAAAGCATTGGCCATTAAAGAAATTTCTCCAATAATCAGATCTATCATCCAACCGATTGTAGCTTCTATTGACATCGATTCTTGGGGCAAATTGGAAAGATTTTACCTGTGGCTGATTGTAGCTTCTGTTTGTCCTTAAGGCCGCTTGTCCCCGAACTTCTTGAAAGTCTTTATTTGTTCTTGAGGTAAACTATCCCTGATTCACCTGATGACTTTTATTTGGTCTTTGTTCGCTCCTCCTTGCTGCATCAAGATAACCTTTAGAGGTAGAAGCTTGAGATGTTTCTCCATTATATCCCAGACCTGTCTTGATCAGAGGAGAACGCTGCACATTGATAATCTAATCCAAGGTTTCAGATCCTTTAACAAATTTAAGATTAATTGCTTTTGTTTTCTCAATCTCCTTTCTAAGACAAACAATCTCACATTCCAATTTTTCAAGATGTTTTTCCTTTTCTGCTAGTTGACATTGTAGAGAATCAATAATAGCACTTTTCTCTTCTAAGAAAACTTTGAGATTATTCATTTCTTCATAAAAGCCTTCTACATCTATAGCATCCATGTAGTCATCATCTTCAAAAGCCATTAAAAGTTTATATCTATAACCCTGTTCATCTTCGTCACTATTTGAAAGACCATCACTATCTTCATGAGTGTAATAGCTTTTCTTCTTTTCATTCTGTTTCTTGTTCCATTTAACAGGTTCCTTTCCGTTGTCATTCTTATCTTTATGAGGACATTTGGCAGCATAATGAGCTACTCTTCCACAAGTAAAGCATTTAAAAGGTAACTTACCTCTGAACCTTCCAGAACCCCTTTGAAGATTTCTGACAAAATTTGATTCTTCTTCTTCATCTCCTGGCACGTGACTTGCTTCATAATAATCTTCTTTGCCTGAAGACTTGAAAGCAGCTTCTCTTCTGTCTGATGGACCTCCTTTTCTCATTTCATAAGCAGTTAGAATTCCGTGAAGCTGAGACATAGTAAGAACTCGTAGATTTTCTTTTTCTTCTATTGCAGACACTTTATATTCAAATTTGGGGGACAATGATCTTAGAACTTTTTCAACCACAATAGCCTCTTTTATTTCTTCACCCAAGTTTTTCATGCAATTAACAATCTCATCTACCCTAAGGAAATAGTTAGCCACACTTTCATCCTTATACATTCTGAGAGTCTCATACTTAATCCTGAGAGTTTGAAGTTTAGCACGCTTTACCTGTTCGTCTCCTTCATAGCTCGTGACAGTTTTGTCCCATATTTCTTTTGCGGATTTATAGTGCATTACCTTCATGAATTCCAATTGGGATATACATCCTAATAGAGTACTGACTGCTTTCGCATTTGTTTCATATTTCTTTTTCTCGGCTGGATCTGTAGGAGTAGCTGAAGGAAAAGTGTAGCCTGTCTCTACGATGTCCCAAACATCTGTACCAAGAGATTGAAGATAGGTAGTAACTCTTACCTTCCAATAATTGAAGTTTGTCCCATCAAAAACCGGTGGCCTGATTGATGCTTCTCTCTCGTAGTTGCTCATGATGAACGATCTACCTTCAAGCGATCAAGCTTCTCTGAAGGACCTCCTCTGATACCAATTGTTGGAAATAATACTGAGAGGGGGGGGGTGAATCAGTATTATCAGATCAATAAAACTTTTTCAATACTCAGAAACATATACGCTACTTCAGTTAAGTGAACCAGCGTGTACACGCTACTGTGTCTAAAGCAACCAGCGTATAACCAGAAATATTATGATTCAGTTAGTTTATCTTCAGTAAATGCATCAGGACATTATTAACCATATTAAAAGTAAATAGGTGCAGTATAACAGAACAGATCATCACACAAAAGCCACACACATGAACACCATGATATAAGGTGGAAACCCAATGTGGGTGAAAACCACTTGCTGCAAGTCATCTCCATCTTTCTTTAATAAGAAACTTCAGTTTACAATCTTTTGTACTGGTGTAGCCTTATACCAGTACGCAGGCTACGACCTGCAGAAGGCTACAACCTTCTCTCGTTTTCAAAACTCTCCTGGAAGGGAGCTCCAACCCCCCTTTGCTCTTGTACTAGCTAAGATACTAAAACGTAGGTGCTGGCCTACAATCTTCTTTCCTTCAGGTACCACTTTTCATCAATTTTCAGACTGGATACTCCTGAAGCACAACATTACAAACTGAAGACCACGATTCATTCACTTTTCATAACAAATCATTGAAGCACAAAACAACCGATACTAGCATCATCAATCTTTGAATCACTGAACAACTGAAAACCTGTCAACACCCAGTCACCAGAACACAGAGTAGACTACAGAACTCTGCAATAACAGTCAGACCCAATTGCAAACAAAAAATTAAGCTTCAAAAGATATACACTACTTCAATGAAACCAACCCGCGTATACACGCGCTTTTACCAAAGACAACCAGCGTACAGATCTAAAAATAATTTCTCATAACTTGCAGCTGTACCAGACATCAGTCATACCCAGAACATAACATTGCGCCAGTATGCAGATCTAGAAATACGCATAATCAACCATATAAAGATAGTTCATTTCAACCAATTTGATCCCGATCTATCCTTAGATCTAGTCTTCCATCAACCGGTGAGATCTCTCCTTAGCTCAGATCAAGCAATGTATCATCAACCCAGATCCTACATACTAGATCTCTTTCTTCATTAGATATTCAAGACTTTTTTCAATACGCATGCCTAATGATCTTCTTCTCCTTATATAGCCCTAGGCCCTCCTCAATACCACGGTCCAAAACCATAGTAATACAATACCATCAACTTCAAAACTCGGGATCAACACGACTGTCGAGATACCTTGGTCCAAAAAACGTAGGCTCAAGTACCGAGGACTAACTACCACGGACCAAGGGGAAGCTTCTCGACATGTACGCCTTTTTCTGTTCATGAAACGGCGTGTATACGCGACTTCGTATATAGCGAGCCTGCGTATCCGCGACTTAGTATATAGCGTACCAGCGTGTATACGCAACTTGGACTTAATGAACCTGCGTATATGAAATTTCTCTTCATTCTTGTAGTCTGGACTGAGATCTGTCATCAAGGAGAGTTGCCATCAAGGACAACACCTGTACCGTAGCGCCACACCTGTGCCAAAATGCCAACAATTCTATGGCATCTTGAATTCGATGGGTCAGTAAAAGAACTAGGTGTAGGAGCAGGAGCATGGATTTACAACTTAGAAAATGATCATTCAAAGGGTCATGCCTACAGTTTGAACTTTAAATGTACAAACAACATGGCCGAATACGAAGCACTTCTTTTGGGTCTCAAATTGGTCAAAAGGTTAGGAGCCATAAGAGTCTCTATTATGGGAGATTCTAAGTTGGTAATAAAACAAATCAATGCTATTTATATGACTACGGATCCTAGGTTATGATTTTATAGAGGAACATTTGTAGAAATATTAAATACTTTTTTAGAAACCAAACTTGCTGTTATTCCAAGAAAACGCAATATGCAAGCTCACAGTTTGTCTATGTTTTCTAGTACTTGCAAGTTACCTTTTTAGCATAACCATCAGTACACTGCTGAGGTTAGGCATAAACCTTCTGTTCCTGACAACTTAATGAGCTAGCAAGTATTCAAAAATGACCAACAAATTAACAATTTTCTAACTTTATATGAAGAATTTGTAAATAGAAACATAGATACTGACATAACACTAAATTTTGATTACACTGATAAAATAGAAATTAACAAAGTAGAAGATGAAAAGATAGATAGATTTCATCCCACAAAGTTTACAAAATCAGATATTCAAAACCTAAAACAAATTGAAATTGATGAGGCAATCGACGAAGAATTTGAAGTTATCAGTCTTAAAGACAATTTTTTGCCTAAAGGATTAACTCCTTTAGAGGAATTGTTTGATTCAAACGATGTCCCTAGAAAGACGAAGATGGAACCCTTAAAATCAGACATAGAGGAGTGTAACATAGGCTCCGAAGAAGATCCCCAACTGATAAAACTTTCAAATTCATTACCTCCTAATGAAAAAGTGAAATACATAGAATTGTTAAAAGAATTCCAAGATGTTTCTGCTTGGAGTTATGAGGACCTACCATCATAATACAACACACCATTCCCTTAAAAGAAAACCAGAAGACTTTTAGATAGAAGCTTAGAAGGATTAACCCAATTTTATTTCCTTTTATTGAAAAGGAAATCAAAAGAATGTACAAAGCCAAGATCATTGCACCAAATAGACTCTCAGATTGGGTTTCTAATTTGGTATCTACAAGAAAGAAAATTGACGAAATTAGACTATGTGTTGACCTTAGGAATCTAAATAAAGTTTCACTCAAGGATAACTAACCTCTTCCTAAAATGGATCACATATTACAGAGGGTAGTAGGTTCAACCAAAATCTCACTGCTAAATGGGTTCTCGGGTTATAACTAGATTTTAGTCCACCCAGATGACCAGAAAAAAACTGCATTCAGCACTCCTTGGGGCACTTTCATGTATGTGAAGATGCCTTTTAGGTTAAAAAATTCAGGGGCCACCTTCCAAAGAGCAATGGACATACCCTTTGCTAAGGAAATCCATGAATTCCTTGTAATATACCTAGATGATATCATAGTATTCTCTAAATCAGATTAGAAACACCTAGATCACCTGAGGAAGGTCTTCACCAAGTGTAGGAGGTATGGAATTTCTCTGAATCCTAAAATTCTTTATTTGGGTTAGAAGAGGGAAAATTACTAGGCCACATAATGTCCAAAGATGGTATCCAGATCAACCCAGTAAGAATTGAAGCCATTTTATAGATACCACATCCTAGGAGCATTAGAGAACTACAAGCCTTTTTAGGTAAAATAAACTTTTTGAGAAGATTTATCTCTAACTTAGCTGAACTAATTAGATTATTAAATAACATGTTAAATAGATTTACGATTATTAAATGGACACTTGAGGCTTAAAGGTCTTTTGAAGATATAAAGATAGCCTTAACACAAACACCAGTTCTCATCAGTCCAATGTTTGATAAGGATTTCATCATATTTTCTTTCGCCTCAGAACATACCATTGTTGTAGTCCTATTGTAGAAAAATGATCAGGGTTTTGAACAACCAATAGCCTTCTTTAGCAAAGCCCTGAGAGATGCACCTTTAAAGTATAATATAATGGAAAAGCAAACTTTTTCTCTAGTCAAAGCCATTAAATAATTCAGAGTTTACATCCTGTATTCTCATATAATAGCTTATGTTTCCAATGTTGTAGTCAAAGACATCCTAACACAGGATGGTCCAGATGGGAAAAGAAGGAAATGGATAGTTACCATATTAGAATATGACCTAAAAATTAAACCTACAAAATTGATCAAAGGCCAAGGTTTAGCCAAACATATGGCTGAATCGAACTGTCAGGCCCTAGACATTAATTTTATTGTAGAATTGGATAACGAAGAGCAGATGGCAACTCCACAGATTAGCCAGGCCTTTACTAACTCACCATGGCATGCTGACATTATATACGTTCTACAAAACCTTCAAGCTCCTCCTGAATTATCCAAGACTAAAAGTAGGTTCTTAAAAATGAAATCTTTGAAGTTTTTCGTGATTGACAATGCTTTATTTTGGAAAAATCATGAAGGCGTCCTTCTTAATTGTTTGTTAAAGGAAGAATCTGACAAAATATTACAAAAGTTTCATGCAAGTGACTATAGGGGACATCTTTACTGGAAAACCATAGCTGACAAAATCTTAAGAGCTGGTTTTTACTGGCCCACTCTGTTTTCTGATGTAAAGAAATTTGTAATCTCATGTAACAAATGTCAGATTTTTGAAGGAAAAAGAAAATTGTTACCATTACCTTTGAAACCAATATCTACTGAAGCACCTTTTCAGCAGTGGGGTCTTGACTTCATTGGTGAAATCCATCCCCCCTCTTCGGCCCAACATAGATGGATCTTGACTGCTACATATTATTTCACAAAGTGGATAGAAGCCAATAGATTATTTCATAATAGGTTTCCTTGAGGCCAACATTTTGTCCACATTCGATTGCCCAATCAAAATCATCATAGACAATGCAACAGATTTCAAATCAAAGAGGATGATTGATTTCTGCAACAAATATCATATAACCCTGGGTCACTCCACAACCTACTATCCCCAAGGAAACAGACTAGTAGAGTCTTCCAACAATAGCTTAGTGAACATCATCAAAAATTTGTTGGAAGAGAACAAGAAAACCTGGAACAAGAAGCTAGTAAATTCCTTGTGGGCAGATAGGCTGACCACAAAGAGATCCATTGGTACCAGTCCTTATCAACTAGTTTATGGAATGGAGGTCGTTTTCCCATCTTCCTTGGGAACACTAGTGATGAAATTACTGCAAGAAGTATAGGTTGAACCAAATGGTATTCAAAGGAGGATCAACCAAAAAATTCACTTACAGCAGACCAGGGAAGAAGTGTATATCAGATTCCAAGTTGTGCAAGAGAGAATCAAGAAATATTTTGACAAAAAGATGAAGGTAGAAGATTTCTATCTAGGAGATAAAGTTTTGAAATGGGACTCAAGAAGGGAGGATAAAGGTAAACATGGGAAGTTTGGCTTTCTATGGAAAGGCCCTTACATCATTTATGCTTTTAGGGGTAATAATGCTTTCTTCCTCAAAGAATTGGACGATGTAGAGGTAGAAGGATGACCAGTTAATGGTCGAATTCTTAAGCACTACATAGATCCTAGTCACTAATTTCACTAATCACTTGTACATATTTTATTCTTCAAAAGTTTAAGTTTCGATTGGATGGTAATTTTGGAGTTAAAGCCCGAAATGAAGGCCCTAAGCTTCAAAAGTTTCACTGTCATAAATACCAAAATGCAGTAAAGGAAAGGAAAAAGATATAGAAGATTAGATCACAACAGTTCAGAAGGCCATTGATCTACAAGTTCTTGATATTTCACCAGGAATTGCCATCCCCAAGTGGAGCTACTGTTAGGTTCCTATACCAATAGGAATCATAATTTTTGAATGGCTAAGGGTAAATCTATAATATGTACATACCTTTGCTTTCCGCAAATCTTTTCCATATTAAAATTAATTAAAAAATGTAAATAGGGTATGTCCTAAAAGAAAAATCAAAGGACAAAAAGAATAAAAAGGTCAAAAAATATGAAAAATGAACCCTAAGAAAGAAAAAGACCATGAAAGTGTGCAAGTCAAAATGCCACTACTATTTACTTTTGATGCAAAATAAAAGATTGTGTGCAGCTTGTTACATTTGCCACAATCCATCGATAGTCAAAATGTTTAAACTTGGATATTTCATGTTTTCAATTTTATGCTTAGAGATAGAGAATAAAATTTGACCAAACTATTTAATCTTGGCAGATAAGTAGATAGGTAGAGTAAATAAAAGGAGCTCAAATATTTAATCTGAGCCCTTGGATGTAATAAAGTTAGACTTATATATATGACTTTTGTAAAAGAGAAGAAAATGTTTTGATAAGGTTTTGGTAGCTTAAGTCACCCTAATAAAGAGAAGTAAAAATGGTAGGATGAGTAGGTGGGTAAGTAGAAGAAAGGTTGCAAAATTGTGATGATTGATTAGATAATGTTGGGTCCCTATAATACTAGTGATTACCCCATTACTATTGTAGTTATACCCCTTATTTATATTGTTGTGCCCCCATTACCCCCATATTGTTATTAATGTGCCCATAGAATCCCTCTATTGTTATTTTTGTGGCTTTATATTATTATTGTTAGGTCGGCTGGATTATATTATGACTCCATAGACTCCTATATATAGAAAGAAGGTTTTGTCATTTGTATCATCCAAGAATTTTTCATTTATGTAATGTAAAGGAGGTTTCCCCCTCGAAGAGGCTGAATTATAAGGCGTTTATCTTTCTTTTCTATCTTTTCTTGAGCTGGTTTCATAACATTTGGTATCAGAGCTTTGGATTCTAGGGTTTCGCTGCTCCAAACAGGTCATCGTGGAATTTTCGCTATAACATTTTTTCTGTGACGTTTCAGAAGTCACAAGAAAAAACCCATTTGAGAAGAAATCACGCTGAACCTTGGGTCCAAATTTCAGAGATTTTCGCGCGATATTTGCGGAGATATGATCTGAGGAAGTTGGTCTTTTTGCAGACTCCTGAATTACACTCAAAACGGGTGACCTGGGGAAAATCGTCATAGATTTCTTTCTGAGCATCGGATTGAAATTTCGTAAGAAGGTACAGAAAGAGGATGGACTGCAGTTTTCTTTAATATACCTTTCAGAGTCAAAGGTTGAAACAGTGACACGTGGCACTTCATACAAGTTCGCTCTACTGAACTAGTCTATAATCAGGTCACTGCGGGAGATTGGGCATAACTCTTTCTTGGAGAATCCAATTTGGTTCAGACTAGTGGCATTGGAAAGAGGACATAGAAGGCTACTACAGACCACAATTTCAGAATTGGATGATTCGAAATTACAGAGATACATCAGATTCAATATCAGGCTTCTACAAAGTAAAAAAAGGTGTGTAGTTTTTATTTTTTATTTTTGCATAAGCTTGGTTTGAAGGAATTCAAAGGGCATAGTAAAGCATTATTATCGGTAACTGATGCCCCGAGGAAAGAAAATGCAAACACCTAGTAAGGAACCTGAAAGCTCTAGCATGACTCATGAAGAAGAGGAAGAAATGCAACATGATATATCAAAATTACAAGACCAAGTGCAACAACTGTCCCTTGCACAAAAGGGAATAGAATCTAAGATGGATGGTTTAAAGAAAGATGTAGAAGGTAAGATGGATGGTTTAAAGAAAGGTGTAGAAGCTAAGATGGACTGTTTAAAGAAAGGCGTAGAAGCTAAGATGATTGACGTGGAAGCTAAGATGGATGATTTGAAGATAGATTTGAAGACAGACATGGACGAATTGAAGATAAATATGAATAAGCTGCTACAAGAAATCGTCCCTAAGGGTGAAAGGGTACTAAAGGAAACTCATGATGAGAAAAAAATAAATGTTAATCATGATTCCATAGACGCTAATGTTGGATCGAAGAATCACCATATTCCAAAAATCGATATGAGGAAGTTTGATGGCAAGGATCCCGCCACATGGATATTACAGATGGAGCAATTCTTCGATCTCAATAATGTGCAAAACACACAAAAGGTACGTATGGCAACTTTATATTTGGAACCAAATCAGTTTGTATGGTATCAATGGCTTTGCTCTCGTAAACAATTTATCACTTGGGCAATTTTTACGGAAGAATTGATAGCACATTATGAGGATACAAAAAGCAACACTTTTTTTAGCCAATTGATAAGTCTCAAACAAAAGGGTTCAATAATGGAGCACATTGAGGAGTTCCAAAAATTGAACATAAGGGTAAAAGATATTCCAGAGGAGCATAGGATTGATGTGTTCATAGGGTCTTTAAAGGATAATATCCAACATGATGTTCGCCTTTGGGAACCTGATTCATTAGAGAAGGCATTCAGGTTAGCAAGAAAAATGGAAAGCAAAATTATGGCAACCAGGAAGCATACCACTCACAACTATAAAGACGGAAGTGTTGTTGCCCCTAGTCTTCCACAACCTATAAGGTTGACACCACAACAATTGGAAGAAAAAAGAGCAAAAGGGCTTTGTTACAGTTGTGATAGCAAATACACTAAAGGTCATAAGTGTGCTGAGAAGAAATTATTCTACATAGATTGTGAAGAGGAAGAAGAAAAGGAGCAAGAAAGGTCAAAAGAAGAGGATATGTTCCAGGAACAAAGCCTAGATGAAGAACAAATAAATCCGACCATATCTTGTAATGCATTGGTGGGAATTACCACTCCTCAAACCATCAAGATAGAAGGACAAATCAAGAAGAAAAAGGTAATAGTGTTGATTGATTCAGGAAGCACCCACAATTTTATTCATTGTAGGGTAGCAAAAGAATTGAATTGCTTCCTATATCCAGCACCAGAGTGTCAAGTGATGATTGCAAATGGAGGAACAATAAATTTCTCTGGAAAGTGCCATAATATCAAGCTATCCATGGGAGAATATGTATTGACTAGCCCAATGCTTTCCATTCCAATGGGAGGTGCTGATGTTGTACTAGGAGTCCAATGGCTACAATCCTTGGGTACAATAGCTTTTAATTTTCAAGAACTTTTCATCAAATTTTCTGTGGAAGGAAAGGAAGTTGAATTAAGGGGTATTGCAGGGAAACCAGGAAAGATAATCAGCTCTAATGGTATGACAAAGCTTCTAAAAAAGGAGCAAAGGGTGTAATTGCACAATTATGTTCGCTAGATGTTTCCACATTAGAATCATCTATTTCTCCAGATCTCCAAAAAGTCCTGGACAATCATTCCAAGGTATTTGAGACTCCCAAAGGTCTCCCACCTATGCGTGATCATGATCATGCTATTCATCTGATTCCAGGAAGTGTTCCTCCAAACATCAGGCCGTACAGATATCCCTATGTCCAAAAAAGTGAAATTGAACGTATGGTTGCAGAAATGCTAGAGGCTGGTATAATTCAACCGAGTCAAAGTTCTTTCTCTGCTCCAGTAGTATTGGTGCACAAGAAGGATGGATCATGGCGCATGTGTCCAGATTATAGGGAGCTCAACAAGCTCACTATTAAAGATAAGTTCCCCATTCCTGTCATTGATGAATTACTGGATGAATTGCATGGATCAATTTACTTCACCAAGTTGGATCTTCGTTCAGGATATCATCAAATCAGAATGAAGATTGAAGACATTCCGAAAACGGCATTTAGAACTCATGAGGGTCATTATGAATTTTTGGTCATGCCTTTTGGCCTTACCAATGCACCTTCAACATTTCAAGGTTTGATGAATTCAATTTTCAAACCATTCCTTAGAAAATTTGTGTTAGTATTTTTTGATGATATACTAATCTACAGCAAGTCTTGGAAGGATCATGTTGAACATGTTGACAGGGTGCTACAACTATTGGAGGAGAAACAATTATATGCAAAAAGATCCAAATGTTTCTTTGGAGTCCAGGAGGTGGAATATTTGGGTCATATTGTATCTCATGAAGGAGTTAAGGTAGACCCTAGCAAAATTAAAGCCATTAAGGAATGGAAAATCCCCACATCCATAAAGCATTTGCGAGGATTTCTTGGGTTGACAGGGTATTATCGCAAGTTTGTTAAGAATTATGGGAGAATAGCAGCACCTCTAACAACATTATTGAAGAAAGATGCATTTTCATGGACTCCGGAAGCAACAAAGGCCTTTGAACATCTTAAAGAGGCAATGTGCCAAGCACCGGTCTTAGCTACACCGGACTTCACAAAAACCTTTATTGTGGAATGTGATGCTTCAGGAAATGGAATTGGTGTTGTTCTAATGCAAGATGAAAGACCCATTGCTTTTGAAAGTCGTCCAATCAAGGGAAAGTTTTTAAGCAAAGCTATTTATGAGAAGGAAATGTTGGCAATACTCCATGCACTTAAGAAATGGCGACCCTACCTAATGGGAAGACACTTCAAGGTAAAAACGGATCATGATAGCCTTAAATACTTTTTAGAACAAAGATTATCCTCTGAAGAGCAACAAAAGTGGGTCACAAAGATGTTGGGTTATGACTTTGAAATCATCTACAAAAAAGGGAAGCAAAATGTGGTGGCAGATGCACTCTCAAGGAAGGATGAGGATGTGGAAGCATTTTTGTGCACATTTCTATTATCCAACCAGATTGGATAAATGAAGCAAGGGAGGAATGGAAGAATGACGAAGAAGTGTGGGCACTTATTCGAAAGCTACAACAAGATTCCAGTACGTCTGATACATTTAGCTGGAAAAATGATTCGTTATGGTACAAAGATCGCTTATACCTCTGTAAGAATTCCCAGCTAAAACAAAAGATTCTTATGGAATTGCACACTTCTCCCTTAGGAGGGCACTCAGGATTTTTAAAAACTTACCACAGGGTTAAGAAGGAATTTTTTTGGGATGGCCTTAAATCAGATATTCAAAAGTTTGTGGCAGAATGTTTGGTTTGCCAACAAAATAAAGTTGAAAAAATTAAGACACCGGGTCTATTACAACCTTTATCCATTCCAAGCCAACGTTGGGAGGAGGTTTCAATGGATTTTATCACAGGTTTACCCAAGTCTGAGGGAAAGAGTGTCATCATGGTGGTAGTTGACAGACTTACCAAGTATGCACACTTTTGTGCATTATCACATCCATTTAAAGCCAGTACAGTTTCTACTGCATTTATGGAAACAATTCAAAAGCTACATGGAAACCCAAAGATTATTGTAAGTGACAGAGATCCCATTTTCACTGGAAATTTTTGGACAGAATTATTTTCTTGTCTTGGTACTCAGTTAGCTCATAGCTCATCTTATCATCCTCAATCTGATGGGCAAACTGAGATAGTAAACAAATGTTTGGAAGGATATCTTCGTTGCTTTGTATCTGATAAACAGACACAATGGGTCAAATGGTTGCCTCTGGCTGAATGGTGGTATAACACTTCCTTTCATACAGCAACAAAAATGACCCCATTTATGGCACTTTATGGGTATCAACCACCATCCATCACATCATATTTAAGAGAAAATTCTAAGGTTCAAGCAGTGGAACATCACATCGAACATCAACAACAAGTCCTCCAACTCTTAAAGGATAACCTCGTGTTGGCACAAAATAGAATGAAACAACAGGCAGATCAACATCGCAGTGAAAGAAGTTTTGATGTAGGTGATTGGGTATTCCTACGGCTACAACCATATAAGCAAATGTCCCTCAAGCAAGCTAAGAAGGATAATAAATTATCACCAAAGTATTATGGTCCATACAAGGTGTTGCAAAAGATTGGTACTATGGCATACAAATTGGAGCTTCCTGCAGCTTCTCGATTGCACCCAGTTTTCCATGTTTCATGCTTAAAGAAGGTTATAGGTGACAAGCTCCCAGTTCAAAAAATATTGCCAGAACTTGACGAGGAAGGAAAAATTATATTGGAACCAGAAGCAGTTATAGAAACAAGAACTCGACAGCTACGAAATCGATCAATTTCAGAGTACCTTATCAAGTGGAAGAACTTATCCGCTGAAGATTCCACATGGGAGGATGAGAATTTTATGCAGAAGTATCCAGAACTACTCAAGCGTTGAGGACAACACTTTTTTGAAGGAGAGGGGCATGTTGGGTCCCTATAATACTAGTGATTACCCCATTACTATTGTAGTTATACCCCTTATTTATATTGTTGTGCCCCCATTACCCCCATATTGTTATTAATGTGCCCATAGAATCCCTCTATTGTTATTTTTGTGGATTTATATTATTATTGTTAGGTCGGCTGGATTATATTGTGACTCCTTAGACTCCTATATATAGAAAGGAGGTTTTTTCATTTGTATCATCCAAGAATTGTTCATTTATGTAATGTAAAGGAGGTTGCCCCCTCGAGGAGGCTGAATTCTAAGGCGTTGATCTTTCTTTTCTATCTTTTCTTGAGCTGGTTTCATAACAGATAAGATCATATTAATTCACCTTCATCATCAAAGTTCTAAGTATGGATGAAAATTGAGCGTTTATCAAAGTATACAAAGTCAATTGATTAACCTCCCTCATTCATTACATTTTCCATTTAACTAATTTCCAAGAAAAGTGTTAAAGTACCTAAAATCTTAAGTTAAAGGGGCTTAGAGCATTTCTCTGACTTCTGGAGGGATCAGAACCTTGGCCCAATGACTTATAGGTCTTAAGTACTAAAATTCCCCTCATAAGCATTCACCCCCTTCAAATTTCACTCATATTCCCCAACAAATCCCTTTTCCTAAGAAAAACATCATTTTCCCCTAATAAACCCCTTTCTATAATAATAAAACCTTGTTATCATAGAAAAAGTGATCATTCCCCCACGAAAAGACCCTTTACCTCATAAAAAACCAAAAATAATAATTTAACCTAAGTATAATGTGTTTGTGAAAAAACAAAAGAATGAAATGCATTATACTTATCGCTTTATTCATTCTCCACCAATATCATATTAACTTCTAACACTTATATGTATATTAATTCCCAAAGAATTAAACCCTCCCCGTATAGTTATATAATAAAAAACCCTTATATTAATATCTCGCCCTGAAAAAGCTTGAAATAGAAACTTTATAAAAACCATATCCAAATAAAAGAGATTAATTAACCGATCTACGGTTAATTAATAATCGACCCCACTAATGAAATCGCCCCCATGCCCTAACCACACCATAATCTCTAATTAACTTAATCATGACACTACTTAAACTCCACCAGGCCCCTCCATTAAACCTTGTGACAAAACCCCGCCCCGACCACCGTTCGATTGGTGCCCTTTAATCCAACGGCTATCAATCATATCGGGCAGCCTTCGTAGCTCAACCTTTACCCTCCCGATATGGGTGGTTTCACTTTGGGCCCCGATAAATGGTATCGAGTGACCTTCCCCCAAAAACACCCTAGCCCAAAAGCGGTGCGACCAAAACCTGCTTACCGCCTTCTGCTAGACAACAAAAACATCTCGTCTCCCGCTAAAATTCAATTGTACTTGTCCCCTGTGTACCTGCCAAAACAGTTGAATTTACCAATAAAACTAAAGAAACTCATTGTTTTTATTTTCATCATGAAAAAGACGCTCAAACCTCCATGCAAGCAACAAAGTGCATGCAACCGTCAACCCACATCCAACTGCCAACCTGCTGAATCTGCCAAAACTTCCAGTCCACCCTTCAGCCACCTACACCTCCTATGCCTGTACTTAGTCATCCATCGACCCATTTAGGGAAAAAACCAAGTAATTATCTAAATTTATGGATAAAACCTATCTAATTCCCAAACTTGTTACTCAATTGCTTTAAGTTTTTAAGTAATTAAGTAAAACAATTGCCCAACAACACCAAACTACTCTAAATTAAACCAATTTTCCCCCAATTTGACTAAAAACCCTTTGTCCCCGTTCTTGAACCCACAAGAACCAAGAATAGTTGCTCCAATTGCAATGGATGTTTGCCCAATTACCACTCCCCACCGGGACTTAGACCATCTCCCTTTAGCAGACAAAGACTTCCAAATTAAAGACACCTCTGGCCATGAATCCCGATTGAAATTATACTGCAGGTACAGAGACCAGTAATTAAACCACGCAGACAAAATATGTCTTTGGGAATCAAATTTTCCCAAGTACCAATTCCCTAGAGTTCATATCTTTCCTCAAATTTTCCACTATTTCCATATGAACTACAGTCCCAACCAAAGAGAAATGATGACTTCTGACCATACTGTATTATTCACCATCACTGCTAAATACATCAATGAAATACTGTAGTTGCAACTAGGGAAAAGCCCGACCCCCATTTCTGTTGGAGAGCTACTTGACAGATTCCCTAGAATCACCTCCATCAAACTTGCTCAATTATTCTAGACCTTCATTAGGGAAGAGAAATACATTCCAAAGGACCCTCCGCCATATATGTGGACCATATTCTCTGAACTTGGCTGAGACATTATATAAATGATATCTAGTGTTTTAGGCTTTACTACCAGTGAGTATGTTGATGATATTATTGTAGCCTTCATGTCCATTTACACTCCTGGACAACCCCCTGCCATCATGTTTGATTATGCCAAATTCATTGTAGATAAAATGCATGATCAATTCATGAGAATGGAAAATGAAAGATTATTCAAGTACTCATCAGTTTTATATCATCTTTTCCTATAATATCAAGCTGATAAATTTCCATTCACACTTCAAAATCTTGATACCAGAGGCAACCCAAGAATAGTGATCTTCTAGACCCCATTAATCCACCAATATGAATCTCCATATATTTATATGGATTTCATAGATCTTTTTATGCACCCAGTGGTAACCATGTTGTTAGGAAGTCCTCCCCCTAGGATCAGTGCAGATATCAAGAGGGTCCTATGGCTGTCCAAACAATACAGAGTGGGATATTGGTACTTGTACCAAAATCACACTGAAATCAGAATATATGGCTGTGAATTAGCACCCTAAAAACTACCAAGATACCTCCCCATGAGATTATTTGCTTTGGAGTACTACAAGCAAATAACTAATTCAGATGAGTTACATTTTGTAAAGGCCAAGAAGAAAGCTCAACTCAGAATAAAAGATCAGCTTGGCCCCTTTATATGCAACAGTAGGGAAGCGGGAAGAGAAGCAGAAAAAATCCTTCAAAGGCTCAAACTGAAACCGAGTTTCATATGGAGATATGACCCTTTTGATTTCATCTGCAATAGAAGACAAAAGAAAAAATTGTCTCCCTATATCCACCACAGAATTCCTGAGATAGAATAGTATGAAAATCGACTTGAATGGGTGGAGAACACTTTAGTAGACAGATATAGCACATAATTTGTTGTCGATAATGTATTAATTGATCTAGAGAGGAGACTTGATGAAGATTCCTTTGTACATGTACCAGGAGAATCCCAAGCACAAAGGGAAACACAAGAAAACAATGAGCAACAAGTAGAAGAAGGACCTCAAGAGCAAGAAGAATCAGAGCAACTAGACATATCAGAAGAGTTGGCTTAGCCAGAACACATCATGGGTTCTCCTCCTATTGTATAGACTCCTCTAAATGAGGAGAAGAATCCCAAAAGAGACAGGGAGGAGATCACTCCTTCTAGCAAACCTATTACACACACTTATGTCAAAAGGAAAAGGTTAAATCCTTTCTTAGAACAAGAGTTCACAGAGGAAACAACTGGAACCACAGGTACAGAAAGGGTAGAGAGAAAGCAATCCACTCCCTCGAGGGGAACACAAGAACCTTCCACTACACAAGCTCAAATGCTGGAAAGACAATAGAGCGTGGAAGTATCCTAATTCAGGGCTCCAACTAGCTAGGACCAGGACATTAGAGAAAATACAAAGAGATAAAGCCTAGAAATGAAAGGTTGAAGGCTTAGAGCTATGCACAATACCTTAAAATGGCTCCCACTAATCAAACAAGGCTAATGTGAGCCTTTGATGTAAAAGAAGGTAAGATGCAAATGAATTTCGTGAAGCCTACTATACAATAGCCCAGGTCTATAGCAGATTACTTGAAGACAGATTTTGAGGTGTTGGCGAAGGATATCGACCAAATAGAATTGCATAAACAGACCAGAGAAGTGGTATATTCCACATTGACTAGCGAGGCCATTGCAGCACATCAACTACAAAATTCGCTGAATAATATATCAGTGCAATTCCAACTAGAAAAGGCCTCTTCACAGGCGAAGGATACTAGGATAAAGTCCTTAGAGGACCTAATCAAAGAGTTGAGGCATGATCCCAAGGATGTAAAGGTTGCAGAAAGGCTAATCACAAAGAAAAATGATGACATAACTGCCTTGAAAAAGCAACTCAAAATCCCTCAGTTGCATCATCCACAAACAACTGAAGTACTAGAAACCTAGAAGGAGTAGGAGGAGCTTATGGACTCAGTCCTTAAGCTAAATGATCAATAAAAGGAAACAGAGAAAGAGCTAGACAACTTAATGCAGTATAAATAGAGTGAGTTGGCCGCCACTTCACAAACTGTCATTCCTACAGTCTCTACAACATTGCCCTCTACATTGGCTACTTCCTTAGCACCAACAATTCCACCAGCTACAGCCATGCCAGTCATAGGTACATCTACAAGTGCAGGTTCATCTACAGAGAAGATAGCTGAATTAGTAAAAGCCATGGAGGAAACGACCATCCAAGCTATAGAGCTTAAAAGGGTTAGAGAAAAAGTGTCAAGCTTGGAAACTGACTGCAAGATTACACAAATACAGTAGAAGGACGATGCTCAGAAGAGGCAAAGAATGGATGAAAGAATAAAATTCGTTGAAAAGGACTTAACATTGCAACAACCACCAGGACAAATAAAGGAGATGCTCTGGTCCAACATCATTGACTCTGTAAATGATGTTTGGCCCTCAGTTAAAATTAATTTTTTTAGCAGACTGAACTAGTGAAAGTGGCCACTGAAGCAATTCAAAAGACAAGAGGAGATATGGGAGACCTACCTAAGGAGGCCAACCAACTAATAAAATTATTGAACAACAAGAACATGTATCAGCTGGATGAACTGGGCATAGAAGATAGGATAGGAACCATCATAGAAATCAAGAAGGTTATTACTAAAAGGAACCTTATGCTCAATCTTGGGAAGAAATACCAAAGCATGCAAGTTGATGTTGATAGGTTCAATCCTATGGTTATCCATGACAAACTTATGACCCAAGAGCAATACGTTGAAAGACTAAACAAGTTAGCCAAGGACCAAGCTAGCACCTCAGGGGTAAAAGGTTTACCCACAGGAAAGGTATTGTATGACAATATAGAAAATATGTTCTTCCTAGAGCATGAAGTAAAGCATCTATTTGTAAATAAGCTAAATTTTTCCAAGCACACCGAAACTAATGAGACATATCGAAAGATGTTGAAGATAAAATTACCTGAAAATGAATGGTGGGTAAATTTAACAGATTTACTATAAAGTTACTGCAGTAAATCTGATGGAAATAGGATAAAACAGATGAAATAGGGTAAAAGTGTATTAGGTAAAGAGTATCAGTAGGTTAAAGACATAAAGTGATTCTAGCACACAAATATCAATCAATTGAAAGAGCCAAATTCGAACTATAATAGCCAGCACAATCACAATAAAAGGGACAGCAAGAAGCAATTTTCCATCTGTCTCTATCTTCATGCTTGAAGATATTTTTGATTTCCTAGAATAATTCTCAAACTATTATGAGATATTTTGTAATATTTTTTGTATAAATACTTCACATTTCGAAGTAACTAGGGTGGATTCAAAGACATTTCTATAGACATTTCATATCAAGTTAAGGAGCTATTGTAATCGAGACTGGATTGGCTTGCTAGATCATGGAATAAAGTTAAAGACATTTCACAAGAGTCTTGTGCACAGTGGAAATCAAATAAGTATTATCTCTTCATGTTTATTACTATTTTCTCTTCATGTTTATAAATATTCACATATGTCTCTATGAAATTTGAATGGTAAACGAGGAATGATATTTCAGAATTAGCTTTAATGCTCTCTGTCTTGATTGTTTACTTTCTCGTTGTTTTCTACTAGCTATCTTAGTCTGGGAATTCTTAATTTCTCCCTTACTTCCGTCGTTTCACCCCCTTTGGTCCATAGTAAAGGGTTCTTTGTTGCCCTTTGCTACTTATCATCCTTCTGTTCTTCATCTTGATCCTGGTTTAAGGATTCCTCATTTCCCTTTCACCCTGGTTAGGACTACCTCATCCATTTGAACCTGCAAATTTTCTTTTTTCCATGCTAACCTGCCCTGTGAACTCTTCCTTTAGGAATTGATTTGATTCGGTTAAGCCACTCTTTGATTGACTCCATAGCTCAATGGCTTGAAGGCCTTCTTTTTCCATCTGTTACCAGAATTCCACCACCCAATCAAAGTCAAAACCTCATGAGCACTAAAAACTAGCCTAAAATCCCACCCAAAACAAAGTTAAATTATACAGAGAGAGCCCTCTCTAGACTTAGTTTGGATAGAACTCAAGTCTAAAATATTAGGTTTGTGATTACCTCAGATTATTCCTTCTTTTTATAACCTCTAGGGAAAACTTCTGAGTTATAACATGATGATTGCAAATGGACAAACTATAAATTGCTTTGGAAAGTTCCATAATATCAAGTTAACCATGGGGGAATATGTTTTGAATAATACTATACTTTCCATTCCAATGGGTGGTGTTGATGTTGTACTAGGAGTCCAATGGTTACAATATTTGGGGACAATAACTTTTAACTTTCAAGAACTCTTCTTGGTTTTTTTTGGGAAGGAAATGAAATTGAATTAAGGAGTATCGCAGGGGAACTAGGGAAGGTAATCAACTCTAATAACATGAAAAATATTTTGAAGAAATAAAAATGGAGTGTAATTGCACAATTATTCTCACTAGATATTCAAACATCGAAATCATCTATTTTTCCATATCTCCAAAAAGTCTTGGACAATCATTCCAAGGTATTTGATACTTTGAAAGGCCTCCCACGTATTCATGATTATGATCATGTTATTCAATTGATCCGAGGAAATGTTCCTCCAAACATTAGGACTTACAGATATCCCTATAACCAAAAGAGTGAAATTGAACATATGGTCATAGGAATGCTACAAGTCAATATAATTCAACCTAATGAAAGTTCTTTCTTTGCTATAGTATTATTGGTTCATAAGAAGGATGGATCATGGCATATGTGGCCGGATTATAGGGAGCTCAACATGCTCACTATTAAAGATAAATTTCCCATTCCTTTCATTGAGGAATTGTTTGATGAATTATATGGAGCAATTTACTTCACCAAGCTAGATCTTTGTTCAATATATCATCAAATTAGAATGATGACTGAAGTCATTCCAAAAATAACATTCAGAACTCATGAAGGTCATTAAGATTTTTTAATCAGGACTTTAGGTCTTACTAATGCACCTTCCACATTTAAAGGCTCGATGAATTCCATTTGCAAAACCTTAGAACATTTGTGTTAGTATTTTTTGATGATATACTAATGTACAACAAGTCTTGGAAGGATCATGTTCAACATTACAAGGTGCTAAAACTATTGGAGGAGAAACAATTATATGCAAAAACCTCCAAATATTTATTTGGAGTATAGGAGGTGGAATATTTGGGTCATATTATATCTCATGAGGGTGTTAGGCAGAGCATAAAAAAAATAAACCCATTAAGTAATGGAAAATCCTCACAACCTTAAAGCATCTTAGAGGATTTTTCGGGTTGATAGGGTATTATCGCAATTTTGTTAAGAATTATGGGAGAATAGCGATGCCTCTAACAAAATTACTAAATAAAGATGCATTTTTGGACTCGAAAAGAAATTAAGGCCTTTGAACATCATAAAGAGGCAATGTGCCAAGAACTGATCTTAGTTACACCAGACTTCACAAAAAACTTTATTGTAGAATGTGATGCCTCATGAAATAGAATTGGTTTTGTTTTAATGCAAGATGGAAGACCCATTTCTTTTGTACTTCTTCCAATCAAGGGAAGCCCTTTACACAAGCATATTTGTGAGAAGGAAATATTGGCAATACTACATGCACTAAAGAAATGATGACCTTACCTAATGGGAAGACACTTCAAGGTAAAAATAGATCATGATGATCTTAAATTCTTTTTGGAAAAAATATTATCTTCAGTCTTCCTGGGGTATACATACGGCTGAGACCTTTGAATACAGAAGATAATCAGGCTCCACACCCAACAATCTCCCACTTGGAGACTTATTATAGAAACTCCACCACTGCTTCTTTTGCTAGATAATGACTTCACCTTGGACCTGGCTGTTTCTCATCTTCTTCATCATACTTGAAGACCAATTGAAACTGAGCATATTCTCAATTTCTCCCTGGTTACAACTTTTTTTAGCATATCTGCAGGATTCTGGCTAGTGTGTATCTTAAACCAGCTTCAACTCTCCATCTTCCAATGCTGACCGTATGAAATGGTACTTGAGCTGTATATGTTTAGTTTTGGAATGAAATGTAGAGTTATTTGCAAGATGTATGGCACTCTGGTTGTCACTGTATAACCTGCCGAACTCCTTCTTCTTACCCAATTCATCCAGAAACCTTTGTAACCAAATCATTTCTTTACTAGCCTCTGTAGCAGCAACATACTCTGCTTCTGTTGTTGAAAGTGCAACAACACTTTGGATTTTGAAACCCAACTGATAGTTGTTCCACCTACAGTAAATACATATCTTGTTGTGCTCCTCCTATTATCTCTATCACCAACCATATCTGCATCAACGTATCCCTATAGAGCAATGTTTGAACCACCAAAGCATAATGCTTGATTTGTGGTACCTCTCAAATACCTGAGAATCCACTTCACCACCATCCAATGTTATTTTCTTGGATTGTTCATGTACCTACTTACAACTCCCACTGCATGTGCAGGCCTTGTGCGGACCATTGCATACATTAAGCTTCAAACTGCTGATGCATATGGAACTTTAAACATATGAGCCATTTCTTCCTGAGTCTTGGGACACGACTCCTTACTTAATTTGAAATGGCTAGCTAAAGGTATACTAACAGGTTTTGCATTTTGCATATTAAACCTTTTAGACACCTTTTCTATGTACTCACTTTGGGACAATGTTAATTTGCAATTCTTCCCATCTCTAGTTATTTTCATACCAAGGATTTTTTTTGCAGCACCCAAATCCTTCATTGCAAATGACTTTGCCAATTTCCTTTTGAGCACATTTATTTCCTGCAAGTTAGAACCAGCAACAAGCATGTCATCTACATACAATACCAATATAATATAGCTACCATCATTTTGCCTTTTGAGATAAACACAATGATCAATGTGACACCTAGTATAACCTTGTTTAGACATAAACCAGTCAAATTTTAGATACCACTACCTTGGAGCATGTTTTAAGCCATACAAGCTCTTCTTCAACCTGCAAACTAGTTTCTCCTTCCCTTTTACCTCATATCCTTGTGGTTTCTACATATATATCTCTTCCTCCAAATCCTCATGGAGAAATGTTGTCTTTACATCTAATTTCTCAAGATGAAAATCTTCAGCTGTTGCTAGACTTAAAATAGTTCTGATTGAAGTCATTTTCACAATAGGAGAGAATATCTCATCAAATTCTATACCTTTTTCTGTGCAAACTCTTTCACCACAAGTCTAGCTTTATAAATTTTTCTACCTCCATCTTCTTCCTTCAACTTGTAAACCAATTTATTCTGCAATGCTATTTTACCTGCAGGCAACCTGACTAAGTCCCAAGTCTAGTTATGTGCTAAGGAGTCCATCTCTTCTTTCATGGCTTGCTCCCACTTCTTCTTGATTTCTACCTGCACTGCTTCTTCATAACATTCTGGTTCACCAGAATCAGTCAACAATACATAATATAATGAAGGAGAGTATCGTTCAGGGGTCCAGTTATCCTGGTAGATCTTCTAACACCACTTTCAGGTGTTTGAGGTGTTTGTTGTTGTTGTGGTTGTTGTTCTAGTTGTTGATCATTATGATTTTCAGGCACCATCACTTTTCCTGTGATATCGTTAAGCACTATGTATTCTTTGTTTTCTTTTTCCTGTTTCTTTTCCTACAACTAATTCTTATACAATACTTTTTCATTGAATATTACATATCTGCTCCTAATGATTTTGTGATTTTCATAATCATATAAGAGATAACCAAAATCATTAACACCCCTATCCAATAAAGGTACATTTCTTTGATTTTGCCTCAAGCTTTGTTCCATTTTCTTTATTAATGTGGACAAAGGCTTCACAACCAAAAGTCTTTAAAAATGAGTAGTTTACCTTTTTACCTGTCCATGCCTCCTCTAGAATACCACCATCCAAGGAACTTGAAGGCCCTCTGTTTATTAGATAAACAACAGCATCTACAACATCTGCCCAAAATTATAAAGGCAATCCTACATGCAATCTCATGCACCTTGCACACTCCATGATTGTCTTGTTCATCCTTTCTGACACGCCATTTTCTTGTGGTGTTCCTGGAACTTTCTTCTCTCTACGAATTCCATTTTCTGAATAGTACCTATCAAACTCTTTGCTGCAATATTCACCTCCGTTATCTGATCTGAGACACTTCAACCTTTTCCCTATCTCATTTTCAACCAAAGCTTTCCATTTCTTGAAAGTATCAAATACATCAGATTTATTTCGAATACAATAAATCTAGGTTTTTTCTGGTTGCGTCATCAATAAAAGTAACATAATATCAAGAGCCACCAAGAGATGATACCTGAGCAGGTCCCCATACATCTATATGCACAAGCTCTAATTTTTTGCTCTTCTTTTCTTTCCCAACTCTAAGGAATCTGATTCTCTTCTGTTTTCCATAAACACAATTTTCATAGAATCTTAAATCAACATGCTTCAAACCTGGGAACAAATTTCTTGAGTGAATAATCTGCATCCCCTTCTCACTCATATGCTTGAGCTTATGATGCCACAATGTCGTATCTTATCCTGTACAAGTTAAATCATTAACAGAATTAGAAATACCATGGCATAAATACAATGTACCAACCTTTCCTCCTTTCACTATTACCAAGGATCCTTTAGTGACCTTCCAGGTTTTATCTGTGAAAGTAGTTACGCAACCTTCACCTCCCAACTACCCAGTTGAAATTAGATTTTCCTTCAGATCTAGAACATGCCTTACCTCCTTCAATAGCCATTGATTTCCATTCTGTTGTTTTATGAAAACTATACCCATTCCAATGATTTTATAGTGTTTATCATCACCCAATCAAACTTTTCCAAAATATCCTTGAACATAATCATGGAAATGTTTCTTATCAGGTGTGGCATGGAATGATGCCTCTGAATCTACCACCCCGGCATCAATAATATTTTCTAATGAAAGAATCAAAGAATCTTGCAACACATCACCTGTTACATTCACTTCATGATTAGTTTCTTGCTACATGTCTCCTTCTTTTCCCTTCTAAGACTTGCAGTATTTCTTCAAGTGTCCTTTATTCCCACATTTCCATCACAATATCCCCGATGTGGACTTAGATTTTCCTTTTATTGACTTACTTCGATATACTGGGCTCCTTCCTCTTTCCATTTTTCTTCCCCTAGTCTCTGGAGTCAAAGCATTACCTGATGTCTCATTGGAGCTTTTTTGTCACATTTCATCGCCAAGGATTGCACCGACAACATCGTCAAACTTTAAAGTACTAGATCCAGAGATAGAGCTACTAATGGCCATATCTAAGTCATTCCAACTTTCTGGCAATGAGCATAGAAATAATAGAGCCCTAACTTCATCATCAAAATTTACCCCTACAGAACTTAACTGACTTGGAACTGTATTAAAATCATTTAAATGGTTGCAACAGATCCACCTTCTGACATATTCATATTAAATAAATGCTTCATAAGAAATACCTTATTTGAGGCCGAGGGTTTTTCATATAGTTTGGCCAATGCCAACATTAAACCCACTATTGTTGTTTCCTTTGAAATATTAAACACTATCGATGCCGTTAGGCACACCCGTATTGTTCCAAGTGCCTTTCTGTCAAGAATATCCCATTCTGTGTCTGTGATACTTGTCGGCTTTTTTGTCTCTCCACTCAATGGTAGGTACAAATCTCTCTAATACAGATAATCTTCCATCTACATCTTCCATAGCTAGTAGTTTTGGCCGTTGAATTTTTCGACCCTAAACCTACCATCTTCTACCATTGCTCCCACTCGGACCAGGAACCCTTCTATCCTACGAGTTTATCAGCCAAATAGACCTTCGGCTCTGATACCAGTTGTTAGAAAAGTATATATTACAGAGCAATGGAACACATAAAATATTGCGGAAATATAAACACTAAAAATGCATAAAACAAGAGAGACACAGATATACGTGGTTCACCCAGTTTGGGCTACGTCCACGGAGAAACAGCCAGTCCTTCTTTTATTATATTATCCAACAAATTTAAGAGATATAACCTACAGCAGATCTGCTATAACTCCCTCTTCGCTCTCAATCTCCTCTCTCTTCCTCACTCAGAATACAGATATACATATATGTAATACAATTCCCTCATATATAGTGAGTGGTTGCCTTCTGGGGAAAAAAACCCTAAATTAAACATAACTTCTACCGTCAGATCATCCTCCTAATGAACGAACCGGATTGACTAGAAGGTACTATACTTTTACAAGGCAATTTTACATCTATTTTTAGCTTTGAGGGCGCTGCCCCCGAACCCCCGCCGGGGGGGATTAGCCCCCCTGGACCCCCATGTGGAGGAGTGTACAGTCTTCCTAGGGTATACATTTGGCTAAGACCTTTGAATACAGAAGATAATCAGGCTCCACACTCAACATGGAGGAGGTCCAAAGCAGACTTAAGCGGAAAGGGGAAGCACCCCCAATTGCTGATCCCCAACATATCAGGTTGGAGGCGGGAATAGGCATATAATATGAGCAAAAGACCCAGGGTAATGCGACACTACGATCACCGGTCGATAGATCGGCATCGGTGGTGGCATGGGGCTTAAGACGGGACCCCGCACCGAGTGACATTACAATCGCAGATCAACAGATCGACATCGGTGAGGGCATGGAACTTAAGGAAAGGACCGAGCCAATGTGATATCGTGATCATCAATATCGATGGATCGCAATTGGATATGCCATATGGAAAGACCCTGGGTCCATGCAATACGCGATTGTGATCAATCGCATCACAATATCACGTCAGAGAAATATGATGGAGCGGGGCCATATATATATATGAGCCAATGTGATGCAACTAGACCTGAAAGGGTTATAGATTCTGTTGCATAAGTATTTGAAGTCCACCATAAAGCCCTTTGTCATATTTTTCAAAGGTTTTAATGTATTTTTACAAATACAAAGGGAAACCATAGAACGGGCATTTGTGACATGTGATAGCAATTTAAAAGGAAGAACCGATGGAAAATAAGGTGGAATTCATAATATTTGAAGTCCAATAAACAATGGTTTGGCAGATTTTTCCTATGTTTTTATAATGTTTCTCTGTGTAATCAGAGAACACTATTTTTTGTGGATTTCAAAGGTCCGATGGTCCCCTCCATTGCAGAACAGGTGGCCACCATCCCTGAAGGCATTTAATAGTGATTTCTAATGCTCAGAGGGGGATCTGAGCTGATAGAGGTCGGGAGCCTAAAAGCTCGGAAGAGGAAAACAAATGGATAGCGCCAGTTGGCTTAAAAGCTACAGAATTACAGAGACAAAAAGGTGTTCTGAGATAGGATCATAGAAGGTGAAGCCAAAGCAGGAAGCTAAGGCAATTGAGAGTAGGAGTGCAGAAAGAAAAAGACAGAAGAAAAAAGAGGCCGAGAGAGCAAAAGCAAATGTGCAGAGCAGCCGAGGGAGTCACTTGGAGGTCAAGTGAAAAGCTAGAGAGCTATACATTGCAGAGAGCCAAAGAAGCTAGAGCCGAAGAGCCAGAGCCAGAGCCAAAAGCCAGAGTGAGAGCCAAGAGCTAGAAAGTCGGGAGCTTCAAGAGTAGGGGATAAATGGTGTCTAAACCCATTGCTTCTGTGTAAAACCAATGGAGTTGAGCCAGGGAGATTGTAAAAGGACTTTACCATAATTCCAGAGAGCCTAGTCGAGTTGACTAGAGCTCACGGAGACGTAGCCCAAGAGTTTTTGGGTGAAATCCAAATTAATATTGTTGTTCTGTCTGTGTTTTATTGCTGCATTATATCTGCTGTTTTAATTGCTACTATTTGCTTTATATCAGTTTAAGCAAATCAATTTACAACACCTAAACAATTTAAAAAAAACATAAGCATACACTATATTAGAAAGCATATTATCAATTCCGCATTGGTTAATCAATAAGACTTGGGAATATTTAAGCTTTGGAAGTGGGAGAGGTTCTTACAAGCTAGACAAGAAGCCTAAGTGCCCCATTTTCAGATGAGGTGTTATCGAAGCCTAAGTTTGGTTAATGCCACCTTCAAGAAGGTTATATTAGAATGCTTGATTGATAGGGCAAAGATTGCTTGTCTGAAAAGTGTTTGGGTAGTCAAGGATTGATTATCTAATTGATTGTATGCTTATTTGTAGACTGAATATTGTTTGAGTGTGTAGAGGTAAAGGGAAAGCTACTGATAGCTCAGTCTAGGAAGGACAAATGGGAAGAAGGCCTAAAGGCATTCTTCTATCCCAAAGGACCTCAAAGAAATCCTTGGAGTAGAAGAGGTTTGCTGCAAAAGGTTGCTTGAATAAGATCTTTGTTAGTCTTGTTTGAAGTACTTTGTTCATTGGCATAATGACAACTTCTACAAGTGAGTCCTCAAATTCTCCTTTCTTCACAATTTTCTTTGATGAAGACATGAAGCAAGAATTGTTCGTCATGATGGATTTGGTGAGAGAAATGTATGAGGATGGAAGGAAGAGCAACATACTTAGAGAGCATTTGAATTCCATCAAGGAAGAGAAGAAGTTGCTTTCTAACAGACTGTAGGAAGTGGAGAGGCAACTTCATATTGCAAATATGAATTGGTCAAGTATCAGCTTCAAGAAGAGGTAAACCATTCCAGTTTGTCTTCAAATTCTTCTAAGAATGCTTATATTGGTTCTTTTTAAAAACATACTAGAGGCATAGGTTCCAAGCTAATGTCCAAGATGGGCTATGAAGGAAAGGGCTTGGGAAATCATGCACAAGGCATTATTGAACCAATAACGGTTGATGAAAGGCCTAAGTATTTGGGTCTTGGCTATCGATAGTCTTATGGAGAGAGTTCCAAATCTGCCATGAAGGCCATTGAAACAACTCCAAGAAGGAGTTGTATTGCAAAGTGTGAAGATTGTGTTCAAGAGAAATGCAATAGATTGAAACATCACTTGTAGGATACAGGTTTTCAGAAGCACACACTTGTGGAAACTCTAACAGCCTTGAGGAGATTGATGGTGTTCCAAAGGGAGCCACTTCTTCATTTGCTTCACCTCCTCATGAAGGCAATAAAGGTGAAAGAGGCAGGTATAAATCAGGTTCTAATCATATTCCTTTTGATTTTGCAAAGCACGGTAAATTTGCACATAAGCATGGAAAAAGAATTGAATGTTCCTTTTTTGATTTGGATAACCATCATGTTTCTATATGTTGGAAGAGAATGGCCACATACAGGAAATGTTTGAAGGAAAAGAAGAAAAGAGCCAAAGGTCCATTGGACAAGGCAAATCATTGATGAGCCTCATAAATGGGTAATTATATGGGATCATTTTTGTTGGCATTTTGGCACAGGAGGGGTGCTATGGTACAGGTGTTGTCCTTGATGGAAACTCTCTTTGGTGACAGATCTCAGTTCAGGCGCTTAGAATGAAGGAAATCTTGTATACACAGGTTCACCTTGCCAAACATGCGTATACACGTGGGTTATACGTTCAGAAGTCGCGTATGCGTATACACACAATTTTATGCACAGAAAAGCGCATACATGGTGGGAAACTTATTTTTGGTCCATGGTTGTTAGTCCTTGGAATTTGAACCTATGGTTTTGGACCATGGTATCTCGTCAGGAGTGTTGACCACAGGTTTTGGGCCCTTGGTATTGGTTTATTATGGTTTTGGACCGTCGTATTGTGGAAGGCCTAAAACTATAAAAGAGGAAGGAGATCATGTGACAAGGGATCATCTGAATTATTATTGAATATCTGATAACGTATGAGATCTGGAATACTGGTGATTGGGTTATGGTGCAGATCTAGATCTGAATGAAGGAGGAACCTGACCGTAAGAAGGATAAGGACTATTGATGGATCAAAATCTCAAGGCTTGAACATTGGTATCTCTGTATGATTTTGACCTGTTATATGTGGCGCACTCTTGATCTATAAATTTGGGTTAACTGATATCTGAATGCTTAAAAGAATAAATTATCCTTTATAGATCTGTATGCAGGTTCAGTGAATTACAGGTGCGTATACACGCTTTTTCTATGAGTGAAAGAAGCATATACGCAGGTTGGTTGTGGTACAGAGGCATATAATTGCAGGTTACTGAACAGTGAAGTAGCGTATATATCTTGATTTATGCTCTAGCTGCTTCTGTTTTATTACTGCAGTGTTCTGGGTTCAGAATTGGTGTTTGATTACAGTTACTGTGTGCTGGGTATAGCGATCAGAGAAGTGTTTATTTGGTTCAGCTTTTGATTGGTGAAAAGGAGTTTGGGTTATGCAGAAATGCTTGATGTTTGATTGATGTTACTTGTGGATCCAGTCTGAAAATTAATGAAACGGGGTCCCTGAAAGCAAAGAGAAGGTTACAGCCTTCTACAGGTAGGAGCTTGCGTACTAGTATCTCAAGCTAGTACAAGAACTTAGGCGGTTGGAGCTCCCTTCCAGGAAAGCTGGAGAATGAGAGAGAGTTGTAGCTCTCTCCAGGTTGCAGCCTGCGTACTGGTAAAGACTGCACCAGTACAAAACATTGTAAAGAGAAATTTCTAATTAAAAAGAAGATAGAGACAAATTGCAGCAGGGGGTTTTCACCCACATTGGGCTTCCTCCTTATATCTTGTGTTCTTGTGTGTGACTGTCTTATGATCTGTTTCTGGTACTGTTTATTTTCTTCTGATTCACAGATTAATAACTGACATCTGAAAGGTAAATCAAATTATAAGTTTGCTTTGTATACGCAGGTTTCTTTATCTGTAGTTGCGTATATACGCGGTTTTTATTAACAGAAGTAGCGTATATCATCTGGAATTGAAAAAGGAAATATTTGACTTGATAATACTGATTCACCCCCCCCCCCCCCCCCAGTATTATTTCCAACAATTGGTATCAGAGCAGGTCCTTCTGAAGAAGCTTGATCGCTTGAAGGAAGATCTTTCATCATGAGCAACTACGAGAGGGAATCATCAATCAGGCCACCGGTTTTTGATGGGACAAACTTCGTATATTGGAAGCTAAGAGTTACTGCCTATCTTCAATCTTTGGGTACAGAAGTCTGGGATATCATAGATACAGGATATACTTTTCCAGCAGCAACTCCTACAGATCCGGCTGAGAAGAAGAAATATGAAACAAATGCAAAGGCAGTCAATACTCTATTGGGATGTCTATCTCAATCAAAATTCGTGAAAGTTATGCAGTTAAAATCAACAAAAGAAATATGGGACAAGATTGTCCTAAGCTATGAAGGAGATGATCAGGTGAAATGAGCAAAACTTCAAACCCTCAGGATTCAGTATGAAAATCTCAAGATGTATAATGATGAAAGTGTGGCTAACTATTTTCTTCATGTAGATGAGATTGTTAATTGTATGAAAAATCTGGGTGAAGAAATAAAAGAGGTTGTTGTGGTTGAAAAAGTTCTAAGATATTTGTCCCCTAGGTTTGAATCTAAAGTTTCTGAAATAGAAGAAAAAGAGAATCTACAAAGCCTTAAAATGTCACAGCTGCATGGAATTCTAACTGCTTATGAAATGAGGAAAGGAGGACCATCAGACAAGAGAGAAGCTGCCTTCAAGGCTTCAGGCAAAGGCGAGTACTATGAGTCAGGGCACGTGTCAGAAGAAGAAGACGAGTCAAATTTTTTCATAAATCTTCAACGAGGTACTGGACGGTTCTGAGGTAAGTTACCTTTCAAATGCTTTGCTTGTGGAAGAGTCGGTCAATATGCTGCCAAATGTCCTCACAAGGATAAGATTGACAAAGGGAAGGAACCTGTTAGATGGAACAAGAAACAGAATGCAAATAAGAAAAGCTATTACACTCATGAAGATAGTGATGGACTTTCAAATAGTGACGAAGATGAACGAGGTAATAAGTATAAACTTTTAATGGCTTTTGAAGATGATGACTACATGGATGCTATAGATGTAGAAGGATTTTGTGAAGAGATGACGAATCTCAGAATCTTCTTAGAAGAGAAAAGTGCAATTATTGATTCTCTACAATGTCAACTGGCTGAAAGGGAAAAACATCTTGAAAAATTGGAATGTGGAATTGTTTGTCTTAGAAAGGAGATTGAGAAAAAAAAAGCTATTAATCTTAAATTTGTTAAAGGATTTGAAACTCTGGATGAGATTATCAATGTGCAACGTTCTCCACTAATCAAAATAGGTCTGGGATATAATGGAGAAACATCTCAAGCTTCTACCTCCAAAATTTATCTTGATGCAGCAAAGAAGAGCGAGCAAAGGCCTAATAGAAATCATCAGGTAAATCAGGGACAGTTTACCTCAAGAACAAATAAAGACTATCAACAAAATTGGGGACAAGCTACCTTAAGGACAAATAGAAGCTACAATCAGCTACAGGTAAAATCTTCCCAATTTTCCTCAAGAATGGATGTCAGTAGAAACTACAATCGGTTGGATGATAGATTTGATAATCGCAGGAGTTTCTTCAATGGCCAATGTTTCTCTTTCCATAATTTTGGTCAAAAAGCAACTCAATGTGTTGCCTATAAGACAATCATGACTAGAGAAGCTCAAAAACAAAGGAATATGACTGGAATCACGAAAAGGACTTATAACAACTTTTCGACCCTTGAAAATGAAGTTGAATGTTCTATTTGTAATAAATTTGGTCATGAAGATTCTGAATGCAGGAGCAGGTTTTGGAAGACAACTCAGAAGGAACATACCTCAAGTGCCAGTACATGGAGAATGAAGGAACCACAACCAGAAAGATGTGGGATAGCCTTCTATGTAGAAGAACAGGAAAATATATGGTATATCGACAGCGGATGTTCGAAGCATATGACAGGGGATAAAGAAAAACTTGAATCATATACTACATTAGAAAAGGGAAAGAAGGTGTCTTTTGGAAATGATACCCCTGCAGCCATAAAAGGAAAAGGCACTGCTCAGTTAAAAGAATAGGTCAAAGCTGGAAATGTTTTGTATGTTGATGGCTTGAAGCATAATATACTGGGTGTTAGTCAGATGTGCGATCAAGGAACCGAAGTAATATTTCGATCAAATGGATGTAGTGTTCGTGATCTTGATACAGGAGAAACAGTGATCAAAGGCAGAAGAACTCCAAATAATCTATACATATTTGAAGAAGGACAACAACAATGTTATTTAAGCAAGGATGATGAACACTGGTTATGGCACCGGAGGTTGGGGCATCTAAGCTTTTCACAAATAAGGAAAGCATGCAAATACCAGGCAGTTCATGGTCTTCCAGATATCAAAATTCTAGACAACATCATATGCAAATCATGTCAGTTTGGTAAGCAAACCAGAACTAACTTTCCTGAGAAGGAAGGATCAGCTAGCAGGCCTCTTGAGCTAGTCCATACAGATGTATGTGGTCCATTTAGGACAAGGTCACCTCGAGGAGAAGAATACCTTATATTATTCATTGACGACTTCTCCAGGTTTGTTTGGTTAGGACTTATGAAGCACAAAGACAAAGCATTCGAAAAATTAAAATCCTTCAAAGCTTTGGTTGAAAATGAATCAAATAATTAAGTGCCTCAGGTCTGACAGAGGTGGGGAATTTACCTCAAATGAATTTTTTGATTTCTGCGAAGAACATGGAATAAGAAGGGAATTCTCTACAGCTAAGACTCCTAAGCAAAATGGAGTGGCGGAAAGGATGAACATAACAGTCCAACAAATGGCTCATGCTATGCTTGATGAGTCTGGAACTCCCGCAACCTTCTGGGGTGAAGCTGCATATGCTGCGGTTGTTATTCTCAACAAAACAAATGTCCGAGTGAACAACACTCAAACTCCTCATGAGCTCTGGTATGGTGAGACTCCTTCGATAAAGCATTTCAAAATTTTTGGGAGAAAATGCTATATTAAGAATACTGATGAGCAGCTTGGCAAACTTGAACCTAGAGCAGATGAAGGCATTCTCCTTGATTATTCTCCATACAGTAAAGCATATAAGTGTTACAATAAAAGACTTGGAAGAATTGTTGACAACATTGATGTAGTGGTTGATGAAAAAGGATACATCCCTAGGGAAGTGAATCATGAAAATATCAATGAGGATGAAGACTACTCTCCAAATTAGATAGATGTTGAAGAAGAACCCCAAGAGGCACCAGAGGAATAGATAAGGATAAAAGAGAAGACTCCATCCAGGTACGTTCAAAAGAATCATCCAGAATCTCAAATTTTGGGGTAGAAAGAAACAGGTATACAAACAAGAAGAACAATAGCAAAAGCTTCAAGCTATTTGGCATTGCTCTCTTCCACTGAACCGCAAAATGTAAAAGAAGCATGCAAAGATGAGTGTTGGGTTAAGGCAATGGATGAAGAGCTTGAGAAGATCGAAAATAATAACACTTGGGAGTTGGTTCCTAGACCAAAAGACAAAAATGTCATAGGAACAAAATGGATCTTCAAAAATAAGTTGAATGAAAATGGGGAAGTGACTAGAAACAAGGCTAGACTTGTTTGTAAAGGGTATGATCAACAGGAAGGAATAGACTTTGAAGAAACTTTTTCTCCCGTTGCTAGACTTGAGGCCAACAGAATGTTCCTTGCTCTCTCTAGCTTCTAGAAGTTCAAAGTATTTCAAATGGACATAAAATCAACCTTTCTGAATGGAGACTTAGAAGAAGAAGTGTACATAGAGCAACCAGGTGGCTTTATCCTTGGGAATGATCCAAATCTTGTATGCAGACTTAAAAAGGCTCTCTATGGCCTTAAACAAGCTCCAAGGGCTTGGTACTACCGCTTGGACAAATACCTTCATCAACAAGGTTTTTCAAAAGGATCAGCAGATAGTAATCTTTATATAAAAATTGAAAATGACAAATTTCTAATACTTGTTGTGTATGTAGATGATATTATCTTTGGCAGCAACGAAGAAGGTATGAGTCAAAGCTTTGCCTTGGTGATGCAGAAAGAATTCGAAATGTCTTTGCTCGGAGAACTGACATACTTTCTTGGATTGCAAATCCAACAAAATGAAGGCGGTATCTTCTTGTCTCAAACCAAGTACCTCAAGCAGATCCTGAAGAAGTATGGCATGGAAGATTCAAAACCAGTATGTACCCCCATGGTTACAGGATGCAGCCTCAGTGAAAATGATGAATCGACAGCAGTGCATCAACCAGACATCATGCATGCAGTGGGAATAGTTGGAAGATTTTAGGCAAATCCAAAGGAAACTCATCTTCAGGAAGTCAAGAGAATATTCAAGTACCTTCAAGGAACTCAAAACTATGGCTTATGGTACCCTAGAGATACAGATCTCACACTTCATGCTTACAAAGATGCAGATTGGGCCGGAAGCGTGAATGACAGGAAGAGCACAAGTGGTAGTGTATTCTTTATGGGTTCCAGATTAGTATCTTGGTTCAGCAAGAAACAGAGTTCGATTTCTTTATTTACAGCTGAAGTGGAATATGTGGTTGCTGCATCTTGTTGCACTCAACTTCTTTGGATGATGCAAACCTTGCAGGATTTTCAAATCACTTGTACTCCACCTGTCTCTATCTTATGTGATAATACAAGTGCAATAAGCATTTCAAAGAATCCTGTCATGCATTCAAAGACCAAGCACATACCTATCAAATATCACATTCTTCGGGAACAAGTGCTTGAGAAAAAAGTCAAGTTGGAGTATGTTCCTTCCAAGGAACAAATTGCTGATATCCTTACCAAACCACTGCCCAGGGAAACTTTTGAATATCTCAGGCAGAAGATGGGAGTAGTTGATGCTTCATCCTGCTGTTGAAGCTTGTTTGTTTCAAAGAAAAGTTGGTGTACGCGAGTTGGATGAGGGGAATCCCGTACATACGCAGATTTATGCAGGTGCAGTTGCGTATATGGAATTCTGAAGAAAATCAGCAAGAACAAACTCTGGTTGAAGAGAGTCTGATATGGGTCTGTCAGAGACCATCAAGCACAGGTTCAGGGGGAGCATATAATCTTCTAACAATGCATTGTTGGCATTACCTTAGAAGCTCTTTGTTCTAGTACTCAAACTGTTTTTGTTTCAGGTGGATCAGCTGCAGAAAGGAGAACAGGAGAACAACATGGTTGCTGATATATACAGTGATTGTCAGATGTCGCTGATAGTAGTTATTGGTGATTTGCATAGTCTTGATATTTTGTTTCTATGTCATGTATATCTTTTTTATCAAGGTCATGTAATGACCTATTTTGGTTTCCCCACTATGCCTGGGATGATTGATGCAATGTGATTGGTTGTCATATGTAAATTTATGATATATCCCCACTTGGTTGGGTGGATTATCCCCACTTGGTTGGGTGATGGATGTATGTATTGATTCTTTTGGTGATAGGAAGGTCTTTCATAATGTATATGTCTTGGTTCTTCTTGAAGAACATCCTTTGCAGATCTTGCCTACAGTCAGGGGGAGCATGTTTAGCACAATAGAGCAGAGATATCTACATGTACTCAGGGGGAGCACTTCCCTTTGCCCTTGATGACAAAGGGGGAGTATCACTTTGAGGACCTTGGGGTTGCCATCAAGTCCAAAGGGGGAGATTGTTGGCATTTTGGCACAGGAGTGGTGCTATGGTACAGGTGTTGTCCTTGATGGCAACTCTCTGTTGTAGGGAAAAGTATCCGACTCGGATGACCCTATCCCACTCTAAGGGTGACAGTTCCTTAGCAACAACTGTAAAACAAACTACTTAAGGTTTACTTCTTTATGAAAGCAAAAGAGAATGGAGAAAGCACTAACCGTTGCCTTGCGCTTAATGTCGAATCCAAACTCTTCTCTTTGGCCGCTTGCTCCTAGCTCTTTGTTCTTCTGCTCGCCCAGCTACGATGAGATCCTGCAAAATAACAAAGAAGGAAACTACAAGAGGCATGCAATCATAACTGGTTCATGGATTAGTGTAAACCAAACATGCAATCATCACAATATATAATTGAAACAAGAGCACATAGAAGAACCTCAATAGCTTTTATTAATGAAGAAATAAAGGTTCTGAGAGTGTTACAACCATTGAAGGCTCCAACCTAGCAACACCTCCCAACAGAAAGAATTGCTCTTCTTCACCTCTCTCAAACAATCACCCAATAACTCAATAGTGAAACCAACAGCATATCATTACTTTGCACAAAATTCCAGCCTCCTGAGCTCATAGGAGAGAGCTCAATATATAGATGAATTGAGAAAGGATGAGTCAGCTTGCAACTGATGTGTAGCTGCCTTGTGTCCTCTCTCTCTTCAGTTAATCTTTAGTTGATCTTCAGTTCTTGAGTCCACTTGGAGAACTTTGCTTCCACTTGGAGAAACAGAGCCTCTGACTCATCACAAGGCGAAATACCTGATCCAAGTGTCATTTTTGGAAGATTCCAAAGCAATGACTCACTGTGCCACTTGTCCCTTCTCGCTCAGCGTAGGTGGCCTTTGTCCCACTTGCTTTGCAACGCAGGTACACCATGGAGCAACTGAGTTTCAGCGCAGAAACCTAGTGGAGCACCTGCTTTGATTTCAGGATTGCTTGTTTTTTAGTGTTTTCAGGTGGAGAACTGATCTGAGAGCTGTTGGTTTGCTGACCTTGTTCCTCTAGGGGTAGGAACATCATGTTTAGGGAACTTTGGATCCCTTGGATTATTGACAATTCATGCTTGTTGCTGTAAGGCACAAAATTGTCTATAACAGATGCCCCCTAAAGTATGAGGTCGTTTATCGGGTGAAATGCTTTATTGAGAGGATCCGAAGTTCATTCAATCTGCTGAGAAGTGTCCTATAATAAGATACAATACAATACATGATTTTTCATACATTTTTCATGATCTAGCTGAGGCGGGCATTCCCATGCTCAGCTTTATAAATACATTTTGGTACATAGAACAGACGATCGTCTGATTGTAGACTGATAATTCTCTGCTGAAATTATCATCCTTTGAGAAGGATGATCATCTGCTGTAATGGTGTACATATCAAATGTCTTTATGTCCTGAATATATATCGCAGCCCGGATGGATGAAACTAGATCCGGGGTCTTCAATCTCTTCCGATCTTCACTCGATGTACAAGTCGATCCATGTGAGAATTTCTTGAAGTCGAACATGGAAAGACATCGCTTGATTACCGGTCAATGATGTAAACCGTTAACAAGCGCGAGAGGAGTCACCGATAAGGATGATGACCCTCAAGGTACGGCAGTACAATCCACATGGTGGGAATAAAGGACTTGGCGTCGACCACCATGCAAAATCTTCTGGTCGAAGGTCGTTGATGTATACCTGTCGCCGGAAGTGAGAAACTTGCCATTGAGGCATGCAAGCTTCAAAGTACTGAGGGGGGTGTTCCTAGATCAACTCCTTGGATAATGAGCTGATGTCGACAAGGAGTGATCCGTCAAAGGAGGGCCTTAATGAATCCCACATCAGTGACACGGAACGGAGCTAGTGATTGTGATGAGGTGAAAACAAACTGTGATGTATGATTCAGGGTGGCGGTCATGAAGTGGATGAAGGATAATGTATGGCAGTGGGTGGAACACGGTTGACTCTTTACAGAACCACATCTCTTGAACATATAACAACATTGATGTGATGGATTGGTAGCATTACCCCAATTGTGGATGGTGTGGCGAAGACCATGGTTATGAGACCGGTGAATGAAACAACCCAACCCGATGTGATACGGAGGACAAAGTGTCATGTTCAAGAGCGACTTGCTACCATTAATGCTGTGAGGTTCTCCCAATTTTTCCCCAGTCATTGCTGACCAGTACCTCTTTATTTTTGTCAAGCTTGAGGAGGATAACATATGCTTGTTCTATAACCTGCCCTTCGGGCAAGCCCATCGCTATGTTTTAACGAGCCTAGCGATAGGGAAACTTGTTCTCGTCTAAAGACAAGTTTGTCGCTATTTAATCATTTTAACGAGTCTAACGACAAAGAAAACTCGGTCCTTTTCATTTTTAGAGAGTCTGAAAAGGTACGAAAAGTTAACTCCAAAATTCATTTTTCGTCTTCTAATCCCTTAAGTCCGAAAAAGTATAAAACAATACAGAAGGGATGAATTTTCGATTTCTTTAACGAGCCGAACAAAACAAGCGCTCGATCTTTTTGTGTAATAATCCCTCAGGTCCAAAAAGATTAAAATCTAGAGGGATAGCTCTTCTTGTCCTTTAACGAGCTGGAAGGCCAAAACTCGGCAAACTTTTCATATTTTACGAGTCAGTGAAAAGAGCTCAAAGAAGACTCGTCTTTTGAGGAACGAGTGATGAACAGGGATAGCAGCAGATTCCAGGTACAGGTTGGAATTCTCCAATCACGGCAGTGTCACAAGGATGGCTAAGTGAAATCACTCTTCACAGCTGTTCCTCAAAATGGGTAAACAAACATATGGAGGTGAACGATTGGCCAAATGAACGGATGGAGGTGATGGCATATAAACACGACCAAGGGCTTTTAATATGGCTTTCAAAGGTTACATTTCTCGAGGTTGTTTACCGGTTCATTTTTTCTGGATGAGCTTGAACTGTAGGGAAAGATTGCTCACAACTTGTGTTTATTTTTTAACGAGCATGAACTCTGTACAAAACTGCTCGATTCTTGCGTTTATTTTTTAACGAGCATGAACATTGCTAAAACTGCTCGATTATACCAGTCTTAATACAAGGAATGCTTTAGGTGAGGTAATCTTATTTAAGGAGCGATACCTCACTAATTACTCCAATTTGGCAGGTTTTAACTTTTGCCCTTCATCCTTTCTTTATGCAAGCTGGAAACGGCTAATCCTACGAGTTTAACGGGTTAGACCTACAGGTTTAAAGGGAGGACCTAAAAATTTACAAAAAATAAATAGTCGTCCCGTGCTTGCACTCCAAAAGGTTTGCATGCCCCCAGGTATAAAGTATAATTTCAAGGCTCTTCTTCTCCTCTGTCCCACCTTTGTTTTTCTACTTGTCGTCTTGCTATATTTTTAACGATACTTGTCTTCTCGTTATTTTTCGGTGCCGATGGTACTTGTCTTCCCATCAGTTCACTTTTTGATTTTTGCAAGATCGCAACAGATAAAACATTGGTGTTACGGGGGAGAGGTCCTCTTACTTATTATCCGAAAAATGGTTTTGTTTGCTGCCGCAAACTAAACTCTCTTTTCGGCGATGTCTATCATTAGGTTGCTAAGGATGGTGACTACTTGTTGCAGCAATTTCCTCTCTTTCTTTGAAGACTGCCCCTACTTCTCTTTTAAAACATATTGTTTTAATGGGTGAGGCTTGACATTCAAAGATGGTGCCTTCTTGCTGCCACAAATAGATCCCCTCCTTAGGAGAGCCCACTTCTTTAGACAAAGGGAGCGATTCTTCCGCTTCAACATAACTTTGACAAAAGAATTTTATCCTAGAACAACCCTCTCTTCCTTTTTTGGACGGGGTACGGACTAGTCCATTCTTCTGCGGAAATTAACTTTATACCTAAGGTTTTCTCTGCCCGAGGCAGGCCAGGGTGCATGCCCCCTGGGTCCCCATTCTTTTCTTCTCAAATTACTCGCATTCATCGGGAAGTAGAACCGGAGGCGGTGGCATTCCTTGAGTGAATAAACCGTTAAGGGATGGTATTTGACTATTTGCAATGCGTGATCCTGGAAATGAAAGTTGGTCTACGAGCTTGACCATTCTTCCTTCGTGCGGAAAACACATGACTCTAAAGAGCGAGGACACTATTGCCTCCATGCAATATATATAGTCTCGTCCAAGGAGTAAGTTATATGCCAAGGGTCCCTGGACGACCATGATGTTCATATGAACTGTCTTCCCTTTCAATGTAACCGGAACATTGGGGAGAATCCCTAACGGGTGACTGGTTCCTTTATCAAAACCTGATAGATTTCTCATCTCAGGTAAAAGCGCCGGGCAACCCAGTGCTTTCCAAGCAACAGAGGAAAGGATACTCACAGATGCCCCTTCATCAATGATAGTTCCATCCATCACCATTCTGTAGATTTGGACTATGATTCTGAATGGGATACTGGCTGGTAACCGGGGTCTGCCTAGTTGATTCCACTCAAAGGATACAACTAGGTTTCTTGGTGGTGGGACCGAATAAACGGCCGGATACGACCCTGACGATGTTCCTTCCTGCGATAAAGGAATGGGCGCATTGCCCTGATGCTCATCAGAGTCTGTGTTGATGAAAAGAATATGGACGGTGTCATCCTTATCCTCTTCAGTGAGGGTGTCATTTGAAGATGGGTCTTCAATGACGGGGTCATTGGAGGATGAAACCTCCGAAGGAAGAACGGGGTCAACTGCCATTTCGACCTTTAGACTTTCGTCTGTTCTGGATTCAGTAGGTTCATTTTCAATGACCGACACTTCAGCTGACCACTTGAGCGGGTCAGCTGGATTTTCAACTACCGAGGGATTAGGCGTGAGTTTTTGGTATCCAGGAGGAAGTCGTAACGGTGAAACCGGACGATCTTCCAAAACTCTCTTTGCCTCATCTAAGAGTGGACATTTGTGGATGGCGTGATCGCCTTCACACAATATACAGGGTGATCTTGGTCTCCCTCTTCGTCCTTCACTCTCGCTAGTCGACGGACTGCAATCAACATGACTACCAGAGGTTGATGCTACCGGATTGTGCAACCTTGGGGACCAGTCCCTTAGTATCCGGGGAATACAGGGACAATCACGATGGAAGTGGGCCCCTTTGCAAATGACACATGGCGATTTAGACCCGGTTGGTGCAGTGTGTGGGTTTTTGTCAGCTGTCTTTTGCTTGCCCCCAGTCGCCTTCGCCATAGGCCCCTTCTGCTTCTTTTCTCTCTTCTTCTTTTCCTTCTTCTCCATGGGAGGCTGACTTTTGCCGGCTCTTCCTTGTGAAGATGAAGGATCAGGGGAAGAATTGTAAGAAGTGGAAGGCTGGTGGGTAGCTCTAGACTGTTCTGACTGTTGATTCGACTGCTCAGGATTAGTGGCGATCTGGACTACATTAGTTGAAAAGAGCCATACAGCTAGGCCAATTGTCAATCCTGGAAGTGACAATGTTGCCATATGAGGCGCACCAACATCTCCCCAAGAGGAGAAGGGATTTGGACTTCCACCAAGGTTGTTTCCTTGGTTGGTGGGCTCCATACTTTTCAACTGAAAGATCAACGTGGGAATAACAGGTGATTATGTTCCGCTTAAAATAAATTGTATTAACGACGCTTTTAGACACAAACTTGCTTTTTCATGTTTTAAGAGTCGAGAAAAAGCTAAAGATGACTCTAGTCGCCTTCGATGTTTTAACGAGCCCGAAGTGACAAATGCTCGGATGGACTTTTTCAGTTATAGAGTTTGAAAAAAGCCAAAAGAAACTTCTCTGGAGATCTAGGCAGAGGGTGTGCCAAACTTTTCGCGAAACCACAGAATACGTTTTACGGTACGGGTGGTCGATCTTCGTGAATGCTGTGTTCACTGCATCGCGATCAGTAGGGCGGCCAACACGGCTTCCTATGGATAAAGGATAATTGCCTATAGGGGTCTCCCAATATATACGCGACGGTACGTGGGAGCACAAGTCCGTATTAGTGCCACCGACTCTCAGGAGGAATCACCCACCTTCGTAGAGATCGACAGTCACTATGTTTAACGACGCCGGAACACGTCTCTACCTAGACCTCTATGTGTTTGCGTTATGTTACAAAGCGTTGTTATGTAAATTGGATTTATTTTAATGTTGATCTTGCTTATCAGTTTGCCTTTAAGGATCACCACGAGATGTATATAACAAATTCCTGAATGCAGTCTAAGATGAGAAGCAAACTTTTCAATCTTTCAACTTTGAAAACCTTAACTACTGAGGGAAAAGAAAGGCAAATCTTTTCACACAGATCATAGAGCACACACTAAAATGCAAATCTTTCCTAAATCGTCAAGCACACAGTCAAATGCAAAATGCACAATGCATGTATTTTCTTTTCCCTTTCTTAATGTGGATGGATTACAAAAAGAAAGTGGTTATATAACTTTGATTTCGATTTAAAGCGAAAGTAAACAAGTTTGTCCAAAATCAAAAGACACCTTAAGATTCACTTGCTTAATCACTGGAAATACATGAAATCAAACCATACTAACGAAAGTAAAATGACTAATCAGCTATGGACAGCAAACAAGCTAACTCTTTAGACCAGCAAAATGCTTAACACAGGTTCAGATCTAAAAGGCCAAAAGCATGACTAGTTTACTTTTCGTTATGGGAAATTGTAAATGAGTAAGAAATACAAAGAACAAGTACAATTTCGTTATATAACAGAGGCAGAATGATGGCAAGTAATATTGGTTTCAAAACAGGCACAAGACTGACACCTAGCAACAAAACTAAGTGAAAACAGGCAAGAGAAAGGAGGAAACCCCAAATGCACTAGGAAAATTTGGGCCAACGCAGGCTCTGCACAGCCAAACTAGCTCTCAGCGCAGGTAGCCCCTTCGGGACCTGCGTTGCAAAGTAGGTAGCCTGTGTACTACCTGCTTTGGAAAACGAGAATTGTGTTTTCACAGTTTCCGGGTCATAATTTTCTCAAAAATGCATGGTTTTTGCTCAAATCAGAAGCAATCATTCAAGCACACTCAAAGGGATGATTAAGAAGGTGCAAAGCTATCACTAAGAGCTTACAAGGATCCTTGTAGATCAGCTCTTCAAATCATGAATTTACTCAGAAAATGAGCAAGAGTAGCTGCCCTCTACTTCGCTTTTGATATAGTCAAAAGCTTTTCGATTTGGTACTCTTTTGTTCAGGAAATGAATAGCAAAATACTACAAACACAATCAAACGGATACGATCCCCAGCGGAGTCGCCAGTTTGTTGTAGGGAAAAGTATCTGACTCGGATGACCCTATCCGACTCTAAGGGTGACAGTTCCTTAGCAACAACTGTAAAACAAACTACTTAAGGTTTACTTCTTTATGAAAGTAAAAGAGAATGGAGAAAGCACTAACCGTTGCCTTGCGCTTAATGTCGAATCCAAACTCTTCTCTTTGGCCGCTTGCTCCTAGCTCTTTGTTCTTCTGCTCGCCCAGCTACGATGAGATCCTCCAAAATAACAAAGAAGGAAACTACAAGAGGCATGCAATCATAACTGGTTCATGGATTAGTGTAAACCAAACATGCAATCATCACAATATATAATTGAAACAAGAGCACATAGAAGAACCTCAATAGCTTTTATTAATGAAGAAATAAAGGTTCTGAGAGTGTTACAACCATTGAAGGCTCCAACCCAGCAACACCTCCCAGCAGAAAGAATTGCTCTTCTTCACCTCTCTCAAACAATCACCCAATAACTCAATAGTGAAACCAACAGCATATCATTACTTTGCACAAAATTCCAGCCTCCTGAGCTCATAGGAGAGAGCTCAATATATAGATGAATTGAGAAAGGATGAGTCAGCTTGCAACTGATGTGTAGCTGCCTTGTGTCCTCTCTCTCTTCAGTTAATCTTTAGTTGATCTTCAGTTCTTGAGTCCACTTGGAGAACTTTGCTTCCACTTGGAGAAACAGAGCCTCTGACTCATCACAAGGCGAAATACCTGATCCAAGTGTCATTTTTGGAAGATTCCAAAGCAATGACTCACTGTGCCACTTGTCCCTTCTCACTCAGCGCAGGTGGCCTTTGTCCCACTTGCTTTGCAACGCAGGTACACCATGGAGCAACTGAGTTTCAGCGCAGAAACCTAGTGGAGCACCTGCTTTGATTTCAGGATTGCTTGTTTTTCAGTGTTTTCAGGTGGAGAACTGATCTGAGAGCTGTTGGTTTGCTGACCTTGTTCCTCTAGGGGTAGGAACATCATGTTTAGGGAACTTTGGATCCCTTGGATTATTGACAATTCATGCTTGTTGCTGTAAGGCACAAAATTGTCTATAACACTCTCTTTGGTGACAGATCTCAGTTCAGGCGCTCAGAATGAAGGAAATCTTGTATACGCATGTTCACCTTGCCAAACACGCGTATACACGCAGGTTATACGTTCAGAAGTCACATATGCGTATACACGCACTTTTATACACAAAAAAGCGCGTACATGGTGGGAAACTTATTTTTGGTCCATGGTTGTTAGTCCTTGGAATTTGAACCTATGGTTTTGGACCATGGTATCTCGTTAGAAGTGTTGACCCCAGGTTTTGGGCCCTTGGTATTGGTTTATTATGGTTTTGAACTGTGGTATTGTGGAAGGCCTAAAACTATAAAAGAGGAAGGAGATCATGTGACAAGGGATAATTTGAATTATTATTGAATATCTGATAACGTATGAGATCTGGAATATTGGTGATTGGGTTATGGTGCAGATCTAGATCTGAATGAAGGAGGAACCTGAGTGCAAGAAGGATAAGGACTATTGATGGATCAAAATCTCAAGGCTTGAACATTGGTATCTCTGTATGATTTTCATCTGTTATATGTGGCGCACTCTTGATCTATAAATCTGGGTTAACTGATGTCTGAATTCTTAAAAGAATAAATTATCCTTTATAGATCTGTACGCAGGTTCAGTGAATTGAAGGTGCATATACACGCTTTTTCTGTGAGCGAAAGAAGCGTATACGCAGGTTGGTTGTGGTACAGAGGTGTATACGCGCAGGTTTCTGAACAGTGAAGTAGTGTATATATCTTGATTTATGTTCTAGCTGCTTCTGTTTTATTACTGCAGTGTTCTAGGTTCAGAATTGGTGTTTGATTACAGTTACTGTGTTCTCGGTACAACGATCAGAGAAGTGTTTATTTGGTTCAGCTTTTGATTGGTGAAAAGGAGTTTGGGTTATGTAGAAATTCTTGATGTTTGATTGATTTTACTTGTGGATCCAGTCTGAAAATTAATGAAACGAGGTCCCTGAAAGCAAAGAGAAGGTTGTAGCCTTCTGCAGGTAGGAGCCTGCGTACTAGTATCTCAAGCTAGTACAAGAACTTAGGTGGTTGGAGCTCCCTTCCAGGAAAGCTGGAGAACGAGAGAGAGTTGTAACTCTCTGCAGGTTGCAGCCTGTGTACTGGTAAAGACTGCACCAGTACAAAACATTGTAAAGAGAAGTTTCTAATTAAAAAGAAGATAGAGACGAATTGCAGCAGGGGGTTTTCACCCACATTGGGTTTCCTCCTTATATCTTGTGTTCTTGTGTGTGACTGTCTTCCGCTCTGTTTCTGGTATTGTTTATTTGATTCTAATTCACAGATTAATAACTGACATCTGAAATATAAATCAAATTATAAGTCTTCTTTGTATGCGCGGGTTTCTTTATCTGTAGTTGTGTATATATGTGGTTTTTATTAACAGAAGTAGCGTATATCATCTCAAATTGAAAAAGGAAATATTTGACTTGATAATAATGATTCACCCGCCCCTCTCAGTATTATTTCTAACAATTTTACCTCCTAACCTAGTCAAATAAACCATTATCTTAGCTTATTGTATGATTATCTGATTATATTAATGCTTATAGGGTGAGTTGAGTTAGTTGTTATGCCATGTGGTCTAACATGTATTTAATGTAGATTATTGATGGATTTCGAGGTCAAAGTCAAGGATATATTGGCCTAACTGTAGCAATAACTAGAAGTAGACAGAGGAGAGGACTTATAGGAGGGAATCCCCCTCATTTATTACTCCTCACTTCAAATTCCTCTTCATTCAGCTCAGAGTACTAGCAGCTAAATCATGCACTAGAAGGCAGCTGAGCAAGTGGAAGATGATTAAGAGTTATCTCAAGTTTTGGGAGCCAAGCCTCCTTGATTTTAAGGAAGCTGTTGATAGCTTCAGATGTATAAGTAGAGAGGCCTAGGGCTTCATTAGGGTGGGATTTTTTTGCTTGTGTAAACTCTGCTCAAATTTCGAGCTTATTATCTTGTGACAGTTTCATGTAATCTTTCTATTTTTTGATAATGAAGATGGAATCCTTTTTGAGCTAGCACTGATTTATCTTAGAGGGTTGAAGCTCTTGGTTTAGGGCCCAATCCAAGTAGCCAAGCTTCTCTTTACTTGTATTTGTATGCTACTTCAGTTTGTAGATTAATTTGCTGTTAGATGTATTTCTTTTATGGGTAAGAATAGGTTGCTTTTGATGATTTAGTAGTTTGCTTTCATTTGTGCTTTCTGTAGTAGGTTAAGCAGTGATTAGAAAAGATTCAAAAGGATAGCAATGGTGCCTTGGTCTCTCTTCCTCCCTCTGGGACCATGATTTGAGGAAAAGACCCTCTTGATGCCCCAAAAACACAGATTTTCCTCATTCATAGGACTTCTAGTGTTTGCAGCTCTTTAGTAGGTTAATAGTCTAGTTTTGCTTTGCTTCATATCTTCTTTATCATGTTCACTTCCTAATTTGTAGTAGTCCTCTTTCATTCTTTCCTTTCCTACAAAATTCTCAGCATTTCCTTTCCTAGATCATAGTTTAGACCATTTTAATGTAAAACTATTTTTTTCCTAAATGCACTCATTTCATAGGACTTTTAGTGTTTGCAGCTCTTTAGTAGGTTAATAGTCTAGTTTTTCTTTGCTTCAGATCTTCTTTATCATGTTCACTTCCTGATTTGTAGTAGTCCTCTTTCATGCTTTCCTTTCCTACAACATTTCTCAGCATTTCCTTTCCTAGATCATAGTTTAGACCATTTTAATGCAAAACTATGTTTTTCCTAAATGCACTCATTTCATTGGTTTCTTGGTTTTCTTGGTTGACTCTCAGTTTCTATGCAGTAGATCTCTTCCAGTAGTAGGACATCTTACCTGTAATGCGGAAAGAGTCAATTTTGCGGACAAAACCGACCTCCCTAGAAACTAAGGCTTTTCTAGTGACAAACAAAACAATCAAGCACTATCTTTCCCTAAATATGCATTTAAAATAAAAGCAACCAGGTGTTTAAGGCTTACCTTTAGTCCAACGCTGTTTGTAGTGGCCAAGCCTCTTCGATCCAGATGAGCTCCTCTCCTTGAAGCCTGCATACACAAACAAGCAAACGATTACATAGCACTTGAATAACTCATATAATAAAACATATTCATCATAAAGACAAAGGAGTTTATGAAACAAATTATATATAACAACTTGTTGAGAAAAATGAACTTAATTGTATTAATTGGAAACAAAAGAAACCTTACAACCAACGCCTTGGTGTTGTGCAGGTCCCTCCCAGGGTCCAGTAAGAGTTCTCCTCTACTTTGATCAGCTCACCCACTTCCAAATGAAGCTAAGAAAGGAATGTGATCTCTCCTCTCAAGCTCTATAAGGGAGTCCTAATTTCAGCAGCATCTACCCTTAGGAATGTTCAGCTTTCAACCTCCTTTGCCTCTGGCCCAATGCCTGTATTTATAATGCTTTGGAGGAAGTTAAACAGGTCCACCATCAATGGGATAAGCCCCTCTTTCAAAGGGATAGCTCCCCTCTTCATGGGATAAGTTCCTCTTTCATTGGGATGCATGAACCATCTGGAGGCGCTCAATCCATGTCAAACCATCTTCTCGAATGCTCTAGAATCGACCGCAAGTAAGTTTTTTGAAGTAAAACTTGCGCCTTTTGACTTTTACAGGGGTACGCACCCACCCCTTTACAGACAGAGCGTACAAGTACATAGGTATTATGTACTTGAGGTGCGTGCCCGCAGGTAAGAGTAAGAGAAAGTGCGGAACCAAAGTTATATTGATTTTTTAAAGGCTTTCTCTCTTTTTTGGAGTTTGACATGAGGAGCAGAGGTATAAGACTTGCCAAGGAGGACAGTATGGTTATTGATGGAGCCATACTGACTGAAAATAGTCATGGTGACAAATTTTAGTGTAACAGATTGCCCCCTAAAGTTCGAGGTCTGTAGTAGATCAGGGTTTTATATCATCTAGGAAGGGTGAAGCACTTTATCATTTCGAGGATTGTGGAGAGCCCAGTCGGAACCTACAAATATTCAACACAAAATACATATATGAGATCATATCATCGCTGAGGTAGGCAATCCCATACTCAGATCAAAAACTTAACTAACAAACTAACTACTGCTCTGATATAGGAATGATTTCGCAATACATCATAATCATAGACACATGTAGACACAGTATGGACGCAGCCATCTGTTTATAATTAGTCTACTATATAATGAATACAAAACTCCTCGCAGCCTGGATGGCGGAAACTAGATTCAGGGTCTTCATTTCTGCTTCCTGAAATAGTACGATTCTATCCATGCGAATAAATGAGTTGATGTCGAACATGGTAGAAACCACTTGATTACCAGTCAATGATGTAAACTGTTAACAAGTGTGAGAGAGACCACCAGTGATGTTAATGGTTCTCAAAGTACGCAGTACAATCCATGATATGTGAGTAGATGTGTTGATGTTGAACATGTCACGGAATCCTTCGATCGAAAGTCAATGATGTAAACTGTCGTCAAAGGCGACAAACCTTCCATTGAGGCATGCAGATGTCAAGGTACTGATGATTCCTAGATCATCTTTCTAGATAATGTGCTGATGTCGATAGAAAGCGATCCGTCGTAGGCAAGCCCACAACACGAAATCATAGATCAAGTTGAAGAAATTTAGTTGCAAGGACTGACTCAGGGATGGTCAAGATGGATGAAAGATATTTTGCAGATGAATGGCTTATTAGCAGTGACCTCTTGAACACATAACGACACAACAGATGGCTTGGTGACAATTGACCCAAAGTTAATACCCAGAAACCGGCTAAAGGCTTTCAATGTGGTTTGATCAACTGTTAGTCAAAGGATTTCCCAACCCAGGTGAATAAAAGTGTCGTGTTCAAGAGTGGTTACAAAGTATGACAAACAGACTCATTTTCCTCTCTTTTCCCCCACCATTTCTGGCAAGTACCTCTTTATTTTTTACAAGCTTGAGGAGGATAACATTTGCTTGATTATAAGCTCATCCTTCGGATGAGTCCAACTTAGTTTAGATTCGAACCCTAAGAAGGAGTGGTTCATTCCTATTTGTAATTGAACATGTCCTTTACTGTGAAATCTTAACGAGTCCAGTATAGGAGAAACTCGGTGTTTTTCAATTTTAGAGAGTCTGAAAAACTTAAGAAGACTCCAGGGTTGACCTTTTTCGTAAATTTGTGTCTCCCAAGCCCGAAAAAGTATAAAATAATACTTGAGAGAACCGCTTGATCTTTATGACCAAGGAGTACTTTCATGATTAGTGTCTCTGATCTGAAAAGTAGAAAGCAATCAAGGACACGTCGTTTTATTTCCAATATCGAATTTGAAACGACAAAAATCCAGCAATCTTTTCATGTTTTTACGGTCAGAAAAGGGCTGTAAGAGGACCGTCTTTTTAATTCTGTTTTAACGAGCTAAAAAGAAAACTCGGCAATTTTTTCACATTTTAGGAGTCAGAAAAAAGCTTAAAGATGACTCTGATGTTTTTGTTTCTAAAAAATGACAATTTTCCCTGAAAATCCTTTATCCTGCACAAAAACCAACACATTACTCATACCTGTTGAAGATAGATAAAAATACTTTGAAAAATACCTTTTCATGGTGAAAAATAAACAAATTTACCATTTATTTACCCAAAAAACCAATAAAAGGGGCTTTTACCAATTCATTTTTACCATTTTACTATTTGAGGAGAGAAAAAGGGCTTTTGGCAAGAAACTTCCCGTCGACATTGTGGAGAATCCGACTGTCAAAATCGAACGCCGTCTCTTCCAGGTAATCTACAACATCCTCCTCTTCAATTTCATCCATTTAGAATTCTTTTTTAGGCCCCATATTTCATTTTTGGGAGGTTTTATGGTTTCAAAAACCGCCTCTCGGGGTACGCAGGTGCCACACTAGAGACCCGTGGACCCTGACATTTCTCAGTTGGAAAAATGTCAGGGGTCGGCACCCTGCCTTCAGGGACCCTGCGTACGTACGCTCTGTTCATAAAGGCGGGGTGCGTACCCCGCGCAACGAGTTTTTAAAACCTAAATTCTCCAAAATGGACCAATTTTTTTTTTATTTTATGGAATCTAATGGATGTTTTATGGCATATAGATTGTTCACCATGCTCGATTGGCGTGAGAGAGAGCACGAAGATGTTGATTTGGCCGTCATTAATCATCAACCGTCAATTGATGCTTTGAAGGCATGCGACCTTTATAAATATTGGGCCATACCTGGCATGAGGGCCCAAGTGAGCTTTCTAGAGTGGCTGGTAGAAAGATGGAACATTCAGGACCAGTGTTTTTATATTGGAGGGCACCAGCTTGAGATGGAGTCGGCATATATCTACTTTATCACTGGTTTGCCCAATAGAGGCGAACACTTGACTCTGTTCGGGACTAGGCCAGGTGGCCAGTCTGTCGCTAGTCTCCGACTAGAGTGGTGTAACACTCAGTCTCAGGAGAAGGGGATAGAAATCAAAACTATATCCCGTCCTGAACTTATGCTGATTGCCTTTATAGTTACCAGAATTTGCGGGGCTGCCGCTTTACACATTGCCACTGGATCCCAGATGCAGATCGCAGTTGATTGCTATCGAGGTACCATTTTCAACTGGTGTGATGCTGTGTTGGCCAATGTAAAAGGCCAACTGACTAGAGCCAAAAACGGACAGCTAAAGACTTTTGGTTATGGGGCTTTAGTTGTGAGTTTTGGCTTAGAGAGGGTTTCGATGCTGATCCCACAGCAGCTCACTGTTGAGGTTGGGCTTCCTCGAGAGCCCAAAATGATGCGATGGGTTACGGTTATGGCCCGTCATCCTGATGAGGGGACAGAGGTCCTCCGATTTACTCCGGAGTACTTTCGCTGGTTAGAAAACCAGGTCTTTGCTATACAGGATTTTCCTTATGCCGGAGTTGATTTTCGTGGAGATCCGGACATGGTTCTTCCACCGGGAGTGTTATCACAAAATCAAGAACTGGAAGGCTGCTGACCAGATAGACTCTGTGTAACTATTTCAAACCAGACTTTTGACTAAGGCTTAGCCTCCTTAGCCTGAGAGGGCTCTCTCAAAAGGTTATAGATTTTGAATATTGATAAGATGGCTAACTCTTGTAAGGTGAATTTAACAAACATGCTGGCTGGACAGACATTACAAAGACTTCCATTGGGCTCATGGAGTTAATCATCTTTTCAGCAAACTATAAAACTACTCATTCATAGAAGTCAGGGCATGTAATGTTTAAACACTCAAAATACCTCTCATAGAAACCTCAACTTACAAATACACACAGGAAATCAGAGCAGCAAAGTGAATTCTGAGTGATTGTGTATCTATACAGTTGTAAAACATAAAGGATAAAACAAAACCACATATATCTTGAGCATTTGAAACACTGTGTGAATCCTGAGAAGAAAAGCAGTCATTTGTATTACTGAAAATAAGTTTTTACACAAGCCAAAATAAACTCTGTTTTCTCAAATATCCAACCCTCATTACATCAAAGTTTCATCTATATATAGAAACATATCTTTAACTACTTTGAGCTTCCTCCTCCAGCATGAGGGGAGCTCGATGACTGCTACTAATTACCCCTATCTGCTATTTAACTGACTCATTAAATACAATAAGTGCTAAACTGGAATTTTAAAGAGTCCTAATTAAACTAAAACTCTAATTCTATCCTCCTCGTAGAATGATTCTTTCTTGCTCCTTGACACCTGTCTCCTTTCAGTTTGGCTGAGATAGCTGAGAAGAAGATTCAATGTTCCAGGCTAGCTTTGGATGCTGGATGCATTGATGGTTCAATAATATTAGGATAAAACCCCTGTTTTTTCGGTTCCAGTCTTCCACTACCTCTTCGAAAATGTAGCAGCATGTCTCCAGCTCTTTAATATCCCAAAAATGATGAGCATCACCATATTTCCAAATGTGCTGGAAGCTTCGTTGATGAACAGGTGTGCCAACCAAAACTCCCCGTATGCAGCTCCTTCCAAACCCTAATGACCGATAATAAAGTGACTTTATAATCAAAAACTTTAAACTTAGGTCAAAACATTTCACCTTTGTTAAAGGTACACCTGTCATAATTTTAATGGCCTGGTAGCTTCCTTTGATCTCTTTCATGTCACTTAGGTGTTCCCTTTGAAAATTTCTGATTATCCCATCAAACTGTTTGCCTGTATTAAAAACAGCACCTACAGTAGTTTCGCAGTTTCGTAGCGCGCTACGAAACTGCGAAACTGTTTAAACAGTTCATCTTTTCCTTGAGATTTTCACTGCTGGACCTTTAATTCTTTAAACCTCCTTTACATGTGGCAGAGATCTATATGTCTTCAAAATAATGGAACTAAACAAAATTTGACAAAACTTAGAACAAGACCTTTCTCACCATCAATGAGCAGCTAATTGACCTAGCTGTGCTTTTAAGTTTGCAACCTCCCTCCTCAGGACTTTGTTTTCAGCTCTTAGATTCATGTTTATTTTTCTGATGAATTTAGCTTGTTTGAGAGCTGGAACTGTCCATGTATAAACATCAGCTACTGAATCCACCTGACCTACTAGGTTTTTACTTCCTTTTAACACAGCTCTTCGATAATTTGCATACCTGACTGCAAACTCCCTAGTGGCATTTGTCACTTTATCAATTTCATTTTTTGCTGCCTCCAACTGGTTCTTTATGGCTATAATATTACCTCCTTGGGAAATAATGACTGTTCTATTCTTGCCTTTTTGCTTAATTCTCTCTGCCTTCTCTGTTCTGGACAATTCTTCTGCTACCTCTGTTCTGGGCAGTTTCTCAGCTTCCCTTACTTGTTTTCTTGTAACAGGTCTTCTTGGTTTGAAGATAAATTCCTCACCTGGTTCATCAAACCTTAGTCTTTTTGAAGCTTTAGATTTTTTAGTGCTTTCTGGTGATGATTGAGTTAAATCAATGTGCATTGGTTCAACATGCACCAGTTCAACCTGCTCAAACTCAATGGCCTCAAGCAAATCACTCAAGCTGGCCTTAGATATCGAGCTTTCCTCAACAGCTAATACTTTGCCTTTTTCTTTGCTTATTTGACTCCTTGTCCTAACTCTTGACACTGTTTCAGATCCACTTGGTCCAAGTGCATCTTTCTTATGCTTAGCTTCTTCTTTTGATGATGGCTGAGGTTGCTCTTTAATAACCAAGGGCTTCACTGATTTTCTCAACTGTGACTTGGCCTTCTTTTTATCCTTTGCCTCCTTTCGAAGCTCAGCTATCGTGGGTTCCTCAACTGATTCTTCTTTTTCTCTAACCGGCTGTGGAGTAAGACCTGTTTTACTCTGGAAACCAGCCATGAAGATGAAAGAGTTCCAGTCTCTACCAATTTTCTGAAGACCATACAGCACTAACAGTTTAACCAAAGCATGGTGAAATAATGATGTTTCACAATCATCCTTCCTTAATTGCACTTTGTCACACATTTTGCTGAGACTGCGAAACAAGTAAAATGGAATATCTATAGATGCTTTACCCGTAAAATGCAACAGCAACTTAAAGTGATAGGAGTAGACCTTATTATATCTTCCCTCACAGGTTAAGTACTTTTGAATACAGGTGAGAAGAAGGGCATAGTGCTCCTTAACATAGTTCCTAGGCACAGCTTTTGTTAAATCTTCATTCACATATGCCTCTTTTAAAAACTCTTTGCAGGGGTTCATATCAAATTTAAAGTTCTTAAACCACTCTTGTCCCCCTCTTGGCATCTTAGTTACAGTAGCAATTGCCTCTGGAGACACTTGAACTTCTAACATAGCTATTTTAGAATTCAAACCCGTAAAGTTTAAGGCAAAATCCTTTGTTACCTGAGCATGGCCACCCTGCAGCTTCTTACAGAAATTCCAACAGCCAGCATCCTTGAAGGCTTTCTTCACGCCCTCATCTCTTAATGCAAGGTCCAAACCTTCAGGCTCTGTTCTCTGACATTTTCCAGACCTATGCTCTTTCTTCTCCATTTCGCTTTTGAAATTTTCACACAGAGAATGGCCAACAGCTTCAACTCAAATGGTAATTCAATTTTTTTTTAACGCGGGCTCGCTTGAAAACAGGCTCACTTTAAAAACTCGGGCTCGATTGCAAAATCAAATATCTCATCACACAGGTTGGTCATTTATGCATCATCTACGATCATCATAAAAAATCTTTGCACGGTAAAACCATTTGAATAATATTTATGTGCATGCCTAAAAATCTATTGGTGGAGTGATGGTTAATGAGTGTTTGGGAGGTACGCCCACTGACATGAACGGACAGAAGTGATGACTCATCCACAGACTTGACCCTTTAAGGAATATATGCTGCAAAACGCACGAATCTGCGATTTCGTAGCGCAGTTAGATATGAATTGGCAAAATGCGCTGCGAAACGGCTTGATGCTGACGCGCTACGAAATGGCTAAACAATGATTACACTGCAGAACTGACCAATGAGACTGCGCTGCGGAATTACGGAAAGGATCGGTGACATAGGTAAGACAAGACATGGCTTTAACAATCATGATGGAGGATGACCGATAGGATTAGAGAATGATTTACATCAAACACCTTTAAAACTTCAACCCTAAGTAAGAAACATAGGACAAAAAACATTTGACACCAATTTTTTGACATTAAACTTGGACAAAGGGTTATATACATATGTTTATAGTTCTGAGTGATAACAGGGAGAACAATGGGATGATACAGGTAACTTCATTTTTCAGAAGTTTTTTAAACTATCTATTATTTTTGTTTGTTTTATATCGTCTCAAAACTGATAGTAATAATTTTCAAAATGCAGATGTAGGCCCACGACGTCCAGCCAATCTTCGGCCTTACGAGAGGAGACTACCAGCTGTTGTGGCACCGGCCCCACAGGACAAGGCCACAGAGACTTTGGCTGAGTTGGAAAGTCACCTAGAGCGTCTTACAGCAGATATACTGGAGACTACCATAGATGATATTCCAATCAGGCTTCAGCGCTATGTAGTCGGGGTCCCAGGACCTTTTAGGAGGTTCTTGTGTAGCGTGGCCCGTACAGTGGTGTCATATAGAGATCATCACCAGTGATTGGATGGTCATTTTGTAGACACATGTGACATTTTGGTTTTTTGTACTTATCATTTTTGCCGATCATAAGGTGTTTTTCAACCTATGATCGAAAACGATGTATTTTTTTTGACACACTCCTATATATATATATATATATATATATATATATATATCACTCTTACCGGCTTATCTTGTAAATCATGTTATGGAATGGTTTTAAATTTACATGTATGATTATTGCAAATGTCTATTTAACATTCGAGAAGCAATTGCATCTGCTAATGTATTTAAAGACCTTGGAATATGCTGATATTCAATGTAATCAAACTCACGTTCCAAGAGACGCACTCTCAAAAATAATCTTAATAACACTGGATTTCTAATGGCATACACTCTATTAAGCTGTAATACAACGAGTTCAGAATCTAACCTTACTATCAAACTCCAATCCCAAATTAAATAGATTCAGATAATAACTCAATCACTGCACTATACTCAGCAATGTTGTTTGTTGTTTGACCGAAGCTTACCCCATGCATAGAAACTAACTCGTCAGAGGGCGAATAGATAACCCAAACTGCGGAAGAAATGTTTCATGTACTACGACAAGCACCATCAGCAAATCCAATGTATGTTTGGAGAGGCATCGATATCTGCAATATCAAGAGTAAAACCAAGATAAGCCAAAATAATGACGAAAAAACACTCTCTAAGCTAAGAACACATTTTAAACCAAAACACACTTGCTAGAAAGAAAAACTAACCTAACTAAAAATCTCCATACCCATCTTTTAAGCATAATACCTCTTCAAGTAAAGACCATTTCTGGGTTTACCTAAAGAGTCCCCGTCAAAGTCTACCAACTCATAGGCCCCTTTTGCTAGCTTTCGCTTGACAATATAGGGCCCATGCCACATAGGAACGAATTTTCCAGCACCTAATTTATCATTAGCTTGATCATACAATAACACTAGGTCTCCTTCCGAAAAATTTTGAGGGGTCACATTTCGATCATACTGAGCTTTCATACGTTTTGCGTGAGTCTCGATCGCCAATGCAGCATCACGTCGATTCTCATCTAATTGAGCTAAGTATAATAAATGCTTTCCCTCTTCGGAAGTAGCTGGAAGTAACTCGATGGCCATTTGCAGTGACGAGATTTCGCATTCAATGGGTAGCATAGCTTCCAAACCATAAACTAGTTGGAAAGGAGTGAACCCTGTTGATGTTTTCACTGAGGTTCAGTATGCCCAAAGCACTGAAAATAACATGTTATGCCAATTCGACCGATGAATACCAATGATTCGTCGGATCATGATAACTAAAACTTTGTTGATGGACTCAACCAGACCATTCGCTTGTGGATAATAAGGAGTTGAGCTATCGTGACGCAAACCAAGCTGGCCTGTAAGTTATGTCATCATAACGTTTCTAAAATGACGTCCATGATCAGTGATTATCGCTTGTGGGACACCAAACCTAGCAACTATATGATTGAACACGAAAATTGTAGCTGTCTTGTTGTCTGGCTCGAATGTAGGCATCGCCTTGGCCCACTTAGTAAAATAATCTACCGCAAGGATGATATACGCATGCCCCCCGACCGAGTGAGGGTTACAAGTAATAAAATCAATACCCCATTTGGAAAAAGGACCAACGGAAATTATAGGGTGGAGAGGAGTAGGTGGAGCGTGTATCTTTCGATCAAACACTTGACAGTTGTGGCATTTTCGGACCGCAGTAATACAATCTTTAAACAAGGACGACCATAAGTAGCCAGCGCGCAATATATTTTGGGCTGTGGCATACCCAGACATATGACCGCCACACGCTCCAGAGTGACAGTCATTTAGAACCCTTTCAGCCTCTTCGTGAGTTAAGCAACATCGAAAAATAGAGTCTGCCCCACGGCGATAAAGAGTATCTCCAATAATTTTGTATTGTTGGGACTGGAATCGAATTTTCCGACATTCCGACTTGGAAACTTCGGGCTGAAAGGATTGGGTCTAGAGATAGACGATGATATCCCCATACCACGGATCTAAAGTGCTGATTAGAAACAAAGATTCATCCGCAATGGGCTCCTCTGCCACAGTTTCGGTGTCAGCACGCGGGAAGTCACACATTAACTCTGCAAAAACTAAAGATTTCTTAGACTTAGATTTCTCAAACTCCAAGTCGAACTCCTGCAGGATAACTATCCATTTAGAGTATTTGCCCCCTAGCAATTGTTTTTTCAAAATGTAGATCATAGGGTTTCAATCTGAAATGACTGTAGTTTTACATAGTAAAATGTAGTGACGAAAACGTTGGACAGCTTGAACGACTGCCAATGCCAATTTCTCCACATGTGAGTATTCTAGCTCAGTTGCGTTTAACGTTTGACTAAGGTAATATATCACATGTTCTGTTTTGAATTCATCTTCCTGAACTAAGACCATTCCAATGGTGGAATGGGAGGCGGCGAGATACAAAAAGTAATCCTGGTTGTAGTTGGGAGGATGCAACAACGGTGCATGGGTCAACGCGTGCTTGAGTGCATCAAAAGATTTCTGAGCTATCTCATCCCAAGAGAATTGAGCGTTCTGTTTCAACAACCATGTAAAACCCTTTGTAACCTCGGCGTAGTTAGGAATGAATCATCGTAAAAAGTTTGCTTTCCCCTGCAAACTTTGGAGTTGGCGAAGACTCGAAGGAGGAGGAAAATTGATAATAGCTTCGACCTTCGAGGGATCAAAGTGAATGCCGGCTTTCGAAACTACAAACCCCAGTAATTGAACCGTTTCTATACAGAAGACACATTTGTGTGGGTTCAACCGAATACGATAATGCCTACACCTCATGAAGATTGCACGTAAGTGGACGAGGTGATCAGCTCGATGTAATGAATGAGCGGGCAAATCATCGATATACGGTTGCACAATGTGTTTGATGTCATGAAACGCATAAGACATCGCCCTTTGAAAAGTTTCTCCGGCATTATTGAGCCCAAAAGGTAATTTACAATAAGCAAATGTCCCCCATGGACAAATGAAATCCGTTTTCGGTTGATCGGCAGGTAGAATATTGATTTGATTGTATTCGGAAAAACCGTCCATAAAGGAAAATATTTCTCTGCCAGCACAATCATCAATGATTTGATCGATATAGGGAGTTGGGTAGTTTTCCTTTGGACAAGCTCGATTAATGTCCCTATAATCGATGCATATTCTTATTGTTCCCTGTTTTTTGTTAACCGGAACAATATTCGATACCCAATCCGTTAACGAGATCGGATAAATGAAATCTGCTTTCAACCGTTTTTCAACTTCTGCTTTAATTGCAGCAGCTTTTCGTGGGTGAATCTGATGCAAACTTTGCCGGACGGGTTTAGCATCCGGGTAAGTTTTGATCTCATGAACAACAATCGCGGGATCAATTCCTGGCATTTCCTCATAGGACCAGGCAAACACGTCGCAAAATTCTTGAAATAGGGCTTATATAATTGGATTTCGTCATCTGTACACAAGGCACCTATATGAATGTTCTCAACAATTCCAGGCTTAACCGAAATGTCAATGGGAATAGTTCGAGAGATTTTTCCCAAATTTAACTCTGAATCGGGATGTTTCATTGGATTTTGAGGTTCCTTGACATATTCAGTCATAAAGATTGATGAGAAATCATTTTAAAAACGATCATCCTCAGGTAAAAACGAAGATCTGTGATGGAGATCTTCCCATGGTAAATCATCTACACATAGGATTTCATAAATTTGCTCATCAGAGTGAACAAGTTCAGAAAACGTAGTTAAATCCGAGGTTGATGTGAAAAATGATTCCTCACAGACCACATTCATTAAGTCTTTTTCGGTTGAACACGGGTCGGTAAAAGACTGCACGGCTTCATAGGCAATTTCATATGGACTCAAAGGCATAAAATTACCAAATGAGTGTATTTCAGATTCAGAAGGAATGATCCAAGGATCGTCATAAACAATAGTGTCTGATGTAATCATATGAATGGTTGCAAATGAAGATGATGCACTGATTGGAGGAAAAGGAAAAGTTCCCAGTAAACCGACATCTTTAACTAATCCTACTCCAACATCCTTATATGGGATAGTCGTTTTACAGACATGCTGAATACTCTCTGAAGAGGCTGGGTCGGATGAAAAGTAAGCTAGCTGGTCTATTGTTACGATCTTTCCATTATGTGGGAACTTTATTACTCGGAAGACCGATGAAACGACTGTTGTCATAGCATAAGACCAACTTCGACCCAAGAGAAGGTTGTAGTCTAGAGGGGCATCAACCACCTCCACATCTAGACTAACGGTTTTTCCTTCAACCCCTATAGGCAAATCCTGTAGAATGCCGAAAGGATGAAACCCACAGCCATCAAAGGCCTTAAGAATTGTCGGGGATTGATTTAGTGAAGGAGAACTGTTGGAGATGTAAATCCCCTCTACGGATAGAGGCGATCCCTACTAGCCCGGAATGGGTCTAGCAACAATCAATCAATGCTACTGTGCAAGTTCCTAATTGCAAATACAAGAGAGGCAAAGAACACCTACTTGGATTCCAACGCTATTGTTTGATGAAGAGATGCCGCTCTCGCTCCTTCGCTTTGGCCGGTCACGATCTTCCACGATCTCCGTGAATAGATACCTGCACACATGAAGAGAAAGACAAACACAAGCGTGAAGTCTGATAAAAGCAATTATACATCAGTGAAAAAAGATGTAATTCACATTAACCATTATAAAGAAAAATGAGAATGGAACCATAACAGTAGTCATCTATTATTAAATCAATAACAGAGAAAGGTACAACCAAAGTTCTGAGGTTGAGTCCTTCTCTTGAGGGTCCAGCCAGCAAGTCTCTTAAGCATTTTCCCTTGGAAATGGATTCTCCCAAAACAAAGCTCTCTCTCACACAAGCAAAACTCACAACCTTCCTTAAGCTTCCTCTAGCAAAACCACACTTGTCACACCAAATACCTACTAGCAGCAGCAATCCAAGCACTATGAATTCCACACTATCCAAACTAGCTGCTCATGGCAATGGTGGAGATTTAAATAGGAGAAGGAGTCTCCATGAATGGTGGGAGGACAAGCTTATCTTCAAGGAAGGTGGTTCCAAATGATGAACAGACATGCCATAGAAGGGAGGGCGATACTCACAAGGCCAACAACCAAGTCTGGAACCATCTGGAAGGCTGGCTGTTGGAACAAATTCGCCCAAACTGGATCAGTGTGGGTGTAACACTGAACTGGTGCACTGACAGCGCATCACATAAATAGAGCAGACTGTGTCAGCGTGGCTTAGTACTTTCATAGGATGCGCTAGCGCATAAAATTCGACCAGCGCGGGAAACCCGTGTGCTTCCGCGCTGACAGCGCATCAGTTACACTATCAGCCACCTGTCAGCGCAGTTATTTTAATAACAGACGCGCTGATACAATAAACTTTGGCAAAGTGGGTCATTTGGCCAGTTAAGAGAGCATGAGCATGGTGTATTTGATTTCATGAGACAGTAGGGAGACTGACAGGGAGACAGTGACAAATTACTGCGTAACAGATGCCCCCTAAAGCATGAAGCCCGAGAGAGTGGGAGGGGTGAAATGCTTTACAAAACTGCTGAACTGGAACACCACCAGGAAGGACCTGCATGAATGTACAACTGACATCTCGATCACATGTAGTCTAGGCATGGGCGCAGCCATCCAAAAGACATACGAAGAAGGTCTGTGGTATGGACGCAGCCACCCAGCTGAAGAGACCATAAAGATAAGATGGTATGGTCGCAGCCATCCCAAAGACTCAGGTATGGGCGCAACCATCCATCAATGAGTCATGTACTAACAATCCACAAAATCGCAACCTGGTTTGTAACAGACAAAAACCAGGGTCTTGTGCTCCATCCCAACCCGAATAAAGTACAAGTTCAAGCATGTGAATACATGAGCTGAAGTCGAACATGCATGAACATTGTCTGATTACCAGTCAATGATGGAAACCGTTAACAGACGCAAGAGGTACCACCAATAATGACAATGGTCCTCAAGGTACTTATAGGTACAATCCGCGGCGTGTGAATCAATGAGCTGGTGTCGAACACCCGCAGAATCATTCGATCGGAGGCCAATGATGAAAACCTCACGTCGAACACGAAGAACCTGCCATTGAGGCATGCAGGCTCTAAGGCACCCGAAGGGAGTCCCTAGGTCACTTTCCTGGATAATGAGCTGAAGTCGACAGGAAGTAACCTTGATCGAAGGTGGGCCATGATGCTTCCCACATCATCGACACGAGACAGAGAAGGATGAAATATTTTGTGCGAGACATCAGAGGGAGGTGGTAATCTTGCAGAGGTCAACTTCTCTTGAACACATCGGCGGCACAACAGCGGATTTGGCAGTATCTGACATCAAAGGAGCAGAGGTCATGGTGACAAGGCAATGAGCAGATGAGAGGTCAAATAGGATAACCCAAACCCACGGAGGCTAGTGTAAAACAAGATGAGAAATCCCCACCCAGACATGAATGTAGATGAGTGCCATGTTCAAGAGCGACATACTGCCGACACGACCATTATTACAGTTTCATTTTCCCCACCATTTCTGGCAGGTACCCCGGTTGTTTTTGGATGACAAGCTTGACGGGGATAGCATATGCTTGGAGAGGCGTTATTTTGACGATGTCCGATGCCATTGAGTTTTAACAAGCCTGACAAAGGAGGAGCTTGGCGTCTTTTCCTATTTAGAGAGTCTGAAAAGACAGCGAAAAAGGAAACTCCAGGGGGGTCCTTTTTCGTAGAGTTGTGTCTCTCGAGCTCGAAAAAGTATAAAACAATGCTCAAAAGAACCGCCCGACCAGTATGATCGAGGAGTACTTTTCGTGAATAGTAGCTTCGACCCAAAAAAGTAAAAAAGCGGTCGGAAGCACGTCGTTTTAAAGCCAATAATGAGTGCGAAACGACAAACACCCGACAATCTTTTTAAGTTAAACGGTTGGAAAAAGAGCTTAAAAACGACCGCCTCTCGTTCCTTTTAATGAGCCGAAAGGAAGCTCGGCCATCTTTTCTTGGTTTATGTCGGAAAAGAGCTTAAAGATGACATTTTTTGGGACCAAGTGTACGAAGAATCGTTATGACCACGCCGGTTACTAGAACCTTCACAAGAACACCACCCGCATAAACCTGTTCGATATGTGTAAAAACATAGTAAAACATGCATAAAGGCATAATACAGTGACATTAGTGCTAAATCCATGGTGAAAATATGACAAAAACCCACATTGATAAGAAATTATAGCTAATTATGAATTTTTTACCATAAATAGGGGGGTAAAAGTCATTTTTTACCATTGTTACCATTTTGAGTTGTGAAGAACGTTGAGGTGCTGCAAGGTTGACGGAGCGATTTCCAGCCTGTGTGGACACCATTCATCCGGCAGCTTGTTCCAGGTAGGTTCTCCTCCCCCTGTGTTGCATTTTGAGTCTTTTTGAGAGCAATTCCACGGTGGGAAGTGGCCCTTTGGGCAAATTTTTTGAGCGTTGGTGCGCTCTCGGTCAGCGCGGATGTCTCGCTCGGGTTCGCGCTGATCGATTTTCATCTACACGTACCACCTCATGGGTCAGCGCGGAAAACACGTGTGCTTCCGCGCTGACCCAAGGAAAAAACAACGCTGCGCCATTATCAACGCGACTGTTTTAAAAACAGTCGCGCTGGCACCGTAAAGATTTATTTTTAAGAAAATGAACGTACAAATCTCAACGGTTAGCGTCCTAATATTTTTTCATGGCCTTGCAGGGCAAAATGTCTTTTGTTTGGCAAGAGAGAGCTCACGATGATGAGGATATAGCTGCTTATGCAATTGCCGAATGCCGAAATGCAATGCGGGCATGCGGGTTCTTGAAATTCTTCCTTACTCCGTGTCTGAGGGCGCAACCTGACTTGCTTGAGCTCTTAATCAGAGCTTGGAACCCAGTGGATGGAAAATTAACGATCTGTGGCCAGGACATTGAGTTTGATTCCACGGATATTTACTTTTTGACTGGATTGTCACGCCGGGGCCAGATGCCCATCCTGGAGGGGCAACGACCCAGCGGTGAGACTCTTGACCAGCTGATGGCTCGAGTGTGCCCAGGAGCTGTTAAAACACGGAGCGGGAAAGTTGGTATTCCGACGGTGAATGACATGCCCCTTCGCACCATACTCTTTCTGGTGACACAGGCAGCGGGCTCTTTGGCCAATCATGAGGCCTCAAAGACCCAACTACTACTAGCTCTGGAGTGCTTACATCCCACCATTTTCAACTGGGCAGCAGCTGTGACGACTAGCATGAAGAGGCAACTGAGCAACTGCCGACGTGAAGAGTCGAAGCAGTTTGCATATGGGTCGCTTCTACTTTCGCTCATGCTGGAGCGGGTACCGGCCCTACAGCTACAGACCATGGCCGTGGATCCACCTAGAGGTCCTCGGGAGATGAGGGCCAGCCGATGGGCCCGCGTCATGCCACGTGGAGGTGGAGGCCGCCCAGTGGCTTGGGGAGTGTATTTCCGAGAGTGGCTGGATCGGCAGGTTATTGTCGTAGAGGACTGGCCATATGCCGGTATGGACTTCCGCAACGATCCTGACATGCCACTGCCCGCGGGAGAGCATTGGGACGATGGAGGTATGACACTTGATCTCATTTTAATATTTTTTGATGTTTTTGATTTTTCATGTACATGTCTTGATAAATGTCACGGTGTGCAGATGTGGGACCCGTGAGACCCATTGGCCTAGCCCCAGCGGCACGGAGAGAGGGGCAAGGAGCTGGAGCCCTGGCCCTAGTTCCTCCAGGAGTTGACACGACGGAGACTGTAGCTCGCAACCTTGAAGGTTTGCTGGAGGGGGTGCCAGATTACCAGGGGGTCGAGGAGGTCCCCATAGTTCATCAGATCCACACAGTGGGGGTGGAACCCAGGATGCACCGCCTTTTGAGGCGGGTGGCACGGGCAGCTGTATGCTATAGAGAGCATAACCCAGCACAGTAGTCACCTAGGTTTTACTTCCACTGATGTTTTGAGAGACATATGTCTCGGATGTACTGAGGACACCGGCTTTATTTTTGGACATATACACTTATTTTTTAGCGCCTCAGTGCGCCACACGATATATATATATATATATATATATATATATATATATATATATATATATATATTGTTTTTGGATGGATCACTTCACATGTGATGATGTTTTTATATGCTATGCAAGTGTCTAATACAAATGTGATCTAATGTATCAGTTGCACAACACGACCCATGTATTTTAATTTTTATGCAAGCTTAAAAACACATATGCAGGCACACATGCAAACTATGCTTGGAAAAGAAATTATCTACACATGCTTATTCTATGGTCTTATTATATTTTCTATCTCTTCTTGTATGATGTTTATCTATTTCGCAAATGTCTATCCAATACATGGTTTGCTAATGCATCGGTTAACGTATTTAATCGTCTCGGAATGTGTTGATATGTGATATAATTAAAATTCCTTTCTAACAATCTCACACGTAAATACAACCTTAGAATGCGTTGGTCTCTGACAGAATATCGCCCGTTGAGTTGATGGACGACAAGTTGAGAGTCCAGGTTTACCACCAATGCACGAATGCCAAGATCAACTGCTTCAGCTAGTAATTCAATTACAGCACTGTATTCGGCAACATTGTTGGTGGTACGGCCCAAGCACACGCCTTGAAGATCTAGCAACTCGCCGTGAGGATCGTAGATCGCCCACGCCGCAGAAGACAAATTGCAAGTACTACGGCAGGCGCCATCGGCGAAGCCAACGTAAGGTGTACTAGACATCTGCACAAGAAGCAGAAAACAAAATAAGAGGCAAACACGCCTTCACACCAAGAAAAAAAAGAAATCATGCACACATGACACACTTGCTAAGAACACACGTATGTACAAACTAGGTGCACGAGATCATGCATAATATTTTTTCAAATAGAGCCCGTTGCGGGGCTTGTCAAGAGGATTTCCTTCGTAATCGATCAGCTCATATGCCCCCTTTTGCAAAACTGTCTTCATGATATAGGGGCCCAGCCACATGGATTCGAGTTTACCTGCCCCCAGCTTATCCTTAGCTTGATCATAGATCAGTACTAGATCTCCCTCAACAAAGCAACGAGGTTGAATGGTATTGTCGAAGTGGGCCTTAACCCTCTTCTTCTGCGCTTCAATAGCTAGAGAGGCTAAGCGACGAGTCTCGTCTAGCCGCTCTAAATAGAGAAGCCGTTCCTCCACCGGAGTGGTGTTGGGAAGCAACTCGACAACTAACTTTAATGAAGGAATCTCACACTCAACAGGAAGGGTGGCCTCCAGTCCATAAACAAGCTGAAAAGGAGTGAAACTGGTGGCGTCCTTCACAGAGGTCTGGAAAGCCCACAAGGCGGGGAACAGCATCAGATGCCAGTTAGACTTGTGCGTATTCACGGTATGTTGGAGCATTGTGATCAAAACTTTGTTCACGGCTTCAACTTGGCCGTTGGATTGAGGGTAATATGGCGTCGAGCTATCTTGACGCAAGCCTAGCTGGGTCGTTAGTTCCGTCATCATGTGATTACGAAAATGTTTTCCGTGATCTGTGACAATAGCCTGGGGGACTCCGAACCGAGTAATGACATGATTAAACAAGAACTGCGCTGCTGTGTAACCGTCTTCGTTCAGTGTAGGCATCGCTTCGGCCCATTTGGTGAAGTAATCCACAGCAACGATGATATATCCATGCCCCCCGGCCGAACGAGGGTTACAAGACGTATAATCGATGCCCCATTTAGCAAATGGACCTACGGTAACAACAGGGTGCAGTGGTGTAGGAGGTGCACGCATTTTCCAGTGGTAGACCTGACATTCATGACATGCACGGACGGCAAGGATGCAATCCTTGAAAATAGAAGGCCAGAAATAACCAGCACGGAGAATTTTCGGGGCGGTGGCATATCTGAACATATGGTTGCCACAAGCGCCAGAGTGGCAGTCATTCAATACCCGCTCAGCCTCCTCGAGAGTCAAGCATCGGCGGAGAACAGAATCAATGCCGAGGCGATACAGGGTATCGCCAATAATGCGATAGGGTTGAGATTGGTAACGAATCCTTTGTCGAGCGTCTTTCGATACATCAGGACGGAAGGAAGACGTCTGCAAATATACTATGATGTCCCCATACCAAGGGTCGAGGGTGCTGATTAGAAACAATGTTTCATCTGGGATATGCTCTTCCGAACGAGATGGTACAGAAGGGGATGGAAAAGAGCAGAGCAATTCAGCAAAGACCAGAGATTTCTTAGACTTGGCAGCAGTAAATTCCAAGTCAAACTCTTGTAGGATGACAATCCATTTTGAGTATTTGCCCCCCAGCAGCTAACGCGACAAGATGTAGGTCATTAGGTTACAGTCGGAAATCACGATCGTAGTGCGCAATAGGATATAGTTCTGGAACCGTTGGACGGCGCAGACAGCTGCCAATGCCAACTTCTCGACATACGTGTAGTGAGTTTCTGTATCCAAGAGATTGCGACTAAGGTAATAGATAACGTGCTCGTTGCCATCATCATCATCCTGCACCAGAACCATGCCGATGGTGGTGTCAGCGGCAGCTAGATAGAGGGAATAATCACGGTGATAGTTCGGAGGTCTTAAGAGTGGAGCCGAGACAAGGAGGTCCTTGAGTCACTCGAAAGACTCCTGGGCGATGGCATCCCAACGAAAGGATGTGTCTCGCTTTAATAACCGTGTGAGACCCTTAGCCACCTCGGCATAATTCAGAATGAATCGTCTAAGGAAATTCGCTTTTCCCTGCAGGCTCTGCAATTGCTGCAAAGAGGCAGGGGGAGGAAGGTTCAGGATGGCCTCAACTTTGAGGGGATCCAGACGGATGCCTTCTCGGGAGACGATGAACCCGAGGAGTCGGCCAGATTCTACGCAGAAGACACACTTATGAGGATTAAGCCTTATGCAGTAGTGTCGACAGCGGAGAAAAATCTCACGAAGATGAGAGGGATGGTCCTGACGCTTAGCTGAATGAGCCGGAAGCTCATCCAGGTAAGGTTGCACAATGTGACGAATATCATGAAAGGGATAAGACATTGCACGTTGAAATGTAGCGCTGGCATTCTTTAGACCGAAAGGAAGCTTCTTATAGGCGAAGGTGCCCCAAGGACAAATAAAAGCTGTCTTATGCTGGTCCGTGGGTGCAATGTTGATCTGGTTATAGCTAGAGAAGTCGTCCATAAACGAGTAAATCTCACTTCCTGCACACTCATCGATAAGCTGATCGATGAAGGGCAGAGGGAAGTTATCTTTCGGACAGGCACAGTTGATATCACGATAGTCAACACAGACCCGAATAGTACCCTGCTTTTTATTCACAGGGACTATATTAGACACCCAATCCGTAAGGGGAATGGGGTAAATGAAACCAGCTTTAAGAAGCTTTTCAACTTCGGCCTTGATGGTTGCAGCCTTTTGGGGGTGCACAGGGCGTAAGCGCTGACGGACAGGCTTAGCACCTGGGTATGTAGGTATTTCATGCACCACTATACTAGGATCGATGCCGGGCATTTCCTCATAGGACCATGCGAAGACATCACGAAATTCGCGAAATAAAGCATTATAGAGTTGAACTTCCTCAGGAGTGCAAGTGACTCCGATATGAATGTGCTCGATGATCCCTGGTTTAACAGAGATGTCGATCGGTTGGGTTTGCGTGATATTTCCCATATTTCCCTCTGACACTTGATAAAGCTAAATTGGTGTTTGGAGGGGCGGGGATGGGATACATGAAGCAAACCGCTCGAGATATGCAGTCATTTCCGGATGGGGAGGGAGAAACGAAGAGCGATGGTGGTGATCTGACCAAGGGAGCTCTTCGAGAGACATGGTCTCTATGATGGCTTCGTCGGAGGGAAATATTTCCTTCAATGGATCCGACGTAGCTTCATCTCCTAGCCAAGGGAAATGATCATATGAGTCGGGAACACTGCTTGAGAGAGCAGGTTCATTAGGGGGAGCCGATGTAGCAACAATCTCGATGTAGTTGATTTCGGCAGGACTCAACGGCATCATATCACCCCAAGAGTCTTCTTGATTAGCAGGAGGAAGAACACACGGATCTGAGCGTACAGAGATCATATTGATAGGGGCGAGATTCGGAGGTGGGTGGGGAAAGACTCCCATTAAAGTGGGATCTTTAAAGAGTCCAGCACCCACGTTCACGAGTGACTTAGAGGTATGCTCCACGAATAGCACATTACCTTCAGAAGAAGAGGCGAAGAAGGAGAGCTGGTCCACCGTGACAATCTTCCCTTGGTGAGGGAAACGAATGACACAGAACAGGGAGGAAGCCACGACTTGCATGGCATATGTCCAGCTCCATCCGAGGAGGAGGTTGTAGGTCAGATTGGCATCAACAACTTCGACCTCCACTTCTACGGTCTTTCCTTCCAAAGAGATGGGTAAGCGTTGGAGGATACCGTAAGGGCGAGATTCTCTTCCATCGAAAGCTTCCAACGTCGTAGGGGACTGACTCAAAGCAGGAGAACCAATCGCTTTCCAGCAAGCAACAGACATGATGCAGGTTGAGGCACCTTCATCAATAACTGTACGGTGAATCATTCTGCTATTGATGATGACCTGTATAAGGAAAGCGACTTGGTGAGGTAGTCTCTGTGTAAAGCCCTCGAGATCGAAAGAAATCAAATCTGAATCTACCGGGTCGATGCCACCAATAGCTGATAGCAAGGACTTCCTCTGGGAGGGGCAGCTCTGGAGGACTTCTAAAGCGGACATAGCAGACGGAGCCTGAGCTAAGTCCTCAACAATGCTATAGTGCTAGGCAGCATGAGCATTAGGGTTGTAAGATGACTTCCTGAGTACACCTTTTGGAGGGGATCGGGGGATCGTCTCAGTGCTGGGTCTTTCGATGTGGAGAGGACCAGAACTAGACGGAGGAGTGCTGGAGGGAACCTCCGGCTCTTTCCCGGCACGAGATGGATAATCATTCGCTCGAGTTGAAACATGGATGGGAATCGTGCCAGCCATGAACACTTGAGAACCGAACGAGGAAGAGGGTTGAGATGGGTCTGCCACCATTTGAGTCTGTTGAGAAGGGAAAGGCTCTTTAAGCATGGCAGGAGTCCCAGGAGCACCTTTCAATAGCCGACTAACTTTGGACCACCTTGGGTAGTCCTTAGTGTAGTGATCCTCATCATAGATGAGACAAGGATACTTAGACTTTCGTTTAGCTCCTTCCTCGGGTGGAGGCTTAGGGGCATCCTACTTTGGTTGTCCAGATTTATCTTTAGCTTTCCTCTTCTTTTTCCCTTTTGAGGATTTATCCGCCACGGTGGACTGGACGATGTTTACCTCGGAGGTAATTCCAGGATTAGATTGGCCCTGAGAAGCATTTTCATTTGAAGCGTTCTGCTTTTGCTTCCCAGGGTTCGCGGCCGGCTTCTTTGATGACGAATTCACAGAGCCAATGACTCCATCAACAGATGGTTTGGGCGGAGCCTTGGTCTGTCCAGGCCTCGGGAAGTCTGGCAGATAATCATATAGAGTACCTGACTGAGAGTATACTAAGTCTAGGTACTGAGCTCGTGCGATCGCTTGCTCTTCAGTTACACAAGCTCCCATGGCTATGTCTTTTGCAATTTTAGGGACAAAGGAAGTTGTGAACCAATCGGTCAGGAGTTGATCAGGAATCCAGAATTTGATCAAGCGACGACGCCTTCTCCATTCATGTATATGGTCAGATATGTGCGTAGCCGTGTCCTGTTTGAGAGACGTGAGGAGATTTGTCCCTGTCTCGTACCGAATGGGTAACTGAAAATGAGTTAAAAATGCCATAGCAAGCGAATTGAAATCTTGAAATATGCTGCGATTCAGCTCAATATACCACTTAGCGGCTGAGCCACTGAGAGTTCTCTGAAAGAGGCGGAGCCGGATAGAGTCATCAAGCCATGAGTTCGATGAACACCAAAGGTGATAGGTCATAACGTGAGCTTGAGGATCTTCACCAGCTTTGCCATCAAATTTTGGACAATCACCGGGTATTTTAGTTGGAACTGGTGGCCAATACGGATTATGCAAAATGGGATCATTCGTTAACTTGGACACATCCGGAAGTTCCAACGTTGCTAAGAATGGAAACTGAGGGTTAAAGGACATTTGTGGCTGTGGATTTGAGGCAGTATTAGGGTTCCAACCAGGTGGTGGTTTCCCCCACGAACTCTGTCCGGATGGACCTGGCCCAAAAGGGCCTGGCGCATAGGGACCTTGTCCCGATGGACCTGGCCCAAAAGGGCCTAGCGCATAGGGACCTTGTCCGTAGGGGTTCTGCCCATATGTATTCTGTCCATATGCAGACAGTTGACCCTGGGTTTGCCCCCCAGCACCCCATGTATTAGCAACTTGGCCCGCAGGTGCAGCATACTGATAATTTTGGTAAGGCGTGACCTGCATCTGTTGATAATTTTGGTAAGGGGTAAACTGAGTTTGCCCCTGGGGTTGATGGTAGCCATACATTTGCTGGGCTCCATACTGAGCCTGATAAGTAGGCTGCGCTTGGTAGGAAGGTTGGGGCTGTGGCCCACCTTGCATTTGATAACCCACTTGAGTTTGAGGCCCAGAATAATGTCCTTGAACCGGCTGGGCTTGGATCATCTGGCCGGAAGGTTGGCCTGGTTGAATTTGGGATGGACCTGCTTGCCCAGAAGGACGTACTTGCTGGGTGCCAGGTTGTCCTTGAGCAACCAAGGGTTGTCCTTGTGGAACAGATGGCCGAGCTGGCTGGATGGCTGGTTGACCTTGCGGTTGGCTAGCCTATCCAGCTGGATGAGTAGGACGGACAGCGGGTTGGCCTTGTTGCACAGAGGGCTGGCCCGTTTGTCCGGAGGGTTGTACTGGCTGAGCAGTGGGTTGGCCCTGCTGTACGTAGGGTTGCCCCCCTTGCCCAGAAGGTTGCACGGGCTGAGCAGTGGGTTGGCCCTGCTGTACGTAGGGTTGCCCCCCTTGCCCAGAAAGATGACTAGACTGGACAGCGGGTTGGCCCTGCTGCATGTAGGGTTGCCTCCCCTGCCCAGAAGGATACCCCTGTTGGACTGCTGGTTGACCTTGAGGAGCATAATTTTGCCCAGCTTGTCCAGCTGGATAACCCTGCTGGAAACCAGGTTGGCCTTGCTGGATGTAAGGCTATCCTGGCTGACCAGACGAATAACCTTGCTGGGTACCAGGTTGCCCTAGGTAACCAGAAGGCTGACTCTGATAGGAAAAAGATGGACCTCGCATGGCCGAAGGTTGTCCCAGGTAGGGTTGTCCTGGGTAAGACTGGCCATAAAGTGGTTGCCCTTGGGGGGCTTGCACATAAGGTGGCTGGCCTAGATTAGGCGGTCCTTGAGGCTGTCCAGGAATTGCCTGGCCCCCATGAAAAGAATGAGTAACGGGATCATAAACAATGTTTAATGGTACCGAGACTTCAACGAAAGGTTGAAGAGGCGCGGATTGAACGTGCTGGAGGTACTGACCGTTAGAATCATAATAAAAGAGTGGACCTTGGTAATTCGGGTCCACAATGGGTTGCCCATGGGCATCATACGGCCCCCCTCCTGGAACAGGACCAGAAGAGGGCTGAGCACTTTGTGCAGGATCGATGACTCTAGACGAAAGCCCTGGTTGGCCACTGCTCACTTGACTGTGAGAGGGACCAGCCCCAGGGTTTGTAGATGAAGATGCTGTCACAGCACTGACGACCGGAGTTGAGTACGCTACAAAAACAATTGGATTTGTGGGAACTGAGGTAACAGGTGTATTAGGGGGTTGCGAAAGAAAGGGTTCCATGGTGGCAATGAGACTAGGATCCCATATAGTCGTAGAAGGCATTCTGGCAGCTATTCTATCCCTCATTGATTGATACTGTGGAGGGAGTGGAGAAGTAGCTGGGATGGGAGATTCAACATTTGACACCACGGGTGTCTCACCTGCACTGGGAGATGTCTCATCCATTTGGGAAGTTGACATCAGGGACGACATACTGGGAGGGGTAACAGGAATATCGTCTTTGTCAGGATCCCAGATAGGGTTCCAATCTTCTTCGTAATCCTCGTCGCCCGGGGCATGTACGTTGATAGGCTGGATACTCGGGACAATCGGAAGAGTACCACTTACAACTGGTACCTCAGGAGCAACAAAAGATGGAGAACCTTGATCACTTGGACCGGGAGTTGACGGGTCAGCCAGGATGACAAACCCCACACAAAACCCTAAAGGAAACTAAAGAAAAAGACCCTACTCAAACTAACGCATACAAAATCTAACCAGGTGATGTTATCGTGGCCGAATAAATTTTTAAGACACAGGAACTGAACTTGACCTTTTCATGTTTCAAGAGTCAAGAAAAGGACGAAAAGATGACTCTAGTCTCCTTCGAATGTTTAATGAGCACGAAGTGACAAGAAGCTCACTGGCACCTTTTCATTTAGGGAGTCCGAAAAGGATCAAAAGTGACTGCTCTGGAGATTCTAGGCAAAGGGTTTACCAAGCAATCCGTAAAACTACTTATACACCTTGGAAATCGTATGAGAACCAAGGACTTTCCGTACTGCAGTCAATCTTCCCGAATGCTGTGTTCGGTGCGTTACGGTTCGCAGGGCGGCAGACTCAGCTTCCTATGGATCAAGGATAAAAGCCTAGTGGGGTCTCCCTATATACACGACAGTACGTGGGAGCACAGTCCGTGTTAGACCACTATCGAGTCACAGAAGGAGGAATCACCCAACCGTAATGTGAAACAATAGTGACTATGTTTAAAGACGCCGGAACATGTCTCTAACCTAGACCTCTAGATGTTTGCGTTAAGTTCCAATGCGTTTTTCGGTTTATTCAGTTTATTTTATGGTTGATCTTGAATTAAGTTTCGGTTTCAGGCCTTATCGTGTGATCTCTCACAATTTCCTAGATGTAAACTACATGCCAAATAATACCATTTCGTTCGATGAATTGTAATTACGAGAGGGTTAAGAGTTTTCAATCAAACAAAGCGAACTCAAACAATCAAACAATCTAATGCAGCTAATGACAAAGAAATGAAATTTTCTTTTGAGAACACAAATCAATGAAATGCTCTTCTTTTCATTAACTATTGAATGCAAAAGATGCTAGTTTGATTTTTTATCAATGGCACTATGCACTTTAAAATGAATTTTGAGAGACAGCAACACCGAGCAAAAAGAAGTAAAATCACTCAATGACAAATACAACAAGCGTGAAAAGAGCCGATTGAACCCTAGCAACTGTGATCTGTGCCTGGGTAGTGAAACAATCGAAGGATCGGTTCAACAACAATCACCTCAACCAAACAAGCAAAGAAAGCAAAAAGAGGAAGGTTTCCGCAATAGGAAAGGCAAGCAGCGACGAACTTTTGTGAACAAATGAACAAGCGAATAAAACAAGGTCAATCCAGTGAAAGCTGGATGATGGCACTAGGTCACGGGACACAAAAACGAAATCCGTCTGACAAGACTTTGCAAGCAAGTGTGTAACAGTTCAAACAATAAATATCAAGTCATAAACCAAGTAGAAAGAGCTGGAGATAGTCAAATCAACAGGTTCAGGAGGCAAAATTGAAACAAATTCAATTTTACAGGATCAGCGCGGGTATCGCTCAGCAACTGTGCGCTGACAAAAGGTCACGCGTAGCAACTTGGCGCTGTCAGCGCGGAAGGACATGGCTTAAGCGCGCTGGTTTGATTTCAGAACCGTCGCGACTGTTTTACGTACAAGCGCGATGACAACAGGTTTAAAGAAACAGCTAAGCGCTGTCAGCGCAACTGTTTTGATATAAACCGTGCTGAGGCTAAAGAAAAAGGCAAAATCAAGCCAAAAAATCCCAAACCAAGGCCAGAACTCTTTAAACAATTTATACACCTCCCAGACTGAACCAGGAAGTCTAAAAGCAGAGAACTAATCTCCAATTTTGAAAAGAGAGAACAATCAAACTCAAACACAAAAATGGACACAAGAGACAAAAGGCCAGTTCCCCAGCGGAGTCGCCAAATTGTTGGAGAGGTAAATCCCCTCTACGGATAGAGGCGATCCCTACTAGCCCGGAATGGGTATAGCAACAATCAATCAATGCTACTGTGCAAGTTCCTAATTGCAAATACAAGAGAGGCAAAGAACACCTACTTGGATTCCAACGCTATTGTTTGATGAATAGATGCCGCTCTCGCTCCTTCGCTCTGGCCGGTCACGATCTTCCACGATCTCCATGAATAGATACCTGTACACACGAAGAGAAAGACAAACACAAGCGTGAAGTCTGATAAAAAAAATTATACATCAGTCAGAAAATATGTAATTCACATTAACCATTATAAAGACAAATGAGAATGGAACCATAACAGTAGTCATCTATTATTAAATCAATAACAGAGAAAGGTACAACCAAAGTTCTGAGGCTGAGTCCTTCTCTTGAGGGTCCAGCCAGCAAGTCTCTTAAGCATTTGCCCTTGGAAATGGATTCTCCCAAAACAAAGCTCTCTCTCACACAAGCAAAACTCACAACCTTCCTTAAGCTTCCTCTAGCAAAACCACACTTGTCACACCAACTACCTACTAGCAACAACAATCCAAGCACTATGAATTCCACACTATCCAAACTAGCTGCTCATGGCAATGGTGGAGATTTCAATAGGAGAAGGAGTCTCCATGAATGGTGGGAGGACAAGCTTATCTTCAAGGAAGGTGGTTCCAAATGAAGAACAAACATGCCATAGAAGGGAGGGCGATACTCACAAGGCCAACAACCAAGTCTGGAATCATCTGGAAGGCTGGCTGTTGGAACAAATTCGCCCAAACTGGATCAGCGTGGGTGTAACACTGAACTGGCACGCTGACAGCGCATCACATAAACAGAGCAGACTGTGTCAGCGCGGCTTAGTACTCTCATAGGATGCGCTGGCACATAAAATTCGACCAGCGCGGGAAACCCGTGTGCTTCCGCGCTGACAGCGCATCAGTTACACTATCAGCCGCCTGTCAGTGCGGTTATTTTAATAACAGATGCGCTGATGCAATAAACTTTGGCAAAGTGGGTCATTTGGCCAGTTAAGAGAGCATGAGCATGGTGTACGTGATTTCATGAGACAGTAGGGAGACTGACAGGGAGACAGTGACAAATTACTGCGTAACAAGAACCAAGCGATCTCCAACACTGTATCGACATAATACACGTTGAAGCTCCCTCATCAATTACAGTCCGATGAATAGGCCTGTTTTTGACTATTACTGGGATCTGGAAAGCCATTTGATGAGGCAAACGTGATGTACTATTTTCTAGATCAAAGATTATTAGGTTCGGGTCCTGAACATCAACAGCTCCGATAACCGACAAAAGTAATTTACGCTGTGCTGGGCATGATTGCAGCACTTCCAAAGCCAACATTGCTGAGGGTGAAATAGCTAAGTCCTCAACAATGTTATAATTCTGGGCCACTCTCGCATGTGGATTGAAAGCAGACTTTCGAAGTATACCCTTGGCGGGCAGTTTGATTATTAAGTCTGGATTAGGCTTCTCGATCTGTAGTGGATCGGAACTGGGAGCTGAGGTTGGTGGATTAGAATTAGAAGATTCTACTTCTTTGCCATCAACAAGACTTTTACTACCATAATCTTGCGATCGAGTTGCAATCCTTACATGGGGCATCATCAATATGGGTTCTTCATTGGCACTCGAGGAAGAACCTATCATCTTGCTATCTTGATTTGGAAATGGATCCTTCAAAACAGCAGGAGTTTGGGAACCTTTGACAATCTTCGCAACCTCTTCTCGATGTGGACAGTCTCTTGTAAAGTGTTCCTCTTCACATATAAGACAAGGATATCAAGGTTTGCATTTTTCGTCATTGGTTTCCGATTTTTCAATTTTCTCCTGTGGAGTTTTGTCTGCTTTATTCTTCTTCTTTCCTTTCTTCTTTCCACCGGATTTTGATTTAGTCGTAGATGATTCTACAACGTGAACATCGGTGGAAACCTCTGCAGAAGAATCTCTTGTCGGGGAATCAGACAAGGTTATGATAGGAGAAGAATTCTTAGAAGACTTATTCTTACTTTTAGTGTTAACTGTACCAATCATACCATCAGCGGCATGAGATCCCAAAGGAGCTGCAGCGATTTGATTTGACTTGGGAAGATCGGGGATCTTTTCGTGTAACGTACCTGACTGAGTATAGACCAAGTCAAGGTACTGTGCTTGAGCAATCACTTGCTCCTCAGTAACAACTCCGACTTTAGCAACATCTTCAGTGATCCTTGGCAACAAAGATTTTACAAACCACTCAGCCAAGATTTGAACTGGAATAAATACCTTCACTAAACGTTGTCGACGTCTCCACTCATGAATATGATCTGAAATGTACGTGGATGTCGATTTTTTTAGCGAAGTTAATAATTCCGTGCCATTGTCATATCGGACTGGCAACTGGAAATGAGTTAAAAACGAGGTAGCTAACTGACTAAAATTATAAAAAGTTCCTCGCGGTAACTCAACGTACCACTTGGCCGCGAGACCAATTAGAGTGCGCTGGAAAAGTCTAAGATGGATTGAATCATCTTTGATGGAGTTAGATGCACACCAGAGGTGGTAAGTCATCACATGGTTCGATGGGTCCTCTCCAGATTTAGCTTCGAACTTGGGAATGTCACTGGGCAACTTATTCGGCATTGGCGGCCAAAACGGAAGATAATTAATTGGATTGTTCGTTAGGCGCGACAAGTCTGGTAAGTCCAAAGTTGCGATAAACGGTAGCTGCCGATTAGGATCCCTAAAACTCTGGGTCATGAGACCAGCCCCAGGAGGAGGATATCTAGGATAACTAGGAATAGGAATCGCGTTCGGGATATTGTATCCTCCTGGAAAACCAGGATTAACCTGACCGTACTGGGGTTGTTGTGGTTGTTGATAAGTGTACCCAGGATACGGTTGATACTGATAAACTGGCTGCTGAACAGTAGGACCAAATTGGTACTGTCCCTCGTACGGTTGATAAGTGAATTGTGGTTGACTTGTGACAACCGTACTTAAACCAGGTTTTCCTACAGGCATCTGAACCATAGTTTGAATTATGGATCCAGACGGTGGTAAAGATGTCTGAGGAGTAGATACAAGAACAGTAGAAACCAGAGCTGTCGATACTCTAGAAGTAGGTGGGGTAGATTGAACAGATGTTGTGGCAGTTGCAGCAGTCGTTTGAGATGGAGTACTAGGCACAATAGGCCCAGACTGAGAAACTACCGAAGGTACAGAAGTTTGAATATTAGACTGGACTGGTTGCTGGGGTGAACCAGAAACTAAGGGTTGTCCAGTTTGAGATGACAATTATACATTTGGCTGCAACACCTGTTGAATTTGCGATGGATCCCACACTATGTTCATTCCGGGGTACTGACCCATAACAGGTTGAGAATATTGAGATCCAAAACCGGGTTGAGGGTAGGATTGATAATTGAAAGGTACATTTCCCGTTCCTTGAACATAAGATTGACCTTGGGGTGGTTGGAAACGTTGGTTCGAGTACTGAACTTGGGGTAGATACCCTTGAGGCATGTACTGATACTGGGGTTGACCTTGAGGTATAAATTGATACTGGGGTTGACCTTGGGGTACATATTGAGTCTAGGGTTGACCTTAAGGAACGTAATGCACCGTAGGCACGTACTGTCCTTGAGGTTGCCCCCCAGATGCAAATTGTGTACCTTGAGGTTGCCCCCCAGGCGTTAATTGAGGCTGCCCCCTAGGCGGTAACTGGGCACCTTGAGGTTGAGAATTGGGAATAGAACCTGACATCATAAGAATGTCTTCTATGCTCAACGGCTTTGCACCATTGCTTCCAGTGAATAACCCTTGTTCAATGGGTTGAGGAGATGCTCCCGAAAAAGTACCAGAAAGTGACTGATACCAAGAGGGAACGGAAGGACCGTCGTACAAAAAAGATTCAGGCGATTGAGTAAACATAGACGACTGACCTGACATATTTACGGGAGTATAAAAACCCCTAGGTTGATAAGGAGCACGAGGTGGTGAAAAACTTAACACTAGGTTTTCCAAATAATTAGTTAAAGAAAGATACCAAGTAGTACTTCTAGGTGGACTGTAAAAAATTGATTCACGCTCCCTTAGATCAATAACAGGTTGATTTTCAGGGATAGGGATGCCTATTTCTTCTTCCAGAGCAAGTTCTTCAATAGCTATCAAACAAGAAGGAAGATTTTTGGTGATTACTCTTTCTACCCTAGGTGAATTAGGAGCACTAGAAGTTGGAGAGACAAACCCCGATGTTGGAGTAACATGTTTAGATATCTCAGGTTCTTCGCCTATATCACTAGTATATGAAAAGCTACCAGCAAGTTCGGAAACCGAAATAGCTTCAGGATTATAACCTATTTCTAGAGTTTGGTAATCAGGATGAACAACCAACGAAGACTCTCCTTCTTCAAGTGACCCAACTTTACTGCCACTAGGAGTTACGAGGAGTTTCAAACCTTCAAGATGGCTCGGGACTTCTTCAGGAGGTTGGCCCCGAAGTCTACGAGACTTCCTCAGTAAATCGGCCACGGCTACAAACTCAGGAGACTGGCGCCGAAGTCTACAGGACTGTCCCGGTAATTCAGCCACAATTAAAAACTTTTAACTAATTCACACGCAAACAAAGTAAAATCTCAATGAAAAACACCTAAAGCCTCTAAAGAGCCAAACAAATTTGAATCACACGCCTAAAGAATCTAGAGATCAAACACACATAAACAGTAACTTTCTGGACCGAAAACACTAGTTGGTGATGAAATCCAACGTCGCAGAATTCAATACAGAAATGGCGGTTGGAACAGTTACCCCGACAACCTACTTAATGAATAGACTGGACCAAGTTCCTCCACTTTAACCTTCTCTAGTGAAGTGAACCCCCCATAAAATCCAAGTGAGTCTAGCCGACGTCTGCTCCAGGTACAGTGGGATCTTCCCACCACTGTCACCTTAGGAAGAAACCTAAAGAATATGGTCACTAAGGCTACCAACTGAGACAAATACACCGGGGGGAACAGTATACGATCCGATACGCACGCAAGGGCAGAGTAGCAAGCTCAATCCCCTTGAGGGCTCCTGGACATAATCCAAGGTTTACCAACAAGTGACCCCAGGCTCCTCGACAATCGTTAACCTGAGGTTTACCGTTTTTAATACGTGAATATCTGGCGTCGCAATGAGGAAGGATTGATTCCCACACTTGTTCGGACACGATCTCGTGCTTCTCCTTTAAGAGGAGCTTTCCCAGAGCATAAATGCAACAATTGGATTTCTTCCTACCACAAGATACAGCTACTTGTTTGTTTTTACTGTCTTGGAGAGTTAATTACTCTCCTACTCCAAGACACTAGCCTAAGCTAAGTTGGTGTATCAGAGCCCTAGAAATAAAATGTTATTAAGTGAATTTTACTTTAAGAGTTAATTTTTTATGGCTTTTCTTTAGGACAAAAGGTAGCGAAGATGAAACTTATGATGTGTAGACTCGACTCAAATCCACTAAAAAGATGCACCTAGGATGAAAAAACACAGTCTTTCCTTTTCAATGAATTCCCTAGCTAAGAGAGTTGGAGAATGCAAAATTTATAAAGACAATTTTCTTAGCAATGAAAATCAAAGAAAAAATCTCTTTATCTTTTCCAAAGCACACAACACAAGACCACTAATTATTTCACGAAAACTTCCTTTCTCTTTTCAAAGACTTCAAACGCTACTAAAACAAACTTTCTTCAAAAGAGATTTTCTATTTTTCCTATTTTAAGAAAGCATGTAAAACTACTTAACAAAAATCAATTTTAAGATCTATGAAAATCTAAGAGAAATTTACCTAAAATCAAATCCAATGAGGTAAAAGCCTACAAAATATAATTCCGGGTTTTTTTACTCAGTTACAATTCAACTAAGGACTAATTCATGCAGAATCATAAATCAGTCAAAAACAAAAATAAAAAGCTCTTGTTCTTTTTCTTAAGAATGAAATTCACAGCTTAACAAACAAGCCTTCTCGAAATTCCGCAAAGAGACAACACAACGGTAGGTTTCTCAAACAAAGGTGGATTTTACGAATGGTCTAACTCCTAAGAAGACTAAAAAGACCAGGGATATCCAAGGTTTCTACAACTTCTAAAACCAGAGTCACTACAAGACCAATACAAAAATCAAACCTAGGGCTAGAATTTCTATGAACTTCACTAAAACCCTTGATGCTAATGAAACAAGCCTAGATGAAAACTTCTGACAGGTAACCAGTGGATTTGGGCAGCAATAAATAAGCTATAAACAAGATCTAATAGGTAAAAAAGGAAAACAAAAATTGAAATTTTCTAAACTTTTGACAGGGTACGCAGGCAGCCCGTTTGCACAGATGCGGCCCCGCTCTGTGTGCAAAGCAGAAGTTCGTACAGGTACACACTGTGCTTAACTCAGAGGGTGCGTACTTCTCTCAAAAACAAGAAAAATAAAAAACTAACTCAATCCTAAGCTATTCTACCCAAATTCACAGTCAATCAGTCAAAAACTAGAAAGAAATCAACGTTTCTCAAATCAAAGTATCAATCAAAAGAGAAATCAATCAAATCCATGGATTCCCCAGCGGAGTCGCAATTTTGTCATGTGGAAAGAGTCAATTTTGTAGAAAAAACCCGACCTCCCTAGAAACTAAGGCTTTTCTAGTGAAAAACAAAACAATCAAGCACTATCTTTCCCTAAATATGCATTTAAAATAAAAGCAACCAGGTGTTTAAGGCTTACCTTTATTCCAACGTTGTTTGTAGCGGCCAAGCCTCTTCGATCTAGATGAGCTCCTCTCCTTGAAGCCTGCATACACAAACAAGCAAACGATTACATAGCACCTGAATAAATCATATAATAAAACATATTCATCATAAAGACCAAGGAGTTTATGAAACAAATTATATATAACAACTTGTTGAGAAAAATGAACTTAATTGTATTAATTGGAAACAAAAGAAACCTTACAACCAACGCCTTGGTGTTGTGCAGGTCCCTCCCAGGGTCCAGCAAGAGTTCTCCTCTACTTTGATCAGCTCACCCACTTCCAAATGAAGCTAAGAAAGGAATGTGATCTCTCCTCTCAAGCTCTATAATGGAGTCCTAATTTCAACAGCATCTACCCTTAGGAATGTTCAGCTTTCAACCTCCTTTGCCTCTGGCCCAATGCCTGTATTTATAATGCTTTGGAGGAAGTTAAACAGGTCCACCATCAATGGGATAAGCCCCTCTTTCAAAGGGATAGCTCCCCTCTTCATGGGATAAGTTCCTCTTTCATTGGGATGCATGAACCATCTGGAGGTGCTCAATCCACATCAAACCATCTTCTAGAATGCTATAGAATCGACCGCAAGTAAGTTTTTTGAAGTAAAACTTGCGCCTTTTTGACTTTTACAGGGGTACACACCCACCCCTTTACAGACAGAGCGTATAAGTACACAGGTATTATGTAATTGAGGTGCATTCCCGCAGGTAAGAGTAAGAGAAAGTGTGGAACCAAAGTTATATTGATTTTTTAAAGGCTTTCTCTCTTTTTTGGAGTTTGACATGAGGAGCAGAGGTATAAGACTTGCCAAGGAGGACAGTATGGTTATTGATGGAGCCATAGTAACTAAAAATAGTCATGGTGAAAAATTTTAGTGTAACATTACCAGCAATCACACCCTCCATCTGATCCATTCCCTACAGGTCTCCCAAACCTCACCTCAATTCTGCCCTAGTTTCTTGCATTTTTCATAGAACTTATTCCTCTCTCCTTGAGCAAACCCAATCATCTTTCTCTCTCCTTGTTGTAGACATTTTTGTGCCCTAAAACTCCAAGCATGAAATGTCCATAAACCAAGGGCTCCTAAGTCCCTAAAAGTGTTGTTCTAACCCCTAAAGGAACTAGGTCAACAGATTACAACTTCTCCCAGAAGTTCTCCATGAAAAACTACTCAAAATTGGTCAAAACAGGATCATTGCAGCTGCTCCACTAGCTAGGTGCGTTGCATCTCACCCAAATGCACTGTGAGGGTGCGTTGCATTTCAAAACTCCCTTCTGTGGGGTGTGATGGGCGAGAAATGACAAATGGCAGTGTCATTCCGCGAGGTGGAGAGGCAATGGAAGCTTCCAGAATCTTCTCCTATGACACTTGCCTCACTGAATTCGACCAAGGATGAGTAAGAGGCCCTGAGTCTCCAAGTGGAAGCAAGAACTGACAGAGAGAAGACACTAATCAAATCACAAGCTGACTCATCCTCCTTACAGATATCTATATATGGATCCCTCATCCCATAGATCCAGAGGCTGGAATTTTGCATATTGTAAGGAATTGTTGTTGGTTTCTAGAGACAAACATCAGATTGTTGGGTGATCTATGCTTTATTGGAGGTGAAGAGGGGATTCTTTGCTGGGAGGTTGATGCTGGGTCGGAACCACTGGTTGTAACTCCTCCTAGATCTTTTCTTGTTTATCGATAAAAGCTATTTGAGTTCTCCTCCATGCTTTTGTATCATTGATTCTTGTTACATTTGTATGGTTAACTTAAATCTGATCCTAAGTTGTTTATGAATATAGATCCATGTCTTTGTATAGTGCTATGCTTCTGTGATCTTTCAGGTACCTTTTGAAGCTAGGCGTGCTAGTGAGCAGGTAGCTGGAGACTATCAAAGAAGAGAGGGATCGAATCAAAGGATTAGCGCAAGACACAGGTTGGTTCTTTCTATTCCTCTCTATCTATAATTCATAAAGGAAATACAAAAGTAGCTTTTCTCTGTTTGTTTCTAAGGTAGCTGTCACACCTTAGTGGGATAGAGCAGTTCTAAATAGACACTTTTCCCTATAACAAAATGGTGACTCCACTGGGGAGATAATTAGTTTGTTTGTTTATCATTCTTTGTTGTTTGTTTCATAAACTTATAAGTAGCATTCGAACTACATTTTCCATAACAAATGCAAAGTAGATAACTGTTGCTTCAATGCATTCACTGGATCTGTTTATGATTTAAACAGCTGATTCACAAACTATCTGATTTCCCTTGTGATAGCTCTTAGATCCTCCTTAGATCTACCCCTGATTGTTGCATTACTGATTGCTTTTTACTCGGCCAAAAACCAAGGACTGAACTGCAAACTGTGACCCGGAACCCAGACAGAGTCTCGTTTCTGGCCCAGCATAGGTACTGTTCAAAGATTTTGAACTTCAGCGCACTTCCCGAAGGGACAACCTACGCTGCATTTCAGATTCTCTGTGTTACTGGTGCGCTGATCAGACTAGCTATGTGCAGCTGTGGTTCCTGTGCTTCATTCTTTCCAGTTCTATCCCTGAATTTTGCTGCCTGTGATCAGTATATGTCTGTTTGAAACCTCTTTTCCTTGTTGTTATTCCACCTCCTTTGTACAAAAGAATTGTAGATGTTTTTGTGTGTTTGTTGAGTCGTTTACAATTTTCCTTTGCAAAAGTAGCATAGTCGTACTGTCGTCCTTTGATTTGAATCTATTGCAAGTGTCGATTTCGATCATAGGAGAAAGTTTGATTGCTGTTTATGGTTGATTATCCTGTTATTATTGCCTTTGGTCTAAATTTGTAATTTTCTAGTGTCAAGAACGAGTGTTCATTTCAAAATCGTAAGGTGTCGTAATCATCTCTATTTTTTATTTTGAAAAGAGCTTGTTTATATTTGTCGCTTGAAAAGAAATTCAGATTTGTACATCAACTTTCTTTTTAGCATCAATACTAAGAAAGTCGAAAACAAATACATGCATGTGCATTTGCAGATAGACAGTCTGTTTGGCTTGATTTAGGAAAGTGCATTTACAGTGTGCTCTTTGCTCTTTGTGAAAAGATTATGTCTTTCTTTTCCCTAGTAGCTAGGATTTTCATTGCACAAAAGAGATAAAAAGTTTGATTATCATCTTTAGATTGCATTTTTAGAATTACATCTACATCTCGTGGTGAACCCGAAAGGCAAACTTCATAAACAAGATCAACTTAAAATAAATTCAATGAATCTAACAATGCTTTGGAACTTAACGCACAACATTTAGAGGTCTAGGCTAGAGACGTATTCCAACGTCGCAAAGCCTGGTAACTGTTGTCCTCACTGAAGGTTGGGTGATTCCTCCACTTTGAGACGATAAGTGCCAGTACGGACTTGTGCTCCCACGTACTGTCGAGTATATTTTGGGAGACCCCTATAGGCTTAAATCCTTTATCCATAGGAAGCCGTGTCTGCCGCCCTATCGATCGCAATGCACTGAACACAACATTCGGGAAGATTGACAGCCGTACCGTAAAAAGTATTCTGTAGTTTTTCGATTGGTTTGGTACTCCCTCTACCTAGATCTCCAGGGTAGTCCCTTTCATTCCTTTTCAGACTCCTTAACATAAAAGGTCCATTTGAGCACTTGTCACTTCAGGCTCACTAAAAATCGAAGGCGACTAGAGTCATCTTTTGTTTTTTCTCGACTCTTAAAAACTGAAAAAACAAGTTGTGTCAAAGCGTCTAAAAATTTATTTTAAACGTAATATTCATTACCCCTTTCCTACGTTGATCTTGGGTTAAGAAAATGGAGTCCACCAACCAAGGAATTCCCCTTGGAGGAAATCCTAGTCCCTTCTCCTCTTGGGGAGATGTTGGTGCACCCCATATGGCCACATTGTCGCTTCCAGGACTGGCAATTGGTTTGCATGTATGGCTCTTCTCAACCTCTGTCGTTCAGAACAACACTATTCCGGAACAATCGAATCAGCAATTAGACGAGTCCAAAGTTACCCACCAATCTTCTACTTCCTCTAATTCTTCCTCTCCTCCTTCCTCTTCACTTGATGGGGCTGGTAAAGACAAAATTCAAGTTCCTAAGGAGAAGAAGGAAAAGAAGAAGAAAGAGAAGAAGAAGAAGGAGCCAAAAGCGAATGGGGGCAAACAAGTGTCGTCTAACGGAAATCCACACACTGCATTGACCAGGACTAAATCGCCATGTGTCATTTGCAAAGGAGACCACTTTCATAGAGATTGTCCTTGCATCCCTCGGATCTTAAGGGACTGGTCTCCTCGTTTGCACAACCCGGTGTCGTCAACCTCTGATGATCATGTTGAAAACACACCGTCAACTAGTGAAAGTGAAGCCCCAGGACAAAAAGGAAAATATAGATTTCCTTGTAAACTGTGTGAAGGCGATCATGCCATCCACCGTTGTCCCTTCTTAGACGAAGCTAAAAGAGTTTTGGATGATCTTCCGGTTTCACCATTACGACTTCCTCCTGGATATAAAAAACTCTTGCCGAGTCCATCATTAGTTGAAAATCCGGCTGACCCGCTCAGGTGGTCGGCCGAAGCATCTGTCATTGAAGATGAACCATCTGAATCCATACCAGACGAAAGTCAAAAGGTCGAGGCGGCAGTTGACCCGGTCTTGCCTTCAGAGGTTCCATCTTCAGATGATACAATCACTGAAGAGAACAAGGATGACACCATCCAAATTCTTTTCATAAGCACAGACTCCAACGAACATGGGGGCAATTTACCCGTTCCTTTACCGCAGGAAGGAAGTTCGTCAGAGTCATACCCGGCCGTCTATTCGGTCCCACCTCCAAGCAACCTAGTTGTCTCCTTCGACTGGAATCAACTAGGTAGACCCCGTTTACCAGCTAGTGTACCATTCCGAATTATTGTTCAAATATATAGAATGGTTATGGCTGGTACCATCATAGATGAGGGGGCTTCTGTGAGTATCCTTTCCTCAACTGCTTGGAAAGCACTTGGTTCGCCACCGCTTTTGCCTGAGATGAGAAATCTGATAGGCTTTGATAAAGGAACCAGTCGACCGTTAGGGATCCTTCCTGATGTGCCCATAACATTGAGAGGGAAAACCGTTCACATGAATGTAATGGTAGTTCAAGGACCCCTGGATTACAATCTACTCCTTGGACGAGACTATATTTATTGCATGGGAGCAATTGTCTCCTCACTCTTTAGAGTAATGTGTTTTCCGCACGAAGGAAGAGTGGTCAAGCTCGTGGACCACCTTTCATTTCCTGGATCATACAGAGCAAATAGTCATATACCATCCCTGAATGGTCTTTTCACGCAAGAAATGTCTCAATCTCCAGTCCGTCGTCCCGATGAGCGCGAGTGATTCAGAGGGACATGACTGAAACCCAGGGGGCATGCACCCTGGCCTGCTTCGGCAGGAAAACTTCGGGTATAGGGTAGGTTTCCGCGAGAGAATATGACCTTCGTACTCTTGTCCATGATTGGAAGGGGGAGTTGGACTGGAACAAGATTCTCTTGTCAAAGTTATGTGAGTTGGCGAGCATCGCCGCTCACCTTTGTTTATCTCGGTAGACATCGCCGAAGAAGTGTTTTGTTTGCGCTGTGAATAGAACAATCTTTGGGTAACCTGTAAGAGGTAGGCCTCTCTCGGTAAAACAAATGTTTTAACGGACTAAAGAAGGGGTAACCTTGAAACTCTGTTTTATACCTGGGGGCATGCAAACCTTTTGGAATGCAAGCGAAGAGCGACTATTTATTTTTTTAAATTTTTAGGACCTCTAACCCTTTAAACTCGTAGGATTAGTTGTTTCCTAACTTGCATAAAGAAAGGATGTGGGGCAAATCTCTAAAATTTGCCGTTTTTATATGAGACATTCTTATCACAAGACTGGATTAATCGAGCAGTTTTAGCACATAGTTCAAGCTCGTTAAAAAATAAACATAATACATGAGCAAATGTTTCCACTCGCGTTTAAGCTCATTAAAAAATGAACTATTCCTCGGTAAATAACCATCGTGAATGTAGTACTACAGCCATTAAAGCCTTGGTTGTGTTTGTACCGTCACCTCCACTTTTCATTGGCCGATTATTCACCTCCATTTGATTGTTTATCCATTTTGAGGAACAGCTGCAAAGAGTGATTTCATTAGCCATCCTTGTGACACTGCCATGATTGGAAAATTCCAAACCTTACCTGGAATCAGCTGCTACCCATTTTATCACTCGTTCCTCAAAAGATGAGTCTCCTTTAAGCTCTTTTCAACTGACTCGTAAAATATGAAAAGATTGCCGAGCCATTGGCCTCTCCAGCTCGTTAAAGGGACAGGAAGTGCTATCCCTCCTCTAGATTTTAATCTTTTTTGGACCTGAGGGATTATTATACAAAAATATCAAGCGCTTGTTTTGTTCGGCTCGTTAAAACTATCGAAAATTCATCCCTTCTGTATTGTTTTATACTTTTTCGGACTTAAGGGATTAGATGACGAAAAAGGAATTTTGGAGTTACCTTTACATTCCTTTTCAGAATCTCTAAAATTGAAAAGGACCGAGTTATCTTTGTCGTTAAGCTCGTTAAAAAGATTAATAGCGACAAACTTGTCTTTATACGAGAATGAGTTTCACTATCGCTAGGCTCGTTAAAACATAGCGATGGGTTTGCCTGAAGGGAAAATTATAGAACAAGCATATGTTATCCTCCTCAAGCTTGACAAAAATAAAGAGGTACTGGTCAGCAATGACTGGGGAAAAATTCGGAAGAAAACTCAAAGAAGCTTTGTTGGTAGCAAGTCGCTCTTGAACATGACACTTCCACTCTGTGTCCAAGTCAGGTTGGGTTGTTTCATTCACCGGTTACATCACCATGGTCACACCATACCATCCACATTTGGGGATAATTCTACCAATCCATCACATCAGTGTCGCCGATATGTTCAAGAGAAGTCATCCAGAGAAGTCACCTGTGTCTCACCCACTACCATACATTATACTCCACTCTTTCATGACCGCCACCCTAAACCTTATATCACCAGATCGTTTTCACCTCCATCAAAATCATTTACTCTGTTCCGTGTCATTGATGTTGGATTCATTAAGGCCCTCCTGTGACGGATCACTTATTGTCGACATCAGCTCATTATCCAAGAAGTTGATCTAGGAACACCCCATTCAGTACTTTGAAGCTTGCATGCCTCAATGGCAAGTTTCTCACTTCCGGCGACAGGTTTACATCAATGGCCTTCGACCGAAAGATTTTGCTTGGTGTTCGACGCCAAGTGCTTTATTCACACCACGTGAATTGTACTGCAGTACCTTGAGGGTCATTATCATTATCGGTGATTCCTCTTGCACTTGTTAACAACTTACATCATTGACTGGTAATCAAGCGATGTATTTCCATGTTCGACTTCAGAACATTTCTCACATGGATCGACTTGTACTTCGAGTGAAGATCGGACGAGATTGAAGACCCCGGATCTAGTTTCATCCATCCGGGCTGCGATATATATTCAGTGAAATAAAGACATTAAATATACAACATTGCAGCACAGATAATCATCCTACCAAAAGGATGGTGGCTCTATCAGAATCATCAGTCTACACTTAGATGGTTTTCTTTCCTATGTACATGAAAATGAATTTATAAAGCTGAGCATGGGAATGCTCGCCTCAGCTAAATCATGAAAATATTATGAAGATAATGTATTGTATTGTATCTTATTACAGGTCTCCTCCCAGCATTGAAAGAACTTCGGATCCTCATAATAAAGCATTTCACCCGACACCAAAATGTTAACGGCCTCATACTTTAGGGGGCAACTGTTATAGACATTTTTGTGCCCTACAACTCCAAGCATGAAATGTCCATAAACCAAGGGCTCCTAAGTCCCTAAAAGTGTTGTTGTAACCCCTAAAGGAACAAGATCAACAGATTACAGCTTCTCCCAGGAGTTCTCCATGAAAAACTACTCAAAATTGGTCAAAATAGGATCATTGCAGCTGCTCCACTGGCTAGGTGCATTGCATCTCACCCAAATGCACTGTGAGGGTGAGTTGTGTTGGCATTATGATTCAAGTGTTGTCCTTGATGGCAACTCACTCAGAGGATGGTACAGATGCTCAGAGGTTGGTACAGGTGATGGCAACTTAATCAGAAGACAGATCTCAGTACAGCATGCCAAGGAAGCTCATACACGCCGTTTAGTTAAGCCCAAGTCGCGTGTACACGCTAGTTATATTCATAAAAAGCGCGTGTATGTGGAAAGGTTGCTTTGGTCCATGGTGGTTAGTCCTTGGAAGTTGTGCCTATGGTTTCGGACCATTGTGTCTCGACGGGCGTGTCGATCCCTAGTTTTGAAGTTGATGGTATTGTGTTACTATGGTTTTGGCTCTTGGTATTTAGCTAGGCCTAAGACTATATAAGGAGAAGAAGATCATTAGGCAAAATCATCTTTCGACAAGGGCTTGAATATCTAAGAGTGAAAGAGATCTGATTTGCAGGTGCTGGGTTGCTTGATCTAAGCCAAGGAGAGATCACATTGGTTGATGGAAGACTAGATCTAAGGATAGATCGGGATCTAATGGTTTGAAATGCACTATCATGATATGGTTGATTATGCTTATTTCTAGATCTGGATATTGTCGCAATGCTATGTTCTAGGTCTAACTAATGTCTGGTACAGCTGCAAATTGAGAAAGTTTATTTTTAGATCTGTACGCAGGTTGGATTCGGTAAAAGAGCGTGTATACACGGGTTTGGCTCCTTGAAGTAGCGTATATCTTTTGAAGTTTGTTTTTGGGTTTACAATGAGGTCTGACAGTTATTGCAGAGTTCTGTAGTCTGCTCTGTGTTCTGATAACTGGTGATTGACAGGGTTCAGTGGTTCAGTGATTCAGAGTTTGGTTGTTTTATGCTTCAATGATCTGTTGTGGAAATTGAATGAATTGTGGTCTTCAGATTGTAATGTTGTGCTTCAGGAATATTCAAGTCTGAAAATGTATGAAAGGTGATACCTGAAGAAAAGAAGATTGTAGGTCAGCACCTATGTACTAGTATCTTGGCTAGTACAAGAACAAAGGGGGTTGGAGCTCCCTTCCAAGGAAGTTTGGAGAACGAGAGAAGGTTGTAGCCTTCTGCAGGTTGTAGCCTGCGTACTGGTATAAGGCTGCACCAGTACAAAAGATTGTAAACTGAAGTTTCTTAAAGAAGGATAGAGATAACTTGCAGCAGGTGGTTTTCACCCACATTGGGTTTCCACCTTATATCTTGGTGTTCATGTGTGTGGCTTTTGATCCGTTCTGTTATACTGCATCTGCTTACTGTTAATGTGCTGAATAATGTCCTGATGAACTTAACTGAAGAATAAGCTAACTAAGTTATGAGTTTTCTGCTTATACGCTGTTTTATTTAGTCACAGTAGCGTGTACACGCTGTTTTACTTAACTGAAGTAGCGTATATGTTTCTGAGCATTGAAAAGGTTTGATTGATCTGATAATACTGATTCACCCCCCCTCTCAGTATTATTTCCAACAATTGGTATCAGAGCAGGTCCTTCAGGAAGCTTGATCGCTTGAAGGTAGATCATTCATCATGAGCAACTACGAGAAAGAAGCATCAATCAGGCCACCGGTTTTTGATGGAACAAATTTCAATTATTGGAAGGTAAGAGTTACTGCATATCTTCAATCTCTTGGTACAGAAGTTTGGAACATTGTAGAAACAGGCTATGCTTTTCCTTCAGTTACTCCTACAGATCCAGCTGAGAAAAAGACATATGAAACAAATGCAAAAGCAGTCAGTACTCTATTAGGAAGTATATCCCAAACAGAATTCATGAAGGTCATGCACTTCAAATCAGCAAAAGAGATATGGGACAAAATGATCACTAGCTATGAAGGAGATGAACAGGTAAAGGAAGCTAAACTTCAAACTCTCAGGATTCAATATGAGACTCTCAAGATGTATAATGATGAAAGTGTGGCAAATTATTTTCTTCGGGTAGACGAGATTGTTAATTGTATGAAAAATTTGGGTGAAGAAATAAAAGAGACTATAGTAGTTTCAAAGATTCTAAGATCATTATCCCCCAAGTTTGAATCTAAAGTATCTGCAATAGAAGAAAAGGAAAATCTCAAAGTTCTCACTATGTCTCAGTTACATGGAATTCTAACTGCTTATGAAATGAGAAAGGGAGGTCCATCAGACAGAAGGGAAGCTGCTTTTAAGGCATCAGGAAAAGAAGATTACTATGAGGCAAGCCATGTTCCAGAAGAAGAGGAAGAAGAATCAAATTTTGTCAGAAATCTTCAAAGGGGTGCTGGAAGGTTCAGAGGTAAGCTACCTTTCAAATGCTTTGCTTGTGGAAGAGTAGGTCATTATGCTGCAAAATGTCCTAATAAAGATAAAGGAAAAGAACCTGCTAGATGGAATAAGAAACAAAGTGCAAATAAGAAAAGCTACTACACCCATGAAGATAGTGATGGCTTATCAAACAGTGATGAAGATGAACAAGGTAATAAATATAAGCTATTAATGGCATTTGAAGATGATGATTATGAGGATGCTGTAGATGTGGATAATCTCTATAATGAAATTACTAGACTCAAGAGATGCATAGAAGAAAAGAGTGTGATCATTGATACTTTGCAATTTCAAATTGATGAAAAGGAAAAACATCTTGAAAAACTAGAAGGTGAAATTGTTGGTCTCAGAAAAGAAATTGAGAAAACAAAAGCTATTAATCTTAAGTTTGTCAAAGGATCTGAAACTTTGGATGAGATTATCAATGTGCAGCGGTCTCCTCTAAACAAGACAGGTTTGGGCTATAATGGAGAAACCTCTAAAGCATCCACCTCAAAGAGTTATCTTGATGCAGCAAGAAGAAATGAGCAGAAGAACAATGAAGATAATCAGGTAAAGCAGGGACGAATTACAAACAGAAACTATCAGGGACAATCCTTCTTAAGGGTGAACAAAAGCTACAACCAACCACAGGTAAAATCTTCTCAGTTTGGCACAAGAATAGATGAAAATAGAAATTACAATCAGTTGGCTGGTAGATTCAATAACCGCAGAAGCTTCTTCAATGGACAATGCTTTTCTTGCCATAACTTTGGTCACAAAGCAGCTCAATGTGTTGCATATAAAACAATCATGACTAGGGAAGCTCAAAAACAAAGAAGTATGACAGGGATTACAAAGAGGACCTATAACAACTTTTCGGTTCTTGAAAATGAAGTTGAATGTTCTATTTGCAATAATTTTGGTCATAAAGAATCTGAATGCAGGAGCAGGTTTCAGGAGAAAAAGGAACAAGCCACGAGCACCAAAAAATGGAGAATAAAAGAACCTCAGACAGAAAGATGTGGGATAGCGTTTTATGCAGAAGGACAGGAAAATCTATGGTACATTGACAGTGGATGTTCGAAACATATGACAGGTGATAAAGAAAAACTTGAATCTTATTCTACTTTAGAAAAGGGAAAAAAAGTTTCTTTTGGAAATGATACTCCTGCAACTATAAAAGGAAAAGGTATTGCTCCTTTGAAAGAAAAGGTCAAGGCTGGAAATGTTTTGTATGTTGATGGATTGAAGCATAATCTTCTAAGTGTCAGTCAGATGTGTGATCAAAAAACCGAGGTTATTTTCAGATCGAATGGATGTCTTGTTCGTGATCTTGATACAGGTAAAACAGTTCTCAAAGGCAAAAGAACTCCAAATAATCTGTACATATTTGAAGAAGGACAACAACAATGCTATCTTAGCAAGGATGAAGAGCACTGGCTATGGCATCGAAGGTTGGGACATCTAAGCTTCTCACAAATAAGAAAAGCATGCAAATATCAGGCAGTTCGCGATCTTCCAGATATCAAAATTCCAGACAACACTATATGCAAATCTTGTCAGTTTGGAAAGCAAACCAGAACTAACTTTCCAGAAAAGGAAGGATCAGCTAGCTTGCCTCTTGAGCTAGTCCATACAGATGTATGTGGTCCATTTAGAAAAAGGACACCTCGAGGAGAAGAATATCTGATATTATTCATTGATGATTTCTCAAGGTTTGTTTGGTTAGGGCTTATGAAGCACAAAGATGAAGCATTCGAAAAATTCAAATCCTTCAAAGCATTGGCTGAAAATGAATCAGGACACAAAATTAAGTGCCTCAGATCTGACAGAGGTGGGGAGTTCACATCAAATGAATTTTTCGATTTCTGCGATGAACATGGGATAAGAAGAGAATTCTCTACAGCTAGAACTCCTCAGCAAAATGGGGTTGTGGAAAGAATGAACAGAACTATCCAACAAATGGCTCGTGCTATGCTCGATGAATCAGGTACTCCTGCAACCTTCTGGGGTGAAGCTGCACATGCTGCTGTTATTATTCTTAACAAAACAAATGTCCGAGTAAACAGCACTCAAACACCTCATGAGCTTTGGAGTGGTAAAACTCCTTCCGTGAAGCACTTCAAAATCTTTGGGAGCAAATGTTATATTAAGAATACTGATGAGCAACTTGGCAAACTTGAACCTAGAGCAGATGAGGGCATTCTTCTTGGTTATTCTCCACATAGCAAAGCATACAAGTGCTACAATAAAAGACTTGGCAGAATTGTTGACAGTATTGATATAGTGGTTGATGAGAAGGGATATATTCCTAGGCAAGTTCATCATGAAGACATTGAAGAAGATGAAGGTTACTCTCAAAGGCGAAATAATGAAGAAGAAGAACCTCAAGAAGAAGAAGAATCTCAAGAAGAACCAGAGGAGCAGACAAGAACGGAAGAGAAGACTCCATCCAGATATGTCCAAAAGAATCATCCAGAAACTCAGATTGTGGGGCAGAAAGAAGCAGGAGTACAAACAAGAAGGACACTTGCAGAAGCTTCAAGCTACTTGGCACTACTCTCCTCCATTGAACCACAAAATGTGAAAGAGGCATGCAAAGATGAATGTTGGGTCAAAGCAATGGATGAAGAACTTGAGCAAATCGAAAAGAACAACACTTGGGAATTAGTTCCTAGACCAAAAGATAAGAATGTAATAGGAACAAAATGGGTCTTCAAGAATAAATTAAATGAAAATGGAGAAGTAATTAGAAACAAGGCCAGACTTGTTTGTAAAGGGTATGCACAGCAAGAAGGAATAGATTTTGAAGAGACCTTTGCTCCTGTGGCAAGACTAGAGGCCATCCGAATGTTCCTTGCTCTCTCAAGCTTTCAAAATTTCAAGGTATTTCAAATGGACGTGAAATCAGCCTTCCTGAATGGAGACTTAGAAGAAGAAGTATATATTGAGCAGCCAGATGGTTTCATTCTTGGGAATGACCCAAACCTTGTATGCAGATTGAAAAAGGCACTCTATGGACTCAAACAAGCTCCAAGGGCTTGGTACTATCGGTTGGACAAATATCTTCACCAACAAGGCTTTTCAAAAGGATCAGCAGATAGCAATCTCTATATAAAAGTTGAAAATAACAAATTGCTAATTCTTGTTGTTTATGTAGATGATATTATTTTTGGCAGCAATGAAGAGACCATGAGTCAAAACTTTGCCTTGGTTATGCAGAAAGAATTCGAAATGTCACTTCTTGGAGAATTGACATATTTTCTTGGATTGCAAATCCAACAAAATGAAGGAGGTATCTTCTTGTCTCAAACCAAATACCTCAAGCAGATCTTGAAGAAGTATGGCATGGAAGAGTCAAAGCCAGTATGTACACCCATGGTTACAGGATGCAGCCTCAGTGCAAATGATGAATCAGCAGCAGTTCACCAACCCACTTATAGATCCATGATTGGGAGTTTGCTTTATTTGACAGGTACTCGACCAGATATTACACATGCAGTAGGAATGGTTGGAAGATTTCAAGCCAACCCAAAGGAAACTCATCTTCAGGCAGTCAAAAGAATCTTCAAATATCTTCAAGGGACCCAAAACTATGGCTTATGGTATCCTAGAAATACAAATCTCACTCTTCATGCTTACACAGATGCAGATTGGGCTGGAAGTGTGGATGATAGGAAAAGCACAAGTGGAGGTGCTTTCTTCATGGGTTCCAGATTAGTATCTTGGTTCAGCAAGAAACAAAGTTCGATTGCCTTATCTACAGCTGAAGCAGAATATGTGGCTGCAGCATCTTGTTGCACACAACTTCTTTGGATGATGCAGACCTTGCAGGACTTTCAAATCACTTGCACTCCACCTGTCTCTATCTTATGTGATAATACAAGTGCAATCAGCATTTCAAAGAATCCAGTCATGCACTCAAAGACCAAGCACATACCAATCAAGTACCATTTTCTTCGGGAACAAGTGCTTGAGCAGAAGGTCAAGTTGGAGTATGTTCCTTCTAAGGAGCAAGTTGCTGATATTCTCACAAAACCACTGCCCAGGGAAACTTTTGAATATCTCAGACAAAAGCTGGGAGTAGTTGATGCTTCATCCTGTTGTTGAAGTTTGTTTGTTCTACAGAAAAATTGGTATACGCAGGTTACGGAAGGGATATGCGCGTATACACACGGTTTCATGATGGGTAAGTCGCGTATATGTTGGACGCTTGTTGCAGAAAGTATATCCGCGTACATACGCTGTTTTATACAGGAAAAATCGCGTATATGAAGTTCTGAACAGCAAGGGAAAACTCTGAAGTTCTGAACAGCAAGGGAAAACTCTGGAGTTCTGAACAGCAATGGGAATGTCAGAATTCTTCAGGCACAGTTTCAGGGAGTACAACAGGCACAGGTTCAGGGGGAGCAGCTCAAAAGTCTCATAAAGCATTGTTGGCATTCAGATGTTTTGGTTGTTGGTTTCAGGAGAAGGAGCTCAGAAAGAAATTCTGGTTGCTGATCTAACAAGATGTTTATCAGATGCTGCTGGTGTCTTTCCTAAGTCTTGGTCTAGATCTGTTGTCTCTATGTCATGTATCTCTCTTGTCCTATCTCTTTTATGGTGTCAAGGTCATGTAACGGCCTATGTTGGTTTCCCCACTATGCCTGGGATGAATGCTGTAATATAATGGGTTGTTTCTGATATGTCCCCTCTTGGTAGGGAGTATGGATGTATGTATTGAGTCTTTTGGTGATAGGAAGGTCCCTTATGGTGTATAAATCTTGGTTCTTGTCAATACAGCCAAGCAGAGGTATCAGCATGTCCTCAGGGGGAGCACAGCCCTTTGCCCTTGATGTCAAAGGGGAAGAGTGACTTGGTGTGGTGGTTGCCATCAAGTCCAAAGGGGGAGATTGTTGGCATTATGATTCAAGTGTTGTCCTTGATGGCAACTCACTCAGAGGATGGTACAGATGCTCAGAGGTTGGTACAGGTGATGGCAACTTAATCAGAAGACAGATCTCAGTACAGCATGCCAAGGAAGCTCATACACGCTGTTTAGTTAAGCCCAAGTCGCGTGTACACGCTAGTTATATTCATAAAAAGCGCGTGTATGTGGAAAGGTTCCTTTGGTCCATGGTGGTTAGTCCTTGGAAGTTGTGCCTATGGTTTCGGACCATTGTGTCTCGACGGGCGTGTCGATCCCTAGTTTTGAAGTTCATGGTATTGTGTTACTATGGTTTTGGCTCTTGGTATTTAGCTAGGCCTAAGACTATATAAGGAGAAGAAGATCATTAGGCAAAATCATCTTTCGACAAGGGCTTGAATATCTAAGAGTGAAAGAGATCTGATTTGCAGGTGCTGGGTTGCTTGATCTAAGCCAAGGAGAGATCACATTGGTTGATGGAAGACTAGATCTAAGGATAGATCGGGATCTAATGGTTTGAAATGCACTATCATGATATGGTTGATTATGCTTATTTCTAGATCTGGATATTGTCGCAATGCTATGTTCTGGGTCTAACTAATGTCTGGTACAGCTGCAAATTGAGAAAGTTTATTTTTAGATCTGTACGCAGGTTGGATTCGGTAAAAGAGCGTGTATACGCGGGTTTGGCTCCTTGAAGTAGCGTATATCTTTTGAAGTTTGTTTTTGGGTTTACAGTGAGGTCTGACAGTTATTGCAGAGTTCTGTAGTCTGCTCTGTGTTCTGATAACTGGTGATTGACAGGGTTCAGTGGTTCAGTGATTCAGAGTTTGGTTGTTTTATGCTTCAATGATCTGTTGTGGAAATTGAATGAATTGTGGTCTTCAGATTGTAATGTTGTGCTTCAGGAATATTCAAGTCTGAAAATGTATGAAAGGTGATACCTGAAGAAAAGAAGATTGTAGGTCAGCACCTATGTACTAGTATCTTGGCTAGTACAAGAACAAAGGGGGTTGGAGCTCCCTTCCAAGGAAGTTTGGAGAACGAGAGAAGGTTGTAGCCTTCTGCAGGTTGTAGCCTGCGTACTGGTATAAGGCTGCACCAGTACAAAAGATTGTAAACTGAAGTTTCTTAAAGAAGGATAGAGATAACTTGCAGCAGGTGGTTTTCACCCACATTGGGTTTCCACCTTATATCTTGGTGTTCATGTGTGTGGCTTTTGATCCGTTCTGTTATACTGCATCTGCTTACTGTTAATGTGCTGAATAATGTCCTGATGAACTTAACTGAAGAATAAGCTAACTAAGTTATGAGTTTTCTGCTTATACGCTGTTTTATTTAGTCACAGTAGCGTGTACACGCTGTTTTACTTAACTGAAGTAGCGTATATGTTTCTGAGCATTGAAAAGGTTTGATTGATCTGATAATACTGATTCACCCCCCCTCTCAGTATTATTTCCAACAAGTTGCATTTCAAAACTCCCTTCTGTGGGGTGCGATGGGCGAGAAATGACAAATGGCAGTGTCATTCCGCAAGGTGGAGAGGCAATGGAAGCTTCCAGAATCTTCTCCTATGACACTTGCCTCACTGAATTCGACCAAGGATGAGTAAGAGGCCCTCAGTCTCCAAGTGGAAGCAAGAACTGACAGAGAGAAGACACTAATCAAATCACAAGTTGACTCATCCTCCTTACATATATCTATATATGGATCCCTCATCCCAGAGATACAAAGGCTGGAATTTTGCATATTGTAAGGAATTGTTGTTGGTTTCTAGAGAAAAACATCAGATTGTTGGGTGATCTATGCTTTGTTGGAGGTGAAGAGGGGCTTCTTTGCTGGGACGTTGATGCTGGGTCGGAACCACTGGTTGTAACTCCTCCTGGATCTTTTCTTGTTTATCAATAAAAGCTATTTGAGTTCTCCTCCATGCTTTTGTATCATTGATGCTTGTTACATTTGTATGGTTAACTTAAATCTGATCCTAAGTTGTTTATGAATATAGATCCATGTGTTTGTATAGTGCTATGCTTCTGTGATCTTTCAGGTACTTTGTGAAGCTGGGCGTGCTAGTGAGCAGGTAGCTGGAGACTATCAAAGAAGAGAGGGATCGAATCAAAGGATTAGCGCAAGGCACAGGTCGGTTCTTTCTATTCCTCTCTATCTATAATTCATAAAGGAAATACAAAAGTAGTTTTTCTCTGTTTGTTTCTAAGGTAGTTGTCACACCTTAGTGGGATAGAGCAGTTCTAAATAGACACTTTTCCCTGTAACACTCTTGGTGATTCATGGTAGACGTGAGGCACCCTAACACCTCATTCCAACCTTCATCCACCTTTTCCACCCACTCTCACACCCTCAAAACAATGAAAATTTATGTCGGCCTCCTCCTGTATGCCTCCTGTAGTTTCCATGTTTTCCTCCTGTAGCTTCCTTGCGTCCTCCTGTATTTTTTCCTGTAGGATTTATTGTGAAGGCCGAGTGTGGAAAAATCCTCCAGAAGGCCACCTAAGACCTCCTAGAACCCATCCACACCATCTTACATCCTTCCAAGCTCCTAAACTTCCCTCTAACACCACCTGTTCGCCACCAGACTCACACAAGATGCATGTCAAATTCACATAAAAACACATAAAAATCAAAAAATATGTTTTTTCGCTTATTTAATTCTAGAAATAGCATGGTTAGATGTTGTTTTCTTTCTTGATTAGGTAATGGCATTGCTTTCATGGTTTTCATAGTGTTTTTGGCAAAAGTAGGATTAGCTTGTTAATTAGGGTTTACTAGGTTTTGCTTTATATTCGAGTTTCTCCTTTCTACAGTTAGAATAACATATGTAGAGTAATCTTTCTTTCCTTTCATCACACATATAGGTTGAGCTCCTAGTGATCTTGCGCTGGCTGACCAAGTGACAACCTGTAGCAAGAACTAGTACTTGTGCATACAACACCGATGCTTCCAAGTTTGTTACGAACTACTGGGTTGATAAAAGTAAAGTTGGAAGCCCAAAAGTTGTAGCATTCTTGTTGCAATATTGGCACTCACCACTTTTTGGCGCTGTTGCCAGGGAATCATTAGATTATTCTATGATTATTGCTTTCTTCAATTTCCTATTGCAACATTCTGCTAATAGTTTATTTCAGCAAAAGTAGACTAGTCATCTCTTTTCTTTCAGTTTTGCATTTCCTTGCTTTCCTTTTCAATTCTGCAAATTGCCATTTAGCAAGTTCATTTCAGCTAGTTGCAATTTTTTTTGTTCAATCACAATGTCAGATTCTACAGGTACTATCAGTGTGGGCAAAAAGAAACAAAAACCAACCAGAAATATTTCCTTTCATGACTCGTAGGAATAGAGATAACTCAGGAAAATTTTTGCCCAACACCTGCACTACTTCACATAGCCAACCTTCTCTCTTCTTCGGTGGCTGCAATCAAGAATAACCCTTAGGTGAACAGACAGACATATTTGAAGAACCTATAGGGGAAGAAGAGGAAGAAAACATTCCTATAGAGCCTAGGGGGAATGGAAAGAGAATAGAGGGTACCTTTCCCATTCGGGATACCAATGGGGACACCAAAATGAAGAATATAAGCCCTCCAACCCTACCTCACTTCCATGGTCTGAATACAGAAGATCCTGACACCTTCTTGTTCAAGCTTGCTATCATCTGTCGAACTTATGACTATGCAGAAGACGAGCAAAAGTTGAAGTTGTTCCCTTCTACTGTCAAGGATGCAGCACTGTGTTGGTTCATGGGATTACATGGAAAGAGCATCACAACTTGGGCTCAAATGTAGCAGGACTTTAACAACAAGTACCGAGACTATTGTTGGTCAAAAGATACTAAAGAAAAAATATTCCAAATGACCATGGGAAGTGATGAGTCCCTGGAAGAGTATGAAGAGAGGTTCCACCTCAATTACAAAAGGGCTGGGTGTACACTTGACCCTGAGTCTCTGAAGTTGGTCCTGCTCAGGGGAATTTGGGAAGACTTTGTACACACCCTCCATCTATTGGCAAGGGGAGACATCTACCAACTATCCTACGAGGACATAAAGACTATTTTTAGAAACCATTCTAGAGCAGCCAGAAAGAAAGGTAAGGGGAGTCAACCCATAGCCAGTACCTCTTCCTCCAAGTAGTCCATTAATTGTGAAATTCGAAACGTGTTGGAAGACTTCAAGAGTGAGATGCTGTAGATCTTTCCATGCAAATGGATACCTTACATATCAAAAGAAAACAAGTGGAAGCAAAGAGGGCTTTGGCCATCTTTTGTCCTAGATGCACCAGGAGGCATCCTAGGAATGAATGCCTATTGAACTCTATAGAGATTTGTTTAGTCTGTGAAGAAAATCATTCTACAGAAAAGTGCCCTTCCTTACCTAGACTTAAAGCTATATACCAAGGGGCCGAAGGAGTCAATGAACAGATCTATTACAAAAACCAAAGGAGGCCGCACGGACCTAGACCATACTAGCAGGGGATGAAACAGACATCTCAAGCATACTACAACCCCAACCAAGTCACCCCCATATCTTCTTGGCCCCCCCTGCTCATCCTTCCTTGTCCACACCTCCTCCTTGGTCCTTCACATCTCAATATCATGCCCAACCAGCCACTCATTCATTTCAACCCTATGCTCAACCACAACCTCAGTGGAATGCACCTCATTAGGGGTGGAGGCCCCAATACAACTCTCTTCCTGCTCTTCTACCTCCACCACCTTCCCAACCACAACCGTTACCTTCTGCTCCACCAAGGAAACCCCAAATTCCTGCCTAGCCAAATCCGAAGCCAAACAACAGATAGGCTCAACAAGTGTATAGTGGGGAACCATCATGCCCAACTTATACTGTGGAGATTGAAGAAATCAACTTGCGATCTGGGGAATTTCTCCCAAATAGCTAGCCTCCACCCAGGGAGGTTGAGGAAGATAAAGAGGAAAGTGAATCTAAAGCAAATCCACCCTTTCTTGAGAGACTATCCATGACAATCCAGCCTACCCAAAAAGAGACTGAACTCTTGGGAGAATTGAAACACTTATGTGTGAAGATACCACTTCTCCAAGCCATAAAAGATGTGCCTATCTACAGTAGGTTGATCAAAGAGAAGTGCTTTAGGCATCCAAGGAGGCATAAGAAAGATGCCCCAACCATCAATGTCATAGGAAAACTGTCCGACCTAATGTTGGGGCAGATAATTTGTCCAAAATATCTGGATCCTGGAAGCCCAGTAGTTGATGTCCACATCAATGGCACAATGGTCCCACATACCTTGATTGATATGGGAGCTGCCATTAATGTGACAACAAAGGACACAATTCTCAAACTTAACCTCTAAGGCTCCTTGAGGAAGACCACAATAGTGCTGCAGCTAGCAGGCCGCTCCACAGTGACCCCTGAGGGGACTGTGGAAGATGTGATGATCTCCATTGATTCTTGGGAGTACCCTACTGATTTCTTAGTTCTCCAGCCAAAGGAAAATCTCACTGGGTATCATCTCATCTTAGGAAGACCTTGGTTGGCTACAGCCGATGCCTATATCAGCTATTGAGCTACGAACATGACCATAAAGAACGGGCACATGTCCAAGAAATTAACCCTATATACTCCTGCCCAACCCTTGCTAGAACATGATCTACCTCTCTGGTTGGAGGAGGAGGATGAGGATGAAGTTTATTTTGCACCACTTTGTGCATTAGAAATTGCCATGGGGGGGAAACCGCAAGATGAGGATGATTTGATTGAAAATTTGATTCAGAATCCACCTCCCAGTGTATCACCATTAGAAGACATAGTAAGAGAAACCCAAAACAACCCCTCAACTAATCTTTGTGTGGTTGAACCTACTTCTCTCCATGTCAAAAATATACAGTTTTGCCTAGAGAGAACATTGAAAATCAATCCATCCCTATCTACTTCCCAGGAGAAGGAGCCATGCAGCCTAGTGAGAAAACATCTAGTTGCCTTTGCCTGGAGTTATAAGGAGATGAACAGAGTGAACCCTTCAGTGTGTACTCATCATATATACATAAAGGAAGATTGCAAGCCATTCAGGCAGCCTTAAAGGAGGATGAACCCAACACTTAAAGATATTGTTAAGGAAGAACTACAGAAATTGCTTGATGCAGGATTCATATATCCCATTTCTGATAGTGAATGGGTCTCTCCTTTGGTGCCAGTGCCAAAGAAAAATGGTAAGTGGAAAATCTGTGTCGACTATCGGGAATTGAACAAAGCCACTAAAAAGGACCATTTTCCTTTACCTTTCATAGATCAAGTGTTAGATAGTCTGGCAGGGAAAAAGTTTTTCTCTTTCCTAGATTGGTTTAGCGGGTACAATCAGATTCAAATAAGCCCGGAAGACCAATATAAGACCATTTTTACTTATCCTTGGGGTACCTTTGCATACCAGGTGCTTCCTTTTGGTTTTTGCAACACTCTAGCCACTTTCCAAAGAATGGTATTGAGTATATTTTCTGAACTGGCTCATGATGTATTAGAAATATACATGGATGATTTTACTCCTTATGGCTCCGACTTTCAGGAAGATTTATCTAACCTAGGAAAAGTTATAGATAAGTGTATTGAGATGAACTTGTTCCTCAGTCTAGGAAAATGTGAATTTTTGATGACTGAAGGGACCATGCTAGGTCATGCAATATCTCAACAAGGACTGCAGGTGGACCCCAACAAAATTGCCATCACCCAAAGGGTCCCACCTCCTCAAAAGGTGAGAGATGTCAAAAGTTTCCTAGGATTAGCCAGATATTACAGGAGATTCATTAAAGACTTCAGCAAGATAACCTATCCTTTGTTTGGCCTCCTAGGTAAAGATGTTGAGTTCGTATGGTTGGAAATCTGTCAAGAAGCCCTAGATACCTTGAAGAGCAAGCTAGTGACTGCCCCAATTCACAGAGGCCCAAACTGGGCCCTACCCTTTCACATTCACACAGATGCCTCGAAAAAAGTGATAGGAGTAGCCTTAGGACAAATTGATGGAAATTTACCTTATGCCATATACTTTATAAGCAAAAACTTGTCAAAGGCAGAGCTAAACTATACAGTGACCGAGAAGGAACTCCTAGTTGTTGTGCATTCCTTCAATAAATTCAGACATTATATCATAGGCTATCAAACCTTTGTGCACACTGATCATGTTGTAATTAGATATTTAATGAACAAACTAGATGTAAATGCTCGCATTATTAGATGGTTGCTTCTACTACAGCAGTTTGATCTGACCATTATTGATAAGCCTGGTAAAGAAAATGTTGTTGCTAACTTTTTGTCTAGAGTAAATTTTCCTGCAGGTGAATAAGGGATGGTGTGTGACCAAATGCCAGATGAAAACCTATTTTCTATATCAGTACTCTCTCCATGGTTTGTTAATATAGAAAACTACTTGGTTTCAGCACAGTTCCCACCACATCTATCCTCAAAAGAGAAGAGAAGGATAGTAAGGAAAGGCGCCCCTTTTACCTGGATTGGAGGCAATCTCTTAAAACTAGGCCCAGATAAGATCTTTAGAAGATGTGTCAGGGAGGAGGAAGTCTTTGACATCCTCCTGACTTGTCATGATGGGCCTTGTGGAGGTCATTTTGCAACAAAAAGAACTGCCTCCAAGATATTGCAAGCAGGCTACTACTGGCCCACTCTTCACCAGGATGTGAGGAGATACATGAGCCAGTGTGATCGGTGTCAGAGGATGGGGAAACCCACTCCAAAGGATGAAATTCCCATGTAGCCTCAAGTGACCTTTGAGCCATTTGAGAAGTGGGGCATGGACTTTGTGGGGCCTATCAACCCCCCTTCAAAGCAGAAGCAGTACATCATTGTGTGCACCAACTACCTGAAAAAGTGGGCAGAGACAAAAGCAATAAAAGCAATGACAAAGAAAAAGTAGCTGAGTTTTTGAGAGAAAACATATTCTACAAGTTCAGGTATCTAAGAGATTTGTTCATAGACTAAGGGAATCAATTCACTCCCAGCCTGATTGAAGACCTGCTCACACATCATAAGATCAAGCACATGACTTCCAACCCTTCCCTTCCACAAGCCAATGGGAAAGTGGAGGTCACTAACAGAGCATTGGAAGGGATCATAACCAAGGTAGTGAGTAGCAACAGAAAAGACTGGGCAGATAGATTAGTTGAGGCCACTTAGGCCTACAACACAACATGGAAGAGCACCACCGAGTTCACACCCTATGAACTGGTCTATGGGAAGAAGGATTTGTTGTCAATGGAGTTTGAATTCAATACCTTAAGGATGGAAGCTTAGCTGGACCTAGACCTCAGCCATGCACAAAAGGAGAGGTTACTTCAGCTCAATGGATTGGATGAATACAAATTGTAGGCACTTCTCCATACAGAGGTAGTTCAGCTTCAGAGAAAGATATGGCATGACAGAAATATCAAGGAGAAACAATTCTAAGAGGGAGATTTGGCACTATTCTATGATTCAAGATACAAGGATTTCAAAGGCAAGCTGAGGAAAAGATGGCTGGAACCCTGTTACACTAAAAAATGTCACCTTGACTACTTACAGTTAGTATGGCTCAAATCAACAGTCATGCTACCCTCTTAGGCAAGTCTCATGCCTCTGTTATCCATCTCAAACTCAAAGAAGAGAGAAAGTCTTGTAAAAACTATGTTTATCTCTGGGGTCGCAGGTTCTCTCTAGCCTCACCTGCGGGGACGCTGACCATGTTCACAAAATCTGCGTCCATGGACGCTCTGTATGTTAAGGGACAGGTGCGTCCCTCTGTAAAAGGCAAAATGCGCGAGTTTTATCTTGAAAAAGTTACTTGTGGTTACTTCTAGAACATTCTAGAGGTCGGTTTGATGAAATGGATGCGCCTCCAGTTGGTTCATGTATCTCTATTAAGGGGGAAATTATCCCATCAATAAGGGAGCTATCCCACCCATAGAGGGGGATGATCCCATTGATAGTGGACCTGAATAACCTCTTTACAGCACTATAAATAAAGGCATTGAGCCAGAAGGAGAGGAGGTTGGAGCTATACATTTTCTTTGGGTAAATGCTGCAAGATTTAGGTCTTCCATTAGAGCCTTTGTGAGGAGAGATTGTCTTCACTTGATTCTACTTGGGAGAGGGTGAGCTTTGTCAAAGTAGAGGAAAACCCTTGATGGACCCTGGGAGGAACTTGCACAACACCAAGGCCAGGTTGTAAGAGTTTCTTTGTTTCGTTATTAATACAAACTGGTTTATTTTTCTCAATAGCTTGTGTTAATGAGTTATTTCATGTGTTCCTTGGTCTGCATGTTGAATATATGTTTTATTATATGAAATGCAAGTGCTTGGTAATTGTTTGATTGTTTGTGGTTGCAGGAATTGACTTGAAGGAGGAGCTCATCCGGATCGTCAAGAACGGACTTCAACAACAGCGTTTTGGAATAAGGTAAGCCTAAACACTTGTAGTTTTCATGTTGTAAAAGGTGTATTTAGAGAAAGATCACTCCATTTTGTCTTGTTTGTCATTAGAACGTCTTAGACTTCTAGGAAGGTCAGTCGTGTCCGCACCCTTGACAGATTCCGTGTGACAAATTGGCGACTCCGCTGGGGAATCCATTAATGAGAGAGTCTTTTCCTTTATATGAACTTTGCTTTGAGAAAATCATTTTTATTTTCTGGTTTTTGACTGTGAGAATTAGTATTTGGGTGGCTTAGCTTTAAATTTAGTTAGATTTGGTTTTTCTTCATTTTTCCAGAAGGACGCACCCTCTTAGTACTGCACAGTGCGTCTTTGGACGCGCTGTTGCCGTCTGCACAGAGCGGGGCCGCACCTGTGACAACGGGTTGCCTGCGTCTTCCTGTAAAACTTAAGAAAATTCCATTTTTGCTTTAAATTGCTTTTAGATTTTGTTTTTCCTTAGTGTTTTCTGCCCAGATCCTTTAGTACCCTGTCAAGAATTTTCACCTAAACTTGTTTTGTGAGCTTTGAGTGTTTTAGTGGTTTTCAACGAAGTTTAGACCTAGGGTTTGATTTTTGGAAAGGCTTTGTAGTGACTTTGATAGTAGAAAGTTGTCCAGCCTTAGATCTCTCTGGTTAGTCAACCTTCTTAGAAGTCGGGCCTGTCGTAAAGTCTCCTTTTGTGAGCAACTTGCCATTTGAGTTGTTTTGGGTCAAATTTCGAATTACTTGTTTATAAAGTATTGATTTCCATTTTACAAAAAGAACAAAAAGATTAGAGTTTTGTTTTGGCTAGTTTTTGATTCTGCAATAAGCTAGTCCTTGATTTGATTGTGATCAAGTAAAACACCTTAGAAATAATCATTGTTAGTTTTGGCCTCGTTAAGATTGCTTAGAGTAAATTTGCCTTTAGTTTGCTTATGAGTGCATTTTCATAGATTTTAAGAGTTGTTAAGATTGATTTTTGGTTATATTAGATTTACTTGCTTTATTAAAAGAAAAATACAAAAACATCTTCTTAAAAAGTCTTGTTTCAAGTAGCTTTTTGTTTTCAAAAGAAGAAAAGAGTTTTTTCGTGCATGTAAAGAGAAGTTATGTTTTTATGCTTGGAAAAGACAAACGAATTGTTTCTTTGATTGTCTTCAATTAAGAAGTTGCTTTTATAAAGATTGCATTCTCTCAACTTTTTAGTTAAGCAATTCATCGAAAAAGTAAAGTAGTGGATAAATCATTCTAGGTGCATTTTGTAGTGGTTTCGAGTCGAGTCAACACACCACTAGTTTCACTTCCATCACCTTTTGACTTAAGAAACAACCTTAAAAGTAACGCTTAAATTAAAATCAATCTAGTAATCTTTATTTTTCTAGGGCTCTGAAGCACCAACATAGCTTAGGCTAGGGTCTTGGAGTAGGTGAGTACTTAACTCTCCAAGACTACAAAACCAAACAGATAGTCTATCTTGAGTAGAACAAATCCAATTGTTTCAGTTACATTCTGGGAAAGCTCCTCTTAAAGGAGAAGCACGAGCTCGTGTCCGAACCAGTGAGGGGATCATTCCTCCCTCGTTGGGAACGACGCCAGGCAGTACGTATTACAAACGGTAAACCTCGGATTAACCATTGTCGAGGAGCCAGGGGTCACTTATCGGTAAACCTTGGATTGTTGTCAAGGAGCCGGTAAGGGGATTGGAGCTTGCTACTCTGCCCTTGCGTGCTGTCGGAGTTTAGACTGTTCCCCCAGGTGTAATTGTTGTGATTGGTAACCTTAGTGGCCATAATATCTAGGATTCTACCCAAGGTGACGGTGGAGGGAAGGTCCCACTGTACCTGGAGCAGACGTCGGTTATACTCACTTGGATTTTCTGGGGGGTTCGCTTCACTTCGAGACGGTTAAAGTGGAGGAACTTGGTCCAGTCTATTCATTAAGCAGGTTGCCGGGGTAACTGTTCCACCCACTATTTCTGTACTGAATCCTGCGAGGTTGGGCCTAATCACCAACTAGCGCTTTTGGTCCGGAAGACTACTGTTTGTGTGTGGTTTGACGCTCTAGATTATTTAGGCGTGTGCTTCAAATTTGATTGGTTCTTTAGAAGACTTTAGGTGGTTTGATTTGAAATTTTTTACTTTGTTTTCGTGTGTTGTAGTTAAAATCTTTAATTGTGGCGGAATTACCGAGACAGTCCCGTAGACTTCGGGGCAAGTCTCCTGAGATTGTTACCGGAATAGATTTGTTAAGAAAACTCCGTAAATCGCGGGGTGAATCTCCTGAAGACATTCCGGGTCATTTAGAAGGGTTAAAGGTCCTTGTAACTCCTCCTAGTGGCAGTAGAGTAGGATCACCTGAAGAAGGAGAATCTTCCTTGGTAGTCCATCCAGATTACCAAAGTTTAGAAACAGGTTACAATCCCGAAGCTGTTACAGTTTCCGAGCTTGCTGGTAGTTTTTCATCTGCCAGTGAAACAGGCGAAGAACCTGAAATTTCAGAACCTGTTACTCCAACTCCTAGTGTTCCTGATTCACCAAGAATAGAAAGAATTATCACCGAAAATCTTCCTGTTGGATTAATTGCTATAGAAGAACTTGTTCCAGAGGAAGAAATAGGCGTTTCTGATTCTGAAGATCTAATTACCCTTGATCTAAGGGAGCGTGAATCCATCTTTTACAGTCCTCCTAGAAGTGAATCTTGGTACCTTGCATTAACCAATTTTTTAGACAACTCAGTAGGTTTTTCTACACCTCGTACTCCGGTTCCACCTAGAGGAATTCATTCTCCTGTAAATATGTCTGGTCAGTCATCTGTGTTTTCACAAAGTCCTGAATCATTTTTACATGGCGGTCCTTCTGTTCCTACTGGGTATCAATCACTTTCTGGTACCTTTGCGGGAGCATCTCCTCAACCCATTGATCATGGGTTATTAGTTGGAAACAGTGGTAATGTACCATTGAGTATAGGTGAAGTTTATATGATGTCAGGTTCAACTCCCATTAACCAACCTCAAGGTGGCCAATTACCGCCTGGGGGGCAACCTTCGTTAATGCCTGGGGGGCAACCTCAAGGTACTTCATTCGTGACTGGGGGGCAACCTCAAGGGTATCAACCCCAAGGGTATCAACCCCAGCCTCAATATGTACCCCAAAGTCAACCTCAGTATCAGTATCAACCTCAAGGATGGCAACCTCAAGGATGGCAACCCCAAGGGTATCAACCCCAAGGGTATCAACCTCAAGGATACCAACCTCAAGGTCAAGGTCAACCCCAGTATTCGTATTTACCTCAAGGTTATCAACCTACGGGTCAATACCCTGGTCAAGGTTATCAACCACCTCAAGGGCAATCATATGGGACTGCACCTTACAGTTATCAACCCTATCCTCAATACGGCTATGGATCTCAGTATCCTCAACCTGTTACGAGTCAATACCCTGGAATGTTAACATGGGATCCGTCACAGGGTCAACAGATGTCGCAACCAAGTATACAGTCGGTACCTCAAGCAGGACAACCTGCAGTTCCTGGTCCACCCCAGCAACCGCAACCTGTCCAGTCAAGTGTTCAGACCCCTGTAACTTCTGTAGTTACTCAGCCGCCAATTGCACCTAGTACTCCACCTCACACGGCTGCAGCAACTACCGCTTCATCTACCATGCTTACTTCTGGAGTATCGGCAGCTCCGGTTTCTACTGTCCCTGTAACCACTCCTCAGACATCTGTACCGTTGTCTGGACCCACGGTTCAAACCACAGTCCAGATGCCTGCAGGCCAACCTGGTACAAGTACGGTTGTTACTACTCAACCTCAATTTGTTCAACCTCCGTACCAGGGACAGTATCAACCTGGGCAAGCTGCCCAACAACCGGTTTACCAGTATCAACCGTATCCTGGGTACACTTATCAACCACCTCAGCAACCCCAGTACGGTCCGGTTAATCCTGGTTTTCCAGGAGGATATAATATCCCAATGCGACTCCTGTTCCTAGTTATCCTGGATATCCTCCTCCTGGGGCTGGTATTGTGACTCAGAGTTTTAGAGATCCTAACCGGCAGTTACCGTTTATTGCGACTTTAGATTTACCCGACTTGACGCGCCTAACGAACGATCCAATTCAATATCTTCCGTTCTGGCCGCCAATGCCAAATAAGTTGCCCAGCGATATACCCAAGTTCGAAGGTAAGTCTGGAGAGGATCCGTCTAATCACGTGATGACTTACCACCTCTGGTGTGCATCAAATTCCATCTCAGATGATTCCATCCGCTTACGTCTTTTCCAGCGTACACTCATTGGTCTCGCAGCCAAGTGGTACATTGAGTTACCACGGGCCTCTTTTTACAACTTTAGCCAGTTAGCTACCTCGTTCTTAACTCATTTTCAGTTACCAGTCAGATACGATAATGGTACAGAATTATTAACTTCGCTAAAACAATCGACATCCACGTACATTTCTGATCACATCCATGAGTGGAGACGTCGAAGAAGATTAGTGAAAGTTTTTATCCCGGACCAAATCTTAGCTGAATGGTTTGTCAAATCATTATTACCAAGAATTACTGAAGATGTAGCTAAGGCCGGAGTAGTTACTGAGGAGCAAGTCATTGCTCAGGCACAATACCTTGACTTAGTTTACACTCAGTCGGGTACGTTACACGAGAAAATTCCGGATCTTCCAAAGTCAAACCAAATCGCTGCTGCTCCTTCGGGATCTCATGCCGCTGATGGTATGATCGGTATCGTGACTACGAAGAGTAAGAAGAAGTCTTCCAAGACCTCCAATACTCCAATTATCACTTTGCCTGATTCTCCGACAGGAGAGTCTTCTCCTCCTGAACTTACCGCCGACATTCACGCTGTAGAGTCATCTACGGCCAAATCCAAAAACGGTGGAAAGAAGAAAGGAAAGAAGAAGGCTAAAGCAGACAAGGCTCCAAAGGAGAAAACGGAAAAGTCGGAAACCAATGACGAAAAGCGCAAACCTCGATATCCTTGTCTTATTTGTGAAGAAGATCATTTTACGAGAGACTGCCCTCATCGGGCCGAGGTAGTGAAAATAGTCAAAGGTTCTCCCACTCCTGCTGTGTTAAAAAATCCATTTCCAGAGCAGGAGAATAAGATGATAGGTTCTTCTTCGAATGCCAGTGAAGAACCCATTTTGATGATGTCTCATGTCAGGATTGCGACTCGATCGCAAGATTATGGTAGTAAGGCTCCTGTTGATGGTAAAGAAGCAGAATCTTCTCACTCTAACCCATCAACCTCAGCTCCTGGTTCCGATCCACTACAGATCGAAAAACCTAACCCAGACTTAGTGATTAAGCCGCCCGCCAAGGGTGTACTTCGAAGGTCTGCTTTCAATCCACATGCGAGAGCAGCCCAGAATTACAACATTGTTGAAGACTTAGCTGTTTCACCTTCAGCAATGTCGGCACTCGAAGTGCTGCAATCATGTCCAGCGCAACGAAAATTGCTTTTGTCGGCTATTGGAGCTGTCGATGTTCAGGACCCGAACCTAATGATCTTTGATCTAGAAAGTAGTACACCGCGTCTCCCCCATCAAATGGCTTTCCAAATTCCAGTGATAGTCAAAAACAGGCCTATTCATCGGACTGTGATTGATGAGGGAGCTTCTACGTGTATTATGTCGATTCAATGTTGGAGATCGCTTGGTTCTCCTTCGTTGAACCAATCCCCCACCATCCTTAAGGCCTTTGATGGCCGTGGGTTCCGTCCGTTTGGTATTCTACAAGAATTGCCTATAGGGGTCGAAGGTAAAACCGTTAGTCTGGATGTGGAAGTGGTTGATGCCCCTCTAGACTACAACCTTCTTTTGGGTCGAAGTTGGTCATATGCTATGACAGCGGTCGTTTCATCGGTCTTCAGAGTCATTAAGTTTCCACATAACGGTAAGATCGTGACTATTGATCAGCTGACATACTTTTCATCCGACCCAACCTCTTTAGAAACTATCCAGCATGTTGGTAAAACGACAATCCCTTATAGGGACATTGGTGTAGGTTTAGTTAAGGATTCCGGTTTACTGGGAACTTTTCCTCTCCCTCCACTCAATGCAGACCCTTCGTTCGCAACAATTCATATGATCACGTCAGAAAACATTATTTATGATGATCCTTGGTATGTTCCCTCTGACTCTGAGCTAGACTCACTCGGTGATGTTATGCCGTTGAGTCCGTATGAGATTGCTTATGAAGCTCTTATGTCTTTTACCGACTTTCATTCAACCGACCAAATGAATGTGGTCAGTGAAGAGTCACTTTTCACCTCACCCTTAGAACGGATAACGTTTCCCGAAGAAGTGTCATCTGACGAACAACTTCGCGAAATCCTAAGTGTAGATGATCTACCATGGGAAGATCTCCATCACAGATCTTCGTTTTTACCTAAGGATGATGCATTTGAAAATGATTTTTCATCTATCTTTACCGCTGAATATGTCAAAGACGCTCAGGATCCAACGAAACATTCTGATTCAGAGCTGAATTTAGGGAATATTTCTCGTACTATTCCCATTGATATTTCAGTGAAGCCCGGAATCGAGGAGAACATTCATATAGGTGCCGCATGTACTGAAGAAGAAATCCAAACTTACAAGGCCCTATTCCAAGAATTCCGCGACGTGTTTGCCTGGTCTTACGAGGAAATGCCGGGAATTGATCCTGCCATTGTTGTTCATGAAATCAAAACCTACCCGGATGCTAAACCCATTCGGCAACGGTTGCGTCAGATTCACCCTCGAAAAGCGGCTGCGATTAAAGCAGAAGTCGAAAAGCTGTTGAAAGCAGGTTTCATTTATCCGATCCCGTTAACGGATTGGGTATCGAATATTGTTCCCGTCAATAAAAAACAAGGAACAATAAGAATCTGTATCGACTATAGGGATATCAATCGAGCTTGTCCAAAAGACAACTATCCTACGCCTTATATCGATCAAATTATTGATGATTGTGCCGGAAGTGAGATGTTTTCCTTCATGGATGGTTTCTCAGGCTATAATCAAATCAATATTCTACCTGCCGATCAACCAAAAACGGCATTCATTTGTCCATGGGGGACATTTGCTTATTGCAAATTACCTTTTGGGCTTAAGAATGCCGGCGCTACTTTTCAACGGGCAATGTCTTATGCATTTCATGACATCAAGCACATTGTGCAACCCTATCTCGATGATTTGCCTGCTCATTCTTTACAACGAGCTGATCACCTTGTCCACCTACGAGCAATCTTTATGAGGTGTAGGCATTATCGAATTCGGTTGAATCCCCACAAGTGTGTTTTCTGTATAGAAACAGGTCGATTGCTGGGATTTGTTGTTTCAAAAGCCGGCATTCGCGTCGATCCCTCGAAAGTCGAGGCTATCATCAAATTGCCTCCTCCTTCGAGTTTGCGCCAACTCCAAAGTTTGCAAGGGAAAGCGAACTTTTTACGCCGATTCATCCCAAACTACGCCGAGGTCACTAAAGGTTTTACACGGTTGTTGAAACAGAACGCACAATTCTTTTGGGACGAGATTGCCCAACAATCTTTTGATGCACTGAAACACGCGTTGACCCATGCACCGTTATTGCATCCTCCCAACTACAACCAGGACTACTTCTTATACCTCGCAGCTTCGCATTCCACCATTGGAATGGTGTTAGTTCAAGAAGATGAATTCAAAGCAGAGCATGTGATATATTATCTTAGTAGAACCTTAAATCCCACTGAGTTAAAATATTCGCATGTGGAGAAATTGGCCCTGGCAGCCGTTCAAGCTGTCCAGCGTTTTCGTCACTACATTCTTCTCCGCAAGACTACAGTTATTTCGGATTGCAACCCTATGATTTATATTTTGACAAAACAACTGCTAGGGGGCAAGTACTCTAAATGGATTGTTATCCTGCAAGAGTTCGACTTGGAGTTCGAGAAGTCCAAGTCTAAGAAATCTTTAGTTTTTGCGGAATTGATGTGTGATTTCCCGAGTGCTGACACAGAGACTGTGGCAGAGGAGTCCATTGTGGACGAATCTTTGTTTCTTATTAGCACTTTAGATCCGTGGTATGGGGATATAATCATCTATCTCCAAACCCAAACCTTTCGGCCTGAAGCTTCCAAGGAAGACCGTCGAAAAATTCGGTTTCGATCCCAGCAATACAGAATTATTGGAGATACACTTTATCGCCGGGGGGCAGACTTAGTTTTTCGACGTTGTTTAACTCACGAAGAGGCTGAGAGAGTTTTGAATGATTGTCACTCTGGAGCATGTGGCGGTCATATGTCTGGGTATGCCACAGCTCAGAAGGTGTTGCGCGCTGGCTATTTCTGGCCGTCTATGTTTAAAGATTGTATCCTTGCTGTCAGAACATGCCACAACTGTCAAGTGTTTGATCGAAAGATGCGCGCTCCACCTGCTCCTCTCCACCCTATAATTGCCGCTGGTCCATTCGCCAAATGGGGCATTGACTTTATTACTTGTAACCCTCACTCGGCCGGGGGGCATGCGTATATCATCCTCGCGGTTGATTATTTTACAAAATGGGCCGAGGCGATGCCTACATTCGACGCAAGCGGCAAGACAGCTGCAGTTTTCGTATTCAATCATATCATAACTAGGTTTGGTGTCCCACAAGCAATCATTACTGACCATGGGAGCCATTTTCGAAACGTCATGATGACTGAGCTTACAAGCCAGCTTGGTTTGCGCCACGATAGCTCTACTCCTTATTATCCGCAAGCCAACGGTTTGGTTGAGTCAATCAACAAAGTTCTAGTCATCATGATTCGACGGATCATTGGTATCCATCGAACGAATTGGCATAACATGTTATTTTCGGCGCTATGGGCATATCGAACTTCAGTGAAAAATTCAACAGGTTTCACCCCTTTCCAGCTAGTTTATGGCTTAGAAGCTGTGTTACCTATTGAATGCGAAATCCCATCACTTCAAATGGCTGTCGAATTACTTCCAGCTACTTCCGAAGAGGAGAAACGGTTATTATACTTGGCTAAATTAGATGAGACTCGACGTGACGCTACTTTAGCTATCGAGACTCACGCGAAACGAATGAAAGCTCAGTACGATAAAAATGTAACCCCTCGAAGTTTTTCGGAAGGAGACCTAGTACTATTATATGATCAAGCTAACGATAAGCTAGGTGCCGGAAAATTCGTTCCCATGTGGCATGGGCCCTACATTGTAAAGCGAAAGCTAGCAAAAGGGGCTTATGAGTTAGTTGATTTTGATGGGGACTCTTTGGGTAAACCCAGAAATGGACTTTACCTAAAGAGGTATTATGCTTAAAATGATGGGTATGGAGAAATTTTTAGATAGGTTAGATTTTCTTTCTAGCTAGCAAGTGTGTTAGTTTAGTCAGTGTGCTTAGCTTAGCAAGTGTGGTTTTTCGTCATTATTCTGGCTTATCTTGGTTTTACTCTTGATATTGTAGATGTCGACGCCTCTCCAAACATACATTGGATTTGCTGATGGTGCTTGTCGTAATACACGGAATATCTCTTCCGCAGCTTGGGTTATCTATTCGCCCTCTGACGAGTTAGTTTCTATGCATGGGGTAAGCCTCGGTCAAACAACGAATAACATTGCAGAATACAGTGCAGTGGTTGAATTATTATCCGAATCTATTTCATTTGGAATTCGACGTTTGATAGTGAGGTTAGATTCTGAACTTGTTGTATTACAGCTTAATAGAGTTTATGCCATTAGAAATCCTGTGTTATTAAGGTTGTTTTTGAGAGTGCGTCTCTTGGAACGTGAATTTGATTACATTGAATATCAACATATTCCAAGGTCTTTGAATACATTAGCAGATGCAATTGCTTCTCGAATGTTGGACAGACATTTACGATAATCATGCAAGTAAATTTAAAAACATTTCATCACATATGTTAAACAAGATAAGCCGGTAATAGTGATATATATAGATAGAAGTGTGTCAAAAAATATATACATCGTCTTCGATCATAGGTTTAAAACACCTTATGATCGGCAAAATGATAGTACAAAAAGTCAAAAATGTCACATGTGACTACAAAAGTGACTAGTCAATCACTGGTGGTGCTCTCTGTACGACACCACTGCGCGGGCTACCTTACGCAAAAATCTCCTAAACGGTCCAGGGACCGCGACTACGAAGCGCTGAAGCCTGATAGGAATGTCATCCATAGTAGTCTCAGGTATATCTGCCGTGAGACGCTCTAGATCATGCTCCAACTCAGCTAGTACTTCTGCTGTCGCATCCTGTGGGGCCGGTACCGGTGCAGCTGGATGTAGTCTATCATAAGGCCGGAGGTTGGCTGGACGCTGTGGACCAACATCTGCATTTTGAAAGATTTACTATTAGTTTTGAGACGATATATATAAAAAATACAAAAAATACATAACTAGAAAACTTGTGAAAATAAAAAGTACCTCTGTCGTCCCATTGTTCTCCCTGTGGAAGAACCATGTCCGGATCACCTCTGAAATCCATTCCGGCATACGGAAAGTCCTGTATCACAAAAAGCTGGCCCTCTAACCAGTCAAAATAACTATCTGAGAATCGAACTACTGTCGCGCCCTCGTCAGGATGCCGGGCCATCACCGCAACCCATCGTATCAGCTTTGGCTGCTGGGGACCCAAGATATCAACAGTGAGTTGCTGAGGGATCAGCATTGGAATTCTCTCCAAGGCAAAGCTCACGACTATAGGCCCATATCCAAAAGTCTTTAGTCGTCCGTTCTTTGCCTTGGTCAGTTGGCTCTTCATATGAGCCGACACAGCTTCACACCAGTTGAAAATGGTGCCTTGGTAACAGTCAATTGCCATCCGCATTTGGGATCCGGAAGCAATGTGTAAAGCGGCCGCGCCGCAAATTCTGGTAACCGTGAACGCTATGACTTTGAGTTCCGGCAGAGTGATGTGTTTTATCTCTATGCCTTTTGAATGGTGAGCCCCAGGTGTGCACCAATTCTCGCGGAGACTATCAAGGGATTGGCCACCCGGCCTAGTCCCCGCAAGACTGAGTTGCTCACCTCTGTTTGGCAAGCCAGTGAGAAAGTATACATCCGAGGGCTCTATCTCGAGCTGGTGCCCTCCTATGTAAAAGCATTGTTCTTGTACGTTCCATCGCTCAACCAGCCATTCCAAAAATCTTACCTGGCCCCTCATGCCCGGTATGGTCCAATATTTGTATAATCCGCATGCTCTTAGGGCATCCAGGGAAGGTTGATGATTTATTGCAGCTTCATCTTCCTCTACATGCTCTCTTTCTCTCCAGTCTAACATGATTAATGCCCTGCATATCAAAAATAGCAATTAGAAATTAATTTGGGAATTTTTGGTGGTTTTTTGAGAGAGTTGGGGTTTTGAAATGCGCGTTTCTCGGAGGACGCACCCCGGCTTTGTAGCACAGGGCGCCCGGACGCAGCTGGCCTGAAGGCGGACTGCGTCTTCCGACCGTTTTCCCGTATGAGAAAAAGTCGGGGGACGCAGGTCACCCGAAGGGCACCTGCGTCCGCCGAGAGGCGCATTCCAAAACCAAAACCCCCCCAAAAAATGAAACTAAAACCTAAAAATTGATTCTAAACGGATAGAAATGCAGAGTAGGATGTGTAAAATACCTGGATGAGACGGCGTTCGATTCCAACGGTCAGATTTTCCGCAGCGACCACGGGAAGTTTCTTGTCAAAAGCTCCTTTTTCAACCTCAACAGTGAAACGGTAAAAATGACATGGACAAAGGGATTTCGAGGGAAATTGTAATTTTTCACAAACAAAATATCAGAGTCATCTTTTAAGCCCTTTTCTGACTCCTAAAACATGAAAAGATCGCCGAGTGTTTCTTTTTCACTCGTTAAAACGGAATTAAAAGACGGTCCCCTTTTAGCTCTTTTCTGACCGCAAAATCAGGAAAAGATTGCCGGGTTTTTGTCGTTTCGAACTCGATAAGGAAATAAAACGACGTGTCCTTGATCGCTTTTTACTTTTCAGGTCAACGACACTATTATGAAAGTACTCCTTGGTCGCAAGATCAAGCGGTTCCCCCAGGTATTATTTTATACTTTTTCGGGCTTGAGGGACACAAATATACGAAAAAGTTCAACGTGGAGTCTCCTTCAGTTTTTTCAGACTCTCTAAAAATGAAAAACGCCGAGTTTCTCCTATACTGGGCTCGTTAAACTTTTACAGTAGAGGACCTGTTCAATTACAAACAGGAACGAACCACTCCTTCCTAGGGTTCGAATTTAAACTAGGTTGGACTCGTCCGAAGGATGAGCTTATAATCAAGCATATGTTATCCTCCTCAAGCTTGTTAAAAATAAAGAGGTACTTGCCAGAAATGGTGGGGGAAAAAAGAGAAGAATGAACCTGTTTGTCACCTTTTGTCTCAGAAGAAACTTTATTACCACTCTTGAACACGACACTTTTCATTCACCTGGGTTGGGAAATCTTTTACCTCACAGTTGACCAAATCACTTTGAAAGTCTTTAACCGGGTTCCAGGGGTTAACTTTGAGTTATACGTCACCAAGCCATCTGTTGTGTCGTTATGTGTTCAAGAGGTCTGCAAGCAAAAACTTTCATCTGCAAAATACTTGTCATCCATTTGACCATCCCTGAGTCAGTCCTTACAGCAACATTTCTTCAACTTGAACAATGATTTCGTGTTGCGGGCTTGCCTGCAACGGGTCGCTTTCTATCGACATCGACACATTATCTAGAAAGATGACTTAGGAATCGACAGTACCTTGAAGTCTGCATGCATCAATGGCAGGTTTCTCGCCTTTGACGTCAGTTTACATCATTGACTTTCGATCAGAGGATTCCGTGAAGTGTTCGACATCAAAACATCTATTCACATTTCACGGGTTGTGCTTGGTACTTTGAGAACCATTGACATTACTGGTGGTTTCTCTCACGCTTGTTAACAGTTTACATCATTGACTGGTAATCAAGTGGTTTCTATCATGTTCGACATCGAATCATTTAATCACATGGCTAGAATCGTACCAATTCGGGAAGTAGAAGTGAAGACCCTGGATCTAGTTTCTACCATCCAGGCTGCGAGGAGTTTTGTATTCATTGTCTATGTAGACTAATCATAAACAGATGGCTGCGTCCATACTGTGTCTACAAAAGTCTATAAAAATGATGTACTGCAAGATCATTCCTGTATCAGAATAGTTAGTCCATTAGTTAAAGTTTTGAATCTGAGTATGGGAATGCCTACCTCAGTGATGATATAATCTTATCCATGTATTTTGTGTTGAAAATTGCAGGTTCCAACCAGGCCATCCACAAGGCAATCCTTGAAATGATAAAGCGCTTCACCCTTCCTAGAATTACAAAACCCTATTCTATTCCAGGCTTCGCACTTTAGGGGGCAATCTGTTACACTAAAAAATGTCACCTTGACTACTTACAGTTAGTATGGCTCAAATCAACAGTCATGCTACCCTCTTAGGCAAGTCTCATGCCTCTGTTATCCATCTCAAACTCAAAGAAGAGAGAAAGTCTTGTAAAAACTATGTTTATCTCTGGGGTCGCAGGTTCTCTCTAGCCTTACCTGCGGGGACGCTGACCATGTTCACAAAATCTGCGTCCATGGACGCTCTGTATGTTAAGGGACAGGTGCGTCCCTCTGTAAAAGGCAAAATGCGCGAGTTTTATCTTGAAAAAGTTACTTGTGGTTACTTCTAGAACATTCTAGAGGTCGGTTTGATGAAATGGATGCGCCTCCAGTTGGTTCATGTATCTCTATTAAGGGGGAACTTATCCCATCAATAAGGGAGCTATCCCACCCATAGAGGGGGATGATCCCATTGATAGTGGACCTGAATAACCTCTTTACAGCACTATAAATAAAGGCATTGAGCCAGAAGGAGAGGAGGTTGGAGCTATACATTTTCTTTGGGTAAATGCTGCAGGATTTAGGTCTTCCATTAGAGCCTTTGTGAGGAGAGATTGTCTTCACTTGATTCTACTTGGGAGAGGGTGAGCTTTGTCAAAGTAGAGGAAAACCCTTGATGGACCCTGGGAGGAACTTGCACAACACCAAGGCCAGGTTGTAAGAGTTTCTTTGTTTCGTTATTAATACAAACTGGTTTATTTTTCTCAATAGCTTGTGTTAATGAGTTATTTCATGTGTTCCTTGGTCTGCATGTTGAATATATGTTTTATTATATGAAATGCAAGTGCTTGGTAATTGTTTGATTGTTTGTGGTTGCAGGAATTGACTTGAAGGAGGAGCTCATCCGGATCGTCAAGAACGGACTTCAACAACAGCGTTTTGGAATAAGGTAAGCCTAAACACTTGTAGTTTTCATGTTGTAAAAGGTGTATTTAGAGAAAGATCACTCCATTTTGTCTTGTTTGTCATTAGAACGTCTTAGACTTCTAGGAAGGTCAGTCGTGTCTGCACCCTTGACAGATTCCGTGTGACAAACCCTACATTGTGGAGAAATGCAATGGCAATGGTTCAGTTCTAATTAGAACCATTGATGGTGAAGCCATCCCCATGCTTGTCAATGGACATCAGTTGAAATTCTACAAGAAACCCCTCTCCAAGCAAGATTTTATTGAAGATTTGAATAAAACAACGATGGTAGTGGAGCATGTCTTAGTTTCCACTTCACCCACTCACTGAAGAAAAGAAAAAATAAAAAAGAAAATAAGGACTCAAGTGAAAACCTCCATGAGGCGCTTGAGTCCCATCATTGGGTTGAAAACCTCTTCTGAGGCCGCCCAATGATGTCAAAAAAGAAGAAGAGGAAAATGAATAAGATCCCTGGGTGAAAACCTTCCTTGGAGGTGCCCAGGGAAAGAGGATTACAGGGAGCAGAAGAAGGTGCCAAGGGGACCCTGACATTCATACCAGCACCCATCTCATCTTCTTCACACCTTCCTCCATCATTTTTGGCATCTCTTTCAACCCACTGTACCTTTTTCTTCCAAAACTGTGTTTTCTACAGGAGGCTCTATGTTTTCTATAAGAGGCTCTTGTAGGAATTACAAAAAGCTAAAAGTGTCTATAGAAGGTAGTTTGAGGGACCACAGAAGCTTCATGAGGAACTTATCATCCCTCTCACCACCTTCAATCCTCCTTGCCATCATTTCCAAGCCTGCATCACACCCCAAGCATCATTCTTTTCCTGTCCAAGAAAAAAAACACAGAAAAAACAGTTTTCCAGTTTTGAAAAAACCAAAAATAAAAAAAGGAAAAGGCACCAATAACCTTACTTGAAGCTTACCTATTATCCCTCCACCATTCATTACACCTCTGGCATTATTCTCGAGCTCCAAGCATAAGGAAAAGCTAAGGTTTCTAGGGGAGAAGTAGCTACAAGAGCTCTTGTAGGAATTCCTATAGGAGCTGATCCCATAGAAGTCCAGCACCAGAAGCAAAAGAGTTCACATATATAAGTTGAAAAGGCACATGCATCTCAACTCCAGCAAAAGAAGAACCTGCAAAAGCACACAACCACACATCAGCAAGCAGAGACAGCATGCATAAAGGAAAATGAAGGCATGCAGCAGAGAAAGCTACAACACCTCACAACAAATACACTCAGATCACAGGTAAGTAACTAAATCCCTCCTCCATTTACATTTGTGTAATTAGGAGTCATACAAAGGCAATGAAATGGTTGAGATCGAATGAGGGAAAGGTGGCCAGTTAACTTGGCCACCTTCATTTAGTTGACTCCACTTATTCGAGATGTCACCCACACGTGCACATAATCAACTCAAGCACAAGATGCCAAGTATAGGTAGTGGGAGGAAGTGTGAACTCCGATGCAATAATGAGGGATGATTACAAGGAGGGGACATGATGACCAAGTAGGTGGGGAACAACGGTCTGAATATGGGCAACATACACCTTGCCAGCTCAGCACTCATAACCGAAAATATCCATAAAGGGTAATGAACACTCCTCCCCGCGCATTCTCACCATATTTTCTTCATTTTCTCCTTGTAACTTAGCCACAACAGTTCTCTTGTACCCACCATCCTCCATCTATTTCACCCATATTCTTGCTCTTAGCATTGTCTACAGGAGCACCTATAGGAAATCTACAGGAGGGGCAGTGAGTCATTTTGAAGGGAGAAAACATGGTTTTTGGCAAGAATTTCAGTCTGAAGAGGTAGGGTTCATGAATGCCCCATGTTGAATATCAATATATGAAATTGTTAGAAAATTATATATTACAAAGCAATGGAACACATAAAATATTGTAGAAATATAAACACAGAAAATGCATAAAACAAGAGAGATACAAATATAAATGGTTCACCCAGTTGGGGCTACGTCCACGGAGCAATAGCCAATCCTTCTTTTATTCTATTATCCACCAAACTGAAGAGATACAACCTATAACAGATTCGCTGTAACACCCTCTTCACTCTCAATCTCCTCTCTCTTTCTCACTCAGAATACAGAGATACATAGACGCAATACAATTCCCTCATATATAGTGAGGGGTTTCCTTCTAGGGAAAAAAACCCTAAACTAAACATAACTTCTACCGTCAGATCATCCGCCTAATGAAAAACCCAAATTGACTAGAAATTACTAGACTTTTACAAGGAAATTTTACATCTATTTTTAGCTTCGGGGGTGCTGACCCCGAACCCCCGCTGGGGGACCACTAGCCCCCGGACCCCCGTGGGGGGGACAAGTCTCCCTCGCACCCCCCCATGTGGAGGACTGTATAGTCATCCTAGGGTATACATCCAGTTGAAACCTTTGAATACAGAAGATAATCAGGCTCCACACCCAACAATCTCCCACTTGGAGACTGATTATAGCAACTCTATCGCTGCTTCATTTGCTAGACAATGACTCCACTTTGGACCTAGATGTTTCTCATCTTCTTCATCATACTTGAAGACCAATTGAAACTGAGCAGATTCTCAGTTTCTCCCTGGTTACAACTTTCGTTAACATATTTGCAGGATTCTGGCTAGTGTGTATCTTTTCCAGCTTCAACTATCCATCTTCCAATGCTGACCGTATGAAATGGTACTTGAGCTATATATGTTATTCTTGGAATTAAATGTAGAGTTATTTTCAATATGTATGGTACTCTGGTTATCACTGTATAACCTGCCGAACTACTGCTTCTTAGCCAATTTATCCAGAAACTTTGTAACCAAATCATTTCTTTACTAGCCTCTGTAGCAGCAACATACTCTACTTCTGTTGTTGAATGTGCAACAACACTTTGGATTTTTGAAACCCAACTAATAGTTGTTCCACCTGCAGTAAATACATATCCTGTAGTGCTCCTCCTGTTATCTCTATCACCTACCATATCTGCATCAACATATCCCTGTAGAGCAATGTTTGAACCACCAAAGCATAATGCTTGATTTGTGGTACCTCTCAAATACCTGAGAATCCTCTTCACCACCATCCAATGTTCTTTTCATGGATTGTTCATGTACCTTCTTACAACTCCCACTGCATGTGCAATATCAGGCCTTGTGCAGACCATTGCATACATTAAGCTTCCAACTATGGATGCATATGGAACTTTAGACATATGAGCCATTTCTTACTGAGTCTTAGGACACGCCTCCTTACTTAATTTGAAATGGCTGGCAAAAGGTATACTAACTAGTTTTGCATTCTGCATATTAAACCTTTTCAACACCTTTTCTATGTACTCACTTTGAGACAATGTTAATTTATGATTTTTCCTGTCTCTAGTTATTCTCATACCAAGGATGTTTTTTGCAGCACCCAAATCCTTCATTGCAAATGAGTTTGCCAATTTTCTTTTGAGCACATTTATATCCTGCATGTTAGCACCTGCAACAAGCATTTCATCTATATACAATAACAATATAATATAGTTTCCATCATTTTTCCTTTTGAGATAAACACAATGATCAGAGTGACATCTAGTATAACCTTGTTTAGACATAAACCTGTCAAATTTTATACCACTGCCTTGGAGCCTATTTTAATCCATACAAGCTCTTCTTCAACCTGCACGCTAGTTTCTCCTTCGCTTTTACATCATATCCTTGTGGCTGCTGCATATATATCTCTTCCTCCAAATCCCCATGGGGAAAGGCTGTCTTTACATCTAACTGATCAAGATGTAAATGCTAAACAGCTACTAGACTTAGAATAGTTCTAATTGAAGTCATTTTCACAACAAGAAAAAATATCTCATCAAAGTCTATACCCTTTTTCTGTGCAAACCCTTTCACCACAAGTCTATCTTTATACCTTTTTCTACCTCCATCTTCTTCCTTCAACTTGTAAACCTATTTATTTTGCAATGCTGTGTTACCTGTAGGAAACCTGACTAAGTCCCAAGTCTGGTTATGTGATAAGGAGTCCATCTCTTCATTCATGGCTTGCTCCCACTTCTTCTTGGTTTCTACCTACACTGCTTCTTCATAACATTCTGGTTCACCAGAATCAGTCAACAATATATAATATAATGAAGGAGAGTATCATTGAGGGGGTTTACTTATCCTAGTAGATCTTCTAACACCACTTTCATGTGTTTGTGGTGCTTATTGCTATTGTGGTTGTTGTTCTAGTTGTTTATCATTATGATTTTCAGGCACCATCACTTTTCTTGTGATATCGTCAAGCACTATGTATTCTCTGTTTTCTTTTTCCTGTTTCTTTTCTTGCAATTGATTCTTATACAAGACCTTTTCATTGAATATTACATCTCTGCTCCTAATGATTTTGTGTTTTTCATAATCAAATAAGCGATAACCAAAATCGTTAACACCATATCCAATAAAGGTACATTTCTTTGATTTTTCCTCAAGCTTTGTTCTATTTTCTTTGTTAATGTGGACAAAGGCTTCACAACCAAAAGCCTTTAAAAAAGAGTAGTTTGCTTTTTTACCTATCCATGCCTCCTCTAGAATACCAGCATCCAAGGAACTTGAAGGCCCTTTGTTTATTAGATAAACAATAGTGTCTACAACATCTGCCCAAAATTGTAAAGGCAATCCTGCATGCAATCTCATGCACCTTGCATGCTCCATGATTGTCCTGTTCATCCTTTCTGACACACCATTTTCTTATGGTGTTCCTGGAATTGTCTTCTCTTTGAGAATTCCATTCTCTAAACAATACCTATCAGACTCTTTGCTACAATATTCACCTCCATTATCTGATCTGAGACACTTCAACCCTTTCCTTGTCTCATTTTCAACCAAAGCTTTCCATTTCTTGAAACTTTATTTTCTCAAATTTGTGATTTCTTTTTTATAATAAACGGTAGTTTTATTTTCATGAGGTAAATGAGCCCTTCTGCGGCTTCAACCCTTCTGTTGTTGCGGCTTCAGCCCTTCTGCAGTTGCGGCTTCAGCCCTTCTCTGTTTTCGGCGATGATCTGCGGCTATATATGTATTAAATTCCTTCTCTGTTTTCGGCGTTCGGTGGTGATCTGCAGCTTCAGCCCTTCTCTGTTTTCGGCGGTGATATGCGGCTTTAGCCCTTCTCTGTTTTCGCTTAAGCGGGATTCTATTTTCGCAGGCATGTGAAACTTCCACCCGATGTTGCGCGGCTACTTCCGAGGGATCGCCTTCTGAGTGAGGGATAGCTGCGGCTTTCAGATCTGCGGTGAAGATTTTTGATGCGGTGATCTGTGGCTTTAAGATCTGTGGGCATTCTTCATTGGTGGATATTATATTACGCGCTCTCTTCGAAGATATGTGGTGATCTACGGCTTTCAGATCTGCGGGGATCTACGGCTTTCAGATCTGCCATGATATGATCTGCGGCTTTGCGGCACATTTAATATACATTCTCGGTCTTGCTTCCCTCGCCTGCTAAGGAGAACAAGATGGCTCCCAGCTTCGTGAAAATAGCTGCTGGTTCAGTTCCGTCCACCTCTAGGGGGGCCAGCTCCTGCCCATATCGTCAGTGAAGCCCCAGCTCCCACTATCCAGGTGGTCCAAGCTTCACTCGATGAGGCTTTGAAGTTCTCTGAAAGTGCCCTAATATGTCGATTCAATGGTTTTTGGCCACAGCTAACAGCTCTCCACAGTTGGATTTCAGAGGTATGGAAGCCTCTAATTCCTGATGCAATTAATATCTACCCTTGTGCTAGGGGTTTCTTTATAGTAGATTTTGAAAACCGTGAAAGCAGACAATGTATTCTAGATTCTGGCCCTTGGTTTTGGGATAAATCAGGGCTATTTATGAGGCCATGGAACCCATCATTCGATCCCTCAACAATAGTCATAACCTCAGCACCAGTTTGGGTGAGATTGCCAAACCTACCCTTGCATCTCTGGAATTTCTCTTCGCTAGAAGCCATTGGAAATGCAATTGGGAAATTTTACTGCAGGTGCCCAGAAACAGAGGAATATGCCAGAACCATGTATGCACGCATCTGTGTGGAAATGGACTTCAACATCGGATTCCCAGCTGAAATACACCTAACAAGTAAAGACTATGTGTGGAACCAGAAACTCGATTACGAAAGTGTCCTCTTCAGATGTCGATCCTGCTTTGAGACAGGCCACCTAGCCAAAAATTGCCCAAAATCCTCCCAAAAAATTCTGCTAGAAAAAATCACCACAGATCTGCATGGTGGGAAGGAGCACAAAAAGAACACTACACTGTCATCCAAGAAGAATACTCTCGAGAAAACTCTAAATTACAAGAAATCGGGCAAGATAGAAACAACTCTCAAGACAAGCGGGGGGAAAGCCCCGCTCAACGACAAAAGAGTGAACTCAACAACCCCTCAAGCATCAATAGTTATGAGGTTTTGAATAACTCACAAAATAAATCTTCATTTAATAGCAAAGCAGATCTCCTAGACCAAAATTTTTCTCCGACTATCTCGAAAAGGACGAACAGAATAGATCGCGAAGCTAAGACACCAATGTCCCAAGAACTAGAAGATATGAAGGAGATGCAAGATAAAGAAAGTTGGAAGACCATAGAGAAGAAAAAGAAAGCTGCATCACCAATCTCACCAAGAAAGACGAGGAGCCAGACAATCAGAAATTAAGAAATTATAGGTCCGATAGACCAATTTGGTCTCAGTGGACGTTAACCACCACCACCGTCATCATCATCATCATCAAATACATCAGATTTATTTCAAATACAATAAATCCAGGTTTTTTTGGTTGCATCATCAATAAAAGTAACATAATAATGAGAGCCACCAAGAGATGATACTTGAGCAGGTCCCCATACATCTGTATGCATAAGCTCTAATTTTTCACTCTTATTTTCTTTCCCAATTCTAAGGAATCTAACTCCCTTCTGTTTTCCATAAACACAATTCTCAGAGAATTCTAAATCAACATGCTTCAAACCTGGCAACAAATTTCTTGAGTGAAGAATTTGCATCCCCTTCTCACTCATGTGCCTGAGCCTATGATTCCACAATGCTGTATCTTCTCCTATAGAGGTTAAAGCATTAACAGAATTAGAAATACCATTGCATAAGTACAATGTACCAACCTTTTCTTCTTTCGCTATTACCAGAGATCCTTTAGTGACCTTCGAGGTTTTATCTGTGAAAGTAGTTACGCAACCTTCACCTCCCAACTGCCCTGTTGAAATCAGATTTTTCTTCAGATCTGGAACATGCATTACCTCCAATATCCATTGATTTCTATTCTGATGCTTTATGAAAACTGTACCCATTCCAACGATTTTACAGGGTTTATCATCACCCAATCGAACCTATCAAAAATCTCCTTGAACATAATCATGAAAATGTTTCCTATCAGGTGTGGCATGGAATGAGGCCCCTGAATCTACCACCCAGGCATCAATAAAGAATCAAAGAATCTTGCAACACATCACCTGTTACATTCGCTTCATGATTGTTTTCTTGCTACGTGTCTCCTTCTTTTCCCTTCCGAGACTTGCAAACTTTCTTCAAATGTCATTTCTTCCCGCATTCCAGCACACTATCGCCAATCTGGATTGGGATATGCCTTTTCTTGAATTATTGTGATATCTAGAGCTCTTTCCTCTTTCCATTTTTATTCCCCTAGTCTTTGCAGTCAAAGCATTACCTGATGTCTCACTAGAGATTTTCCGTCGCATTTCCTCGCTGAGGATTGCACCGACAACATCATCAAAATTTAGAGCACTAGATCCAGAGACAGAGTTACTAATGGCCATAACTAAACCATTCCAATTTTCTGGCAATGAGCACAAAAATAATACAGCCCTAACTTCATCATCATATTTACCCCTACAGAACTTAACTGACTTGTAACTGTATTAAAATAATTTAGATGGTCTGCAACAGATCCGCCTTCTGACATCTTCATATTAAGTAAATGCTTCATAATAAATACCTTATTTGAGGTCGAGGGTTTTTCATATAGTTTGGCTAATGCCGACATTAAACCCTCTATTGTCATTTCCTTTGAAATATTAAATGCTACCGACGCCGGTAGGCACAGCCATACTGTTCCAAGTGCCTTTTTGTCGAGAATATCCCATTCTGTGTTTGTCATACTTGCCGACTTCTTTGTCCTTTTGCTCAATGGTAGGTAAAAATCTCTCTGATACACATAATCTTCCATTTGCATCTTCCATAGCTGATAGTTTTGGCCATTGAATTTTTCGACCCTAAACCTACCATCTTTCGGCATTACTCCCACTCAAACTAGGAACCCTTATCTCCAGTGAGTTTATTAGCCAAATAGAGCTTCGGCTTTGATACCAGTTGTTAGAAAATTATATATTATAGAGCAATGGAACACATAAAATATTGCGGAAATATAAACATAGAAAACGCATAAAACAAGAGAGACACAGATATATGTGGTTCATCCAGTTTGGGCTATGTCCATGGAGGAATAGCCAGTACTTCTTTTATTCTATTATCCAGCAAAATGAAGTGATACAACCTACAACAGATCCACTGTAACACCCTCTTCACTATCAATCTCCTCTCTCTTTCTCACTCAGAATACAGAGATACATAGATGCAATACAATTCCCTCGTATATATTGAGGGGTTGCCTTCTAGGGCAAAAAACCCTAAACTAAACATAAATTCTACTGTTAGATCATCCACCTAATTAACGACCCAAATTGACTAGAAATTACTAGACTTTTACAAGGCAATTTTACATCTATTTTTAGCTTCGGGGACGCTGCCCCTGAACCCCGCCGGTGGAGCGCTGGCCCTCATACCCCCCCCCCGTGTGGAGGGGTGTACAATCTTCTTGGGGCATACATTTGGCTGAAACCTTTGAATATAGAAGATAATCAGGCTCCACACCCAACAGAAAGAAGTGGTCTCAATTTGAGGATGAAATAAGTCTTTAGGAGGGTATAAATACATAAAAAGAATTCCTATTTTTCTAAAAAAAAAAACACAGTCCCCTCTGTTCTTTTATTTCACTCAAAATTCTTTTGTCTCCACCTCCATATTTGGTTTTCCAAAAAAGTACAGGCAGTATGACAGGAGGGTTTATGATAAAGGAGCCCACTAACTCCACTAGGCTCCATGCACATCCTCTAGTGGTGGAGATATTCACAAGGGAAAACTGGATGAATTTCTTTAATAAATTTAGAGGGTTTGATGACGAAATTGCCCAAGAATTTTCTCTCTCTTTGTTGCCTCACATAAGAACTCATGCTAATGTAACCATTAGATGCCTCTCCATTGAAATAACCCCTGAATTCATCAGTAGGGTCACTACCCTTCCTCTTGGGCTACCTTGGAGTAAAGATGAGAAACCAATTGGTGAGGCTGCCAAGAAGAATGTTTTCCAAGATAATGAAACACATGTTGAATAAAAAAATGGAATTAGGAGGGCTAGTTTACCATATCCTTGGGATGAGGTTAGCTACCAAATAATCAAATACATTTCTTGTGAGGGGAGGAACAACATTGTGTATGGATATCATTTTAGAATTCTACATGACATGAGATATGGCATGGATGCCCCAGCACCTCAAAATCTCAGTATCCCTTACTTTCTCCTTCAGTCCTTCATTGACTCCAGCACCAAGGTACAAGCAAGAAATTCAAGGAAGTTACCTCACCATGGCTTAATCAAAATCCTAGTAGAGGAAGCCCTCCATACCTTTACACTCCCTATAACATGGGAAGTTTTCCGAAATATGACAGATGAGGATGACATAAAGGCATTAAACTATGATGTCAATCCTACTGGCAGTGAGGAGGAATAATAGCAAGGAGGAGATGATGAAGCCAATGGTGACATAGTAGAGCAAGAAAGGAAGGAGGAAGGAAAAGAAACAGAGGAGGGAAAAGTTGAGGAGATAAAAAAAGAGACAGAAGAAGGAGAAAAAGAGGCAGAGAAGGTAGAGCAAGGAGAAGAGTCCCCTCAAAATTTGGAAAGGGAAGTAGCAGTTGCCCTCACTACCCTCAGTACACCAATCAAGCCAAAGCCGAAGAGGAAAATAAAGACCTCCATGTATTTCAAGGCAAGGAAGAGCACAAGAATTAAAACAGGTAAACCACAGCCCTCCTCAAAGACTCCCATTACCATTGAAGATTCACCATCTATCAAGGTGAAAGAATCTCCTTCCAAGACACCCATAACCTATGAAAGGGGGACTCTAATATCTTCTACATGGAAGCGGAAGTCAATTATATAGGACCCCAAAGCATACCTACAGGAGGCTAAAACAGTCCTACAGGAGACACTGTCCAAACTACAGGAGACCCAAAATCTTGAGGAAAGGATAGGAGGACATCGAGGGGTGAAAGAGGAAGCACAAGAGCTACAAGAACCTTACCCCCAGCCTAGTCTTTCCTCCTATTACAATCTACTTGAGGGAGGCAAGATAATCCCACAGTAATTTGCAATTCCACTGTTTTTCGAATTGGAGGAGAGAGTGAGAACACATAGGTGGATGTAGATAGCCAAGTCCAAAGGAGTTGAGGATATTGGCCACATGGAAAACAAACTTTGGGAAATGGGTAGGGAATTGAATGCTCTCAGAGACAGAGGAGCCATTATAAGAAGCCACCTTGAGAATGAGAATGAAATACTAAGGAGGCAGCTACAAGAGAAAGAGACTCTTTTGGCATACATGGCCAACTTATTCATGGAAGCATTACAATGTAGAACACCAGCCAAATCTTATGGCCTCTATCTGAAGGATCAATGGCTTCAATTCCAAATAAAAACTTTGACACAAAGAGGCATAATACCTTTCCAAGACTACATGCAGTTCATGGATCTATGTGACCAAAGCACCTCAAAGGATAAAGCAAAGATGGTAGAGTTCTACCTACACAATATGGCTCTCATAGACATGAATGTGTGGGACCCCAATGCCGAGCTAGGGGATCTACAATTAATGGCCATGGCCTCATGGATGAACCATGAAGAATTGAGGGCAACAAAAATGAAAAGATTTTTAATAAAAGAGAAAAATGAACCATTAATGATAAGAGCTGAGCCATCAGATCCTATGGCACTCATCAACACACACAACCTGCTTGCTAATGACCCTCAGATTGCCCCTAAATATCTAGCCAATCAGGCACAAGCCATTGAAGACTTTGAAGATATGAAAAGGCTACTTGGGGTTGACTGTGTGCATGCATGCATGAGAAGATGTAACACTTTACCCCACAACTTTCTGTCGCATGGAATAAGTCGATCTTGTGGACAAGATAGACCTTCCTAGAATCTAAAGAAGACCTAATGACAAGCAAACCAACCAGACACTATCTTTCTCTAAATATGCTTTAATAAACAATAGCAAACAAGTGTTTTTAGGGCCTACCTTAGGTCCAACGCTAGCTTGTGGATGCCTTCACTCCTTTGATCCAAATGAGCTCCTCTTCGCGAATCTACAAACACAAACAAGGAAAACAAATTAATTAGCACCTGAAAAGAAAATTGCATAAAACATATTTAACATGAAAGTCAAGGAGTCCATGAACAAATAACATAAGATACTTGTTGAGAAAATGAGTTTGATTGTATTAATTCAAAAGAAGAAGAACCTTACAACCTTTGCATTGACGTTGTACAAGCTCCTCCCAGGGTCCAGCAAGAAGTCTCCTCTACTTTGACAAGTTTCACTCACTCCCCAATGAAACCAAAAATGTATGTGATCTCTCCTCTTTAGGCTTAACTAGGAAGTCTTGATTTCACCAGCATTTACCCTCAAAAATGTTCAGCTTCTAACCTCTCCAGCAACCAGCCCAATGCCTGTATTTATAGTGCAATGGAGGGAGGTTACTAGGTCCTCCGTCAAAGGGATAAAGCCCTCCTTCAAAGGGATAGCTCCTCTCATCAAGGGATTAGCTCCTTCTCTTTTGGGATGCATGAACCACCTCAAAGCGAACAATCCACATCAAAATTCCTTTTACAAACCTCTAGAATTAACCCAAAGTGAGTTTTTTAAGATAAACTTGCGCCTTTTGACTTTCACAGGGGTCCGCACCTACACCGTTAGGGACAGAGCGGGCAAGTACGCAGCTTTTGTACGCAGAAGGTGCAGGACCGCAGGTGAATATGAGAGAAAGTGCGGAACCAGAGTTACATTGATTTTTAATGTCTTTCTCTCATTTCCAAATCTTGATTTGAAGAGCTGAGGTCTGAGACTTGCTTAGGAGGACAGTACAAGTGATGATAGACCCATACTGACTGCAAATAATCATGGTGGCGATATTTTTTTGTAACAGATTGCCCCCTAAAGTGCGAAGTCTGTAGTAGATGAGGATTTCTTATCATTTAGGAAGAGTGAAGTACTTTATCATTTCAAGGATCATCTTGTGGAGAACCTGGTCAGAACCTATAAAAACATTCAATGCAAGATATATATATGAGATCATATCATCGCTGAGGTAGGCATTCCCATACTCAGATAAAAACTGTCTAGAAACTAACTACTTTTCTGATACAGGAATGATCTTGTAAAACATCACAAGTATAGACTCATGTGGACACAGTATGGGTGCAACCATATGTTTATGAATAGTCCATTATATAATGAATACAAAATTCCTCGCAGCCTGGATTGTGGAAACTAGATCCAGGGTCTTCATTTCTACTTCCCGAAACGGTACGATTCTATCCATGCGAAGGAATGTGTTGATGTCGAACATGGTAGAAACCACATGATTACCAGTCAATGATGTAAACTGTTAACAAGTGTGAGAGAAACCACCAGTGATGTCAATGGCTCTCAAAGTACCCAGTACAATCCATGAGATGCGAATAAATGTGTTGATGTTGAGCATGTCACGAAATCCTTTGATCGAAAGTCAATGATGTAAACTATCGTCAAAGGCGAGAAACCTACCATTGATGCATGCAGATCTCATGGTACTGACGATTCCTAAATCATCTTTCTAGATAATGAGCTGATGTTGATAGAAAGCGATCCGTCGTAGGCAAGCCCACAACATGAAATCATAGATCAAGTTGAAGAAATTTAGTTGCAAGAACTGACTCAGGGATGGTCAAGATGGATGACAGATATTTTGAAGATGAATGGCTTATTGGCAGTGACCTCTTGAACACATAATGACACGACAGATGGTTTGGTGATAATTGACCCAAAGTTAATACCCAAAAACCGGTAGAAGACTTTCAATGTGGTTTGATCAACTGTTAGGCAAAGGATTTCCAAACCCAGGTGAATAAAAGTGTCATGTTCAAGAGTGGTTACAAAGTATGACAAACAGGCTCATTTTTCTCTCTTTTCCCCCACCATTTCTGGCAAGTACCTCTTTATTTTTGACAAGCTTGAGGAGGATATCATTTGCTTGATTATAAGCTCATCCTTCGGATGAGTCCAACTTAGTTTGAATTCGAACCCTAAGAAGGAGTGGTTCGTTCTTGTTTGTAATTGAACAGGTCCTTTACTGTGAAATTTTAACGAGTCCAGTATAGGAGAAACTCTGCATTTTTCAATTTCAGAGAGTCCGAAAAACTTAAGAAGACTCCAGGGTTGACCTTTTTCGTAAATTTGTGCCTCCCAAGCCCGAAAAAGTATAAAATAATACTTGAGAGAACCGCTTGATCTTTTACGACCAAGGAGTACTTTTTGTCATTACTGCCTTTGACCTGAAAAAGTAAAAAAGTGATCAATGACATGTTGTTTTATAACCAATATCGAATTTGAAACGACAAAAATCCGGCAATCTTTTCATGTTTTTACGGTCGGAAAAGAGCGGTAAGTGGACCGTCTTTTAATTCTATTTTAACGAGTTTAAAAGAAACACTCGGCAATCTTTTCATGTTTTAGGAGTCAGAAAAGAGCTTAAAGATGACTCTACATGTTTTTCTGTTCAAAATGATAGATTTCGCCTGAATAATCCTTTATTCTGCACAAAAACACAAACATTACTCATACCTGCTTGAAATCGATAAAACGTCACAAAATACCTTTTCAAAGTGAAACATAAACAAATTTGCGATTTATTTACTCAAAAAACTTATAGAAAGGGCCTTTGTCAAATTATTTTTACCGTTTGAGTTTGGGTGCGAAAATAGTGCTTTTGCTTAGAAAACTTCCCGTGAAGATTACGGAAAATCCAACCGACGGAATCGAGCACCGTCTTCTCCAGGTAATCCACATCATCCTACTCTTCATTTTTAACCGTTTAATTTTTTGTTTTAGTCCTTTATTTTCACTTTTGGGAGGGTTTTTAGGCGCAAAACCTGCGTGCGGGGGCCCGCAGGTTTACCATTGCAGACCCGCGGACCCCGACCTTTTCTCCATTGGGAAAAAGCTCGGGGTCCGCACCTTCCGTGTAGACAAAGTGTGGTCCCACGCACTGTGTCTAACCTGGAGGGTGCGTACCCCGCCGCAAGGGTTTTGAACCCAAAAATTCTCAAAAATGGACCAATCAAAATATTTTCTAGCAATTTAATTAATATTTATACTTGATGCAGAGAGTACATCATGCTAGATTGGCGTGAACGAGAGCACGAGGACATGGATGCTGCCGCATGGAATCATCAGCCTTCACTTGATGCTTTGAGGGCGTGTGGACTGTACAAATTCTCGGCCATTCCTGGCATGAGGGCTCAGGTGGATTTCTTACAGTGGCTGGTTGACAGATGGATCATATAGGACCAATGCTTCTTGATTGGCGGCCACTAGCTCGAAATCGAGCCGGCGGACATTTATTTCTTGACTAGTTTGCCTAAGAGAGGTGAAGACTTGACTCTGCATGGGACTAGGCCAGGTGGCTAGTCTGTCGATAGCCTCTGGCTAGAGTACTGCAACAGCCAAGCTAGAGACAAAGGGATAGACATAACGATGATATCCCGTCCTGAGCTCTTGGTGATTGCATTCACTGTCACCAGACTTTTCGGAGCTGCTGCATTACATATTGCCACCGGATCCCAGATGCGTATGGCAGTTGATTGCTTTCGAGGCGCCATCTTCAACTGGTGCGATGCCGTGTTGGCCAATGTGAAAGGCCAACTGACCAGGGCCAAGAACGGATGACTAAAGACCTTTGGTTATGGGGCTTTGGTCGTGAGTTTTGGCCTGGAGAGGGTTCCTATGCTGATCCCACAGCACCTTACTGTTGGAGCTAGGCTTCCTCGAGAGCCCAAACTGATGCGATGGGTCGCAGTCATGGCCCATCACCCGGACGAGAGGACAGAGGTTGCTCGCTTCAAACCTGAGTATTTCCAATGGTTGGAAAACCAGGTCTTTTCCATTCAGGATTTCCTTTACGCTGGGATAGATTTTCGTGGTGACCCAGACATGGTTCTTCCACCAAGAGAGCAGTGGGACGAGTCAGGTAAAATCCTTTTCAACATTTTTCCTATTATATATATATATATATATATATATATATATATATATATATATATATATATATATATATATATATATATATATATATATTTTTTCCATCATCTCAAAACTGATAGGAAAAATTTTAAAATGCAGATGTGGGTCCACAGCGACCAGCCGCTCTCCGGCCTTTCGAGAGGAGGCAACCAGTTGCACCCGCGCCAGCTCCACAGGACGAATCAACAGAGGTTTTGGCCGAGTTGGAGGGTCATCTTGAGCACTTGACAGGAGATATTCCTGAGACCACTATAGACGACATTCCTCGTCGACTTCAGCGCTATGTGATTGGAGTCTCGGGACCTTTTAGGAGGTTCCTTTGCAAGGTGGCCCATGTAGTGGTTTCTTATAGAGATCATCACCAGTGATAAGATGATTGCCTATTGTGGGCACATGTGACATTTTTGTTTTTACTTATCATTTTTGCCGATCATAAGGTGTTTTTCAACCTATGATTGAGGACGATGTATTTTTTGACACACTCCTATATATATATATATATATATATATATATATATATATATATATATATATATATATATATCACTATTACCGGCTTATCTTGTTGATCATGTTATGGAATGATTTTAAATTTACATGTATGATTATTGCAAATGTCTATTTAACATTCGAGAAGCAATTGCATCTACTAATGTATTTAAAGATCTCAGAATATGCTGATATTCAATGTAATCAAATTCATGTTCCAAGAGATGCAGTCTCAAAAATAATCTTAATAACACTGGATTTCTAATGGCATACATTCTATTAAGTTGTAATACAACGAGTTCAGAATCCAACCACACTATCAAACTACGAATCCCAAATGAAATAGATTCAGACAATAACTCAATCACTGCACTGTACTCAGCAATGTTGTTTGTTGTTTGACCGAGGCTTACCCCATGCATAGATACTAACTCATCAGAGGGCGAATAGATAACCCAAGCTGCGGAAGAGATGTTCCGTTTATTACGACAAGCACCATTAGTGAAACCAATGTATGTTTGGAGAGGCATCAACATCTGCAATATCAAGAGTAAAACCAAGATAAGCAAGAATAATGACGAAAAAATAGTCTCTAAGCTAAGCACACTCTTTAAACTAAAACACACCAGCTAGAAAGAAAAACTATCCTAACTAAAAATCTCCATACCCATTCTTTTAAGCATAATACCTCTTCAAGTAAAGGCCATTTCTGGGTTTACCCAAAGAGTCCCCATCAAATTCCACCAATTCATAAGCCCCTTTGGCTAGCTTTCGCTTGACAACATAGGGACCATGCCACATAGGAACGAATTTTCCAGCGCCTAATTTATCATTAGCTTGATCATAAACTAAGACTAGATCCCCTTCCGAAAAATTTCGAGTGGTCACATTTCGATCATACTGAGCTTTCATCTGTATTGCGTGAGTCTCGATCGCCAATGCAGCATCACGTCGATTCTCATCTAATTGAGCCAAGTATAACAAACACTTTTCCTCTTCGGAAGTGGCTGGAAGTAACTCGATGGCCATTTGCAGTGACGGGATTTCGCATTCAATGGGTAACACGGCTTCCAAACCATAGACTAGTTGGAAAGGAGTGAACCCTGTTGATGTTTTTACTGAAGTTCGGTACGCCCAAAGCGCTGAAAATAGCATGTTGTGCCAATTCGACCAATGAATCCCAATGATTCGTCGGATCATGATAACTAAAACTTTGTTGATGGACTCAACCAGACCATTCGCTTGTGGATAATAAGGGGTTGAACTATCGTGACGTAAACCAAGCTAGCCTGTAAGTTCGGTCATCATAACGTTTCGAAAATGACGCCCATGATCAGTGATTATCGCTTATGGGACACCAAACCTAGCAATTATATGATTGAACATGAAAATTGCAGTTGTCTTTCTTTCTACCTCGAATGTAGGCATCGCCTCAGCCCACTTAGTAAAATAATCTACCGCAAGGATGATATACGCATGCCCCCCGGCCGAGTGAGGGTTACATGTAATAAAATCGATACCCTATTTGGCAAAAGGACCAACTGCAATTATAGGGTGGAGAGGAGCAGGTGGAGCACGCATCTTACGATCAAAAATCTGGCAGTTGTGGCATTTTCGGACCGCCGTAATACAATCTTTAAATAAAGACGGCCAGAAGTAACCAGCGCGCAATATCTTTTGGGCTGTGGCATACCCAGACATATGACCGCCACACGCTCCAGAGTGGCAGTCATTTAGAACCCTTTCAGCTTCCTCGTGAGTTAAGCAACGTCAAAAAATAGAGTCCTCCCCACGGCGATAAAGAGTATCTCCAATAATCCTGAATTGTTGGGACTGGAATCAAATTTTCCGACGTTCTGACTTTGAAATTTCTGGCCGAAAGGATTGGGTCTAGAGATAAACGATGATATCCCCATACCACAGATCTAAAGTGCTGATTAGAAACAAGGATTCGTCCGCAATGGGCTCCTCCGCCACAGTTTCCGTGTCATCACGCGGGAAGTCACACATTAACTCCACAAAAACTAAAGATTTCTTAGACTTAGATTTCTCAAATTCCAAGTCGAACTCTTGCAGGATAACGATCCATTTAGAGTACTTTCCCCCTAGCAATTGCTTGGTCAAAATGTAGATCATAGGGTTGCAATCCAAAATTACCGTAGTTTTATGTCGTAGAATGTAGTGACGAAAACGTTGGACAACTTGGACGACTGCCAATGCCAATTTCTCCACATGTGAGTATTTTAGCTCAGTTGGATTTAATGTTCAACTAAGGTAATATATCACATGTTGAGTTCCTGATTCATATTCCTGAACTGAGACCATTCCAATGGTGGAATGAGAGGCGGCGAGATACAAGAAGTAATCCTGGTTGTAGTTGGGAGTATGCAACAATGGTGCATGGGTCAACGCGTGTTTGAGTGCATCAAAATATTTCTGAGATATCTCATCCCAATAGAATGGAGTGTTTTGCTTCAAGAACCGAGTAAAACCCTTTGTAACCTTAGCATAGTTAGGAATGAATCGTCGTAAAAAATTTTCTTTCCCCTGCAAACTTTGGAGTTGGCGAAACTCGAAGGAGGAGCAATTTGATGATAGCTTCGACCTTCGAGGGATCAACACGAATGCCAGCTTTCGAAACTACAAATCCCAGCAATCGACCTGTTTCTATACAGAAGACACATTTGTGTGAGTTCAACCGAATACGATAATGCCTACACCTCATAAATATTACTCGTAAATGGAGGGGTTGATTAGCTCGATGTAATGAATGAGAAGGCAAATCATTGAGATATGGTTGCACAATGTGTTTGATGTCATGAAACACATAAGACATCGCCCTTTGAAAAGTTGTTCCGAAATTCTTAACCCCAAAAGGTAATTTGTAATAAGAAAATGTCCCCCATGGACAAAAGAAAGCCATTTTTGGTTGATCGACAGGTAGAATTTTGATTTGATTGTATCCGGAAAAACAGTCCATAAAGGAGAATATTTCACTGCCGGCACAATCATCAATGATTTGATCGATATAGGGGGTTGGGTAATTGTCCTTTGGACAGGCTCGATTAATGTCCCTATAGTCGATGCATATTCTTATTGTTCCCTACTTTTTGTTAACCGGAACAATATTCGATACCCAATTCGTTAACGGGATTGGATAAATGAAACCTGCTTTCAACAGTTTTTTAACTTCTGCTTTAATTGCAGCAGCTTTTCGTGGGTGAATCTGATGCAAATGTTGTTGGATGGGTTTAGCATCCGGGTAAGTCTTGATCTCATGAACAACAATCGCAGGATCAATTCCTGGAATTTACTCATAGGACCAGGCAAACACGTCTCGGAATTCTTGAAATAGGGCCTTATATATTTGAATTTCGTAATCTGTACACGAGGCACCTATATGAATGTTCTCAACAATTCCCGGCTTAACCGAAATGTCAATAGGAAAAGTTTGAGAGATGTTTCCCAAATTTAACTCTGAATCGGGATGTTTCATTGGATTCTGAGGTTCCTTGACATATTCGGTTGTAAAAATTGATGACAAATCATTTTCAAAATGATCATCCTCAGGTAAAAACGAAGATCTGTGATGGAGACCTTCCCATGGTAAATCATCTACACATAGGATTTCACGAATTTGCTCATCAGAGTGAACAAGTTCAGAAAACGTAGTTAAATCTGAGGTTGATATGAAAATTGATTCCTCACAGACCACATTCATTAAGTCATTTTTGGTTGAACACGGGTTGGCAAAAGACTGCATGGCTTCATAGGCAATTTCATATGGACTCAAAGGCATGGAATTGCCAAATGAGTCTATCTCAGATTCAGAAGGGACGATCCAAGGATCATCATAAATAATGGTGTCTGATGTAATCATATGAATGGTTGCAAATGAAGATGATGTGTTGATTGGAGGAAAAGGAAAAGTTCCCAGTAAACTGGCATCTTTAACTAATCCTACTCCAACATCGTTATATGGGATAGTCGTTTTACCAACATGCTGAATACTCTCCGAAGAGGCTGGGTTGGATGAAAAGTAAGCCAGCTGGTCTATTGTTACGATCTTCCCATTGTGTGGAAACTTTATTACTCGAAAGACCGATGAAACGACCGCTGTCATAGCGTAAGACCAACTTTGACCCAAGAGAAGGTTGTAGTCTAGAGGGGCATCAACCACCTACACATCTAGACTAACGGTTTTTCCTTCAACCCCTATAGGTAAATCCTGTAGAATGCCAAAAGGATGAAACCCACGGCCATCAAAGGCCTTTAGAATCGTCGGGGATTGATTTAGTGAAGGATAACCAAGCGATCTCCAACACTGTATCGACATAATACACGTTGAGGCTGCCTCATCAATTACAGTCGATGAATAGGCCTGTTTTTGACTATCACTAGAATCTGGAAAGCCATTTGATGAGGAAAACGTGGTGTACTATTTTCTAGATCGAAAATTATTAGGTTTGGGTCCTGAACATCAACAACTCCTATAGCCGACAAAAGTAATTTACGTTGTGCTGGGCATGATTGCAGCACTTCCAAAGCCGACATTGCTGAGGGTGAAACAGCTAAATCCTCAAGATTGACTTATTCCATGTGACTTATAATTCTGAGCCACTCTCGCATGTGGATTGAAAGCTAACTTTCGAAGTATACCCTTGGTGGGCGGTTTGATTACCAAGTCTGGATTAGGTTTCTCGATCTGTAGTGGATCGGAACCGGGAGCTGAGGTTGATGGATTAGAATGGGAAGATTCTGCTTCTTTACCATCAACAAGACTCTTACTACCATAATGTTGCGATCGAGTCGCAATCCTAACATGGGACATCATCAGTATGGGTTCTTCATTGGCACCCGAGGATGAACCTATCATCTTACTGTCTTGAGTCGGAAAAGGATCCTTCAAAACAGCAGGAGTTTGGGAACCCTTGACAATCTTCGCAACCTCTGCATGATGAGGGCAGTCTCTTGTAAAATGTTCATCGTCACAAATGAGACAAGGATAACGAGGTTTGCGCTTTTCGTCATTGGATTCCGCCTTTTCAGGTTTCTCCTTTGAACTTTTGTCCGTTTTTTTCTTCTTCTTTCCTTTCTTCTTCCCACCGGATTTTGATTTGGCTGTAGATGATTCTACAACGTGAATATCGGCGAAAATCTCTGCAGAAGAATCTCTTGTTGGGGAATCAGGCAAGGTTATGATAGGGGAAGAATTCTTGGAAGACTTCTTCTTACTTTTAGTGTTAATCGTGCCAATCATACCATCAGTGGCATGAGATCCTGAAGGAGCTGCAGCGATTTGATTTTGCTTGGGAAGATCAGGGATTTTTTCATGTAACATACCTGACTGAGTATAGACCAAGTCAAGGTATTGTGCTTGATCAATGACTTGTTCCTCAGTAACCACTCCAGCTTTAGCAACATCTTCAATGATCTTTTGCAACAAAGATTTTACAAACCACTCAGCCAAGATCGGATCCGGAATAAATACCTTCACTAAACGACGTCGACGTCTCCACTCATGAATATGATTTGAAATGTACGTGGATGTCGATTGTTTTAGCGAAGTTAACAATTTCGTCCCATTGTCATATCGGACTGGCAACTAAAAATGAGTTACAAACGAGGTAGCTAACTGACTAAAATTATAAAAAGTGCCTCGCGGTAACTCAATGTACCACTTGGCCGTGAGACCAATTAGAGTGCGCTGGAAAAGTCTAAGACAGATTGAATCATCTGTGATGGAGTTAGACGCACACCACAGGTGGTAAGTCATCACATGGTTCGACAGGTCCTCTCCTGATTTACCTTCGAACTTGGGAATGTCACTGGGCAACTTATTCGGCATTGGCAGCCAAAATGGAAGATAATTAATGGGATCGTTCGTTAGGCGCGACAAGTTAGGCAAGTCCAAAGCTGCAATAAACGGTAACTGCAGATTAGGATCCCTAAAACTCTGGGTCATGAGACCAGCCCCAGGAGGACGATATCCAGGATAACTAGGAATATGAATCGCATTCGGGATACTGTATTCTCCCAGAAAACCAGGATTAACTGGATCATACTAGGGTTGTTGAGGTTGTTGATAAGTGTACCCAGGATACGGTTGATACTGATAAACTGGCTGCTGGACAATAGGACCGAATTGGTACTGTCCCTGGTACAGTTGATAAGTGAATTGTGGTTGACTTGTGACAACCGTACTTAAACCAGGTTGTCCTACAGGCATTTGAACCGAAGTTTGAATCATAGATCCAGACGGTGGTAAAGATGTCTGAGGAGTAGATACATGAACAGTAGAAACCGGAGCTGTCGATACTCCAAAAGTAGGTGGGGTAGATTGAACAGATGTAGCGGCAGTTTTAGCAGTCGTTTGAGGCGGAGTATGAGGTGTACTGGGCCCAGGCTGAGAAACTACCGAAGGTACAGAAATTTGAATGTTAGACTGGACTGGTTTCTGGGGTGTACCAGAAACTAGGGGTTGTCCAGTTTGAGATGACAACTGTACACTTGGTTGCAACACCTGTTGGGTTTGCGATGGATCCCACACTATATTCATTCTGGGGTACTGACCCATAACAGGTTGAGAATACTGAGGAACATAACCGAGTTGAGGGTAGGATTGATAATTGAAAGGTACATTTCCCATTCCTTGAACATACGTTGGACCTTGGGGTGGTTGGAAACCTTGGTTCGAGTATTGACCTTGGGGTTGATACCCTTGAGGCACATACTGATACAGGGTTTGACCTTGAGGTATAAATTGATACTGGGGATGACCTTGGGGTACATATTGAGTCTAGGGTTTACTTTGAGGAACGTACTGCCCCATAGGTATGTACTGTCCTTGAGGTTGCCCCCCAGATGCAAATTGTGTACCTTGAGGTTGCCCCCCAAGTGTTAATTGAGGCTGCCCCCCAGGCGGTAACTGGCCACCTTGAGGTTGAGGATTGGGAATAGAACCTGACATCATATGAATGTCTTCTACGCTCAACGGCTTTGTACCATTGCTTCCAGTTAATAACCCTTGCTCAATGGGTTGAGGAGATGCTCCCAAGAAAGTACCAGAAAGAGACTAATACCCAGAGGGAATAGATAGACCGTCGTACAAAAAAGATTCGGGCGATTGAGTAAACATGGACGACTGTCCTGACATATTTACGAGAGTATAAAAACCTCTAGGTGTTGAGTGATAAGGAGCACGAGGTGGTGAAAAACTTAACCCTGAGTTTTCTAAATAATTAGTTAAAGAAAGATACCAAGAACTACTCCTAGGTGGACTGTAAAAAATTGATTCACGCTCCCTTAGTTCAATGACAGGTTGATTTTCAGGGATAGGGATGCCTACTTCTTCTTCTTCCGGGGCAAGTTCTTCAATAGAAATAAGTCTAGAAGGAAGATCTTGAGTGATTACTCTTGCTACCCTAGGTGAACCAGGACCACTAAAAGTTGGAGAAACAAACCCCGATGTCGGAGTAGAAGCAAATTCACTTTCAGGCTCGGATATTTCGGGTTCTTCACCTATATCACTAGTAGATGAAAAGATACTAGCGATTTTAGAGACAGACACTGACTGTGGATTATATCCTACCACTGGCATTTGAAAATCAGGATGTACTACCAAAGAAGATTCTCCTTCTTCCGGTGACCCAACTCTACTGTCTCTAGGAGTTACGAGGACTTTTAGGCCTTCAAGTTGGCTTGGTACTTCCTCAGGAGGTTGGCCCCGAAGTCTACGGGACTGTCTTGGTAATTCAGCCACAGTTAAAGACTTTTAACTACTTCACACGCAAACAAAGTAAAATCTCAATAAAAAGCACCTAAGGTCTCTAAAGAACCAAATTGAATCACACGCCTAAAGAATCTAGGAGATCAAACACACACAAACAGTAACTTTCTGGACCGAAAACACTAGTTGGTGATGAAATCCAACATCGCAAAGTTCAGCACAGAAATGGCGGTTGGAACAGTTACCCTGGCAACCTGCTTAATGAATATACTAACACAAGTTCCTCCACTTAACCATCTCGAGTGAAGTGAACCCCCCACAAAATCCAAGTGAGTCTAGCCGACGTCTGCTCCAGGTACAGTGGGATCTTCCCACCACTGTCACCTCAGGAAGAGTCCTAAAGAATATGTCCACTAAGGTTACCAACTGAGACAAGTACACCTAGGGGAACAGTCTACGATCCGATACGCACGCAAGGGCAGAGTAGCAAGCTCAATCCCCTTGAAGGATCCTTGACATAATCCAAGGTTTACCAACAAGTGACCCCAGGCTCCTCGACAATGGTTAATCTGAGGTTTACCGTTTTTAATACGTGAATATCTGGCGTCATTCCCAATGAGGAAGGATTGATTCCCACACTGGTTCGGACACGATCTCATGCTTCTCCTTTAAGAGGAGCTTTCCCAGAGCATAAATGCAACAATTGGATTTCTTCCCTACCACAAGATACAACTACTTGTTTGTTTTTACTGTCTTGGAGAGTTAATTACTCTCCTACTCCAAGACACTAGCCTAAGCTAAGTTGGTGTATCAAAGCCCTAGAAATAAAAATGTTACTAGGTGAATTTTACTTTAAACATTAATTTTAGTGGTTTTTGTTTAAGTCCAAAGGTACGGAGATGAAACTTGTGGTATGAAGACTCGACTCAAAATCACTAAAAATACACCTAAGATGATCTAAAAAATCTTTTTCTCTTCGATGAATTTCTAAACTAAGAAAGAGTTTGAGAATGCAAATACTTTAGAAACACAAATCTTTCTCAATTAAACAAATTAAAAGAAGAGCTTTTCCTTTCCAAAGAACTCAAAACGAGACAACTAATTATTTCAAAAAAATTTCCCTTTTTCATTTCAAAGCACTTAATCACTACAAAAAACAAACTTTTCCAAAAGATATTTTTTTTAATATATTTTTTGCAAAACACTCAAAACTAATGAAAATGACTAACTTTGAGATCTACAAATTATAAAAACCTATTTGAAGTCAAAGCCTACTAAAAGTCTTTTTTAAGGATGTTTTACTCAGCTAGATGCAAGATAAGGACTAATTTATGCAGAATCACAAATCAGTCAAGAACAACCAATTTCGTTTTCTTTTTGAAAATGAAAATCCAAACTCTCAAACACAAGCTTTTCGAAGTTTTGTAAAGAGAAAAATCAAAGCGGATTCCTCAAACAAGGGGAGATTTCATACATGGTCAGACTCATAAGAAGGCTGGTAGACACTAAGGTGATCTGAAGTCCCTATAGCTTCTAAGCTTAGAGCCACTACACAACCAAAATGAAAAACAAACCGAACAAGCAAAGCTCTTAGGAATTTCACCTAAAACCCTAACACTAGTCAAATTAAACCTAGGAAAGTTTTTGACAGGGTACACACAGGTCTGGGTAATGGCTAAAACCTATAAACAAATTCTAAACTGATAAAAAAGCGAAAATTTTAAAATTTCTCAAAATTTTGACAGGGTACGCAGGCAGCCTGTTTACACAGGTGCGTTCACACTCTGTGCACAAAGCAAAAGCACGTACATGTACGCACTGTGCTTAACTCAGAGGGTGCGTACTTCTCCCAAAACTATGAAAAATAAAAACTAACTCAAAATTAACTAAATCCACCCAATCCCACAATCATCAAGCCAAAAACAGAAACAAAAATAGAGTTTCTCAGGTCAAAGTATAAACAAGGAAAACAATCAATTCCCCAGTGGAGTCGCCATTTTGTCACACGGAATAAGTCGATCTTGCAGACAAGATAGACCTTCCTAGAATCTAAAGAAGACCTAATGACAAGCAAACCAACCAGACACTATCTTTCTCTAAATATGCTTTAATAAACAATAGCAAACAAGTGTTTTTAGGGCCTACCTTAGGTCCAACGCTAGCTTGTGGATGCCTTCGCTCCTTTGATCCAAATGAGCTCCTCTTCGCGAATCTGCAAACACAAACAAGGAAAACAAATTAAATAGCACCTAAAAAGCCAATTGCATAAAACATATTTAACATGAAAGTCAAGGAGTCCATGAAACAAATAACATAAGATACTTGTTGAGAAAAATGAGTTTGATTGTATTAATTCAAAAGAAGAAGAACCTTACAACCTTTGCCTTGACGCTGTACAAGCTCCTCCCAGGGTCCAGCAAGAAGTCTCCTCTACCTTAAAAAGTTTCACTCACTCCCCAATGAAACCAAAAAGGTATGTGATCTCTCCTCTTTAGGCTTAACTAGGAAGTCTTGATTTCACCAGCATTTACCCTAAAAAATGTTCAGCTTTTAACCTCTCGAGCAACCAGCCCAATGTCTGTATTTATAGTGCAATGGAGGGAGGTTACTAGGTCCTCCTTCAAAGGGATAAAACCCTCCTTCAAAGGGATAGCTCCTCTCATCAAGGGATTAGCTTCTTCTCTTTTGGGATGCTTGAACCACCTCAGAGCGAACAATACACGTCAAAATTCCTTCTAGAAACCTCTAGAATTAACCCAAAGTGAGTTTTTTAAGATAAAACTTGCGCCTTTTGACTTTCACAGGGGTTCGCACCTACACCGTTAGGGACAGAGTGGGCAAGTACGCAGCTTTTGTATACAGAAGGTGCGGAACCGCAGGTGACTATGAGAGAAAGTGCGGAACCAGAGTTACATTGATTTTTAATGTCTTTCTCTCATTTCCAAAGCTTGATTTGAAGAGCTGAGGTCTGAGACCTGCTTAGGAGGACAGTACAAGTGATGATAGACCCATACTGACTGCAAATAATCATGGTGACGATATTTTTGTGTAACACTTGCAGATCAGAGAATACCATTCCCCAATGAGGCTGAGGGAGGCATTGAAAAGAGTGCCAATGTACAAGCACTCCATGCAAAGGCTGAAGGTCAACTAGATTGGCCTCAAACTGAGTCCTCCACTCCTATTAGGCATGCTGGAAGGTAGAAGAGAAGAAGAAGAGAAGGAGTAGTGGAAGGACATAGACAAAAGAACAAGATTTTATGGGGAACATGAACAAACCACATCAGAAGCTTGGGATGTTAGGGAGGCCACCAGGACCATAAAAGATGAGGTGATTGACTGGGTTGCTCAGAGGATGAACAACACCTTCAGTAGGGGGTGATGATGAGCCTCATAAATGGGTAATTATATGCGCTAATTTTACCTCCTATCCTAGTCAAATCAACCATTCTATTAGCTTATTGTATGATTTTCTGATTATATTAATGCTTATAGGGTGAGTTGAGTTAGTCATTATGCCATGTGGTCTAACATCTATTTAATGCAGATTATTGATAGATTTCGATTTCAAAGTCAAGGATCTAGTGGCCTAACTACAGAAATAACTTGAAATAGACAGAGGAGAGGACTTATAGGAGGGAATCCCCCTCATTTATTACTCCTCACTTTGAATTCCCCTTAATTCAGCTCGGAGTACTAACAACCAAATCATGCACTAGAAGGCAACCGAGCAAGTGGAAGATGATTGAGAGTTATCTTGAGTTTTGGGAGCCAAGCCTCCCTTATCTTAAGAAAGCTGTTGATAGCTTCAAATGTATAAGTAGAGAGGCCTAGGGCCTCACTAGGGTGGGATTTGCTTTGCTTGTGTAAACTCTGCTCAAATTTCGAGCTTATTTTCTTGTGACAATTTCATGTAATCTTGCTTATTTTTGATAATGAAGATGGAATCCTTTTTGAGCTAGCACTAAGTTACCTCAGAAGGCTGAAGATCTTGGGTTAGGGCCGAATCCAATTAGCTGAGCTTCTCTTTACTTATATTTTTATGCTACATTAGTTTGTAGATTAATTTGCTGTTAGATGTATATCTTTTATGGGTAAGAATAGGTTGCTTTTTATGATTTAGTAGTTTTCTTTCATTTGTGCTTTCTGTAGCAGGTTAAGTAGTGATCAAAAAAGATTCAAAAGGCTAGCAATAGTTACTTGGCCTCTCTTCCTCCCTCTGGAACCATGATTTCGGGCAAGGACCCTCTTGTCGCCCCAAAAACACAGATTTTCCTTATTCATAGGACTTCTAGTGTTTGTAGCTCTGTAGTAGGTTAATAGTCCAGTTTTGCTTTGCTTCAAATCTTCTTTATCATGCTCACTTCTTGATTTGTAGTAGTCCTCTTTCATCGTTTCCTTTCCTACAACATTTCTTAGCATTTCCTTTCTTAGGTCATAGTCTAGACCATTTTAATGCAAAAAAATTTCTTTCCTAAATGTACTCATTTCATTGGTTGCTTGGTTTTCTTGGTTGACTGTCAGTTCCTGTGCAACAGATCTCTTCCAGAAGTAGGCCATCTTACGAACTACTGGGTTGATAAAAGTAAAGTTGGAAGCCCAAAATTTGCAGCATTCTTATTGCAATACTGGCACTCATGAATCATGTTGTCAAGAGGATGCAAATGTGTTGCACGTACTGCCATAAGCAAGGGCATCTTGCTGAAAGGTGTTGGACTCTGAATCCAACAATGCTTCCACAAAAGCTGAAGAAAGTGGAAAGAGATGATGGTAGAAATGGAAAGGAAGTTTCCATGAATGATGTGTCTCAAGATGATTCACATGTTGATGCTAATGTGCAGACCAAGGTGTTGAAGCCCCGAAAATCGGGTCTACAACAAGGGGGATACCCACTCGGTCTAGACCTTGGTTGGCAACTCCTTTTTCATTTGGTATAGCGGGTCTGACTGGGGATAATGGGACCGGTTTCCCAATTTGTGTGTGTGTGAGAAAGATCTAATATTTCTGTTTCTAACAGTTTCTAGATGGAATAGTTCTAATCTAATAATAAGGAAATTATTATTCTAATGACATAAATATGTAAATCTACACTAACCCGGGGTGTGATCTTTCTTCTATGCGATCTAAAATGATTTCAAACAACAACTGGTAATAAAGATCATTCAGCTGTTATAAGAAAAGAATTCAGTACAGATGAACCACTTCATATAAAAAGTTAGACGAAATAGTTGTGCAAAACATATCGCATAATGAGCTACTCATACACTAACCATAAATAAATAGCTATCACCGTACAAAAGTGCCAAATGATAACTCAGGCATTCATACATTAATATATAAATAACTGAACTGGAAATCACTCTAACACAAGGGAGAAATAGTTAAGCGATAGAAATACCATTTATAACTAGTCCTACTCATGAGCTTCAAGTGATCATGATTTATCTCTCCTTGATAAAATATCTACTAAGAGTACACAAGTGCAACATCAGTAGCAAATATCAAATGCAAACATTAATAAATTTTGTTCCCTTCATTCATCAAAACCTCCTCAGAGGGTACAGAAGTGCATGTTCTAGGGATAAGTTTTTCATAAATTTCAGGACCCCTCTCTAAATTCATGAGAAGGGTTTAAATACTACTAAACTAATTCTAAAAATAAATTATTACAAAAATATAGGATGCAGTTTAAATGATCGTCCGCTTTTCAGGAAAATAAAACAAAATTAAAGCTAAAATTAAATCTAATATTAAACTACTTCTGTATTTGGTCCTTGAAATCGCACACATGCAGCATCTATTTGAGCAGAGTCGGCTGGCTGACTTCCGCTTTGAGCTGAGCTGAGAAAATAGAATTGATGAGCACTGGCACCATCCTTTCGGCTGAATTGATGATACACTTAACAGTCATCCATTGGCTATGTGGTTTTACCAAGTATACCCAGTCATAATCCCAGTTCAACTTGGTTAACACTTGGATTGCTTGTGCCTTTTCTTGAGCTTTCTGTTTCCAATATGCCTGTAGTTTTTACTTTCTTGCAATTTTCAAGACTTGCAGGTGGCTGGGAAACTAGTAGCTTTCCTTTTTTAAAAAAATTTCTCAGCAATCGCACATTGGAAACTGCCTCTGTTTCTCGATCCGGGTTTCCTTGATGCACTTTTCGCCTTTTGCGCTTTTTTCTTCCAACATATACAAAGTTCAAAATTTGTAAAAATAATACTTCTATGAATTCTTGACCTTGAGTCTTAAACTTTTTGTTTTTTATTTCTGCACTGTCCAGTATCCATTTGACCATGTCCGTGTATTGGAGGATTTTTGGCCTTGCTGCTATCCGGTGTAAGAATGAGCAGCCTAGCTCTGAAAGGGACGCTTCAGAAGAACCATTTGAGCCCACACTAGCAACTACTTCCATTACTCTGGGATTCTCCTCTTCGAGCAGATTATACATGCCTTCCCATGTAGCTATTTCCGCCTCTGTTACAGGCCATGTCTGTATATAAGGGTGCCATTTCCTTTTCTTCTGAGCTCGGGGCTTTTCCTTTCTTTCCCATTTCAACCTATGTAATTCTTTGTATCGGCCTCTGTCCTCCGTTCCTGCAATTCACAAGTGAAGAAAAAATGAATGACAGGGAAGGGTGATGGGAAACGTTTTAAGTGCCGCAGACATATCAAGCATACCACCTTACGTGAAATGATTCTTGTGATAAGCATGCACCCATAATCCATTAAAACTGGCAACTACCTCATTTATTAGCATTAAAGCGCATAACTAGGTGTCAGCTTAGGGGAAATACTTTTCTTGAATAACGTTCCCGAAAGATCTGTGATGAAGCAATTTTGCGATTTGCTTCGCAACATCGCAGATCGCAACATCGCAAAATCGCAATATCGCACAATCGATCGCTCGTGACATCGCATTATAGTATTATCGCCGCATCGCGAAATCGCAATATCGCAATATCGCAAATCGCAGAAATGTTATGCATGACAATCTTTGTTAACCTGTTTCCTGCGAGATGCGATCTTGCGATCGGCGTTATCGCATATCGGCAAATTTAAGTGTTTTAATGTAAGTTATGCTGAATGCGATGCGATATTTGTTCATTATCGCATATCGCGATCTCGCAAATGTTGGAATTGTGCTTGTAAGGTGGCATCCCGCTATCTTATGCGATGCGATATTTCCTAAGGAAAGATTTTATTTTACCTTATCATAAAACTTAGCTTTTTTGGATTTTTCAAGAAGGTTTCCTAAGCTTATGATGGTAATTTTATTCAAAAAGGAAATTTAAACACTATTTTAATTTTTTAGATTTTTAACTAAGGGTCCCCTCTTATTTAGTATTAGGAATAACACTCAATAAAAAGGGGGGTTGTTGATGGCCACAACAATTGGCGATTCACTTGGAAGAACTAGTTATCTCTGCTGCTTTTTGATTTTCAAAATTTCTAAAACAAAAAAATTTCTAGAAAGTTAAACTTTATTATAGAAAGATAAAGTACGTTATATTCTAACCTGTCAATGAAATTTTGTTTCCACTATTTTCAACCTTGATTATTTCCTGCCTCAAGCCAATCCTTGTATTTACATCAGTCATTACTTGGTTTGTAAAGACAAAACAAAGTCTTCTCTGTAAACCAGTTTTAAATATGCTCATTTGTCGTAGGTAGAGCCTCTGCTGCCAGCAGGCATTTATAGCCTCGACAGGGTTACCTGTTACCCAGCAATGATCTTGTAACCTACTTAAAGAAACCCACAATTCTCAAAGAAGAATCCATATCCACACTTTCTTAAATAGCAATGTCTTGGTTTGATGGCCAATTTATGACACAGTCATTCATTGATTTACAACTTTGCTGAACATGCTGGCTCGTGATGAGACCCCTTGCCTTTTGATTGCAACAATCTTGAGTCTTTTCCCTGTTGTGGTATGCAATATTGGCAAAGTTAGCAAGTTATAATATCTGTGATTATGATAAGCCGGGTCGTGATAAGACCTCTCACTCTTTAAGATAAAGTGTATCCTTGGATTGTTCCTCTGAAAGTTGTGATTTCCTTAGTAGCGAGGAAGTCATTGTTTCCTTAAGATAGCTCTGGACGACAATACTAGAGTTTTTGGAAATAGTTGTTCTACAGAGAATCTTTATTTTGTTATTGATACTTTTCATTGCACTGATATAAAACAATTTCTCACTAAAGGTTGTTTTCATCAAATTTTATGAAGTTGAAACTAGTATCATATCTAAGCTCGAGCCTTTAACTGTATCTTTCAATAATAAAGATTAATTTTCCAAAAGATTTATTATTTATACAAGCGAAATATCAAAATTTGAAAGAGAATTGGTGTCTTTTTCATAAATGCCTATCATAACCATTCACAACTAGTTTTATTATGAAAAGAAAAACGATTATTCTACAAAAATAGAAGACTGATCTTCTATGGAAAATATTTCTTGAGAATTTGACCATTAACGGGTAAAGAATCCCTCTTCCCTGCTAAATCTTGTAACATGAAGGTCGATGGACCTATGATTTCTACAATTTGAAAAGGACCAAGCCACATTCTTTGAAATTTTGTATGTTTTCGCTTTTCTTCATGAGCCTTGTCCCATTTTAAAACTAAATCTCCTATCTGGAAATCTTTTACGGATACCATATTGGAATCAAAAGAGGCTTTCACCAATTCTTGATGATAAGTGTGAGTAATCTTAGCCTTTTCTCGTTGTTCTCCTAATTTAATTAATTCCAGCTGCCTAAGTTGTAAAGAAGAAGTTGGTACTTCATCAATGTACTGAACTAAGGATAAAGAGGGAATTGCCAGATGCGTTTCTTTCCCATAAACTAAATTAAAGGGAGAAGTGTCGACAGATGCTTTCTGTGTTATTTGGTCTACCCATAAAGCATATATCAAATACTTATGCCAATTTTATGATTTTTGTCAATGGTTTGCTTGATGATTCTAATTAAGTTCTTATTTGTGGATTCAACTAACCCATTCCCTTGTGGATAATAATTGGCTGAGTATTTAAGTTTGAAACCTCTTTTGAGTGAAAACTCAGTCATTGCATTACAATAAAAGTATGATTCATTATCAAACATTAAAGCGGAAGGCAATCCAAACCTAGTGATTATGAACTGATCTATGAATTCAATAATATTTTCAACATTAGTCGTCTTGAGTGGAACTGCTTCTACCCATTTAGTAAAGTAATATGTCGCTGTGAGGATGTATCTATGTTGTTTAGAAGAGTGAGGAACGATCTCACCTATTATGTCCAATCCCCACTGATCGAAAGGTTGTTCGATGGTAACTGGTTGCAGTGGCAAGGATGGTTTCTTTTGTCTTCCGGCAGCAGTTTGACAGACTTGACATTTTCTTACGTAGTTATGTGCGTCTTTGAATAATGTGGGCCAATAATAGCCTGTGTGTAAGATCTTATGAGCAGTTGCATCTCCAGCGTAGTGTCCACCTGCTGGCCCATCATGGAGTTCCTGCAAAACTTTTTCAGCTTCAGCTTTCTCAAGACATCTAAGTAGAATAGAATCATAATTTATTCTGAAAAGAACGTCATTTACAAGTTGATATTGTTTGGCTTTTATCCTCAGGGCTCTTTTCTTAGTGTGATCAAGGTTTGGAGGAGCATATCCATTCTTTAAATAATAAATAATATCAACATATAATGACTCAGCATCATTTAGGCTTACCTCGTATACTTGTACCTCTTCAGATGGATTTTTGGGCATTAGCGATGCTCCTGCCAGTAATTTGCAAAAGCCTTGACCTTTTACAATGTTTGCTGGTTTGATTTCTACATCGTATTCTTGTAAGTCAGTAACCAAATTTGCGCTTTTCTCACCCACATCCTTTTGTACTAGAAGACTTCTTACCGCTGGAAATGGTACTATGATCTTGGTATGTGTCTTGAGTGAGAAAGGTCTGAAATATTTAATTGCTTTAAAAATAACATAGGCTTGTTTCTCCACATCTGAATAATTCATTTCAACACCTTGTAAATTGGAACTGAAAAAAGAAATTGGGGCTTCAACCTTCTTTTGATTTGCTTGAGTGAGTATCGCAGCATATGATCTATCTGAGGCGAAGGTATACAAAATAAAAGGATCGGAAAAATTTGGAGTTGCTAACGATGGAGCATTAATAATGGCTTGTTTGATTAGATTGAAAGCCTCATGTTCATCTTGGCCCCATTTAAAGTTTGCGTTCTTTTTAATCATGGCTTGTAGAGGAGACATGATTCTAGAAAAATCTGGAACGAATCTCTTTACAAAGTTGATCTGGCCAAGGAAAGATTGCATGGCTTTCTTGTTGTGAGGTAAGGGAACTACGGAAATTTCTTTGATTCTGTCAGGATTAATGTGAATTCCAGATTTTGACACTATGAATCCTAGAAGCTTTCCTTCCTTAATGCGAAAATGGACTTTTTCAGGTTAATCGAAATTCCTTACTTTAAACAATGTTGGAAGATTTGTTTTAAATCCCTGAGATGGTTGTTTCGTTTCTTGGAATAGATAGTAATATCATCCAAATAGAATACTACTGGTTTATTAACTAACCCTTTGAATGCGATGTCCATGGCTCTTTGAAATGCGGCACCCGCATTAATCAAACCAAATGGCATCTTTTGATCTGCATACGTGCCCCATTGAGTTCTGAATGTAGTTTTCAACTGATCGTCGGGATGTACCAGCACTTGGTTGTATCCTGAGAAACCATCCAAGAATGACATTAATTCTGAGCCCGCAACTGGCTGCAGTATTTGTTCCATGGGAGGTAAAGGAAAATTATCCTTTTGGCAGGTGTTAGCACCTAAATCTGCCTTAGGCTGAAGGAAGGCAAAAATTGGGGTAACCAAAAACCACGCTCAGTCTGGTAGCTAGCCCTACCAGAGTAGGAGAGGGCTCTCTCCGAGTCACGCTCAGTGAATAGATGATCAAAAACGGTATGAGATTACTTACAATGCAATATTTACCTTAGGCTAGTAAGTGAATAGGGATTCTGGAAACAAATTTATGAATGACCGAGCTTCTGGGATGTTATGGGACTGGCACTCAGCAAAGAACAGAGAATTTAATACAAAGGCACATATTATTCCGTGAGGCAAGGTAGGCGGAAAATGTAACAATTTTAGTTTGAGGTAACGCGGCATGAAAAGAATGCTGAAGAAAGTGAAAAGGGCATAGTGACATGAATCCTTTTCAACAGAAGAGAAACACTGAACATGAAATTTTCCCACACGCAGAGCAATAACATTGAATTCTACCTACTCTCACTCAGAAAATTTCACTAGAAATGAACATGAATCGAAATATGAAACATAATGAAATACATATGAAATCATAAGAAACACATTCGCTACATTCACAACCACAAGAATCTCATGAAACAGAGCCGTTGCCTTTCATTAATTCTCTGTAAAAAATACACAGTGAAGAAACAAAGTTTCTTTCCCACAGTCTCCCAGAAGTTACAAGCCAACCAACCTTCTGCAAATAACTTGCATACAATATATAGAATGTGTGAGGAAGAGATAGAATTCCCAAGGGTTAGGGAGTTACTCGAATCATTACAAAATAGAGATGGAGAGCCAACCATCAGCTACAGGTGCAGCGCTACAAACATGACATTTGGCTTGGGGCGATTGTTTGCCTTCTTTCGCCACTTGGATAGAAGCCAATCTGGAGAAAAAAATCTTTAAATGCTGCCTTGGGTGCAAAAAAACCGAAGTATAGATGAGCGGGCCCACTTGGAGAAGTCGCAAACCGAAATTTCGTGAAACGGAAGCAAATTGGAAATTTTTTCCTCTGTGCGTCGCGCCATTTTTCTGTACGTTGCGCTACTTTGGGACCTGTTTTGGGGCACTTGTAGGTGTCAAAAATGTGCCCAAGTGGGCTTGATGGAAAGCCTGTCCTGTCTACTTCCTAACCCAACTAGAAGTTTCAAACGTGGTGCTAATTTTCCCCTCCAAATCTCCATTCTCCCAAGACTGCTTTCTGTGTGTCAAAAAAGTGGCAAAGATGCCATTTTTGGGTGTTTTTTGACCTTTAGGAGACCCATATCTTGCCCAAATCTCTTGCCCGGATACCAATAGTCGTAATTTTCCATGCTGAATCCAAATATGTAAGCCATTTCTCAATTGGAGCCCTATAATTTTAGCGTCGCACCAGTGGCGCGGCACACAGGGAGAAAATCCATGTTTTCTACCCAAAAAATATCACAAGTTTACTATATCAGTGTAAATATGGAATTGCTTCTCATCTTGCAAAGGTGCCTTATGTTGTGATGGTGATCCCTGTTCTTCTGATGTAGGCTTGGACCCTTCCACAATGTTTGGATAAAACAATGAGTTTTTAAACCCTGGCAGCAACAACACAATGGCACAACCCTAGCAAAATGGCCTTTTGTGTTTCTTGTGGTTGCTTTATGATTTTTGTTGCATTTCAATCATAGGCATAAAACCACCATATCTTTTATCAAATTTGCTGAACAAGTAATTTAATAGAGCATACCTTGCAATTTGATGGGATTTACAAGAAATTTGAGGCAATTTGGCACAATTTCAGGCCTTTTTTCCTTGTGCTCCACACTCTCTATGTGCGTCGCGCCAGTGTAAATTTACACTGGAAATTTTCTCCCAGTGCGTCGCGCTCCCTCTGTCCACTGCGCCCTTTTCCAGGCAACTTTTGGAGGCCTTCCCAGTGTCCAAATTGGGTGTAGGATATTTTGTTGGAAAGGTCCTTGAGTCTACTTTCTAACCCAACCTGAATTTCTCAATTTGGAGTTAATTTTCCCTGTAAAATATCAAATCTCCCAAGACTGGTCAAAATGTGCCAAATGAGGCTGCCTCAAGGACGATTGCTGTTGCAGTCAACTTTTGAATGCCTTCCTCAACTCCAAATTGAGCTCATGATAGCTCATTGGAAAGATAAGTATGTCTAATTATCATTTGACTCATCAAGTAAGTCATTTGGCCAACATATCTAGGTAAAAACTTGATTTTCTGAAGGTCACTTCAGAGGTGCATCAATTCTCCCGAGGCAATTGTATTTTTGAAATTTCTCCAAAACCATGACACCTATGTAAAATTTGAAGGATATGTTTAGTCCTTGGAATGTTGTGGACAAAAACCTCTCTCCGTTTCTCCAAATTCTTCTTTCCTTGTTCAGAAACATCATTTGAGTGTAACCTGCCCCGATGTGTGTAACAAGAGATTTGTCGAAATGAAGCGAAATGAAGGGGATAGGGAGCTTCTAAATTCTTGAGGAAATTTTGGGAAGTAGGGAGGGATGTTAGGAAGTAGGGGAAAGTGGAATCTCAAAAATTGAGTGAGGGGAAGGGGTCCAAAAAGGCAAAACATAGGTCCAACCTAGAAAATTGCCAAGTTGTAGCAAGAAACTAGGGTTTGTGTGAAAATGATGAATTTGGGGGATCTCAGTGATGGGAAGTGTTTGATAAGGTACTTTAAGGATAGGGGAAGGTGTATGAATATCAGGATACAAGTGTTGCCAATGATTTGACCGTCCAAGAGAAATTGCCTTCAAAACCCTAGGAGAGGGAAATGACCTTACCTGTGCGCAACTGAAGCATGAACAAGGTGTAAAATGACCCAGTGGGACTTGACATGATAATGAAAACTCTCTGAATGATGGTACACTTAGATTAATGGTGACATGGACCAACATTTGGACAACTTTGACAAGGGTAAAATCAAACCCTAGACCTAATGCCTAGTGACCAAATTTTGCTTGAAGACTCATTGAAATGACAAAATTTGACCTTGACACCTTAAAATCACTTTGTCAGAGCATGTTTGATCACTGGAGGAAGGCTGCAAAGACTGAAACTAATAGCGGGCCTTATTAAGGTTTCGAAAGTCAATGCAGATTCTGATATCTCCATTTTTCTTCCTAACAGGTACCATATTGGAGATCCATTTAGAATGTCTAACGGGAAAGATTATCTTGGCTTTCAATAACTTGTTGAGTTCAGCTTTAATCTGATTTTCTCAATTTGGATGGATCTTTCTCAACTTCTGTTGGACAAGTTTTTCATTATCAATCATTGGGATAGTATGTTGGATGATGCAGGTGTCGTATGTTTTGAGTTCATCCTAATTCCATGCAAAGACACTTTTGTATTGTTTCAAGAGAAAAATATATGCTAATTTCTCTTCAGGGGCTAGGCCAAGGCCTAAGTGTTATTGGGAAATCTAGTGTCTATGCAGAGCTGCTAGTCCCACTAAGGTTGGTAGCTACCTTAGAAACAAACAAACTAAAGTCACTTTTGTTTTCCTTTATGAGAAGTAGATAAGATGGGAAAGAAGGAGACCAACCTTTGTCTTGCGCTTGGTTCCTTGCTTGATTCCTCTCCCTTCTAATAGATCTTTGCCACTCGCTCCTTCGTCAACCCAGCTTCAAAGAGCACCTGTAGAATCAAAGCAGCATAATACTATCCAAGAACATAGATCTACGATTATAAACAATATAGGACCAGATATATATTGACCACAAAAATGCGTATATCATCAATAATACAAGAATGTGGAGGAAAACTTGATAGCTTTATTAATAATCAAGAATAGCAAAGAGTATTAAAACCAATTGTTCTGACCCAGCATCATCCTCTCAACAAGAAAGCCCTTCTTCACCTCATGAAAAGCTTAGATCACCCAACACTATGATGTTACACAAAGAAACCAACAACGCTTCCTTACAAGATACAAAATTCCAGCCTCTGGATCTCTGGGATGAGGGATCCATATATAGATGTTTGCAAGGGGGGTGAGTCAGTTTTTGAGATTTGATTAGTTTCCTCTCTCTGATAGTTCTTGATTCCACTTGGAGATTGATGATCTCTTACTCATCCCTGGGCGAATGCAGAGGGGCAAGTGTCACAGGAGAAGTTTCTGGAAGATTCCATGATCCTCCACCTTGCAGATTGACCCTGCCATTTGTCCACTCTCACCCATCACACCCCATAGAAGGGCTTTTCAGTATGCATTGCACCTCCCGTGTGTATTTAGGTGGGATGCAACGCACTTTGACCATGGAGTAGGTGAGATGGTCCAGTTTTGACCAGTTTTGAGTAGTTTTTCATGGAGAACGTCTGGGAGAAGATGTAATCAGTTGACCTTGTTCTTTTAGAGGCTGGAACAACACTTTTAGGGACTTAAGAGCCCTTGTTTTATGGACATTTATGATTGAGGTTGTAGTGCCCAAAAATGTCTGTAACAGTTGCCCCCTAAAGCATGAGGTCGTTAATCTATTGATGTCGGGTGAAATGCTTTATCACGAGGATTTGAAGTTTTTTCGAGCTGGCAGACGACCTGTAATAAGATACAATACAATACATTATCTTCATAATATTTTCATGATCTAGCTGAGGCGGGCATTCCCATGCTCAGCTTTATAAATTCATTTTCATGAACATAAGACAGAAAATCGTCTAAGTGCAGACTGATGGTTCTGGTAGAGCCATCATCCCTCGGATTGGATGATTATCTGTGCAGTAATGATGTACATTTGATGTCTTTATTTTCCTGAATATATATCACAGCCCGGATGGATGGAACTAGATCCGGGGTCTTCAATATCGTTTGATCTTCACTCAAAGTACAAGTCGATCCATGTCAGAGATGTTCTGGAGTCGAACATGGAAAGACATCGCCTGATTACCAGCGAATGATGTAAGCTGTTAACAGGCACGAGAGGAATCACCGATAATGATGATGACCCTCAAGGTACTACAGTACAACGCACGTGGTGTGAATAAGGGAATTGGCATTGAACACAACGCAAAATCTTTCGGTCGAAGGCCATTGACGTAAACCTGTCGCCGAAAGTGAGAAACTTACCATTGAGGCATGCAAGCTTCAAAGTACTGAAAGGGTTGTTGTTATAGACTTTTTTGGGCCCTACAACCCCAAGCATGAAATGTCCATAAATCAAGGGCTCCTAAGTCCCTAAAAGTGTTGTTCTAACCCCTAAAAGAACAAGGTCAACAGATTACAGCTTCTCCCAGAAGTTCTCCATTAAAAATTGCTCAGAATTGGTCAAAACAGGATCATTTCACTTGTTCCATGGCCAGGGTGCGATGCATCTCACCTTGTACAAACGGGAAGTGCGTTGCATTTCAAAAAGCCCTTCTATGGGGTGCGATGGACGAGAAAATACAATTGGCAGAGATAGTTTGCGAGGTGGATGATCATGGAATCTTCCAGAAACTTCTCCTATGACACTTGCCTCTTAGAAATGCCCAAGGATGAGTAAGAGATCAATAAGATCTCCAAGTGGAAGCAAGAACTATCAGAGAGAAGACACTAATCAAAAACCCAGAGCTGACTCACACCTCTGAAAATATCTATATATATATCTCTCATCCTAGAGATCCAGAAGGTTGGAGGCTGGAAGTTTGCATATTGTAAGGAGTTTTTGTTGGTTTCTTGAGACAAACATCAGATTGTTGGGTGATCTAAGCTTTGTTTGAGGTGAAGAGGGGCTTTTTAGTTGGGAGGTTGATGCTGGGTCAGAACAACTGGTTGTAACTCCTCTTGGCTCTTTTCTTGTTTATCAATAAAAGCTATTTGAGTTTTCCTCCATGCTTTTGTGTCATTGATGCTTGTTACATTTGTATGGTCAATTTACATCTGATCCTAGATTGTTTATAATTATAGATCCATGTCTTTGTATAGTGCTATGCTTCTGTTATCTTACAGGCACTTTGTGAAGCTGGGCGTGCAAGGGAGCAGGTAGCTGAGGACTATCAAAGAAGAGAGGGATCAAATCAGGAGATTAGCGCAAGACAGAGGTTGGTCTTTCTGTTCCTCTCTATCTATAATTCATAAAGGAAAAACAAAAGTAGCCTTTCTCTGTTTATTTCTAAGGCAGCTGTCACACCTTAGTGGGATAGAGCAGTTCTATATAGACACTTTTCCTTGTAACAAAATGGCGACTCCACTGGGGACGAATTAGTTTGTTTGTTTATCATTCCTTGTTGTCTATTTCATAAACTTACAGGTAGTATTCGAACTGCATTTTCCATAACAAATGAAAAGTAGATAAATGCTACTTCAATCCGTCTACTGGATCTATTTATGATTTAAACAACTGATTCACAAAATATCTGATTTCCCTTGTGATAGCTCCTAGATCCTCCTTAGATCTACCTGTTATAGACATTTTTGTGCCTTACAGCATTGAGCATGAAATGTCCATAATCTAAGGGATCCAAAGTCCCTAAACATGTTGTTCCTACCCCTAGAGGAACAAGGCTAACAAACCACAGCAATTCACAAAAGTTCTCCACCTGAAACTGCTCAAAAACAAGTCAATTCAGGATCATGTCAACTGCTCCATTGACCATTTGTGCTGAATGTCAGTGGCTCCACTGTCTACCTGCGTTGAATGTCAACTCCAACACTAGCTACCTGCGCTGAGCGAGTTTGGACAAGTGGCAGACTCATTCCTCAAGGTGTCAATGCTCAGGAAGCTTCCAAAATGACACTTGCCTCAGGGAATTCGACTCGTGATGAGTAAGAGGTTCCAAATCTCCAAGTGGAAGCAAGAACCTCCAAGTGTACTCAAGAACTAATAGAGGGAGAGGACACTAGTCAGATCTGACGTTGACTCATCCTCTCTCCAAACATCTATATATGGATCTCTCCTCCATGAGATCTGGGAGGCTGAAATTTTATTATTGCAAAGAATTGCTGTTGGTTTGAGACTGGAATCATTGGGTGTTTAATGCTTTGAAGGGGCTGAAGATAGGAATTCCATTTGCTGGGAAGGAGATGCTGGATTGGAGCCCTCTGGGTTGTATCTCTTCCTGAACCTTGTTATTCATCAATAAAGCTATCTTGGTTTCTCCTATATGCTGATGTATTTTGATGTATGAATGTATTAGTGTATTTGATTTATTTCTAATCCTAAATCAGTTATGAATGTGAATATCTGTCTTTGTGTAGTGTTCTTCTCTTGTCTCAAGTAGTTGTTCTCTTGTCGCAAGTAGCTGTTCTCTTGTGATCTTGCAGGAAGTTGTAGCTGGACAAGCAAGAAGGAAAGTAGCTGTGAACACCCAAAGAGAAGGGAGATTGGATCGAGGGACAAACGGAAGACACCGGTAAGTCTATTGATCTCTCTTCTTTCACATTTCATAAAGGAAGAAACCAGTATAGCTGTACTCGTTTGTTGCTAAGGCACTGTCACACCTTAGGTGGATAGGATCGTCCTGCATAGGCATTTTTCCCCACAACAAATTGGCGACTCCACTGGGGAGAATTTGTTTATTCATTTCATTTGTGTTTCTATCATTTGTTTGCATCATAGACTTGACAGCAACAATCGAACTGCATCTTTCCCGAATGCAAAGTAGAAAGTTGTTGCTTTGATCCAGTTGCTGGACTTGTCTATGATCTAAACAATGGATCCACAAATGATTTGATGATCCTTGTGATAGATCTTAGTAGCCTTCAAAGCATCCCTTTGATTATACCTTGCTTGTGTTTCTGATTTGGCCTGAAACTGTTGATTTTTGAGCAATTTGTGACCCAGAACCCAGGAGAAACGAGAGTTTCTCCTTCAGCGCAACTGCTGTGAAGGCAGTCTGCATTTCAACGCAGGTCCCGTGAAGGCTACCTGCGCTGAATGTCAAATCCTCAGTGTTGAGGTTGCGCTGAACCAGTTTGGCCTTGTGCAGCTGGGGTTCTCTGCTCTCTGTTGCCCTGTTTTGATCTCTGTTTTTTGCAGCCTTTAACCAGCATAGGTACCAGTCAGATAACTCCTTTTCTTTACTTAGATTCCGCCTCCTTTTGTACAAAAAGACTGTGAGTGTTTTTATGTGTTTGTGGCATCATTTACAGTTTTCCTTTGCATGAGTAAAGTAGTCATCCTGTAGCCTTTGATTCAGATCTGATTGATTGTGATCTTAGAAGAAAGTTCATTGGCTGTTTGCAGATTGATTATACATTTACTTTTTCTTATTGGTTTGAATTTGTCTCTTTTAAGTGTCAAAACAAGTCTTTATTTCGAAAATCGTTAAGTGTTGTAATCTCTTCTATCTTCTCTGATTTCGAAAAAGTGAACTTGTTTGTATTGATCATTTAAAAGAAAATTCAAAGTTGTACAAAAAGCTTTCTTTGTAGGCATCAATACTAAGAAAGTGGAAAACAAACACCTGCATTGTGCATTTTGCATTTGATAGTTTGCATGTTGGATTTAGGAAAATTGCATTAGAGTGTGCTGATTGCTCTTTGAGAAAAGATGGTGTCTTTCTTTTCCCTTAGTAGCTAGGATTTTCAAAGTTGAAAAGATATAAAGCTTGCTTATCATCTTTAGACTGCATTTAGGAATTTGTATCATACATCTCGTGGTGAACCTTGAAAGGCAAACTTTAAAAAGATTAACCTAAAATAAATTGAATGAACTTAACAACGCTTTGTAACATAACACACAACATAGAGGTCTAGGCTAGAGACGTGTTCCGGCGTCGTTAAGCCTAGTGATTGTCGATCTCGTGGAAGGTGGGTGATTCCTCCTGAGGGACGATAGCGCTAGTACGGATTGTGCTCCCACGTACCATCGCGTATATATTGGGAGACCCCTATAGGAATATATCCTTTATCCTTAGGAAGCCGTGTCGACCGCCCTACTGATCACAATGCAGTGAACACAGCATTCACGAAGATCGACCGCCCGTACCTTAAAAAGTATTCTGCAGTTTTGCGAAAATTTTGGCACACCCTCTGCCTAGAACTCCAGAGCAGTTTCTTTTGGCCTTTTTCAGACTCTATAACAGAAAAAGTCCATCCGAGAATTTGTTGCTTTGGGCTCGTTAAAACATCGAAGGAGACTATAGTCATCTTTAGCTTTTTCTCGACTCTTTAAAAGTGAAAAAGCAAGTTGTGTCTAAAGCTTCATTAAAATTTATTTTAAACGGAACAATCACCCTTTAATTCCTGCGTTGATCTTTAGGTTGAAAGATGGAGCACACCAACCAAGGAATTCCCCTTGGTGGAAATCCTAGTCCCTTCTCCTCTTGGGGAGATGTTGGTGCGCCCCACATGGCCACATTGTCGCTTCCAGGACTGACAATTGGCCTACCAGTCTGGCTCTTTTAAACCAATGTCGTTCAGAGTGTCACCATTCCTGAACAGTCGAGTCAACAGTCAGACCAAACCAGAGTTGCCCACCAGCCTTCTACTTCATCTTCCTCTCCTCCCTCCTCTTCGCTTGACGGAACTGGTAAAACCAAAAACCAGGCTCCTAAGGAGAAGAAGGAGAAGAAGAAGAAAGAAAAGAAGAAGAAGGAGCCAAAGGCGACTAGGGGCAAATGAGAGTCGTCTGACAAAAATCCACACACAGCACTGACCAGGCCTAAATCACCATGCGTCATATGCAAGGGAGACCACTTCCATAGAGATTGTCCCTGTATCCCTCGAATACTAAGGGACTGGTCTCCCCATTTGCACAATTCGGTAGCATCAACCTCTGATAGCCATGTTGACTGCTCATCGTCAACTAGTGAAAGTGAAGCCACAGGACAGAGAGGGAAACTTAGATTTCCCTGCAAACTGTGTGAAGGCGATCACGCCATCCACCATTGTCCCTTCTTAGACGAGGCTAAAAGAGTTCTGGAAGATCGCCCGATTTTACGAGCGCAACTTCCTCCTGGATATCAAAAACTCCTGCCAAGTCCTTCACTAGTTGAGAACCCGGCTAGCCCGCCCAGGTGGTCAGCCGAAGCACCTATCATTGAAGATGAACCGTCTGGATCCATGCCCGACGAAAGTCAAAAGGTTGATACGGCAGTTGACCCGGTTTTTCCTTCAGAGGCTCTATCTTCGAATGATACCATCACAGAGGAGAATAAAGACGACACCGTCCAAATCCTCTTCATTAACACTGACTTTGATGAACAAAGGGGTAATGCCCCCATTCCTTTATCGCGGGAAGGAAGTTCGTCAGAGTGATATCGGGCCGTTTATTCGGTCCCACCACCAAGCAACCTGGTTGTGTCCTTTGACTGGAACCAACTAGGGAGACCCCGGTTGCCAGCAAGCATACCATTCAGAATTATCATTCAAATATACAGAATGGTAATGGCTGGCACTATCATTGATGAGGGGGCATCTGTGAGTATCCTTTCCTCTATTTCTTGGAAAGCGCTTGGTTCACCAGCGCTTTTACCTGAAATGAGAAGTCTATCAAGTTTTGATAAAGGAACCAGTCGACCTATAGGGATCCTCCCCAATGTGCCTATAACATTGAAAGGGAAGACCGTTCAAATGAATGTGATGGTCGTTCAAGGACCCTTGGATTATAACCTACTCCTTGGACGAGACTATATATATTGCATGGGAGCTATAGTCTCCTCACTCTTTAGAGTAATGTGTTTTCCGCATGGAGGAAGAATGGTCAAGCTCGTAGACCAACTTTCATTTCCCGGGTCACGCATCGCAAATAGTCATGTACCATCCCTAAATGGTCTATTCATGCAAGAAGTGTCTCAACCCACGGTCTGTCCTCCTGATGAGCGCGAGTAATCTGGGAGGATATGGCTGGAACCCAGGGGGCATGCATCCTGGTCTGCTTCGGCAGGAAAACTTTGGGTATAGAGTAGGTTTCCGTAGGAGAATATGACTAGTCCGTACCCCGTCCGTGGTTGGAAGAGGGGTTGTTCTGGAATAAGATTCTCTTGTCAAAGTTATGTGAGAGGGCGGGTCTCGTCACTCACCTTTGTTTATCTCGGTAGACATCGCCGAAGAAGTGATTTGTTGAAAGAATAACAAAACAATCTTTGGGTAGCCTGAAAGAGGTAGGCCTCTCCCGGTAAAACGAATGTTTTATCTGCAAATTGAGGGGTAACCTTGAAATCGTACTTTATGCCTGGGGGCATGCAAACCTTTTGGAGTGCAAGCAAGGGGCGGCTATTTATTTTTTTAAATTTTTAGGTCCTCCCTTTAAACTCGTAGGATTAGTCGTTTCCGAACTTGCATAACGAAAGGATCCGGAGCAAAGCTTAGTGAGATGAAGCTCCATAAAAAATAGAATCTTGATGAGACACTCTTATCATATGACTGGGTATTCGAGCAGTTTTAGCATAAAGTTCATGCTCGTTAAAAAATAAACGCAAGATTCGAGCAGTTTTAGCGCGGACTTCATGCTCGTTAAAAAATAAGCATAAGCAATGAGCAAGTGTTTCCTCCAGTTTTTAAGCTCATTTTAAAATAAAAAATGAACCTACCCGGTAAATAACCACCGTGAATGTAATATCATCAGCCATTAAAGCCTTGGTCGTGTTTGAACCTGTCACCTCCACTTTTCATTTGGCCGATCGTTCACCTCCATATGATTGTTTAGCCATTTTGAGGAACAGCTGCGAAGAGTGATTTCACCTAGCCATCCTTGTGACACTGCCGTGATTGGAAAATTCCAAGCTATACCTGGAATCAGCTGCTAACCCTGTTTATCACTCGTTCCTCAAAAGACGAGTCTTCTTTAAGCTCTTTTCAACTGACTCGTAAAATATGAAAAGATTGCCGAGTTTTGGCCTTCCAGCTCGTTAAAGCGACTGGAAGAGCTATCCCTCCTCTAGATTTTAATCTTTTTGGACCTGAGGGATTATTGCACAAAAAGATCGAGCGCTTGTTTTATTCGGCTCATTAAAACTATTGAAAACTCATCCCTTCTGTATTGTTTTATACTTTTTTGGACTTAAGGGATTAGATGAAGAAAAAGGAATTTTGGAGTTGACTTTATGTACCTTTTCAGACTCTCTAAAAATGAAAAGGACCGAGTTATCCTTGTCGTTAGACTCGTTAAAATCATTAAATAGCGACAAACTTGTCTTTAGACGAGAACGAGTTTCACTATCGCTAGGCTCGTTAAAACATAGCGATGGGCTTGCCCGAAGGGCAGGTTATAGAACAAGCATATGTTATCCTCCTCAAGCTTGACAAAAATAAAGAGGTACTGGTCAGCAATGACTGGGGAAAAATTGGGAGAAACTAAAGAAAATTTTGATAGTAGCAAGTCGCTCTTGAACATGACACTTTTTCTCCGTACCACAATCGGGTTGGGTTGTTTCATTCACCGGTCACATCCATGGTCTCGCCATACCATCCATATTTGGGGTAATGCTACCGATCCATCGAATTAGTGTCGCCATATGTTCAAGAGAAGTCGTTCAGAAAGATTCAACCATGTCCCATCCACTGCCATACATTATCCTTCATCCATTCATGACCGCCACCCTGGATCATATGTCACAGATCATTTTCACCTCCATTAAAATCATTAGCTCCATTCCGTGTCACTGATGTGGGATTCATTAAGGGCCTCCTGTGACGGATCGCTTCTTGTCGACGTCAGCTCATTATCCAAGAAGTTGATCTAGGAACACCCCCTTCAGTACTTTGAAGCTTGCATGCCACAATGGCAAGTTTCTCACTTCCGGCGACAGGTATACATCAATGACCTTCGACCGAAAGATTTTGCGTGGTGTTTGACGCCAAGTCCTTTATTCACACCACGTGAATTGTACTGCAGTACCTTGAGGGTCATTATCATTATCGGTGATTCCTCTCGTGCTTGTTAACGATTTACATCATTAACTGGTAATCAAGCGATGTCTTTCCATGTTCGACTTCAGAACAATTATCACATGGATCGACTTGTACTTAGAGTGAAGATCGAACGAGTTTGAAGACCCTGGATCTAGTTTCATCCATTCGGGCTGCGATATATATTCAGGAAAGATAAAGACATTGACATGTACATCATTGCAACAGATAATCATCCTACTCAAAGGATGATAATTTCATCAAAATTATCAGTATATCATCAGACAATTGTCTGTTCTATGTACAGAAAAATGAATTTATAAAGCTGAGCATGGGAATGCCCGCCTCAGCTAGATCATGAAAGCAGTATGAAAAATAATGTATTGTATTGTATTGTATTACAGGTCTCCTCCCAGCATTGGATGAACTTTGGATCCCACTGATAAAGCATTTCGCCCGATAAACAACCTTATACTTTAGGGGCAACTGTTATAGACATTTTTGTGCCTTACAGCATTGAGCATGAAATGTCCATAATCTAAGGGATCCAAAGTCCCTAAACATGTTGTTCCTACCCCTAGAGGAACAAGGCTAACAAACCACAACAATTCACAAAAGTTCTCCACCTGAAACTGCTCAAAAACAAGTCAATTCAGGATCATGTCAACTGCTCCATTGACCATCTGCGCTGAATGTCAGTGGCTCCACTGTTTACCTGCGTTGAATGTCAACTCCAACACTAGCTACCTACGCTGAGCGAGTTTGGACAAGTGGCAGAATCATTCCTCAAGGTGTCAATGCTCAGGAAGCTTCCAAAATGACACTTGCCTCAAGGAATTCGACTGGTGATGAGTAAGAGGTTCCAAATCTCCAAGTGGAAGCAAGAACCTCCAAGTGGACTCAAGAACTGATAGAGGGAGAGGACACTAGTCAGATATCAAGCTGACTCATCCTCTCTCCAAACATCTATATATGGATCTCTCCTCCATGAGATCTGGGAGGCTATAATTTTATTATTGCAAAGAATTGTTGTTGGTTTGAGACTGGAATCATTGGGTGTTTAATGCTTTGAAGGGGCTGAAGATAGGAATTCCATTTGTTGGGAAGGAGATGCTAGATTGGAGCCCTCTGGGTTGTATCTCTTCCTGAAACTTGTTATTCATCAATAAAGCTATCTTGGTTTCTCCTATATGCTGATGTATTTTGATGTATGAATGTATTAGTGTATTTGATTTATTTCTAATCCTAAATTAGTTATGAATGTGAATATCTGTCTTTGTGTAGTGTTCTTCTCTTGTCTCACGTAGCTGTTCTCTTGTCGCAAGTAGTTGTTCTCTTGTGATCTTGCCGGAAGTTGTAGCTGCACAAGCAAGAAGGCAAGTAGCTGTGAACACCCAAAGAGAAGGGAGATTGGATCGAGGGACAAACGGAAGACACCGGTAAGTCTATTGATCTCTCTTCTTTCACATTTCATAAAGGAAGAAACCAGTATAGCTATACTCGTTTGTTGCTAAGGCACTGTCACACCTTAGGTGGATAGGATCGTCCTACATAGGCATTTTTCCCCACAACACTACCCCTGATTGTTGCATTACTAATTGCTTTTTGTTCGGCCAAAACCCAAGAACTGAACTGCAAACTGTGACCCGGAACCCAAACAGAGTCTCGTTTCTGGCCCAGCGCAGGTATTGTTTAGAGAATCTAAACTTCAGCGCACTTCCCGAGTGGACAAGGTGCGCTGCATTTCAAATTCTCTGTGTTACAGGTGCGCTGATCAGACTCGGCTCTGTGCAGTTTTGGTTTCTGTGATTCATTCTTTCCAGTTCTATTCTTGAATTTTGCTGCCTGTGATTAGTATATGTCTGTTTGAAACCCCTTTTCCTTGCTGTTATTCCGCCTCCTTTGTACAAAATAACTGTAGATGTTTTTGTGTGTTTGTTGAGTCATTTTTAGTTCTCCTTTGCAAAAGTAGCATAATCGTACTGTTGTCCTTTGATTTGAAACTGTCGCAAGTGTCGATTTCAATCGTAGGAAAGAGTTTGATTGCTATTGACGGTCGATTATCCTGTTACTATTGATTTTGGTCTGAATTTGTAATTTTCTAGTGTCAAGAACAAGTATTCATTTCAAAATCGTAAGGTGTTGTGATCGTCTCCATTTTTTATTTCGAAAAGAAACTTGTTGATATTTGTCGCTTAAAAATAAATTCATATTTGTGCATCAACTTTATTTTTAGCATTCATATACTAAGAAATTCGAAAAGAATTACATGCAAGTGCATTTGCATATAGACAGTCTGATTGGCTTGATTTAGGAAAGTGCATTTAGAGTGTGCTCTTTGCTCTTTGTGAAAAGATTCTATCTTTCGTTTCCTTAGTAGCTAGGATTTTCATTGCAAAAAGAAGATAAAAAGTTTGTTTATCATATTAGATTGCATTTTAGGAATTACATCTACATCTCGTGGTGAACCTGAAAGGAAAACTTCATAAACAAGATCAACTATAAAATAAATTCAATGAATCTAACAACGCTTTGGAACCTAACGCACAACATTCAGAAGTCTAGGCTAGAGACGTATTCCGGCATCGTAAAGCCTGGTAACTGTTGTTCTCACTGATGGTTGGGTGATTCCTCCACTTTGAGATGATAAGTGGCAGTACAGACTTGTGCTCCCACGTACCTTCGAGTATATTTTGGGAGACCACAATAGGCTTAATCCTTTATCCATAGGAAGCCGTGTCTGCCGCCCCAGCAATCGCAATGCACTGAACACAGCATTCGGGAAGATTGACTACCGTACCATAAAAAGTATTCTGCAGTTTTGCGATTGGTTTGCTAATCCCTCTACCTAGATTTCCAGAGTAGTCCCTTTCGTTCCTTTTCAGAATCCTTAACGGAAAAGGTCCATCTGAGCACTTGTCACTTCAAGCTCATTAAAAATCGAAGTCGACTAGAGTCATCTTTTGTTTTTTCTTGACTCTTAAAAATTGAAAAAACAAGTTGTGTAAAAGCATCTAAAATTTATTTTAAACGGAATAATCATCACCTTTCCCTTGTTGGTCTTCGAAGTTAGTCTCCTTTCATCGCAAGTTCTTATAGAATCGCTAGGAAATATTTTGGATAGACTAGATATGTCTGAACAACCGTCAACATCTAGGACTGTGTCATCTGACACAGCAGCAGCAAAACCTACTCCAACAATGTTCGATGGTATACCATCTGTCCCGGCAAGTTATCAACAACAAGCCGGAGTCCAATCAGGGACTGTTTCAACGACATGGTCAGTTCCTATTTCTTCATCCGGATTATCATTTAGTATTTCTTATGTTGAAACTCAACAAATTGATCCAATGTTTCTTAAAAGGCCAATCTACCCTTTAAGTACTGGATTTCTGCCATATGGAGGGCAGTATACCTTTTCATTGTTCCCTCCCAGAGAACAACCATATGGGAGTTTACAACAAAGTTCAGGTCAAACTGGAATTACATCCAGCGGTTGGGTACCAATACTGCCTCAACAACCAAGGGTTATATATTCAATGCAACCAGTCCACCCTGTGTCGAATATTCCCACTATACCTGCTATGGTGACTGCGTCGCAAGTACAAGCGCTACCTGTTGTATGTCAACCCCAAGTTTCTCAGGTTGCAATACAACAGCCTCTTGTCTCAACGACTCAATCACAACCTCAGGTTAGTGCCTCCTTATCTGGAGCCACTCAGGCTCAAACAAGTACTATGACTTCTCATCTTGGTCAATCATCCAGTATTGGGCAACAAAAAATGGTCCAACAACCATGGCTGATTCAATCTCAACAACTGCCATTCCAGCAATCATATCAAGGACCTAAGCAACAAGTCTTTGTAAGTAATGGGCAACCACATTTCCAAAGTGGTTATCAACAACCATATTATAATGGTTGTGCCCATCAACCTTGTCAAAGTTGCCAGCATCAAATACATTATGCTGGTATGCAAAGAGCCACTGCTCAGGCGATTCCATCTTATCCTGGGTATGCTTCGCCTAACCTGAATCAACAGTTGCCCTTTATAGCAACTCTAGAATTACCAGATCTAAACCGGCTAAAGAATGATCCAATTGCTTATGCCCCTTGGTGTCCAGCGATTCCGCATAAAATTCCATCAGATATTCCTAAATTTAATGGAAATCCGGGTGAAGATCCATCGAATCATGTGACGACCTTTCATCTGTGGTGTTCATCAAACACCATAAACGATGATTCGATTAGGCTTCGCCTTTTTCAGAGGACGTTAACTGGTCTGGCAGCAAAATGGTATATCGAAATGCCTAGAGCTTCATTCGACAACTTCAGTACCCTAGCCACAACCTTTTTAACCCATTTTTAATTACCGATAAGGTACGAAACGGGAACCGAACTTCTTATCAATTTCAAACAAACAACGACCACTCACATATTTGATCATATACATGAGTGGCGACGTCGTCGTAGAATGGTGAAAACGTATGTTCCCGATCAGCTTTTAGCTGAATGGTTTATTAAGTCATTATTGCCTTCCATCACGGAAGATGTGGAAAAAGGGGGAGTCGTCACCGAAGAGCAAGTTATCACTCGTGCGCAATATTTGGACTTGATTTACACTCAGTCCGGCACGCTCTACATTAAAATACCTGATGCTCCTAGACCAGAATTCTCAGTCTCTCCTCCTCCTAAATCAAGCAATGACTCTCATGCTGACGATGGCGTGATTGGCGCAATAGACACGAAATCGACAAAGGCTACATCTAAAAAGGCCTGTAAGATTTCTAGTCATAATGCAAATGAGGAACTTCTTGCCTCGGAAGTAAATGCCGTGTCGACCGACAAGGGCAAACAACTGAAGCAACCAGGGGGTAAGAAGAAAAATAAAGGGAGAAAAAAGAAGCAGGATGAGTCATCTCCTGAAAAACCTTCTGCAAACCCTTATGGGCAAAGGAAACCCCCTACGGGGTGTCATATATGCAATGAGGATCATCGGACGAGAGATTGTCCACGTAAAGCTGAAGTTAAGAAACTCTTTAAGAGTTTAAAAACCTCAGCATTATTGACTGATTCGTTTCCAAACCCGGGAACTAAACTGGTTGCTAATCAAAATGCTTCCCGATCCTAAGTGCTTATGTTGTCTATCTCAAAGCAGCAAAATGATGTTTTGACAAGGAATAAAGATTACGGGAATCCATAGTTGTTGAATAACAAGGCTAATGAACAACCTAGTAGTTCAACAACAACTTTGATCGAAGTTGTGCCACTCATCATTCCTGAACCAATGATAAATTCGCCAAAAGGGAGTAGTACACAAATTGACATTTAATCCTCGCGCAAAAGTAGCACAGAATTATAATATAATAGAGGACCTGGCCCAATCACCGTCCGCTATGTCGACACTTGAGGTACCACAAAATTGCCCCTCCCAAAAGCAAGCTTTATTATCAGCAATAGGTGGGATTGAACCAATGGATTCCAATCTTGTGGCCTTTGATCATAAAGGATATGACCCTCAGTTACTAGCTCAACTAGCTTTCCTTATTCAAGTGAAAGCCCTCAACAAAATTGTTCATCGAACAATTATTGATGAGGGGGCATCTACATGTATTATGTCGATGAGTTGCTGGAAAAATTTAGGCTCACCACCCTTGTCGCGATCATCAACAATGTTAAAAGCATTTGATGGACGATCATACACTCCATATGGGATTTTAAGTAACTTTCAAGTTGAACTAGGGGGAAAAACAGTAGAAATAGATGTTGAAGTAATCGACGGAAACCTCGATTACAACATCCTGCTGGGAAGGCCCTGGATATATGCCATGGCCGCAGTTGTGTCGACCTATTTTAGGAATATTGCATTTCCTTTTCAAGGAGGAATTACAATCGTTGACCAACAAACATTTCTCCCCAATAGTTCACAAGTTATGGGAAGCATTCCAATGATCCATGGAAGCAATCATTCGCTTCAAAATATTGGAGTAGGCCTCCTAAAAGACCTTGCCTTAATGGGTACTTTTGCCCTACCGCCTCCGAGTAATTTGGCGGAAGTGGCCACAGTGGAAACCTACAATATGAAATCTTCTATATCTAATGGATTCGGAAGATTCCTAAACATTTTGTCAGCATGGATCATCGCCATTTTAGAAATATTGTAGCAATCAATTTTCTTGGCTTGGGGGGCAAACCCAAATCAACGCTCATCGAGTGTTTGGATAGATAGGTCTAAGGAATATGGCACCTCTTCAATGATGATAGGAGAGGCACCATGGGAAGATTACCACCATCGCTCCCATCTTCCGGATTACCACGAAGATTATTCCAGCAACCTTAATCATCCATCAATTTTTGATTTTCTATCAAATACTGTAAATACAGTGGATTCTGAGGACAATTCTTATCTCATGTCGACCTTGTTAAAAAATGAAACAAGGAGTCATGAGGATAGTTCTTTTACTGTGTCAACCTCATTAAAAAATGAAACAAATCCCCTTTCCAAATCTCAAAGGTAAACCTTCATTCCAACCACTGAGTTGAATGCAATGAAGCTTGGGGGGCATGCACCTTGATTTGTGTTATTATGCTGGGGGCATACAAAATTATCACGAGCAGTGTTACTGCAGGGTTCAAGCTCGTTAAAAAATAAACCTGCCTCGAGCAATGTTACTGCAAGGTTCAAGCTCGTTAAAAAATAAACATAAGACATGAGCAAATGTTTCCCCCCGCGTTTAAGCTCGTTAAAAAATGAACTATTCACCGGTAAATGACCATCATGAATGTTGTACTTCAGCCATTAAAGCCTTGGTCGTGTTTGCACCATCACCTCCACTTTTGCATTGGCCGATCATTCACCTCCATTTGATTGTTTACCCATTTTGAGGAACAGCTGCGAAGAGTGATCTCACTAGCCATCCTTGTAACACTGCCATGATTGGAAAATTCCAAACCTTACCTAGAATCAGTTGCTACCCATTTTATCACTCGTTCCTCAAAAGACAAGTCTCCTTTAAGCTCTTTTCAACTAACTCGTAAAATATGAAAAGATTGCCGAGCCATTGGCCTCTCCAGCTTGTTAAAGGGACCGGAAGTGCTATCCCTTCTCTAGATTTTAATCTTTTTAGACCTGAGAGATTATTACACAAAAAGATCGAGCGCTTTTTTTGTTCGGCTCGTTAAAAGTATCGAAAATTCATCCCTTCTGTATTGCTTTATACTTTTTCGGACTTAAGGGATTAGATGACGAAAAAGGAATTTTGGAGTTACCTTTACGTTCCTTTTCAGACTCTCTAAAATTGAAAAGGACCGAGTTATCTTTGTCGTTAAACTCATTGAAAGTTTAAATAGCGACAAACTTGTCTATAGACAAGAACGAGTTTCACTATCACTAGGCTCGTTAAAACATAGCGATGGGTTTGCCCAAAGGGAAAATTATAGAACAAGCATATGTTATCCTCCTCAAGCTTGACAAAAATAAAGAGGTACTGGTCAGCAATGACTGGGGAAAATTGGGAAGAAAACTTGAAGAAACTTTGTTGGTAGCAAGTCTCTCTTGAACATGACACTTCCACTCCGTGTCCGAGTCGGGTTGGGTTGTTTCATTCACCGGTCACATCACCATGGTCCCATCATACCATCCACATTTGGGGTTAATGCTACCAATCCATCACATCAGTGTCGCCGATATGTTCAAGAGAAGTCATTCAGAGAATTCACCTGTGTCTCACCCACTACCATACATTTATACTCCATTCTTTCATGACCGCCACCCTGAACCTTATATCACCAGATCGTTTTCACCTCCATTAAAATCATTTGCTCTGTTCTGTGTCATTGATGTGGGATTCATTAAGGCCCTCCTGTGATGGATCACTTCTTGTCGACATCAGCTCATTATCCAAGAAGTTGATCTAGGAACACCCCATTCAGTACTTTGAAGCTTGCATGCCTCAATGGCAAGTTTCTCACTTCCGGTGACAGGTTTACATCAATGGCCTTCGATCGAAAGATTTTGCGTGGTGTTTGACACCAAGTCCTTTATTCACACCACGTGAATTGTACTGCAGTACCTTGAGGGTCATTATCATTATCGGTGATTCCTCTCGCGCTTGTTAATAATTTACATCATTGGCTGGTAATCAAGCGATGTCTTTCCATGTTCGACTTCAGAACATTTCTCACATGGATCGACTTGTACTTCAAGTAAAGATCGAACGAGATTGAAGACCCCGGATCTAGTTTCATCCATCCGGGCTGCGATATAGATTCAGGGAAATAAAGACATCAAATGTACATCATTGCCGCACAGATAATCATCCAATCAAAAGGATGATGGCTCTATCAGAATCATCAGCCTACACTCAGATGATTGTCTGTCCTATGTACATGAAAATGAATTTATAAAGCTGGGCATGGGAATGCCCGCCTCAGCTAGATCATGAAAATATTATGAAGATAATGTATTGTATTATATCTTATTACAGGTCTCCTCCCAACTTGAAAGAACTTCAAATCCTCATATTAAAGCATTTCACCCGACATCAAAAGATTAACGACCTCATGCTTTAGGGGGCAACTATTATAGACATTTTTGGGCCCTACAACCCGAAGCACGAAATGTCCATAAATCAAGGGCTCCTAAGTCCCTAAAAGTGTTGTTCTAACCCCTAAAGGAACAAGGTCAACAGATTACATCTTCTCCCAGAAGTTCTCCATGAAAAACTACTCAGAATTGGTCAAAAAAGGATCATTTCACTTGCTCCATGGCCAGGGTGTGATGCATCTCACCTTGTACACACGGGAAGTGCGTTACATTTCAAAAATCCCTTCTATGGGGTGTGATGAACGAGAAAAGACAAGTGGCGGAGACAGTTTGCGAGGTGGATGATCATGGAATCTTCCAGAAACTTCTCCTGTGACACTTGCCTCTCAGAAACGCCCAAGGATGAGTAAGAGATCAATGAGTCTCCAAGTGGAAGCATGAACTATCAGAGAGAAGACACTAATCAAAAACCCAGAGCTGACTCACACCTCTGAAAATATCTATATATAGATCTCTCATCCTAGAGATCCAAAAGGTTGGAGGCTGGAAGTTTTCATATTGTAAGGAATTGATGTTGGTTTCTTGAGACAAACATCAGATTGTTGGGTGATCTAAGCATTGTTTGAGGTGAAGAGGGGCTTTTTAGCTGGGAGGTTTATGCTGGTTCAGAACAACTGGTTGTAACTCATCTTGGCTCTTTTCTTGTTTATCAATAAAAGCTATTTGAGTTTTCCTCCATGCTTTTGTGTCATTGATGCTTGTTACATTTGTATGGTCAATTTACATCTAATCCTAGATTGTTTATAATTATAGATCCATGTCTTTGTATAGTGCTATGCTTCTGTGATCTTACAGGAACTTTGTGAAGCTGGGTGTGCAAGGGAGCAGGTAGCTGAGGACTATCAAAGAAGAGAGGGATCAAATCAGGAGATTAGCACAAGACAGAGGTTGGTCTTTCTGTTCCTCTCTATCTATAATTCGTAAAGGAAAAACAAAAGTAGCTTTTCTCTGTTTGTTTCTAAGGCAACTGTCACACGTTAGTGGGATAGAGCAGTTCTATATAGACACTTTTCCCTGTAACAGTTGTTCCTAGATCAACTTCCTGGATAATGAGCTGATGTCGACAAGAAGCGATCCATCATAGGAGGGCCTTAGTGAATCCCACATCAATGACATGGAACGGAGAAAATGATTTTAATGGAGGTGAAAATGATATGATGATATAAGGTTCAGGGTGGTGTTCATGAAACGATGGAGCGTAAATGTATTGCAGTGGATGAGACACAGGTGAATTCTCTGAGCGACTTCTCTTGAACATATCGGCGACACTGACATGATGGATTGTTAGCGTTAACCACAAATATGGATGGTGTGATGGACCCATGGTGATATTACCAGTGAACAGAACAACCCAACCCGACTCGGATGCGGAGAGAAAGTGTCATGTTCAAGAGCGACTTGCTACCAATAAAGTTTCTTTAAGTTTTCTTCCCAATTTTTCCCCAGTCATTGCTGACCAGTACCTCTTTATTTTTTTCAAGCTTGAGGAGGATAACATATGCTTGTTCTATAATTTACCCTTCTGGCAAACCCATCGCTATGTTTTAACGAGCCTAGCGATAGTGAAACTCATTCTTGTCTGTATGGACAAGTTTGTCGCTGTTCGGTTTTAACGAGTTTAACGACAAGGATAACTCGGTCCTTTTCAATTTTAGAGAGTCTGAAAAAGGGACGTAAAGAAAACTCCAATAATCCTTTTTCGTCATATAATCCCTTGAGTCTGAAAAAGTATAAAACAATACAAAAGGGATGAATTTTCGGTACTTTTAACGAGCCGAACAAAACAAGCACTCGATATTTTTGTGTAATAATCCCTCAAGTCCAAAAATATTAAAATCTAAAGGAGGGATAGCACTTCCGGTCACTTTAACGAGCTGGAGAGGCCAATTGCTCGGCAATATTTTCATATTATATGAGTAAGATGAAAAGAGCTTAAAGGAGACTCGTTTTTCGAGGAACGAGTGATAAATTCGGGTAGCAGCTAATTCTAGGTAAGGTTTGGAATTTTCTAATCATGGCAGTGCCACAAGGATGGCTAACAGGATCACTCTTCATAGCTGTTCCTCAAAAAGGATAAACAATCAAATGGAGGTGAATGATCAGCCAATACAGAGTGGAGGTGATGATGAGAACACGACCAAGGCTTCAAAGGCTGATGATAATACATTCACGATGGTTACTTACTAGAAAATGGTTCATTTTTTAATGAGCTTAAACTCTGGGGGAACATTTTCTCATTGCTTATGTTTATTTTTTAACGAGCTTGAATTCTGCGTTATAACTGCTTGATCCAGTCGTATAATAAGGATGTCTCATATAATTGGCATTTTTTCAAAGCTTTGCCCCGCATCCATTCTTTATGAAAGTTAGGCAACGACCAATCCTACGAGTTTAAAGGGTTAGAGGACCTACAAATTTAAAAAATAAATGGTTGCTCTTCGCTTACATGCCAAAAGGTTTGCATTCCCCCAGGTATAATGAAGTAGAATTTCCAGGTTACCTCTCAATTTGCAGACAAAAAATTTGTTTTATTGGGAAAGGCCTACCTTTTAACAGAGGTATCTTATTCCGGTCTAACCCCATTCTCCTAAATGGACGGGTGTGTCAACCAGTCATATATCCTTTGTGGAAACCTACTCTATGCCCAAGGTTTTCCTGCCGAAATAGGCCAGGGTGCATGCCCCCTGGGTTTCAGTCATGTCCTCCGAATCACTCGCGCTCATCTGGACGATGGACTGGGGATTGATGAGACATTCCTTGCATGAAAAGACCATTCAGGGATGGTATTTGATGATTTTCTATGTGTGAACCAGGGAATGAAAGTTGGTTTACGAGCTTGACCACTCTTCCTTCATGCGGAAAACACATTACTCTAAAGAGTGAGGAGACAATGGCTCCCATGCAATAAATATAGTCACATCCAAGGAGTAGATTATAATCCAGGGGTCCTTGGACTACCATTACGTTCATGTGAATGGTTTTCCTTCTCAATGTTATCGGCAGATTGGGAAGGATCCCTAACGGTCGACTGCTTCCTTTGTCAAAGCCTGTTAGATTTCTCATTTCAGGCAAAAGCGGTGGCGAACCAAGTGCTTTCCAAGCAGTTGAGGAAAGGATACTCACAAAATCCCCTTCATCTATGATGGTACAGGCCATGACCATTCTATATATTTGAGCAATGATTCGAAATGGTACACTAGTCGGTAAGCGGGGTCTGCCAAGTAGATTCCAATCGAAGGAAACAAATAGGTTGCTTGGAGGTGGGACCGAATAGACGACCGGATACGACTCTGACAAAATTGCTTCCCGCGGTAAAGGAACGGGTAGACTACCCCCATGTTCATCGGAGTCTGTGCTTATGAAGAGAATTTGGATGGTGTCATTCTTGTTCTCTCCGGTGACTGTATCATCTGAAGATGGATCCTTTGAAGGCAAGACCGGGTCAACTGCCGCCTCAACCTTTTGACTTTCATTTGGTGTGGATTCAAATGGTTTATCTTCAATGATAGATGCTTCGGCCAACAACAACGGCGTGTCAGCTGGATTTTCAACTAGTGACAGACTGAGCAAGAGCTTCTTATATCCAGGAGGAAGCCGTAACGGTGAAACCAGACGGTCGTCCAAAACTCTTTTAGCCTCATCTAAGAAGGGACAACGGTGGATGGCGTGATCACCTTCACACAGTCTACAAGGAAATTTACCTTTTCCTTTTTGTCCAGGGGCTTCACTTTCACTAGTTGACGGTGTATTTTCAACATGATCATCAGAGGTTGATGACACTGGATTGTGCAAACGAGGAGACCAGTCCCTTAAGATCTGAGGGATGTAAGGACAATCTCAATGATAGTGGTATCCTTTTCAAATGACACATGGTGATTTAGGCCTGGATCATGCAGTGTGTGGATTTTCGCCAGATGACGCCTGCTTGCCCCTTTTCGCCTTTGGCTCCTTCTTCTTCTTCTCTTTCTTCTTCTTTTCTTTCTTCTTCTTCTCCTTCTTCTTCTCAGTTACTTGATTTTTGGCTTTATCAGCTTTATCAAGCGAAGAGGAGGGAGGAGAGGGAGAATTGGACGAAGTAGAAGGTTGGGGGGCAACTTTGGTATTGTTTAGTTGCTGACTTGATTGTTCAGGAATCACGGTGTTCTGAACGACGGAGGTCATGAAGAGCCATACGGGCAAGCCGATTGTCAATCCTGGAAGTGGTAATGTGGCCATATGGGGTGCACCAACATCTCCCCAAGAGGAGAAAGGACTAGGATTTCCTCCAAGGGGAACTCCTTGGTTGGTGGACTCCATTTTTCTCAACCTAAGACCAACGTAGGAAAGGTGATATCTATTCCTTTTAAAATAAATTTTAGATGCTTTGACACAACTTGTCTTTTCATTTTTTAAGAGTCGAGAAAAAACAAAAGATGACTCTAGTCGCCTTCGATTTTTAATGAGCCTGAAGTGACAAGTGCTCAGATGGACCTTTTCCTTTAAGGATTCTGAAAAGGAATGAAAGAAACTACTTTGGAAATCTAGACATAGGGATTACCAAACCAATTGCAAAACTGCAGAATACCTTTTACGGTACGGTAATCAATCTTCCCAAATGTTGTGTTTAGTGCATTGCGATCGATAGGGCAGCAAACATGACTTCCTATGGATAAAGGATAAAGCCTATTGTGGTCTCCCAATATATACTCGACGGTTTGTGGGAGCACAAGTCCGTACTGGCACTTATCGTCTCAAAGTGGAGGAATCACCCAACCAGCAATGAAAAAAATAGTTACCAGGCTTTACGACGCTGGAATACGTCTCTAGCCTAGACTTCTAAATGTTGTGCATTAGGTTCCAAAGCGTTTTTAGATTCATTAAATTTATTTTACAGTTGATCTTGCTTAAGAAATTTTCCTTTTAGGTTCACCGCTTGATGTAGATATACAATTCCTAAAATGCAACCTAAGATGATAAACAATCGTTTAATCTTCTTTTTTGCAATGAAAATCATAGCTACTAAGGAAAGAGAGATGATATTCTTTCAACATAGAGCAGAGATCACACACTATATGCACTGTCCTAAATCAAACCAACAAACAGTCTAAATGCAAATGCACATGCATGTATTTGTTTTCAGCCTTCTTAATGTGTGAATGATAAAAAGAAATCTAAGCACAAATCTGAATTATTTTTCAAAGCGACATTACTAACAAGTTTCTTTTTAAGACAAAAAGAGGACAATGACGACACTTTGCGATTTGGAATTGAAAACTTGTTTTCGACACTTGAAAAACTACTAATTCAAATCAAATACAAGAGTAACAGTGTAATCGACTATCAAGAACAATCGGATTCTCTTATATGACTGAAAACGACACTTGTGACACTTTCAAATCAAGAAACGACAGTTCAATTACGCTACTTATTTGTAAAAGAGAACTAAAAATGGCTTAAAATACATAAAAACATTTACAGTTCTTTGCACAATGGAGGCGGAATAATGGCGAGGAAGGGGGTTTCAACAGAGATATACTAACTACAGACAACAAAACTCTTGAATGGAGCTGAAAAGAGCGAACACAGAAACCAAAATCTAAGAGCAGAAGAGGTCTTGTCTGATCAGCGCACCTGTAACACAGGGAAAATGAGATGCAGAGCACCTACTACACTCGGGAAGTGCGATGGATCCAGATTGCAAAGAAGAGACAGTGCGATGGTCCAGGGACGAGACTTCAACTAGGTCCCGGGTCACATTTTGCAGCTTAGTTCAGGGATTTAGGCCGAGCAAGTGGTAATCAATAAATAAATGACAGGGGTAGATCTAAGGAGGTTACTAGAGCCACCACAAGGGCAATTAGAGAGCTTGTAAATCGATTGTTCAGTTCATAAACAAAACCAAGAGATAGACTGAAGTAGCATTGATCTACTTTGCACTTGCATAGCAAATGCAGTTCGAAGGCTAGTTGGCTTGACTTCAGGCTCCGTCTGTAAGTTTATAAAGTAAACAAATATAGACAAACAAACAATCTACTCACTCCCCAGCGGAGTTGCCATTTTGTTATCGGGAAATCTAGTGTCTATGCAGAGCTGCTAGTCCCACTAAAGCTGGTAGCTACCTTAGAAACAAACAAACTAAAACCACTTTCGTTTTCCTTTATGAGAAGTAGATAAGAGGGGAAAGAAGGAGACCAACCTCTGTCTTGCGCTTGGTTCCTTGCTTGATTCCTCTCCCTTCTGATACATCTTTGCCACTCGCTTCTTCGTCTTCCCAGCTTCAAAGAGCACCCGTAGAATCAAAGCAGCATAATACTATCCAAGAACATAGATCTACTATCATAAACAATATAGGACCAGTTATATATTGACCACACAAATGCTCATATCATCAATCATACAAGAATGTGGAGGAAAACTTGAATAGCTTTATTAATAATCAAGAATAGCAAAGAGGATTACAACCAATTTTTTTGACCTAGCATCATCCTCTCAGAAAGAAATCCCTTCTTCACCTCATGAAAATCTTAGATCACCCAACACTATGATGTTACACCAAGAAACCAGTAGCACTTCCTTACAAGATACAAAATTCCAGCCTCTGGATCTCTGGGATGAGGGATCCATATATAGATGTTTGCAAGGGGGGTAATTCAGCTTTTGAGATTTGATTAGTGTCCTATCTCTGATAGTTCTTGATTCCACTTGGAGATTGATGGTCTCTTACTCATCCCTAGGCGAATGCAGAGAGGCAAGTGTCACAAGAGAAGTTTCTGGAAGATTCCATGATCCTCCACCTTGCATATTGACCCTGCCATTTGTCCTCTCTCGCCCATCGCACCCCATAGAAGGGCTTTTCAGTATGCATCACACCTCCCGTGTGTATTTAGGTGGGATTCAGTGCACTTTGACCATGGAGCAGGTGGGATGGTCCCGTTTTGACCAGTTCTGAGTAGTTTTTCATGGAGAACTTCTGGGAGAAGATGTAATCAGTTGACCTTGTTCTTTTAGAGGTTGGAACAACACTTTTAGGGACTTAAGAGCCCTTGGTTTATGGACATTTATGATTGGGGTTGCAGTGCCCAAAAATGTCTATAACACTAGGTTGATGTTCTGTGGTTTAGCATCAGTTCCTAGATTTACTAATTCATAGTTCAAAGTTGGACTTTGGAGTTTTGAATTAGTAGATCTTTTAAATCATAAAGGTCTTCTAATTGGACTACCGATTTAGGTATAGCTTTGTTAGTACTATCCTGTTGCAATTGTTGGTCATGCTAGTCTTCTTCAATTATTTGATTGGTGTAGGATCCCTCGGATGTGAGAAAGCTCACGATATCAGGATCGTCATTGAAAATCCTCCAATTGGTGATGTTATCAGGAATAGATGGTCTAAAAATTAACTCAATTGAAAATCGGTCAAGACTAAAATCTTCTGAAGGAATGAGCTTGGAAGCTACGTTGGCTAAGAGGTCTACACATGCATTCTGGAGTCTGGGAATTGACGAGATATTAAATGCTATAAAATGTTCAGTCAGATCTTGAACTAAAGATTGGTAATGCTTTAATGACCTGATAAAAAGTGTATAGTATTGTGTACCTGTCTAATTATTATTTCAGAATCTCTGAAAACTTGCAGGTATTTGATGCCTAATCCGATTGCCTTGTACAAGCCTTGGACTAGAGCTTTGTATTATGTGGTATTGTTGGTCAACTCGAATTTGAGTCTGCAAGTTAATATGGTTTTATCTCCCTCTGGGCTTACTAACACACATCCTGCTCCTGCTTCTTCGTTAGACTTAGAACCATCAAAAAATAATTTCCAAAACAAAGATTTATTTAGAGGACTATCTATAAAATTAATGCATTTAGAACTATCTGTTTGAGAAAAAATTTCTACTTGAGACAAAACATAATGTTCTAAGTAAGGTGAAGTATGAGCATTAAAATTTCCTAAGAAAGAATCTACTGAATAATTTCCAATGATATAATTTTCAAAAGAGTGAAGGAAACTCTACTTGAATGGTTCATGAGGCACAATACTTGCTAAGGTTTTGCAAATGGGGTAGCAAGCTAAGTGGGCTTGATTGTGGGGAAAACTCCACAGTTAAGCGCGCTTGAGCTAGAGGTGATCTGGGATGGGTGACCTCCCGGGAAGTCCTGGTTACCAGGTGCAAGCCTCGGAAGTGATGATTGACGCTATGTGATTCATTTCACTAGTTTCAATCCCACTTCTTCACCCATGTGAGCATCACCCGATGCAATGAGTGCTAAGTGGACCATTAAAAATTCATGAGAAATTAGTAAGTTACGACTATGTCTCATGAAAATGGTCATACATTAATGACTTACTTAACACAGTTGAATCCAAAAAAAATTATATATAATATAATGCACTGCGAAAACCCCTTAATACTTAAATTCAAAAGAGTGAAGGAAACTCTACTTGAATGGTTAATGAGGCACAATACTTGCTAAGGTTTTGCAAATGGGGTAGCAAGCTAAGTGGGCTTGATTGAGGCAAAAACTCCACACTTAAGCGTGCTTGAGCTAGAGGCAATCTGGGATGGGTGACCTCCCAGGAAGTCCTGGTTACCGGGTGCAAGCCCCGGAAGTGATGATTGACGCTATGTGATTCATTTCACTAGTTTCAATCCCACTTCTTCATCCCTGTGAGCATCACCCGATGCAATGAGTGCTAAGTGGACCATTCAAAATTCATGAGAAATTAGTTAGTTACGACTATGTCTCATGAAAATGGTCATACGTTAATGACTTACTTAACACAGTTGAATCCAAAAAAATTATATCTAATATAATGCACTGCGAAAACCCCTTAATACTTAAATTCAAAAGAGTGAAGGAAACTCTACTTGAATGGTTCATGAGGCACAATACTTGTTAAGGTTTTGCAAATGGGGTAGCAAGCTAAGTGGGCTTGATTGTGGGGAAAACTCCACAGTTAAGCGCGCTTGAGCTAGAGGCGATTTGGGATGGGTGACCTCCCGGGAAGTCCTGGTTACCGGGTGCAAGCCCCGGAAGTGATGATTGACGCTATGTGATTCATTTCACTAGTTTCAATCCCACTTCTTCACCCATGTGAGCATCACCAGATGCAATGAGTGCTAAGTGGACCATTCAAAATTCATGAGAAATTAGTCAGTTACGACTATGTCTCAACCATTCAAAATTCATGAGAAATTAGTCAGTTACGACTATGTCTCATGAAAATGGTCATACGTTAATGACTTACTTAATGCAGTTGAAATCAAAAAAATTATATCTAATATAATGCACTGCGAAAACCCCTTAATACTTAAATTGCCAATGATGTTAGAATTATATGCTACTGGTTCATTTTCTCCCTCGAGTTCTATTACTATGTATTTCTGATGTCGTTCACATTCAACTTTTATTTGGTTTGGTTTACCTTATTCAAAATTCATGAGAAATTAGTCAGTTACGACTATGTCTCATGAAAATGGTCATACGTTAATGACTTACTTAACGCAGTTGAATCCAAAAAAATTATATCTAATATAATGCACTGCGAAAACCCCTTAATACTTAAATTGCCAATGATGTTAGAATTATATGCTACTGGTTCATTTTCTCCCTCGAGTTCTGTTACTATGTATTTCTGATGTCGTTCACATTCAACTTTTATTTGGTTTGGTTTACCATTATAAGGTAGCCACATATGTGACCAGTCAGTTGCAAAGTATCCATGAAGTTTTTCTAACCAATCTCTGCTAAGAATTAAGCCATAAAATTCAGGAATATCAGTGACTAAAATGTCGATAACTTGACATACCTTTGGATTGGATGACAGCCTTATGGTAACCTGATTTAACTCACCAATGACTTCAACTTGCGATCGATCTAGCTGAACTATGTGCACAACGGATTTCTGTGGTTGAGCATTCAATTTTGCACAAATTGATCTCGGAAAAATATTTGATGAGGCTCTAGAATCCACTAAACAATTATGCACATTTTTATTGAAAATTTCATAAGGAGAAATGGGGGAGTATGCAATCTCGGTCTTCCTCCAATTAATGCGATATCATTTACATCAACTTTATTTATGGTATTGGTTGGAGGTCTTCCCATATCATGGGAAGCTTGAGATATTATAGTAGCTGGTAAAGGTACAACTGGCACATCATGTAATTCTTTCAAAAGTACTTTCTGCTGGTGTTTTAACTTGCTCAATTCAAAAAGAGTAATATTTGCCCTAGTCTTTTTCATGTCTTCAACAATGTTATACTCCATTTCATCTGAAACGATTAGTGTTTTAGATGGAGTAGATGTGTCTGTTTGGACTGGGTTGGTTTGAGTCGCTTTAGGTGATGTTTTCTTGGCTGCGACTTTATCCTTAGTCATCGATCTTATGCTCTTTGGCTTAGGTGTAGGCTGAGGAGGATCAAGTTGATTTCTACTACGAGTACTAACTGGGAATACCTCTTGATCTTCTTCATTTGGGAGGATGAAATCCCACATACCTTGTAATTCTACAACTTCTTCTTTATCGGTATGCTCTTCAGTAGTGTTTTCCTCTTATTCTTCTTCTGATTCAGCATTTGAAATAGCGTTAGGGGGTTTGGAATCAGTTGAAGGATTTCTTTTAAAAGGCCTGTATGGCTTTTTGGAAGAAGTTTATGCTACCTGTTTCTTGATGTAGACCATTTCGTTAAACATGGTCTTCAAAACCTTTTGTAATCCTTCTAAATCGAATGGATCTTTGGGTTGTCTTTTCTTGGGATCTTCTTTGAAAGAGACCTTCTTAGATTTTTTTTCTTCAATCGCATTTTCTTTTCTAAGGTCGTAATACATTTCTCTACTATTATTGCTTCTTTCATATTTTCAACTAAGGTTGTTTTGTTAGCCCTATCAACAAAGAGTGCTAAGTTTGATGGTGAAGTAGTAATATACCATTCACATCGCACTTCTTCACTAGGCTGAGAAGCAGTAGGTATTTTGTTTAGGATTTTATTGAAATGTAAATTGAAATCTTTGATAGGTTCTCTTGACTCAGCTCTAAGATTAGACAATTCAATAATAAGTGTCGTTGTAGACCTGTCATCACCAAACTTGGTCAAGAATTGTTCTTGGAAGATGTCCCAACTAGTAATAGATCCATATGGTAATGAGAAATACCATGATCCGGCTGTCCCTTGTAAAGTATAAGGGAAAAGTCGAACAACAGCATCCTCATTGGTAACTCCATTGAGATTTATGGACAACATAAAGTTATTTATACGTTCTTTTGCTAGCATGCCTGCCTCAGGGTTAAACTTAGGCAACCATTTTTCAGGATGGGTTGGTATCTGACTCAAGGGTGTAGGCATTAAGACTGCCCTTGGATTATTCCATGGAGATTGGGCCATTGGTGAACTACTAACGGAAGAAAGTGCAGAATATGATCCTTGTGGTTGAGAAGATGAGGATATTATAACTCCAGATGTTTGAGAAGGAGTTGAGGAAGTTGTAATAGGCTGATGGACGATGACCTGACATGGAGGAGTGGATGGTTGGCTTCACAGTGAAGAGGTTGAGATGGATGATGATGATGAAAGAGTCTCACTATCGGATCCTTTAGGAGACTTCCTTGCTCTCTTTCTAGAAGGTAGAGGTAATTTGGTTGGTTGAATACTAAACTTTTCACTCTTTAACCTGGTGAGAGGATGAGCAGGGTTGTGTTGCGAAGTCATGTTGCCTTGAGATTTATTAGATTTTTGAGGAGATATAGAAAATCGCTGAAGTTTGTGAATCAAAGATTCAACTTCAGGAGGTTCAATAGTAGATTGTTCTGAAATGTCAGGGTTTGTAGCAGCGGCTATTGATCCAACGTCTTCTAACTCGGGATTTAAGGTTTCTGAATGCAATGGAGAAGTCGAAGGAGATGGTGAGGGCAATTTACTCTCAGAATGGTATTTAGATTTGGATTTGCTTTCCATTCACAGTTCGGTGGCCCTGGGTCTACAACAAGGGGAATACCCGCCCGGTCTAGACCTTGGTTGGCAGCTCCTTTTCTGTTTGGTATAGTGGGTCCGACTGGGGATAATGGGACCAGTTTCCCAATTTGTGTGTGTGTGAGAAAGATCTAATATTTCTGTTTCTAACAGTTTCTATATGGAATACTTCTAATCTAATTCTAATCTAATAATAAGGAAATTATTATTCTAATGACAGAAATATGTAAATCTACACTAACCCGGTGTGTGATATTTCTTCTATGCGATCTAAAATGATTTCAAACAACAACTAGTAATAAAGATCATTCAGCTGTTATAAGAAAAGAATTCAGTATAGATGAACCACTTCATATAAAAAATTAGACGAAACAGTTGTGCAAAACATATCGCATAATGAGCTACTCATACACTAAGCATAACTAAATAGCTATCAGCGTACAAAAGTTCCAAATGATAACTCAGGCATTCATACATTAATATATAAATAACTGAACTGGAAATCACTCTAACACAAGGCAGAAATAGTTAAGAGATAGAAATACCATTTATAACTAGTCCTATTCATGAGCTTCAAGTGATCATGATTTATCTCTCCTTGATCAAATATCTACTAAGAGTACAAAAGTGCAACATCAGTAGTAGATATCAAATGCAAACATTAATAAATATTGTTCCCTTCATTCATCAAAACCTCCTCAGAGGGTACAGAAGTGCATGCTCTGAGGATAAGTTTTTGATAAATTTCAAGACCCCTCTCTAAATGCATGAGAAGGGTTTAAATACTACTAAACTAATTCTAAAAAGAAATTATTACAAAAATATAGGATGTGGTTTACATGACCGTCCTCTTTTCAGGAAAAAAAAAAATAAAGCTAAAAGTAAATCTAATATTAAACTACTTCTGTATTTGGTCCTTGAAATCGCACGCATGCAACATTTGTTTGAGCAGAGTCGGCTGGCTGACTTCCGCTTTTAGCTAAGCTAAGAAAACAGAATCGACGAGCGCTGGCACCATCTTTTCGGCCAAATTGATGATACACTTAACAGTCATCCACTAGCTATTTGGTTTTACCAAGTATACCCAGTCATAATCCCAGTTCAACTTGGTTAACCCTTGGATTGCTTGTGCCTTTTCTTGAGCTTTCTGTTTCCAATCTGCATGTAGTTTTTACTTTCTTGCAATTTTCGGGATTTGCAGGTGGCTGGGCAACTAGTAGCTTTCCTTTTTTAGAAATTTTTCTCAGCGATGCACAATTAGTGCTAGGTGCTAATCGCGCATCAGAAACTGCCTCTGTTTCTCGATCCGAGTTTCCTTGATGTGTTTTTCGCCTTTTGCACTTTTTCCTTCCAACAGATATAAAGTTCAAAATTTGTAAAAATAATACTTCTGTGAATTCTTGACCCTGAGTCTTAAACTATTTGTTTCTAATTTTTGCACTGTCCAGTATCCATTTGACTGTGTTCGTGTATGGGAGGATCTTTGGCCTTGCTACTATCCAGTGTAAGGATGAGCAGGCTAGCTCTGAAAGGGACGCTTGAGAAGAACCATTTGAGCCCGAGCTAGCAACTACTTCCATTACTCTGGGATTCTCCTCTTCGAGCAGATTATACATGCCTTCCCACGTAGCTATTCCCGCGTCTCTGTTACAGGCCGTGTTTGTATATAAGGGTGCCATTTCCTTTTCTTCTGAGCTCGGGACTTTGCCTTTCTTTCCCATTTCAGCCTGTGTAATGCTTTGTATCAGCCTCTGTCCTCTGTTCCTGCAATTCACAAGTGAAGTGAAAATGAATGATAGGGAAGGGTGATGGGAAAAGTTTCAAATGCGGTAGACATATCAAGCATACCACCTTACGTGAAATGATTCTTTTGATAAGCATGCACCCATAATCCATTAAAACTGGCAACTACCTCATTTATTAGCACTAAAGCGCATAACTAGGTGTGAGATTAGGGAAAATACTTTTCTTGAATAATGTACCTGAAAGATCCGCGATGAAGCGATTTTGCGATTTTCTTCACAACATCGCAGATCGCAACATCGAAAAATCGCAATATCGCACAATCAATCGCTCATGACATCGCGAAATCACAATATCACAATATCGCAAATCACAAAAACGTTATGCATGACAATCTTTGTTAACTTGTTTCCTGCAAGATGCGATCTTGTGATCGACGTTATCGCATATCAGCAAATTGAAGTGTTTTAATGTAAGTTATGCTGAATGCGATGCGATATTTGTTCATTATCGCATATCGCGATCTCGCAAATGTTGGAATTGTGCTTGTAAGGTGGCATCCCGCTATCTTATGTGATGCGATATTTCCTAAGGAAAGATTTTACTTTACCTTATCATAAAACTTAGCTTTTTTGGATTTTTCAAGAAGGTTTCCTAAGCTTATGATGGTAATTTTATTCAAAAAGGAAATTTAAACACTATTTTAATTTTTTAGATTTTTAACTAAGGGTCCCCTCTTATTTAGTATTAGGAATAACACTCCATAAAAAGGGGGGTTGTTGATGGCCACAACAAAAGGAAAGGCCTTTGAACTGGATTGGTAAGAAATGGTTAGAGTTCTTTTCCACTTAAGGATTGCATGTTTATTGATGCATCTATTTGCATTTCTTGTTTCTGAGATGCAAGTTACAGGTCTACCAAGGTGGTGAAGGGAAAAAGGTTGAGTAGGATACTCACTTTGTTGCTGTAACATTATATTTCATTTCAACTTTGAAAGTACATTGTGCTTAAGTGAATGTTGAAGGATGAAATGCATGCATAAGCTTGATGTGCATGAACACAAGATATCGATGTTTTCCTTGTATTTGAACATGTATGTGTAATTAACTTGAAGGGTTAGTTGCTTTGTTGGAAACATGCATGTGATGCCATATTGACTTGGGAAAAGTTGACTTGGTTTCCAAGATGGAGATAGTGATGAAATGTTTCATCTTTTGAAAAGAGTCCTAATGGTGTTTTTATACATGCTTGACTTGAAGGGTCATTTGTTTTAAAGGCATGTTTTGTGGGCTTGTTGTCTAGTCCATCATTTGTATGCAGGTGTAAGACACGGAGGTGTTCACAAGATTTGAAATATGTTTCTTTTGTTGAAGCAGGAGTTTAGTCCATCCAGTTGTTGTATGTATTCCTATTGTTGTTAATAGTTGTTGATGACAACTTGTCAAACAGGTACAAATGGAAGTTTTGGGGAGGAGGTGTACTTCTCATTTGTTTGATCCACCTTGGATCAATGATCAAGGCAGAGGAGTTCAAAATACCTTCTGTGACCATTTCAGCAGGGGTTCTGCAGGAAGGAAAGGAGGAAGACAATTCTTCCTAGGAAGACCAGCCCATCCAAGAAGGGAAGTGGTCAGAAACTTTAGTTTAGAGGCACTATACAAGGCAAGTGTAGGGAGGCTAAAAGAAGAGGGTGAGTCACTCTCATTTACTATTTAGATCAATATATTAGTCCTTTGGAGACCAAAAGTTCTTTTAGTGGGAAGGCATGAAAAATGGATTTTGGATAGACTCATAAGTCTAAGTGTTCCTCACAGAGGAAAAATGAAAGTCCAAGGAAGTTCCTGGAATTAGCCCCATTACAAAGATCGTCTCATTCTAAATCTACTGCAACTTGAATGGGGAAAAATGGACTTAGGATGCAAAAGTTATGGCAAAAAGAAGATGCCCTTACTTATTTGGAAAAAGAGGCAAATCTTCAAAAAATGGCCTAAAAGGCTTTATGAAGAAAATCGCAATGGATGAAGTCTGAGGCAGACTTAAACAGAAAGGGGAAGCACCCCTGATTACTGATCTTTGACATATCAGGTCGGAGGTTGGAATAGGCATATAATGTGAGCAAACGACCCAAGCCGATGCGACACTGCAATCGGCAATTAGCAGATCGACATCGGCGGTGGCATGGGGCTTAAGGCGAGACCCCGAGCTGAGCGACATTGCGATCGCCAATTGGCATATCGGCATCAGTGAGGGCATGGAACATAAGGAATGGAGTGGTCTGATGCGATATCATGATTGTCGATATCAGTGGATCGCAATCGACGATGCCATATGGAAAGACCCTGGGTCCATGCAATACGTGATTGCGATCAATTACATCACAATATCACGTCAGAGTAATACAATGGAGCGGGGCCATATATATATGTGTGTGTGTGTGTGTGTGTGTGTGTGTGTGTGTGTGTGTGTGTGTGTGTGTGTGTGTGTGTGTGGATGCGATGCAACCAATCCTGAAAGGGTTATAGATTCCGCTACATAAGTATTTGAAGTCCACTATAAAGCCCTTCATCGGATTTTTCAAAGGTTTTAATGCATTTTTACAAATACAAAGGGAAACAATAGAAAGGGCATTTGCGACATGTGATAATGATTTAAAAGGTGGACCTAATGGAAAATAAGGCAGAATTCATAATATTTGAAGTCTGATAAACAATGATTTGGCGGATTTTTCCTGTGTTTTATAGTTTTTCTCCTTTTAAATAGAGAACACTATTTTTTGGGGATTTCAAAGGCCCGATGGTCCCTTCCATTGCAGAACAGGTGACCACCATCCTTGAAAGAATTTAGCAATGATTGCTAACGTTCAGAAGTGGATTTGAGCAGACAGAGGCCAGGAGCCAGAAAGCCTGGAAGAGGAAAACGAACGGAAAGCACCAGTTGGCTTAAAAGCCATAGAATGACAGAGACAAAAAGGTGTGCTGAGATAGGATCACAGAAAGCGAAGCCAAAGTAGGAAGCTATGGAAATTGAGAGCAGGAGTGCAGAAAGAAAAAGGTAGAAGCAAAAAGAGGCCGAGAGAGCAAAAGCGAATGCGCAGAGCAGCTAAGGGAGTCACTTGGAGGTCAAGTGAAAAGCTAGAGAGCTATACATTGTAGAGAGTCAAACAAGCTAGAGCTGAAGAGCCAGAGCCGAAGAGCCAGAGCCAGAGCCAAAGCCGAGAGCCAGAAAGTGGAGAGCTTCAAGGGCCTAGGACAAAATGTTGTCTAAACCCATTATTTCTGTGTAAAACCAATGGAGTTGAGCCAAGGAGCTTGTAAAAGCACTTTACCATAATCCCAGAGAGCCTAGTCGAGTTGACTAGAGCTCACAGAGATGTAGCCCAAGAGTTTTTGAGTGAACTCCAAATTAATATTGTTGTTCTGTGTGTCTTTTATTGCTACATTGTATTTGCTATTTTAATTGATACTATTTTCTTTATATTAGTTTAAGAAAATCAATTTACAGCACCTAAATAGTTTAAAACAAACATAAGTATACACTATATTGTCAGGCATATTATCAATTCCGAATTGGTTAATCAATAAGACTTGGGAATATTTAAGCTTTGGAAGTGGGAGAGGTTCTTGCAAGTTAGACAAGAAGCCTAAGTGCCCCATTTTCAGATCAATAACTGAAGCAAGGGACAAATGGAAGAATGAAAAAGAGGCATGGAAACTCATTCAAAAGTTGTAGCAAGATATCAGTACTTCTAATATCTAGAAAAATGATTCATTATGGTGCAAACATCGCTTATATCTCTATAATAATTCCCAACTCAAAAAAAATATTCTTTTGGAATTTCACACCTCCCCCTTAGGAGGGTGCTCAAGATTTTCGAAAACTTACCACAGGGTCAAGAATGATTTTTTTGGATGACCTTAAAGATTATATTTAGAAGTTTGTGGCAGAATGGTTGGTTTTCCAATAAAATAAAGTTGAGACAATTAAGGCCCCAGGTATGTTTCCACCATTATCCATTCCAAGTTACTATTGGGAGGAGGTCTCAATGGATTTTATCACACGTTTACCCATGTCTAAATAAAGGACTGCCATCATGGTGGTAGTTGATATACATACCAAGTATGCACACTTTTTGCGTGTTATCTCATCCTTTTAAATCTAATATAGGTGCTATCACATTTATGAAAACAAATCAAAAGCTACATGGAAAGACAAATACTATTTTAAGTGACAGAGATCCCATTTCATGGGAAATGTTTGGACATAATTACTTTCTTGTATTAATACTCAATTAGATCATATCTCATCTTATCATCCTCAATCTGATGGGAAAACTAAGATAGTGAGAAAATGTTTATCTATAGCTGAATGGTGGTATAACACTTCCTTCCATACATCAGAAAAAATGACCCAATTTATGGCACTTTATGGTTATCATCCACCATCTATCACATCATCTTTAAGAGAAAATTCCAAGGTTCAACCAATGGAATATCACATCGAGCATCAAAAACAAGTTCTCCAACTCTTAAAGGATAACCTCACTTTTACGCAAAGTTGAATGAAACAACATGTAGATCAACATTATAGTGAAATAAGTTTTGATGTAGGTGACTGGGTATTTTTAAGGCTATAACCATACAAACAATTGTCCCTCAAGAAAGCTAATAAGGATAATAAATTATCATCAAAGTATGATGGTCCTTACAAAGTATTGCAAAATATTGGTAATATGGCATACAAATTAGAGTTGCTTGCATCTTCCCGAGTACACCCGCTTTTCCATGTTTCATGCTTATTGAGGGTTATAAGTGGCAAGCTCTTGGTTCAAATAATATTATTAGAACTTGAAACAAAAGGGAAAATCATAATGGAGCCTGAAGTAGTCATGGAAACAAGAACCCAACAACTAAGGAATTGATCAATTTCAGAGTATTTCATTACGTGGAAGAATTTACCTGCTGAAGATTCCGCTTGGGAGGATGAGACTTATATACAAAAGCATCTAAAACTACTCAAGCATTGAAGAAAACACTTTTTTGAAGGAGAGGGGCATGTTAGGTCCCTATAATACTAGTGTAGCTCCCTTATTGTTATAATTATAATAGCCCCCCTATTGTTATTATTTTGCGTATTTAGCCACCATATTTTTATTGGTGTTCCCCATAGAAGCCCACTATTATTATTGTTGTGCCCTTACATTATTATTGTAATGTGGGCTCTGATTATATTGTGACCCCTTAGACTCCTATATATACAAATTAGGTCTTGTCATTTGTATCATCAATTTTTTCATTTAAGTGATGTAAAGGAGTTTTCCCGCTCGAAGAGGCTATTTTTCAAGTTGTTGATCTATCGTTTATTCTTTTTTATGAGTTGATTGAATAACAATGTCATGAGGAGGTTTGTTGGGTCTTCACTTAGATTCCCTTCAAATTTTTCAATATTGAAAGGAAGTTTGGCCAACATTCCCGAATAGGTAGAGTCATGAGTAATGGCGCCATTTCTAAGATTTTTCAATTCTAGGAGATTTAATGATGCTATGAATGGAAAATTTGGTGTTTTCCCTACCATTGTGTGTGGTAAATGATTTTTTAGTGTAAAGGAGAAGTAGTGTAATATTGTTTGGTATTAAGAAAAGTTTGTCTTAATATTACTGAGCCTAATAAAGTGATGTTCAAAGGGAATGTGAAGTGGTAGGTCTAACTGGTGAAGTAGAAATACCAAGAAAACCTCCCAACACTAATAGGAGGCCTTATAGGCATTGAGAGTGTTAATGTAGAAAGGATGCCCTATTCTTATTATCTTTTGAACAAGTGCATGATTTTCTACATGAGTGGGTTGAAATATGTTTTAAATCAGGCTAGTTATATCAAATCAAGAGAACTAGAACTAGAAAAACAAGTTAATAGAGTGGACCACATTGTATGAATGTTCCATAGTTTATATAAAAAGGTGCTTTAATCATATAAAAATTCTTTCATAACATGATGTGTAAAGATACATAATTAATACCTTGATATCCTATTATATGTAACATTATATTGACAAGAAGAAAACATCCTCCCACAATAGGAGATCAATTCTCCATTAAGGCCCCAATTAGGCCTACACTTGTTTGGTATGCTAATGTCCACTTACATGTGGGCTCGATTTATGCTTAATACATTTATCTTCCAAATGATACTTTCATTACAACTATACCAAATCCTAATTGCAATCCTACTATGTTATATAGGAATAAAACTAAATTATTTTATAATCTATCCTGATATAAGCAACAATAAAGATAGTTTAGATCGAGGAAATAAAATATATTAGTAAATGTAGAAATAGTTCATAAACTTAGTAAGGATTGGTTACAAATCTACTTTCACGAAAAAATAGTTTATTCGAAGATCTCTACACGCACTCCTGCATCTACAATGTGCCTAGTATAATAGTAATAATAACTAATTTCTATTTTAGATCTAACTAACCCAGTTAGGAGAAAGATATACTTTTCACTATTCTACTTAGGAGGAAATATACTTTAAATGTTGAACCAAAATACAAATTACTTTAGATGAGAAATAGTTCATTGTTAAATAATATATTAAGTACAAATATTAAACATTACTTGTACAAGGTTATTTTTAACATTTCAACACATGATGTAAACAATGAAAAGAAGAGAGGATAACACAATTATAGACATGACAATATTTCAAAACACTAGAAATTCATGATATAACACATCCATGAAAAAGTGAAAGGAGAGTCTTAACATAAAAAATATAAATGTTTTTAAATTAGCTATATACCTTCAAATCCTTATTGAATTCTAATAACAAAAATACAAAATTTAATTACAAACTTTCAAGCCAAATAGAAAGAAATTCTTGCTTTAGAATAGAGAAGTCTAGCCTTTTATAAGAAATTCTAACATTTATGATTGATTGAACACTACAAACATTGTATTATCATCCCTTCAAACTACAATAGAATAGGCTTCAATGTTATAATACTCAGTGTTGATCCACCACGATAGTGCAATATTCTCCATGAAATTGTTTATTTCTTTCTACAACGATGAACTCAAGGTCTAGCTCCACGATACAATAGGTTCTTTCTCTTGCTATGCATCGTTCAGTGTTTCACATGTTTCCTCCTATTGAAAAAAATTCCTAGGCCTAAATTCCAAAATATCTAAACTCTTTATCCTAAAGTGATGGCTTCTTTCATAATAAAATAAAATATTTCTCTCAAACAATTTTTTTTGTGCAATTCAACATTTTTATATTGATTCAGGAAAATGATACAGAGTGAGGAGTTCACCGAATAGAATGATAAGGATTCACTCCAAGAATATTTTTTGTTCATTAGATACATAAAAAGGAGAACTAAAAGAAGTTGGTTAAAACTATTTAGCTTCATGTCAGCAGCCCACTAAGCACAAAACTGGTTGAAAATCAGAAGATAACCAACTTGCATTGTTACATATTTCCTTCATTTGGGTCATTGGCATCATTACCTCGATCAATTGGGTGATGAAATGCACCATGGATATGAGATTGCATGTGTTCCATCTGGTCTTCAAAACCATCCAACGCTCTTGCAATCTCTGTTTATTTTTTCTGAGAGAAGCTTGGTGGTCTAGAATATGCCCCTGATTGTGAAATGTGTTTGCAAAACAACTAACTAATTCATCATGGTCTATCCGATGGGCTTGAAAAACTTGATCCATGAAGTGTTCAAGAAGAGAATTATTTTCTTCAATGGATTCAAATGGGGCCAACAATTCCACTCGCCCTCGAGTGTCTCGTTGAGGAACTTTGAGGACACCCTTCTCCTCCTGACCACCCGCCCTTCTATCACCTCACCCTTGATTACCACCCCCTCAACAAGGTATTTCCCGTTGTATAAGAATCCATGGAACACCAAGAGACCTCCTAATGTTATTTCTTTAATAATTTACCCACAACCCACACCTAGTAAGTCTCTGATGACCCCACTTGAGACGATGACAGGGATGAGACTTGCCGGCTCCAAACTTAGGGAGGATTACAATGTGCACCGAACCCTTGTCACCTTTACCAAACATCACCATAGGAAAAAATAAGAAGATATACACTGCTAAAGAAAATCCAGATCACCTTGCAAAATGCCACTTCCCATACCTCCAGCGAACATCCAAATTAATACACAAGAAAACCACCAAACCAACCTCCACTCCTCTCCAACAAAGATAGAGAACTAGACCTAGGACGCCTTCCAGGCATAGGGGAGATGGCAAACTAAATTTTACATACAAGCTGATTAACCCATTGAAACAAAGAAGAAGAAATTTGAGTCATGTGGTTGGGCCAAAAGGGCCCCAGTGGCCTCCTAGAATGACATCTTAACTAAATTCCATCATAGCCTAGACAAAGGAAAGAGGTTGATATACCTTGGAGCCTTGATCCAGGTCTGGGAGTGACAAAGGAACCTTCCAAGACATTTTACTTTCGTGACGTGTTAAATTGCACTTTTAAAAGAACATGAGTGAATACATGTGCATGCTGTAAAGAAGAGGAACAAGAAAATCATCAACACATGAAAACATAAGCATTGATAATGGAGTTCGTCTAGGAGGGACTACACTTCTAGGCGCCAGGGTCAAGATGCTGTAGGCCGCTACATTAAGTGTTGTCAATAGTGATGATGTACACAAGAGATGATGTCGTGATCATACAAGGAAAATTCCCTCATGCAAGAGTGGCTCTAAGAGATGTTTTAGTACAAGAACTCTCAGTCAAAAGTCTCCTATCAGTATGACATAAAACTCATGCATGATGAGCATCCCACCAACATGGCATAAAAGGGATCTCAATGCAAAAAAATGGATGATGACAACAAGAGTATCCCAGCAACATACATGTTATAGCTCCAAATCTCACTCTTATGGTTTGTGATGCTGCACTCATGGCCTAGGGAAACCCCTCCTTCCAGACTTGGTCCTAAAATTTGAAAAACAGTGTTTTATCCCTTATACGCGACATTGCCCTGAGTTAAATGCATGTATACGTGGGTCTGTGTATACCCAACCCGCGTATATGTATGAAAACATTTAAAAAATATAAAACTCCTTATTTACGGGCGGAGATCACGGGTTTTACCTACTGATCACCTATTAGTGCCCGTGGCCCAACTATTCCCAACCAACTCCCAACTAAAAAACTACTTTGGGAGAGGTATAAAAAGACCTCAAAGGGAAGGCCTAAAGGAGGAGAGAAGAGAGAGAAAGGTTATTATTTTGAGATTTTTCCCCTAACCAGGTCTGAAGTCCCTTGTACCTTCTGCACTTCCCCCATTTGTACAGGAAACCCTTGTTTCCTTGTGTGTTGATGTTCATCCACCATTTACGACATCATGGAGTGAGTCATGGAAGGAGTTTGTTAAAGGCTTGAGGCTGGAAAGGATCCAGAAGGAAGCTTTGCTTGGATCCTGCTGAAGGTGGCTCAGGTGAAATTATTCCTTTTTATGTACTTTATTTGTCTATAATAAAAGAAACACATGTCTTGGTTCCCGATATAAATCTTCTTTATGTTTATGATATTCATGTTTAGAATTCATATGTAAATGGTTGTTTGGATTTCATAACTAACTATCTTTATTTATAACATGAAAATGGTTTCTTTATAAGGTTTTGTCCATATACTGCTGTGTTCTTTGTAATTGGTTGTTTTGTAGGACAAAAAGAGAAGAAGGGAACTCCAAGAAGGGTTTGGACCCTAAGGGCCTTCTCAAACTTAGGACCTAAGGTACGCCCCCTTTACAATAGAATTTGCTTATAATATCATAATGGCTGTGTGAATGTATGTTTCTTTGAATAGATAACTTTCAGTCTGCTAGGGTTTCAACCCAAAAAACCCTAGGGGAACATTTCCCTCCATCAGAATTCGTGACTCCACTGGGGACAACACTCTTGTTGTTCCTAGTTTGGGTGTTTTCAAGCCAATCAAGGCTCAGCTGCCTTTTCTGCTTGTTGTTACTGTCTGGTCTGTTCTTGAATTTGAAGTTTTTCCAGTTTCTTCAGTTTGTTTTTTACTTTTCTTGAAACCTTTTATATACGCTATTTTTCTTAGTTACAGAGGCGTGTGTACGCATGTTTCTTTAAGTGAACCCGCGTATACGCAGGTTACCTTAGTTACAGTAGCGTATACACGCAATTTGAACATAAGTACAGTCGCGTATATCTTGCAATTTTCAAGATTTGTAAATTTTTTTGTCTTTGAAGGTCTGTCTGGTAGTTTGAGTCAGTTTGAAATAGTCATTTTCCAGTATCAGTTGTTCTTTTTACAGCAAGCATCTTGTTCCGAATTCTCTCTGATTATAAGGAGTATTGGTCTTGTTTTTGTTATTGCAAGCGTCATCTTTTCTTGTTCAAGCACGCAAGATTTCTTGTTTGGAATCTTGGCTACTCTGATTCATCAGGGTAGGGAGATTGATCTCAATCTTTGTGTCAAATCTTGCTTTTGGCGACTTTTTTGTTTGTTGACAAAACCACTTTTGTGACCATCCGCTTCTTTGTTTCATGAAAGTTATTGATTGACACTTTATTGAAATTTGTCTTTTTGATCTTTTTGGTTATTGTTGCCAAAGCTTTCATTACTGATTTTGATTGCTAAGAGCATCCTTAAACACATCTCTTTTTGTTGAGTTTTCATCCATTGTGTGGTGTGAATTTGCAAAAGTGTTTGTTGCCTATTCTTCAATCACAAGTTTCAGTGTTGTTGAGAGAATTTTTGAAAAGACCTTTTTGTTTTTGCGTTTGAAGAAAATCTTTTTCAAAAACTTAGTTTTGATTTCTTGGACTTGGTTTTCATTTGGTTTCCTTTTAGTGAATTAAAGTGCTTTATGTTTGTCTTAGAACTTGTTTTTAGTGTTTAGACGAAATGAATGGTAGCATCTCATATTCCATCTAGTGTTGGGTCCCTATAATACTAGTGATTACCCCATTACTATTGTAGTTATACCCCTTATTTATATTGTTGTGCCCCTATTACCCCCATGTTGTTATTTCCGTGCCCCATAGAATCCCTCTATTGTTATTTTTGTGGCTTTATATTATTATTGTTAGGTCGGCTGGATTAGATTGTGACTCCTTAGACTCCTATATATAGAAAGGAGGTTTTGTCATTTGTATCATCAAAGAATTTTTCATTTATGTAATGTAAAGGAGGTTGCTCCCTTGAAAAGGCGAAATTCTAAGGCGTTGATCTATCTTTTCTTGAGCTGGTTTCATAACATTTCGTATCAGAGCTTTGGATTTTAGGGTTTCGCTGCTGCAAACAGGTCATCGTGGCATTTGCACTATAAATTTTTTTTGTGATGTTTCAGAAGTCGCAAAAAAAACCCATTTGAGAAGACATCACACTGCACCTTGGGTCTGAATTTCAGAGCTTTTCACACGATATTTGCAGAGATATGATCTGAGGAAGTTGGTCTTTTTGCAGACTCCTGGATTACATTCAAAACAGTTGACCTGGGGAAAATCATCATAACGTTCTCTCTGGGGAATGGATTGAAATTTCATAAGAAGTTATAGAAAGAGGATGGATTGTAGTTTCTTGTATGCGTGTTTCAGATTCAAAGGTTGAAACAGTGACTCGTGGCACGTCGTACAAGTTTGCTCTACTGAACTAGTCTAAAAGCAAGTCACTGTGGGAGATTTCACATAACTCTTCCTTGGAGAATCCAATTTGGGTCAGACTTTTGGCATTGGAAAGAGGACACAGAAGGCTACTACAGATCGCAATTTCAGAACTGGATGATTCAAAATCACAGAGATACATCAGATTCAATATCAGGCTTCTATAAAGTGAAAAAAGGTGTGTAGTTTTTTTAAATTTTTGTGTAAGCTTGGTTTAACGGAATTCAAAGGGCATAATAAAGCATTATTATCGGTAACTGATGCCCCAAGGAAAGAAAATGAAAACACCTAGTAAGGAACCTGAAAGCTCTATCATGACTCGTGAAGAAGAGGAAGAAATGCTACATGATATATCAAAATTACAAGAACAAGTGCAATAAATGTCATGCTCACAAAAGCTAACAGATGCTAAGATAAGTGGTGTGGAATCTAAGATAAGTGGCGTGGAATATAATATAAATGGTGTGGAATCTAAGATAAATGGCATGGAAGCTAAGATGGATGATTTGAAGACAGATTTGAGGACAGATTTGAAGACAGACATGGCAGATTTGAAGACAGATTTGACAAATTTTCTACAAGAAATACTTACTAATGGTGAAAAGGTTGTAAAGGAAACTCATGATGTGAACAAAAGTAATGTTAATCATGATTCCATAGATGCTAATGTTGGATCTAAGACCCACCATATTCCAAAAATCGATATGAGGGAGTTTGATGGCAAGGATCCCGTCACATGGATATTACAGGTGGAGCAGTTCTTCGATCTCAATAATGTGCAAAACACACAAAAGGCACATATGGCAACTGTATATTTGGAACCAAATCAGTTTGTATGGTATCAATGGCTTTTCTCTCGTAAAAAAATTATCACTTGGGCAATTTTTACAGAAGAATTGATAGCACATTATGAAGATACAAAAAGCAACACTTTTTTTAGCCAATTGATAAGTCTCAAACAAAAGGGTTCAGTAATGGAGCACATTGAGGAGTTCCAAAAATTGAACATAAGGGTAAAAGATATTCCAGAGGAGCATAGGATTGATGTGTTCATAGGGTCTTTAAAGGATAATATCCAACATGATGTTCGCCTTTGGGAACCTGATTCATTAGAGAAGGCATTCAGGTTAGCAAGAAAAATGGAAAGAAAAATTATGGAAACCAGGAAGCATACCACTCACAACTATAAAGACGGAAGTGTTGTTGCCCCTAGTCTTCCAAAACCTATAAGGTTGACACCACAACAATTGGAAGAAAAAATAGCAAAAGGGCTTTGTTACAGTTGTGATAGCAAATACACTAAAGGTCATAAGTGTGCTGAGAAGAAATTATTCTACATAGATTGTGAAGAGGAAGAAGAAAGGGAGCAAGAAAGGTCAAAAGAAGAAGATATACTCCAGGAACAAAGCCTAGATGAAGAAGAAATAAATCCTACCATATCTTGTAATGCATTGGCGGGAATTACCACTCCTCAAACCATCAAGATAGAAGGACAAATCAAGAAGAAAAAGGTAATAGTGTTGATTGATTCAGGAAGCACCCACAATTTTATTCATTGTACGGTAGCAAAAGAATTGAATTGCTTCCTATATCCAGCACCAGAGTGTCAAGTGATGATTGCAAATGGAGGAACAATAAATTTCTCTGGAAGGTGCCATAATATCAAGCTATCCATGGGAGAATATGTATTGATTAGCCCAATGCTTTCCATTCCAATGGGAGGTGCTGATGTTGTACTAGGAGTCCAATGGCTACAATCCTTGGGTACAATAGCTTTTAATTTTCAAGAACTTTTCATCAAATTTTCTACGAAAGGAAAGGAAGTTGAATTAAGGGGTATTGCAGGGAAACCGGGAAAGATAATCAGCTCTAATGGTATGACAAAGCTTCTAAAAAAGGAGCAAAGAGGTGTAATTGCACAATTATGTTCACTAGATGTTTCCACATTGGAATCATCTATTTCTCCAGATCTCCAAAAAGTACTGGACAATCATTCCAAGGTATTTGAGACTCCCAAAGGTCTCCCACCTATGCGTGATCATGATCATGCTATTCATCTGATTCCAGGAAGTGTTCCTCCAAACATCAGGTCGTACAGATATCCCTATGTCCAAAAAAGTGAAATTGAACGTATGGTTGCAGAAATGCTAGAGGCTGGTATAATTCAACCAAGTCAAAGTTCTTTCTCTGCTCCAGTAGTATTGGTGCACAAGAAGGATGGATCATGGCGCATGTGTCTGGATTATAGGGAGCTCAACAAGCTCACTATTAAAGATAAGTTCCCCATTCCTGTCATTGATGAATTACTGGATGAATTGCATGGATCAATTTACTTCACCAAGTTGGATCTTCATTTGGGATATCATCAAATCAGAATGAAGATTGAAGACATTCTGAAAATGGCATTTAGAACTCATGAGGGTCATTATGAATTTTTGGTCATGCCTTTTGGCCTTACTAATGCACCTTCAACATTTCAAGGTTTGATGAATTAAATTTTCAAACCATTCCTTAGAAAATTTGTGTTAGTATTTTTTGATGATATACTAATCTACAGCAAGTCTTGGAAGGATCATGTTGAACATGTTGACAGGGTGCTACAACTATTGGAGGAGAAACAATTATATGAAAAAAGATCCAAATGTTTCTTTGGAGTCCAGGAGGTGGAATATTTGGGTCATATTGTATCTCATGAAGGAGTTAAGGTAGACCCTAGCAAAATTAAAGCCATTAAGGAATGGAAAATCCCCACATTCATAAAGCATCTGCGAGGATTTCTTGGGTTGACAGGGTATTATCGCAAGTTTGTTAAGAATTATGGGATAATAGCAGCACCTCTAACAACATTATTGAAGAAAGATGTATTTTCATGGACTCCAGAAGCAACAAAGACCTTTGAACATCTTAAAGAGGCAATGTGCCAAGCACCGGTCTTAGCTACACCGGACTTCACAAAAACCTTTATTGTGGAATGTGATGCTTCAGGAAATGGAATTGGTGTTGTTCTAATGAAAGATGAAAGACCCATTGCTTTTGAAAGTCGTCCAATCAAGGGAAAGTTTTTAAGTAAAGCTATTTATGAGAAGGAAATGTTGGCAATACTCCATGCACTTAAGAAATGGCGACCCTACCTAATGGGAAGACACTTCAAGGTAAAAACGGATCATGATAGCCTTAAATAATTTTTAGAACAAAGATTATCCTCTGAAGAGCAACAAAAGTGGGTCACAAAGATGTTGGGTTATGACTTTGAAATCATCTACAAAAAAGGGAAGAAAAATATGGTGGCAGATGCACTCTCAAGAAAGGATGAGGATGTGGAAGCATTGTTGTGCGCCATTTCTATTATCCAACCAGATTGGATAAACGAAGCAAGGGAGGAATGGAACAATGATGAAGAAGTGTGGGCACTTATTTGAAAGCTACAACAAGATTCCAGTACATCTGATACATTTAGCTGAAAAAATGATTCATTATGGTACAAAGATCGCTTATACCTCTGTAAGAATTCCCAGCTAAAACAAAAGATTCTTATGGAATTGCACACTTCTGCCTTAGGAGGGCACTTGGGATTTTTAAAAACTTACCACAGGGTTAAGAAGGAATTTTTTTGGGATGGCCTTAAATCAGATATTCAAAATTTTGTGGCGGAATTTTTGGTTTTCCAACAAAATAAAGTTGAAACAATTAAGACACCGGGTCTATTACAACCTTTATCCATTCCAAGCCAACGTTGAGAGGAGGTTTCAATGGATTTTATCACAGGTTTACCGAAGTCTGAGGGAAAGAGTGTCATCATGGTGGTAGTTGACAGACTTACCAAGTATGCACATTTTTGTGCATTATCACATCCATTTAAAGCCAGTACAGTTTCTACTGCATTTATGGAAACAATTCAGAAGCTACATGGAAACCCAAAGATTATTGTAGGTGACAGAGATCCCATTTTCACTGGAAATTTTTGGACAGAATTATTTTCTTGTCTTGGTACTCAGCTAGATCATAGCTCATCTTATCATCCTTAATCTGATGGGCAAACTGAGATAGTAAAAAAATGTTTGGAAGGATATCTTCGTTGCTTTCTATCTGATAAACAGACACAATGGGTCAAATGGTTTCCTCTGGCTGAATGGTGGTATAACACTTCCTTCCATACAGTAACAAAAATGACCCCATTTATGGCACTTTATGGGTATCAACCACCATCCGTCACATCATATTTAAGAGAAAATTCTAAGGTTCAGGCAGTGGAACATCACATCGAACATCAACAACAAGTCCTCCAACTCTTAAAGGATAACCTCGTGTTGGCACAAAATAGAATGAAACAACAGGCAAATCAACATCGCAGTGAAAGAAGTTTTGATGTAGGTGATTGGGTATTCCTACGGCTACAACCATATAAGCAAATGTCTCTAAAGCAAGCTAAGAAGGATAATAAATTATCACCAAAGTATTATGGTCCGTACAAGGTGTTGTAAAAAATTGGTACTATGGCATACAAATTGGAGCTTCCTGCAGCTTCTCGATTGCACCCAGTTTTCCATGTTTCATGTTTAAAGAAGGTTATAGGCGAAAAGCTCCTAGTGCAAACAATATTGCCAGAACTTGATGAGGAAGGAAAAATTATATTGGAACCGGAAGCAGTCACAGAAACAAGAACTCGACAGCTACAAAATCGGTCAATTTCAGAGTGTCTTATCAAGTGGAAGAACTTACCCGCTGAAGATTCCACATGGGAGGATGAGAATTTTATGCAGAAGTATCCAGAACTACTCAAGCGTTGAGGACAACACTTTTCTGAAGGAGAGGGGCATGTTGGGTCCCTATAATACTAGTGATTACCCCATTACTATTGTAGTTATACCCCTTATTTATATTGTTGTGCCCCTATTACCCCCATGTTGTTATTTTTGTGCCCCATAGAATCCCTCTATTGTTATTTTTGTGGCTTTATATTATTATTGTTAGGTCGGCTCGATTATATTGTGACTCCTTAGACTCCTATATATAGAAAGGAGGTTTTGTCATTTGTATCATCAAAGAATTGTTCATTTATGTAATGTAAAGGAGGTTGCCCCCTCGAAGAGGTTGAATTCTAAGGCGTTGATCTATCTTTTCTATCTTTTCTTGAGCTGGTTTCATAACATCTAGACATTTTAAGTGGCAAGATAAAGATTGATAAGCAAGAAACTTTCATTTTTTGTTTTTAGAGTAGTTTCCAATCTTGCATCGGCATATATTTGTTGCATTAGGATAGATTTTCATGCCTTTTTAGGCATACATAGCTTTGTTAACTTTTGTGAGTGTGAAGTGTGAATTAATGAAAAGAAAAGAAAATTTTGTTTTATTAGAAGTTCCTCTGAACCCTATAGAAATTGCTCTTCATCGAAAAATGAAAAAAGTGCATGTGCATGTAGTTAAGTTTTTATTAATTTCTTTTGCGTCAAAAAACACCACTAGTTTCACTTTCGTTACCTTGTGACTTAAAGAATAGCCTATTTTAAAATCAAGCGCTAACTAAAATTCACTAGAACTTTTTGTTTAAGTCAGTTACACCAACAAGTTTAGGATTTTAGGGCCTTGGATTAGGTGAGTGGAGAGTTAAGTCTCCAAGGCCATATAAACGTCAAACATAGGAGTCTGGATAGTGAGACACAATCCAATAGCGTTAGGAAGACCAGGAAAGCTCCGGATCTGGGAGTTAAGAACGAGGGCCTGTGAAGATAGGGAAGAGAGATACCCCCTCTCCTACTTGTCCGAACTTACCTCACGACTGTTCCGCCTAGCGTCTGCGACGAGTTGGTATCCATAGTTGCTACTCATAGGGATCTACACAGGTGGCTGCGGAGGGGAATCCCGTGGCACCTGAGGTTGACGTTGCATCACTCTCGACAGTACTACTAGAGGGCACCCTTGCGAAGCTTGGGGGCTTGCACCGGCATAAGCTGTTGTTAGGAGGTCAGAGTAACTTCCTCTGATACCTTCGCTGATAGGACTGCGCCCTCATCATCCCAGACTATCTTCAGAAGGCCCCTTAATTCACTTTCTTGTATTTTGGTGTCCGGTCCTAATCACCCGAAGCGGAAATACTTCGAACTTTTTTGACTGGTTGTTATCTTTAGGGACTTTATAGTGTGTGCTCTGTGCTCTTAGTTGGCCTAGCTTTCAATTTTTTGAGTCTTTAGTTAGATCATAAAAAAAAATTCAAAGTGGCTGACCGATCTCCCAGACGGTCTCGAAGAATTCGTGGTCTTTCACCACCAAGTTTAGAGCCTTCTCCTAGAAGGCGCAGAGGTAATACTACTGGTGGGTTTCGTCCCATGGCAGTTGACGCATCAGGGATTGATCCTCCTCTCGGGGGCATTAGTGTTCATGCAAGGCTTGGCACTTCCGAACAAGAGAGGGACACTCCAGTCCTTTCTCGAGTTCTCTTTCAAGCGGAGAATAACATAGAGGTAGAAGAACTCTCAGAGTCATTAGCGGCTCCGAATTCTCCACTACCATCTAGTCATCCAGACGTATTACAATACGTTGGGACTCCGACGCATAGACCGTCAAGTCTAAGTTACGTTACGCGCTTACCATCGATGACCACTACTAGAAGCATGGCTTCTACAAGTGCTACGACTATGCAAACTCCAACATCAGTGCAAGGGGGAGGAACGATTTCCATCTCCTATACTTCCTTGTTTGGATCTTTTGCTAGCACATCTTTAGTTGGGTCTACCTCCACTCCGTCCACAAGTGGAAATGCCCAAACCAATGCTTTTGGTACTGGATTCTTCCTATTTGGCATCCACTCACACGGTATTCCATCGGTTCCGTTTAGTGCTGCTACGTCCATGATGGGCGGATCGACTTCATTCCAGGGTTTTCCTTTCTGAAGTGATCATATACCACATTCCAACCCGACGATAGGATCCATGCCTTTTTCTTCTGTAGGACAAAGCAGTAATCCTTTCCAAGGTTGGACTAACCCTGGGGTTAGTGGCGCGGGAACTGGGAATCCGTTTATCGGCCAACGAGGGAATAGGCCGTACTCCACAGTTAGTTCGTTTCAAAGTATTCCTCCCTTATCTTCGGCTTGAAATCTGTATCAGGGGTTATCAACTCCTTATAATCCTTTAGGAGGAAACTTTGCTAGTTATGGAGGCTTTGCAGTCGGAGTTGGTCAAACTTCGAATTTTGCTGGATCACAAGGCTTGCCTTTTGGTTCAGCCGGTTCTACTGGTTACCTCAGGCAGCCTGGTGCCTTCCAAAATCCACGCCAATCTTTTCAGAACTTTGGGAGTTCCGCCCAGTCTGGGTGGAATCCCCAAGGTCCTCCTAGGCTTCCATTTCTGGCAACGTTGAACTTGCCAGATCTCACCAAGTTAACAAACGATCCAATCAAGTACAATCTGGCTTGGCCTCCGGTCCCAACCAAACTCCCTTCGGACATTCCAAAATTCGAAGGGAAGAGTGGTGAGGACCTAGGCAACCATGTAACCACATTCCATTTGTGGTGCTCATCTAACTCCCTTATCGATGACTCGATCAGGTTGAAACTTTTTCAACGCACCTTGACTAGTAATGCGGCCAAATGGTATATAGAGATGCCAGGGGGCAGCTTTACATCTTTCGCTGACTTAGCCAATATTTTCTTAAATGATTTCTAGTTGCCTGTCCGTTATGATGCTGGAACTGAACTTTTGGCCACTTTTCGTCAAGATAAGGCAACTCACATTTCTGACCATATTCAGGAATGGAGACGGAGAAAGAGGCTCATTAAAGCCGAAATCCCTCCGGAGTACCGTCTAGAATGGTTTTTGAAATCTTTACAACCCGAGATCTCCAAGGATGTCTCCATGTCTGGAGTCTATTCTGAGGAGCAAGCCATTTTTAGGGCCCAACAATTAGAACTGATCTACTCTTAGTCTCGGATCCTACAAAAATACTTGCCAGATGCTCTTGGGTCTAAGGGTGACATAGCTAAGTCGAAGCCAGGTCCCCACGCGGATGGTATTGTTGGGTCGGTAGACACAACTACCATGAACTTGTTGAACCAATTGTAGCAGTTGTCCTTACAAACTGCTTTTAACAACCAAGTCACATCGTCTAATCCCCGAGCTTCCCAAACTTCTTCAATTAATGCCGTCCAATCTGATAACCCCAAAGGAAATCAAAATTCCAATGGGAAACAGAAAGGACGAGGTAAGAAAAAGAACCAGGATGGGAAGCTTGATGCAAATATGTCCGGCAACAACGCTGGTGGTGGTAGGAATGAGTCTAGAAAGAAAGTCAAGTTTCCATGCAAGTTGTGTAGTGGAGACCATTTAACTCATCTCTGCCCCAAGATTCAAGACGCTCAGCGCTTGTTAGGGCACCAAGGGACTTCTAGTTCTCAAGCTGTGTTAATCAACCCTTTTCCCCAAGGGCAGCAAATGCTTGCTGGCGCGAACTCAAACCCTGGTACCTTCGCAGGGGGCAACTAGGAAGGGGAAAAGTCATCAAATGTTTTCATGATGGGTTCTCATGCTAATGTGGCCACACGGTCAGGCGATTATGGTGAAGGTGAAACTTCCAAGGGTAAATCAGTTCCCGAAACTAACAACCCACTTCATATTGAGCGACCTTTTATTGAGACTATACTTCAGGTACCGAAAGGTTCCGCTAAACGCGCGACTATCAACCCTAATATTAGGGCAACCCAGAATTACTCCATTGTTGAGGATCTGGCTCAGAGTCCATGTGCTATGTCCGCTTTAGAGGTTCTCTAGTCATGTCCTACTCAAAGAAGTGCCTTGCTATCGGCAATGGGGGTAGTGGATCCATGTAATTCTTTAGCTCTCACTTTTGATATGAATAATGTCAAAAAGAGACTTCCTCATCACATGGCTTTCCAGATAAAGTCTACCTACCAAAAAACGAATATTTTTCGGACGGTTATAGATGAGGGAGCTTCCACATGTGTCATGTCTATGTCATGCTGGAAGGTCATTGGATCACTGTCGGTTGTTCCTTCACCCACCCTCTTGACAGCGTTTGATGGTCATTCTCATAGGCCATACAGGATTATTCTGGCCTTTCCTATATGTGTTGGAGGGAAGGTCGTTAATATTGAAGTAGAGGTCATAGATGCTAACCTAGACTATAATCTCCTATTAGGAAGGAACTGGGTATATGAAATGGATGCCATTGTTTCGCATCTGTTTCATGTCATTTGCTTTCCTCGTGAGGGGAAAATCGTTAAGGTTGATCAAATGGATTATTGTCCAGTCAATCCTCAAGCAAACTCTGACTGTACTGTTCATTTAGTGGGTAACCCCCATCCACCTATTGAGAATCTAGGAGTTGGGATGTACTCTTCATTGATGGGTACGTTTAATCTTCCCCCTCCTACAACTGGAATAGATACAATTTCATCCTCCTGGGACCCTTTACAGAGAGAGTTTGTTCAAACTCGTTATTTTTCGGATCCTAGAACCTTAGCTTCATTTGTGACCACACCAGATGATGACAAGGCGGGTGGAATAGAATCTCTTATGTCTACAGTAGAGCTTAGATGTGAATCTATTGATAACTCTGTAGATAACCATTCTACTACTTCCTCTGGGAAAGAGATAGATGGTGATGTGGCTTATTTTCGGACCCTTGATTCCACCTCTGCATCGGATTGCTCGGATATTGTTTTTCCATCCGACGAAGCAATATTTGAAGCAATGATAGTTGTAGATCAACCTTTGGACGATCTACATTGTCGGTCATGTTTTCATTCCCTTGTGCATGAAGTCGAATCTCGATCCTCCAGTTCGACTAGCGATGTTTGTACGGTCCCTTTGGCTCCAACACAGTTATTCGCCGAAGGAAGTATATTGATTGGTTCAATAATTGTACCTATAAACATCCCTAGGAGTAAGATGGCGGAGCCCCCTTATGGGCTCTACCTCAGGAAGTGCTTTGCTTAGCTTTGGCCAAGCAATGGCTTCTTTGTACTTTATGTATATTTGTTCATATATCATCGAGAGTTTTTTGATATCAGCACTTTTTGGTCTGTTGTGGCAGGTGTTGATGGATGACTTGGTCTATTTTGGGTTCGTCGATGGTGCTAGTCGGCACAATCGGAATCTCGCTTCCGCAACTTGGGTACTCTATTATCCAATTGGTCAATTGATGGTATCAAGAGGCGTATGCATCGGTCCTGCTTCAAACAATATGGCTAAGTATACTCCCATTATCAATTTATTATCCGAGGCAATCTCTCATGGGATCGACTCGTTGGTAGTGTATCTTGATTCTCAATTGATAATGTCTCAATTAAATAACATTTATCGGGTAAGGGATCCATCTTTATATCGCCAATATTTAAGGGTGAGGTTGTTGCAAAGATCATTTACTTATATTAATTATTTGCACATTCCAAGATCTCATAATTGGTTAGCTGATTCTATCGCTAATCAGGCATTAGACTAGCACATCAATCATTCATCACAATAAAATCAAGCATCAAAAAGTCAAACTGTGTATATATATATATAGATATATATATATATATATATCTATATATATATATATATATATATATATATATATATATATATATATATAGATATATATCTATATATATATATCTATAGATAGATAGATATATATATATATATATATATATATATATATATATATATATATATATATATATATATCATAAAGCGTCTCGAGTGTACATATGTGTGTCCAAAAATATACAAAATTGGGATTCAAATGCCCATAATCATGTCTGGCATATCTAATGCTCCGGCTCAGGATGAGCGGCTAAGTATGTAACTATCTCATTGGCCACATGCCGAAAAGTGCGAACCCAGTCACGTGGCATGCCAACCACATGACGCTGCATATCCTCAGGAAGGTCCTCTATGGCGGCCATCGATACTTGGCAGCTCAGTCTCGCCAAGTGTCGTTGGACGTTGTTTAGAGTCTGTTCTGTATCAGCAGCCGCCTCTTTGGCTCCTCGGCCGCGCCGTCCATGCCACGGAAACCCTTCTAGTCGTACCAGCCCAATGTCTGGAACATGATCATCATATCAGTCATTTGAATCTCATCAAAAATATTTTTCAAAATTCATCATTATATTTGAAAAATCCAAAACAAATCATAAAATTGAAAAATTCTTACCAATCTCGCGCCCATGCTGCATTCGGTGGTAACGCTAGAACAGGATCTCCTAGGAAATCCAGCCCAGCATAGGGGTAGTCATCCACGGCGATGATCTGCTGATCCCACCAGGTGAAGAAGTCATCATCGAGGGCAGTCCTTGGGACATCCCCACCCCCTAGACGTTTCATCAGATCAGCCCACCGGCCCATGCGTGGATCGCGTGGGGTGCTGATGGAAACTGCTACCCTGGGGCGGAGTGCAGGAACCTTCTCAAAAAAGAAAGTGCACAGGATAGTCCCATATCCAAAGTTTTTGGTCTGTCCCCTCCTGATAGAAGTGAGCTGGCTCTTCATGTTGGCCAGAAGAGGAGTGCACTAGTCGAACACAGTAGTGAGACAGTCAACTGCCACGCTCATGGTTAGCCATGATGCCTGATGCAGAGAGGATGATCCATTCAATCGAGCTATGGTGAACAGGATTATCCTCAGCGATAAACTCGCCACATGTGTGATGGAAATCTGTCTCCCAACCTTCTTGGGATGTCCCGGGCAATATATCTGTACATAGTCCTCTATCGTGAGACTACTCCATGTCCTGCCCCGAGAATGTACTACCTCTCCCCTTTGGGAAAGGCCTGTGATGAAATAGATATCCTCCACTTCTACTCGGAGTGGCATTTGATCTATCATAAAGGCTTCCTCCTCGACATCCCAATAATCAATGAGCATCTCAAGCAGACATGTGTTTGCTTTCATATTCGGCAGTTTGAAAAATTTAAGCAATCTGCATCCCCATAGGGCATCTAAAGCTTCTGGACTGTTCATAACTTCATTATCCACCGCTGTGTGCTCTCTTTCATGCCAGTATAAGAGTTACCTGGAGGTTTTTGACAAATTTGAACGGTTCAATCTGGCTACGGGAAGTTTGCTCCTTTTGCTCCAAATCCTTTGCTCTCAAACTCAAATGGTAAAATGGTGAGTCCAAAATCTCTTTTATAAGTTTTGAAAATGCAAAATTTTTTCAAAATTTTATTTTGTTTGGCCTCATATGACTTTTAACTTGGGAGCTTGGAATTTCGAGATTGGTTTGTTTTTCAGGACATTTTGGACGTTTTTCAATTTCAAGACAGTTCCATGACTGCTGACCCGCCATAGTAGGTATCGTTTTCTCACTGGCATATAGGTTAGGGAAACCATTTTTACGTTGCATACTAGCCTCCATTTGCCGATACATTTGCCATAGGGTCGACCCCATCATGTTATGGTTCGTAATCCATCTTCACTCGCCGATTCTTTAAATCATGACACGATGGTAGAGCCATCCTTTACATGGGCATCGTAGTTAGCACCTCACTGACATTTGTTGCCCATGCTGCTCCGATTTGAGTAGGCTCGGGAGTCCTCTGTAGTCCCGCCATGATATATGCGTTGAGGACTCATTCCTCTTTGCTTCTTTGCTTTGTTCTGGCCTTATACCCTAGAGGCTCCTTTGTGTTGAGTTGTACTATTGCATTGCATGTTGACCACTTGCACCTTTTGGGCTAGAGCCGGCTTGACTTGGACTCGTGTTTAAGCCAACTTTTTACCATGACGATTGCAAAATCAACCTTGCATACCTTTGACTTCTACAACTTGACACGCCTTGACCCGTGGAAGGAACACACCTTTGAGTGTCACTGACTAGTTTTCACCTCCCTGCATTGAGCATAGGAATGTTCCATTCCCAGGAATTAGATCATCTATTTCACCGACACGTTCTTTCCACTATACCATAGCATTCTTTTATTATTTTTCAAGCTTAACAGAAAAAAGACAAAAAAAATAAATATTCCAAAAAAGAGCGGGAACCGGACATTATTTCCATTTATTGTTGGCAGCTAGAGTTAGTCGTGTCACCCTTGAACAAAGCACTCAAAACAAAGTCTCCTCTGTTTGGGCGGGATTTAGTTTGACTTAGGTACGCCTTAACCTTGTTATTGAGTCAGTTCTCCCCCGATTGGTTATCTCTTCCAATCATATGGAGGGTTCGTTCGTGCCTCCTGGATGACGAACTTATACAGAGTCATCATATGCTGCCACATAGTCACATTGAGTCGTGCTTTTGTTTAAGGGAAGTTAGCCTGAGTCGGCCTTTCTGCGGTGTCTCTTGACTCATTTTTTAGTCGGCCATCCCTGGTTTTCAGTATCATGTCTATCATCACATCAGCTATATTGGTTCTTTACTCGTGCTGGTTTAAGAAGGTCCCCATTGACTTCTTGCTGGCGGGTCTTGTCCTTATGGACGACAACACCTTGCTCTGAGGACAGGCCTAGAGTTGCACCCTGGCCCTATTTTCATTATTGATAGGTCACCTTGTGCTTAGCATCGATCAGTATCATGGGTCTTTGACTGAGTGGTTTCCCTTGTGTTTGACATCAGCTTACATTATCACACATTGGGATTCGTGCAGTACCTTGGTTTCCATTTGGCCCTATTGGTGGATACCTCGCCTTTGTGTCAACTTTCATTATTGGTTGATTCAGAGGGTTTCTGTCGTGCGCTAGCCACCTCTTGTGTACGCCGGAAACGTACTTCAGTTCGGTTACTGCATCTCTTTCGTCCGATTCCTTCCACATTATTGACCTACAGGTTACACTCGCGCTAGATTGATGAAGGATGCCTTAATGCCTTCCTTCTAGCGGATCTTTCCCTATCGACTCAGACTCATTGCTCTGGGGCAAAGATCTAGAGTCCATTTGGAAGTACCTTGGGGTTTGCAGTCATTAGTGGTAGATCCTTTGCTATCGATAGTGGGAAACCATCATTGTCTCCTGATCTATAGATTCTTACAGGTGTTCGACTCCAGCTCATCTATTCACACTTGTTAGATTGTACTGGGTACCTTGACTCTCATTATCATTATCGGTGAGTAGTCTGGCATTTGTTAATGGTATACATCAATGATCGGTAATCAAACGATTTCTCACATGGTCGAATTTAGATCATTTATTCCCATGGTGTAGAAATGTACCACGGCGGTCGGTGAAGACCTCAGGTTGTATCAGCGTTCATTGGTTCACTTAACGGTTGCTCCTATTGCTACTAGTTGATACCACTCCACCTTATATGTTGCAGTCAGTCATGGCGACATTCTATATGCTGGCACCTGAGTTTTCAGTGTAGTACCATCCTATTCCATCATGTTCAGTTGGTACCTTTTGGGATCAGTCTTTGATATCAGTGATCTGTTGCATCTTTCAACATCATTGACAGTCTTATATGTGATATTCAGACATGTACTTGTTCATCATGATCAAATGATCCATTATGTATTTTCCAGTCATTTATAGTTGTATACTTAGTGGATCCGCTTGTACTTGATGTGTGGACATGCTTTACTTTTTCTAAGCATGGGTATGCTCACCTCAGACAGTGTTTCTTTCTGATCTCCTTTGGTGGCTTGGCAGGCTGAATTCTAGTGAAGTCCTCCTCAGTTTTTGACAGATTTCCTTTCCATGTACTTGCATAATACATTTTGGCCATCATGTACCCCTTCTGACCTCATATATTAGGGGGCATCTGATATAGCTCCTAACCTCACTCTTATGGTTTGTGATGCTGCACTCATGGCCTAGGGCAACCCCTCCTTCCAGACCTGGTGCTAAAATTTAAAAAACAGTGTTTTATCCCTTATACTCGACATTTCCCTGAGTTAAACACGTGTATACGTGGGTCTGTGTATACCCAACCCACATATATGTATTAAAACATTTAAAAAAATATAAAACTCCTTATTTGCGGGCGGAGATCGCGGGTTTTACCTGCTGATCACCTGTTAGTGACCGTGGCCCAACTATTCCCAACCAACTCCCAACTAAAAAAATACTTTGGGAGAGGTATAAAAAGACCTCAAAGGGAAGGCCTAAAGGAGGAGAGAAGAGAGAGAAAGGTTATTATGCTGAGATTCTTCCCCTGACCAGGTCTAAAGTCCCTTGTGCCTTCTGCACTTCCCCCATTTGTATAGGAAACCCTTGTTTCCTTGTGTGTTGATGTTCATCCACCATTTATGACATCATGGAGTGAGTCATGGAAGGAGTTTGTTAAAGGATTGAGGTTGGAACGGATCCGGAAGGAAGCTTTGCTTGGAGCCTGCTGAAGGTGACTCAGGTGAAATTATTCCTTTTTATGTACTTTATTTGTCTATAATAAAAGAAACACATGTCTTGGTTCCCGATATAAATATTCTTTATGTTTATGATATTCATGTTTAGAATTCGTATGTAAATGGTTGTTTGGATTTCATAACTAACTACCTTTATTTATAACATGAAGATGGTTTCTTTATAAGGTTTTGTCCATATATTGGTGTGTTCTTTGGAATTGGTTGTTTTGCAGGACAAAAAGAGAAGAAGGGAACTCCAAGAAGGGTTTGGACCCTAAGGTCCTTCTCAAACATAGGACCTAAGGTACGTCCCCTTTACAATAGAATTTTCTTATAATAGCATAATGGCTGTGTGAATGTATGTTTCTTTGAATAGATAACTTTCAGTCTGCTAGGGTTTCAACCCAAAAAGCCCTAGGGGAACATTTCCCTCCATCAAACACCATGAATAAACATAGTGTGTCTAAGGAGAATATTGAAATCTAATAGACCTTAGACTACCATCACGTCTATATAGACAGTCTTTCCTCCCAAAGTAATAGAGAATTTCTGAAGAATGCCTAAGGGCTCACTGGTTCCTTCATTGAAAGCCAACAGATTCTAGGTGACATGCACAAGCTATGGGGAACCCAAAGCTTGCCAAGTAGTAGAAGACATGATGCTAACAGATGCACCTTCATCTAATATAGTGACAGGTACTACCATATTATAGGCTTGTACTATAATCTGGACAGGCACATAATATGGAAGGCAGAAAGCAGTCAGTGGACCCTAATCGAAAGAGACGAAATAACTACTTGGTGGGGGAGTCATATGATTACCCCATGCTATAGGAGAAGTACTCTCCTAAACAACTGGGATGGGAGGGTCACTCTTTGATTCATGAGAATCTTAGGAGACGAGAAGAACATCAGCAGTATGATCACTACTCTCTTTCGGAACAGAGTGAGAAACTGGTGGTGAAACCAAGTCGACACTCTTTTTGACCAATGGTTGGTTGGGAACAAACACCAGAGAATCATGCTCAGGAAGAGCAGGATGGGCAAGAGATGAACCTAAGTCAATCTCTTGACCAACGGGAGAGGGTCAGAAGAAAGCCTCTGATAACCAATAAGAAGTTGGGGTTGAGGAGCTACAAGTTTTTCCAAAAGTTTGGAAGCTTTATCCATAAGAAGAGAAAGATAAACAAGATGTTTTCATTCACATAACCTACAGGGGAATCTAATCTTCACTTTCTTCTTACCATCACTAACCAAAGGTGCAACATCGACATGGTATCTGGAAGTCGATGGGGATGGTCGAGACAGGTCTTAAGACCATACCTCTAAGACTCTGGGAATTCCAGGATAGTCTCGAAGGAGATGGTCACCCTTACACAGCTTGCAAGGGAATCTAAACTTTCATGGAGGATCGGAAGGTTTGTCGACAGAAAGTGCATTTGGAGTAATAGTTGCATGGCTGGGCTCTTGCTTATTTGACTTATTTTTCTTTGTATTCTTCCTCTTCTTCTTCTTAGCCACTTAGTTACTGGATTTCAAACTTTCACCAGGCGAAGTAGAAGGGGAAGGTGAAGAAATAGGGGAAGAAATAGGGGAGGAAGGTGAGAGTTCAACCTTAGAATCGTCGTGATGTGATTCAAATGAAGGAGATGTATGTATAGGAGTCGAGACACTCGGGACCATCGAGGTCGAAAATAACGAGACAGGTAAACCAATGATTAACCCAGGAAAGGACAACATCACCATATAAGGAGCACCAACATTTCCAAAAGAAGGAAAGGGACCAAGATTCCCATCCGAGGGGAACCCTTGACTGGTAGACTCTAGGAATGTTGCCATTGGAATCGATCCTAAAGAATCATTAAGGAAGATAACTTTAACCAAGAATACTTCATGGGCAGTTAATTTTAATACATTAAAACAAAACGTTTCCTTTTCATAATTTAAGAGTCGAGAAAAGGATGAAAGATGACTCTAGTCACTTTTGGAATTAACAAGCTCAAAAGGACAAGCGCTCGAATGATATTTTCAAATTTAAGGAGTCAGTAAAGATTAAAAATGACTACTCATGGTACTCTAGGCATAAAGGATTACCGGGTAACCGTGAAATCTAGAATACCTCCCAACAAATTGAGATGTACGGGTAGGAAATCTCCTCGAATGTTGTGTTCGATGTATCATGTTTACAAGGCAGCAGACTCGGCTTCCTATCGATAAAGGATTGCAGCCTAATGGGGTCTCCTTTTATATACTCGACGGTATGGGGAACACAAGTACGTACTAGCATTGTCTAGTGTCGAAGCTAATGACAACTGCTGGTATTAAAGATGTTGGAATACATCTCTAGCCTAGACCACTAAATATGAGTGTTAAGTTTCAATGCTTCCTTAGGTTGATTCAATAAAATTTAATGGTTGATCTTGAATTAGGTTTCAATTACAAGGCCCTACCATTGTCATTTGAAAAAACTCCTACATGTAGCTATATGAGAAAAGAGATCTTTGTCTTCGATGAAAGTTATCACTAATTGAAAGCATGTTGAATGAAACTAAAAACAACTTCCTCCCTGAATTGAACCAACCAGACACATAAATGCTTCAATCGAAAAACCAAGCAATGTAATATATGCTTGGAAAGAGAAAAGAAACACTCAAAATAAGAGAACAAACGACACTCTTTCACTCATTCAATTGAAAAAAAGCATCCTAGTCACTTCTCGGAAGAAGAAGAGAGACTGAGGGTCAAGACACACTAGCACTAGAATGGGAGAAATTCTTATTTTTCATTACCCCTGAGACCAGAGCGACTTTTGGGCCAAAAGTAGTGTCGATCGGCACAATTGACCTTTACTACAACTAGTGCTGATGGCTAATAGGTGGGACTTTTTGGCCAAAAAGAGTGCTACTCAAGGGATTCAAAGAAAAAATAAAAATAACTTCACACAGGTCCACACTTAACACATCAAAGGGTGGGCTAAACCAAGCATGCACAGAAACCAAGATAGATGAAGCTCTCTAGTCAAGGAGAATGCGGTCTAAAAGGCTTACGAGGTCGAAATCATGAGAGAAAAACACACTGGACGAGATTGGGGAAAAACCCTAATCTTCACTTATATGCATCGGTGCGACTGCCTAACTAAAAACAAGCACTAGAGGCTAGTCGGTGTGATTGTTCCTCAGTAATTCGTGTTGGTCAGCGCGACTGTCAATGGATTAAGTGCAATGGCCAAGGTAACTCAAGGAAAAAAATAAAAAATGAAAATAGGGAACAGATTTGCTACTATGAATTTTAGACTCAAGCCAATAAGCAGGAGAAAATAAATAAAATCAAAGGGAAAACATCAAACTATAAAAGTTTTCACGAAATCATGAAATCCAAAACAAAAAAAAAGATGGGATCTCCCCAGCGAAGTCACCAATTTGTGGTGAAGTAAAATTATAGGTGTGTACATGAACGAATGCCTCTAGCCCGATAATCGGTCTAGCCACAACAGATACATTCTATGGAAGATTTCCTTAGGTTAGAATTAATCAAGAGGGCCTACCTCTTGGTCGCTTATCTTGCTTGATGATTTCCTCGCTTGCTCGTTCCAGCTATCTCTTGCTTCGTTCTTCAAGCTCTTGAAACAAGTGAACAACAACAGCACACAGACATAATAATAGGAAAATTGCAATTCAACCTACTTAAAGAGTCAAGAAACATTAAACCATGAATATATAATATTACAAAACATGTAGGAAATCAATCAATAGTTTCATATATTAATATCAAAGAGAGATTACAACCATTCATCTTGATGCTGCAGTCTTCCTCTGACAAGACCAGGTTCCCACACACTTCTACTAGAATTCCATGATGGCTCCAAAAAACAATAGTTTAAAGGTTCTTCCCTTTAGACTTCACTCCAAACCAAAACACACTTCTCCCTCAACACAACTAGTTAGCTACAACTAGTAATAGATTGCTTGTCTACTCCAAAATAGTATGAACACTCAAAACAATAACTTTGCCAAAACTATCAACTGTGACTAGCTTGTGCTTGGGAAGAAGGGAGGTTTATATAGGAAATATGGATGGGAGATGGATCATCTTCTCATGGGAGAAGGACTTATCTCTTGAGGTAGTTCCACCATTATAGGGGAAAGGAGCCCAAACTGTCATCCTCCACCCCATCCGGCCAAACCATTTACCAAACTTCCGTTAAAAAGCTTCTAGAACTGGAAGCTTTGGCTCGAATTTAAATTTTTTTCCATAATAGGACCGGTACAATTGAAACACAACTCAGTCACTCCGGTCGGTGTGAGGAGTAGTGCTAATCTCTGTACATTGGTGCGGGGGAGAGAAAGGCCATTAGCGTCGCCTTGTAAACAGGGAAAAACAGAATTTTCACGGGAAATGGTGCAAAAGGGAAATGATTTTCTCATGAAGAGGGACATAATGGGAGTTTCTTCATGAAGGAAAAGCATGAGGGGTTCACTGTAGAGGTCCTCTAGGATTAAGGAATGGGTAGTATAGGGACAGTGACAAAACATTCTGTAACAGATGCCCCATAAAGCATGAAGGACGAGATGGAGTGAGGGATGAAATGATTTATAAACTAGTGTGGGGAACCGGTCTTCCTTCAAAAAACCTGCAAGCAAGTATAGATACATATATATAAACTAATATCTCGGTCAAATAATACATGAATCACAGCATGGACGTAGCCATCCAGAGAATGATCATGTAAATGGATCCAGGTATGGGCGCAACCATCCGTCAAAGAGGATCATAATGAAACCAAGGTATGGTTGGAACCATCCAATAATGAGAAGGATCACATATGATAACTCATGGTCTGGTCACAGTGAGCCATCTGAAAGAGACATCCATATCATGATAAACCATGTCACACCACTTCGCAACCTGGCCATGTGTGATCTGAGTCCAGGGTATTGCGCTCCAACACAACCTGATCGAAGTACAAATCCTAGCATGCAAATAGATGTGTTGATGTCGAATATGCTAGAAAGTCACTTTATTAATAGCCAATGATGTAAATTGTTAACAAGCACAAGAGAAACCACCAATAATGACAATGGTCCTCAAGGTATTATCAGCACAATCCACAGAATGTGAATACAGGGACTGAAGTTGAACACCCATGAAATCACTCGATCGAAATCTAATGATGTTAACTTCTCATCGAGTGTGGATAACTTGCCATTAGGGCATGCAAGCTCTATGGTACTAGAAGGGAGTCTCTTGGTCAACTTCCTAGATAACGAGTTGAATTCGATGGAAATCGACCGTGTCGAAGGAGGGCCATAATGAATCCCACATCATCGATGTGAGACGACAGGATGTAAAATGATTTTGGATGATATAGAGAATCAAATGTAAGTGTAACTACAGAGGGACAACTCTTGAACATATCGGTGACACCATTGGGAGTTTGGCAGCTGTTGGATCCATGGTATCGGTGGTCATGATGATGTGGCAGAGATTATATGGAAGGAAAAGAATGAACGACCCAAACTCAGGAAGGTCAACGATACAAAGGAGGATGTCCCAACCCGACACGAAGAAAAGAGTGTCATATTCAAGAGTGAGCTATAGACATGACTAATATACTTCCAAATTTTCCCCCACCATTTCTAGTGAGTACCCCAATTATTATTTTAATCACAAGCTTGAAGGGGATAGCATATGCTTGCACTGTAAGTTCATCCTTTTGAAAAATCTGGCCTAGTAAGTTTAATGAGCCTTAGGAAGGAGACACTCATGTTCATCATGGTGATGAATCTGATGGCATTTAATAGTTTAACGAGTCTGAAAAAGGTGTAACTCAGTATCTTTTTCATGTTTATAGAATTTGAAAAATACACATAAAAGAAAACTCCACATGGTCCCTTTTCGTACATTTGTGTCTCTCGAGCCTGAAAAGGTAGAAAACAATACTTGAGAGAACTGCTTGACCATTCCAGTCAAGTAGTACCTTTTTCGTAAATAGTGCCTCCCAGCTCGAAAAAGGAGTAAACTTATACTAGGCACATGATGTTTCGCATCCATTAACAAGTTCGAAATGACAAGGGCTCGACCATCTTTTCACTTTTAAAGGGTTGCAAAAGAGCTCAAAGTGGACCCCCCATTTTTATTCTCTTTAACGAGTCAAAAAGGGAAAAAAATACTCGACAATATTTTCATATTTTATGAGTTAGAAAATAGCTTAAAGGTGACTCGTCCTAGAGGAATGAGTGGTATAAAGGGTAGCAACTAGTTCCGGCAATGGAGGAACTGTTTAAAACATGTAATGGTTAAGAGGCTAGATAACAAAACACTCATCATTGTGGTTCCTTAGGAAAGGAAAAACAACCAAGTGAAAGCATATGATCGGCCAAAGGGATCTTGGCGATGGAATGACACAACCAAGGTTCATCTAGCAGAAATCACCTAATTAAGATGAAAATCACGAGATGTAATTGAGCATGGGCTCATTTTTACACAAACTTGCACCATCGAGAACTCTGCCTGATTGGTTTCATGTTTACACAAGCTTTAAATGAAAAACTATGCTTGCTATAAGTTTGCATGCCACCAGTATAATGATTGAATTCAAGGTACATGCCCCCCAAGCTTCATTTCAATCAACTAGGTGAATGGAATGAAGGTTCTCTTTTGAGATCTTGGAAAGACTCAACTTGGATTTTACGAGATCTTAATCAAAGAATCAATTTGTAAAAGGGAGTTGCTTCATTTTTTAATGAGGCTGACACAGTAAAAGAACTATCCTCAAGACTGTTGTTTCATTTTTTAACGACCTTGACACAAGACAAAGAATTATGCTCACACCCTTTGTTTCATTTGTTAACGAGGTTGACACAAGACCAAGAACTATCCTCATATGTTGTTTCAATTTTTAACGAGGTTGACACAGAAAAAGAACTATCCTCACTAATCTGATCATGGATCATACAAGAACATGGCTCCCAAGAGGTCCTCACTAGAAGAAAGAACCACGCTCTGGGACGAATACATGTCAATTGGTAATATAGATAGATCACGTTCCAATTCCCCCAGTACATAATGTACTATGCCATCTCTGTGATCATCAGCAGATGCAGAGACGAAATGGGTAGACACATAATCAAGTTGTGGCGAGGAAGGTGTTGCTTGCATACAAGATTTGGTAGGGACGATGGTTGCAAAGGAGGCACCTGGTGACTAATGAACAACAATTGATCAAGAATCACAATTCTCCCTTTGTGTGGAAAAAAAACCACATGGAACAATGAATAAAGAAGAGCTACCATGATATAAACATAGTCACATCCAAGGAGAAGATTGATATCTAAGGGACCTTGGACTAGCATCATGTCTTTATAGACGGTCTTTCCTTGCAAAGCAATAGGGAATTTCGGAAGAATCCCTAAGGGTTGACGGGTTCCTCCATTGAAAGCCAACAGATTCTGGGTGACAGGCACAAGTTGTGGGGAACCCAAAGCTTTCCAAGTAGTAGAATACATGATGCTAACAAACACACCTTCATCTAATATAGTGTTAGATACTACCATATTATAGGCTTGTACTATAATCTAGAAAGGCACATAATATGGGAGGCATAAAGCAGTCAATGGACCCCAATCGAAAGAGACAACAAAACTACTTGGTGGGGGTATCATATGATTGCCCCCATGCTCTACAAGAATAGGAGAAGTACTCTCTTGAACAACTGGGATAGGAGGGTCACTCTTTGATTCATGAGAATCCGAGGAGATGAGAATAACATGAGCACTATGATCACCACTCTCTTTCGGAACAGAGTGAGCAACTAGTGGCGAAACCAAGTCGACACTCTTTTCGACCAATGGTTGGTCGGGAATAGACACCAGAGGGTCACGCTTAGGAAGAGAAATATGGGAAAGAGATGAACCTAATTCAATCTCTTGACCAACCGGGAGAGGGTCAGAAGAAAGCCTCCGATAAATAATAGGAAGTTGGGGTTGAGGAGCTCCAAGGTTTTCCAAAAGTTTGGAAGCTTTATCCATAAGAGGACAAAGGTGAAGAAGATTCTCTCCTTCACATAAACTACAGGTGAATCTAATCTTCCCTTTCTTCTTACCATCACTAACCAAAGGTTCAACATCGACATGATCTCTAGAGGTAGATCGGGATGGTTGATCTAGGTCTTCATACCATACCTCTAAGACTCTGGGAATGCTAGGATAGTCTCAAAGGAGATGGTGACGCTTACACAACTTGCAAGGGAATCTAACCTTCCGTGGAGGATCGGAAGGTTTGTTGATGGGAAGTGCATTTGGAGTAATAGTTGCACGGTTGGCATCTTGCTTATTTGAACTCTTCTTCTTCGTCTTCTTCTTCTTCTTCTTAGCCTCCTCGTTACTAGATTTCAAACTTTCACCAGGTGAAGTAGAAGGGGAAGACGAAGAAATAGGGGAAGAATGTGAGAGTTCAACCTTAGAATCATCATTACATGATTCAAATGAAGGAGGTGTTTGCACAGGAGTCAGGACACTCGGGACCACCGAGGTTGAAAATAACCAGACAGGTAAACCAATGGTTAACCCAGGAAGCGACATCATCGCCATATAAGGAGCACCAACATTTCCAAAAGAAGAAAAAGGACCAAGATTCACATCTGAGGGGAACCCTTGATTGGTAGACTCTGGGAATGTTGCCATTGGAATCGAACCTAAAGAATCACTAAGGAAGATAACTTTAATTAGGAATATTTCGTGGGCAGTTAATTTTAAGAAACCGAAACAAAACTTTGGCTTTTCATATCTTAATAGTCGAGAAAAGGATGAAAGATAAATCTAGTCGCTTTTGAAATTAACGAGATCGAAAGGAGAAGCGCTCCAATGATCTTTTCAAATTTAAGGAGTTAATGAAGATTAAAAATGACTAGTTAAGGTACTCTAGGCATAAAGGATTATTGGGTAACCATGAACGACAGAATACTTCCGGAAGAACTGGGATGTACAAGTAGGAAATATCTTCAAATGTTGTGTTCGGTGTATCACGTTTACAAGGCAGCAGACTCAGCTTCCTATGGATAAAGGATTGCAGCCTAGTGGGGTCTCCCTTTATATACTTGACAGTACAGGGAGCACAAGCCCATACTAGCATTGTCTAGTGTCGAAGCTAATGACAACTGATAGGTTTAAAGACGTTGGAACACATCTCTAGCCTAGACCACTAAATATGAGCATTAAGTTTCAATGCTTCCTTAGGTTGATTCAATAAATTTTAACAGTTGATCTTGAATTAGGTTTCAATTACAAGGCCCTACTGCTGTCATCTGACAAAACTCCTATATGCAGCTATATGAGAAAAGAGATCTTTGTATTTTATGGGAGCTATCACTAATTGAGAGATAGAGAGCACACAACCAATGCAAAAATCAAAGAATGAAAGATTTCACTTATGCATATCCTAATGCACTTAATCTTCCCTTAACAAAAAAATAAGTTCCATTTAATTTCCATGCCTATGATGATGCAATTCTAGCTTCTTAATAACACTACTAATGCAAAATTTTCACTTAAGTAAACTAGAATGATGTTCTTCTTTTCATAAAATGCAAAATTAATCTTTCACATAAAGCACTTTAATGAAAACTTTCACAATTCTAAAAAAACAAACATCAATCAAATCCAAAGCATGATGAATGAAAGTAAAAACAACTCCTTCCATGAATCAAACGAACCATACACATAAATGCTTCAATCAATAAACCAAGCAATGTAATCTATGCTTGGAAAGAAAAAAGAGACACTTGAAATAAGAGAACAAATGACACTCTTTCACTCATTCAATTGAAAACAAAGCATCCTAGTCACTTCTGGGAAGAAGAAGAGAGTCTGAGGGTCAAGACACACTGGCACTAGAATGGAAGAAATTATGATTTTTCTTTACCCCTGAGACCGAAGTGACTTTGGAGCCAAAAGTAGCACCGATTGGCACGAATGACCGTACTACAACTAGTGCTTATGGCTGATCTGTGTGACTTTTTGGCCAAAAATAGCACCGATTGAGGGAGTCAAAGTAAAAATAAAAAGAAATTCACACAGGGCCACACTTAGCACATCAGAGGGTGGGCTAAACCAATCAAGCACACAAACCAAGCTAGATGAAGCTCTCTAGTTAGGGAGAAAATGGTATAAAAGGCTTACAGGGTCGAAATCATGAGAGCAAAACACACTAGACAAGATTGGGAACAAACCCTAATATTCATTTACAACATTGGTGCGGCTGCATAACTTACAACAACTGCCAGAGACTGGTTGGTGTGACTTTTCCTCAGCAATTTGCACTGGTCGGTGTGGCTGTCAGCTGATTAAGCACGCTGGCCGAGGTAACTTAAGGAAAAATAAAAAAATTCAAAACAGGGACTAGATATGCTACTATGAATTTTAGACTTGGGCCAATAAGCAAGAGAAAAGAAACAGAACCAAAGGGAAAACTTGAAACTAGAAAAAATTTCATGAAATCCAAAACAAACAAAAGATGGGATCTCCCCAGTGGGGTCACCAATTTGTGGTGAAGTAAAATTATAGGTGTGGACACAAACAAATTCCTCTACCCTGATAATGGGTCTAGCCACAATAGATACATTCGATGGAATATTTCCTTAGGTCAGAATCAATCAAGAGGGCCTGTTATGCTCTTAACCTTCAAAATGATACCCAAATAAAGAATATGCGAAGAAAAGATACCCAAAACACAGAATAGCAATGATTTTATTATTCAGAGAGTAATGTTCACTTGCCTCTTCAAGGGGGCAACCTCCAAAAGAGCGGAGCTCGATTACAAAATAAGACACGATGCTCCTCGCAGGGAGTCTCTATCCTTTATATATGACTCATACATGCAATACCACGGGCCAATACAGTGGGTTTTATTAATACCATCTATCTAATACTACGGCCCATTTGCAACTAACTGTGGTTCTGTCATTAATAGCGGATTAACCACTTACAATTATTAATATGGGCTTTATTGACTCTTGACTATGATGTGATCCCATTACATAAATAAGGGGGTTAGGGTGGGACCCTAACATGCCCTCCCCCTTAAGACTAGCCTTGTCCTCAAGGCTGAAGCTGTGGAAACTGCTGAAGAATAGTGGCTAGTTCCCAAGTTGCGTCTTCCGGAGAGGTGTCTTTCCATTTGACGAGGACTTCCTTAATCATGCGACCGCGCAGTTGCTTGTCTCATGTGTCTAGGACCTATTCGGGTTGAAGCCAGATGGACCCTTCTTCGTCCAATTCAGGTAGACTGGTCTGAATTCTGCAATTGTTCCCAATCACTTTCTTGAGGCATGAGACATGGAAAACTGGATGGATTTTTGCAGTAGGTGGCAAGGCCAACTTGTAGGCCACTTCTCCAATGCGCTGAAGTACTTGATATGGTCCATAGAATTTAGGAGAGAGTTTCTGACACCCCTTGTCTTTGAGTGATGTTTGCTTATATGGTTGGAGCCGTAAAAAGACCTGATCCCCTTCTTGAAATTGGTGCTCTGAGCGATGCTGGTCTACCTGTTGCTTCATGCGGTTCTAATCTTGATGAAGATTCTCTCAAAGATGGGTGAGCATGGTTGCGCGGTGTTGTAGGAGTTGATCCACTGCTTGTACTTTTGAGCATCCCTTGAGATACGAAGTAGGTGAAGGTGGGAGTTGACCATATACTGCTTCATAGGGAGTCATTTTGGTGGTGGCATGATAATTGGTGTTATACCACCATTCAACTAGAGGTAGCCACTGTACCCAAAGGTGTTTCTTTTCTGAAGTGAAACACCTAAGGTAGGTTTCTAGACATTTGTTGATGGCTTCGGTTTGACCATCTGTTTGCGGATGATAGGAAGTACTAAGTTTTAGTTGAGTGCCTTGTATTCTGAAGTGTTCCTGCCAAAAATTACTGGTGAAGATCGGGTCGCGGTCGGACACAATAGAAGTGGGCATGCCATGCAATTTGAAGATATGATCCATGAAAGATTGAGCAACCAAAGTTGGTGTAAACGGGTGGGGTAGGGCACAGAAATGAGCATACTTCGACAGTCGGTCCACAACCACCATGATGACTGACTTGTTCCCTGACTTTGGAAGACCTGTAATGAAATCCATAGAAACCTCCGTCCAAATTGATGCCAGAATTGGCAATGGTTGTAATGTGCCTGGTGTGTTGACGGTTTCCCCTTTGTGGCATTGACAGACATCGCATTCTGCTACAAAAGTAAGGATGTCCTTTTTCATGCCTGTCCAAAAAAATGATCTTCTGGTGCGAGCATACGTCTTCTGAAAGCCCGAATATCCTGCAATGGGAGATGAGTGCAATTCTGCCAAAATGCAACTTTTGAGGGTGGATGTTGGTGATATTACAACTCTGTCCTTGTAGCGAAGAATATCATCCTGCCACGAGTAGCCCTTGGTGGAATTTGGATCTACCTGCAATTGAGAAATGAGTTGGGAGAGCTCGAGGTGTGAAAACCATTCCCTGCGAGCCGCTTCAATCCATTCTGGAATGGGGAGGGAAATTGCTAGCAGAGTACTTTCCTCCTCAAATTGGTGAGATAATGCATCTGCTACACTATTGTCTTTCCCTTTCTTGTAAATGATCTCATAATCATATCCCAGCATTTTGGATAGCCATTTATTTTGTTGTGGGGAGGATAGGCATTGCTCCAAAAAATATTTAAGACTGTGATGATCTGTGCGGATTTGGAAACGTCGCCCCAATAAGTAAGGTCGCCAGGTCTCGACTGCATGTAAGATAGCCATCATTTCCTTCTCGTAAGTAGATTGGCCCAGATTCCTCCCACTGAGTTGTTGGCTTGTGAATGCCAACGGTCGCCCTTCCTGCATTAAGACCGCCCCAATACCTGTACCTGAAGCATCACATTCAATGACAAAAGATTTGGTGAAGTCAGGTAGTGCTAAGACTGGAGTGGAACACATGGCATTTTTTAGAGCTTTAAAGGCCTGTTGTGCTTCCTCATTCCAGAAGAATGAATTTTTCTTTACAAGTTGGGTGAGGGGCTTCGCTATGCGACCATAGTTGCGGATAAATTTACGATAATAGCCTATGAGACCCAAAAATCCTCTCAAGCTATTCAAGGTCTTAGGTTGAGGCCATTCCTGCATTGCCTGGATCTTTTTGGGGTCCACCTTGACACCTTCATGCCCGACAATGTGGCCCAAATACTCTACTTCTGCCATGCCAAACGAACACTTGGACATCTTGACAAATAATTTATGTTTGCGGAGCAGTTGCAAGAGTAGATCTACATGCTGAAGATGTGCGGCCCAAGTGTAACTATAGATGAGAATGTCATCGAAGAAGACAAGGACAAATTTCTAGAGATATGGTTTGAGAATGTGGTTCATAAGGCTCTGAAAAGTAGAGGGGGCATTACAAAGACCAAATGGCATGACCAGGAATTCATAATGGCCTTCATGAGTTCAGAAAACAGTCTTGGGGATGTCAACTTCCTTCATGCGAATTTGGTGGTAGCTTGAGCGAAGATCCAACTTAGTGAAGAATTGAGCCCCATTGAGTTCATCCAGCAAATCATCAACCATCGAGATGGAAAATTTATCTTTGATTATCAACTTATTGAGGGCACTGAAGTCGGGACACATCTGCCACTCCCCATCTTTCTTGAGCACCATGACCACTCGGGATGAATAAGGACTAATGCTAGGACGAATGCCACCTGCTTCCAAAAGTTCCTTGATGATTTTTTCTATTTCATTCTTTTGGGTGAACGGATATCTGTATGGGTGCACATTTGGGGGTTGGGTCCCTGGAACCAAGGTGATGCTATGATCATGTTCCCCTCGCGAGGGTGGAAGCTCATGAGGTTTTTCAAAGACAGGCAGATGTTTATTTAAAATCTGTTGCATCTCAGGATGAATTGGCAGAGGCTTGGTTTCGACTGCCTGGATGGCATTAAATTGAGCTACAACTCCATGATTGCCCTTTTTTAACAATTTTTCCATCCTATGCAAGCTAATGATAGAGTGGGCTCCTGCCTGGAGTCCACGGAGGGTATGTGTGTAGTTGTTCTGCTTAAAACTCATATATAACTCCTGGAAATCCATTGTGATTGGCCCAAGAGTGCGGAGCCATTCAGCGTCGAGGACAATGTCGCATCCCCCCATGTGTATGGCAAACATGTGAGTTTTCAACTGATAATCCCCCATTTGAAGTTTGACATTTTCACAGCGGCCTTCACATTTCATTGTGCCTCCATCCACAATTTGAACTTAGAAGTTAGAAATTGCTCGTACAAAACAATGCACTGCTTCTGCGACTTTTTGATGGATGAAATTATGTGTACTTCCACTATCAATCAAGACTACTACTGGGCGATGTTTAATAAAACCTCTAATTTTGAGAGTTTGAGGGGAAGAAATCCCTGCCAAAGCATGCAATGAAATAACTGGTTCGTCAGAGACATTGTCCTTTTGGTTGTCTTCTTCTAGCGGCTCATGTTCCTCCAGTGGTGGATCTTCCTCTGTTGAGCTGTAGTCAGTGGCATCAATTTGAAAAAGTTTGGGCTCCTTGCATTTATGACCTGGGGAGTATTTTTCATCACAGTAGTAACATAGGCCTTGCTTTCTTCTTTCGGCCATTTCCGCAGGTGACACCTTTTGGACCTTAAGTGTTTGAGTCGTGTTGTGAGCCTGTGGGGGGTGACCTTTAGTGGAGAAATTTGGGCGACTGTATTGGGCTGCTAATGCACGTTCCACGTTACGAGCTACCTTGCAAGCCTCCATCCATGTGGGAGGGTGGTGCAGTAGGACTTTTGCTTTGATAGCTTCTTTAAGACCGCTGATAAAACATTCCATGTAGAACACATCTGAGAGACCCCAAGTGTGGAAGGCTAAGCCTTCAAAAGCTGTAATATATTCATCCACTGTACCAGTCTGTCAGAGCTTAGTAAGACAACCCAAAAAAGATGATTCCTGGTCAAATCGGTCTTGAAGAGATTTGGTGAATTTGGTCCAAGGCTTAAAGGTCCAGTGCAACGTTGATGCCATTCCCACCATTGCCACCTTTCATTGTCCAAGTACATTCTCCCCAACATAAGCTGAGTATCATCATCGAAGATGCGATTCAGTTTGAAATACTGTTCCATTTGTGCTATCCATGCCGACGGGTGAGAACCGTCAAATTTATGCATATCCAACCTGGGAGGTCGCTGACTGGGTTGTGGGTGGGTGTGCCAGACGTGAGGAGAGTAGCTAGACTCACCCTCATTGTGTTCATTGCCATTATACGCCTCCTCGTGGGCTTGCTCCTTGCCCTTCGGGCCTATTTTCTAGACCTCGCTACATAGTCTGGTAAGATGAATGTGGAGGTTTTGCAATGATTCTTCAAGTTTGTCCATCCTTTCATTGGCCATCGCTTGAGCTCTAGTTTCTACCATACACCAACCAGATTTTTTGAAAATTGGGACCGCCTAAAAAAAATTTTCACTAAGAAGTGAATGGTAGCACCATTCTCAGCTCGTCGTCCTGATTTTGATGGGCTAGATCACCAATAAGCACCCCGAAAGATCTCAGACTTTTTTTTTTTGAAAACTCCTAACGGAGTTTTACTCCTTCCTTATCAATACTGCAGTGGCCAAATCCTCAAAATGTGAATGCGGCCAAAAGTCCTACGAAAATTATACCCCGATATAGGAACCCTTCACAACGACTCCGATCTGGTGGATCTGAGAGATCTGAATGGAAGATTTGATAGCTCTAGGTGGAGGAACAGACTGGTTCTGTGGATCTGATGGATCTAATAGATCGAAATGGCTGATCTGCGAACTCGAGACTGCGGGACTGATGTCTGCTGCTGCTGCACCCCTTTCCACAAGCAGATCTGTAAGAGATGATGTGTGATCCCCGATAGAAAAGGGAACTATGGTCTTGAGGAGTGTCAGGTGCTACAGATCGCAATATACATAAGGGTCAGGCAGTAGTACTCGGCCCAATGTTTCAGGGCTCTAACTAAGGAGGATCGACTGTACCCTTAGCCGTACAACCCGACTACCCTATTGTATGGGCGAGTAATCTCTCCGAGTGTTGTTCTCGGTGTACTGTAGCCGCAAGACAGTCGACTGTTTATCTATGGCGAGGTTTCAAGGGAGCCTAGGGGGCTTCCGATATACCCAGAGGGTACGTGGAAGACAGTCTGTGCGCGGTTTTGTCTAATGCGCTACTACTCGAAGGGGTACCCACAGGGGTTACAAGGGAGTCCAACAGACATGACCACCTCTTGTATTTCCTGCGTGCATGCCTCCCCAAATTCGCAGGTTTATGCGCTCAATGACAGATCTCATGGTTTAAAGACGCCAGAACACGTCTCTAGCCAAAAGAAAATTTGCTAAGAAATGGAGATCCCACTGGCCCTGGAAAGTGCTCTGATACCACTTGTTATGCTCTTAACCCGCAAAATGATACCCAAATACAGAATATGTGAAGAAAAGATACCCAAAACACAGAATAACAATGATTTTATTATTCAGAGAGTAATGTTCACTTGCCTCTTTGAGGGGGCAACCTCTAGTAGAGTGGAGCTCGATTACAAAATAAGACACGATGCTCCTCGCAGGGAGTCTCTATCCTTTATATATGAATCATACATGCAATACCACGGGCCAATACCGTGGGTTTTATTAATACCATCTATCTAATACTATGGCCCATTTGCAACTAACTATGGTTCCGTCATTAATTGTGGATTAACCACTTATAATTATTAATATGGGCTTTATTGACTCTTGACTATGACATGATCCCATTACATAAATAAGGGGGTTAGGGTGGGACCCTAACAGGGCCTACCTCTTGGCCACTTATCTTGCTTGATGATGTCCTCGCCCTCTCATTCTAGCTATCTCTCGCTTCCTTCTTCAAGCTCTTGAAATAAATGAACAACAACAACACAAAAACATAATAATAGACAAATTGCAATTCAGCCTACTTAACGAGTCAAGAAAAATTAAGCCATGAATATGTAATATTACAAAACATGTAGGAAATCAATCAATAGTTTCATATATTAATATCAAAGAGAGATTACAACCACTCGTCTTGACGTTGCAGTCTTCCTCTGACAAGACCGAGTTCCCACACACTTCTGCTAGCATTCCATGATGGTTCCAAACAACAATAGTTTAAAGGCTCTTCCATTTAGGCTTCACTCCAAACCAAAACACACTTCTCCCTCAACACAACTAGAATGCTACAACTAGTAATAGCTTGCTTGTCTACTCCAAAATAGTATTAAAACTCAAAACAATAACTCTGCCAAAACTATAAACTGTGACTAGTTTGTGCTTGGGAAGAAGGGAGGTGTATATAGGAAATATGGATGGGAGATGGATCCTCTTATCAAGGGAGAAGGACTTATCCCTTGAGGTAGTTCCATCATTATAGGGGGAAGGAGCCCAAACTGTCATCGTTGACCCCATCTAGCCAAACCATTTACCAAACTTCCATTACAGAGCTTCTAGAGCTGGAAGCTTCAGCTCTAATTTAAAATACTTTCCATAATATGACTGGCGTGACCGAAACACAACTCAGTCGCTCCAGTCGACGTGAGTAGTAGTACTAATCTTTGCACATCGGCATGAGGGAGACAAAGGCCATTAGCGCTAGTCTTGTAAACTGGGCAAAACAAAAGTTTTAGTGGAAATGGTGCAAAAGGGAAATGATTTGCTCATCAAGAGGTACATAATGGGAGTTTCGTCACGAAGGAAAAGCATTAGTGGTTCACTATAGAGGTCCTCCAGCATCAAGGAACAGGGAGTACAGGGACAGTGACAAAATGTTGTGTAACATGTCTTGAGGAATTCAAATGCTTAACTTAACATCGTCATTAACTATGTTAAATACTACGGCACTAGGAGGCAAAGGAAATCCATTCTTTTGCATTTTATTTGTTCCATACTTGAGAAAAACATATACGACTAGAATTTTCATAGAATTATAGAGCACAGGAATTTTGTAGTAGTTATTCAACACATAATGTCAAAGATAACTCCATAAGAACTCATGCTCCTTTGTATGTGAATTTTTTGTAACTAAATCAAAGAGGGAAGAGGATATGCCTCACCTTCTAGCTAGTTTTTTTCCTGTATTTAGTTTCCAAAAATAAATATTGTATTCATTTGTGTGGATGGTGCTTTTGTGTGCATATTCCTTCCATTTCACATTTCATTTATTTCATAAATTTTAATAAAGCTAGTAATTAATCAATTTGAAACTTCAGGAAATAAATAAAAATAATCTAAAATTTAATAATAATATAAGATCTATTATGAAAAATTGTTCTAGTGTAAATGATCAAAAATAGTTTGCAAATCATATTGGTATCAGAGAAATTTTGTTTGAGTATTGTGGGAAATTGTAGGATTCGAGAATGGCTTAAGAAAAAAGTCATGTAACCCTAGCCATGCTTGGTGGGTCTATTCACAACAATCCTTGAGATCTTATATAATAAATATTTGTGATGTTGAAAGAAAAATTAATTGAAATCTCTTGTAATATGTCCCTCCTTATGAAAAATCTAGCAAGAAAAATTGAACCATTCAGGGAGATTGCAGGTTCTAATTCAAAGATTAGATTTGAGTGAAAATTGGGATAAAATGAAGACCCACAAAATGAGTCAAGGAATGAACCCAAGAAAGAGAAATTGAGTTCTAGTGCCATCACCCTTTCACAAATTTTTGTTAAAAATGGAAGTGAAAGTAGATATCAATCCATACCAAAGTGAGATTGATATAGTAAAATTGAATCATTAGTTGGAACATTTACAGGGTTATCTTAGTGTCCAACATATAGAATAAGAATGTTGGGATGGGGTCCCTGGGATCATTTTGGTCAAATTTTGGGTCAATTTTGGAATATATTCTTGTAAAGAATGTAAAATCTCTGCGAAAAGTGGAAGCCGAGTGCGAAGCTAGTACGAGTCAAAGGGACTTTAGTCCCTTAGGTGGGTAGGTGATAGAGTATTTTTGAGACCCACACATGGTTCGTGGACCATGGTATTGTAAAGAAAATGCTATACATAGATTATGCATAGTGAGTCTAAGGAAGAATCTGATAGAGAAGAATAATTGTAAGGGAAAGGTGCTAAGGCAAGAAAGGTATGTTTCTTGTACTTAGGCAAAAGCGTAGGGCTCCATCTACCAAGTGTGCAGAGACCTTGGTAAGTCTGCAAGCTAAGTGCGTTGGCCCATACAGCTGAGTCCATGGGGAAAAGAAAGCTGTAATTGAATGATCATACATAATAAATACTATTTTGAGTTGAATCCGGTGCATATGTCTTATTATTTACTTATGCAATGCTAAATATCTTTGCTCTTTTGTTATAATTTACATGAATTAATGCTTGTTTATTGTGTAAAAGTAGTGGACCTATAATCTTTATGCATTATAAGTATAATTAGGGACCTTCACAAATATCTGGAAGCTATTTAGATATATTTGTAGTAGTTATTTGTCTAGGAAGGTTAAAGGTGTACAAGGTAGATCTAAGCCATAGGGACAGGGAGAACACATCACCGAGGCCTATAGATGCATAAACCTAGTTCTAGCATCCCCCAATACTGCTTCAGGTGAGACTGCAACCTTCCCTATGCAGGTTGTTACTGAAAGGGACAACAGTTAGGGTTTTGTTTGTTGGTGTAGATAATGCTGAACCTGGGTCAGGCCCCATCAAGGCAAAAAATGGTTATGTTTCCAGGACCGAGATCTATCTGAGGAATGTGTGATGTCGAATAAGTGGTTCCCTACTAATAAGGAAATAAAAAATGGCTTGATCAAAAGTTGCATGAGTTTACAACTCAGGAGAACAGAAACCCACGATTATCCAAGGAACAGTGGTTGAACAGATACCTGTACACTGACGCAACCCAAGATTGTTTTGTCTTCCCTTGCGAATTGTACGAGTGGTTGTCTAGATTATCAGATAGTCAAGGTACGTGGAGGCTTGATGACCCTGTTGTGTGGACTCCAGAGTTGGTGAAGCACCTAGAAGGTTCAAAAAATAACATTGTGTGGGTTGTTAATCATTGGATTAACTGTATATTAGGAGGATTCATAACTGAGCTCGTAATTGACACAACTATCAGCTATAGTGAAGTAGAGCGCAAGCTCTTCAAGGCACCACGAGGTAAATATTTAAAATCTCTAAAATCATGGATTAAGATGTTTTTGTGTGAAAAAATGGTTATTCCTTTACCTTAATGTTTGGGACTACGTGATGCAAAAAACCCTTCAGAAGGAACAGAGAATCAGGCTCTCAATACAATCCGTTGTTCGAATCCTCGTCAAGCGACGATGAAGTAACTATTATGAGTACACTATGAAGTGCATTGTAGATAGTAAGTCAGTGTATCCCGAGGATACCTCAGCCATCCACTCCACCTCCACCTCCACCACATACACCTACACCTTCACCTCCACCTCCACCTCTGTACCAACCATTCAACATGACAAGCACAATGAAGATGCCAATCTTCAAAGGTGTGGGAAGTGAAGACCCTGAACAATTCTAGTACATTTCCAATGTTTTGTGGATAGCATAATAGATTACTGATGATAATATAAAGAAAGCATAGCTGGTCACAACACTGTAGGATCAATCATTGACTTGGTATATCAAGTTTTGTCTAGATAGCCCTGGCTCAATGATGGCAAAGACTTAGAAGGCATTGAACAATGAGTTTAAGAAGCCTAAGTCTGAGGCGCAGTCTATAATCAATTTTAAGGAAATACACTAGAGGGTAAATGAGTCCTCGAGGGATTTTGATCAGAGGCTAAAATGCTTGATCTGATAGGATAATATGAAGATCGCAGATGATCAACACACAAATTAGTACATTGCTTTGTTGTTGCCTTATCTGAGATTAGAATTATCACATCAGAATATAGGAATGAAAGCGGAGTCTGTGGAGACCTCGAGGAGTTTAGAAGCATCGCTAGTGCAGGATACGAATGTTCGAGTACAACAGATTCAGTCGTAGGTGGCAAGCCTGCACATGGAGTTGCAAAGCTTGAAGATAGGGAAGGAAGCTCAGCCAGAGGTGTGTGCTGAAGTTTGGTGTATAAAATGTAAAGACAAGGGACATGATAAGGATCACTACAATGTTTATCAGAATTACTTGATTTGAGGAGGTATTGTGCCTCTAAAGCCTGAAAAAATTCAGCAAGATGAAGTGCAGAAATACCATTATGGTGCGCTATTTGCCAGATAGTTTGGAAGCACACAACTAATAATTTTCACTTTTTTAAAATGTATGTATAGATGTCGCAACAATTGTTTTGTACCTTTTGTAAATCAGTTGGACATGATGAGTGAAACTACCGAAGCTATGAATTAATGATGGAGAGAACCCCTACATATCGAATGCAGGCAGAAAATAAGCCTCAGGATCAGGACACGAGTATACCATGCGGAGGATTTCAAGGACATGGAAGAGGAAGAGGAGGAGGGGCTAGCAGAGGCTGTGGAAAATTCATTTGTTATAAATATGGTCAAGCAGGACATTTTATGTGTGATTTTCAGAATCATACACATCCATCTTGTCAATATTGTAGACAATTTAATCATGTGATAGAAGATTTCCGAGTGCTGAGTGCCAAGATGCATGAGAAAAAGACACAACAACCTACAAAAAAAATACAAATGATGAGGGAAGAGCTTCGTGAAGAGGATAATATCATTAATATTGTGACACGAAGTGGTATGGCTACAGGAGAAGATAAAGGAAAGCAGTCGAAGATTGAAGGATGGATGTGCAAGGCTGATGAAAAAGGAGTTGGATTTGATCTCGACAAGGCTAAAGAAACTTTCAAGGAAGCCAAGAAGAACTTTGTTGAGGATTCTACATTAGGGAGTCAGGAAAAACTAGTTGGAAACAATGAAATATAGGATGTGGATCTGTCACTATTGGCTACTTTTCTGAACTTGTATGAAGCTGTTGCGGGATAAGAAGGCAGTAGAAGGGCTCGAGGAGCTAATTGATAATTTTACATGAAAATTTAAGACTCCTTCATAACAGCATAGTGTAAGGAAGCTAGGTAAACATAAGAATGGATAGGGTGTGAGATGAAGCTAACCATGCAGATTGGAGAGTATGAAATGGATCAAGTCATCCTAGATCTAGGATTTGATGTGAACGTACTAACTAAGCAAACCTAGGAAAGGATGGGGAGACCTGTGCTATAATGGTCACCTATACAGCTACGCATGACCAATCATCAAAACATCATTCCTATTGGTTTCCTGTATGGGGTGACAGATGATATTGAAGGAGCAAGAGCTCTGTCCAATTTTGAAGTAATTGAAATAGTGGATGACAACAATCCTTACCCTACGCTACTAGGAATTGATTGGGCCTTCAACAGGGATGTCGTAATTAATCTGACGAAGAGAAGGATGGCATTTGAGAAGAAGGCACTTAGGGTTATCGTACCACTGGACCCCACTAAGGGAATGTGATACACTGAACCAGTCTGAGACTACGTAGAGGATGATGATGTAGATCATATATACAAGATAATTGTGCATAATGAATATTGGATCCATCCCACTGTGGATGGGTGAATCATGTGGGACAGAGATAGCTCGTGTACCTCAGATTTAGATGAAGAGCTTGAACATTGGCATAATAGATTGAAATATTTTTTCAAGCTACGTTGCAATATGATGACAAAATCTCTGTGGTGCTATCCATGGAGGTAAGAAATCTTCCACATTATGATGGCTTAAATGAAGTTAGTTTATTTTTGGATAATTTCAAAGGGAGGTGCTAGAAGAGCATCATTTCCAGGTGCTCAAGTTGGTATTGCATGCTACACCTACTCGTTGGTGGGGTACGCATAAGGATAGCTTCGCCGGTTGGAAGGAATACAAGAGAATTTTGAAGCTAAGGTTTGGATATGCTAATCCCTGTATGACTAAAAAATATTGCGAAAAGGATGATCCACGTGAAAACTTGGTGTGATGGACTAAAGCTTGTGGAGAAGAGCCACAACCAGAATGGGTGCATATCTTCTGTCACATCTTAGATACTATTCCAACGAATTAGTACTTGGAAACAGAGCTATGCCATGGGATAACTGAATGGGATATCTTAAGGGAGAGTTTCTTGTTAACTTTCAGCTTTGAGGATCGATTTGAGTGCATTGATGAAGCGCTCCAGGAATTAAGGCCACTATCTTTACAACACCTAAAGAGTTAGTAGAATGGGTTGAATTGGACTGGAATACCCAGCTGCACCATGCACAGGAATGCTACAATGTGACTGCAAAAGAAAAAGAAGAGGATCCCTGGAAGATCAAAATTCTAGAAACCAAAGGTTAGGATGAGGTTAAAGGACCCAAAGTAGCAAACCTTGATATAACAGAACCATTGAAGAATAGGCAAGTAAACATTAGGTCCGAGGCATAAACTAAGTTTGTAAATGTAAGTGATTATTGGGACGAAGATACAGTTGATAAAGTGGTAGAACTACTGCGCGAATACCAGGACTTGTTTCCTACCAAGTTATTGGACCTAAAAGGAATAGTAGGGGATCTGGGAGTGATGAAGATTACCTTAAAACCCGATGCAAAGCCCATGAATCAGAAACCTTACTATCTAAATCCTAAGTATAAGGAGAAGGTGTGCAAAGAGCTAGACAAAATGTTGGAAGCTGGAATCATTGAGCTAGTAGAAGAGTCTAATTGGGTAAGCCCTATGGTTTTTTAGGAAAAGAAGCAGCAAGGTGAAATTAGGATATGTGTAGATCTGAGAAAGCTTAATGATGCATGTGTTCATGACCCATTTCCAACTCCATTTACAGATGAAGTTTTGGAGAATTTTAGAAGGCAAGAAGCTTATTCATTCATTAATGGGTTCTCAGGGTATCGTCAGATTAAGATCACGCTAGAGGATCACAGCAAGATGACCTTCATGATGAAGTGGGGATGCTTTCAATACATAATGATGTCATTCGAGCTAAAGAATGTGCCTACAATCTACTCAAGGGTTGTAATTACATCATTTAAAGAGTTCATCCACAAAATTTTAAAAGTGTATTTTAATGATTGGACTGTATTTAGATTGGTAAAGCACCACGTTACAAGTCTGTGCCTTATGTTGGATACTTGTTGCAGATGCCATATTTCCCTAAATCTAAAGAAATTTATCCTTTGTGTGCCTTATGGGATATTTCTAGGCCATGTAGTCTACAAGAATGGATTAATGGTAGACCCAGCGAAGATAGTTGTTATTGTCAATTTAGAAGCTCCAAATAATGTAAAAGAGTTACATGCAACACTAGGGTAGACCGGTTAATATCGTAAGTTTATCAAATCTTTTGCACAGATAACTACATCAATGGATAAATTACTGAAGAAGGACACAACTTTCTTTTGGGATGAGGAGCAATGTTGCACGAAGCGGGGGTGAAGTGGAAGCGTTTTTTGGAATCCGGGACGCGGAAGCGTGATTTTCCAAAAATATAGGAAGCGAAGCGTCTGCGGAAGTGTCTGCTATCTATATATATATATATATTTGCATTTATACTAAAAAAAACATCCCAACTACCAAATTAGTTGTAGAAGACATGAAAACATGCATATTTTTGCATAAATCAAGATAGATATAACATCCATTGTACATTATTGATTAATTATTCGAGCATCAACCATTTAGATGCATCAACCATATAGAATCTAGATTCTTCTGCTGTTGTCTAGCCTTTGCCTCTACCTCGATTATCTATGGATATTAGTCAACATTGCCCAATTTTGATCAAACTACCTAATTCAAGACTTAAAATATGGTAGAAAAAGCTTAACATGCTTAATCGATGATTTTGACTTGATTGAAAGGTAATTTTTTGCTAAGGGCATGCCGCGTGACAAAGGAGTTCAAAAATTAACACCACCAACACTAGGGTACATATAGGGCTTGGTGCTCTTAATTAAATGCTAATCGCATACCTTCATACTTGATATAATCTAATGAAATGCCACAATCCCATTGATCCTGAATTCCTGAAAATTGTTAAGTCTGCTGAATTTTGAATAGGATATGAAATTCTATTTTCTCCATATGAAGTCCAATGAGGTTGGAACCACTCTCAAACATCCTGAGTCATTTCATGGTAATGTTAAGAATTTAACATTACCATGAGGGAGCATTTGCTATATTTATAATTTTTTTTTCCTTCATTCGTCACCCTAACCCAAGGTGGACCCACCCCCAACAAGCAAACTGACCTAAAATTAAAAAAAAAAAATGAAAAAAATGATTTTATAAACGCTTTTCCAGAAGAGTACACTTCCTCCTCCGAAGCGCCACGCTTCCGACGCCCGAAGAACTGTACAAAGCGTGCTTCAGCACTTCCGTACCACACTTCAGAATTTCCAGGAAGTGGCAAAAAATTTGGAGGCAGCGCTTCCGAATTTTGGAAGCACGCTTCCGGCCAAGCTTCCTAGGTGCTTCCATACGGGATGCACTTCGGGGCTTGGAACCGTTTGGGAGGGGGTGGGGCACTTCGTGCAACATTGATGAGGAGTGTCAGCATAGTCTAGATGTGCTAAAGGAAAATATGGTGACTATGCCCATTTTTGTGTTTCTAGACTAGAAGAAAGAGTTTCATGTACATGTGGATGCCTCTTGTATTGTGTTGGGTACGGCATTGACCTAGGTAGGAGAAGGCGAAATTGATCATCCTATAGCTTTTACAAGTAGGAAATTTTCAAAGGCCAAGAATAACTATTCGATTATAGAGCACAAAGGACTGGTGATGGTCTATGCTCTGCATAAATTCTAGCATTACCTGTTAGGCACACATTTCAAAATGTACATTGATCACTTCGCTCTCAAGTACCTAGTAAACACACCTGTGTTTGGGGGAATACCTATAGGTGGTTTTTGCTTTTCTAGGAATATGATTTTGAGGTAATTATGAAGCTTGGATGACTAAACACAGGACAAGATCACCTATCCGGGATCGAGATAGGCGAAGAACCTACTAGTTTAGAAGAAGGATTGTTAGATGCACAACTCTTTGCTGTGCATGTCGGAGATGATCATTTAGCTGATATAATCCAAATTTTGACTACTGGCACAACCCTAGAAGTATATTCTACCCAGTAGAAAAAGGAATTAGTTTTTTATGCAGCTGACTTTTCTATGATTGCAGGACACTTGTATAAGATAGGCATTGATGAAATATTATGCCAATATGTTCTGAAGTTTGAACGAACTACCATCCTCGCTAAAGCACATGGAGGAATGGCAGGAGGACACTATGCAAGCAGAGCCAACACGTAGAAGATTCTGCATGCAAGATTGTGGTGGCCAATGGTGCATAAGGATTCTAAGGTATATTGCAGGGCATGCGATGCTTGTCACAGGATGAGAAATCCATCAAAAAGGGATGAACTACATTTAAATCTACATATTTCATTACAGGTTTTTGACAAATGGGTGATTTACTTTGTAGGTCTGATACATCCACGAGGGAAAGGGCAGGTGCGTGATATATTATTACTGCGACTAATTATTTGACAAGATGGGTGGAATGTAAGGTCCCACCTTACCAACCATCAATATTATACTAAGGCTGACTCAAAATGCGATTTAAGTTTAAAAAGTTAATGCAAGGTTATATATCTATATTTTTGTTTTTTTGTTTTGATTGGTATTCTTTACACTATATACCAATTTTGTTAAAATTGGAAACTAGGGTAACACTTCATGTGGGTCATCTTATTCATGGCTGATAATATTTTTATTAGATTCCTCTCGTCGAGAGGTGTGGGATTGATATAAAAATCACCCGATTCCGATAAGTATTCATGGAGATATGAATTTATTTTGATTATGGAATTATTATCAAGCCGACCTACAACTCATGTAGGCTAAGAAGCCCAACAGTTGCATCTATTCAAACACCAACATTGTGTATAAATATAGGAATACATTTCCTCATTTGGACTCACTCATCTCATCACATCTCTCTCTCTCTACTGCGCAGAAAAGAGTCTCTTCTCTATTGCGCAGAAAAGGGTCTCTCCCTCACACATGTGAAGCTGGAAGCTGTTGAAACTGAAGCTACAACTGTAGAAGTAAAGATTGACCTGCATGGACTAGAAGATCTCCTCATATGAACTATGCTATAGGTTCATCTGAACCTCCTCTGAAAGCCACAACTTTTGGTGGTGGAATCAAGTCAATCCGATAGATGATTTGCAAGATATCGACTGCCCTAGTTTGAAGCTGGAAGTTGTCGAAACTGAAGCTGTAACTGCAGAAGTAAAGATTGGCCTACGTGGACTAGAAGATATCTTCATCTAAACTACACTATAGGTTCATCTGAACCTCCTATAAAATCCGCAACTTTCGATGGTGGAATCAAGTCAATCCAACGGACGGTTTGCAAGATATCGATTGCCCTAGTTTGAAGCCGGAAGTTGTCGAAACTGAAGCTGCAACTGCAGAAGTAAAGTTTGACCTGCGTGGACTAGAAGATCTACTCATATGAATTGTGTTGTAAGTTCATCTGAACCTCCTCTAGAAGCCACAACTTTTGGTGGTGGAATCAAGTCGATCTGATGGTTGGTTTGTGAGATATCGTCTGCCCTAGTTTGATGATGAAGCCGCTAATGTTGATGCTATTGATCTAGGGTTTTCTACTGCTGATATGAATCAGATTTATTGTACTATTTCGCTCTGTCGAATTATTGAAGATAAAAGAATATTTGATCAAAGGGTTTCCCCACACATTGTGGGGTTTGCCCTTGGCTAGCCACCACATCTTGTGTCTCTTGTCTTGGCTTGTTTTCTGTCGATCGTTTAATGTTCTATCTGCACTTTACTTTATGTACATGTGATTTCTAATCTGTGGAATATAATAAGAAAAAAAATTAAACTGTTATAAGCATAGAAAATACCATAACTTAACATGGTATCAGAGCTGAGGTGAAGACAAAGCTCGAGCAAGAGAAAGAGCAATCACCGAAGAGAAGATTGGCAAGGCTATCCTAAAATAACTATGGGGTCCTCAACACTCTTTCCTGCCGAAGAAAAGCTCCGTGAGAAGGCTGACTATCACGGATGGAAGATTTCTATCGATCTAACCATATAAGATCAAGGAGTGTTGGACCATGTAAGAGGCAATATTGTTGAGCCTCCATCAAATGCACCTCCTGCTGCTAGGAACAAATGGAAGAATGGAGAAATTAAAGCGAAGAAGATCATCCGGGACTCTATCGATAATTGCTTGGTGGCCTACATCTCTGAACTAGACACCTCCAAGGAAATCTATGATAGACTGGTGAGTTTATTTAAATTTAATGATGCAAATCAAGTTTTGTTTCTTAGAAATAAGCTTAGGGAAATCAAGAAGGATAAAAATGAGAGTATACAAGCATACTTCTTAAGAATCACAGAGATCAAGAACAATCTCCTATCTATTGGGGAGACTATTACTGACAGAGAAATGGCACTCATGACTCTTGGAGGATTACCATCTGAATGGTATGTGTTCAGGACTACTCTTTTGAACAATCATGTAATTCCTAGTTTCAAGGAATTAATGGCTAGATGCATTCAAGAAGAAACAAGGGTAGAAGAGCAATAAATGCCCATGCCTAAAGTTCCTCCTGCAGCCTTTTCTTCTCATGCTAAGAAAAGAAATAATTCCAAGACTAAATCAAAAGGAAAGGCTGGACCTAATGTTGGAAGAAAAGGATGATGTTACATCTGTGATAAATTAGGTCACTATGCAAGGGAGTACCCTAATAGAAACGACTCGCACTGGGATGATGATCAAAATCCCTCTGATGGAAATCAAAGGAATGACAAATTCAATAGCAAAGGTAAGAGGAGAGCTAGGAATCAAGGAAGAGGACAAGCATTCAAGAAGGCTAGAAATTCTAGGATGTATTAAATGCACCTGACCTCCAAAAGAACCTGGTGTCCATCTCGGCAATGGAAGACAAAGGATACAAGGTAACCTTCAGCGATGGAAAGGTACGTATATGGAAAAATAATGTTAAAGATGCCTTTACTCTTGGGTTTCATGTTGATTCATTATATCAGGTCGATGGAAGTCTGCTAGGTGTCATGTCTTATGACACATCTCTTTAGTCTGAACTTTGGCATCATAGGTTTGCCCACCTTCATTACAAAGCTCTACCCGATGTAAGATAGATGGTAACAGGGATGCTAGAATCCCATTTAGAGAAAGAAGGTGTATGTCTAGAATGTGCTAAAGGAAAGCTCAAAATGGAACCATTCCCCTCAAGTCAAAGCAAGACCTCTGATATATTACAGTTGGTTCACTCAGGCATATCTGAGGCTAGAATTAAGAGGGAGACTACTACACCACATACTCCTAAGTAGAATGGTGTGGCGGAAAGGAAGAACTGTACGATTGTAGAAGCTGTCTCTATGGGTAGATGATGTAATAATTCCTGATTTGGAGGAACCCATGGATCCTATTTATCCACCCGATCCTTCCTCTTCTAGGAAGAGGCCTTCATGGATTAGGGGGATACTTGATGATGCTGAAGGACATGCTGCACCCCAAGGAACCTTCTGTCAAAGTAGAAACCTAACAGGTATCATGGATACCTGACCATCATGAGCACAATCATAAAAATTGAGCCTTCATCATTCTCAGATGTCGTCAAGCATCAAGTATGGAAGGATGCTATGACCATAAAATATGAGTCTATTATGGAGAGTGATGTCTGGGAAGTAGTTCCCAGACCCCAAGACAAGACAATTGTCACTTCTAAATGGCTTTACAAGATAAAGCATGCAGGATATGGAAGTACAAAAAAGTATAAGGCTCATTTTGTTGCTTGTGGTTTCTCCCAGAAGGAAGGTATAGACTATGATATTTGCACCTGTTGCCAGATATATGACCATTTTCTTGATCATAGCCCTTGTGGCTTCCCAAGGATGGAACCTACATCAGATGGATGTCAAGACCACGTTCTTGCACGGTTCAATCAAAGAAGAAGTCTATGTGGAGCAACCCAAAGGATTTGAGATTTATGATTGAAAATCTCATGTATGTAGGTTGAAGAAGGCTCTTTATGGGCTGAAGCAAGCACCCTGAGCATGGTATGAGAGGACCAATAGCTACTTGATGAAGCTGGGATTCACTAGGAGTGAAGCCGATCCTAACCTTTACTTTAAGGTTGAAGATGAAAAACCTCTCAGACTAGTGCTATACGTGGATGACCTCTTTCTAACAGGTGCATACCCTCTCATTCACAAATGTAAGAGGGAGTTGGCTTCTGAATTTGAAATGAAGAACCAAGGACTTGAAGTGTGGTAGAAGCCAAGGGAAATTTTCCTATCTCAAGGAAAATATGTGGTGAAGATTTTGAAAAGATTTGGCATGATGGACTACAAGCCTCTGACTACCTTGAGGATCTTAACTTTCGGAAGTTATATGGTAGTGATGTCAGACCAGATTTGGGAGATGCCTCTGAGTTTCAAAACTCATTTGTGTTGATGTTCCTGGTGAACCTCTGTCCGAACATATGTTTTGAAGTTAATATTGTGAGCTCATATTTGGTTGAGCCTTACTAGATTGGTGAATCTTCTAAGATGTTTTAAGGACACAATCTCTCATGGATTGAGATACACTACTGGAAATATGAAACTGCATGATTATTTGAATGATGATTAGGCAGGTAGTGTGGAGGATAACTGGAGAACGTTTTAGTGATGCTTCTCTTTGGATTCTACTTTGATATAAAGAATGAGCAGGAAGCAGAAGTCAGTTGCCATAAGCACCACCGAGATTGGATACATATCTACGAGTATGATCTTGTTTGAAGATGCCTGGTTGGGGAAGCTCTTTATTGAGCTGTTTGAACACATACCACTGTGATTCTCTGTAACAACCAGAGGTGGGATTAAATTATTGAGGAATCCTGTATTCGTCGATTGCTCCAGCAGATAGACATCATCTGGGATATGGTAAGTCGATGAGTAAGGAGGCTCCATCAGATTAAGATGATGTACAGGTTGATACACCTTTTCAAAGTCCCAAAGAAAGATCTAATCTGTGATTTTCCCAAACAAATTGGAGTCATCAAGAAACCATTGTACAAGGGTCCTGCATGTTTCATACATTGAGCTCCGGGAGCTCTGAGGGCTTACGGTTCTTACTAGAGTAACATACGACCACAGGGTGACTCACCCTCCCCTGGTGGTGCGCATTGGAACAAGATGATTCGCTCTCTTATGGGACAAGATGATTCGCTTTCTTGTGGAATAGGATGATTCACTCTCCTGTGTAGTAGGATGATTAGTTCTCTTGTGAGGCCTAGATTGATGTGTTCTCCTATGAGGCTTAGATTGATGTGTTCTCCATGGCGATTGTAGCAAGATTGATGTGTTCTCCTATGAGGCTTGGATTGATGTGTTCTCCATGGCGATTGTAGTAGGATTGATGTGTTCTCCTGTGAGGCCTAGATTGATGTGTTCTCCTGTGAGGACAGGATTGATTAGTTCTCCTATCGAGGCATCCTAGCCATGCAGTCTGGGACTCATGGGAAGTACCTCTCATCTGATCAATGAGAAGGGAAATGAAGTTAGGGACCATAGTAGTACCGATGGATGCATCGTTGTATCTACCATACTCCCTACGCTAGGATGACCTCCATTGATCTGGGATCAATGATACTGGTCTGGGACCAGTGGTAGGAGTTGTACCATACTATGACACTGACTTCGGGTCGGTTGAGACTGGTCTGGGACCAGTGAGAGTGGTACATACTATGACACTAACTTCGGGTTGGTTGAGACTGGTCTGGGACCAGTGGTACACTCTCTGAGACTACAATACTGGTCTAGGACCAGTGGTAGGAGTTGTACTTACTATGAAGCTAACTTCGGGTCAGTTGAGACTGGTCTGGGACTGGTGGTACGTACTCTGAGATTGACTTTGAGTTAGTGGAGGATGATACTGGTCTGGGACCAGTCGAGTTGTACTCACTATGATGCTGACTTCGGGTTGGTTGAGACTGGTTTGGGATCAGTGGTACATACTCTGAGACTGACTTTGAGTTAGTATGATACATCCTTGATAATTTCTTCTTCTTAATAATTCAGACAAAAGTAGAGTAGAACAGAACAATGTAAGAGCAGAACAAGACAAATCAAAACAGGCAAAATAGAGCAGGCAGGGCAACAGACAGGCTGTACAGGGCAGTACATTTGATGGATGAATAGTAATGACTGATAGACAGATTGCAGATGAAGTTCTCCCTAGTTGAGAGGGAGTGTTAAAATTGGAAACTAGGGAAAAACTTCATGTGGGTCATCTTATTCATGGCTGATAATATTTTATTAGATTCCTCTCATCGAGAGGTGTAGTATTGATATAAACATCATTCGATTCCGATAAATATTCATGGAGATATGAATTTAATTTGATTATGGAATTATTATCAAACCGACCTACAACTCATGTAGGCGTAGAAGCCCAACAGTCGCATCTATTCAAACACCAACATTGTGTATAAATACAGGAGGACTTTTCCTCATTTTGACTCACTCATCTCATCACATCTCTCTCTCTACTGTGCAAAAAAGAGTCTCTTCTCTACTACGTAGAAAAGGGTCTCTCCCTCACACATGTGAAGCCGAAAGCTGTTGAAACTGAAGCTACAACTGTAGAAGTAAAGATTGACCTGGGTGGACTAGAATATCTCCTCATCTAAATTGTTTTGTAGGTTCATCTAAACCTCCTCTGAAAGCCGCAACTTTTGGTGGTGGAATCAAGTCAATCTGATAGACGGTTTGCAAGATATCGACTGCCCTAGTTTGAAGTCAGAAGCTGTCGAAACTGAAGCTGCAACTGCAGAAGTAAATATTTACTTGTGTGGACTAGAAGATCTCCTTATCTGAATTGTTTTGTAGGTTCATCTAAACCTCCTCTGAAAGCCACAACTTTTGGTGGTGGAATCAAGTCAATCTGACAAACACTTTGCAAGATATCGATTGCCTTAGGTTGAAGCCAGAAGCTATCAAAATTGAAGCTACAACGGTAGGTTTGACCTATGTGGACTAGAAGATCTACTCATCTGAACTATGTTGTAGGTTTATCTGAACCTCCTTTGGAAGCCGCAACTTTTGGTGGTGGAATCAAGCCGATCCGACAGTCGGTTTGTTAGATATCGTCTACCCTAGTTTGATGATGAAGCTGCTAATGCTGATGCTACTGATCTAGGGTTTGCTACTACTGATATGAATTAGATTTATTGTACTATTTCTCTCTACTGAATTATTGAAGATAAAAGAATATTTGATCAAAGAAGGCAAATTGGAAACAAATTTCTACTAACTAACTAACCCATGGTAATATTAAACTTCTTATTAAGGCTACCAGGTCATGGTTCCTCAAGATCCAAAACTTACAACCATAAGTCTCAAAATCACATTTAAATGATAGAGTCTTTAGTGAGATAAATAATTTCAATATTTACAAACCATAATTTCCAATAAGTTAATTGTTCATTCTATTGCAATTAAGAGTGTTTAAAAGTGACTAATTTGATTTTGTTCTAGATAATATGCCTATGCATTCTTTGGTAAAACAAAGGGAAGAAAATCAAGATAATTCAACTTCTAAAGGAGTGGTTTCCAATTATTATGAATTCATATGTGAGCTAACAATTCCAACATTTCACATAACCAATTTTCCTTCCATGGATTTTTAATTCAATGGAATCGTCATGCTTATTCTTTGAGATATTTCCAAAAACACCTTGGTTGCAAATCCTAAATTTACGTATTCATTTCTATAGACAATTCGTAGATGTAATTAGCTACAACCATTGAAGCATTATGTCAAACAGTTTGCAAGAATGAAATGGACAGCCATTGAGGCATTTTTTCAAACACTTACAACCATAACCCTTAACGTGATTTCACCAAAATTAACTAACACGAATCTAAGATTACATAATTTCTTTTTCTTTGTCAGTAATTCCAAGAAGTGAAAAAAATACATAAGTAGAACTGTCATCCATCTAGATTGCTACATATACAAAAATTAGGCACACAATAAATATTTAAGAATTTTTACAAATATCTCGTAGCGATCTAGCTACAACCATTGGGAAATTTGAATAATGGTTAGCAGTCACAAAACAAGATGCTATCTATTAAACTATAAAACAAGCAATCACAATCTTATTAAACTATCAATGTATTAACCATTAATACTTTAAAATAATAATTCCAAGTTTATATAGTAGACTGGTTTCATAAAAAGAGATTACCAGGTAAATGACAGCTACAAAAAAAATGGCAAGACAAACCACGAGGCAACAAGAGCAAATCTGTAAAATATATAAGATTACAGAACTGGATTCTGAAACTTTGATTTTTGAAATCAAAGTTGCAGCGACATGGCCATAGGGTACAGATACCCCCTAAAGTTGAAATAAATCGAAACAGAAATGCCCATAAATGCAATTATTTAAAACCACAACCCAAAACAAATTCATACTATCTCATTTATCCCTTTTGTCAAACATATACTGTGAAAACTTATCTACAGCTGTAAAAAGAGAAGGAAACACAAAATTTATGCTATTAACATGTTTTCATAAAAATCATGGTAGCCTGAATTCTCCAGACATTAAGACATGATGTAAATCAACTTGCAATGAAACTGTACAAAAAAAACTTACATAAAATAAACTACAGTTATTGCAAAATTCCTTCAACATTTAGTGTGCAGCAGTTGATATACATCTAAGTTTTAGTCAACAATCAAATAAGAAAAAACAAGTAATGAACTACAAAAAGAAACACAATATAATATTGTCAACATAGCTAGCAGTGAATTTATACAACTCAAAAAAATGGGAGTATGCTCCAGCTCCAATGAGGGTATGCTTTAGCTCCAATATCCTTATCAACTCATTGTGAACCACCCGGCTTTCCTCCCAACCATATCTAGGAAGAAATTCTCCCCCTAGAACCCCTGAGCTGTAAAATCTCACAAACAATACCAAAAGACAACAGTAGAGAGATTTGCAAGGCAAACTAAGGAAGCAAATTTTCACTTCCTCTTAATACCAATCATGGCCAACCTCAATAGCTAGAGATCTTAGGATTTTAACAATAATTTCATATTTATTATGGAATCAAATGGCTACTCTCCATATCCCTCCCTCTCACTATCTTCCTCAAGTCTCTTCCACTCTTGGCCTCCTCCTCCCTAAGTGAGAATACATGAGATTGATATATAGGAGGAGCAACCAATTCTTGTCATAATGGGGGAGTAATGTGAATGCATTGGATTCCATTTAGAGGAGAGTATCTTATGCCATTAAGAAGAGGTATGCATTAAAGAGAGCGTAAGAGGAATATTTTGTGACATATTTTTAATGAGTGAAAAGGAATAGGGCATTCTTCGATGAGTGCATACAATAGAGTATAATGAATTATTTAAAAGAGAGAGAGAGACAGAGTTACATAGAGCCATGAGAGTCATGAAGGAGATGTGTGAATTAATTGAGGAGATAAAATTGACTTGTAATTCCTTTTTAATAATAAGATAATAATAATATTAATAATATTGAGGATTCAATCAAGATTGAACTATTAGGATTGATTAATGATAAGTTAATTCATTTTTCTTCAACTCCACTTGATTACCAATTTATGTAAAGTGATTTACTATTTTTGGAAAGTCGTGCTTGAGATGTTGGACATGACTTTCTATTTTTAGAAATTCATTCCAAAATTCTAAGAATGAAATTTTATCTAAGGAAATTCATCCATGAGTGGTATTTTCATTCTGGAGAATAGGGATTCACACCCCTATTTCATATGTCTCCCTGCCTTAGTAGATTGAGGACTCCACACCCTGATCTACTCCAAAGATCTAAGATTCCACATCTTGATCTTTTTAAATATTCAGGACTCTGTGCCCTAAATATACAAGACTCCACGTCTTTATCTTTCTTGGATTTAGGACTCCACACCCTAATTTCCATGCCCTCTCATCTACTATACTTTGAAACTTTTTGTTTCTCCTTATGGTACTCATTGTTAGCTTTTACCCATCTGATGGTTCCCTAGTAGGGCCTTGTTCAAAGACCTGCACACATTACAATCTCATAGATCAAAGGAATCAAATGAATTTCATAATGAAATTAACTTAATCACATTTTACCAAGAATGATGCATGACTTCCACAGTCATTCATAATTGAACATCCTTGTTGGAAAATGACCAGGTACTCTACCACATCCTACTTAGTACAATATTAGAAATATATAATTACATAAATCATGTATCATCCATAAATCATAATTAACCATCTATTCCGCACAATCATGAGAATCCATGGGTATATGTGCCTCAATATTGGATCACCATCCATGTCATACACCTGCTTCATAAACCAGATACAAATAGAAAAACATATGTATAACATTTTACTTAATCAAAACCATCTAATATAGATAATCAACAATGCCACATATAAGAGGAAATATAACTATATAAAACATTGTTCTGTAGAAATTTCTCATTTCCCACCCCGGTTTTCAGTTTCACCTTATTTCTCCAAAATAGTTAAATGCCCTTTCCCATATCCACACATTCAACAACAGAAAAAATAAATTTTGCTGAAAACACAAATATTCTGGAAATATAACAGAATGCTGGAAAATGAAAAAATATATATCAACACATACAAATAGCCATTTAACACATTTAAACACAGTGATTTTTGGTCAACTTGACCCTGGAAAACCCCCTACAACTCTTGGGGAAAACCAGTTTGAAAGCTCCTTCTTATTTCTGGAAAATACTTTTACAGTAAAAGAAATATTCAGCAAAAAATCAGCAAGCAAAATTTTACAACTTATCTCGTTTTCTGTGCCTCACAGCCAACTGGAAAAAAATTGCAAACAGCAAAATAGAACAGAATGGACTAAAATTTGATTGAATCCTGAGAATCCATCTAACAATGAGATCCTAGAGGCTCCTACTACCTGTTGTAGGATATGATCCATTTTTGGTAAAGGGTAATGGTCTTTCAGAGAGACTTTTTTCAAGTTTCTTAAGTCAACACACAATATTATTTCTCCCATTTTTTTTCCTAGTAGGCACTAGATTTGAAATCCACTTTGAGAATCTGATAGGTGCAATGGTTCCAGCTTCATACATACGCTTAACTTCTTTTTCAATCAAGGGAACGAGGACATGATTCACTCTTCTAAGCTTTTGTTTAAAAGGTTTTTGATTCTCTTTCAAGGGTATAGTATGTTGGATGACTGAAGTATCATAGGATTTGAGGTCCTCATAACTCTAGGCAAACACATCTTGGAATTCCTTAAAGAGGTCTATGTATTTCAATTTCTGATTAGAACGCAAGACTTTGGAGAGTTTTACCATTTTGGGATTTTCTGTGCTTCCAATGTTGCAGTCCTAAATTTCTGCATTGAGAGGTTGCATCTTTGGCTTTCTAGGAATGTCATTTGAATCAAATACGTCCTCTAAAGGAGTTAAGCCTGTGGGCAGAAAATTGTCTTTTAGTTCAATTACTTCAGCTTCTGTATCAGCTATTTCATCAACATTTGTTTCCTTCAGTTCTTGTAAATTCTTGTCATCAAAAGTTGTTGGGTGCAAAATCAGATTTGCAGTTTCAACTGATATGTTTTGTTCAATTTTGTCTATCTGTTGTTGATCATCCATGGTACTTGTATCAATGTTTATACTTGAGAATTCCTCCTTCAGAGTCAGGAAATTATTTATCTGTGTATCATTTTCAAAGACCTGCCAGTTTTTGACATTATCTGGGATATTAGGCCTATGTTTGATTTCAGCAATGAAGTGGTGATTGGGCTCAAAAGGGAGCTTGCAAGTGTTACCAAAGGTTGCCAAGCTATGTGCATGTAAATTGTGCTTTCTAGGGATTTTGGTTAGCTGAGATTCTGAGAAGGTGTTAAGTATTTCAATGGCTGCCCCTCTGTAAGCCGTCAACCTTAGATTGTTTGTAACAAAGTTTCCCTTCATCTGTTGTATGATCAGATCTGAATCTCCTAATATTGAAACCTTAGTTGCCCCTAGACCTCTGATTAGTTTGAGTCTGAACAACAGGGCTTCATACTCGGCCATATTGTTTGTACATCTGAAATTTAGCCTATATGCATGACCTTCAGCATGGTCATTTTGCATGTTGTGAATCCAAACCCCTGCCCCTGCTCCTAATTTGTTTACCGAGAAATCAAACTCTAAGTACCATAAGATCTCTTGGTTATGACTTGTCTTAAGAGTTTTAGAAGCTTGTTCAGAGGGCAGATTTGGCTCTTGTATATCACATGATATATCATTTCTCTTTGTTGCATCAATGATACCAACAGTTTTTTGATCTTGAGTACTAGACTGTTCATCTATGCCTTGTGTTTGTGGTGCTTCTAGGAATTTGACATCAGTTTTGGGACACATTCCAGCATTATACAAAATGAATGAATCCATATCGGAATGCATAGCATAGATGGGGAAGTTTTGGGGTTTTTCTTGACTACTTACCACATATTTCATTAGTGTTTCACGGTATAATCTCTTTGGCTGTCCAAAGGCTGAAATAGTGGCATAGGACATGTCTAGTTGCAAAGATCCTTGGAGTTTTTCACCCCAAGATCTTCACAAAAGCATACCATAATTGGGTGGAATATCAGCTACCATGACATCCATCAAGATTGTCTTAGTTGGATATTGGACTAGGGATACACAAAGGTCTTTGATTAGGCCTAGACACCTGACCTGGCTGGAACCAAATGAGAATAAATCTTTGTAGGTTCTTGTGATGTCTAGGTCTAGTCTTTCCATCACAAATTTTGGCATTAGGTTATGGGAAGCTCCCGAATCAAACATAGCATTATGTAGGACTTTGTCATGAATTTTCAAGCTCACATAGAATGGAGGAACTCCTCCATCTACTTTTTTACCATTGACTTCAAGACTGAAAATCAACTCTGGTTGATCATCTAGAACATTGATTACGTCCCTATTCTCTGGTATTTGCAGTGACCTAGTGATTTGTTGTCTGTATACTTCATGTTTAGCCAATTCAGAGAGAGGAATAGCTATTTTCAGCTTACCTATTTCTGTTTCCAAGTTGAAAGGTTTTTCTATCTATATTGTTGCATTATGGATAACAGACTTTTCCTTTTCAGCTGGATTTTCAGTGAAATTCTCTTGATTATGAGTGCTGTTTTGAGGTATTTCTGATTTGAAATTATTTTCAAGAGAGCAGTTTGGACTTTCCTTCGAAGAATGGGATATGTATGGCTATTTTTTTAAAGACTGTGAATCTGATACATCTTCCACAGTGACTTCCTTTGGGTCTGGGTCTGTTTTATCAGAGGGTTCCATCTGGACAGTTTTATCCTTTGTCTTCTTTGGCTGTTTGGTATCCTTCAGCTTGGTAGGTTCAGGCACATCTATGGTTCTGCTTCTTAGTTTGTACTGTTTATGAACCTCATAGACTGCTGCATCATAGCCTTCCCTAAAATCAAATGACTCTCCGGATTTGGTTTGGAATTGATTGAAATTGTGAGCCTCTTGGTCATCTTGGGTCAGGAATATTTGTTGCTCACTGTTCAATCCCATTAGGTTGATTTGGGTGTCCTTAGTTGGTTCATTAGATGTTGAGGCTTCGACATAGTTCTCTTGGAATGGAGGTCTGATATTTTGGTCAAGGCCAACCCTTCCAACATTTGCAGTTTGATTTTTTCTAAATTTTTGGCTTCTTGCAATGTTACTTGGTTGACCTTCCCATGATGATTTTCTTTCAATAGTTTCCACCCTATCCCCAAGTCTGTCCATACCTTTGATGATTGCATCAAGTTTTTGTTCAAATGCTGAAGGTTCCTCTTTGAACGTTGTTCTTCTTTCAGCTCTTGCTCGATTTCACTTAGCAATAAGGTTTGCCTCCACACTAACAACTATATTTTGCATGTCTGCTAAGCTTGGAGGAGCTCTTTCCCTCAGTTGTTATGCCATGTCAGAATCAAATCCATCAGGGAATTTGATCAAGGCTAGATCAGGTGGAGGTCTAAGGTTTTGAGGAATGGCATTATAAACATTGTTGAACCTAGCACAATAGTCTTCGACAGTTTCCTATGGGCCTCTTTTTAAATTTTCATATTCTATTAAGATATGTAAAGGGTCTTTCTTCTTTTCCCATTTGTTTAAGAAGGATTGGTAAAGAGCTTCTCAATCAGCTATAGAATTTGCAGGAAGTTCTCTAAACCAAATCCTCACATCACCAGTTAAACTTTGGACTAAAATCTTCATTCTCACATCATCATCATCTATTTCATAATTCTCAAAATAATCTTGCATTTTCTTAGTGTGTTGTTGGGCCATATAGGAGCCAGTACCATCAAAATATGTGATTTTACTTTGATAATCCTGAGGCATAACCCCTGGATTTCCAGGCAACTGAAGGGGGGCATAACGATTTGCCATATTTACAGGGATATATGGGGCAACTGGAAGAAATGGGACAGCTGGAACAGCAGGGACTGAAGTTGAAATATATGCAGTGGATGGAGATGTGGAGAAGGTGCTTTGAGAGGTGGATGAAGAACTGGGAGAAGCAGCAGTAATGTGAAGCCAGATTGAGGGTTTAGTAGGAGTTGGGATATAGTTCTGCTGAACTATTTCAAGGTCTAAATCAAAAGAACTTTCTTGAGCTTCTTGTCTCCTAAGGGCCTTAGGGATCAAGTTGGGATTTTCAAAAATAGCTGGAGGATCTAGGTCAGGGTTTGACCTGGTGTACCGAGTTTTCTTCTTTGGAGCCAGCTTCTAAATTTGTTTTTGCTATTTTCTGGGAATGTTTTAAGATTACAGTTTTTGACAATATTTTACATGAAGTTCTTTTGAAACATAGGAGGCTTTGAGTTTTTCCTTTGAATATGTTGAAACAGGGAGACTGATCAAATCTTTGGAACAGTTGTCTAAAGCCTAGAGTTATACTGGAGATTGACTGAAGCAGCTTTTATCTACTCCTATCAATGCAGAGCAAAGACAGTTTCAAAGGCTACCTAGCTAACTTCAGGCTCCATCTGTAGCTTTAGAAAACAAACAGTAGTTATAAACAAACATTCAGTCCCCAGCGAAGTCGCCAATGATGTTATCACTCAGGTTGTTCCCTGCCTCCTGAAAGGAATATAGCCGAGGTAACCACTAACCAATATTTTAGATGCAGGTCCTAGCCTACCTACAACCAGAGAGGGCTCTCTCTTTGTAATTTAGCTTTGTTTTGGGGGTATTTTAGGCTAGTTATCATGCACAAGTTTTTTTTTTAAGTGTGTTGGATGGTGATTTCAGGTGTAGCTGGGATGCAAGTCTAAGATAGTCTATTCCATTGGGCAATGGAGTCAATGATGGTGCACAGCTGAAAGTGTCTCTTGGGTAAATGGTAATGCTACAGAGCAGGGTAGGCAGTCTAGGAACAACTTTCAAATCTAGAAATGATGGAATGAAGTCAGGGAATGAAAGGCAATCAAGAATCTTTCATTATGCTGGCAGAGGGAAACTGTATGAATATTATCCAGGAGCAATTAAGAATTCCTAAATAGTATTCAAAATGAGAGAATTAGTGCAAACATGAGCAGTTAAGAATTCATATTTATGACTAATCCTGAAGAAAACATAATTAGTAGCAGAGATTGAGCACAGGGTGCATTTAAACAAGTCCTGGGCTATTCTTCTTCTCTGTTACTAAGATTATGGAATACATATGAAATTTGCAAACACAGAAAACATAAAACAGAGTTTAGAATAACTTATTGTTCCATAGAGTGACACAGGAATCCTGTAGCATGTCCCAGACCATCATTTGCACATTCAAACAACACAGAAACCATGAACTTCAACAGCCATTTGTATTAGATAGTCTCAGAAATTACAGCGTAGCTTAGAAAGAAAATCACCAACCCCAAATACATATTATGGGGAGGTATTTATACAAAAGGGAGATACAAAATATCATGAAGATAAGTCTTTGAACTCATAACTTCTTTTACCAACTCTCAAGAAGTAGTAAATGAGGGAATAAATGCTGTAGTAAATAAGAATGTGCTAGTTGTCCAATTTGTCAGTGGTATTTTGACTTTCTAGGCAGAATGAGTCAGCTGGTTGCTGCGCATTCATTCTGCATTTGCTGCCTTGATATTACTATGTTTCTTGTCACTGTCTTGGCCTTTATTATCGATGCTTGCTTCCTTTGCATTCAATGAGCTGTAGTGACCATTTCGTTTCCACCTTGTGCTGCTTTTTCTTCCCTTTGACAGGTGGACTATGCTATCTGTATGTGCTGACCTGTAGTTGATCAAAAGGAATTAATAAACAAATCACCTGAGCAATGTCTCCATCATTCCTTTCCACCAATCCTCTGTAGGCAGTTGATGTCTTTGTATCTTTATCAGTGTTTCATCAGCTTCAGTGTATCTATAAAAGTTTGGCTGGACTGTAAAGAGATGGTTTATCTCGTGCTCAATGTAAAATAGGTTTTCTAATTTGTCATAGAGACTCTGTCCAGATGGAGGCCCTATTTCTTCTGATGTACTTGAGGACGCTATGATTTGATTGGAGGCATAGTTTTTTACCCTGTTGGCATAATGCTCATGTGACAGCAGTCTTCCAGCACCAGTTACTAAACTTGGTAGCCCTCTGCTCTGTAATGTTGCAAACTTTATTCTGAACTCATTCACCTCTACTTGCATTTCCTGGCATTTTCTTTCTAGAGTTTGCACAAAATTCCTTAGGGTCAGCACCCTTTTTACTAGCAAGATGGTATCAATCCTGTTCTTGATACCTATTGCTGTCAGTTGCTCTTTAGTATGAGTATTTAGAAATTGAATCATCCTGTTGGCTTGCTCGGGCATATTCCCTAATGATGCTCTAGCCTTTTGGTTTTCAAATTGAGCCAAGCCTATCAAGTCCATTTGCTCATGTATGGTCTCAATTGATTGCCACTGGTCAGTAATGGATTGGCTGATCTTGGCCCACAAAATTTTCTTGACCTCAGCTACAGTCCTATCAAGAGTAAGCTCTTTCTCTAACTCCTTTATCCTTTTCTCCAGGGTTTTTACTTCCCTTTCCTTCTCAGCTACATCTTGCTTTGACTTGTCATATGTTTCCTCAATTTTGGCTAGCTTTTCTTTGGCCTCTTTAAATTCTGCCATTTTCACTTCTAGGGCCTTTATTTCTTTCATCATCCCCTCCATACTCAAGCTGGTCTCTTGCTCTGATGTTGCTGCTGAAACTGGTGCTAAACTTGAGGTACCTGCTTCTGATGTTGGACCAGTGGGAGGGACTGTTATGGTGGCCGTAGGGGGAGCAGTTGTAAGAATGTGAGTTGTTTGAAATGGTTGAGAGGCCAACTCTCCCTATCTCCCCTGCAATGATGCCGACACCCTCTGTTTCTATCAATATTTTGTGCAAGCTCATAAGCAAAGTCACCACATCCTGCTCTTCTTTTTGTTGTGCTATCTATGTGGCTTGAGGATGTAGTGTAGCTGGCAGCTTGAGTTGTCTTTTGAGGGCTGCTATGTCTTCCTCTTTCTTTTTTATCAAGGCCTGAATGCCTTTCGGATCCTGGGGATCATGTCCCAACTCTATAATAATTTTGTCCAAGGACTTGATTCTATTGTCCTTGGCCTGTGATGAAGCTTTCTCCAATTCTAGTTGGGCAGAAGTATTTTGCGGAGAGTTTTACAATCTATGGGCCAACAATGTTTTGTCTGCCAATGTAGAATATACCATTTCACCGGTCTGCTTGTGTAATTCAATCCGGTCCATCGGATGGATATCTTTGGAGAGCACTTCCATATTGGTTCTAATATAGTCAGCAGCTGATTGTGGTTGATGCATTATAGCTCTGAAATGACTGAGAGTCATTTTCCATTCCTGGATGTCATAGGCTGCCATTAGCCTTTGCTAATTAGTGGGAGCCATCCTTAGCAACTGGTTCTAGAGCTAGTACCTCACTGGCTCATTTCTAGCCTTAATATCGGTGAATGCCTTCTTAATATTAGAGCCCTGTCTGCTCTGTTTCCTGGTGGATGTTACCTGCACCCCCTGTTGTCTTTCCTGTTCTGGATGAAAGGAGATGGCTGACGTTTCCATGCTTGGGGGAACTTTCTATTCAGTTGGCGCCTCTGGCATTTCTTCTTCTGAATAAGGATTTAACCTCTGTCTCTTTTCTCCTTGCTGATCTGCAGATGTCCCTGTAGGAGTCTCTTCCTGTCTATCTCCTTTCTTGGCCCTTTCCTCGTTAAGAGGAGTCTGTAATACGGGAATTTCAGTTGCCTTTGCTTGAGTTGAAGGGTCTTGCCCTTGACTTTGTTCATCCGTAGAGACCAACCAGTTTTCCATTGTCGCTTACTACTCAGAATGGTGCATTTTATGTTCTGAATCTTGCACCTCTTTACCTTTAGATGTTCCTGCTAGTGGAGCACTTACTTGAGCAGGTTGCTGGGAAGCCGTGGTAGATGAGGTGCCTTCCCCGAGGTACCGAGGAGCTGTGAAAAACACTTGTTCAAAAGATTCCAAGTCAACTGATTTTTCAAGATTCTTGATTGCTCTTTCTGTTATTTCTTCTTCAGTAAGCTCTTCCACAAGTGTGCCCTCTACCCATTCTTGTTGGTTGGCATATTTTCAATTTCAGGGATCCTGTGATGGGGATACCCTGTGAGCTTGTTTTTGACCCTTTTAAAGCTTATGAAGTGTTCAGGGTCATATGGTGACCAATAGAAACTTAGTTTGAGCTTAATTTTCTCTCTCAGAATCTCATCAGCATCCTTCCATGCTTCTTCCCTTTTATTAAAGATAAAGGGGCCCAATTGATGTCTAATTTTAAGCTGTGCCTTTTTCCTAACATCATAGAAGTGTTTTAAGTCCACACTGTTGAATTGCGAGTAGTACTCCAAGGTAAAGAGTCTCATGGGTACATATTTTGATAGCCTGCATGGGGCTAATTCACAGCCAGAGATCCTTATTACAGTATGGTTTTGGTAGCAATACCAGTCACCAATGCTGTATCCCTTTGAGAGATGTAGAATTCTCTGCATTTCAGCAGTGAGCCTAGGAGGAGGATCTGCTGATAAAAGGCAAGTAGCTGGGAAGACAAAGAGGTCAATGAACTCACAGTATGTGTAGGGGGAGAGATTAACATGATGGAACACTGATGACCAAAATATCATAGACCTTCGCTCCCCCCTAGCATCCAATTTCTTAAGGAAGACTGGGAAACTTTCTGACTGATAATATAGCAGCAAATGATAGATGTATGAGGTGTATTTGAATACCCTTTCCCTCTCTAAGTTAATGGACTGCTCATGAATCTTTTTGGCTATGAAGGTGGTGTAGTCATACTTGACAGCAGGGGGTTGTCCTGGAGTAAAGATAGACATCAAGGCAAAGACGGTTTCATCTACAATTTCACTTGTTCTGCATCCCAGGATGTAGGAGATCATATCTATGAGCAATTTTCCCTCCTCAGTAAACCAAGCATGGTGATAGGGAATTGTGAATCTGGAGTAACAGTCTAGTGGCATAAATAGGTTGGCAACTCGGTCAATTTCTACAATGGATAACTTTGAGGCTTGATCCAGCAGATTTTTTATGGAAAGGGGGACCAAAGGTTGAGTTGGTTTGTATTACAGCATCTCATTTATTGACTGAGGAGTAATGTAAAAGAGGAAATTTCCAATAGGGTCCATCACTGCCCTCTGAGAAGGCTCACAGTTAGCACAATGCTGATGGATGAGGTTAGGGAAGACATTTACTGAGGGCAGGTAGTACATTGGCATGTTGGATTCCCATATTCCCAATAGGTCATCTTTGTTTCTGAATTTATTCCTTATCTCACAGAAAGCCTGAAGGTGAGGCTTGACTCCCTCCATATCAGCAATTTGATAGTCTCTGTCTGCTAGAGGTATCCATTCTAACTTTCTATGGGGTGCATTTAGTGGTGCAATATTGAGAGCAACTCGGGCCTCCATGATTTTACAGGGATTATAATTGAATTTGGTGTATACTTTGAACAGGAAAACAGAGTCTTGGCAGTGTTTTTTTAGTAAGGAACTTACAGTTTTGAGTTTTGCGCAAAGATGGTTTTGCTAAGTAAAACTCAATGGGAACAGAGAGCACACAGGGTTCTGTAACAAGAAATCTTGAAAACAGTGGAGAGAGTGGGAATTTTTACAAGTTTCTTAGTGGTTTTGCAGGCGAACAGGGGTTAGGTTTCGAGCTTCAATGGAAATTTTGCAGAGGGCACTAGGGTAAACAGGCTTTCTTTGGAAACAGTGGTGACTAGTGAGTTGGAGCAGGGAGGTTTGGAGATTAAAGCTCACTTCAATCACATTTAGTTTTTTCGGAGGTCGTTTTTAACAGAAAAACTTGACAAAACGGGATTTAGGGGTGACAGTCGAATAAATACCTGTTTACTCGTGATTTTGTGGTGAAAATGAGTTGTAGTGTGGAGCCGAGGAGGTCAGGTTGGCAGGTTGAACATGCGTGGGCGGTCGACTGGGACGTGAATGGCGACCGAACGTAAGAAATCATGCAAGAACTTTCACCATTGGTTACACAAAAATAAATAAAAATATCGCTTTCACGAGTTTTAATGCAAATTTGTGTTTTTGCAGAATTTTGGCGCTTTTTTGTGCTGATGTCAACATGACGTCAAATGGCACTGTAGCAGGGTAAGGTGGGTGATGTGGCACCTGACGAGGATGGGTGACGGGGTAGCCAGGGCGGACTGTACAGTAGCAGGGGCAGTGACGCAAGGGCCGATGCAGAGCTGATGTGGGCGGCGGGGAGGACGAGCGGTAAGCGGTTTGCTATCAGACCACCTTTGGTATGGGGGCAGTATGTGTCAGCGCGGGCCCGATGCAATCAAAACGGGCCACGCGTCCCCGCATATGGCGGAAAAAACCGCCTTCTATCAGGAGCTAACCCTCGTACAACGGGGTCACTCTAATATCGGCGACGGCCGTCGGATCTGGGAGGGCAGATCGGAGGGTTGACGGGATGCACAGATGTGGGCGGGATACGATGCGGGGACCCGCCCGTATATTTAAACATTATAAAAATATGTCGGGGGATAAACTTTAGGTTAAATGGGTTTTGTTGGCACTGGGGTAATGGTTATTTGTTTAATTAAAATATCAAACAAACCCCGAAATATATGAGCGCGGAAGGTTAATAAAGTATGGTTTATGTGTGAGGGGGGGGGGCATGGTTATTAATTTAACCGGATATTAAATTAATCCCAAGGTACATACGCGGAAGGGCTAATATAAGTCCCAAATGGACTTTAGTATTTCCCAAACTTAGGTTATTTGGCTATAGTGCCAAGGGGTGGGGATATTTACACTTCTTTGGGGTTTTTTATATATAGTTTTTGTATTATAGGGATAGGAAAATGAGTTAGGGAGCTAAATAATAGAATTAGAGGTTAATATGACCTTATGAACTGAAATTGTATGGGTGAATGCTAAGTATGTGGAGTAAGAACTTAGACATAAGAAGATGAAAGGAGTATGGAGTAATGATGATTTTTACACAAGAAATGTGGCTTCTTTCCACTAAGTGGAGTTAAGACTCAACTCAGCATTTTATCATGAAATGAAGTGAAACAGGACCCTTGGGCAGATCCCAAGGTCCTTGAAGGGATGTTAGTCAAAGATTTATGGGGAATTGAAGGGGAAATTAGTCATGCTTCCATTGTTATGCAACCAAGCAACTGCCATGGTACCAATGTTGTTGATGAGATGAGTCTTCTTTGATAAGACAAAAATGAGCATTCATCTGCTTCTGCAACCTCAAACTACCTACCCAGCCTAATACACCTAACATATTTTCTTCCTTTTGATTGGGTGCACTTGAACTAGCAAACCCTGATTGTCCTCTTTTCTTTTGACTGCCCTCCTATCTAAGTCTATCCTTATCTCTTCCAAGGGCCCAGATTAAGAAGTTGGGCTCCTTACTTTCTCTATCTGTCTACTCATCTGCCAAGTTTAAACTGTTTGGACAGATATTCATTCTCTATTCTACAACAGCAAATTTAAATATGAAATGGTCCAGATTGAAGTGTTGGGCCATCCATCAAGTGTGATAAACAACAATATCTGCACATTGTGAACTTGTACATAAGATAGCAGTGGCATTTTGACTGGCCACTTTCCTGGTCTTTCTTTGGGGTTCATTTTCTTTTATTCTTTCCGACCAATTTACTCTTTTTTCCCTTTGATTATTCTTTTAGGTCATACCCTCTTTACATTTTTTAATTCTCCTTATTTGTATACAAAATATGGAACCTTTGCAGCATGAAAAGATGAACATATTTGGCACTTCCCTAGTCAATCATGAAAATGAAACCTATTGGTATATGAACCTAACACATGATACATATGCCCCATCCTCCGGTGCCAAAACAAAACTTCTAGCTCTACTGTCGGTACTACTTCTCAATGCCAAAAGGGGCTGGAATGCAAACTTGTACACCTTTGCATGGCGTACACCTATCACTCTAGCTGAATTAGCTGGAGTGCCCCTGGGATACATCAACACCTGTCCTCCCCTGAACAGTACCTCATATCCTCTGTCCTCCAAAGCTGAGATGGATATGAGGTTCTTCCTCATCCCTGGCACATAAAGAACATTTGACAGCTTCAAGGGAGGTTTGGACTCCCTCTGAAATGTCAGTGTCCCCACACCGACTACTCTAACAATTCTGTCATCACCGAGTACTACCTCTATATCAGTGCCACTCTCTGAAAGCTCTGAGAAGTACTCATGGACTCTTGTTGTTTGACGTGAAGCCCCACTGTCCACATACCAGATACCCAAAGATGCTTGGTTAATCGAGGGAAAATCATTCTCCCTCTGAACCCGTGTGGCAGGTGATCCTACACTAGAGGACTCACACGCAGTGAACCCAAACTTCTGGTCAAAACGATTTGCAAAGTCCTCAATCTCTGTTGAAGCTGTGAAGCTCTGGTTCTTCCCCTTCTTGTTATTCTTCTCCAGACACACAACTGCATAGTGTCCCATATTTTGACAATTCCAACACTTCACCTTGGAATAGTCCTTCTGTGCGTTACCGTGTTTACCTTTACCTTTGCCTTTGCCCCCACCATTGCTTGTGGAAGCCTACTTCTTCCCTTTGACTTTCTTGCCTCCTGCCAACAGTGCTACATCCTCATCCTGCTCAACTGGCTTGGCTGCCCCAAACTGACCTTTCATGATCTCTGTCTGAATGCAATCATCCCAAAACCTCTCCCATGTGGGAAGGGTCTCACATGCACAAACCCCATCAGCAAAGTTCATCCATGAACGGGGGAGGCCATTCACTGCAATCTGCACCAACTCAGTGGGTGGAATGACCTTTCCAATTGCTACCAACTCATCTCTCACATTAGTAATCTTTGTGAGATATCCAGCTGCACTATCATTACCCATCTTAATGGTCTTCAGCTTCTCCTTTAGGACCATTTTCCGGTTCCCATTGGTACTCTGGTAGAGATTGGACAATGTTGTCCACATCCCATGGGCATTTCTCTTTCCTCTCACATGAGGAATGCAATGGTCTTTGACTCCGTCTAGAATCAGTCTCTTACCCTTGTTGTTCTTTCTATTATGAGCAGCCAACTGAGTAGCATCAGTAGGCACAACAACAAGGTTCTGCGTGGTATGCACCAAATGTCCCAAACTTTTGCCTCCCCAAAGATACTCTGCATTCTCTCCTTCCAAACGTTGTAATTGGTATGCCCATCCAACCTATCCTCCACCCTCAATCCCAATGACATCCTGTCATCCTAAAACTAAAAAATAGCACTGTTGTAGTAAAGATAAAACTGTTGTTTGTGAAAAATCAGCTTGCTGAAATTTTCTGAGTGAAAAATCAGCAAGCTGTAATTTTCCTCCTTGCTGTCCCAAGCTGCACTTCAGCACTCAAGCTCTGATGCCATGTATAAATTTCTCATTTCCCACCGCAGTTTTTAGTTTCACCTTATTTCTCCAAAATAGTTAAATGCCCTTTCCCATATCCATACGTTCAACAACAGGAAAATAAATTTTGCTGAAAACACAAATTCTAGAAATATAATAGAATGCTGGAAAATGCAAAAATAAATATCAGCACATACAAACAACCATTTAACACATTTAAAAACAGTGATTTTTAGTCAAGGTGACCCTGGAAAAACCCCCTACAACTCTTGGGGAAAACCAGTTCGAAAGCTCCTTCCTATTTTTGGAAAATGCTTTTACAGTAAGAGAAATATTCAACAAAAAATTAGCAAGCAAACTTTTACAACTTATCTCGTTTTTTGTGCCTCACAGCCAATTGGAAAAAACTTGCAAATAGAAAAATAGAACAGCAATAAATGTTGTATGACCGCCTCGATTTTTGTGCCCAAATTTCAGCCTTAAATGCTGTTGTATAGACTACCTAGAAAAGCATGCACACTGCCATAAATGTTGTTGTACAGTTTTCTTCGATTTCTGTGTAGAAAACAACAGTACAGCTGTACAGATTTTTGCCTAGAAAAGCATGCCAAGGTACAACCACTTGCTATACGGCCTCCCTTGAAAAATGTGCCAGCAAACTTCAGATTTTCTGCTCCTCGATTTCTATGCTAACTTGTTGTACGACCTCCTTGGAATCTGAACCAAAACTATTGTACGACCTTTCTAGAAAATTGTGCCCAAAACCTGCCTTTCACTGTGTGATAACTCAACTATACGGACTTGCTGAAACGTTGCCTTGGAATGTGTGCCAAGCTACTGCCTCCTTCTCCTCACTTTCCAAAAATCTCCCTTGCTCTCTTGCTCTCCTTCTCTCAATCTACTCATGAAAGAATGAATGACCTTTTCCTCCTTTCACTCCTTTAATCTAACCCTAAGTGACTTTTGAGGAATCCCTAAATCCAATGGCTGAAATAGATTGAGATCTAGGGCTGAGATTAAATGCTCATTTAAATCTCACTTTCTATTTTTTAATTCACCCCACTTTAATAAAGACCCACTTAGTCATTTATTTCCAAAGTCACTTTTCCTTTCTAATTTTACATTGACTTTATTAAAGTCACTTTAAAATTAGACTTTAGTAACTTTATCACTTAAAGTCACTTTTAAATTAGATTTGACTTTATAAAAATTATAAAGTCACTTTAGGAGAAAAATTAAATTCTTTTGGACACTTTTCCCTAGGCCAAAGATCAAAGCCTTAGGGAACCATCTGTCCTCCGGTACCAAATTTCAACGTTCTCCCCAATCCAATGATCAATCTATCATACATAAACATAAAAGGAAATATAACTATGTATGTGAAACATTATTCCTCAATCAGATGATCAACCTATCATAGATATATATATATATATATATATATGTGTGTGTGTGTGTGTGTGTGTGTGTATGTATGTATCCCTTGATAGCAATGACAAATCTATACTAGAAAAAATACGAAACCACACAGAAGCACAACCAGTGAAAGAATGTAGCACTGCTACAACTACAAAGTTTCTATTTGAATATGTCCTGACTCAGTTTGGGTGTCCTAATATAATGATTAGCGATAGGGGTACGCATTTTGTAAATGAAACAATTCTCACAATGCTTGAAGAATTCCATGTTTATCATCAAAAGAGTATTCCCTATCATACTTAAGCCAACAGTATGGTTGAAGCATTCAATACAATACTGGAGAATGCATTGACAAAGATCTACAACGTGTAGACGAACGATTGGAATGTTCGCATAACTACGTTCCTATGGGCGTATAGGACGACATGTAAAATGTTGATAGGCCAAACTCCGTTCAGGTTGGTCTATGGGATAGAGGTTTTGATGCCCATGGAGTATATTGTGCCGAGTCTCCAGATTGTAGAATTGATTGATATGGCAGATTGCGAGACTATGCAGGAATGCCTCATGTAGTTGTTGGAATTAGAAGAAGACTGATTTCTAGTAGGATTTCACCAACAGGTGCAAAAGGAGTGCAGGAAGGCCTAGCATGATTGACATATTAAGCTATGCACCTTCAAGGTGAATGACTTGGTCTTACTTTATGATAACAATTTTACAAAAGTTCTTGGGAAGTTTCAAATGCATTGTTTGGGACCCTATGTAGTCAAGGAAATTACAGATGGTGGCATAGTTTAGCTTGCGAATCTGAATGGGGAATTATTTTCGGGAAGAGTCAATGGAAGCTGATTGAAGTTGTATCAAGGGGATCCTACCCCTGTACAATGAATTCATGATGGTGTGATAGTCTTAGTACTCTTGGTAGTTGCAAGGAAGTATGAGACTATAAACTACAGTGCCTGAAGAATAGGAAAATGAAGTAAGGGGGTTGCACGATGGAGGAAATAAGTGTGCTAAATGGAGTTGTGCAAGGAAGGTTGCACCATGGAGCATGGTGTCACACAACAGGGTTGAAAAATATTTGTTGGTGGCGATGTAGCTGATTGGATGGTGAAAATCCCGTTAGGAGGAGTGGAGGGTGCATTTATGGCGCAAATCTTTGGCAATCTATCGCCAAAGATGCATTTATGACCAGAATTTGGAGCGAATGGTCAAATTTGAATTTGAAATCATCTATAAATTTGGCATGCTGCCCTGCATTAGAACACTTTGCGTTTTAAAAATTTCTTGTGAGTTCTCTTATCTTAATTCTATGAACTGAGAAGATTGGGAAGATATTTTCAAGCATATCAGGCTAGCTAACTTGTGTGGAACCTTTTGAAAGTCCTTCGTAGACAACATAATGGCCAGTAACCCCACAGAAGCTACAAGTTCTGAAGTTGTTGTCTCTAATGTTGTAGCCCTTGAAAGTGCATTGGAAATGGAAGCTACACCTTCATTGCCTACAATGCCAAGGTCGCCTAGGCCTAAGCCATTGGTAGCTAAGGAGAAATAGAAGAAACCATAGTCTGTTATGGTGAGGGGGTCGATGAGGAAGAACCCTAATAAGATTCAATAGAAAGGGAAGATGGATAAGTTGAAACAGCCACATGAACCCTTGGATCTTGATGAAGAAGAGCTTCCTGAAGGTGTGGAAGATTTGGAAGTAGAGGAGGGTGAACCTCTCACTAGGATCCCAAAGTATATCCCTCCACGGAAAGGCAAAGAAAAGGTGCTAAAGGATCCTGATATCGTTAAGTTCATGCTATCCACCTCACTATTGCCTGAGAAACTGAAATTTGAAGGCGTGCTCCTAGGGTTCATCCCTGCACTCAAAACGGAGGGTTGGGATCTAGATGATCATGAGTAATTGCCCTAGTTAGCACCAAATAAGTATTTGGCAAAGATCTATTACGAAGAGACATGAGTCATGTGACTGGAGCCTATGTAGTGGGTCGTCGGGGTTGAGAAGGCCGAATTGTTGGCTATGGGTATTGCATTTCAATACAACCAATATCAACACGATTTGCATACGCCAATTACTCACATTGGTTTATGATGGGTGTCTCTCGCTGCGAGAACCCATCTCCATTACAGACATGTTGATCCATCACATCACAAGGTTGCCCTATCAAGGGGTGGATCCAGCCAAGGAATTTGGAGGCAAGAGTAAGGGAAAGAAACTCATGGACAGAATGAAGAACAAGTTTGGCTTAGTGAATAAGTTGCGTTGATACTTTGTCCATTACATCACACACAAGGCGGTGTAGTTTTCTGCACAAATTTTAGCCTACAAGGTCATGAGAAAGTGTCACACGAATGAGGTTTTAGCACCAGTAATTTCAGTTGCTACCCAATGCGAGAAGGGGGTACAATACAACTGGGCAGAATATTTATGTAAGGAGCTTTTGTTGAATTTCCATGAAGCATAGGACGATGGCAAGGCATTCCATTATGCCTGGCTATTGTTATTGATTTCCCTAGTTGCATGGAGACTACTAGAGGATAGTTAGATCCCTCCATAGGATGACGACTTACCTGAAGCCGCGAAGTTCACTTCGCTATGGGAAATGAAGGACCTTGAAAGAGTCATGGAGATGAAGATGTTATGGGTTCTATTAGAGATGGAGCTCCACACCATGATCAACCAGAAGCTAAGGTTGTCACCAACCCTATTTGAGCAGCTAGAAGCCCATCTAGAGTTCAAGGTGGATTTTCATAATGTGTCTATCCGCACAAGGAAGGATCCAAAGGAAACATGATACAAGTTTCTGTGCCTGGTGAATGAGGCAGATGCAAAGAAGATTGTGGGAAAATGGCCAGGTGAGTGGCTAAAACCATTAGATCTCGACAAAGGAACAAGCAAGGTTGAGGAAATTTCCTCCGCATAGGTCACTGCAGCATAGAAACAAAAGGAAGTTGAGTAGTTTGTAGCTGGAGAGAAAGAAGCACACAAAAAGAAGGAAGTTGCTGCCAATATAGTTGTTGACAAGGAGTGTGTCACGAAGGAGGCCACATTGGAGGTTGAGGAGTCAGATTCTCAATAGCTAGAGGACAAGGAGAGTTCCAACATTGAAGGAGGTGGTGGCGAGGAGTAGAGCACTCACACTAAACTATAGAAGAAGACCAAGGAGACCACTTTCAGGCCTAGAAGGAAGAAGAAATCTGAAAAGAACTCACATGTGGATGCAATGGTCCTCACAAAGGGGGACTTAGATGATATTGGAGATAAGGTCCACGATACAATGACCAAATTGTGGACACAGTTCGAGAAAGAATACCAGCAGGAAATAGGGAACATGTAGAAGTATATGCGTGAGTTACAGATTCAAATAGGACGGCTACAACTGAGCATGGGACAGGTGAGCAGGATTCAGCCGAGCCTACAATAAGAAAGCGCGACTGTGCTGGATACGGATAGGAATCTGAACCTCATATTTATACCTTTTCTAGAGGGATCACTGTGCGCATAGGCAAAATAGGTGAACACCCCGCTCAAACAAGTCAAGGATGTGGGTATCAACCTAGCCATGCTGCCTATTCACACCCTCCACGAACTGCATCAGGGGGTCTGAGATGAGCTCAGGGTTAGGAAGCAGCATGCACTGTTAGTCATCAGAAAAGTAAAGATGAACAATGAGAAAATATTTGCATAGAAAGCATAAACACTGAAGGAAAAGGAAGAACTGGCCAAACAAAGCCATAAATTGGAGGCAGCCATTCCACAAGCATGTAATGTGTTACCAGAACTTAATATTCCTAAAGATGTAGCATTAAAAACAAAGATCCAAAACTTGGTCGTTGTAGGTAGAGAATCAAAAGTGGAGGTTGGCCGAGTCCGATTTGAGTTACAAATGCAGACCTCAGAGCTGCAGTTGAAGTTACAGCTAACCACTCCTTCATAAGTCCGGGAGTAGCACGAAGTAGCCATCAAAGAGGGAATGGCCATGTTAGATGAAACATTCAAGGTATACACAGAGCTATTTCAGCAAGTAATGGAATTATCGGTGACTCTACAGGAGGACCCCTCTCTACAGAAAACTGGAACAGATATCTGGGAAAGGTAGCGACAATTTGATGAACTCGAGGCGATTGCGTGCACTTTGGTGCCAGTCCAGCGCTTCGCTCACTTGAAAGAAGGGAAATAGCTACAAACAAAGATTGAGGAGCTACAGAGGAGAGAGGTCATCTTGAAGTCTAGGATACAACTGTGGATAGAGAAAGCAAGCCATCTTACCTTGCCAGTACAAGAGAAGTTGAAGATTATCTAGCAAAACACAATGGACAATGGGCCTCACAATGGAAGACCCCTCAATAGAGGATCTAGTCGAGCAACTGCAGTAGGATTTGCTACAACATACTACTGACTTGCAAGTATTGAAGGTGGAGTTCAATGAACTCCAAGCAAAGATTGATGCACCAGTTGAGCGACTCAAGGGTGAGTCACCCAATTTGCATTGGGGGCCTATTGGGATGGGGTCCCTGAGGTCATTTTGGTCAAATTTTGGGTCAATTTTGGAATATATTTTTGTAGCGAATGTAAAATCTCTGAGAAATGTGGAAGCAGAGCGCGAAGGTAGTACAAGCCAAAGGGAATTTAGTCCCTTAGGTGGGTATGTGATGAGTGGTTTTGAGACCCGCCCATAGTCTGCGAACCGTGGTATTGTAAAACAAATGCTATATGTAGATGAGTCATAGAGATTCTTAGGAAGCATCTAATAGAGAAGAATCGTTGCAAGGGAAAGGTGTTAAGGAAGGAAAGGTTTTCTTCACGTACTTAGGTGAAAGGGGAAGGCTTGTAGGTTTTAACTCGGTACATAAATTACTAGCATATGAATTCTAAAACATAGAAAATAAACAATGCAAGAGCATAACACATAAAACACATATAGATATAGATTTTCCCCTGGATCCCATAACGGGGACTACGAGCTTGATTTTTCACTATCTTCCTTTCAATGTTACAATACCATGGACCAAAAATTATTGCATCCAAAACCATGTGCGAAAAATCATGCACAAAACCCTAGGTAGGTCCACCCAACCTAATATAGGGTCAAAAAACAAAATTTTCTGGGGTGCTACCCTGGACCCCATAGAGTGGTGCTACATGCACCCCTCAAACCCCTTGTGAACCCCCCCACTACGCAATCAGCGCAACGAAGTGGGGTCTCTGCGCCCCTTCTAACCCCCCGGTTAACTACGTGGGCTAGTCGTTGAAGGAATATAACACAACCCAACATTCTCCCACTTGTTGTTTTCTTTCCACAAGGGGCCAGAAGAGAGCATATTCATTTATCCAGCCCTACAATGCCCATTGTTTCTCTACATCAAGAGAACTTCTCAGAGCTCACAGATTTTGGCAATGCATCTATAGTATTCTTCAAAGTGTCCACCTTTACTAGCAACACCTTTTTGTCTTCTATCATATCCCTCACAAAGTGATATTGAACATCTATGTGCTTTGTCTTTGAATGATATGCAGGGTTCTTTGCCAAGAAAATTTCACTTTGGCTATCACATTCTATCCTTATAGCTCCCTGTACTAACCCCATAATTGAACACAATCTCTGCAACCAAACTGCTTCCTTGCTTGCATGAGTGGCTGCCATGTATTCTACCTTTGTAGTTGATAGTGCCACTACCAATTGTTTCTTACTCATCCAACTGACTACACTTCTAAATAGGTTAAACACATACCCACTTGTAGATCTTCTTTGATCAAGATCTCTAGCCCAGTCTGCATCAACAAAGCCACTAATATCTAAAACTCTGTCCAATCCTAGTCTTCCTTGGTAGCACAAACCATAATCACTACTGCCACACAAATACCTAGAAACCCGCTTCATTGTTGTCCAATGCTCCTGCCTTGGTTTTGACATAAACCTACTCAATACTCCCACTGCATGTGCAATGTCTGGTCTAGTACAGACCATCACATACATCAAGCTACTGACTACACTTGCATATGCAACACGGGACATGTCCTCTTCTTCTTCTTGTCTCTTGGGACACTGTTCAACAGATAATTTTACACCTACAGGAATAGGAACATTCATCGGTTTACTATCCTACATATTAAACCTCTGCAATATTGTCTTGACATACTTCCTCTGGTTTAACCAGAGCTTCCTCTTTGTCCGATCTCTTTTAATTTCCATTCCCAAAATATAGTTTGCAGCACCAAGATCTTTCATGTCGAATTTGGAGGATAGATGGGTCTTCAAATCTTGGATAATTTCTTTGTCATTTCCAACTAGCAACATATCATCCACATATAAGACCAGATAAATAACATGGTCACCAATTAATTTAAAATACACTCAATGATCTGCTTTGCTTCTAGTGAAGCCAAGTCCCTGTATAAATGTATCAAATTTTTGATACCACATCCTTGGTGACTGATTTAACCCATACAAAGACTTCTTTAACTTGCATACCAGTTCATTCTTACCCTTCATCGCAAAACCTTCAGGTTGCTTCATGTAGATCTCCTCTTCCAGATCCCTGTGAAGAAATGTTGTCTTCACATCCATCTGTTCTACCTCAAAATCAAAAGCAACAACAACAGATAAAAGTAATCTAATAGAAGTTACCATGGCAATAGGAGCAGAAATATCACCAAAATCAATTCCTGGCACCTGGGAATGACCTTTTTCTACCAATCGAGCTTTGTATTTCTCCACCTCTCCTTCTGCATTTTTCTTCTTCTTGAACATCCATTTGCTGCCAATGGGTTTCCTTCCAGCCGACAACTCCACAAGATCCCAAGCCTCATTTTTGTGCAAAGATGCCATTTCATCAACCATGGCCTCTTTCCAGAGTTTTCCATCCTCTCAATCTACTACTTCCTTCATAGTTCTGGGATCATCATCAGTAATAGATAAAGAAAAATTTGAACATAAAGTAGATGGACTATCCCTTTATGGTTGCCTTCTTTCTTGAACTGATCTTCTCACACCTGAAGTTTGTGGCTCTTCATCTTCTGATTCCTCCTCTACTGTAAAGTTTGATTCTTCCCCATTTAGCTCAAACTATATCTTCTCATGTTCCTTTGGTTGGATTTCATGTTTAATAACATCTTTCACCTCTCTGAACACCACATATTGGTTGTACACAACCTTCCTTGTTACTGGGTTCCAAAGCTTATAACCCTTTAAACCATCTTTATACCCAATAAAAATGCACTTTTCAGATTTACTATCCAACTTGGTTCTCTTCTCCTTTGGAACATGTACATATGCATCACATCCAAATACCCTCAGATGTGAAAGAGAGGGTTTCTTACTAGTCCATACCTCTTGTGGAGTCTTATCCTCCAACACTGATAAAGGTGATCTGTTGACCAGGTAATATGTTGTCTCCACCGCCTCTACCCAGAATTCCTCTCCTAACCCGACACCATTGAGCATGCATCTTGCCCTTTCCATCAATGTCTTGTTCATTCTTTCTGCAACTCCATTTTGCTGAGGTTTATATGGAGTAGTATTCTATCATTTTTCTAAGGTGTATATGGAGTAGTATTCTATAAGACCAAGCAAACACATCACGAAATTCGCATGTACTAAACCAACCGAATACTACTCCATATACACCTCATTTGGTTTAGTACCTGTATTTTCACAAAAGCATAATTTTGCGTCACCATCGTGACTGGTTTTAAAACAGACGCGATGACGCGAGGTTGCCAGTTCAATTTTCTCACGGTCATCGCAGAAGTACATCACTTTCCCGTGATGATCGGAGAACGTTATGTGTAAATATTTTCAGTCATCATAGACCCAAGCGGTATACCCGCGATGACCGAGTGGCAGAGCCCGACTCAAAAAATCCGCCTAAACTAACACATCTAACGTCAAAATGCATAAAAAAAAGACACTGAATTGAAGCCATGACAAAGTCTATCTACTTGGAAGAAGTTTCAGGATGAATGGTGGACGAATGGGGCCAAGATCAGCTCGCCAACTTCGGTGCTCCAAATTTCTCCGAGGTGAAATGAATAGTGCCAATGGTAAAAATGAATGAATTACCCCCCTTTTATAGTAATTTTTGAAAATTAAAAAAAATATATATTTTATAAATGTGGGTTTTTTCTCATTTTTTATCACATGGTTAGTCCAAATTTGGTTTTTAACTATGTCTCTATGTATAATGTTCATTTTATGTCAAATGGGTTTACGTTTGACGTGCTTTGTGCAGAGCTACAGGTAGTGGAGTTATGTCATCTTCGTTTACGCTTGATCTGTAAAGTCATCTTTAACGCTCTTTTCCTACATGATAATGAAAAGATAGCCGAGTTGTTCCTCTTGACTCGTTAAAAGAAATAAGAGGCGGTCACCTTTAAGCTCTTTTCTGGTTGTGTAAACACGAAAACATTGTTGGGCCTTTGTCGTTTCAAGCTTGTTATTGGTTACGAAACGACGTGATTCTGACCGCTTTTCTACTTTTTCGGGTTGCAGTCACTAGTTACGAAAAGTACTCCTCGATCTTAATGGTCAGGCGGTTCTTTCAAGTATCATTTTATACTTTCTCAGGCTCGTGAGACACAAATCTACAAAAAAGGACCCCTCTGGAGTTTTCTTTTCCGTGTCTTTTTCAAACTCTCTAAACATGAAAAAGACTCTAAGTTTTACCAATGTCGGACTCGTTAAACCCTGACGATATTGAACTTGTCATCATGACGAGACTCGAGCTTCTCCTCCCTAAGGCTCGTTAAACCATTACTAGGTTGGATTCAACCAACGGTTGAACTTATATTACAAGCATATGCTATCCCATTCAAGCTTGTTTTGAAAAATAATAGGGGTACTTGCCAGCAATGGTGGGGAAAATTTGGAAATCATCATTGGCAGCCAGTCACTCTTGAACATCAACACTTTTGCTTCTTGTTGGGTTGGGACATCCACACATTGTCATTTGGCCTTCCGTGGGTTTGGGTTACCATTTAGCCTCATTCCATCTGATTCACACCATCTCTGTTATGCTCTTAACCTGCAAATCAATACCCAAGCGAAGAAAAGATACCGAGAACACAAAATATGTGAAGAAAATATACCCAGAACACAGAATAGCAATGATTTTATTATTCAGAGAGAAATGTTCACAGGCCTCTTCGAGGGGGCAACCTCCAATAGAGCAGAGCTCGATTACAAAACAAGACACAATGCTCCTCGCAGGGAGTCTCTATCCTTTATATATGACTCATACATGCAATACCACGATCCAATATCATGGGTTTTATTAATACCATCTATCTAATACTACCGCCCATTTACCATCTAACTAATACTACCGCCCATTTGCAACTAACTGTGGTCCCGTAATTAATTGTGGGTTAACCACTTACAAATATTAATATGGGCTTTACTGACTCTTGACTATGATGTGATCCCATGACATAAATAAGGGGGTTAGGGTGGGACCCTAACATGCCCTCCCCCTTAAGACTAGCCTTGTCCTCAAGGCTGAAGCTGCGGAAACTGCTGAAGAATAGCGGATGGTTCCCAAGTTGCATCTTTCGGCGAGGTATCTTTCCATTTGACGAGGACCTCCTTAATCATGCGGCCGCGCAGGTGCTTGTCTCGAGTGTCTAGAACCTGTTCAGGTTGAAGCCAGATTGATCCTTCTTCATCCAACTCAGGTAGACTGGTTTGAACTCGGCAATTGTTTCCAATCACTTTCTTGAGACACGATACATGGAAAACTGGGTGGATTTTTGCTGTAGGTGGCAAAGCCAACTTGTAAGCCACTTCTCCAATGCGCTGAAGTACTTGATATGGTCCGTAGAATTTTGGAGAGAGCTTTTGACAGCCCTTGTCTTTGAGTGATGTTTGCTTATATGGTTGCAGCTTCAAAAAGACCTGATCCCCTTCTTGAAATTGGCGCTCTGAGCGATGTTGGTCAGCCTGTTGCTTCATACGGTTCTGAGCTTGATGAATATTCTCGCGCAGGTGGGCAAGCATGGTTGCACGGTGTTGTAGGAGTTGATCCACGGCTTGTACTTTGGAGCACCCCGTGAGATAAGAAGTGGGGGACGGAGGAAGTTGTCCATAGACTGCTTCAGAGGGAGTCATTTTGGTGGTGGCATGATAGTTGGTGTTATACCACCATTCCGCCAGAGGTAACCACTGTACCCAAAGGTGTTGTTTTTCTGAAGTGAAACACCTAAGGTAGGTTTCTAGACATTTGTTGACGGCTTCGGTTTGACCATCTATTTGCGGATGATATGAAGTACTGAGTTTGAGTTGAGTGCCTTGTATTCTGAAGAGCTCCTGCCAAAAATTACTGGTGAAGATTGGGTCGCGGTCAGACACAATAGAAGTGGGCATGCCATGCAATTTGAAGATTTGATCCATGAAAGTTTGAGCAACCAAAGTGGGTGTGAATGGTTGGGGTAGGGCGCAGAAATGAGCATACTTCGACAGTCGGCCCACAACCACCATGATGACTGATTTGTTTCCGGACTTTGGAAGACCTGTAATGAAATCCATGGAGACCTCCATCCAAATTGACGCCGGAATGGGCAATGGTTGTAATGTGCCTGGTGTGTTGACGGTTTCCCCTTTGTGGCGTTGACAGACGTCACATTCTGCTACAAAAGTAAGGATGTCCTGTTTCATGCCGGTCCAAAAAAATGATCTTCTGGTGCGAGCGTATGTCTTCTGAAAGCCCGAATGTCCTGCAATGGGGGATGAATGAAATTCTGCCAAAATGCGACTTTTGAGGGTGGATGTTGGTGATATGACGACTCTGTCCTTGTAGCGAAGAATATCATTCTGCCACGAGTAGCCCTTGCTGGAACTAGGATCTGCCTGTAATTGAGAAATGAGTTGGGAGAGCCCGGGATGTGAAAACCATTCCCTGCGAGCCTCTTCAATCCAGTCTGGAATGGGGAGGGATATTGTGAGCAGAGTACTTTCCTCCTCAAATTGGCGCGACAATGCATCTGCTACCCTGTTGTCTTTCCCTTTCTTGTAAATGATCTCATAATCATATCCCAGCATTTTGGCTAACCATTTATTTTGTTGGGGGGACGATAGGCGTTGCTCCAAAAAATATTTAAGACTGTGATGATCTGTGCGAATTTGGAAACGTCGCCCCAACAAGTAGGGTCTCCAGGTCTCAACTGCATGTAAGATGGCCATCATTTCCTTCTCATAGGTAGATTGGCCCAAGTTCTTCCCACTTAGTTGTTGGCTGGTGAAGGCCAATGGTCGCCCTTCCTGCATTAAGACTGCTCCAATACCTGTTCCTGAAGCATCAGATTCAATGACAAATGTTTTGGTGAAGTCCGGTAGTGCTAAGACCGGAGTGGAACACATGGCGGTTTTGAGAGCGGTAAATGCCTGTTGTGCTTCTTCGTTCCAAAAGAAGGAATTTTTCTTTAGAAGTTGCGTCAGGGGCTTCGCTATGCGGCCATAGTTGCGGACAAATTTACGATAATAGCCTGTGAGACCCAAAAATCCTCTCAAGCTTTTCAAGGTCTTAGGTTGAGGCCATTCTTGCATTGCCTGGATCTTTTTGGGATCCACCTTGACACCTTCACGCCCCACAATGTGGCCTAAATACTCAACTTCTTCCATGCCAAACGCACACTTAGACGTTTTGACAAATAGTTTATGCGTGCGGAGCAGTTGCAAGAGGATATCTACATGCTGAAGATGTGCTGCCCAAGTGCCACTATAGATGAGTATGTCATCGAAGAAGACCAGGACAAATTTTCTGAGATATGGTTTGAGGAGGTGATTCATAAGGCTCTGAAAAGTAGAGGGGGCATTACAGAGACCAAATGGCATGACCAAGAACTAATAATGGCCTTCATGAGTTCTGAAAGCTGTCTTGGGAATGTCAACTTCCTTCATGCGAATTTGGTGGTAGCCTGAGCGAAGATCCAATTTAGTGAAGAATTGAGCCCCATTGAGTTCGTCCAGCAAATCGTCAACCACTGGGATGGGAAATTTATCTTTGACTGTTAACTTATTGAGGGCCCTGAAGTCTGGACACATCCGCCACTCCCCATCTTTCTTGAGGACCATGACGACTGGAGATCAATAAGGACTAATGCTAGGACGAATGACACCTGCTTCCAACAATTCCTTGATGATTTTTTCTATTTCATTCTTTTTGGTGAACGGATGTCTGTATGGCTGCACATTTGGGGGTTGGGCCCCTGGAACCAATGTGATGCTATGATCATGTTCCCCTCGCGAGGGTGGGAGTTCATGAGGTTTGTCAAAGACCATCCGATGTTTATTCAAAATCTGTTGCATCTCAGGATGAATTGGCGAAGACATGGTGTCTACTACCTGGAGGGCATTAAATTGAGCTACCACTCCATGATGGCCCTTTTTTAACAATTTTTCCATCCTATGCGAGCTTATGATAGAGGGGGCTCCCGCCTGTAGTCCACGGAGGGTATGTGTGAAGTCGTTCTGCTTAAAACTCATATATAACTCCTGGAAATCCATTGTGATTGGCCCAAGAGTGCGGAGCCATTCCGCACCGAGGACAATGTCGCAACCCCCCATGTGTATTGCAAACATGTGGGTTTTCAAATGATAATCCCCCATTTGAATTTTGACATTTTCACAGCGACCTTCACATTTCATTGTGCCCCCATCTGCAATCTGGACTTGGAAGTTAGAAACTGCCCGGACAAAACAATGTGCTGCTTCAGCGATCTTTTGGTGGATGAAATTATGGGTACTTCCACTATCAATCAAGACTACTACTGGGCGATGTTTAAGAAAACCCCTGATTTTGAGAGTTTGAGGGGAAGAAATTCCTGCCAATGCATGCAGCGAAATCATTGGTTCATCAAATACCATCTCCTGTTGGTTATCTTCTTCGGTGGCCTCTGGTTCCTCAAGTGGTGGATCTTCCTCGGTGGAGCTGTAGTCAGTGGCATCTATTTGAAAAAACTTGTGCTCTTTTCATTTATGACCCGGGGAATATTTTTCATCACGGTAGTAACATAGTCCTTGCTTCCTTCTTTCGGCCATTTCTGTCGGTGACACCCTTTGAATCTTAAGTGTTTGGGTCATATTGGGTGCTTGTGAGGGACGACCTTTAGCGAGGAAGTTGGGGCGGCTGGATTGGGTTGTTAATGCACGTTCCACCTTACGGGCTACCTGGCAAGCCTCGGTCCATGTGGGGGGGTGGTGGAGTAGAACCTGAGCTTTGATGGCTTCTTTAAGACCGCTGATAAAGCATTCCATGTAGAACTCATCTGTGAGACCCTTAGTGCGGAAGGCTAAAGCTTCAAAAGCAGTCATATATTCCTCCACTGTACCCGTCTGTCGAAGCTTAGTGAGACGCCCCAAAAAAGAGTCTTCCTGTTCAAAGCGACTGCGAAGAGTTTTGGCAAATTGGGCCCAATTCTGAAAATGTCCATTGCATCATTGATGCCATTCCTTCCATTGCCATCTTTCATTGTCCAAGTACATGGTGCCCACCATAAGCTTAGTTCCCTCATCTGTGATATGATTCAATTGGAAATACTGCTCCATTTGTGCTAGCCATGTTGACGTGTGAGAACCATCAAATTTCTGCATATCCAACTTGGGAGGACGCTGACTGGGTGGTGGACGGGAGTGCCAAATGTGAGGAGAGTGGCTAGACTCACCCTCATGGTAGTTATGGCCATTATACCCCTCCTCGTGGGCTGGCTCCTTGCCTTCTGGGAATGCCTGCTGTATCTGGTTACTCATTCCTTTAAGCTGAAGTTGTACGAAGCTACTCATTTCTTGAAGCTCATGTGCGATCTTGGACATAGCCGTTTCGAGGGTCTCCATATGGTTTTCAATTTTTTCGATCCGTTCATTGGCCATCGCTTGGGCGCGAGTTTCTACCATACACCAACCTGATGAAAATTTGGGACCGCCTAAAATTTTTTACTAAGAAATTGAATGGTACCACCTTGCTCAGCTCGTCGTCCTGATACTGATGGGCTAGGTCACCAATAAGCGTCCCGGAAGATCTCAGACTTTTTTTTTTTTTTGGAAAACTCCTAACGGAATTTTACTCCTTCCTCATCAATACTGCAGCCGCCAAATCCTCAAAATGTCAATACCGCCAAAAGTCCTGCGAAAATTATATCCAGGTACAGGAACCCTTCCCAACTACTCCGATCTGGTGAATCTGAGAGATCTGAATGGTGGAACAACTGCTGCTGCTGATCTGAAATATCCGATCTGGTGGATCTGAGAGATCTGAATGGTGGACAACTGCTGCTGCTGATCTGGAATATCCGATCTGGTGGATCTGAGAGATCTGAATGGTGGAACCACTGCTGCTGCTGATCTGGAATAGATGATGTGTGATCCCCCGATAGAAAGGGAACTATGGTCTTGGGGAGTGTCAGGTGCTACAGATCGCAATATACATAAGGGTCTGACAGTAGTACTCGGCCCAATGTTTCAGGGCTCTAACTAAGGAGGATCGACCGTACCCTTAGCCGTACAACCCGACTACCCTATCGTACGGGCGAGTAATCTCTCCGAGTGTTGTTCTCGGTGTACTGTAGCAACAAGACGGCCGAAGGTTTATCTTTGGCGAGGTTTCAAGGGAGCTAGGGGGCTTCCTATATACCCAGAGGGTACGTGGAAGACAGTCCGTGCGCGGTTCTGTCTAATGCGCTACTACTCGAAGGGGTACCCACAGGGGTTACAAGGGAGTCCAACAGACGTGACCACCTCTTGTATTTCCTGCGTGCATGCCTCCCCAAATCCGCAGGTTTATGCGCTTAATGACAGATCCCGTGGTTTAAAGACGCCGGAACACGTCTCTAGCCTAAAAAAAATTTTGCTAAAATTTGGAGATCCCACCGAGCCCTGGAAAGTGCTCTGATACAACTTGTTATGCTCTTAACCTGCAAATCAATACCCAAGCGAAGAAAAGATACCGAGAACACAAAATATGTGAAGAAAATATACCCAGAACACATAATAGCAATGATTTTATTATTCAGAGAGAAATGTTCACAGGCCTCTTCGAGGGGGCAACCTACAATAGAGCAGAGCTCGATTACAAAACAAGACACAATGCTCCTCGCAGGGAGTCTCTATCCTTTATATATGACTCATACATGCAATACCATGAGCCAATATCGTGGGTTTTATTAATACCATCTATCTAATACTACCTCCCATTTACCATCTAACTAATACTACTGCCCATTTGCATCTAACTGTGGTCCCGTAATTAATTGCGGGTTAACCACTTACAAATATTAATATGGGCTTTATTGACTCTTGACTATGACGTGATCCCATGACATAAATAAGGGGGTTAGGGTGGGACCCTAACAATCTCCATCGAGCCTCTGATCCCTTGGTACCTGAATGTTGCCACCCTCCAGAGTCGTGTCGCCGACATGTTCAAGAGTATAATCCTTTTTCAGTTTACACCCTTGCCTTCTCTCTGATACTCTATTTCACCATCTACCACTTGTTCCTTATCTCATGTCGTTGATGGGGGAAACATTATGGCCCTCCTACGATGAGTCGTCTCCTTTCGACATCAGCTCATTATCCATGAGATTGATCTAGAGATCCCCTTTGGTACCTTAGAGCTTGCATGCCTCAATGGCAAGTTCTTCACACCTGACGGTCGACTTTCATCATTGATCATCGATTGGGTGATTCCACGAGTGTTCGACCTCAGCTCCTTTTTCACACTTCGTGGATTGTGCTAGCTGGTACCTTGAGAACCATTAGCATTATTGGTGGTTTCTCTCGCACTTGTTAATGGTTTTCATCACTGACTGGTAATAAAGTGACTTTCTATCATGCTCGACCTCAGCACATCTATTCGCATGCTAGAATTTATACTGTAATCGGATGGGTTCAAAACCCCAAGCTCAGATTACACATGTTCAGTCTGCGTGGATTGGTTCATGATTACATGACTCATTAATGGATGGCTGCGACCATACTTAAGTCTTCATGGATGGCTGTGACCATACCTTTATCATTATCATGGTCTCATTAGCTGGATGGCTGCGTCCATACCATAGACCTAGTTCGTATGTCTTTTGGATGGCTGCGCCCATGCCTAGACTACATGTACTTCATTATCAGAGATATCAGTTGTACTTGCGTGCAGGTTCTTCTAGATGGTGTTCCAGCTCAGTCAGTTTCGTAAATCATTTCACCCCTCCCACTCTCTCGGGCTTCATACTTTAGGGGGCATCTGTTACACAGTAATTTGTCACTGCCTTCACTCCAGTCCTTCTACTGTGTCATGTGTCCAAGTCAAACATGCTCATATTGAACAAATGCTCTCTTGTGCTGCCAAATGACCCACTTTTCCTAAGTTATCTGCCTCATCGCAACTGTGGACTTAATATACATGCTGAAAGGTGCTCATAAATAGTCCAAATGCGCTGCCAGCGTGGAAGTACATTTGATTCCCGTGATGGTCCGATTTCATGTCCCAGCGCGAGGTCACTTGTTATCTTTAGCGATGATCTGACTAGCTACGTTACTCACTAGTGATGTCAGCGCTATAGCTCAGTTATGCCCCCGCAATGATCCAGATTGGGTGAATTTGTTCCAATAGTCAGCCTTCCAGATGACTCCAGACCTAGTTGTTGGCATAGTTTGTATCGCCCTCCTTTCTTTGGCATGGCAGTTCCATCAATTGTGCTACCTTCCTTTGGGATAAGCTCACTCTTCCACCTTTCATGGAGACTCCTTCTCCTATTTAAACTCTCACCATTGCTATGCATTGCTAGTTTCTGATAGTTGGCTAGTTGAGTAGTGTTGTTAGTGTTTGTGAGTTTTCTAGATAGCTGGTGTGAGTGTGACAAGTGTGGGATTGTTGATAGCTTGTGGAAGGTTGTGAAGTGCCCTTAATCTTGTGTAAAACTTATGAGTGAGAGAGATCTTGTATGTTGGGAGATCCATCTTCAAAGAGTGAATGCTTGAAGAACATACTGGTTGGATCCCTCTGAGAAGGCTTGCGACGTCAAGACTTTGGTTGTAAGCTTACTTTTATTTCATTATCAATACAATCAATGATGTTTTCTTATGTCTTGTATGTAATTTACTTGATAGCTCATGACTTCTTGACTTTGTGAGTAAACATATCATTGTTTTTTTCCAGTTATGTGCTTTTTTGTATTTCCTTTGCATTGTTTCAGGTTGATCACTCATTAGGAGAAGGAAGTGGAAGCTGGAGCAGCACAACAGAACTCCATCGACCACCGATTGAGGTAGGCCTCCGACTATGAATGTTTAAGGAAAGCCATTGTTGATCTGTCCTTTTTTGTGACTAGACCCACTCTAGGGCTACAGGGGTTGCCTCTATCCACAGAGGGAACACTTTCCTGCATCACAAATTTCCATAACTCAAAACTCTGACCATTAAATTTCTTGATCTCTATCTTTCCACTTCTCGCCATCTTCTTTCACCACCAGAATCAATCTCGCATATCTCCCACAGAACAGGGTCTACCATAGGTATGAGTGAAACCCCTCAGCAGCAAAGGTGTCCCCTTGAAGCCAAAACAGTGCTGATACCAAATGTATGTCTTAACCCCATACAGAAATTAGCTTCATACGAATTCTAAAACACAGAAAATAAACAATGCAAGAGCATAACACATAAAACACATATACATAGAGATTTTCCCCTGGATTCCAAAACCGGGACTACCAACTTGATTTTTCATTATCTTCCTTTCAATGTTACAATACATATTTATACATGTCGAAGCATCCAATACCATGGACTGAAAACCATTGCATCCAAAACCATGTGTGAAAAATCATGCACAAAACCATAGTTAGGTCCACCCAACCTAATATAGGGTCCCCATAGAGTGGCATTACCTGCACCCCTCAAACCCCCTGTGACCCCCGATTTACGCAATCGGTGCAACGAAGCGGGGGCTCCACCCCCCTTCTAACCCCTCGGTTAACTGCATGGGCTAGTCGTGGAAAGAATATAAAACAACCCCACATCTGATAGAGAAGAATCATTGCAAGGGCAAGGTGTTAAGGAAGGAAAGGTTTTCTTCATGTACTTAGGTGAAAGGGGAAGGCTCATGTATTGTAAAACAAATGCTATATGTAGATGATTCATAGAGATTCTTAGGAATCATTTGATAGAGAAGAATCATTGCAAGGGCAAGGTGTTAAGGAAGGAAAGATTTTCTTCATGTACTTAGGCAAAAGGGGAAGGCTCATGCTGTTGAGTGCATAGAAACATTGCTAAGTCCGCAGGTTGAATGTGCAAGGCCCTGCAAGTGAGTGTGTAGGGAAAATAAGTCTGTAATTGAATGATTATACTTAATAAATGTTGCTTTGAGCTGAATCTAGTGCATTTGTATCTTATTATTTACTTCTGTAGAGTTATTCATCTTCACTCAGTGTTATAATTTACATAAATTAATGTGTTTTTATTGCACGAAAGTAGTGGATCTATAATCTTTATGCATGATAAGTATAATTAGGGACCTTCACAAAGATCTGGAGGTTGTTTAGATAGATTTATAGTAGTTATCTATTCAAAAGGGTTGAATGTGCAGGAAGGTAGATCTAAGACATAAGGACAGGGAGAACACATCACAGAGGCCTTTAGATGTAGAAACCTAGTTCTAGCATCCCCTAATACTACTTCAGGTGAGATTGTAGCTTCTAGTACATGGGTTGTTTTCGAAAGAGCCAGTAGTTAGGGTTTTGTTGGTTGGTGCATATAACACTGAACCTAGGTCAGGCCCCATCAAACCAACAAAGAGAATAAGATTTTTTTTTTGAAACTGAAGTTGGAGGGACATGCGTTAACCTAGTTGCAAAGACACAAAGAGACACTTAGGCTATTGGGTGATCCACCAATAATTAAGTGGGATTGTTGGCTTATTAGGCCCTGACCCAAGTTAAAAAGGGTTATTAGCCAAAGAAAGCCCGCAACTACCAGCCCTTTTGGCAATAGTCAGCAGAACGCAGACTAAGGTCTCACTTGCGGTAGTAGGGGAGGGTGCTGGAACTAGGTTTCCGCACCCTTGGGATGTCTTGATGTGGTCTGGAGGGGTTGCGAACCGTTCTGCGGCCTTGCGCCACTCTATACTGCTATCGGAATTTCATGTAAATATGTGCAGGTGCACTTTCTTATTAATAAAATTGTTAGAAATTTGATCTTCTTGTTATAGTCTTTAAGCAAAAATTTAACAATAAAACCCAATGCGCACAATCATAATTCTTTTAAAGACATAACTCATATAAAATATGTATGAACCAGAATACAATAGATCCGCGATATTTCAGAAACAACTTATCTTTATTAATATCTTTGTTTTAGTACAATCTCCTTGCACACAGCTGCGGAGCCTCTATCTACCCACTAACACCCTTGACTCAAACTTACAGATGCAGAACACCAAGTACTTTCACCAAGCCATAACACAATAGATCTCATCCAAAAACTGACTTCTAACCATAGAGCCTTGCTCTATTTATACATTCCCATGGTCCATAGACCATGGGCAAACCGACTTACTTCCTATTATTCTATATTATTTTTGGGTAGACAACCTCTTGAATTGACTCATTACAATTCACGCTCCGCACACTTCGTGGAGTCTTTACCATACTTTTTCCCAAAATTGTGGGCTTTGAGCCCCAAAACCATTACGCGGGGCCTCCACTACCCAACAGGTCCCCAACACAATCAACATGACTCATCCCGAGTCACTCGGCTGGTGTAAAAATCTTTGTGCAGAGGTCATTCAACAACTTTTGTGCTTCACTTACCCTTGCAACAAAATCATCCACCATCTGCTTTACCCATTCTATGCGAGCCACCGATATATCAGTATCCAATTTCATTGCTTGGCTGGGTTTAGATACTGCCTACATGTGCGCTAACTTGCCTTCGATGTTGGAAGAGACTGTGAATGCCTCATCAAGCCAAGGCTGGATGTGTTCTTTAAGCATTGCTTCCTTCTGCTGAGCTGCGTCAACCTATGCCTTAAGAGCCTGGGCCTCCCTCATTTTCGCCAGTCATTATATGATGGTGACCATTTGCACATTCCCTTTGACTTTGTCATACGCCTGCTATAACTCCCGCGCTTTTGTTTCTACCTGCTGTAGCGTTGGGTCGTCCTGTAGGGATGTGAGTGTAATGAGGGACTGATCCAATAATCCCAAGCAATCTTGGACTGCGTGCTTTATGACTTTCAACCCTACTTGAATTTCACCGCGGCACTACTCTCGAAATTATGGGGGTGTGGGTGGTTGCGCCTTTAGTCTTAGCTCCACAATTTGCAAATTTAACTCCCACTGAGCTTTCACAACCTCCTCTTGGGCCGTACAAAATCTGGAAACCATGTAAGGGATCTTGTCCATTATTGGAAGTTCCGTTGGGACAACCAACTCTGGTACCTTGTTGCACGTTGCTGCCACGACCTGTTCCACTTCCTGGTTATGGGCAACGAAGTCATCACGTTGTAGGCTGACCTACTCCAGATTTTCCTTATGCTCCACTAAGAGTTGGAGGGCGCGGCCTTCGCTGGCACACAACTCAATGATTACTCCATCCTGCAGTTGGTAGATGGTTTCTTGAAGCAGAGCGATCAAATTCATCCCCCAACTTCACATGTCACCCTCAGCTTTGGTTAAGACAGTGCCTACTGGCAACACTAAAGTGTTCATTGTGTGACTATGCACCATCTGCTCGGTTGTGGCTATATCATTTTCTAGGTGTGGTATCATCCCTCTTGTTAGTGCCTAAATCTACCTCAAGCTCAGAAAGGCAGGTCTAGGGTAACATCAAACCATGCTTAACCTGGTAGCTAGCCCTACTGGGTGGGAAGAAGGCTCTCTCCTTGTCAATCTCAGGAAAAAATAACAAATGAGGCTTGAGATGACTGATGTAAAGACTAATTTTAGGCTAGATATATGCTCAGAGGAGTTTGATTGAGTTTTATGTAGGTTTGCTGGATCAAATGTGAAAGACGGTTTTGGGTACGGGGAATGAACTCAGTCTTGCAGAGGTTTCTGTGGGGCTAGGTAGGAAAATGCTTTAGTACTTTATATTAGGTGTAATGGTGAGTCTTGAGATTGGTGAGGAGTTGGACAGGGCATGAATGTGTCATGAGTCCTCTTCAAATAGTAGAAAACATGTAAAACTAATAAAACCCTAAGGTAGAGCACTGCAACATCAATGATTTCCACCTTTATACTTGATTCATTTAGTTAAGCAGAAAAGAGAGAGATAATGGCACACATAAACATATGATAACTTGAATTACAGAAGGAAAAAAAATACTACACCACCTTGCCACAAGAATCCCACAAAATGTTGCAAACCTTGGTCTATTTCCTTGCCAAACTCCAGAGATCATGTACAATAGTGCTCAAACAATTCACAAGAGTCCAACCTTTTAAAATGACTAAAAAAACACATGATATAGACCTCCAAACCACCTGTACTATCCATCAAGGGTCGAATCCATGAGAAGAGGGGTGGTTTCAACCATATCTAAACTAGGAACACAAAAATAGGCAGTGGAGCAACTTTATTCTAAAACCTAGGACACTGATTCATTCAACTCCAAACCACCTACAACTGCTGTATATACCTTATGAAGTCAATCTTTATCATTTTTACATCATAGTACATCAATTTACGTCATGTCAGCTCATGAATTTGACCATAAGAGAGAAAAGTCAAACTACAAGAGAACTAGGCAAAAAATAAAGTTTTTGAGCAAAATTTGCACATTTTCATCCTGTGCCTAGCGCCACTTTTTTTGTGCATAGCACCTTTTCCCAACTGAATTTGGAGGCCTTCCCCTTCACCAAATTTTCTCCAAGTTGGCTTGTTGGAAATTTTTGTCTGTCTACTTTCTAGGAAAAGTGGAATTTTTGAATTTTTTTCCCATTTTCCTCTCCAAAAATCAGTTCTCCCTACACTACTTCCTATATGGCAAAAAGTGGCAGAGAGGGCATTTTTGAGGTGTTTTTGGCCCTTTAGGTGACCCAAATCTTGTCAAAATTTCCTAGTAATTTATGGGCATGCATAACTTTTCATGAGGAATTAAAAAATGCAATTTTTTTCTCAAGAGGAGGTCCCTATCAAAAGCGAGTGCCAGGAAAGAGGAGGTCGCTATCAAAAGCGAGTGCCAGGTGGTGCTACGCACTTACCGGAAAACACTGTGTTAAAAAATTTCTATGTGTAGCGCCATTGATTCTGTGCGTAGTGCCGTTTTTAGATCATGTTTTGGAGGCCTTCCCGGTGTCCAAATTGGGTTCAAGGTAGCTTGTTGGAAACATTATTGAGTCTATTTTCCAAAACAATTTGAATTGTTCAATTTGGAGTTCATTTTCCCTATCCAAAGTCAAATCTCCCAAGACTGGTCAAAATGTGCAAAATGAGGCTGCCTAAAGGCAGAGTGCTGTTGCAGTCAAATTTTGAAGGTCTTCCTCAACTCCAAATTCCACTAATGATAGATCATTGGAAATATATTTGTGTTTGGTTATCATTTAACTCATCAAGCAAGTCATTTTGCTAACCAAGCTATGAGAAATATTGATTTTCCCAAGGTCACTTCAGAGGTGCATCAATTCTCCTGAGGCAACGATATTTTTAACATTTATCTAAAACCATGACACCTGTGTAAAAAGTGAAGGAGGTTTTTCTTCCTTCGACCATTGTGGACAAAAACCTCTCTCATTTTTTCTACATTCATGTTTTATTGCTTAGAAACATCATTTGAGTAAAACCTATCCTGATGTGTGGAACAGGGGATTTGTCGAAATGAAGTGAAATGAAAGGGGATAAGGGGCTTCTAAATTCTTGAGAAAATTTTTGGAAGTAGGGAGGGATGTTAGAAAATAGGGGAAATTGGAATTTCAAATATTGAGTGAGGGGAATGGGTCCGAAAGGGAAAAACGCAGGCCTAGCCTAGAAAATTGCTAAATTGTAGCAAGAAACTAGAGTTTGTGGGAAAATGAGGAATTTAAGGGATATCAGTGATGGGAAATGTTTAATAAGGTACATTAAGGATAGGGGAAGGTGTATGAACGAAGGTGTATGAACATCAAGACACAAGGTTTGTTGATTATTTGACCACCTAAGAGAAATTACCTTCAAAACCCTAGGAGAGGGAAATGAGCCTTACCTAGGCACAACTGAAGCATGAACAAGGTGTAAAATGACCCATTGGAACCTGAAATGATGATGAAAACCCTCTAAATGATGGTACACTCAGTTGAATGGTGACATGAACCTCTTGGGAAGAATCAGTGACAGTTTCATCATCCCTCTCATATGCTGAATTTGTTTCCATGCTTGCAAATGTGGAGCATAGAATGATGAGTATGAAGAGATTTTTTTTTTTAAGTATAGGGTGACTGTTGTTACTCTTTTGGGGATAAAAGTTTTGACTGATAGTATAAGTGCAAAGGAGGGTTTTGATGATGGTAGTAGATTTAATAGGGCTTTTAGGAATGATAGGTTTTCAGAAATCAGAATTAGGGTTTGGGGAATAGTGGGAATTATGTATAGGGCTGAGGGTTTGGTGATAGGGGGTAAGATGAGTGTCAATGGGAGAGGGAGAGAGGAAGGGAATAATGTTATAGACATTTTTTTGCCTTACAGCATGAAGCATGAAATTTCAATAATCTAAGGGATCCAAAGTCCCTAAACATGTTGTTCCTACCCCTAGAGGAACAAGGTCACCAAACCACAGCACTAAATATCAGTTCTCCACCTGAAAACACTCAAAAACAGGCTAATTCTGGATCATGTCAACTGCTCCACTGAGCATCTGCGCTGAATGTCAAGAGCTCCACTGTCTACCTGCGCTGAATGTCAACTGCAAAGAAGGCTACCTGCGCTGGGCGAGTTGGGACAAGTGGCACAGTCATTCTTCAAGGTGTCAATGCCCAGGAAGCTTCCAAAATGACACTTTGATCAGGGAATTCAACTGGTGATGAGTAAGAGGATCTAGATCTCCAAGTGGAAGAAAGAACCTCCAAGTGGACTCAAGAACTGAAGAATAACTGAAGTGGGAGAGGACACTAGTCAGCTTCATGCCAGCTACAAGCTGACTCATCCTTTCTCCAAATCTCCTATATATAGAGCTCTCTCATGAGGTCTGAGGAGGCTGGAATCTTGTGAATGTAAGGAAGTGCTGTTGGTTTGAGCATAGAACTATTGGGTGATTTGCTTGAAGGAGGTGAAGAGGAGATTTCTTTCTGCTGGGAGGTGATGTTGGATTGGGCCTTTTATGGTTGTATTACTTCCTGAACTTTACTTCTTCCATTAATAAAGCATTTGAGGTTCTTTTATATGCATGTGTCTCAATGGTGTATTGCTATACTTGTGTATTTGATTTATTCTAATCCTTGAATCAATTATGAATGTATGCTTCTTGTAGTTTCCCTCTCTTGCCATTTTGCAGGATCTTGGTGTAGCTGGGCCAGTGAAAGAGCAAGGAGCTGGGAGCAAGCAGCAAAGAGAGAAGATTGGACCAATCATTAGCGGAAGACAATGGTTAGTGGATCTCTTTCTCCCCTCTCTTACATCTCATAAAGAAGTAATCTCGAATAGCTTTGCTTTGATTGTTGCTGAGGTACTATCACCCTTAGAGTGGGATAGGGTCATTCCGTATTGGATACTTTTCCCAACAACAAATAAGGTAAATTTGGTGCAGGGGGATGGGATGTGGGAAAATTATGCAAGGGAGTAAAAACAACAAGAATGACAAAAACTACAAAACCCTAGACAGTTTTGTCAAGGCAACTTTGAAGCAATTAGGGTTTGATTTTTCACCATTCAAAACACCATCAAGGATGACAAAACCTCTTACTATGGAAAATGGGAGGATGTACTTACTTGAATAGATGTTATTTTCAAAATTTATAGGCTTGTAAAATCGATGGGATGAGTTTTTAGCTTGGCTGACTGGTGTGCCGCGCCAACGCCCAGGTGCACCGCGCCAATGCCTAGGTGCGTCGCGCCAAGAAAATAACTTGAACTTTGCTGCAAATTTTGTCCTTTCTTTCCTCAAACATGATTGTCTTCTTGTTATCTCTCACCTTTAGCACAAATGAAATTTTCTAACACAAATGATCCCTTTATATACAACTAACTTTAATTTTTCATTTAGAAAACCCACTTTCTAAAGTTGTTTTTCACTTTGCTTTTAAAAAACCTTGTTTTTGTAGTTTGGCTCTCTGTTTTGTCATTTGATGGAATTTTTATCACTCAAGTTGTCCTTAAGCTCCGGAAAAGGATACGGCCGAGGTAACCACAGACCAACTTTGGATTGCAGGTTCTAGCCCACCTACAATCAGAGAGGGCTCTCTCTTTCTGATTTAGCTTTGTTGAGAAGGATTTTAGGCTAGGTATTGAGTTCAGAGGGTTTTTGTTTTTGTTTTTGGTGGGAAAATTGATGTTTCAAGTAGAGAGGGAGAGCATAGTCTGAGGGTTTCACACCATTGGGCGTGGAGTCGAGGATGAGGACTGCTGGTGCATTCCCTTGGTCAAAATAAGGGAAGGTGGAGCAAGATAGTTGCGCATGAAACAATGTTTCAGGTTTAAATGATGGAGTGAATGCTAAGTAATGAGAGGCAGTTAAGAATCTCTCAATCAGCTTAACAGATGGAGGTAATAGAGCTCTACCTAGGGGAATTTAAGAATCCCTAGATAATTGGCAAACCCAGGTGAATCGGGGTAAATATTAGCCAGAAGGAATTCATATTCATGACCAATTCATTCAAAAGAAAACATAAAGAAACAACAGAAATTGAGCATAGAGTGTATTTAAACAAATTCTAAGCTATTCTTCCTTTCTGCTATTTAGATAGTGGTAAACAGTAAAACACAGGTAAGATGCACTTATTGTTTCAGGCTGCAGCACAAGAATTCCATCTGCATATCTTCAAAACATTCATTTACAATAGGCAGTTTGCTCTCCAAGCTTTCAGCAATATTTGGATATAGAAAAAACTCAGGTATACAATGCGAGTCTCTAGTGAAAATTCTCAATTGACCAACCGCTTGAAACAATGTAGAGAGTGGTATATATAGGAAAAAACTCTCTACAACTGCTTTTATTACAACTTGACGTAAACATGTCTGAAAGAAAGATGATTACTTTAACCTAATCCTATCCATAAATAAATGCATAAAAATATCTCAGGCTGCGCTGAGGGCTGCCGTATCAAAACTGAATAAATGATGTTGTCCTCGGTGGCTTGGTGCAGTGTTTTCTGAAATAAATGTGTATGGGTTTCTGCTTTTTTGCTGTCTGTCTGCATTTAAAGCTTTAACTGTGATTTGAGGGCAAGGATGGGCTTACGCCTCTTTATTTGAATTTCTAAGGGGCTCATCAATGTTCAGGTGCTTCGAGCCCCTAAGAAATCTTGGCTGATACTCTTTGGCTCTTCTTCTCCATCTGATACTCTTTGACAAATGAATTGGGTCACTTTTCTCCTCTTCTGTGGGTCTAATCACAAATTAATGGCCGTTGCTCGGCCTCTGTTTCCTTTAGAACTGTCTTCTGCTCCTCTCGGCAAGCTTCGCGAAGAAAAATGGGTCATTCGGCGCCTCTCAGACTTGCTGGGGGATACGTGATGAAAATATTCCCTAAAGATTCCCCATTCAGGCCTATTTTATCCAGCGATGCGCGATTTGCACCTAGCATCAAAAACTGCCTCAGGAACTGATTCCGGGGCTCCGGAGTGCGATTTTCGCCCTTCGCGCTAAAATTGTTGATGACGTCAGCATGACGGACTTCGTACGGTGGATGACATCAGCATGATGACGTCATCATGCACGGAGGTGACGTGGCAGTACAGCAGGGGACGCATTGGCATGACATGTGGCAAGGTGACTCGGCGGTATAATGGCAGGAGGCCATGCAGGCGGATGATGCGGCAGGTGACGTGGGGCTTACGTCACAGGGGGAGGGCGGTAAGTGGTTTCTGGGCGCACCGCCTTTGGACAAAGGTGGTTTCGGGGGAGGGGGATCCACCACATCCCAGGAGGTGACGCGTGGTGGGAGTACGGCAGCAATATTGCCCATCTCCCGGACGCTAACCTTTGGGCGCGTCGGGGGACAGGAAGGCCCACCCACCGTAGATCTGTGGGGCGGGCGATCTAACGGTTGGCGGGGAGGACGAGGCGACGGAAGGGTAAGGGGCGTGAATATTCATGGAATATTCCAGTTTTAATACGGTGCGGTGGGGGTATAAAACTATGATTTGTGTGGGTTATGGGGTTATAAACGGGCAGGTTAATGTATTTGCGCTCGGGACTTTAGCATAAGGGGTAAAACATGGGTTTTTTGAGGGTTTATGAGCTAGGAGAGACGTTGTTAGCATGACCAGGTCTCATCTAACTCTTGCTATGACACAGATGGGTTAAAAACAGCCCTTGATGGACCATTTTTTCCCTGACTTAGAAGAAATATGGCTATATTGCCAGGGAGGGGATAGTTACATAGGGGAGTTTTATATACATAGTTTTAGTAGGGGAAGGGGAAAACTGATAGGGAGTTATATAGTAGAGTTAGTGGTTAATATGGTGATGATAAGCAGGCACTAAGGTAAGAGACGTTAGGCTAATCCTCGAGGGAAAAGTGACTTATAGATGAGAAATAAAGAATCCTTGAGTGAAGCAGATCTTCACCCGAACAAATGACATGGAAAATGATGAAACTAAGAGGAATCAAGCAGATCTTGACCTCTTTGGGAAATTAGTAATTGACTTGGGGAATTTAGAAGAAGGGGAATTTAGTGATGTCCAGCTTGAGCTCCTTCAGATGAAAAATCATCTGCAACTGTGATCTGAAGAGATAAAACACTTTGTAACACAAAATTGATCATAAATCATCATTCTGCAACCTCACAACTACCTACCCAACCTACTCACCTAACATTTTTTCTTCTTTTGATTTGGGTGCACTTAGACTTGCAGACCCAACTTTACAATTTTTTCTTTTTGAATATTTCCTATCTAAATCTACACTTATTTCTACCATGGCCCAGATTAAGCAGTTGGGTCCCTTTGATTCTCTACCTATCTACAGATCTGCCAAGATTAAACTGTTTGGTCAGATGCATTCTCTATATTCTAAAATAGGAAATTGAAACCTAGGGAGACCAAGGTTAGACTGTTTGGACCTCCCTTAAATGAAAACTCTTCAAAAATGGAACAATCCCTCAAAATTGGAAAACGGTAGTGCCATTTGGACTGGCACACTTCATGGCATTTTGTGGAAATATGGAAAACTGCAGCCTGCAAAGTATGACATATTTGGCATGTAAAAATGTCAATCATGAAAGATGAAACCCTGTTGCAACAGGAGGCTAACAGTGGCTCCACTTGGGGATGGCTTTTCCTTGTGAAAAGTCAAGAACAGCAGGTCAGACTGCCTTGATCTTCTATGGTTGCTGTAGACTGGAAACATTTGTTCTGGCTGCTAAAAATGTAAAACTTTGAACTATGAACAACCTCCTCCTCAACTGAATTACTGTGAACTGTGCAGCATCGCCTGCTTTCTTCTGCGTGCTTGATAATTATGCACAATGACTGCAAATAATTCTTTTCTACCATGAATTGCTTGTAATGTGACAGTTTTCCTCTTGCTGTTTTGCTGAAATTGGTGTAGAGACAGAGCTTTTAAAACTGTGTCTTTCACAAATTTACTGCTTTTCCTTAAACAATCGGCCTGCTTATACAAAAATAAAAACAGAGTGCTGATATATACAAATAAGACTGTACAAAGATATATACAAAACTGCATTGTGTCCCTTAAAAGGGGTCATGGTAATGTTTCAGCATACGGCCATTGACAGGGCCTTCTTCAGCAGTGTTGTCCTCTATAGATCTGAGAAAATAAGTGTTATTTCCCTGAACAACAGAAATAACCAATGGTCCTTTCCATAAAAAATCAAACTTTGCATGTTTTCCCTTGTCTTCTCTTCTTGAGTCCCACCTCAGAACTTTGTCACCAACATTGAAATCCTCAGCCTTAGCTCTTCTATCGAACATCTTTTTAAGCTTTTCTTGCAAAATTTGAGCTCTATCATAAACTTGTTCTCTGGTTTGCTGAAGATGAATGGTCTGATTGATTCTTCTTTGAATGTCATTTGGTTCAGCCTGAATTTCCTGTAACATTTTGACAGTAGGAATTCCCAGGGATGAAGGAAATCTTGCCTCCATGCCATATACTAGCTCATAAGGGCTCATCCCAATGGATCTCTTGCTCGAGAGTCTGTCTGCCCATAAGGCGTTCACGAGCTTTTTGTGCCAGTTCTTCTTGTTCTCTTCTAGCAATTTCTTTATGATGTTGATGAGGCTTTTGTTAGATGATTCAGCCAAGCCATTACCTTGCGGGTAATAGGCTGTAGAGTGGCCCAAGGTAATATGAAATCTATGGCAGAAATTGATCATCTTTTTGGACTTAAAGGCAGCGGCATTGTCAGTGATGATTTTCTTAGGGCAGCCAAATCTAGAAAGGATATTGCACTCAAGGAATTGGATAATGATGGTGTCATTATCTTGTCTGCAGGGAATGGCTTCAACCCACTTGGTGAAATAGTCAGTGGCTGTTAGGATCCATTTGTGCTGGCCTGAGGAAGAGGGATGGATTTCTCCAATGAAGTCAAGACCCCATTGTTGAAAAGGTTTTTCGGTTGAGATAGGTTTAAGGGGCAAGGGTAACAGCTTTCTCTTGCCCTCAAAGATTTGGCACTTGTGACATCACATGGAAAACTTTTTTACATCTGCAAAAAGAGAGGGCCAATAGAAACCAGCCCTTAGAATTTTATCAGCGGTAGACTTCTAATATAGATGTCCTCCACAGCCACCTGCATGGAATTATTTCATGACATTGTTAGTTTCATTCATGGTTAAACAATTAAGCAATATACCTTCATGATTTCTCCAAAATAATGCACCATCTATAACACAAAACTTTAAAGCCTTCATTTTCAAAAATCTTTTCTTGGTCCTAGACAATCCTGGGGGAGCACACAGGTTTAACAATACAAAGCAAATATCAGTGTACCAAAGGCATTGCAGAAATATTTCACTGATTTGTGGAGTCGCCAGCTCTGATTCCTTGTCCAGTTGGTTAATGTCTAAGGCTTGAAAATTTGTTTCAAACATCAGTTTAGCTAAACCTTGTCCCTTTATCAGCTTGGTTGGTTTTATTTCTATGTCATACTCAAGGATGCTTGCAATCCACTTGCCTCTTTTGCCTTCTAATCCCTCTTGGATCAATATGTCTTTTATAGCAGCGTGTGGGACATAGGCAATCACATGTGAACATAAAATGTACACTCTGAAATCCTCGATGGCCTTAACAAGTGCGTAGGCTTTCTTTTCCATTATTGGGTACTTCAAAGGGGTGTCTCTTAAGGCTCGACTGAAGAAAGCGATTAGCTTTTCATCTCCTTGTTCATCCTTTTGCAAAAGGACAGCGGCCATTGTGTGATCAGATGCAAACGAAAATATGATAAAATCTTTCTCAAACTATGGGCTGTTGAGTACAGGGGTTTGGGTTAATGCAGCTTTGATACTTTCAAATGCTTGCTTGGTTTCCAGGGACCATCTTACCTTGGCATCCTTCTTTAACATGTTCCTTAACAATCGTATTTGTTCAGCTAGATTTGGAATAAATCTTCTTAGGAAGTTAATCTTTCCAAGGAATGCTTGCAGCTCTTTTATGTTTCTTGGATATGGAATTTGGAGGATGGCTTGGATTCTTTCAGGGTCAATTCTAATCCCATCTTTTGATATAATGTGGCCAAGTAACTTGCCTTCTTCTAGGCCAAATAGGGACTTCTTAGGATTCAAGGAAATGCCATATTTCCTACATGTCATGAAAATTTGCCTAAGATGCTTGAGGTGCTCTTCATCAGATTTGGAAAATGGGGTCAAGTCATCAAGATAGACAACTAGGAAGTCATGTATTTCTTTGGCAAATGCAATATCCATTGCTCGTTGAAAAGTTGCACCAGCGTTTTTAAGTCCGAATGGCATCTTTACATACTTGAATGTTCCCCACGGTGTGGTAAAAGCAGTTTTGTCCTGGTCATCCGGGTGAACAAGTATTTGGTTGAAACCTGAAAAACCATCTAGCAAAGAGATTCTAGATGACCCCACTACTCTTTGCAAGATGTGTTCCATTTTAGGCAAAGGGTAATGGTCTTTTAGGGATACTTGGTTTAAATTTCTGAGATCTACACAAAGTCTGATTTCACTTGTCTTTTTTCGTGTAGGAACAAGATTGGATACCCATTCAGAAAATCTGATGGGTGCTATGATGCCTGCTTCAAACATCCTCTTTACTTCCTTCTTAACTGGGGGAAGAAGCATAGGGTTGATTCTTCTAAGTTTCTGCTTGAAGGGTTTTTGGTTCGGTTTTAAGGGGATTGTGTGTTGGATCACCGAGGTGTCATAGGATTTCAAATCCTCATGGCTCCAAGCAAATACGTCTTGGAACTCTTTGAACAAGTCAATGTATTTGGGCTTTTGATCGGGTGGCAAAGTTTTGGACAGTTGGATCATTTTTGGATTTTTTGCCGACTGTGTTCTTCTATATCAGTGTTAATGGGTTGCAATTTTGGCTTTCTAGGAATGTCATTGGCGTCGAACATGTCTTCTAATGGGGTAACGCCAGCAGGCAGAAATTTATCCTTTAAGTCAATGATCTCTGCCTCTGCTTTGGCAATGTCTTCCAAATGCATTTGTTTCAGCTGTTCTATGTTTTCTTTGTCAAAAAAAGACGGGTTCAAGATTTGCTTGGCTATTGCAACTGTTATAGCTTGCTGATCTTCATTTGTTTGTTGTTCCGAATCTGTCATAGCATCCAAGTCAATGTTAATATTTGAAAACTCATGCTCAAGGGTAAGGAAATTATTAATCTGGGCATCATTTTCGAATACTTGCCAATCTTTGATGTTATTCGGGACAGCGGGCCTATGTTTTATTTCAGCTGTGAAGTGATGGTTTGGGTCAAAAGGAAGCTTGCATGTACTAGCAAAGGTGGCTAGGCTGTGTGCATGAATGTTATGTTCTCTTGAAATTTTGGCCAGCTTGAATTCAGTGAATGCATTGAGTATATTAGTGGCAGCAGTCCTATAGGCTCTCATTCTATTGTCATTGGTAACAAAATTACCTTTCATTTGTTGTATGATTAAATCAGAGTCTCCTAAAATAGACACTTTTGCAGCTCCTAGAGCTTTGAGCAGTTTAAGGCCTAGTAGCAGAGCCTCATATTCTGCCATGTTATTTGTGCATTTAAAATTCAGTCTGTAGGCATGACCTTCTGCATGGTTGTTATATGCATTGTGAATCTAGACACCTGCCCCTGCTCCCAACATGGTAACAGAGCCATCAAACTCTAAATACCAAGTGATTTCTTGCTTGTGGTTTGTACTAAGAGTTTCAGCTAATTTAGGATTGGGCAGATTTATAATTTCTATTTGGGGATGTTCCTCTAACATGCTAGTTGTGTTAACTGTTGTGACAGTTTCACTAGTGTGTGCAACTGATTCTTCATTGATGTGTGCTTGTTGTTCCAGAGCCAAGGGCTCATTATCAGTTGGAGAACTTGTATCATGATTAAACAAAATAAAGGAATCCATATCAGAATGGATTGAATAAATGGGAAAATGTTCAGGCTTGCTCTCACTACTAACCACATATTTCATCAGCGTTTCCCTGTACAGTCTCTTTGGTTTCCCAAAGACTGAAATAGTAGCGTAGGAAAGGTCTAATTGAAGGGATCCTTGAAGCTTTGCTCCCCATGACCTTGATAGGAGCATACCGTACTTTGGTGGAATGTCAACAACCACTACATCCATGAGGATGGTCTTATTTGGATATTGAACTAAGGAGACACACAAGTCTTTGATGAGGCCTAGACATTTCACTTGACTTGAGTCAAATGAGTACAAGTCTTTGTAAGGTCTTGTAATGTCAAGGTTCAGTTTTTCCATAACTTCTTTGGGCATTAGATTGTGAGATGCCCCTGAGTCAAACATAGCATTGTGCAAAACTTTGTCATGTATATGAAAACTGACATAAAAGGGTGGGACAGGTCCATGTGTTGATTTTCCATTGACTTCTGGTCCAAACAGCAGTTCAGGGGAATCATCCAAAACATTTACATCGTCCTTGTTTTCTGGAATTTGAAGTGACCTTTGAATTTGTTGCCTATATACATCGTGTTTGGCAAGTTCTGAGAGGGGGATGGATATTTTCAACTTAGCTATTTCTGCCTCTAAATTAAATGGCTTTTCCAATGGAGTCTTGTTGTTGATAAAGGCAGTTTTTTCCTTTTCATTTAAATTATCTGCGATTTGCTCTTGTTTATCAGCGTTATGAGGACTGATAGCTTGTGGTTTTTTAGTTTTAGGAAAGTTTTTTGGAACACTGTTCGAGCTTTCTTTCGAGGGAGAAGGTGGCAAAGGCTAATCTTTGGAAGGCTGTATTTCTATTATGTCTTATACAGTCACTTGATGCGGGTTTTGAACATTTGTATTAGCTGGTTCTATTGTGACAGCCTTACCTTTGGTCTTGTTGGGTTTTTTTCCATCCTTTGTTTAACTAGGTTCCGCAATGTCAATGGTCCTAGTTCTCAGCTTATATTGTTTATGTACTTCATACACAGTAGTATCATATCCTTGTTTAAAATCAAAGGACTCACCAAATTTAGTTTGAAACTGATTGTAATCGAGTTCATTTTGGTCTTCTTGGGACAGGACAGTTTGGTGCTCACCCTCTAGATCCATCAGGTTCATGTGAGTGTCCTCTATGGGTTCACTAGAAGTAGATCCTTCAACATAGTTATCCTGAAAAGGGGGTCTTATGTCATGGTCTTGGTTAGACCTACCAGCATTTGTGTTCTGCGTTTTCCTAAAATTTGGATTCCTTATGGTATTTGACTGTTGTCCTTCCCATGATGCTTTTCTCTCAACATTTTCTACTCTTTCTCCTAGCCTTTGTAGGCCATTGATAATAGCATCAAGCTTTTGATCAAAGGCTAAGGGTTCTTCCTTAAAGGTGGTTCTTCTTTCCATTCTAGCTCTATTTCTCTTGGCAATTAAGTTAGCCTCAACACTGACAGCAACGTTTTGCATGTCTGCAAGGGTCTGAGGAGCTCTTTTTTTTAACTGGTATGCCATATCAGGGTCAAAACCATCCGGAAATTTGTACAAGGCCAGATCAGGGGGAGGCCTTAGGTTCTGTGTTATTTCATTGTAAACATTATTGAATCTTGCACATTACTCCAAAACAGTCTCTTGAGGACCTCTTTTAATTGTATCATATTCGGCTAGTATGTGCAAGGGGTCTTTCTTTTTCTCCCATCTGTTGGTAAAGGATTGGTAAAGCTCATCTAGGGTGGTTATGGAATTTGCAGCAAGTGATCTGAACCAGGTTCTGACATCACCTGTTAAGCTCTGAACAAAAATTCTCATTCTCACGCTATCATCATCTATTTCGTAGTTTTCAAAATAGTCTTGCATCTTTTTAGTATGCTGAATGGCAGTAAAAGGGCCAGTACTATCAAAATATGTGATTTTAGATTGGTACTCTTGAGGTAAAGCCCTAGCATTAGCAAGTAGTTGCAGGGGTGCATATCTATTAGCCATATTGGTAGGGATAAGTGGAACAACGGGGATTAATGGAACAATAGGGATAACAGGAGTAACTGGGATAATAGGAGCAACTGGAACGTTGCAAACAACAGTAGTGGTAGTATGTGCTGTGAAAGAAGGTGTGGAAGGAGGAGTTCGAGGTGTGGATGATGAACTAGGGGAAACAGAGGCCGAACGAAACAAAACCTTGACAGGAGTCGGAATACAGCTAGGGTAAGCTTTTTCAAGACTTAAATCAGCAAAATTTTCCTGTCTTTCTTGCTTCTTGAGGATTTTCGGGATTATGTTAGGGTTCTCAAAAACAGTTGGTGGATTCGGGTCTGGATTTGACCTTGTGTGTCGTGGATTCTTCTTGGGAGCCAACTTCCGAATTGTTTTTTGGGTATTTTTATGGGAATATTTTTGTAGTTAACAAGGGACAGATTAGATTTTGGAATAGCTGTGTATAGCTTAAAACTAGAATGAAGATTGACTGAAGCAGCTTTTATTTACTTCTGTCAATGTAAAACAAAAACAGCTTCAAAGGCTTCCTGGCTGACATTCAGGCTTCATCTGTAGTTTTAAGAGATAAACAGAAATTGGAAAGATTGATTTATGGTTTCAGCAGAGCTTTCTTACCTTCTTTGTGAAATTAACTGAGGATTCCCCAGTTGAGTCGCCATTATGTAATCACTCAGGTTATCCTTAAGCTCCGGAAAAGGATACAGTCGAGGTAACCACAGACCAACTTTGTATTGCAGGTTCTAGCCCACCTACAATCAGAGAGGGCTCTCTCTTTCTGATTTAGCTTTGTTGAGAAGGATTTTAGGCTAGGTATTGAGTTCAGAGGGTTTTTGTTTTTGTTTTTGGTGGGAAAATTGATGTTTCAGGTAGAGAGGTAGAGCATAGTCTGAGGGTTTCAAACCATTGGGCGTCGAGTTGAGGATGAGGACTGCTGGTGCATTCCCCTCGTCACAATAAGGGAAGGTGGAGCAAGATAGCTGCGCATGAAACAATGTTTCAGGTTTAAATGATGGAGTGAATGCTAAGTAATGAGAGGCAGTTAAGAATCTCTCAATCAACTTAACAGATGGAGGTAACAGAGCTCTACCTAGGGGCATTTAAGAATCCCTAGATAATTGGCAAACCCAGGTGAATTGGGGTAAATATGAGCCAGAAGGAATTCATATTCATGACCAATTCATTCAAAAGAAAACATAAAGAAACAGCAGAAATTGAGCATAGAGTGTATTTAAACAATTTGTAAGCTATTCTTCCTTTCTGCTATTTAGATAGTGGTAAACAATAAAACAGAGGTAAGATGCACTTATTGTTTCAGGCTGCAGCACAAGAATTCCATCTTCATATCTTCAAAAAATTCATTTACAACAGGCAGTTTTCTCTCCAAGCTTTCAGCAATCTTTGGTTATAGAAAAAACTCAGGTATACAATGCGAGTCTCTAGTGAAAATTCTCAATTGACCAACTGCTTGAAAAAATGTAGAGAGCGGTATATATAGGGAAAAAACTCTCTCCAACTGCTTTTATTACAACTTGACGTAAACAGGTCTGAAAGAAAGATGATTACTTTAACCTAATCCTATCCAGAAATAAATGCATAAAAATATCTCGAGCTGCGCTGAGGGCTGCCGTATCAAAACTGAATAAATGATGTTGTCCTCGGTGGCTTGGTGCAGTGTTTTCTGAAATAAATTTGTATGGGTTTCTGCTCTTTTGCTGTCTGTCTGCATTTAAAGCTTTAACTGTGATTTGAGGGTAAGGATGGGCTTACGCCTATTGATTTGACTTTCTGGGGGGCTCATCAATGTTAAGGTGCTTCGAGCCCCTAAAAAATCTTGGCTGATACTCTTTGGCTCTTCTTCTCCATATGATACTCTTTGACAAAAGAATTGGGTCGCTTTTCTCCTCTGCTGTGGGTCTAATCACAAATTAATGGCTGTTGTTCGGCCTCTGTTTCCTTTAGAACTGTCTTCTGCTCCTCTCGGCAAGCTTCGCAAAGAAAAATGCGTCATTCGGCACCTTTTGGGATTGCTGGGGGCTGCGTGATGAAAAGATTCCCCATTCAGGCCTATTAGGCACAAATCGTGCATCAAAAACTGCCTCAGAAACGGATTCCGGGGCTCCAGAGTGCGATTTTCGCCCTTCGTGCTAAAATTGCTGATGATGTCAGCATGACATCAGCATGAAGGAATTTGTACAGTGGATGACATCAGCATGATGACGTCATCACATACGGAGGTGATGTGGCAGTACGACAGGGGACACGGTGGCAGGACACGTGGCAGGGTGACTCGGCCGTACAGTGGCAGGAGGCCATGCAGGCGGATGATGCGGTAGGTGACGTGGGGCTTACGTCACAAGGGGAGGGTGGTAAGTGGTTTCTAGGCGCACCGCCTTTGGACAAAGGTGGTTTCGGGGGAGGGGGCTCCACCACAGCCCACGAGGTGACGCGTGGCGGGAGTACGGCTGCAATACTGCCCATCTCCCGGATGCTAACCTTCGGGCGCGTCGGGGGACAGGAAGGCCCGCCCACCGTAGATCTGTGGGGCGGGCGATCTAACGGTTGGCGGGGAGGACGAGGCGATGGAGGGGTAAGGGGCAGGAATATTCATGGAATATTCCAGTTTTAATACGGCGCGGTGGGGGTATAAAACTATGATTTTTGTGGGTTATGGGGTTATAAACGGGCGGGTTAATGTATTTGCACTCGGGACTTTAGCATAAGGGGTAAAACATGGGTTTTTTGAGGGTTTATGGGCTAGGAGAGAGGTTGTTAGCATGACCAGGTGTCATCTAACTCCTGCTATGACACGAATGGGTTAAAAACAACCCCTGATGGACCATTTTTTCCCTGACTTAGAAGAAATATGGCTATATTGCCAAGGAGGGGATAGTTACATAGGGGAGTTTTATATACATAGTTTTAGTAGGGGAAGGGGAAAACTGATAGGGAGTTATATAGTAGAGTTAGTGGTTAATATGGTGATGATAAGCAGGCGCTAAGGTAAGAGACCTTAGGCTAATCCTCGAGGGAAAAGTGACTTATAGATGAGAAATAAAGAATCCTTGAGTGAAGCAGATCTTCACCAGGACAAATGACATGGAAAATGATGAAACTAAGAGGAATCAAGCAGATCTTGACCTCTTTGGGAAATTAGTAATTGACTTGGGGAATTTAGAAGAAGGGGAATTTAGTGATGTCCAGCTTGAGCTCCTTCAGATGAAAAACCATCTGCAACTGTGATCTGAAGAGATAAAACACTTTGTAACACAAAATTGATCATAAATCATCATTCTGCAACCTCACAGCTACCTACCCAGCCTACTCACCTAACATTTTTTCTTCTTTTGATTTGGGTGCACTTAGACTTGCAGACCCAGCTTTACAATTTTTTCTTTTTGAATGTTTCCTATCTAAATCTACACTTATTTCTGCCAAGGCCTAGATTAAGCAATTGGGTCCCTTTGATTCTCTACCTATCTACAGATCTGCCAAGATTAAATTGTTTGGTCAGATGCATTCTCTATATTCTAAAACAGGAAATTGAAACCTAGGGAGACCAAGGTTAGCCTGGTTGGACCTCCCTTAAATGAAAACTCTTCAAAATTGGAACAACCCCTCAAAATTGGAAAACAACAGTGCCATTTGGACTGGCACACTTCATGGCATTTTGTGGAAATATGGAAAACTGCAGCCTGCAAAGTATGACATATTTGGCATGTAAAAATGTCAATCATGAAAGATGAAATCCTGTTGCAACAGGAGGATAACAGGAATAATGCTTGGATTTTCTAGTCTCTGTGCAGTAGCTGGAGTGCTGGAGTTTGGCAAGGTGACCCAAGGCTGCAGATGATGCTTTATTACATATGAAAACATTAAAATTACATGAAATTTTTACATGGAATGGAAAAACCTTGTTTTCACCTCGAAGCAGAGTTTTGAGGTAAAAACCCTTTATGGAGAAAATCATCAGTAGAATTTGTGATTTTATGAACTTATTAAACATCCTCATGTGATTTCTGACCTCTTATTGAGCTTTTGAATACCATGGTGACAAAACCCTAGACCTAATGAGACTTGAAAACCCTAAAATGATTTTTGCAAATGAAATGAAATAAAAATGACAGAAGATGACTTGTGCATGTGAAAATAGGCCAGCAGATGAAAGGCATTAGGGAAATTGACAAAGAACCACTACCATCAGATGATCCATGACATAGTGGAGTGTAGCTGATAGGATGAGACACCTAATATGCATGCAAAAAGAGAAATTCTGAACACTGATGGAGGGATGAAGATACCAACACTAACACCTCCCGAGGGTCACACCTGTAATGCTTGCATCTGCACTCTGAGCTCCCCCAACACAATTGTCTACTCTGTCATCAGCTCCTCCAATGTGCTGGTAGTGACATTGTGCATTGGTTCGTTGATGTCAAGAAATTCTTTCTCTAAAGTCTTAGGTATTTTGGACTTCTCACGTGCATGTGGCGATTCCTTGTTGTGTGACCATTTGCCTTGGGTCAATTTCATGGTAAAGTTGGTGCATTCCTATGTCTCTCATTCCTTTTTCCTGTCCTGTTCTGAGGACATTTCCTGATCTTCCGTGGTCTCCTCGGCAATTACTTCCTAGGTCGCCTCCTGTAGCGAAGAGACCTTTTGTCCCTAACGTGTCCTTTCCACCAGTTTAGTGAGTCGTAGTTGGATTTCCTTCTTTCACTATTGTGCTTCCATCCTTTCTAATACAGCCATGTCTAGGGAACGCCATTCCAGAGGCCATGCTACCAATACTTCATAAATTTCATCGTCTGTTGCAATGAATGGGAGGTTGACCCATGTTCTCTGTGGATCCTTCCGCGCCCGGATATATAGGTTGTGCATGTCTGCTTTGAACTCGGTCGTGCTTTTCAAAATGTTGTAGACTATTGGGGGCATCCATGGTCTGTGAGCGATCCATGTCTATATACTCGCTGCCATGAATATCCAAAATACTTTGATCTCCCAGACCCTTGTGGTGTCCTTTGTAGCCCAGAGCAAGGTAAACCGCACTACTTCAGGTAGGTTGTGCTCAATGCTGGGAAACTGGCCACCTTGCGGCAATTCTCCTGCAAACAGAAGGATTGATAGTAGCAACCATGCATAATGGAAAGTCTTATCTTTTTCATGTGCTTCCTTACAATTTGTCAGAAATTTGTCACATAAGAACTACACCCAATTGAACTGAACTCCTTCTGCACACTGCTCTGCAAGCACAATGACAGGGGCTGGCACCTCATATGTGTGGCATTTCCTCATGATTTTACTAGCTAGTACTTGGGCGGTGAATCGTACCCATCAATCTTTGATGCTTGCAATTACATACCCACGCTTTCGTTTTTCCAGCTTATATTTAGCCTTCATTGTTTCTACAAGACCCACATCACTACTTGTTCCGGCTATGTCTGTGGGGTCATTCCTTTTAATAGGCAGGTGAGTAATTCGGTGTACTAAATCAACTGTGATAGGAATCGGCTCTTCCAACCAGAGATACCCATAATGTACCAAACAAAGTAACTGTCGGATAACAAAAATGGTGATGGCCGCGTGATGATAGTGGGGTATCCACCTCAAATTTAGTAAGCCTGCCTTTTCCACACCTAGTAACCATTTACATGGTAGTAATTTGTTTGCGGCCAATTGGGGGAACTTGTCACTGTCCTCAAGATCCCAATATCTGAACTTGATACTCAGTACTCAGCCCAACGACAAACCATCAAACCTTATCTCATCTGGAAGAAGCGGGGTCTGGAGTGTACTCTTCACAGCATCCAAGTCCTTTGGTATCATGGCTGTCCCATTCCATGGAGAGACATATGGGGGTAGTGAAGGTATTTGGAACACATCCTCTTCTTCCTCATCCTATGCTTCAATCTGAGCAATCAGGGCTTGCAAATATTCTTCATCCTCGTCGGGTTCAGTGGTGATTACTTTACCGTTTTCGACTACTCACAATTTACTGAATGTTAGTGATACCCTGACTGGCCCCATCATTTGCTTGTCTTTCCAGGGCCACAGTGTGCGTGGGGACTTTGGAACCTCGAGGGCCATAGCCACTTCATCTGGCTCCTCCTAGGTTGGATGCAGCGCTTCTGCGAACTAAGATCGGGTTCTTGCCATGGTACTCATGGGATGCCTGGTAGCAAGGTGTTTGCTGGTCTTCACTGGTTCAAATTTCACATAACCTAGTGTTGTCCAGAGGTTGTTATAGGAGCACGTAAATTTGAATATATCCCTTCCCTCCACTTCCATTTCATTAATATCTTCTAGGCTACAGATCTTTTCATATCTAACTCGGAACTTTTGTCTTAATGACCTGCCACTACTCCTCCCTTCCGTAACTGGAACTTCTTTTTAGGAATAGTGGCATTAACGGTCACCTGCCAACCTTCCCACGTGGTCGCATAGCCACTTTTGTGCAACCACGATCGTGCTCTCCGAATGGCCCTGCATGGAGCATTCTTTTTTCGCCGACCTTTTGTAGACTTGTTTATAGTCCTGCGCCTTCTTTCAATTGCAAGGGGCACTGAGACTATGCTTTCCACAGCTAGTTAGGTGGTCGTTCCCCAAATGCGAGGTCTCAACATCCCTGCTAGCCCAGGTTGTGGGCACCTTTCAAGTGCCTTTGTATTCATTAGCTCCTTAGGTGCTACTGTATGGGGTATACTCCTCCGTTGGTGCGGTCACAGCCATCAGAGCAGGGTCACATCTCATCCTATTACCGAGGTAGACCTGGCCAAACCTGGTTCCCATATGTGCAAATTCACGTCGCCCAGTTGTGTTATGCCCTTTTTTATTTTGTTGATTCCTTTCCCTAACATTGCTCTTTTCCTTCTCTGTTGTGCCCATTTTTATTGATTTCACGAAGCCTGCTACTACCGTGCCCATTCTGGGTTCCCTCTTGTCTTACTATTAAGAAGCTCACCATCGCCTCCCTCCTATGATAGGTCCATCGAATCCCTAGTATCCATAGAGTCCCAGTGGATCGTCTTATGTTGTTCGTGCACCCCCCTACTTTCTTGCTAGTTTTGTCGCGAACAGCTGGCGGGCTGCATCACTGCGGTGAATTCAGATTTTTTATTCGTATGTGGTTAGGTGTTAGCACACCATACACCCGCACCCTACGTCGCTGATGGATGCTCACCCCCTTTTTTCCTCCAACCCGTACATGTGCTCGCCTCCTATATTTGTGCCACTTTCCCCTAGTCGTTTGGTGTATACTCCACCCTTGTGCAGTTGTTGCACACAACGACCCCATGTGTGCACCTTGCTTTTCTTCCAAACTTGCCGGTTCGTAGTGGTCTACCAGTTCCTCTGCTTTTGTTGCACCCTTATCGGTTGGATGTTCCCTTGCTTCTATCGTTACATGACGTAGTGATCTAATCATCATGTTACAATTTAGTGTTGTTACCTCATGCAATTGGTTCTGTCATCGCTCAATCTCTTCATCGGAGTCCGATGTACAGGAACTATTGTGTTCCCATGAGATTTTTCCATCCACTGTCGGATTCACCCGATCATGATCTTGCGTTGTGATCTGGTAGATATGATCCAAGTCCCCATCAATCTCATCATTGCGTACGGGTTTAGTGTAGTGTGCTCCTTCAGCTGGATATAGCGAAACAACTACTTGTAGAGATTTTTTTCTCAAATATCATCTTCCGGTCTTTTAAATTAATGACTCCATTCATGTTTGTGGCCTAGTCTATCCCTAATAGTGCTGGGTAAGGGTTACTTTCATCCACAATTTCTATTGCCTCAAAGTTTGTTTGTGTGCTCACGCCTTCTATATCTATTGTGACTCCTTGTAGTCTCCCCATGGGCAAGATATTTTATTGGTTTGCCTTTGGTAATTGAATAGGAGACCACTGTAATGTGGGCCTACCCATGCATTTCCATGTCTGTTTAGTTAGGAAAGTTGCATCTGACCCCAAGTCCAAAACGACTTGATCCATTGGGTAGTCAACCTCATTTCTTTCCCGATGTGCAAAGCATGCTTGCTTGGCTTCCTAAGCATGTATGGTTCACCCGACCCTGTGCATTTCGTTATCAATTTTTGCAATCCCTTCACCACTTTAGTGTCCTATAGTAGCTTCATGCATGTCTCTAAAAAGGTAGTTAGCATAGAAGTATCCAGCTCCGGCTCAGTTTGATCCTTGCTAGAAGGCTCTATGAAGCTCTTCTTAGCTTCCAAAAATGTTTCCTTCACGCGTTCCAAATCAAATTTGGGTTTCTTTGTAGGAGCCTTGCGAACCGATGCATCCTCCTCAGGTTTCTTCCCCTTATTTTCTCCTGTAGTCGCACCACTTCTGAGCATCATGTTCATGTTAGGATCCTCCTCGTGTGGTTCCGCCTTCATCATCTGGATGTTCTAAGTGGGAGTAGCCTAAAGCACCCCTTTTTCCCACATTTGCGCAATTAGTGTGGGGAAATCTACTGCTTCATGATCGAATTGGTAACAGTACGAGTAACATGTTCTAGTTGGGTTCATGCAATCTCGCGCATAGTGCCCATGTCCTCCACAATTATAGAAGATTAGCTGCCCATGACCCCATTCCTCCCCATCCTCATCCTTTCCCCTGGAACCCACTGCGCACTATCACTTCGGTTGGATCCTGACCCCACACCTCGATCTACATCCTATAGGCCGGTGTTCGATCCATCAATAATTCATAACTATGACAGTCTCATTCATCGTGGCCCACCGATTTGCAAAATTTTCAAAATAGCTGCTAGGGGGTCTAGGTAAACTTTTGCACTAGGTGACATTTGTCCATGTTGTGTTTTCCTCCCACCTAATAGATTGTGCACCAGAGTGAGAGCGTCGTGCTTCGCCCTGCTTGTGCCTTTGGTTGCAATGGTATTGGTTCCCCTGCTGTCAAGTAGTTTGTGAATATCAGACAATGATCCTTATTGTGGCCCTGGCCTTTACACTTTGCGCACCACACCTCCTCGCGCACTTCTGGCTTGGGCGTCGTCTCATGTTTCAAAATTTACATTTCCAAGCATAGATTTTGTATTTTCACGTGGATCTACTAAACTCCCAACTTAAGATCCTGTATTGGAGTCTCATGCAACCTCATCACTATTTCTAATTCTTCAGCCTGGGTTGAGATCTTCTGCTGTGACAGTGTTGTCCTTTGGTGTGGCATTAAAGACGCCACAAACCACATGCAGTGTTTTGCATGCGTTAGTGTCATGTTAGCCTCTCGGATCGTACTCTTCAATCTCTGATCCAGATCCCAAGGGGTTTCTCTTGGTAGCATCACAATCTCCTTGAATCCTATGATTGATTGCATCTCTGATTTCGGCTATTAAACTCCTTTTTTAGCGCATCTCGGATCTCTACTATTCTACCATTGGGGTGATCACTAGAGTGCTTAATATACCAAGTTAGTGCGCGATCTTTTAGTGCACTTACCAGGGTAGCCTTTTTAATATTATCGTCCGTAACTCCGTGTGCTTTGCACACTACCCTTACTATGAACCAAAATTGTTCTGGAGCTTCACTTCCTACTCCTTTGAACATAGGAAACTTGATCATGTTCACCATGTTATCTCCTTGTTTGTGCGAAGGTGTGCTAAGGCCACCTATGAACTCATATCGCTCCTGATCCAATCAATCTTCAATTTCCATAGGGTTCCAAACTTTCGACATCATCCCTCAAGAAAATCCTAGTCCCGTCAACGGAACCATTTGTTGGCTTATTGGGTCCTGACCGAGGTTTGGAAGAGTTATTAGCCAAAAAAATCCCGCAGCTACAGCCCTTTCGGCAACAGTCCGCAGAGTGCGGACTGAGATCTCACCCGAGGTAACAGAGGAGGGTGTTGGGACCAAGTTTCCGCACCCTTGGGATGTCTTGATGTGGTTTGAAGGGGTCACGAATAGTTCTGCGACCTCGCTCCACTCTATACTGCTATTGGAATTTTTCATAGATCTACGCAAGTGCACTTTCTTATTAATGAAATTGCTACAGATCTAATATTCTTGTTACAGTCTTTAAGTAAACATTTAACAATAAAACCCAATGCGCACAATCATAATTCTTTTAAAGACATAAAATCATATAACAAACTCATATAACAGATGTATGAACCAGAATATAATAGATCCACGATATTTCAGAAACAACTTATCTTTATTAATATCTTTGTTTTAGTACAATCTTCTTTCTTCCCTGTGCACACAGCTACAGGCGTCTACACACAGAGTTGCGGACTCTATCAGGCCTCCACGCACATAGTTGCGGAGCCTCTGTCTACCCACTAACACCCTTGACTCAAACATACAGATGCAGAACACCGAGTGCTTTCAAAAACCCATAACACATTAGATCTCATCCAAAAACTGACTTCTAACCATAGAGCCTTGCTCTATTTATACATTCCCATGGTCCGTGGACCATGGGCAGACCAACTTACTTCTTATTATTCTATATTATTTTTGGGCAGACAACCCTTTGACTTGACTCATTACAATTCACGCTCCGCACACTTCGCAGAGTCTTTACCATAATTTTTCCCAAAATTGTGGGTTTTGGTCCCCAAAACCATTACGCAAGGCCTCTGCTACCCAACAGGGATGATCTAAGAAACCTTATTAATTCCAAATTCTACCGATGAGCCTCAATATTGCAACAAGAATGTTGTAACTCTCAAGGCTACCAACTTTAATTATCAACATGGGGTTTGTACAAACTTAAGAGGTATCGGCACTATATGTGTATCATATAATTTGTCATTCCTTTGATGTCATGATGTAATGGAGTGCATGTAATGAAATCAAATCCTAAACTAATTGTAGAAAATGAAATGCTCGAAATGGAAACTTTAACCTATTGCAAGAAATAAAATACAAGGAAAGAAACCTATTCTAATTGCATAAAGTAAATATCATGAACTAAATGTCAACCATTACATTTCAAAGAGTTTAGATCCATTAACAAAGTTCATTAGATGTGGAAATCATCATTTTATTATTTATTTCATAAATATGTCCATTAGCCCAAATCGTTGAAATGTTTTGCATAGGTAAAGAGACAAGTCCTAGGTGGTCTTTAGTCTTTCCTAATCATTTATTTAGAGCCTAGCGGTCATGATTCAACCCTAAGGTACCAAAACCAATCTTCTTGATAAAATATGGGCAAGTATATATAGGTTGGAAGAGTACTACAGGAAACAACAGATTTACTACAGGAAACTATAATTCATTGAATGACTGAGAAAATCAAATCCAAATTAGATGGGACAAATTTTATTATTGACTACGATGTCTTAGGTTGATCTTGTTATAGCTCTAACCTGGAAATACTATAGATCTGATATGAAAATATAAGACAATGCAAATAAACCCAAAAATAATATGAAATTATTCTTTATTGATCAAACCCTTAAGGTAGGGCAACACCATATATTCACTCCTTAAGGAAGGAGAACACTCCACAAGCCATATGCTTGTTCATGCAATAATCCTTGACACTATTCCTTTACATGGAGTCTCTAGCCTCTATATAGGCCTCATACATACAATACGATGGGTCATTACCATGGTTCCCTCATACCATCAAACTAATACCATGGGCCCATTACATTATTACTAACTACTTGTGGTCCGTTACATGATATGGGTTAACCACCTTATTTATTACTATGGCCCATCCCATTATTACATTATTACCTTGGGTACCTCCCTTGGTACCCCATATTATCCCCCCTAGGTATATAACATTCCACCCCCCTTAACATGTTTCATCCCCGAAACATGGGAAGAACACAAATAATAAGATCTACTCAAAAGAGTAGTCCACTGGTACCATGCACGTGCATCTATCCATCCAAGAGAAAGGTGAACCCTCTGTCTCGCTGGTGCCTCGCTCACTTGATATGGAAGTTGACCATGGTAGCTCTTCTATGTTGATGTGTAGTAGGTGGATCTTCGCTCCTCTCTATCTGTCCTGCGGGGGTTGTTGTCCTTGTGGCTAATTGGTTGCCAACTTGATGGTTGTCTTGTGGGGTGATGTGGGTGATGATATGTTGAAGTTTTAACCCACAGTGTCTTTTTCTTTAATTCACCCCTTACTGGAGCCTGACTGTTATCTATTGCATGTTGTGGTGCCTGCTATGGTGTCTTATCTTTCAATATTACTTCAACCACTGAGCCCTCCTCTGATGTATCTGTAACCTTTTCTACTTCAGCCTCTGTTTGTGTTTGATTGTCGATCATCAAAGGCTCATTATCTGATATGTTAGTCCCTGGAACATCTTCTGCTTCAATCTCCATGAACTGTACCTGTTTATTGATGGAAATATCCTGTAATGTAATTTTCTTCTTTTTATACCAGAGCTTCAGGAATTTCTTCTGCACATTAATATTGATAGTACCCACCTCTTCCATCCAAGGGTATCCAAAAACAACATCCACATTAGCCATATTTGAAGCATAAAAATCAGAATGCAATACATACTTGTCCATAGAAATCTTCAAATCTTTATAAACTTGAACATCCTCATTATCAATATGTGCGGTTTCAATGTGTTTTGCTAGAACTTGCAATCTTTTTGCCAAATTAACATTGATAAAATTATGCTTGCAACTAGGATTTATAGAAACCATGATCTTCTCCTTTTGAATCAATCCATGAACCTATAATAAGGATGTACCAGTAGGAAATAGCCCCACATGTTTCTCCTTATCTTGTTTTCTGGCATGAGATCATCTGTCTAAAAGTAATTTTTCAAATTCTTCATCGGACAGGTTGGAACACTTCTTTTGGTTAAGTAATCCCCACCATGTGGCCGCCTCATCTCTAAATTGCTGCACTACTCACCATTTCCAACGGTTGTTCCATAACCACTTTTGTATTTTTATGTATTCTTCAATAGTAGGACCATTATCTTTTCCTGTAAATAATAGAACCTTGCTAGAAGCCATAAAGAGGGTTTTGAAAAAAAATGGTGAAAATTTGAATTTGTCACAATTCCGTCAATATTGCTCAGAATCCCTATTATGACCTATTTTCAGAAATGGAACAATCATTCTGCATCTGCCCATGTGATAGAAATCCTGATCCAGGCGCTTGGAATTTCAGATCTGTGTTGCAACTCTCCCGCCATCACCAAAATTTCTGCAAAAAAGAGGTGATTTTAAATTAGCGATATCGGCCTCATCCGGACTCCAATTCGAATGATTTTTTTTTTGAAATTGAGTGATTTTTCACAAAGAATCCAGATCTACAATTATAGTTTCCAGATATTTCGCCAAGAAGTCCATATCTGTGCCGCAACTTCGCTTCCCCAAAAAATTGTCTGCAACCCCACTGATTTTTAAATCAACGATATCTCCATCCGGACTCCGATTCAGCTGATTTTTTTTTTTGAAATTGAGTGTTTTTTCACACAGAATCTATATCTACAATTAAATTTTGTATATCTTGCACCAAAACGTACAAATCTGACCTGAAAACTTCGCCGCCCCCGAAATCTTGCAAAAAAAAAAAAAAAATATTCACTGTTTGCCCAAGAAAGTGCTCTGATTCCACTTGTTATAGCTCAAACCCGGAAATACTATAGATCTGATATGAAAATATAAGACAATGCAAATAAACCCAGAAATAATATGAAATGATTCTTTATTGATCAAACCCTTAAGGTAGGGCAACACCATACATTCACTCCTTAAGGAAGGAGAACACTCCACAAGCCATATGCTTGTTCATACAATAATCCTTGACACTATTCCCTTACATGGAGTCTCTAGCCTCTATATAGGCCTCATACATACAATACAATGGGTCATTACCATGGTTCCCTCATACCATCAAACTAATACCATGGGCCCATTACATTATTACTAACTACTTGTGGTCCCTTACATGATATGGGTTAACAACTTTATTTATTACTATGGCCCATCCCATTATTACATTATTACCTTGGGTACCTCCCTTGGTACCCCATATTATCCCCCCTAGGTATATAACAGATCTGAAATCATCCGTAAATGACCTGAGAGAAATAATGAAGGTATTGCAGACTCAAGTGTTGGGGTGTGCCTATGTTATTTTATACAACGGATCGATAAGATTGTGAAATACACAGAAACTGAAACAGTAAGAGAACACAATAAGAAAACACATAAACACAACAAATTTAATGAGGAGTTCACCCAATCCTCCTGGGCTACGTCTCCCGGTCCAACCTTTAGTGGTGGCCTTTCTATTGTGTCTTAAAGTAGATTTTTTACAATATGGAGCTCAATTTGAGTCTCACTTAATAGATGATGATCAGTAGGATTGTACTTGGATTCCCAAAGTCTCTAGAGTACACAGGCCCCCCTTACTGAATCTCTACCTCAACTGGTCTCAGTGGTATGAGTCCAATTTGGTACTCAATACCTGACAGGTATACACAGAAGAGTTTCCTGAACCTCTCAAGCCTTCTCTAGAGTTCACAGACTCTCGGACTCTCTCTGTCTTTGTCTACTCAATGCTGCCATTGCTCTGTAGGTCAGCACAACTTCTCTATTCTCTGCAATTCACTTATTTCTTGCCTTTCGGCTTTCTACATTCTATCTCTTTGCCTCCTTTCCTCTCTGCCTATTCGTGGCTTAAATCCAATCTGATCCCTGACTACTCATTTCCGCTTCCTGGCTCTCTGGATCTCCTGGCTCTGTCTCCTTGAATTCCCCTATTCTGTGTCATCATCACTGTGTAACGCTTCATAGAGAGGTGGCCACCTATTTCCTCACGAACTAAGTGTCAGTTATCTTTCAACAGTCATTATTTCCATTGCTTTAAGATTGCCCTCGAAACTGATTCCTCTGCCAACTCATTGGTCATGCCGGACCTCAAATCTCATGTGACTCAGCCTATTTCCCCATTGAATCTGGTCATCCATCGGATCATTTCTCCATTCTTGATCTGGAGCCTCCAGATCCTATGGTCTCCATCGATATCGAGTGGGTAAGTAGCATGACCTTTATCCATCCGATGTGAGCAGTTTTCTCTCTCATCCGCTAGACGCATGTCACCAAGTGTATGGCATTGGGCGGGACCCAGTCAAACCTTCTTATTGCTTGAAGCCCTTCCAATATCTTGTTTGTTTTAGTGTGGGACTTGACTTCTAACAGAATCAGTGATTTCTGTACGATTTTGTGCTTTCCTCGTGACCGAGCACTTGGGGGCTTTCCTTCACTGAGAGGGAAACCCTAATTAGCACTTATCGTGTTTCAGAAACTGCCTCTGTTTTTGGATTTGACCTCTCGTTTGTCAATTTGTGCCAACACACGGTCACCATGGGCCAATGGTCTGTGCACTTTGACCGAGGGTCCTTGTTGTTCTGTGTTGACCACAAATTGCCATTGTTCAGAGGTTATTTCTAATAAGCTCAACATCCATAAGAATTTGAAGCTTCTGTATGAATTTTACAGAGTTCAGGAAACTTTAAGAGTGTTTTAAGGATCCAATTCAGATCACGGGCTTCCCATTGAAAAAGATTTTGGACCACCAAAAGTTGGTTTTCAAGCATCGACTAAGTGAGGGTAAAGTTGTCTCACTTGTCCAATCTCTATCCATTTTTCACTGCTTGGATTTGAACCCTTGATTCCAATCCTGAGGTACTCAACATCTCCTCTGCGCGTCGTCCTCACCTTCCTGTCCAGAACTGTGTCTTCCTGCAATTCATTGAGATATTTAGGTAACAAATCATCAATAGAATGCAATTGACTTTGCTCTTGGAATCCTCAATTAATGAAGGTTCAAATAGTCTCAAGCTGTCTACATTAACGACTGAGTAGATGTGCATGTAAGTTGGTAAATCAAGGCAAAAAGCATTCTCACCAATTTTCTCAAGTATCTTGAAAGGTCCATACCTTATTGGCTTTAGCTTTTTACCTTCACCTTGCATTTTGTCTTTGCTAATATACAACCAGACTTGATCACCAACTTGGAAACTATGCTCCATCCGATGTTTGTCATGCCTAGCCTTGTATTTGACTTGGCTCTTTTCCAGCTGTTCCTGTACTTCCTGGTGAATCTCTTGGAATTGTTCAATGAACTTTGTTGCCTTGTCCACATCATTGTGTCCCTCAACTGCTATGTCTTTACCAAAGACAAAATCTAAGGGAGACCTTAGTGTGAAACCAAAATAGGTCTCAAAAGGAGATCTCTGTGTAGAAGAATGTTTTGCTCGATTGTAAGCATGCTGCACATAACACAAATGTTCATCCTAAAGTTTGGGATGCTTGCTGCAATAGCCTCTGATCAACTAGATCACTATCCTGTTGATCAATTCAGTCTGGCCATCTGTCTGTGGATGAAAGATTGTGCTTTTCTTCAGTTTGGTGTCCATCGATTCCCACAGACTCAACCAAACCTTCCCAACAAATCAGGAATCTTGATCAGATAGAATGGAAGTGGGTAATCCAAAATAAACCCATACATGCTGAAAGAACAATTTTACAGTTTGTTCAGCTATAATCTGTTTATTACAAGGTATAAAAATATACATTTTGCTGAACCTATCCATAACAACATATAAATAGTCATGACCTTTCCTAGATTTAGACAGTCCTCCAACAAAGTCCATGGAAACACTTTCCCAAGGATGAGAAGGCATTGGTAGTGGAGTGTACAAGCCTAGTTTTCTATTGCTGGGCTTGCTTTTAGCACATATGGTACACCCTCTTACATATCTAGAAATTGTCTCATTCATTTTTGGCCAATAACAAAATCTTTGCAGTTGCGCAACTGGTTTACTTACCCCAAAGTGACCTAATATTAGGGAAGTGTGTGCTTCTTGAATTATCTTTACTCTTTCAGTTTGTTGAATGCATAGCTTCCCACAATGATACAAGAGTTGGTTCTTAATGTGATAATCCAATTCTTTTACTTGTTTTCCTTGACTTAAAGTTGCATATACATATTTAAAATCTATATCTTCAGCATATTGTGCAATGTAGCTCTCATGCAATACTGAGTTATGCTTAAGTATAGTAGAGGCATTTATAATTGGCCTAGATAACATATGTGAAACTTTATTGTGTATGCTTTTTTTATATTTGATAACTAAATGAAACTGTTGTACAAAACCCATCCATCTATAGTGTCTTGATTGCTGCAACTTAGTTTGGGAGTGTAGATATTGGAGTGGTTGATGATCAATATGTATAACTATTTCTTCGCCCATTAAGTAATGTTTCCACTTTTTCACACTCTCTACTAATGCATGCAATTCTTTCTCATATGTGGGATAGTTAAATACTGTAGAATTAAATGTCTCAGAATGATAACATATGGGTTTACCGTGTTGTATCAATTCTGCTCCCATGGCATAGTCACTGGCATCTGTTTGGATCTCAAATGTTCTTTGAATATCGGGCAGTGCTAGTACTGGTGTTGTACTAATCTTTTCTTTCAAGGTGTTGAAGGCTTTCTGCTGCTTGCCTCCCCATTGAAACACCTTGTTCAATCCTGTTAAAGCATGTAAGGGAGTTGCAATTAAGGAAAAGTTAGAAATGAACTTTCTCCAATATTGTGCTGCTCCTAAGAAGCTTCTAACTTCTATAGAAGATTTGGGTTTAGGCCAGTTTACAATGACTGCCACCTTAGAGGGATCTATCTTCAATTCACCACCCCCTACTATATGTCCCAAATAATTCAAAGATGTTTTGCTAAATTCAAATTTTGAGAGTTTAACATAAAGTTTTTCTCTTTTCAAAATATCTAGTGTCTGCTTAACATGCTTTAAATGTTCTTCCCATGTTTTGCTAAATATAAGAATGTCATCCAGATATACAATAACAAAATCATCAAGAAAAGGTCTAAGCACATCATTCATTATTCTCATGAAAGTAGCAAGAGCATTAGTTAAGCCAAAAGGCATAACCATCTACTCATACAATCCCTGATTTGTTTTGAAAGTAGTCTTCCATGCATCTTGTTCTACAACTCTTGTTCATGAGGTAAATCCCCTCTGCGGACAGAGGCGATCCCTACTAGCCCAGATCGGGTCTAGCAACAATCAAACAATGCTATCACGCAAGTTCCTAATTGCAAATTAAAGGTGGATGATGAGAGCCTACTTGGATTCCAACACTAATATTCGTAGAAGATTCGCCGCTCTCGTTCCTTTGCTCCGGTCGGTCACGATCCCCACGATCTCCGTGAATGGACACCTGCACATGCAAAGAACAACACAAATACAAGCATAAAATCCAATAGAGGCAATTATATATCGGTCAGAAAAGATATAACTCAAACATTATTACAATGAATAACAAGAGTGGAACCATAATGATAGTCATCTATTATTGATAAACAACAAAGAAGAATACAACCATAGTTCTGACGTCAAGTCCTCCTTTGGCTGGGTGATCAGCTACATATGTCTTGCAAAGCTTCTCGGGATTGGGAACAAGCCTCTCTCTCTTTGATTATGAATGCAAAGAGTACTCTTAGAGCAATCTATTAGACTTCTGATAGTATAATTCTCCCTATTCTCGATCTAGCTTGTCAAAGGCAACGGAACAAGCTTTTATAGATGGAGGAGAAGGAGATAAGATCAATCACACCATCTATGGGATTGGGTTTATCCTCAAAAAGCTATTATGGATAGAGGAAAGGGAGATAAGATTAATCACGACATCCATGGGATTGGCATTATCCTTAAAAAGCTTCATGAGTCGAAAGGAAAGAACCTTCGTGCGTGCATTTGTTAAAAATCTTTCCCAAACTCGGTTGGTGCGAGTATATCTCTGAGACAGAGTGCCAACTGGCGCATCCTCTTTGGAGGATTTCCCCTATTGGCGCGAGTAATACACTTTGAATCCGTGCTAATGGAAAAAGGGAACTTTTTAAGGATATTCTGCAGGAGATGTCTTCAGGGCATATGAAGTCCATACTTAGGGGAACATAATGCAAGTTTTTTCAGGTTATATCACTTCTCACAGGTCCCGGAATGAGTCCTCCAAAGTGCGAGAGAGGGGTAAAAGGGACGGTGACAAATGGTGACAAATTACTGTGTAACAGATGCCCCCTAAAGCATGAGGCTCGAGAGAGAGAGGGGTGAAATTCTTTACAAGAACACATGCAACTGAAAATGCTGCTGCCGGAGAATCTGCATAGAGAGGTACAACTGATATCTCAAGTACATGATATATGTGGTATGGGCGTAGCCATCCATAACAGAGTACATAATAATCTAGATCCAAGGTATGGGCGCAACCATCCGATGAGGATCGATGAATAGACTCAGGCATGGTCGCAGCCATCCACTGAATGAGTCATGTAATAATCAAAATAATCCACAAAATTGCAACCTGGATTCCAACAGACAAAATCCAGGGTCTTGCGCTCCATCTCGACCCAAACAAAAGTACAAGTTCAAGCATGCGAATACATGAGTTGAAGTCGAACATGCATGAACATCGTCTGATTACCAGTCAATAATGAAAACTGTCAACAGACGCGAGAGGTACCACCAATAATGACAATGGCCCTCAAGGTACTATAGGTACAATCTACGGCGTGCGAATCAGTGAGCTGGCGTCGAACACCTGTAGAATCATTTGATCGGAGGCCAATGATGAAAACCTCACGTCGAACATGAAGAACCTGCCATTGAGGCATGCAAGCTCCAAGGCACCGGAAGGGAGTCTCTAGATCAGCTTCCTGGATAATGAACTAAAGTCGACAGGAAGTGACCTTGATCGAAGGTGGGCCATAGTGTTTCCCACATCATTGACATGAGACAGAGGAAGAATTTTGTGGTGAATCAGAATTATGCGAGCTATCAGAGGGAGGTTGTTATTCTGCAGAGGTCAACTTCTCTTGAACATATCGGTGGCACGACAGTGGACTTGGCAGTATTTGACATCAATGGATCAAAGGTCATGGTGATGAGGCAATGAGCAAATGAGAGGTCAAACAGGATCACCCAAATCCATGGAGGCAAGTGAAAAACGAGATGAGATGTCCCCACCCAGACACAAAAGCAGACAAGTTCCATGTTCAAGAGCGACATACTGCTGACACGACAATAATTATGGTTCCATTTTCCCCCACCATTTCTGGCAAGTACCCCAGTTATTTTTATTAACAAGCTTGACGGGGATAGCATATGCTTGTAAAGCGTCATCTCGACGGACTCCAATGTCATCAAGTTTTAACGAGTCTGACAGAGGAAGAACTCAGCGTCTTTTCATGTTTAGAGAGTTTGAAAAGACAACAGAAAAGAAAACTCCAAGGGTGTCCTTTTTCGTAAAGTTGTGTCTCTCGAGCATGAAAAAGTATAAAACAATGCTCGAAAGAACCGCCCAACCATTACGATCGAGGAGTACTTTTCATGTTTAGTGACTTCGACCTAAAAAAGTAGAAAAGCGACCGAAATCACGTCGTTTCATAACCATTAACGAGCCTGAAACAACAAGGACCTGACAATCTTTTTGTTTTTACACGGTTGGAAAAGAGTTTAAAGACGACCGCCTCTTATTCACGTTTAACGAGTCAAGAGGGGTAACTCGGCAATATTTTCACATTTAAATGGTCGAAAAAGAGCTGAAAGTAGACATCCATTTTTATTCTCTTTAACGAGTCAAAAAGGGAAAAATACTCGGCAATCTTTTCATTTTTTACGAGTCAGAAAAGGGCTTAAAAGGAGACTCGTCCTGGAGGAACGAGTGGTATAAAGGGTAGCAATTGGTTCCGGAAATGGTGGAATTTCTCAAAACATATAGTGGTCAAGAGGCTGGCTAATAAAACCACTCATCGCTGCGGTTCCTCAAGAAAGGATAAACAACCAAGTGAAAGCATATGATCAGCCAAAGAGATGGTAGCAATGGAATGAAACAACCAAGGCTCATCTAACAGAATTTAGCAAAATAACAGCAATCACGAGATGTAAAATTGGTATGGGTTCATTTTTACACAAGCTTGAACCATGGAGAACTCTGCTTGGATTCGGTTTCATGTTTACACAAGCTTGAAATGAAAAACTATGCTTGTTATAAGTTCGCAAAGCGACTAAAATCACGTCGTTTCATAACCATTAACGAGCCTAAAATGACAAGGACCCAACAATCTTTTCGTTTTTACACGGTTGGAAAAGAGTTTAAAGACGACCGCCTCTTATTCATGTTTAACGAGTCAAGAGGGGTAACTCGGTGATCTTTTCACATTTAAATGGTCGGAAAAGAGCTGAAAGTAGACCTCCATTTTTATTCTCTTTAACGAGTCAAAAAGGGAAAAATACTCGGCAATCTTTTCATTTTTTACGAGTCAGAAAAGGGCTTAAAAGGAGACTCGTCCTGGAGGAACGAGTGGTATAAAGGGTAGCAACTGGTTCCGGAAATGGTGGAATTGCTCAAAACATATAATGGTCAAGAGGCTGGATAATAAAACCACTCATCGCTACGGTTCCTCAGGAAAGGATAAACAACCAAGTGAAAGCATATGATCAGCCAAAGAGATGGTAGCAATGGAATGAAACAACCAAGGCTCATCTAATAGAATTTAGCAAAATAATGGCAATCACGAGATGTAAAATGGGTATGGGTTTATTTTTACACAAGCTTGAACCATGGAGAACTCTGCTTGGATTCGGTTTCATGTTTACACAAGCTTGAAACGAAAAGCTATGCTTGTTATAAGTTCGCATGCCCCCAGCATAATAACGCAAAATGAGGTACATGCCCCCCAAGCTTCATTGCATTCAACAAAGTGGATGGAATGAAGGTTCACTCTCGAGATCTATGAAAGACTCGACTTGTATTTAAATTATGAGATCTTAATCAAAGACTCGATTTGGAAAGGAGGAGATGTTTCATTTTTTAATGAGGCTGAGCTAGGAAAAGAACTGTCCTCATAACCCTTATTTCATTTTTTAATGAGCTTGACACAAGATCAGGAACTATGCTCGGCCAGACCTAGTTTCATTTTTTAAGGAGCTTGACATAGGAAAACGAACTATGCTCTGCCAAACCTAGTTTCATTTTTTAAGGAGCTTGACATAGGAAAACGAACTATGCTCCGCCCGAACTTCATTAGAATGAACAGGAAGTCGGGGCTTCCAAGAGTGCCACTCCCGGTAGAAGGGTAATATCTCAGAAGTCAGGACCCAATGCCCCCAGGACACTATGCACGATGGCGGCATCACTGGATACAGGCACAGGATAAGTGGCCACGTAGTTGATCTGTGGTGGGGCAGATGCAACTGGTGGATGAAAACCAGGAGGGGATGACGACTGCGCAGGAGGCACCTGGGGACGAATGAACGGTAATTGATCTATAGTCACTATCCTTCCATCATGTGGAAAGCAAACCACATGGAAAAGTGAAGAGACTAGGGCCCCCATGGCATAAACATAGTCACGACCAAGGAGAAGACTGAAATCTAAAGCACCTTGGGTAACTGATACGTCTATATAGACGGTTTTGCCTCCCAAAGTAATAGGGAACTTTGGAAGGATCCCTAATGGTTGACTAGTTCCTCCGTCAAAAGCCGTCAGATTCAGCGAGACTGGCACAAGCTGTGGGGAACCCAAAGCTTGCCAAGTAGTGGCAGGCATAAGACTGACAGATGCACCCTCATCCAAAATAGTGCCAGGTATTGCCCTATTATAGGCATGTACCGTGACCCAGAAAGGCACATGGGATGGAAGGCAGGAGGTGGTCAAACGACTCCAGTCGAAGGAAATGACTGAACTACTTGGTGGGAGAATCGTATGATTGCCCCCCTGCTCTAAAAGAACCAAAGCAGGACTCTCGGGAGCAACTGGGATAGGAGAGTCATTTTCGGACTCAGGAGAATCTGAGGAGACGAGAAGAACATGGGAATGATTCTCTTTCGAAACAGAGTGGTCGACGGGTGGTGAACTCGAGTCGACACTCTTTCCGACCAATGGTTGGTCTGGAACATGCTTGGCACAACCAAGTTTGGGAAGAGGGGCCTGGACACGAGAAGAATTTGAATCAATCTCTTTGTCAATAGGGGGAAGATTTGCGGCTGCAGAAAGAGGTTGATAGCCAACGGGTAGTTGGGGTGAAGGAGCTGCAAGACTTTCCAAGATAACAGAGGCTTTATCTATGAGCGGACAAAGGTGAAGGGGATGATTGCCTTCACAAATTCTACAAGGGATTCGAATCTTCCCTTTTCCGTTACCATTTCCAGCTAATAGAGTAACATCGCCGTGAGCTTCAGAGGACGATGAGGGGCAGGCTGGATCGTGAGACCATACTTCTAAGACCCTAGGAATTCTAGGACAATTGTGCAAAAGATGGTCATCCTTGCATAATCTACAAGGAAATTTGACTTCCCGCGGAGGAGCAGAAGGTGGCCCGATGGGAGGTGTACTCGAGGGACTAGCTGCAGTTTTATTCTCTCCCTTAGGAGACTTCTTCTTCTTCTTCTTAGTCACCTGGTTACTCGAATTTATACTTTCACCAGGTGAAGTAGAAGATGAGGACGTAGAAACAGGCGAAGAAGGGGAGAGATCCACCTTAGAATCAACATGATGTTGTTCAGGTGGAGGGACTGATTGACCAGAAGTTGAGATGGCAGGGACCAAAGAGGTTGGGAACAACCAAATAGGCAACCCAACAGTTAACCCTGGGAGGGACAACGTTGACATGTAAGGAGCACCAACATTCCCAAAAGGAGCGAAATGACCAGGGTTCCCGTTAGAGGGGATCCTTGGGTTGGTGAACCCCGGAAAAGTTGCCATCGAAAAAGAAACCTACTCAAGCTAATGCAAACAAGATCTAACCGGGTAAATGTGAATCATGGCTGAATAAATTTTAAGACAAAGGAACCGAACTTGACCTTTTCACTTTTTAAGAGTCGAGAAAAGGACAAAAAGATGACTCTAGGCTCCTTTGAATGTTTAATGAACCCGAAGTGACAAAATGCTCAGTCGAGCCTTTTCTTTTAGGGAGTCTTAAAAGGATCAAAAGTGACTACTCTAGAGAACTACGCAAAGGGTTTAGCAGACAATCCATAAAACTGCATATACACCTTGGCAATCATATGAAAACCAAGGACTTTCCGTACGGCAGTCAATCTTCCCGAATGCTGTGTTCGGTGCGTTACAGCTTGTAAGGCGACAGACATGGCTACCTGTGGCTAAAGGATGATAACCTAGTGGGGTCTCCCCATATACTTGATGGTACGTGGGAGCACAAACCTGTGTTAGACCACTATTGAGTCACAAAAGGAGGAATCACCCAACCTTAATGTGAAATAACAGTGACTAGGTTTAACGACGCTGGAACACATATCTAGCCTAGACCTCTAAATATATGCGTTAAGTTCCAATGCATTGTTAAGTTTATTCAGTTCATTTTACGGTTGATCTTTGATTAGGTTTCAATTTCTAGGTCCTAGCGTATGTAATCTCTCACAATTCCCTAAATGCAAGCTATATGCCAAAATGTATCATTTCATTCGATGAACACTAACTACGAGAGAGTTGAGATCTTTCAATCAAACAAAATGACCATAAAACAATCAACAATAACTCTAATGCAGCTAATGGCAATAAACGAAACTTTTCTTTAAAGTCACTAATCGCTAACAACAACGAAAAGCTCGAATTTCCATTAACTAATTCAAAGAAAAAGAGATTGTTCGTTTTCTTTTCAATGGCAAAGTGCACTAAACAAATTTTGAGAGATAATAACAAAGAGTAAAAGAGACAACTTTCACTCAATGAAAACACAATCAAGTCCCTGAAACACCAAGGCAATCTTTCAAACCAAGAAAAATCACAAAGACCTCAATGAGCTATGTGATCTAAGCCCAAAACGAAGCCAAGCGGAATCCAAGTGAAAAAGAAGTGAATCACTCAAATAACGCAATAAAAAGCTTAACAATCACTGAACAAGTGTAAGAGAGTAACCAAAAAGTTGACTGGACCAACAGAAAACCAAAACTCCTAAGGACGGCTCGATTGCACAAAGCCACTAGATGCCCTAGGGCTAAAATGTGAAATCGGTAGAAAAAAGCAAACACCCAAAGGGTAAAGGCCAAAAACCAATCAAACAAGACTCTAACACATTCAAGTGATTGAAAGATAGTATCCAGACATAAAAACCAAGCTTGGAAGGCTCAAAACAAGCAAACTCTAAAAGTTTCCCTGGGCTGGCGAGACTTTTAGGCTAAAAGTAGCGCCAATTGAGGATTGGCGCGGGCTGTACATTGACAAGTGGCAACAATTGGCGCGACTGTCATGCAAAAAAGAGCACCAATCAAGTTTGCTATGCTAAAATAAAAAACAAGCAATCCAAGACTAGGCCAGCAGTACCCAGACAGACCAGGAAGCAAGAGACAACTTAAAAATTCAACCCAGAAAGCTTATCTAAGCAAGCAAAACAAGAGAAAACCAAAGGGCAAGACAAACTCCAAGTTGTTCGGTTCGTAAACCAAACCGGAGATTGACTGAAGTGGCGTTGATCTACTTCGCTAATGCAGAGCAATAGCATTTCGAAGGCTATCTGGTCGTACTTCAGGCTCCATCCAAAGTTTAAAAATCAAACAACAAATAGTATCCCCAGTGGAGTCGCCAAATTGTCAATGAGGTAAATCCCCTCTGCGGACAAAGGCGATCCCTACTAGCCCAGATCGGGTCTAGCAACAATCAAACAATCCTATCAAGCAAGTTCCTAATTGCAAATTAAAGGTGGATGATGATAGCCTACTTGGATTCCAACGCTAATATTCGTAGAAGAGTCGCCGCTCTCGTTCCTTTGCTCCGGCCAGTCACGATCCCCACGATCTCCGTGAATGGACACCTGCACATGCAAAGAACAACACAAATGCAAGCATAAAATCCAATAGATGCAATTATATATTGGTCAGAAAAGATATAACTCAAACATTATTACAATGAATAACAAGAGTGGAACCATAATGATAGTCATCTATTATTGATAAACAACAAAGAAGAATACAACTATAGTTCTGACGTCAAATCCTCCTTTGGCTAGGTGATCAGCTACATATGTCTTGCAAAGATTTTCGGGATTGGGTACAAGCCTCCCTCTCTTTGATTATGAATGCAAATAAGACTCTTATAGCAATCTCTTAGACTTCTAATAGTATAATTCTCCCTATGCTCAAACTAGCTTGTCAAAGGCAACAGAACAAGCTTTTATAGATGGAGGAGAAGGAGATAAGATCAATCACACCATCTATGGGATTTGGTTTATCCTCAAAAAGCTATTATGGATAGAGGAAAGGGAGATAAGATTAATCACGACATCCATGGGATTGGCATTATCCTTAAAAAGCTTCATGAGTCGAAAGGAAAGAACCTTCGCGCATGTGTTTGTTAAAAAGATTTCCCAAACTCGGTTGGTGCGGGTATATCTCTGAGACAGAGCACCAACTGGCGTGTCCTCTTTGGAGGATTTCCCCTATTAGCGCGAGTAGTACACTATGAATCCGCGCTAATGGAAAAAGGGAACTTTTTAAGGATATTCTACAGGATATGTCTTCAGGGCATATGAAGTCCATACTTAGGGGAACATAATGCAACTGTTTTCAAGTTATGTCACTTCTCACAGGTCCCAGAATGAGTCCTCCAAAGTGCGGGAGAGGGGTAACAGGGACGGTGACAAATGGTGACAAATTACTGTGTAACAACTCTGACCTAATGATATCTAATATGCAAGTCTAACTTGGAAAAATAAACAGTTTCCTTTAACTGATCTAATAGATCATCTATGCAAGGAAGGGGATAACGATTTTTTATTGTTATCTTATTCAGTGCTTTGTAATCAATGCACATTCTCCACGAGCCATCTTTTTTGTTCACCAAAATGATTGGAGACCCACATGGTGATGTGCTAGGTTTGATGAACCCCTTCTCGAGCAACTCCTGCACTTGCTTCTTGATTTCTACATTCTCTAAAGCAGACAACTTGTACATTCCGATGTTAGGCAATGTAGCATCTTGCTACAAATTAATATCATGCACTATTTCCTTTTTGGGTGGCAGACCTTTAGGTTCTTGAAACAAGATATCATATTCTGAAACAACTTTTTCTAAATCAGCTTGTTGTTTAGCATCACAGCCCTCAAATACATTGGTTTTATCAGGTTTCTTTTCCTTTACAACCATCAGTAAATATTGTTTGCATGAATTTACAATTTGTTTCATTTGCCCTGAGTTTATAAGAGTATAATTATTCTTGAGCTTATGATCTCTTACAATATATTTGATTCCATATTTAACAAGGAGATACTTGTTCTCAACTTTATAGAAAATAGCTTTTCTATCATACAAGTAGGGACTTCCTAAAACAATTCCACATATATCCAAAGGAACTATATCTAACTCAACCTCATCTACAAATATTGACCCAAAAGAAAACTTAAGTTTACATTGTCTAGTCACTTGTAGTTGTGCTTTATCACTTAACCAACCTAATGGGTATGGTTTCTTGTGAGTTGTAGTCAGTAATCCCAACTTCTTTACAATTGCTTCAGAAATTACTTGTGAGCCTCTATCAAACAAAGTATCAATTTTTTGATGCTTGGAAATAACTCGAATATGGAAAATCTCATGTATTTTTCTCTCATTTTCTTCATTATTAGTGGATTGTGCAGAATTACTAGTATATGCTTCAGAATTTTTACCTTTTATAACTGTGGCTGCAATTGTTGTTTAATCTCCTGAGTCTAACCCCAAATCTTTTTGAATAGCTGCAACAGTCTTCTTCTTCTTGCCCTTGAACATCTTAGGTCTTAGCTCCGGATGTAGGATCCAACAGTGCTCATCATCATGCCCATCCTTCTTACAGTGAGTGCATGAAGACTTGCTTTTATGTGCAGTGTTGGCCTTCCTCTCTTTCCATTTCTATTTTCTTTTCTCCTTATTCTTGCTTGTAATGGGCTTGGATGATCCCCCAACTTCTGGGTTCCCATTCTTTCCTCTAGCTTCTAGATGCGTAGCTTGAACTGATACCTCATCTATACTAGTGTGATTAAATATGAGGATAGTGTGCCTCATGTATATGTGTAGACCACCTATGTACTTCAACAGAGTCTCAGGTGAGTCTAAAGAAATTCCTAGAATCAAAGCTCTTTTCCTAAATTCTTGTGTGTAACCTTGTACACTTTTCCCTTTTAATTGTCGAAGAATTTGCCAGCTCATCATGGATTTCTACATGTAAGCTAGTGGATAGAACTGCTTTTTGATTGCAGAAACAAATTCACTCTAGACAGAAAGAATCTTACCATGTTTCTTCATGTCAGCTTGTGTCCTGCCTTCCCACCATACCAAGGTAGTGCCTCTGAGGCATAGGCTGGCCAGCTGAATCTTACTCTTTTCTGAGTCAATACTCTGCACTCTGCAATAAACATCAATTTGTCTGATCCAATTATCTAGCTTCTCTACATTCAACTCTCCATCATATATTGGTAAATCAAATTTAACATCTAATTTAATCAAAGATGTCATATTTTTATGTTCACGGCTATTAGGAGGTGTGAGAAAGGCTTCTTCTTTCCCTTTTCCTTTTGAGTGGTCATGGAGGAGAGACTCTTCTTCTCCTTTATCTTGTTTGGAGCTTGATGAATCTTCATCTTTACCTTTTTTAAACTCCCTATACATTTCCTCTAGCGTGGACCTCATGGCTAGGAAACTATCTATAAATTGGGGGTCTGGTCCCAAGGGACTCTCTTCTGACATTTTCTTCTTGGAATAGACTCTTCCAATTTCCGGGTTAGTTTCAACCAACTCTCCTTCTCCTAATTTAAGCTTTGATCTAGTTAGCATTCAACAATGAAATCTAGCACAAGCTTGTCTAACCTTAACAACCATAAGCTCTGATACCACTTGATCTAAAATCATCCATAAATGACCTCAGAGAAATAATGAAGGTATTACAGACTCAATCCTCCTGGGCTACGTCTCTAGGTCTTGCCTTCAGTGGTGACCTTTCTATTTTGTCTTAAAGCAGAGTTTTTACAATAAGGAGCTCAATTTGAGACTCACTTAACAGATGATGATTAGTAGGATTGTACTTGGATTCCCCAAGTCTCTAGAGTAGATAGACTCCCCTTACTGAATCTCGACGTCAACTGGTCTTAATGGTATGACTCCAATTTGGTACTCAATACCTAACAGGTATACACAGAAGAGTTGCTTGAGCCTCTCAAGCCTTCTCTGGAGTTCACAGACTCTCGGACCCTCTCTGTCTCTATCTTCTCGATGCTCCCTTTGATCTGCAGGTTAGCTCGGATTCTTTGTTCTCTGCAATTCACTTCTTTCTCGTCTTTTGGCTTTCTGCTTCTCTCTCTCTGCCTCCTTTACTCTCTGTCTCTTCATGGCTTAAAGCCAATCTACTCCATGACTGTTCATTTACACTTCCCAGCTCTTTGGATCTCCAGCCTCTGTCTACTTGAATTCCCCTATTCTGCATCATCATCACTGTGTAATGCTTCATAGAGAGGTGGCCACCTATTTCCTCATGAACTGAGTGTCAATTCTCTTTTAACAATTGTTATTTCCATTGCTCCAAGATTGCCTGCGAAACTGATTCCTCTGCCAACTCATCGGTTATGTCAAACCTAAAATCTCATATGACTTAGCCTATTTCCCCATCAAATATGGTCATCCATTGGATCAGTTCTCTGCCATTGATCTAGAGCCTCCAGATCCTATGGTCTTCGTCCATACTGGGCGGGTAGGTAGCATGACCTTTACCCATCCGATGTGAGCGGTTTTCTCTCTCGTCTGTCGAACGCATGTCACCTAGTGTATGGCATCGGGCGGGACTCGGTCGAACCCACTTACTTCTTGAATCCCTTCTGATATCCTACTAGTTTCTGCGTAGGACCCGCCTTCTAACGGAATCGGTGATTTCCTTACAGTTTTTTGCTTTGTTCGTGACCGAGCGCTTGGGGGCTTTCCTTCATTGAGAGGGATGCCCTATGATAAGCGCTAATCGTGTATGAGAAACTGCCTCTGTTTTTGGATTTGACCTCTCGTTTGTCAATTTGTCCAAATGCGTGGTCACCATGGGCCAACGGTCTGCGTGCTTTGACCGAGGGTCCTCATTGTTCTGTGCTGACCACAAATTGCCATTGTTTAGAGGTTATTTCTAATAAGCTCGATATCCATAAGACTTTGAAGCTTCGGTATGAATTTTACAAAGTTCGGGAAACTTTAAGAGTATTTTAAGGATCCAATTTGGATCATAGGTCTCCATTCCAAGTGGAACCACTCAAAAATACCTATGTTAACCCACACTAAAAAAATAGTAGAATATTACTAGTGTAAAATCTAGAAATTCGAGAACTAGTGAGCTAGTAATTCTATCAAATACCTAATCTAATCAAGTGAAAATACAATGGGGTAATTTTTATTATTAACTAGAATTCTTTTTTGATCTAATTCAAGTGGAATAAACTCTATTTAAGCTCTTTAGCATGCTATAAAAAATAGCAAAAATTTATTGCTATTTGCCACAAGGGACTTCGAGAAATCTAGATTTGGGAATAAACAAACTAATCCAAGTAGCTCAATGATTATTATGACCTTCCAAAGTTGTTCCAATGATGAAATGATGCATGTCATGTAGAATATTTAACAAAATTAGCACACATGAAAAAATATCGGAGACATAGAAATGGCAGAAAAGGCCTCAACCTTACTGTATTCCTCTCATAATGAAATTTACAAATAACGATAATAGTGCAAATAAATAATGAGGAAGTTTGTCTCAAGATAGTACATCTATCTTGGACACTATGGTTGAGAAAATATCTCAACCAAACACTAATCTAGGAGCCTAACTAGTTGGAGAGAATATCTCAACCAACTAGCCTAAACTGATTCCTAATCATGAGGAACAAATTCAATCTAGAAAGTTAGGATTAAATCCAACTTTCTTGATTTTAATTAATTTAATTATTTTGGGCTTATAATTGTTTTTAACACATGAGAGTGAGGCTAAATTTCCCCCCTCAATGATAAGTCAAAAATAAGAACCAGGAACAATCTTCCAAGTTCTCACGCTGAAACTGTTGATCCTCAAAAACACTGCCTGAAAACCCGCCAAAGTTGGATGCAAAAAAAACCTTCAATCTGAGGAGAACATGAATTAGTTGCAAGTCTGATTCATCTCTGAATTTCTCTTGATGACTCCATAATGTACCAATTTTCAAAAGGATCCATCTGTCGAAAGCTTTCAATCAAAATCCTATGTCCGCTAACAAAATGTTGGTGATGTCCATTTGCTAATTTGATGTTTATGATGGAAAAAATTGTTGATCGCCCACTGGTGAATTTGTTGATGATGCCCATTGGATGCTTTTTTAATTCTCATTGTTTGAGGAGGATTCCCACTGGTTGATTTGATGAAGACTTCTCACTAGCTTCTTTTTCTAATGTTGTCGAGACTTTTAGTTTGACAACCTCCTTCAATTCCATTACCATTTCTCCCCTTTGTCAGCTGAAAGGAGAGACAATTATTTGCAATTGATTTTTGAACTCCCCCTCTTCAGGTGTAGGATAGTTTCACCATCTTCATTTTATTGTAGAATTTGTCTTCATGTGAGACTGAATCCTTCGGTAACACATATACAATTGTTTGACTATAGATGACCACTTCCAAGGATCAATCCATGTGTAATTGATCTTCATTCTGGGTGGTTGATTTCGCTTGCAGCATCTTTTAAATGAATGATTTTTCTTGCCACAATGGTTACAAGGATGGAGGTCAAAAAATTTACTCTCCATATGGCCATTTCATTTACAATGGTTACACTTAACCATATTCTAATCATTGTCTAGAAAACCAGCACTTACAAACTGAACTAGTTTTGAGAAATATGGAACAAACAAAGTGTTTCATTTGTTGTATCCTAGGCCATGTTGATATTTTTTGAAGGGGATTTCTTCCCAAGGTCTGATCACCTTCTTGGAAAGACTATTTTGTTGTTCTTCTTCATACTTGTTGTTGCTGCTAACATCGTGTCCTTGATTTATTAAACCTTTTGTGTCAAACTGGGCATCAAGCATTAATAATTCATCTGTTTGACATGATGCATCTAACTGATCAATTTGATCTTTGGTACTACTTGTTGCATCATTAATTAGTACAAATGGTTGGTTGAGATCACTTGTGTCACAACTTATATCAACTAGATTGATTAGATCATCTATGTTGCAACCTTCATTAATATGCTGAATAATATCACTTGTATCACAACTTTCATCTGTTGTTGTGATGAGGTCTTCTTTGTCACAACTTGCATTTGTCTTCTCTACACATTGTGCATCAAGTAAATCTTGTTTTTCACTTAACTTAATTTGGAGTGCATGAATGAATTTTTCTTTCATTTCGAGCTCAAGTTGAAAGTCTTTTGCTACTTCTAATGTGTTGGTCATTTGATTGATTAAGGTTTGATTCTGCTTCAATTTCCATTCCAGTATTTCAACTTGGTTCTGTAACTCATGATTACAATCTTCCAAATCTTTAATCTCTAGTTCTACACTGTGAAGACGTTTTGCTCCTTTACCCATTATGACTTTTGACATACTCACTTGTACTGGCTAGCTTGCTTGCTTGTTTTCTCTTAATGCTTGCTTGTAACACTTGCTATATTTTTAGAATTTTCTCACTTGAATGTTGTACTAGAATGAGGGTGTCGAATACCACAAAAAATGCATCCAATGTATACAATGACAAGTTCAAATGGTATTGACTCACTTAATTGACTCATTTGATGAGAATTGACTCACTTTACCTCCTATAAATTCACAATTTGGGTGTCAGGTTCGACCAAGAATGCACCTTTACAATTCAACTCAATTTCACTTGAATTTATTTACAATTTAACTTACAAATTATGATCTTGCAAGTTACACAATGACCAATTGTTGTTGAATGTTGATCTAGTCTTTCCAAATGCATGAGTTTGTAGTTGCATTAACTTGATTGCTTTGCGTGAATTTTCTTGTTGATGTAGAATGTTGATGTTGCCAACTTTGATTATGTATTGTAGTTGCACAAATGTAGGTGATTGTTTGTGCTTGATTGAATGCTCATTGCAACTTCTTAATTTTAGGTTCTTTGGTTAATGTGCTTGTTTCATTCACTTGCTTTGTAGTTGTGTTAGATAAGATAAATGTATTGTCAAAACTAGACACAAAAATAAGCAACATCAAGAATCATGCACCACACAACGTGTTCCTAAGATCCCATTATTCAATTTCAGGCATATCTAGGACACTTCAACACCAGAAAAAACATGTATTTATTAAGTATTTCAATACATCAACCTTTCATATTTACAACATCTTCGTTGAAACTTCTCAAGCACAATGTTTGAGAACTTCTTGGAGGCAAATTATCTTCAAAAGACTAGATGCTCACTAAATTTCTCTCGAAATCTCTCTCAAAGTATAATATTACTTTGGATTACAACAATGACTTTCTCGCTTCAAATACAAAACACTTATCACTCCAAAATTGTAGTACAAATTAAAAATCATACCTTATCCGTCCATTAAAATATTTCCAAATTACAAACAATATAACATTCCTTATCTCTCCAAAAAATACAAAAACCACTTCTTACTTCTCACTCCAAAAGAAACTTATCACTCCAAAAACACTTATCAGTCCAAAAATATTACAAAATATACTCCTTATTTTTCCATTACAAATATATATAGAAAAATTTATGATCCACCTTATCCCTTCATTAACTTTCATCTCTTTTCTTTTAAAACTCCTTTTATGAAGTTCCTTTTAAAGAAAAAATATAAGTGAATTTTATGTTAACTTTAAAATTGAATGAATCTACTTTTTAAAGCACACATCATGCTTTGAAAAAAAATCCACATCCTTTGACCATTTACAATAACTCACCATGCATGTGTTTAACAATCCTGGCTGGCTCCACCGTATGCAAAGGTCATCACATTCACACATTTGAGTATGAAACACATAAAAACCCACTACTACAATGTATCCAAACACAGAGCTTTCAATGCAGAGATGCACAAAGAATACGTTACAAATTTGTCGTCTTGCTTCTGAAATGGGTGATTGTCATTCTTCGCGACTTCGAGGATGAGTGTTCGACTTCATTTAGCCTTGATTATGTTCATCAAGTGTCGTGGGACACGTTTACCTTTCACACAAATTGTGTTTGATCGACGAGTTTTTCTCTACACTCTCATTGCAATAGCCAAAGCTCTTGAGGAAGAAGATCTGACTTTGACTGCAGAAGAGCCAATAGAAGAATTAGAGAAAGAGTCTAGAGATTGGACTTCGAAGCGTAGAAGAAATTATATTTTCAATCCAAGTGCATAGTTTGATTACAATCATGCCCTTTGGCAAAGGGTATCCTTCGCTTGAGAATCTCCGTCCATTGGATATGTGAGATGCTGATCTAGAAAATGCTTCAGTAAGCTCCACAGATGAGGCATCTCGGCCTTGCCCGTAGGTACACTAGAGGAATTTTTTAATAGATATGAAGACAAACTTCTCTATGGTCCACCATTAAAACATGTGGAATCAGTTGACTTGTGCTAGCTATCCTGTTTATCCAGGTCTTGTCACTGTTCTAGCTTGTAGTTATCCTTACCATGTAGATTATGCCAATTCTCAGTTCTCTTGCTTCCTATTTTGACTTGATCTAAGTTTGATTTTTTTCTATTTTGACTTTAATTTATCAAATATATTCAAATCAATTATGCCAAACTATGAAGTGATAGCACCAGAGAAATTAGACAATTACAAGCCATGAATTTGCTCCATACGCAACTAGAGTTGAACAATTACAACACCCAAATTTTCTCAAAATGAAACCAATCAATAAATATATTTTACTTAGAAACATAGTAACAACAGAAATTGATAATCGCATACACTGTTTCGATACCCATATGGAGAAAATCAACTTTTCGATAGACAATTCTGTTAACTTCTTCACCCATACTCTCATAGATTCCAAGGCTTGTATTCCTCTCTCTTATGACTCGACCTCCTCCGATTAATTGATGATTGTTGATGAGATTGGATGGCACGGATGCAACTACCAGTATGGCACAATTCAATTGCAGAGAAGAATATGGCTCTAATTGTTGTGTATATTTCGATGACCTAAGCAACATTCTCACATTATAGGTCCAATCATTCAAACCTGACTAACCATACACAAATTGCAGGGAGAAAAGATCATCGCAGTAATGGATGCCTTCCAACGACGTTTCTGTCATGGAATAGTAATGATGAATGGCGATTGTGATATAAAATCGAACTCAGATGACACATACAACAATATGCCACATACAGATGAATACTAACATCGATATTAGAAAATAAAAAATATTACTCCATACACCCACTAGCACACACACTACAACTTTTCTATTGCAAATTTCTCAACCTTACCTACTAGGCCCAAGGAACTAAATTTTCTTTGATACCACACGTAGAATATTTAACAAAATTAATACACATTAAAATATACCAGAGACATAGAAATGGCAGAAAAGGCATCAGCCTTACTGTATTCCTCTCATAATGCAATTTACAAATAATGATAATAGTACAAATAAATACATGAGGAAGTTTGTCTCAAGATAGTACATCTATCTTGGACACCATGGTTGAGCAAATCTCTCAACCAAACACTAATCTAGGAGCCTAACTAGTTGGAGTGAATCTCTCAACCAACTAGGCCTAAACTGACTCCTAACCATGAGAAACAAACTCAATCTAGAAAGGTAGGATTAAATCCAACATTCTTGATTTTAATTAATTTAATTATTTTGGCCTTATAATTGTTTTTAACACATGAGAGTGAGGCTAACATGTCATCCTTCAAAATAACTTACTTCAACCATTTAACCCAATCCTACAATAAGAAATCGTTAATACTAAATGCAGAAATAGAAAACAAGAAGAAGGGATGCATGTGAATAAGAAGTGAAAAGAAGAAAAGTAAATGGTACAAAAGGGCCCTGACGCTCCTTAGATGGCCAATCCAATCGAAAATTAGATTCCTATGGATTAGACCAAGATTTAGAAGTTGAACATGTCACAATTTTCATTATTTTCATCAATACAATTACATCCTTGCAAGAAATGAGAGTGGAGCTGCAAAAATACAAGTTCTCTCCACAAGAAGAATAATAAAAATCAACCCCTAGAGGAAAATTCAAATTGGTACTTATAAAAAATGATTAGGAATCATTCCCCATGAAAGGAGGAATATTTCCCCACCAAAATCCCTTGATTAGTGGATTTGGTTCCCAATACTAGGAATCTACATTAAATGGCAGGGAACACATTCCTAGATTTTCTCAATCATTGGAGTTTCACAATTTGTGCCATAATTCCATAATATCTTGTTGATTTATTATTTAATATTGATCCTTTTGTAGTAGGGAGCAAGTCCATAAATTATCTCCTCCCCCAAATCTTCATAATCTGCCCAATATTCTCACAATATTCCACAAAAATAAATAATATTAGGGACAAATATGCAATTATCCATAAAAACTCCTAATGAACATATTAAAGTTATGAATACATTATCTAATGCAAAAAGAGAGGTCTAATGTGTTGAAGGAAGGTCAAATGGGCCTTAATTTATGTCTAATTTAGAGTCCTATCATACCCCTTGCTGAAAGTGTTGCTCATCCTCCAAGCAACTTAGTGACCTCATTGTGCCTCATTCATGGCCCTGGTGGCATCTCTCTTGTGCATTTCTCAGTCCTTTCTCTTAATAATCTTGGTTGTAAGTTCAGCAAGGACAAGCACAAACATGTAGTTGTTCTTTTCAAGATTGTGTAACAGTCTTTGAAGCAAAAAACACATAAATTTTCTCTTTGCAAGTGAACTTTGTTGGCTTGTAGATCCATTTCATTCATATCCTCTTCGTTGAAACCTTCATTCCATTTTCACTCATTTTCCAAAATTGTTTGTGCATAGAAAAAAATCACATTGTTTTGTGAGACTATTAGCCTACCTTGTTTCCCTTATTCAAGATGCGCTCTTGAATATTTTTTAGTTTGGCAAGGTATTCCACATCCTTTTCCAACCTTATCTTACCTTTTTCCACCATTTGAACACCTCTGAAAGCTTCAAAACACCTTTACATGAGAACTAGTCCTGTAGTAATTCTTGTACTAATTGTAGGAAACCCTGTAGCGGTTCATGTAGTACTACAGGAAACCATTTAGCAGTTCATGTAGTACTACAATAAACCCTATTTAAACCTATTTTGAGTAGAAATGATAGTGTGATCCTAGGGTAGGCCCTAAACCTAACTTCCATGCCTTTCTCCCATTTCTATAACATCTTTTAGGCCTTGGAAAATAGCTAGAAAGAGATTAGAGACCTCTTGGAAAGCCTCTTTTCGTAACTACAATTTGATTTCTATTTTGATGGTGAATGCACTCTTTCCTTTTTTTTGCCTTCTTCTTCTCTTTTGTGTCCTATATGATTTCCTAATGGTCTCAAAGTTCTTTGTTTGGATTAGGTCTCTCTTAAGCACTGCAATTTTGGGTTTTAGCAAAATTTGTTCTTGTCTTTCTTCTTGTAGTAGCTTTCTTCCTTCCTGTAACAATCATTCCTCCTCTTTTAGGGTCTTCTAAATGTATGGGAGTGATAAGAAATGATGTTGAGGGTTTGGAGGATTATGCTAGGACTTAGAGGGAGTATTTTAGGTTTTTGAAACTAGAGAGGATGTACTCTATGTGTTTTCTCAATAAATTTTCAGGGTGAGATAGAGTATAGGGTTTGTTCTTGAAAACTATTAATTTTTTTCTTATGAAATGGGATGGATGAATGATAGATATATAGTGGATATGAAGTGGATGGAGGGCTTGGAGTGTTTTGGTGACTTTATCTTTGAAAAAAATTCTTCTTTTAACTGTTGTCCCCATTCCTCGAAGTCATCACCCTTCCTAATTTGGCTTTTCCACTTTGCATGAGTGAAGGAGTGAGTTGCAATTAACTAGTTGAAGGCATTCGAGACTACTGACCCATCCTTAGATTATAAAAACTCATCTCTTATGCATTGACAACAAATTTCTAACTATAATATGCTCAAGAGATGTCAATAATATTGCATACATGTACTTACCTGATGGTTGTTGGAGAGGCATGCATGTTGTTGCTGAGTTGATGATCGATCCATGGCCCTCTGGAGGTGATAATTTCATTTGTTTTCTTATACACAGGTTTTCATAGCTTGGTGATTCTAAATCTATGTCTTCCAGTTACCATGTGCAAGTTATCTTAGTCAAATCCGGCCTTCTTGGACTGTTGGGATTGGCCATGGGTGATGTTCACCTTCCCTATACCTTATTCCACCATTAGGCACCTTTCCCACACTTTATTTCACCTTTGATACCTTCCTATAGCTTTCAACCTATTTCCTGTAGTAAACTAGGACTCTTGTAGTACTATAGGAAACAACATATTTGCCTTGTTTTGTCCATATCTCCCAAATGGTTGAATGGATTGACTTATAATTTTCTGAGCAGTTTTCCATCATCCTTATGCACCACACCATTAAAAATAATTTGCCAATGGATTCATGAATCTCAAGAAAAATAAAAAATGGCTGAAGTTGATGAAGACCAATTTCTTGGAAACCATGCACTCAATTTTTTTGAAATTTCTTACACATGTTACCATCATCTAGATGCATCTCCCCATGAAACAACCTTGCAAATGGATGCACGAATATAGAGAAAATAAAAATATGGTTGTAGGTGGAGGAGGTCAATTTATTGAAAACTGTGCACTAGAATTTTCTGAAATTGCTTGAGCACGTTACTATCATCCATCTACATCTCCACCTAAAACAACTTGGCAAATGGATATATAGTTTTCAAGATATGACAAAACTAATTCTTTTCTTTATGTATTTATGTTTCCTGTAGTAAAACAGAGCATTCTGGTAGTATTTTAGGGTAGAAAGGATAATGAGTTGGAAAAGCTTGGGAATGATGGGTGGATGGTGGAAATAAATGAGGGTCATGGATTGGCATGGCCTTGGCCCTTCTGGATCATTGGAGCAAAGAAGGAGAAAGTCCAAGTTTGACTTCCTTTCACTAGAATTTTGACCACTTTTTTATTTTCTTTGGTGCCAACTTGTTTTTGTTGCTTGCATATGTTGGAGAGTATCTGCATTCATCATAGAAATACATGGATTAAAGATTTTTTTACTTTTTCCCTTTTTTTCTTCTAGGCCTAATAGTTGCCTCAATGAAGTTTTCAACAAGTAGGTCTGCCGAGGTGCCTCAATGAACGTTTTCACCAAGGACCTTTTCTTTTTCTCATATTTTTTTCCAACCCATTGATTGCCTCATGGAATTTTTCAATCAATGGGTCAATCTCAAGTGCCTCAATGGAGGTTTTCATTTGAGATTTTTATTTTTTTCTCTTATTTTTCATTTTTTATTTCTTTTCTTATCCTACTCTACTTGAAAAAAATGAAAATCATTTTCAAGTGAAGGAATACTTCTAATGGAGCCATGTGCACATCAAGATGACAGCTAAACTCCTGTTTAGGCTTGCAATATATGATTTGACATGTACCTGAATTTCAGAGACCAAATGCTTTGGCCTTGAAAATATCAAGCACAATTGAAGAAGAGAGTGATGCTCCATCTTGTTGATTTTCTAGAACCAAACCTTAATATAACTTTGATGCCATTGGTTTTCTTGCTTATCTGGATCATTCTTCACGTCTTATTCTACCATGACCTTTAAATATTCCTCCTCTTGTTGATTTTTCTCTTGAACACATGGAGGATTTTGTGGTAACCATGAGGGAGCTTTCTCAATCTCAAATTTTGATGTTTGCTCTTCATCAAGTGCAGCCCATGATTCTTTAGTCTTCTCTTTTGAATCTTGTTTTTCTGCATGTTTTCCTTCAATGGCATGAAGATAATATATCTTTTGTAATGTTATTCCTAAGCTGAGATGAATACCACTAAGATCAAGACGAGATATTTGGAAGTGGTGTACCTCAACATTGTAAGTGGGTTGAGCTACTTCATTGTGTGGGTTTGGAAATGGTGGTACAGATAGTTGAGTGGGAGTGGATATTTGAGATGGATGTGGTTGAGGTTGTGATTATGGTGGAGGTGGATGGGAGGGATAACATGGGTTTGGGTATGGAGGATATTAAGGAGAATATTGTGGATATTGTGGATGGCTCCCATAAGTTCCTTGCCAGCCTTGTTGCCAAGATTGATTTTGGGGTTGAGATGGCCAAGGTTGCCAAGGAAATGGTGTGTCACAATTACTTTGAGATGGATGTGCATTATCTTGAAATTGTGAATTAGGCCTTTGCATCATATGAGGTTGAATAGGCTGTCATGGTCATCTTGGAGGTACATAACATAGTTTCATTGGCAATTGACTTTCTCCATTGTCCTCTTGGTAAACTTCCTTCAACCTTCGTAATGAGGGGCAATATTTAACATCATATGATTTTGCATGGACGACACAAATATCAACATCTTCTTTTTGCTCATTTTGAATTCTTAACATTTCTACTTCACTTAGATTGCTAAGAATTTTTGTTTTAGAGTTATCAAGCAAATTTCGAATTTTAGCGTGACTTACCGATCTTGATGTTGATTGACTCACTCTTGCCCTTCCTCTTGATATGTGTTTACATGTTTCAAAAATTTCTTCAAATGATAATTGATATACATCTCCTCTACTTATGAGATAAAGAAGATCAATCCACTCATCCCTAATTGTTATAAGTAAGAGGGTTTTTAGTGTGTCCGATCCTAAATGATGTAGTTTTTCCCTCTTAATGTTATACATGAACCTCTCTATTAGATGCTCTAGACTCTCATCTTCTTTTTTATTCATTCTAAATATTTCTTCTTTAAGATCATGATCTTTATATTTTTGTAGAAATATGTTTTGCATATCATTCCATGATCTTATTGAATCAGTCGCTAAACTCATGAACCATTTAAGAGATCTATCCTTCAATGTTTCTATAAACAATCTCAGTTTTTGAGTGTTTAATAGGTAACCATAAAATATACAAACAATTTCAAATTCAGAGAGAAAGAATTCTAGATCCTCTCACCTCATACCATGGAAGTTGGGAAGAAAATATGGAGGGATGTTCTTCATATGCACACTGACATTAGTATCTTGAATGGGTAATCCAAGCAGATATCCTTCATTGTCATCATATCCATCCATTTCTTCTACCTTCTTTTCCACCTCTTCTTCTTCAACCTACAAAAGTGGATGGTGATGTGGCTCTTACTGCACCACGTGATGAAATGGGGGTGGGAGGGTTGGTGTTGGACAATTAATTTGTTTTTAGGATTGAATGGAAACAATAATGAAATGCACTTTTCTATTTTTGAAATGAAATTTCCTATTGAAAATATTTTTGTTTTTGCAAAAAGTAAACATAAATGAATCAACTAGGGAAGAAAACAATGCATACTTTGACACCTCCCTGACAATGGCACCAAAAAGTGATGAGCCTCAATATTGCAACAAGAATGTTGCAAGTCCCAAGGCTACCAACATTAACTATCAGCCCAGGGTTCATAAAAAATTAATAGGTATCGGCACTATATGTGCAACATACAATGTGTCCTTCCTTTGTTGTCATGATGTAATGGAGTGCATATAATGAAATCAAATCCTAAACTAGTTGTAGAAAATGAAATGCTCAAAACGGAAACCTTAACCTATTGCAAGAAAGAAAATACAAGGAAAGAAACCTATTCTAATTGCATAAAGTAAATATCGTGAAATAAATTGCAACCATTACATTTGAAAGAGTTTATATCCATTAAAAAAGTTCACTCAAGGTGGCAATCATCATGGTATTATCTATTTCATAAATATGTCCATTAGCCCAAATCGCTGAAATTTTTTGCATGGGTAAAGAGGCAAGTCCTAAGTGGTCTTTAGTCTACCCTAATAATTTATTTAGAGCCCAGGATTCATGATTCAACCCTAAGGGACCAAAACCAATCTTCTTGGGCAAATCTAGGCAAGTATATACACGCTGGAAGATTACTACAGGAAACTATAATTCACCGAATGACTAAGAAAATAAAATCCAAATTGCATGGGAAAATTTTTATTATTGATTAGGATTTCTTAGGTCTCTATTCCAAGTGGAATCACTCAAAAATACCTATGTTAACCCATGCTAAAAAATAGAAGAAAATTACTAGTCTAAAACCTAGAAAATTGAGAACTGGTGAGCTAGTAAATCTATCAAATGCCTAACATAATCAAGTGAAAATGCAATGTAGTAATTTTTTTATTAAATAGAATGTCTTTGTGATCTAATTCAGGTGGAACCAACAAGATTGAATCTAGTTAGCATGCTCTAAAAAATAGCATAAATTTATTGTTATTTGCCACAAGAGACTTGCAGAAATCTAGATTTGGGAATAAACAAACTAATCCAAGTAGCTCAATGGTTACTATGACCTTCCAAAGTTGTTATATTGATGAAATGATGCATGTGATCTTGCAAAATAAATTAATCCAGCCATTTAACCCAATCCTACAACAAGAAAGCATTAACACTAAATGCAGAAATAGAAAACGGAAACAAGAGATACATGTGAATAAGAAGTGAAAAGAAGAAAAGTAAATGATACAAAAGGGCTTTGACACTCCTAGGATGACTAGGACCAAGGAAAATTATAGTCCTATGGAGGAGACCAAGATTTATAAGTTTAACATGTCACTAATGTTCATTATTTTCATCAATACAATTACATCCCTACAAGAAATGACAGTAGAGATCCAAAAATACGAGTTCGCTCCACAAGAGGACAAATAAAAATCAACCCATAGAGGAAAAGTATACTTGGTACTTATAAAAAATTATTAGGAATCATTCCCCATGAAAGGAGGAAGCTTTCTCCACTTAAATTCCTTGATTAGTGGATCTGGTTCTCAATACTAGGAATCTGCATTAAATGGTAGGGAACACATTCCTAGATTTTCTCAATCACTGGAGTTCCACAATATATGCAATAATTCAAGAATATCTTGTTGATTTATTATTTAATATTTATCCTCCTTTAGTAGGGAGCAAGTCCATAAATTATCTCCTTCTCCAAACCTTCATAATCTGCCTAATATTCTCACAATATTCCACAAAAATGAAAAATATTAGACACAAATATGCAATTATCCATAAACCTTCCTAATGAACATATTAAAGTTAAAAGTGAATTATCTAATGCAAAAATAGAGGTTTAATGTGTTGAAGAATGATCAAATGGGCCTTAATTTATGTCTAATTTAGAGGCATGGGCCTTAATTTATGTCTAATTTAGAGGCCCACCATCTACCCTATTAGGTATGTACAAAATCAATGAATCCATTGGCATTACTTTAGGCAAAGGAAGGAGAAATGTGTGTAAAATTATAGCACTAGATCTAGGAAGATTGTTGTGAACCTTATGCCCTAAGAATTATAAGAAACCAATAATACAGTCCACCTCAATGGTGAAACCTCTTTTTACATTGAATACAATGTATAAGACAAGATTTGTTAGGTCCCTATAATACTAGTGATTCCCCCATTAAGCGCGCTTGAGCCAGAGGAGTTCTGGGATGGGTGACCTCCTGGGAAGTCCTGGTTACCGGGTGCAAGCCCCGGAAGTGATGATTGATGCTATGTGATTCGTTCTCCACATTTCACTAGTTTCAATCCCACTTCTTCACCCCTGTGAGCATCACCCGATGCAATGAGTGCTAAGTGAACTATTCAAAAATCATGAGAAATTAGTCAGTTACGACTACCTCTCATGGAAATGGTCATACGTTTGAATGACTTACTTAACGCAGTTGAATCCCAAAAATGATATCTAATATAATGCACTGCGTAAATCCCCCATACTTAAATTCAAAAAGAGTCAAGGGATCTCTAATTGAATGGTTCATGAGGCACAATACTTGCTAAGGTTTTGCAAATGGGGTAGCAAGCTAAGTGGGCTTGATTGTGGGGAAAAACTCCACAGTTAAGCGCGCTTGAGCCAGAGGAGTTCTGGGATGGGTGACCTCCTGGGAAGTCCTGGTTACCGGGTGCAAGCCCCGGAAGTGATGATTGATGCTATGTGATTCGTTCTCCACATTTCACTAGTTTCAATCCCACTTCTTCACCCCTGTGAGCATCACCCGATGCAATGAGTGCTAAGTGAACTATTCAAAAATCATGAGAAATTAGTCAGTTACGACTACCTCTCATGGAAATGGTCATACGTTTGAATGACTTACTTAACGCAGTTGAATCCCAAAAATGATATCTAATATAATGCACTGCGTAAATCCCCCATACTTAAATTGTATCCCTTATTATTATTATTATGCCCCATAGAATCCCACTATTGTTATTTTTTTTGCCTTTATATTATTATTGTTAGGTCAGCTTGCTTATATTGTGACCCCTTAGACTCCTATATATAGAAATGAGGTTTTGTCATTTGTATCATCCAAGAATTGTTCATTTATGTAATGTAAAGGAGATTTGCCCCTCAAAAAGGCTAAATTATAAGGCATTGATCTATCTTTTCTATCTTTTGTGAGCTGGTTTCATAACATTTGGTATCGGAGCTTCGGATTCTAGCGTTTTGCTACTCCAAATAGGTCATCGTGGAATTGTCGCTATAACTTTGTTTCTGCAACATTTCAGAAGCAAAAAAAAAAACCCATTTGAGAAGAAAGCGTGTTGAACCTAGCATCCAAATGTCATATGTTTTCTCGCTATAATTTCGGAGATATAATCTAAGGAAGTTAGGGTTTTTTGCAAACCCCTAAATTACATTTCAAACAGATCACCTTGGGAAAATTGTCATAACTTTCACTCTGAGCATCATATTTAATTTTTGTAAGAAGTTGCAGAAAGAGGATGGACTGTAGGTTTTTGGGAACCATTTTCAGAACCTAAGGTTGAAACAGTAACCCATGACATGTCGTTCACTCTACTGAACAAGTCTATACTCAAGTCATTGTGGGAGATTTCGCATAACTCTTAATTGGAGAATCCAATCTTGATCAGACTTGCAGGGTTAGAAATATCACTCAGAGGGTTACCACAAGAAGAAATTTCAAACCTAGGAGATCCAAAATTATAGAGATACCTCAGATTCAATATCATGCTCCTACAAAGTGAAAAAATATGTGTAGTTTTGCTTAAATTTTTGCATAAGATTGGTTTGAAAAATTAGTTTGAAGGAATTCAAAGGGCATATTGAAGCATTATTATTGATAATTGATGCCCCGGAGAAAGAAAATGGAAACACCTAGTAGGCAACCTAAAATCTCTAGCATGACTCATGAAGAAGAGGAAGAAATGAAACATGATCTATTAAAATTACGAGACCAAGTGCAACAAATTTTACTCGCACAAAAGTAACAGAAAATAAGATGGATGCTTTAAAGAAAGAAGTAGACACTAAGATGGATGGTTTAAAGAAAGGCATGGAAGCTAAGATGGATGGTTTAAAGGAAGGTGTAGAAGCTAAGATGAATGGCTTGGAAGCTAAGATGGACGGCATGGAAGCTAAGATGGATGCCGTGGAAGCTAAGATGGACAATTTGAAGACAGATTTGAAGACAAGCGTGGAATATTTGAAGACAGATTTCAAGACGGATTTGACAAAGTTTCTACAAGAAATGCTTACTAATGGTGAAAGGGTAGTAACGGAAACTCATGATGAGAAAAAAATAAACGTTAATCATGATTTCATAGACTCTAGCATTGGATCGAAGAACCACCATGTTCCAAAGATCGATATGAGGAAGTTTGATGGCAATGATCCCGGAACACGGATACTACAGATGGAGCAATTTTTTGATCTCCATAATGTGAAAACCACACAAAAGGTAAGCATTGCAACTTTATATTTGGAAACAAATCAGTTTGCATGGTATCGATGGCTTTGCTCTCATAAAAAAATTGTCACTTGGGCTATTTTTATGGATGAAATGATTGCATATTAAGATGATACAAAAAGAAACACTTTTTCTTTAGCCAATTGATGAATCTCAAACAAAAGGGTTCAATGATGGAGCACATTCAGGACTTCCAAAAATTGAATATAAGGGTAAAATATACTCTAGAGGAGCATAGGATTGATCTATTCATAGGGACTTTAAAAGATAACATCCAACATGAGGTTCACCTTTCCGAACCAGATTCATTGGGAAAGGCATTCAGCTTGGCAAGAAAAATGGAAAGCAAAATTATGGCAAAAAGGAAGCCTACCACTCACAATCATAAAGATAGAAGTGTTGCTGCCCCTAACAATCCACAACCTACAAGGTTATCACCACAACAGTTGGAAGAAAAAAGAGTAAAAGGGCTTTGTTATAGCTAGGATAGAAAATACACTAAAGGTCATAAGTGTGCCAAGAAAAAATTATTTTACATAGATTGTGAAGAGGAGGAAGAAAAGGAACAAGAAATGTCAAACTATCAATATAGAATGGCATATCAAGAAGAAAAAGGTAATAGTGTTGATTGATTCGGGAAGTACGCATAATTTTATTCATTCTAAGATAGCCAAGGAATTGATTTGCTTCCCATATCTAGCACCATAGTGTCAAGTGGAGGAACCATAAATTGCTCAGGAAAGTGCCATAATATCAAGCTATCCATGGGATAATATGTATTGAATAGTCCAATGCTTTCCATTCCAATGGGTGGTGTTGATGTTGTACTAGGAGTCCAATGGCCACAATCCTTGGGTACAATAACTTTTAATTTTCAAGAACTTTTCATGAAATTCTCTGCAGAAGGAAAGGAGTTCAATGAAGGGGTATTGCAAGGAAGGCAGGAAAGATAATAAGCTCTAATGGAATGACAAAGCTTATAAAGAAAGAACAATGAGGCATAATTGCACAATTATGTCACTAGAGGTTCCCACATTGAAATCATCCATTTCTCCAGATCTCCAAAAAGTCTTGGACAATAATTCCAAGTTATTTGAGACTCCCAAAGGCCTCCCATCTATTCGTGATCATGATCAGGCTATCAATTTGATTCCAGGAAGTGTTCCTCCAAACATCAAGCCTTACAGATATCCCTATGTCCAAAAGAGTGAAACTGAACGTATGGATGCAGAAATGTTAGAGGCTGGTATAATTCAACCTAGTCAAAGTTCTTTCTCTGCTCCAATAGTATTGGTTCACAAGAAGGATGGATCATGGTGCATGTGTATAGATTATAGGGAGCTCAAAAAGCTTACTATTAAAGATAAATTTCCCATTCCTATCATTGATGAATTATTGGATGGATTGCATGGATCAATTTACTTCACCAAGTTGGATCTTCACTCATGATATCATCAAATTAGAATGAAGACTGAAGACATTCCAAAAACAACATTTATAACTCATGAGGGTCATTATGAATTTTTTGGTCATGCCTTTTGGCCTTACTAATACACCTTCTACATTTCAAGGTTTGATGAATTCCATTTTCAAACCCTTCCTTGGAAAAATTGTGTTAGTATTTTTTGATGATATACTAATCTACAACAAGTCTTGGAAGGATCATGTCCAACATGTTGACATGGTGCTCAAACTATTGGAGGAGAAATAATTAGATGCAAAAATCTCCAAATATTTCTTTGGAGCACAAGAGGTGGAATATCTGGGTCATATTGTATCTCATGAAGGTGTTAAGGTAGACCCTAGCAAAATTAAAACCATTAAGGAATGGAAAATCCCCACATCCATAAAGCATCTACGGGGATTTCTTTGGTTGTATTATCACAAGTTTGTTAAGAATTATGGGAGGATAACAGCACCTCTAACAACATTATTGAAGAAAGATGCATTCTCATGGAATCTAGAAGCAACAAAGGCCTTTGAACATCTTAAAGAGGCAATGTGCCAAGCACCAATCTTAGTTGCACCGGAATTCACAAAGACCTTTATTGTGGAATGTGATGCCTCGGGAAATGGAATTGGTGTTGTTTTAATGCAAGAAGAAAGACCCATTACTTTTGAAAGTCGTCCAATCAAAGGAAAGTATTTACACAAAGCTATTTATGATAATGAAATGTTGGAAATACTACATGCAATTAAGAAATGGTGACCCTACCTAATGGGAAGACACTTCAAGGTAAAAACAGATCATGATAGTCTTAAATACCTTTTAGAACAAATATTATCTTCAGAAGAGCAGCAAAAATGGTCACAAAGATGTTGGGCTATGACTTTGAAATCATCTACAAAAAAGGGAAGAAAAATGTTGTGGCAGATGCACTCTCAAGAAAGGATGAGGATGCGGAACCATTTCTTTGCACCATTTCTATTATCCAACCAGATTAGATAAACGAAGCAAGGGATGAATGGAAGAATGACGAGGATGTGTGGGCACTCATTCAAAATATACAACAAGATCCCAGTACATTTGATACATTTAGCTGGAAAAATGATTCGTTATGGTACGAGGATCGGTTATACCTATGTAAGAATTCCCAACTCAACCAAAAGATTCTTAGGGACTTGCACACCTCTCCCTTAGGATGGCACTCAGGATTTCTAAAAACCTACCATAGGGTTAAGAAGGATTTTTTTTGGGATGGCCTTAAATTGGATATTCAAAAACTTTTGGCGGAATGTTTGGTTTGCCAACAAAACAAAGTTGAAACAATTAAGACCCTAGGACTATTACAACCTTTATCAATTCCAAGCCAATGTTGGGAGGAGGTTTCAATGGATTTTATCACAAGTTTACCCAAGTCCGAAGGAAAGAGTGTTATCATGGTGGTAGTTGATAAACTTACCAAGTATGCATACTTTTGTGCATTATCTCATCCATTTAAAGCAAGTACAGTTTATACTGCATTTATGTAAACAATTCAAAAGCTACATGGAAACCCAAAGATTATTGTAAGCGACAGAGATCCCATTTTCATTGGAAATTTTTAAACAAAATTATTGTCTTTTCTTGGTACTTAGTTAGCTCATAGCTAACCTTATCATCCTCAATATAATGGGAAAACTAAGATAGTAAACAACTGTTTGGAAGGATATCTTCGTTGCTTTGTATCTGATAAATAGACACAATGGGTCAAATGGTTGCCTCTGGCTGAATGGTGGTATAACACTTCCTTCCATACTACAACAAATTGACCCCATTTATGGAACTTTATGGATATCATCCACCATCCATCACATCATATTTAAGAGAAATTTCTAAGGTTCAAGCAGTGGAAGATCACATCGAGCATCAACAACAAGTTCTCCAACTCTTAAAGGATAACCTCACCTTGGCACAAAATAGAATGAAATAGCAGGCAGATCAACATCACAGAGAAAGAAGTTTTGATGTAGGTGATTGGGTATTCCTAGGGCTACAACCATATAAACAAATGTCCCTCAAGCAAGCTAAGAAGGATAATAAATTATCACCAAAGTATTATGGTTCGTACAAGGTGTTGCAAAAGATTGGTACTATGGCATACAAAATGGAGCTTCTTGTAGCTTCCTGAGTACACCTAGTTTTCCATGTTTCATGCTTAAAGAAGGTTATAGGTGACAAGCTCCCAGTTCAAACAATATTTCCAGAACTTGAAGAGGAAGGAAAAATTATATTGGAAACTGAAGCAGTCACAAAAACAAGAACTCGACAGCTGCAAAATCGATTAATTTCAGAGTATCTCATGAAGTGGAAGAACTTTCCCATTGAGGATTCCACATGGGAGGATGAGAATTTTATACAAAAGCATCTAGAACTACTCAAGCATTGAGGAAAACACTTTTTTGAAGGAGAGGGGCATGTTAGGTCCCTATAATACTAGTGATTCCCCATTACTATTGTCATTGTATCCCTTATTGTTATTATTGTGCCCCATATAATCCCACTATTGTTATTTTTGTGCCTTTATATTATCATTGTTAGGTCGGCCTGGTTATATTGTGACCCCTTAGACTCATATATATAGAAAGGAGGTTTTGTCATTTGTATCATCCAAGAATTGTTCATTTGTGTAATGTAAAGGAGGTTGCCCCCTTGAAGAGGCTGAATTCTAAGGCGTTGATCTATCTTTTCTATCTTTTGTGAGTTGGTTTCATAACAATATTTGATGATCATAAGACTAGATCACCTTGGTGTATATATAGGATACCATGTGTACAATTAAAATTAAAGGGTACAATGAAAGGTTCTACCTTACTTCCTAATATAAAAAATAAACTAATAATGAATTCTTGTTATGGCCTTTATATTAGGGTCTCGAGGTCCTTAAAATAGTCTCTCTCTTGTTGGAATAGATTTTCCCTCAATGCTTGTAATTAAGAGTGCATATTCATAAATTTCTCATTTTCCCATCTAGATTATTCTAGGGGCATATTCTTCCACTTAATTAGGTACTCAATAATGGCTCTATTATAAAGAGATAAATAACATTGATCTATAATTTGTTTTATTCAATTATCAACTTCCCTTCTTTATCTAACTATGGAAGTTTTGTTTACATTGAGATAGTTTGTCCCACAAACATTTTTAAGAAAGATGCATGAAATTCCTTATGAATGTAAGAATACTGAAAATATACTCATATTCTATTTGTCCAATCCTACAAATGATTTTTTAGGGTCCATAGAAGTTTGGAGATAAATTATGATTCTTCTTTTTCTTGAGTGTGGATTGCTTATAAGGTTGTAGTCTCTGAAAGACTCTATCACTCTCTTCAAATTGTCTTTCACTTCATGTCGTGGCGGAAAAAGTCGTTTGTGCGGACACAACTGACCTCCCTAGGAGTCTAAACTCTCTAGCGACAAACAAGACAAAATGGAGTGATCTTTCTCTAAATATACCTTTTAAAACATGAAAACTACAAGTGTTTAGGCTTACCTTATTCCAAAACGTTGTTGTTGTAGTCCGTCCTTGCCGATCCGGATGAGCTCCTCCTTCACGTCAATTCCTGCAACCACAAACAATCAAACAATTACCAAGCACTTGCATTTCATATAATAAAACATATATTCAACATGCAGACCAAGGAACACATGAAATAACTCATTAACACAAGCTATTGAGAAAAATAAACCAGTTTGTATTAATAACGAAACAAAGAAACTCTTACAACCTGGCCTTGGTGTTGTGCAAGTTCCTCCCAGGGTCCATCAAGGGTTTTCCTCTACTTTGACAAAGCTCACCCACTTCCAAGTAGAATCAAGCAAAGACAATCTCTCCTCACAAGGTTCTAAATGGGAGTCCTAATTCCTGCAGCATTTACCCAAAGAAAATGTATAGCTCCAACCTCCTCTCCTTCTGGCTCAATGCCTTTATTTATAGTGCTGTAAATAGGTTATTCAGGTCCACCATCAATGGGATAATCCCCCTTTTTGGGTGGGATAGCTCCCTTATTGATGGGATAAGTTCCTCTTTGATAGGAGTGCATGAACCATCTGGAGGCGCTCAATACACGTCGAACAACCTTCTAGAATGCTCTAGAAATGACCACAAGTAACTTTTTAAAGATGAAACTTGCGCATTCTAACCTTTACAGGGGGACGCACCTGTCCCTTTACATACAGAGCGTCCAAAGACGCAGTTTTTGTGAACATAGAGAGCGTCCCCGCAGGTAAGTTTGAGAGAACCTGCGTCCCCAGAGATAAATACATTTATACAAGACTTTCTCTCTTTTTGGAGTTTGACATGGAGAGCAGAGGCATAAGACTTGCCTAAGAGGGTAGCATGACTGTTGATTGAGCCATACTAACTGTAAATAGTCATGGTGACATTTTTTAGTGTAACAGATTGCCCCCTAAAGTGTGAAGCCTGGAATAGATTAGGGTTTTGTAATTCTAGGAAGGGTGAAGCGCTTTATCATTTCAAGGATTGTCTTGTGGATGACCTGGTTGGAACCTGCAATTTTCAACACAAAATACATGTATAAGATTATATCATCACTGAGGTAGGCATTCCCATACTCAGATTCAAAACTTTAACTAATGGACTAACTACTCTGATACAGGAATGATCTTGCAGTACATCATTTTTATAGACTTTTGTAGACACAGTATGGACGCAGCCATCTGTTTATGATTAGTCTACATAGATAATGAATACAAAACTCCTCGCAGCCTGGATGGTAGAAACTAGATCCAGGGTCTTCACTTCTACTTCCCGAATTGGTACGATTCTAGCCATGTGATTAAATGATTTGATGTCGAACATGTTAGAAACCACTTGATTACCAGTCGATGATGTAAACTGTTAACAAGCGTGAGAGAGACCACCAGTAATGTCAATGGTTCTCAAAGTACCAAGCACAACCCGTGAAATGTGAATAGATGTTTTGATGTCGAACACTTCACGGAATCCTTTGATCGAAAGTCAATGATGTAAACTGACGTCAAAGGCGAGAAACCTGCCATTGATGCATGCAGACTTCAAGGTACTGTCGATTCCTAAGTCATCTTTCTAGATAATGTGTCGATGTCGATAGAAAGCGACCCGTTGCAGGCAAGCCCGCAACACGAAATCATTGTTCAAGTTGAAGAAATGTTGCTGTAAGGACTGACTCAGGGATGGTCAAATGGATGACAAGTATTTTGCAGATGAAAGTTTTGCTCGCAGACCTCTTGAACACATAACGACACGACAGATGGCTTGGTGACGAATAACTCAAAGTTAATCCCCGGAACCCGGTTAAAGACTTTCAAAGTGGTTTGATCAACTATGAGGTAAAAGATTTCCCAACCCAGGTGAATGAAAAGTGTCGTGTTCAAGAGTGGTAATAAAGTTTCTTTTGAGACAAAAGGTAACAAACAGGTTCATTCTTCTCTCTTTTCCCCCACCATTTCTGGCAAGTACCTCTTTATTTTTAACAAGCTTGAGGAGGATAACATATGCTTGATTATAAGCTCATCCTTCGGACGAGTCCAACCTAGTTTAAATTCGAACCCTAGGAAGGAGTGGTTCGTTCCTGTTTGTAATTGAACAGGTCCTCTACTGTAAAAGTTTAACGAGCCCAGTATAGGAGAAACTCGGCGTTTTTCAATTTTAGAGAGTCTGAAAAACTTAAGAAGACTCCAAGTTGAACTTTTTCGTAGATTTGTGTCCCTCAAGCACGAAAAAGTATAAAATAATACCTGGGGGAACCGCTTGATCTTGCGACCAAGGAGTACTTTCATAATTAGTGCCACTGACCTGAAAAGTAAAAAGCGGTCAAGGACACGTCGTTTTATTTCCGTATCGAGTTTGAAACGACAAAAACCCGGCAATCTTTTCCTGTTTTTACGGTCAGAAAAGAGCTATAAGGGGACCGTCTTTTAGTTCTGTTTTAACGAGTGTAAAAGAAAAGCTCGGCAATCTTTTCATATTTTAGGAGTTTGAAAAGGGCTTAAAAGAGAACTCCAAGGTTTCACTTTTTCTTAAGTTTTAACGAGTTCGAAAATGGGATAAAAATGTACTCATGGTTTTCACTTTTTCGTAAATTTTAATGAGTTCGAAAAAGGGATAAAAATGTACTCATATGACCGACTTTCAATTTAATTTACGAGCAGGAAAAGATGGAAAGAACTCGGCATTTTCATTTGTTTTACGAGAATGAAAAATAGCAAAATAATCTCGGGATTTTCATGAGTTTAACGAGTCTTGAAAATAACTGAAATTGACTCGAGATAAGTTTCATTTTTACAAAAGCTTGAAACAGATAAAAACTATGCTTCAAATTAGTTTCATTTTTACACAAGCTTGAAACAGAGATAAAACTGTGCTTGATGCCCCCTAAGCATAACTGTTAGAGCGCATGCCCCCTAGCTTCATTTCATTCAACCAGTTGGATGAAATGAAGGTTCATGAACGAGATCATTTGAAAGACTCGACCTAAAACTGTAAGAAAATTATGCAAAAACTGAAATAACTAACCTAAACGTACAACCTAACATCTATGAGGTCTAGTCAAACTCTCGACTCAATTAGAGGAGGATTTGTTTCATTTTTTAATGAGCTTGACACAGGAAAAGAACTATGCTCGGATTCAGTTTCATGTTTATGCAAGCTTGAAACGAAAAACTATGCTTGTTATAAGTTCACATGCCCCCAGCATAAAGATGCAAACCAAGGTACATGCCCCCCAAGCTTCATTGCATTCAATGAGGTGGATGGAATGAAGCTTTACTTTCAAGATCTTGGAAAGAATTGTGGGAGTTGTTTCATTTTTTAGTGAGCTTGACACAAGACAAGGAACTATGCTCATAACGACTCTCTACAATCTACCTAACAAAAACTTAACTCTAAAAACCTTGATTCATTTTTTAACGAGCTTGACACAAGACAAGGAACTATGCTCTAAAATCCTTGATTCATTTTTTAATGAGCTTGACACAAGACAAGGAACTATGCTCTAAAATCCTTGATTCATTTTTTAATGAGCTTGACACAAGACAAGGAACTATGCTCATGACTACTCTCTACAATCTACCTACTTAACCTACCCTTGTTTCATTTTTTAACGAGCTTGACACAAGACAAGGAACTATGCTCAAAAAGTTCGCATGCCCCCAACATAATGATGCGAAATGAGGTACATGCCCCCCAGGCTTCATTGCATTCAACCGGCTGGATGAAATGAAGGTTTACTTTCAATATTTAACTTGAAAAGGGAGTTGTTTCATTTTTAAGGAGGTTGACACAAGAAAAGAACTATCCTCAAAACTGATTCTTTTTTTAACGAGGTTGACTCAGTAACAGGAACTTGCCTCGTACACACTGATTCATTTTTTAATGAGGTTGACTCAGTAAAAGGAGCTTTCCTCACACACACTGATTCATTTTTTAATGAGGTTGACAGAGTAAAAGGAACTTTCCTCACACACACTGATTCATTTTTTAATGAGGTTGACACAGTAAAAGGAACTTTCCTCACAATCCTACTTTCGAACTATCTATATGACCTAAAAACTAGCTGATTCATTTTTTAATGAGGTTGACTCAGTAAAAGAACTGTCCTCATGACAGCCTGTTTCATTTTTTAACGAGGTTGATACAAGAAAAAACTATCCTCGTAACATTGATCATGGCTTCCAACTGGAGGAAAGACATGTCAATGGACACACCTTGATCATGGCTTCCAAGAGGTCTTCATCCGAAGGAAGAATACTTCTTTGGAAGGAACACATGTCAAGGGACTCAAAAGGGATAAGAACATCGTGTTCAAGTAATCCCATAGAGTTTTCCATGTCAATTACCGGATCTAAATCAACAGTGAGAGGCTCACTTACATCGGTAACTGAAAACATGGGACCAGTTGCCACATAATTAACCCGTGGCAGGGTAGATACCACTTTAGAATCAGGAACATTTAGGGGTGTCATATTATTGGTAGTTGAAACAAGACTAGGGAACGAAAGCTGGTCAACAATCACAATACTGCCATTGTGAGGGAAAGACATCACGCGAAAGAGTGTCGATACGACAGCTTTCATTGCATAAACATAGTCTCGCCCAAGGAGTAAATTGAAATCCAAGGGACCTCGAACTACCATAAGATCAATACAGACAGTTTTACCTTCCAAGGTAATAGAAAACTTAGGAAGGATCCCTAAAGGTTCACTAATTGTTCTGTTAAAAGCTTTCAGATTCTGCGTAATAGGCGCAAGCTGAGGGGAACCCAAAGCTTTCCAAACAGCTGAGGATAAAATACTAACAGAAGCACCTTCATCTACCTGTGTACGATGTATGTCCCTACCACCAGCCTTGAAAATGATTTGGAAAGGGATGGAGGAAGGAAGACGAGGTTCTGTCAGTCTATTCCAATCAAAGGAAAAGACCTCAGTACTTGGAGGGGGTTCTGTAGAAACAGGTGAAATGCCCCCCGGCATAGAAGAATCTGATGTAACAAGAAGAACATCAGCGGTATGAAATTTACTCTCGAAAGGGAGAGTGTGATCGATCGAATGTGAAATTGAATCGACCACTTGATCAACTAACGGATCATCAACCTGAGTGACATGAGTTTCACTCTCCAATGGGAGAGTGTGATCGACTAGACTTGAATTTAAATCAATCACTCCGTCAGTTGACGGTAGGTTGGGAGAAATTTTACGGTAACCAGTTGGAAATTCTTGCTGTGGAACAGTAAATTTTTCCAACAATGTTGAAGCTTCATCCATGTGAGGGCAAATGTGAGTTTGATGACTCCCTTTGCATAACTTACAAGGAAACCTAACTTTACCCTTTTTCCCAAGAACCTGACTATCACTGGTTGATGGATCAATGGAAAGTTGATGAGATTTTTCTGACCATACTTCCAAGACCTTTGGAATACCAGGACAATTGACAAGGAAGTGGTCACCCTTACAAATCCTGCAAGGGTATTTGGGTTTACGATGCATGTCGGAGTTTTCCTCAACACAACTAACACTTACAGCCATGGTTGGTTGGTTGACTTCTTTCTTATCTTGCTTCTTCTTCTTCTTCTTCTTCTTCCCTTTCTTCTTCTTCTTAGCCTCCTGGTTACTAACATCAAGGCTTTTACCAGGCGAAGAGGAAGAAATGGAGGAAGAAAAATTAGGCGAAGAAGGTAAAGGGTCGACAGAAGGTTGGTGATGTTGAGATGGTGAACTCTGTTGAGGTGAAGCATCCGGTTGAGATGGAACAATTGGAGTATTTTGGGCCAACGAAGTTGAAAATAACCATATCGGTAAACCTATTGTAAATCCAGGTAATGACAAAGTAGCCATATAAGGAGGACCAACATTTCCAAAGTAAGGAAAAGTACTAGGATTCTCATTAGGAGGGGTTCCTAGGTTGATAAATTCCGGAACATTTGCCATTATATTCAACTTCAGTGAATTTTATTAACAATTTAAAACTAAAATTAACAATTCACAATTCACACTTAACAACTAAAATTCACAATTCACACCTATGGTCTCTAAAAGTAAAAACAAACAAATTAACACGCGCTATCAAATCTAGGAGTCAAACCACACACAAACAGTAAGCTCTCCGGACCGAAAACACTAGTTGGTGATGAAGCCCAACCTCGCAGAATTCAGTACAGAAATGGCGGGTGGAACAGTTACCCCGGCAACCTGCTTAATGAATAGACCGACACAAGTTCCTCCACTTTAACCGTCTCGAAGTGAAGTGAACCCCCCGGAAAATCCAAGTGAGTATAACCGACGTCTGCTCCAGGTACAGTGGGACCTTCCCTCCACCGTCACCTCGGTAGAACCCTAAAGATTATGGTCACTAAGGTCACCAACAGTAACAAATACACCTGGGGGAACAGTCTAAACTCCGACAGCACGCAAGGGCAGAGTAGCAAGCTCAATCCCCTTACCGGCTCCTTGACAACAATCCAAGGTTTACCGATAAGTGACCCCTGGCTCCTCGACAATGGTTAATCCGAGGTTTACCGTTTGTAATACGTATTGTCTGGCGTCGTTCCCAACGAGGGGGGAATGATCCCCTCACTGGTTCGGACACAAGCTCGTGCTTCTCCTTTAAGAGGAGCTTTCCCAGAGTGCAATTGAAACAATTGGATTTATTCTACTCAAGATAAACTATCTGTTTGGTTTTGTAGTCTTGGAGAGTTAAGTACTCACCTACTCCAAGACCCTAGCCTAAGCTATGTTGGTGTTTCAGAGCCCTAGAAATGTAAAAATTACTAGATGAATTTTAATTAAGCGCTGTGTTATTAAGGCTGTTATTACTCAAAGGGGTAAATGGAGATGAAACCAATGATGTTATGACCCGACTCAACTGAATGCAATCGAATATGATAATGCAATCCTTTCAATTCGATGAATCCTAACTAGAGTAAGGAGAGAGTTTCCATTCACTTCCAACAATGCAAAAAATTGATCATTAAGAGAAAATTTAACAAATTCTCTAATGCACTAATTTCATCAAGAAAAACTAATGCAAATCAATTCCAAACCAATTTTTATTTTTATTTTTGTGTAAATTCAAATCAAAGAAAGCTGATCTAAATCTACGATTGATTTTTCAGAATGTAAACTATGCAATTGTAATCTATGCACAATTCACATGAAAAGTATGCAAATGTAATCTATGCACATTTTTCATTCATATTCTGAAACTGAGAACTCTAATTATGCAAATGTGATCTATGCAAGAGAATTCTCAAACACAAGATGATTCTAATGTAATCTAAGAACCAATCAAGTGCAAGTCGAGAAAATTGGGTGAGAGTTCCAAAGATCAAAACATAAAAACACTCAAAGGCGATTAACACTCATACACAATTTAGCCCCCCCCCGGCGAATGAGGGGGAAATTTTTTTGCAAAAACAAAAGCAAAAAGATGCAAAATTGTGAAAAGACTGAGAGAAACCTCCAAGTAATGACCAAAGGAAATCAAATTAAGAATTTCTCAAAAAAGAGACTCAAAACACCCAATTGATGAAAGCTAAAAGCAGGAATGCTAATGAAACAAGTTCAGGTGAAAATTTTTGACAGGGTACTAAAGGATCTGGGCAGAAAACACTAAGAAAAAACAAAATCTAAAAGCAATTAAAGCAAAAATGGAGTTTTCCTAAATTTTTACAGGAAGACGCAGGCAACCCGTTAGAACAGGCGCGGGCCCGCTCTGTGCAAACGGCAACAGCGCGTCCAAAGACGCACTGTGCAGTACTTAGAGGGTGCGTCCTTCTGGAAAAGTTAAGAAACACCAAATCTAACTAAATCTAAAGCTAAGCCACCCAAATACTAATTCTCACAGTCAAAAACCAGAAAATAAAAATGATTTTCTCAGAGCAAAGTTCACACAAAGGAAAAGACTTTCACATTAATGGATTCCCCAGCGGAGTCGCCAATTTGTCGTGGCGGAAAAAGTCGTTTGTGCGGACACAACTGACCTCCCTAGGAGTCTAAACTCTCTAGCGACAAACAAGACAAAATGGAGTGATCTTTCTCTAAATATACCTTTTAAAACATGAAAACTACAAGTGTTTAGGCTTACCTTATTCCAAAACGCTGTTGTTGTAGTCCGTCCTTGCCGATCCAGATGAGCTCCTCCTTCACGTCAATTCCTGCAACCACAAACAATCAAACAATTAGCAAGCACTTGCATTTCATATAATAAAACATATATTCAACATGCAGACCAAGGAACACATGAAATAATTCATTAACACAAGCTATTGAGAAAAATAAACCAGTGTGTATTAATAACGAAACAAAGAAACTCTTACAACCTGGCCTTGGTGTTGTGCAAGTTCCTCCCAGGGTCCATCAAGGGTTTTCCTCTACTTTGACAAAGCTCACCCACTTCCAAGTAGAATCAAGCAAAGACAATCTCTCCTCACAAGGTTCTAAATGGGAGTCCTAATTCCTGCAGCATTTACCCAAAGAAAATGTATAGCTCCAACCTCCTCTCCTTCTGGCTCAATGCCTTTATTTATAGTGCTGTAAAGAGGTTATTCAGGTCCACCCTCAATGGGATAATCCCCCTTTTTGGGTGGGATAGCTCCCTTATTGATGGGATAAGTTCCTCTTTGATAGGAGTGCATGAACCATCTGGAGGCGCTCAATACACGTCGAACAACCTTCTAGAATGCTCTAGAAATGACCACAAGTAACTTTTTAAAGATGAAACTTGTGCATTCTAACCTTTATAGGGGGACGCACCTGTCCCTTTACATACAGAGCGTCCAAAGACGCAGTTTTTGTGAACATAGAGAGCGTCCCCGCAGGTAATTTTGAGAGAACCTGCGTCCCCAGAGATAAATACATTTATACAAGACTTTCTCTCTTTTTGGAGTTTGACATGGAGAGCAGAGGCATAAGACTTGCCTAAGAGGGTAGCATGACTGTTGATTGAGCCATACTAACTGTAAATAGTCATGGTGACATTTTTTAGTGTAACACTTCAGTATCAATATTTTTTCTAATTCATCTTTTTTTGCACCATTTGAATTGTTTCATTAATAATTCTCAAAGTTTCATTAGTATTCTCCATATGTGATTCTATTTCTTGTACTTATCTTGTAAAAACTATGACATATGAGGAGTTGGACATCCATAGAGAGCCTCAAATTGTAGTATGATAGTAGTAATATACCAGCATTATGTTAGAGGAATCCAATTCATCGATTGGTAGTGCTTATCTAAAGAATGGCATATATAACCCCCTTAAAATTTGTTAAAAAATTCTTTTTGACCATCTATTTGTGGATAATATGTTGAACCCTTCACTAGTGTTTTCCAACTCATATTCCATAAGTCTTTCCAAAATTTACCTATGAATTTTGTATCTATGTTACTTACTATTACCTTAGGAATACCATGATGAATTTCATTTATTAACACTTCTACCACTTGTCTTGTTCTATATGTACTTTGAATTCCACAAAAATATGCATATTTTGTTTGTCTATCAAAAACCACAAAAATGAAATCTTTACCTTCGAACTTTGGTAAACCTAAAATGAATTCCATTGATATCTATTTCCATATTTGATAAGATATATATAATGGATTAAGTAATCTTGGAGACTTTCTTGTCTCTCCTTTATTTCTTTGGCAAGCATAACATTCACTTACATATTTTTTAATATCTTTCTTCAATCCTTCCAATAAATTCTCTTTTTTTATATTTTGATATGTTAAGTAACCATGCATGTCCCTCAATAATCCCTAGATTACTCTTAGGAGCGGGAGAACTCTGAAGCGATTAGGGTTTCTCTGCAAATCGTGACGGCGCAGACTGTGAAGCGCAGGCTCTGCACCCACACCAAATCGTATCCCTGGGCGAAAAGAGCGACAGAACAGCGCTAGTCAGACACCATGGAGCAGCCGCAGGGGGGGCGTCAGAGCCCTCCCCAATGCAGCACGTTCCGGAAAACGATTTCCTGTTTGGCTCGATCAACAGGGAGATTTTGAACAACGGAAATACGCCACAGCAAGAGAATAAGAAGTCAGGAGGACGACATGGCCATGCTAGCGTCACTCAGGACAAGGGGAAAAGCCAGGAGGAAACGCCAAAGGTCACTTCGGCTACCTGTAAACCAGTAGCCGCTGAAAGGCCAAGAATAGAACTACCGGGACACCTGATAAATGCTCGAATCGAGTTCATGAGAGAACACGCCATCATAGGGAAGTTCATAGGTTTCTGGCCAACGGAAAGAGCCCTATATGGATGGATTGCAGCCAAATGGAAACCGAAAGGGGATGTCCTGTTGCAATTAGGGCCGAAGGGCTTCTTCACAGTTATTTTCTACTGCATTGAAGATAAACTCAGAGTGCTGGGAACAGGGCCTCATTTCTTCAATGCAGCAGGTTTGTACATGCGAGATTGGATACCAAGATTCAACCCGGATAAGGAGGACCTCACCTGGGCACCAGTTTGGATCCGAATGTATGGGCTTCCAGACGAATACTGGGACGAGGATACGCTCAGGAAGATTGGAAATGGAGTTGGAGAATATATCAGGACAGCAGAAGAGACTAAAACGCGCAGGTTCATCTCATACGCTCGCATATGTGTTTTCATGAGGCTGAATGAGGCACTACCAGAATCGATAACGCTCTCCCACTGGGATGAAGAATGGATCCAGCCCTTGGACTATGAGCATGTGCCCTTTCGCTGCAGGAGATGCCATGCTCTTGGTCACCTGTTCCGGGACTGCCCCCTGAATGCCACAGCAGCGTCTCTGAACCCCTCGGCCACATCCACTCAAGACGGCTTCACTAAAGCCCCCAGCAGGAAGCGCGCGCACAAGAAAACCTCCAATGGGCAAAAGGCCCAGCAAAATGGCACTAGCGGCCAAGCTTCTAAGAATAGCTTTGAAATCCTAGCTCATTCCTCTGAGGATCTGCCCCCGACCTCGGAGCCCCGCCCCTCCCAGCCATCTTCCTCTGCCCCCCCTCCACCCCCACCCTCCTCCCCCACCCGCCACACCCCGGAAATCACCCCTGACCTCCCCTGTGGAGATAGGAAGGTTCTGGCCGAGACGGACAAGGAAATGGAGCTGGGGAGCACGATGGACCCGCCTTCCAGCACAATGCCAAACGAGGAAGAGGGCAGTCAGGTGAAACCCATGGAAGAAGAACCTGAGAGCATCGACCTGCATGGCTTGAATATTCTAGAGCTGGAATTAGCATGCAAAACAAAGGCCTATGACAACATCACCGAATCCCAACTCAATAAGCTGGAGGTAGTTATTTCAAGAGCTTATCAGCAGCAACAACTAGGGATTCAACCCGGAAGCCAATGGGATGGAAGCCAACCCCCAAAAGAATCCAAGAAAAGAGGAAGGAAAACAGATCTACAGAGAACCATTGAGATCGGGAGGCTCCTGCTAGACTCTGGAAGGTATGCGAAATTGACAAAGTATTACAAACCCACTGCAAATAGTGAACTATGAAGCTGGTCTCATGGAATTTAAGAGGGCTCAACAGCCCAGGGAAACTAAGAATGTTGAAAAACATGATTAAAATGGAGAAGCCTCAAATATGCTTCCTCTAGGAAACAAAATGTAACAGTAATACCTTAGGCAGCATCCTCACGAAGGCATGGCCAGGTTGCCGCTCAGTGGCAGTAGATGCATCAGGAGCATCAGGGGGGTTAGCCATTGCATGGAATACACAAGCAATAGACCTCTCAGATTTCCACGCCTCCCACCATCTAATACAGGCGGCTTTCCACATTCTGGGCACGAATGTTCATGGCAACCTCTCAAATGTGTACTTCCCACAGGACACAGGGAGCAAAATAGCACTTCTAAATACCATAGAGGCACTGAACAATGACAGAAGGCACCCTCTATGGATTGTCGGGGGAGATTTCAACATGATCACTAAGCTAGAAGAAAAGAAAGGAGGGAGAAACAGACTGGAACAAGAAACCACCCACTTCAAGAATTTCATCCAAAATGCCTCCCTCATAGACATGCCATTCTGCAATGGCACGTTCACCTGGAGCAACCGCAGAGCTGGAAAACACCAAATCGCTTCCAAACTTGATCGCATCCTCATCTCAGATAATGCGATTCATTTGGGAGGAGACTTTTCAGCAGCAATACTTCAGCACACGGGCTCGGACCACTGGCCGATTGCTCTTCAATGGCAACGACCTGGGGATCAAACGCGCAGACCCTTCCGCTTTGAAGGTTTTTGGCTCACGCACCCTGAGTTCAAAGACTTTGTAAAATCCATATGGACCTCCTTCACTCCTCCAGAAGGATCCAAGATGTACCAATTTCAACAGAAGCTCCGGTACCTCAAAGGCCACCTAAAGAGATGGAACAGAGAAACCTTTGGAGACATCTTCAAAGCTCAGCAATCTCTCAACTTGGAACTAACAGACCTCCATCAGAAGATAATCACAGAAGGACACACTGAAGGGACCCTAGAACAGGAACGGCGCATCCATAGTCAGCTTCAGGACAGGCAGAAGCAGGAGGAAGTATACTGGAAGCAAAAATCCCGAATAAGATGGTTGAAGGAAGGAGAGCGCAACACCAAATTCTTCCATAGAACCACAATACAGAGAAGAATGCACAATAATATCCCTTTCATCCAGAAGCAAGGAGGAGAAAAACTAGAAAAGCATGAGGAAATCGAAGCAGAATTACGCAATCACTTCAATCAGATCCTTCAAGAGCCCGAAGGAGACAGAAGAATAGCAATCGAAAAAATCACCAGCAACGTGCCCAGAATCGTCAAGGAAGAACACAATGAGCTTCTCCTCCGCCCAATAACGCCTCAGGAGGTAGATGAAGCTATGTTCCAGCTCAAAGAAGGAAAGGCACCAGGGCCAGACGGATTCACATCCACGTTCTTTCATACCTTCTGGGAGCTGATCAAACAAGAGGTTTGGCAAATGGTGGAAGAATCGAGAGCCCTCCACTGGATGCTGCCAGCTCTCAACACAACGTTTATAGCCCTGATCCCTAAGGAGAAGGAAGCTATCACGCCTGACAAATATAGGCCGATTGCTCTTTGTAATGTTATATACAAAGTCGTATCTAAAGTAGTAGCTAATCGGCTGAAGCCTCTGCTACCGCTGCTCATATCTCAGGAACAATCAGGTTATGTGGAGGGCAGACAAATTTTGTATGGCATTCTTCTCACGCATGAGATCATCCACTCCCTCAAGCAGTCCAAACAAGCAGGTATGCTTCTTAAACTAGATCTTTCAAAAGCCTTCGATAAACTCAGTTGGACCTTTATACAGCAAATGTTAAAAGCTTTTGGTTTTAGTTCCATGTGGATTCGATGGGTCATGAGTCTGATAAACTCCTCTCAGTTCTCCATCCTAGTAAATGGCATCCCTTCAAAGCCTTTCAAACCCTCAAGGGGAATCAGGCAAGGGGACCCCCTATCTCCTTTCCTATTCGTTCTCATGGCAGAAGGGCTAGGACGTCACATCAAACAAGCTCTCCAATCTCATCAACTCAAGGGCCTTTCTGTTCACAACTCCCCAGCCACTTCACATCAGCAATTTGTTGATGATACCATGCTTTTTGGCTACCCTTCAGCCCAGGAAGCTGCTCGCCTCAAATCCTTGCTCACTGACTTTGCTGAAGCTTCAGGCACGGATGTAAATTGTACCAAATCGCAAATTTTCTTTTTTCATACGCCTCCCCTTGTCAAATCAGCCATCATACGCATCCTTGGATTCCCTAGCGCTTCTCTCCCCTCAAAATACCTTGGAGCCCCTCTCACGGCCTCAGCTCTTAAGCACTCTGCTTGGCGCACTCTCATAGAGAAAATGGAATCCCGTCTCAACTTATGGACTCATAGATCTCTCAACCTAGCTAGTAGAGTTGTGCTCATTAAATCTGTCCTTCAGGCTATGCCGTTGTACCTATTCTCAATTCTTGCAGCACCCAAATGGGTCCTGAAGAGAATTAGGCAGCTTCAACGCAGCTTTCTCTGGGGAGGAACGACAACTAATAGGAAATGGGCCCTGGTCAAATGGCCAACAGTATGCCAGCCAAAAGAAAAAGGAGGTATTGGGCTGAGGGACCCGGAGCACAGTAACGCCATCATGAGTGCAAAAATTTGGTGGCACTGGATTACTAATCCGGAAAAGCCTTGGGCCAGAATCTGGACAGCTAAATATGCCAACAACAGACCCCAGGAGGAGCTCATCTGGTTCATCCCCTGGGAGAAAGGCTCGCTTGTATGGAATGCGGCCAAACAACACTATCACTTAATACAGCAACACAGCTTTTGGGAAGTTAGGAATGGCCAAACAGCAAGGTTTTGGACAGATGCTTGGAATCAGATGCCAAAGCTCATTCATACCCTCCATTTACCTTTGGATCAAGTTAGGCAGGAGCAGCAGCAAGAAAAGATCCACAACTACTGGGGGCCAGAAATGGAACATGGATTCAGGAAATGGAAACACGGAAATCACTGGGCCATTACCACAGATTTGCAGGATACAGGGGTTCTAGAGAAGGAGCTGGATAAAAGAAGAATCCGATATGATGAAGAAGCCGACATCCTGAGATGGGGATATCGCCCAAAAGGCGACTTCACTACTTCAGAAGCTTATAAGATACTCTGTAACAATAATATCCACCCTGACCCTATTTGGAGCAAAATATGGAGCTTTGGTTCATGGCCCAAAATCTCCTACTTCTTGTGGCTAGTCAGTCACAAAAGAATCCTTACCTGGGATAAATTAAGAAGAAGGAATTTTCATGGACCTTCGCGATGCCCCAACTGTGGCCAAAATGAGGAAACGCTTCAACACCTTTTGGATTCCTGCCCTCTAGCTAATCAACTGTGGGAAAAGGCGGGCTTCAGATGTCAAAAAAGATGCAGAACACAAGACGACATTACTGAATCACTAAGGCACTGGCCGCAGAACCCTTATAAGAGTGAACTCCTCAATTGCTTGTGGAATCTTCTACCGGGCCTCATATCCTGGAGTATTTGGAAAGAAAGGAATAAGCGGATCTTCAAAAATCAGAGCTCAAGGATCGAGGAGGTCTGGATCAAACTTTGTGGGAACCTGAATGAAACGCTGATCCTCCACTCCTGGACAAGGGAAGATTTTCCCTCTCTGGATAATGAGAAAGGTATACTAAGCAATTGGCAACTGAACATCCCTCAATCCCAACACGGGAACCGTATTTCCACTAGCAGTGATTCAATCAAAGATACCTGGAGCGCCCCACCTAAATATTCTTACAAGCTCAATTTTGATGGAGCCTCCAAAGGCAATCCGGGAAAAGCAGGCTTTGGAGGCATCCTCAGAAATCATGAAGGCACACCCTTGAAGATATTTTTGGGATCCCTGGGCTGGGATACAAATAATTCAGCGGAAATAGAAGGACTATGGCAAGGGCTCCTCCTAGCTGAAAACCTCCAACTGCAGCCCTTGATCGTGGAAGGAGATTCCTAGATTCTTATAAACATGGCCAAGAGATTGCAGAATGGTTCTCAAGCGAAAAAAATCACAAACAGTTGGAGACTGGCAGCCCGTTTAGAAGCAATTGAACAAGCCCTTCGCAGCAACAGGGCAATCTCTTTTTCTCACACAAAAAGAGAAGGCAACAAAGTCGCCGACCTTCTTGCCAACATAGGGGCAGAATATAAACATACACTCCTCATAGGGGGCCCAACAATGATCCCAGACAATGCTCAAGCTCAGGAGTTGGATAAGCTTATCCAAAATGACAACGCCCACCCGGATGCGGGTGCCACGCAGGGGGAGGAAGGTACGCCACATGGTCAGCATGGGCGGGCTCAAGCTCAAACAAGTAATTAAATGCTCTACGCCGCCCTGGTTGGCAAGCGTGAGAGCAAGAGACCGAGGGGACGACCATTTATGGACGCAGCTGCGCTCCATATACTGTGGCAGAGACGAGTTATGGCTCACCAGAACCAATGCAAACCAATGCAGCATAAGAATGGCGAGAATTGGGAATGTTTTTGTGTCCGAATTGTGGAGGTGGGTCTCTGTGCGTCAAGGCTCAGAGCGCAAGCACGAGGACTCCCTCTGGCTTACGGAAGTGGTGAAAGGGCATCAAAAGGGATTGCAGGTAGTCTTGCGCCCTCATCGAACCACAAGGAAATCATGCCGCCGAGACAGAGGCCCTTCAGTCGTCGCGGTACAGGACGAGGCGGAACTTCACGCCCCCCGGTTGCCAATCCGTCTTCAAATTGTTGCCGCTGTCTGTGCCACAGGGTGGAGGAAGCCAATCCCATCCAGTCGCAGCAATTTATGGATGCCAGGCCGCAGGATTCAAGAGCTGCCCCGCTACCTGCGTTTGGCACAGCGGTTTTCTCTTTCAGCAATGCCCAAGGTAATTCCAGCATTCAAGCTCACGTTTCAGTCTTATTCATGGAAGAAGCGAAAGAAGAAGGGGGGGAGCAACCCAGTGCCCAAACTCATCCTGCAGAGAGCTCCAAAGCTGCTGAGGAAAAGGCAGGGGCACAATCCGAGCCAGGGGCTGCTCCACCAGCCTCTCAACCAGCATCCGCGAAAGGCAAAGCCAAGTATGACTGGGGACCCCCACCAGAAGGCGAATACTGGATTTATCCGGAAGATTCGGAGGAAGATTCGGATGAATAGATGCTGGCTCGACCAAGCTTCAGTCCTCAGCCCGAGCTCAGGTTTTTTTGTGAACTGTTTCCCCTATCACCAATGTTTAATGTATGGCGTGAATAGTTATGTTTGGCTTGACAATTATGTTGTTCAGTGCATGTCCATTCCCCTGCGAGGGATTCTGATGAAAATCTTCCTTTTCTCTCTTTTGCCCCTGCGTGGGATAGACATTTTTGCTTTTTCTGGTCTCCAAAGCTCCACAGCCTCTGCGTGGGCTTCCAGTTTCAGTCTTGGTCACAATGATATCACCCCTGCGTGGGTTCTCAGTCACAAGGAGAATGCCCCTGCGCGGGTAGTTGTTTTAGTGAATCTCTATCATCCAGAGTGCCACCCCAGGCCTCTGGCGACTTGTAATCCTGGATGTAATTGTTCGCTGCTGTTACTGTAAATAATAGAATTAGTATAGTTTCAACGATAAAAAAAAAAAAAAAACCATGCATGTCCCTCCATCAAATAGTCATGGGATGCCCTTAATATTTGTTTCTTCAAATTTGATTGATGGCATAAAAATACTACACTTGTACCAAAGTATATCTCCTTTCCATACCCAATTTTCCATAGAGTTCATTCCTTCCTTTATATATTGGATATTTTGTTTTGTATTGTTTTCATTTTTCCATTCATGGAAACCTTCTTCCAACTATACTAGAATAGAAGATGTAATTGAATATAAACTTGAGTTTTCTTATATTTTATAAAGAACATCCACTATGAAAATGTCCTTCCCCTTCTTGTAGATTGTTTCAAATTCAAACCTTTGCATTTTTGCTACCCTTTTTTTGTTTCCCTTATGATGGAAATATTTTCTCCAAAAAGTAATTTAGCTTATCATGGTTTAAATTGACTTTTAAAGTATCTTTGAATGAGATAATGTTGCCATTTTTTATTGCATGCAAAATTCCTTCCATTTCTTTTTCATATGTTGATTCACCAAATATTTTCCCTTGAATTATTTACTTTTAAACATTCCAATGGTAGAAACCCTTCTTGCACCAACATTGCCCCAATTCCTTGCCTTAATGCATCACATTCTACTATGAATGCTTTCCAAAAATTAGTGTTTCCAATGCTGGTGTAGATGACATGGCATCCTTTAAGAGAGACGGTGCCAAATTATCCTCATCATTCCATACAAATGGATTTTTCTCTAAGATAGATGTGAGTGGGCTTGTAATGCACATATAATTCTTAACAAATATTTGATAATATCCTGTAAGTCCCAAAAATTCTCTAAGAATCTTGATGTTCTTATGAATATGCCATTTTTTAATAGCTTGAATATCTTGTGGGTTCACCTAACAAATATGACCTAGAAATACTCTACTTCTTATTTCACAAAAGAAGATTTGGATATTTTTACATATCAATGAATGTTGTCAATAATTTGTAGTACTTTATCTACATGTTTAATGTGCTAGTCCCATTTTCTATAGATAATGATAACATCAAATAAAACCAACACAAATTTTCTAAGATGGGGTTGGAAACTCTCATTCATAAGGTTTTGAAAACCAGAAGGAGCTTTAGTCAACCCAAAAGGCATGACTAGGAAATCATAGTTACCTTTATGTGTTCTAAAAGTTGTTTTGGGAGTGTCTTATTTCCTTAATGTAGTTTAGTTGTATCCTTATTTAAGATCAAGCTTTGTAAAATAAGATACTCTATGAAGCTCACCTAAGAGCTTATCAATATTTGGGATAGGGAATTTATCCTGAATGGTGGTTTTGTTTCTATATCTATAATCTAAACACATCATCCAAGAATTATCTTCTTTTCTCACTATCACTATTGGGGCTAAAAATTAACTCCTAGTATGTTGAATAATACCTAAAACTATCATGTCTTGTACCATTTGCTCAATCTCCCCTTTTTGTTTATGATAATGTCTATAAGAAATTTTATTAGGAGTACTTCCTGGTATTAAAATTTAATGTTCACAATCTCTCGATGTGAGTATACATTTGGGAATTTCTTAGAAGAACCTATAGTGTTTTTCCAAGGTGCATTTTAATTCCTTGGGAACTTTTTCATTTTCCTTCTTAACTTCCATAGAATATAGTTTAACCTCAACTCCATTGCTGCTCTTTTTTAGGAGCTTTTCCATTCTATAAGAGATAATAACTTGAGAAGGTGTATATTTTAATCCTTTGAGCTCATATTAAATTACTTCCAATTCAAATCTCATGAGTAATTCATTATAGTTTCTAGAAATTGTACCCAACGTTCTTAACCATTAAATCCATATAACAACTTCTACACCTCCAACTAGAATGGAATGCATAAGGATTTCAAATTTATATTCTCCCATACCTTTTTTATGTTTTTCTTGTACAATCAATACTCCCTGCATTGGAAACTAAAACTTGAAAGTTTGCATTAGATATACAAGTAATTGAGGTGGTCTACCAATATGTTATCAATGAAGTTATAGTTACTATCTAAGTGGAGAAGAATTATGACAATTTTCTTTTTAACATAACCAATTGATTGTTATGGTTTGAGGAGCTTACAAACCTAGCAGTGCATGAACATATATCTCACACATGTTGAATCAATGTTATGTACATTTTTTGTCTGTATTTCCTACTCTTTTAATTTTATAATTTCTTCCTTACTTATTTGTGAAGATGCCTCCATTTCCTCTTCATCATTATTTTCCAACGTGAATAATTTTGTTTCTTGACACTTGTGCCATTTTTACTATTTGATACAACCAAATCATAGTCCATTTTCTATTATTTTCACCATTTTCTTCTGTAATATTCAAGTAAGTTGAGATAGGGTTGTCTTATGAACCCCAAAATCATCTCTAATTTATGTGTATGCTCCCATGGAAAATTTGTGTGTGGCCTTATTCTTGACTTGAGTATGAAAATAAAATTTCATGCTTCCATAAAATTTTATGAATTTTTTAAGAAAATCTAATGTTTAATGTCTTTTTTTAATCCACCCATGTAATATTCCAACAAATTTTCATCACTTATGTTATCCACCCTTATGTAAAAAACTTGAAATTCTAAATTATAATCTTTAATATCACCAAGTTGCTCTAACTGAAGTAGTCTTGTTACTATGTTTTTCCATATTGTGCTACTAAGTCTCATATGGATAAACCCCAAGAATAATGATAAGAATGGTGCTTCCTTTTAACTACCCATTGATACCATTGATAAGGTTCAATCTCAAATTTCAAAATTACTATGTGAATCCCTTGCTTCTCATTCATCATATTATGCAATTCAAAATATTTCATTATTTGGTGCACCTAGGTAAAGGCCTTTGTTCTGGTATACTTATTTAATTCAACCTTCAGAAGTTTCACTTCTTATCCATGACTAGTTCCACAATTGGAGTTAATTCCACTTGAAAATTTCTTGCTATTTTGAAGTTGTTAAATTGGAATACTAACTCTATTTTCATGAATTCCTTTAGACACATTATCAATTTTAAGGAGACTCCCATTTATGCTTCTATAATATTTTGTTCTATTCCATCCTTCGATTTTCGATTTGTTTCATCTTCTTATCCATTTCATTCTTATTTTATCTATATTTTTATTAATATTCCTTTTAACTTATTGTTACATTTGTGACAACTAACATTCCAAGTTCGTAATCCACAATTGGATATCTTCTATTTCTTCATGAGTCATGGATGAACCTTTGGGAGGTTTAATTAGTGTAGTACTTTAGGATATTTCTTTCAAGACATGTGAGAAAATAATAATAATACTCCTCTTTATCAAAAATCTTAGTCATGAATAGCATGGATTTTCCAATCAAAAGTTATGTCACTTGTAAGTTACATATATTTAAAGCCTTAGTATGGAGACTATCTGGACATATAAATTTTTCCTTAATATATCTATGAGATCTAGGCCCCCCTGAATCTAAAAATTGGTCTTTTATTACTCTAATATTTCTTCTCTACAATTCCGTAAGTTTGAGAAAAATTTGATGTGGTGAAATTTATGGTAACTTTCCCGACACTTGTTAAGTTTTAATCTCTTCCCAAGGGAGAACTTGTAAAATGTGCCATGTGTCCAATTATTCAAATTAGATGATGAAATTTCTACCTAAGGCACCTTCGTAAGTCTATTCATATCTATGAAAAAAATAGTCTTCGATGTCTAAAAAAATATAGTGAAAATGCTAAGATCACTAGTTTGAATCTAATTTGAGGATCATTCACAAACACTAACCTAAAAAAGGTATATTTATCAAAGTATATTGAACCAAAACATGACATGTTTACTAAACATAACACTACATCTTCTTAATATTCAAAAAAAAATAATATGAACCATCGTAGAAACAAAATTATGGAGAAAAATTGAAGATTACACATTTGAACTTATTTTAGGATCATTCACAAAATTAAACATCCACAGGGTGTATATATGAAATTATAGTAAATCACATTTTGAAATTTTTACTAGGTGTACTTTTCAATCTTATAAATTATCTCAAAATTTCATAGTATGAATCAAATCTCCAAAAAATAATGACGAAAATGCCATGATGACTCATTTGAAGTAGCAAAACCCTAGGTTCATATGCTCATATACCAAATGTTACGAACCTTGGACCTTAAAAATACTAATAAATCAATAGTTACAATCTACTCCAAGATATAAACCTCCTTTTACAATAAATACAATGTATATACAATATTTGATGATCGTAAAACTAGCTCTAAGATACCAATGGTACAATTAAAATGGAAGGGTACAATGAAAGGTTCTAACAAAACTCCTAATAGAAAAAATAAACAAATAATGAATGTTTACTAGGGCCTTAATATAGGAGCCCCAAGGACCTTAACAAATATGGATATCATCTCCTAGGAACACAGATGTACTTCTCATGCATTTGGGGGGTTTACACAATCATTTGTAGAAGAAAGTGATCCTCTTCAAGCCCTAGATAATTAATGAGGATTGCGTGCAAGAATGGTATCTAGAAAATATAGAACACAAAATAATGTATCCAAATGGTTGTGGAAAGAAAGAGCATGAAAACACCTCCAAGGAGGAAAGGAAGAAGTGGAAAAGGAATGATGAGAAGACAAAACCACTACACATAAGTGCAAGGGTCCATGTAAGCACTAAAACCATTGTAATATTAATGGTCACACTGAAGGAAAGTCTTGGAAACTACATGTAGAATTGAACACTAATAGTCATAAGAAGGATGTCAATAAGAAGAACCTTCCAGTAACAAATTCAATCAATCCAGTAGAGAGAAAATCAAATGAGGATTAGAATATTTCCTACACTTAAATGTAGAAAATGGTGAATCTTATTATCCTTCATCGTAAGTAAGAAAAAGGAGTTGATAAAACTCTTCCATGTCAAGGTCTAGGTCAAGAGTACCATGGAAGATGCCCTATTCAATTATGTTTCACAATCAATATCATAGCAATTAACCAAGTTGGAAAGCTTGGATTAGAGATTCATGATCATTTAAACCAAATTATACCCATTAGGGTGGGTGAACGAGGATATAGAAACCAAGATCACAAAATAGTGCAAGATAAATTTTGTTATTAGTGCAATGTTTATTGATGAAATTGAGTTGGCGATAGTACCCCTTAACATGTGTGGTGCAGTGTTTGGAATCCCATGCATGTATATGAGGGATGAAATCTCCTTGAAAATAGAAAACCAACACCACTTGATCAAGGATTGGAAATCTTACATCATTAATGTACACAATGGTAAATCAAAGTTCTCACTTTTAAGTGTTAACCAAGCCAAGAAACTAATTAGTTACAATAAGAAATATATGTTACTTTACTTATGAGAGAATTAGCTAGGCGACAAATCGATAAGAGAAAAGGCATCCTTAGAGGTATGTACTAAGGAGAAAAAGCAATAGTTAGAGGCTTTGCTACAAAAATATAAAGGGGTGCTCCAGGAGCTTAATGAGATACCAATTAATAGGCATAGTGGAGTAGCATATATAGTTGTTTCTTGACTCCACATTAGTAGATACTAATTTTTATAGCAATATGTTCTAAAATCAGATAAAGTGAAGAAGCACTTACTGGAGTGGGGAGTGATTCATCCAATCACGCCACCTAGTGGGTTACCTATCATTATTATGCCCAAAAAGTATGGGACTTTGGGGTGTATATTGACTATAGATATTTGAATAAGATTACACTCGAGAATTAATACCCTCTACCTAAGATTCATGATTTGTTGAACCAGTTGCAACATTCCAAGTATTTCACCAATATAGACCTGAAATAAGGATACGATTAGGTACATTTCAAAGAAGAATATGTGTAGAATACCTCCTTCAATATAAGGAAAGGTTTGTATGATGGTTGGTAATGCCATTTGGTTTATGTAATGCACTAGATACATTTATAAGATTGATGAATGTTTTGTTTTGCCCATATTTAGATTCATTTCTTATAGTATATTCAAATGATATATTATTTTATAGATCTACTTGGGAGGAACATATCTCACATTCCATGTAGTTGTTAGAGAATAAAAAAGCACCAACTGTTATCTATCTCAAGAAATGTTAGTTTTTTGGTTAATCATTAGTGTATTTGAGATATATGATTAGTGGAGGGGAAATTTAAGATATATCCAACAAAGATGGATATCATCATTAAATGGATAGTTCCTACAAACATCAGTGAAGTTAGGATCTTTCTTGGGGAAAGTAGAACTTATGGGAGTTAATAGCATCCTTTTTAGTGGTAGTTATGCTACTCCATGTGATCATAACAAGTGATGAGAGTTTCTAGTGAAGGAAGAATCAACACAAGGATTTCAATGACTTGAAATGGAAGATTAGTCAAGCACCAATTCTCACATTACCAAACTTACAAAATGATCTCAAACTAGAGATAGATGCAAGTAAGTATACTATGGGAACAATTATGATGCAAGAGGGTAATCCAGTTTGCCATCATTCTAAAATGTTTCATCGAGGAGTCTTAAACTACCCTACCTGTGATATGTGATAAGGAAATCTATTCTCTAGTACAAGTTGCTAAGAAATGGAAGCATCATGTAATGGAAAAGAAAACCATCATCCACATAGATCACTCGCCACTATAGTATTTTTAGGACAAAAGTAAGCTTTAATCAAGCCAACATTATAAGTGGATGGGGTTCTTACAAAAATTTCATCCATCCATCAAGTACATTAAGGGAAGCACTAATAAGTTGGCAGGCATGCTATCAATGACACCCATAACCAAGATTACATCTTTCGAAACTCTAGTGTACATGTAGCCAATTATCCATGATGCATACAAAGAGGCATACAAAGAATATGGGAACATGAAGGAGGTGTTTCGACAACTATGGAACCAAATTCATGTAGAATTACGTGACAACAAGGCCGACTATCATCTCTAGAATGGGTTATTCTACAAGTTGGACAACCTCTATGTCCCTAAAGGTGAATATTATAGTTTATTAGACAGTATCACACCTCCAAGGTTGTAGTATATTTGGTGACAAGAGGGAAGTTGCTAACCTGCAAAGGTATGTATATTGGCTGAAAATGCAAGAAGATGTAGTAAGGTATATTAAAGGATGGACACTTTCTTGTACCACCAAGCCAAGTAATAGAAAACAATATCTATTCCATTTGTTTCCTATAATACCCACTTGACTTCAGAAAAACATTTCCATGGTTTTTGTGGGTGTTTTACCAACAAGATAAAAAGGACGCTAGTATCATGGATACCATATTTCTTATTGTCTTTTGAACTACACTTTGGTAGAAGATCAAGACTAAATTAAAGATTCCTATAGTATTCCATCCATGCATAAATGGAAAAACAAAATAGTCAAAAAGACTTTGGAATAAATTTTGAGGATTAAATTTAATCAATTATTCAATTATTTTTTAGGAGCAAATATGATATAAATTCCTTTCATTACTTATCAATATTTCATAAATTCAAACAAAAATAATGATTAATTAATATAGAATTTAAAAAAACCAATCTACATCATCTAATTTTGACTAATTATTCTATTAGAATATTCTTTCAAATTAACTCATATTTTTCTTACTTATTCATTAATATTATTTACTTTGGCCTTACAACATTGTTGTGCCACCAATTGCTCCAATAGAATACTTATCTATAAATATATAACTCGTACTTTTCTAATTATACTCTTACTTTTCTAGTTATATTATTATTGAATTTGGCCCTACAACACTCTCATGTGACTAATTGCTCCAATAGAATACTTATCTATAAATATATAACTCGTACTTTTCTAATTATACTCTTACTTTTCTAGTTATATTATTATTGACTTTGGCCCTACAACACTCTCATGTGACTAATTGTTCCAATAGAACACTCATTGTCGTTTATAGATCAATTCATATTATATTTTTCTTAAAAAAAATTGTGGCCGTGCAACAACACACCCTCATGAGAGCTGGCATTGAAATTAATTATGACATAAGATATTTGGTATAGATATTATGACATATTTTAAATATACGCACAAATTTATTAGTTGAGGAATGATAAGCTCTATAGTAAAGTAATAGCCACCCAGAGCTTAAAAGAGGCAAAGCTAAATATTATTAAGATCCGTTAATGTATTTGAATACAGAAAGAAAAGGAAAAAAAATAGATTAATATAATTTTATTTTATTGATTTTATATTTATTATCGTATGAAGTTTAAAAATAAAAATTCCAATGAGAATGAAACTATTAATAAAATCAAAATAGATTTATATTTATAGATATTAATTTAGTTGAATAAAGATTATTAAATTAATTTTATTTAAAAGAAATTATAAATTTTATGATTAAAATTTTGAATATACATATAATTTTAATAAATGATATTGTAATAATATAAATTAAATGATTAATAAATATTTACAGACATAAATATTTATTTTATAATACATCTCATATTGCCTAAATTAGAACAATCATAAAAAATAATTAGATTATAATTTTATTTTAAATTATTATCATTATTATTATTATTATATGTGTGCACCTATATTTAATCATGGAGATTCAACCCCACTTTATCATGAAAATTCTTAATTTGTACATAGACATTATCACAATATCATGGGCTAATATCATGGTTTATCAATACCACATGCTAAAAATACCATATCTCATTTCATTTAACTCTTGTTCATATGACATTTTTTCACTTAATCAATTTAATTAAAAGAGTAGAATGTTTATACATAACTATTACTAAAAATATCTTAAAATATTTGTAAAGATTAAATCTTATGATCCACTTAATAATTATTAATAATTAAATTAAAATTATAAAAATATTATTTTAAAATAAATACAATTATAAAGATAAATATTTATTATATAAAATTTAATAATATGAAAGAAAAATCAATAATAATTTCTCAATTCTCTTTTTTATATATCTATTTCTCATTATTAAAATAAATTTATAATCTCTAATTTTATTGAATAAATGAAATAATTCAACTTAAAAAAATAAAGAGAATTAATCAATTCAATATGTTCCTATGATTCGAGTCTAATCAAGATATAAAGCATATAAGTAATGAGAAGTAAGCTAATATCACTTCCATGATTTCACTCCTTACCTAGTAGTAGAGCTTATATAACTAGAAGTACTTACATAATATACAATAAGTTACTCAATCACACTATACTTACAAGTTGATTCTTATCAAAGTTATTTGTCAATTTAGTTGAATAAACAAAGATAATTCAACTATTCAAAAAAATAAAAAAATTCCTTTATTTATTGAATATATTCCTATAATTCAAGTCTAATCAAGATATAAAGCATATATATAATCAAACCTAAACTAGTATCACTTTCATGATTTCACTACTTAACTGGTAATACAAGCTATATAATTACAAATACTTACCTAATATATAATAAGCTACTTAATCACACCATGCTTACAAATTGGTTCTTACCAAAACTGCTTATTACTTTACATGTATCATGCATATCCCTTGTATTTACTTAATAAAATCATATAAAAATAATTAAACTAATGAATAAACAAAAATTATTCCAAAAGAATAAAAATAAACCTAATTCTTAAACAATAATATTATTAATAATATAAAACAGAGCGACAAATAACATTATTAATAATATAAAACGTAGCTTTAGCTTTACCAAATATTCGATGATTCCAACTCATATCTTAATCATATACAATTATGATGCGTCAAATCACCTCCGCCTCCCTGCCATATACAATTAAGATGCATTAAATCACCCCGCCTCTCTCCCAAAAAGAGGAACAACAAAGATAAATGGCTCGAAAATCATGCCACTATTAATTTTAACCTGAACTGACGTAGAATGAACTCTAATTTTGGATAGGTCTATTTAAATTAAGTAACAATTAAAAACAAATCCAACTCAATATTCACCCCCAACCGACTCAACGTATATTCTACGATGAAGAATGTATACCGTCTCTGAATCAGTGCACACATAATTTCGTGCTCAACTTTAACAAATCAATAGTCAGATATGAATTCTTCTCAATATTTATACTGCCCCGAGATGATAACACCTTTGGCCATATACTCTATTCGAGGTTCCTGTTTAATATGATATTCCAGCAAAAGAAATTTGATTTTATATTTTTTAATATGTTGATTTTTAATGGTTTATATTTTTGTTTATCCGTTTTGAATGGAAACTCTACTTATTATTATTTATTTTATTTTAAAAATGAATCACGTTAATTGGTTCCAAAAAAATCAATCGAATTCATGTGATTAATTTTAAAAATATTTAATAATAAATAAAAAAATTTAAAAATTAAAATTAAAATAACTTTTTTCTATAAAAACTCCACTCATTATCATCACAAATAAAACTTTTCGTGAAAATAAAAAATACAACCACACTTTTCTAAATTACATAGATACAAAGTAACATTGGAAACTCGACTCATTTTCAGCACAGATAAAACTTTTTATGAGAATAAAAAATACCATCACCCTTTTCTAAATTACATAAATAAAAAGTAATACCAAACATTGGAGGTTTTGTGTGGAAACAGGGACCCATTATCAATACAGAAAAAACGTTTTGTGAGAATAAAAAATCCTTTTCTAAATTACATCAATACAATGTAAATATACAACATTGGATGTTTTGGGTGGGAAGTAGACCCATTATCAACACAGACAATTTTTTTCCTAAATTATATAACTACACTATAATAGATATTACAATAAATATTTTAGGTGGAAACTCGACTCATTGTCGGGTGGAAGCTCGACCTATGATCAGCATAGATAAAACTTTTTCTAAATTATATAAATACAATATAATAAATGTCATAATAGATGTTTTGTGTGGAAATTCGGCCCATTATTAACACAGATATTTTTTTAAAAAATTATATAAATATAACATAATAAATTTCATAATAGATGTTTTGGGTGGAAACTCGACCTATTAGCAACATTTTATTGGGTGAGAATAAAAATACATCAACCTTTTTCTAAATCAAAATTATATAAATATAACATAATAAATTTCATAATAGATGTTTTGGGTGGAAACTCGACCCATTAGCAACATTTTATTGGGTGAGAATAAAAATACACCAACCTTTTTCTAAATCACATAAAGCTTTCTCTGAGAGTAAGGGATAAATAAACCCTTTCCTAAATACTTCACAGTATTTGCAGAAAATAAATTAACAAAACAAGATTTTATTTTACAATAAATCTACTCTAAGAAGGGAGATTTGAACCTTAAAATCTTCCGACAGAGCTCTGAGGTCAGGTACCAATCACGATGGGATCACATATTCAATCGATAGGGACTCATACTTGGGCTGAAACATACACCCTGCGCAGGTGGCTTTGGGAAACCCAGGCAAGCAAGCACGCTCTGTCTGTAAGGAGCCTAAGCCCTGTTTGATATGGAGTGAAGCTCGTGTGCTGAAATCGGAATCCAAAAGTAAGCTTTAATAAAGCCAACATTATAAGTGGACGGGGTTCTTACAAAAATTTCATCTATCCATCAAGTACGTTATTAAGGGAAGCACTAATAAGTTATAAGACGTGATATGAATCACACCGATAACCAAGATTACATCTTTCAAAACTTTAGTGTACATGGAACCAATTATCCATGATGGATACAATAGGCATACATATAATATGGGGACATGAAGGATGTGTTTCAACAATTATGGAACCAAATTTATGTAGAATTAGGTGACAATAAGGTCGACTATCATCTTTAGAATGGGTTATTTTATAAGTTGGACAAGCTTTATATTTCTAAAAGTAAAATATTATAGTTTATTAGAGAATATCACATCTCCAAAGTTGCAATATATTTGGTGATGGGAAGAAAGTTTCTAACCTACAAAGGTATGTATACTGATTGACAATCAAATAAGATGTAGTATGTTATATTAAGGGAAGAATACTTTGTTGTATCAGCAAGCCAAATAATAGAAAACAATGTCTATACTATTTGTTTCCTATAATACCCACTTGACCCTAGAAAATCATTTCCATGACTTTTGTGGGTAGTTTACCTACAAGATAAAAAAGACAGTAGTATCATGGATACCATGAATACCATATTCCTTATTGTCTTTCGAACTACACTTTGGGAGTCGGATAGTATTCCATCCACACACATATGGAAAAAGAAAATAGTCAACAAAACTTTCCAATAAATTTTGAAGTTTAAATTTGATCAATTATTCTATTATTTTTTAGAAGTAAATATGATGTAAATTTTTTTGGTTTCTTATCAATTATTTCATAAACTCAAACAAAGGTAATGATTAATTAATATAGACTTTAAGAAAAACAATTTACATCATCTAATTTTATCTCATTGTTGTATAACCAATTTCTCCAATAAAATACTTATTTATAAATATATAAATCCTCATATTTTTCTAGTTATATTATGTACTTTAACCATACAACACTCTCATGTGACTAATTGTTCCAATAAAACACTCTTGGTCATTTATAGATCGATTCATATTATATTTTTCTTAAAATAAAAATTGTGGCTATTCAACACCACACCCTCATGAGAGTTGGTATAGAAAGTAATTATGATATATTTAAAATATATGCACAAATTTATTAGTTGAGGAATGATAAGCTCTCTAGTATGATAGCCACCAAGATCTTAAAAGAGATAAAGCTAAATATTATTAAGATCCATTTATGTATTTGAATATAAAAAGAAAGGGAAAAAAATAGATTAATATATTTTTATATTGCTGATTTTATATTTATATGAAATTTAAAAATAAGATTTCAAATGAGAATCAAATTATTAATAAAATCAAAATAGATTTATAAATTTTAATTTAGTTGAACAAAGATTTTTAAATTAATTTAAAATAAATAAAAAAGTCAAATTTGTAAATTTTGTGATTAAAAAAATTGAATACACACAATTTTAACAGATTATATTGGTAATAATATAAATTATAAATTAAATGACTAATAAATATTTATAAGAATAAACATTTACATCATAACACATCTCACATTGCCAAACTTAAAACAATCATAAAAAATAATTAAATTATAATTTCATTTTAAATTATTATTATACGTATGCACATATGTTTGTGAACTTGGAGTTTAAGGCCTAAGAAAAATGAAAGTAAAGTGTGCCTAGAGTGATTTCATGAGAGTGATGGTTCTTCTTGTTATTCCTTTGAGAACTCAATTATGATAGATTTTTCTGACTATAAAATCAATCTATCTATCTATCCATCTATCTAGATATATATATATATATAACAAGATTATTAGTCATGGAGATTCAAACTCACTTTATCATGAAAATACTTAACTTGTAAATAAACTTTATTACAATATCATCGGCTAATATCATGGCTTATACCACATGCCAAAAAAACCATATCTCATTTCATTTAACTCTTATCGGTATGACATTTTTTCACTTAATCAATTTAATTAAATGAATGCAATGTTTATACCTCACTACTACTAAAAATATTTTAAAATATTTGTAAACATAATTATATATTTATCATCTACCTAATAATTATTATATTAATTAAATTAAAATTATAAAAATATTATTTAAAAATAAATACACCTATAAACATAAATATAGGGGCTTGATTGTGGGGAAAACTACACAGTTAACCGCGCTTGAGCCAGAGGAGATCTGGGATGGGTGACCTCCCGGGAAGTCCTGGTTACCGGGTGCAAGCCCCGGAAGTGATGATTGATGGAAGTGATGATTGACGCTATGTGATTCATTTCACTAGTTTCAATCCCACTTCTTCACCGCAATGAGTGCTAAATGAACAATTCAAAAATCATGAGAAATTAGTCGACATACTTTGATTCATTTCACTAGTTTCAATCCCACTTCTTCACCGCAATGAGTGCTAAATGAATTTCAATCCCATTTCTTCACCGCAATGAGTGCTAAATGAACAATTCAAAAATCATGAGAAATTAGTCAGTTACGACTACCTCTCATGGAAATGGTCATACGTTAAGCCATTAACGCAGTTGAATCCCAAAATGATATCTAATATAATCCCAAAATGATATCTAATATAATGCACTGCGTAAACCCCTAATACTTAATGTTACTCTATTAAATATATTGTTATTGTTATGATTCCATTCTAATCAAGATATAAAGCATATAGTAATCAAATAATTTTACTAGTTAAAAATACAAATTATATAACTACAAATACTTGCGTAATAAATGATAAGTTACTCAATCACACCATGCTTACAAATGGGTTCTTATCAAAATTGCTTATTACTTTACATGTATCATACTTATAGCTTGTATCTATAGGATAAAATCATATAAAAATAACTAAACTAAACAATTTTTATACAATTTTTTTTTAAATAAACATAATTCTTAACCAATAATATTATTAAATATTATTAATAGTATAAAACAGAGCAACAAATAATATTATTAATAATATAAAACTATTATTAATAATATAAAACGTAGTTTTAGCTTTACCTACTATTCGAGGATTCTCATATCTTAATCATATACAGTTAAGGTGCATCAAATCACCTCCTCCTCTCTGCCCTACACAATTAAGATGCATGAAATCACCTCCGCCTCCCTCCGAAAAAGAGGAACAACAAAGATAAATAGCTCGAAAATCATGTCATTATTAATTTGAACCTAAACTAACGGAGAATGAACTCTAATTTTGGATAATGGTGGATTTAAATTAAGTAACTATTAAAAATGAATGCAACTTAATATTCACCTTTATCGATTCAACATGTATTTTGCCATCAAGAATGCATCCCATCTCTGAATCAGTGCACACATAATTTCGTGCTCAAATCAGTACACACATAATTTCGTGCTCAACTTTAACTAATTAATAGTCAGACATGAATTCATCTCAATATTTATACTGCCCGACTGCCAAGATGATAACACCGTTAGGCCACATACTCTATTCGAGGTTACTGTTTAATATGTGTTTAATATGACACCACAGTAAAAGAATTCTTAATTTGATACCAGAGTAAAACAAAATTCTTAATTTGATACCAGAGTAAAAGAAATTTGATTTTACATTTTTAATAGGTTGATTTTTAATGGTTGAAAATCTTATTTTGTTAATATTTGTTTTGGGTGGAAATTAGATTTATTATCATTCAATTTATTTTGAGGATAAACTAAATTAATTGGTTTTAAAGGTCAATCGTGAGTAATCTTAAAAATATTTAATTATAAATAAAAACTGAAAATAAAAAATACAACAATTTTTTCTAAATTACATAAATACAAAATATAAATATAAAAATGTGATTAATCAAAAAAATTTCATCTACAATATAAATCACAAAAATCTCAGATCTAACAAAAAAATTCAGTAAGAATAAAAATAAGACCTCCTCTTTCTAAATTACATAAATACAAAGTAATATCAAACCTGGGAGATTTTGTGTGATTTTGTGTGGAAACTCGGACCCATTACCAATACAGATAAAACGTTTTGTGAGAATAAAAAACCCTTTCTAAATTATGTAAATATAAAACCTTGGATGTTTTGGGTGGGAAGTAGACACATTATCAACACAGATCAAACATTTTGTGAGAATAAAAAATACATCAACCCTTTTCTAGATTATAAATACAGTAGAATAGATGTTATAATAGATGTTTTTGCTGGAAACTCGACCCATTATCAACACAGATAAAACTTAACTTGGGTGAGAATAAAAAATACATCATCCTTTTTCTAAATCACATAAAGCTTTTTCTGAGAGTAAAGAATAAGTAAAACCTTTCCTAAATACTTCACACTATTTTCAGAAAAAAAATAACAAAACAAGATTTGATTTTGCAATAAATCTGAAGAGAGATTTGAACCTTAAAATCTTCAAACAGAGCTCTGCTCCTGAGGTCTTAGCCAACCACAATGGAATCACATATTCAATCGATAGGGACTCAAACTGGGGTTGAAACATACACCCTGCGCAGGTGGCTTAGGGAAACCCAGGCAAGCAAGCACGCCCTGTCTGTAAGGAAGTAATGTTTTTCTCCTCAGCTCCTCGGCCTGAGCCCTGTTTGATATGTAGTGAAGCTCGTGTGCTGAAATCGGAACCCCTTTCCTGTTGGGGCTCGATATATAAACAGTTTGGCTAACGGTTTTCTTCTTCTGGGCCACTTTCTTTTCATCCGAAGCCCTCTTTTTCTCTTTATCCGGTGACGACGACGAGTACAACTTTGCATAACTTGAAGAGGGAAGCTTCTCATTACTTCCGCCCTTGCCGCCGCTGCACCCGGCGCTCCTACCGCTGCCCGATAAAAAATGTTTCAAATTCCATATTCTCCTTGAGCTTCTGCGCTTCGACGCGGAAAAAGCGGGGTTTCCCATTGTAATAATCCGTTCTATTACAATATCTTGTTCTTTAATAAGCTGTGCTGTGGAATGCTCAAATTCCAAGTCACAGTTGCCGCGAAGAGAGATCGATCTTGAAAGGTCGCTATCACGATGACGCTGAGGCTTAACGTATCTCCACAGACGCAATCGAAAGAGGGGGGAGGATTTCGTCGGATCCTCCCTGTGATGATTTCCATTCTCTGATTCCATGAATACTCTATACGATGGCTCCCCCATTTTGGAACTTGCAGAGTTCTTGAGTTTTTCCTTCCTTCCTCCCCCTGCCATGCTCTCAGCTGTTATGAACACCCGCGGTTTCAACCAGAGATGGTCATGGAATTGATGGGATGGATGGTTGCGGTGCAGTATATACTGAAAGTCTTGCAAAGGACGCGAGGAACCCGCAAGTCTTTGGATGTAATCCAATGTAATAAGCCAAAGGCAACCACAAAAGTGGGGATCGACCTCGACCATTCCTCCGGATCTGTCCATTATTCAGTTTTGTAATAATTGTTATCACGTGAAATAATTAAGTGTAGATTCGTATGCATGTATCTTCTAGAATTTCCCACGCGTCGTGTAGTTCAAGTTAGATGAAACTCCTGGTCCATCCGTTGCATGTGCCTCCACAAGATTGAGGCCACAATTTACGCTCACATCATTGAATACTGACGGAAAGTGACCTGGCAATAAAAACCTATTGAAATGTCATAAAGGCCTGTTCGAATGGGTGAGAAACTAAACAAATCAAAGTTAAGGAGTTTTTCACTGTCAAATCACAGTTGCTTTCAGCTTTATTGTTTTTTCCAAACGGGATTAATTTTTTTCGGTTAAAATTTCGTACTGAGAAAAAAACTATTAACCTTCCATATGTGTGAATATGGGATTATTTATTATTATTTAATAAAAATAATGTGATTTGAAATAGTTGGGGTTCATTGAAAAAAAAGGGTCGACTTTCATTTTTACTAGATGTTTCTAGATATTTGACCGTTAATTTTTTCCCCGTTAATTTCTTCCCGGGTGTCTCATTAATATTAGCATTTTATTTTTACTAGATGTTTTTAGTTATTTGACCGTTAATTTCTTCCGGTCTGTCTAATTAAAAGTAACATTAACATTTTGGTTGTTTGTTTGAGTGGTTGGGACTATGGTTTATTTTATTATAGAGTCACTTCAATTCCAAGGAAAATTAAAAGTAATATTAACAATTTGATTTTGGTTGTTTGTTTGAGTGATTGGGACTATGGTTTTTTTCCCATCTGTCAAACCAAGAGTAACTCCAGACTTGGCAGAACAATTCAGAAAAACTGATTGGTGTATTTCATTAGGTAGCTATTGTTTATATACATGAATGTGACTGATGAGTTCATCTTCTTAATGAATGTGACTGATGAGTTCATCTTCTTGATGACTGTTCACATTCCGGGTACACCCAACCGCTGAGGATTAGGTGTCAACAATTCCCCCCCTTAATCTGAAGGGATGTTGGTGAGTCCAAGCATCATTCTGAATCTTTCAAGCTTTTCTCTTCCAAGCGCTTTGGTGAAGATGTCTGCAATTTGCTCATTTGTGGAACAATCACGGAGATGGATTGTTTTGGCCTCAACATGATGTCGGATCAGATGATATTTAGTATTGATGTCCTTAGTACGATCATGGAACTTTGGGTTCTTGGCCAACTTTATTGCAGGGGTGTTATCAATCATGAGTGGAGTTGATTGTACTTGTTTTACCTGCAAATCTTCAAGAATTTTCCTGAGCCACACAATTTCTTTCGTTGCTTTAGCTGCTGCCACGTATTCTGCTTCTGTTGTGGAATCTGCTGGAACTAATTGTTTGCGTGATCTCCAGGAGACAGCTCCTGATCCAAGACTCATAGCATATCCTCAAGTAGATACCCCAGTTTCTTTGTCTCCATCGAAGTTTGAATCAGAGTATCCAATTAAGCTGAAGTCGTCCACCTGTGTATACTTGATTCCAAGGTCTTGAGTTCCCTTCAAGTACCTTAGAACTCTTTTTGCAGCAGACCAATGTCTCTCACAAGGATTTTGCAAAAACCTGGAGAGAATTCCAACAGCAAATGAAATGTCTGGTCTGGTAGTTGTGAGGTAGATGAGACTTCCTACAAGTTGTCTATACTTTGTTGCATCCTCAAATTCTTTTCCTTCAATAGATGTGAGCTTTAAGTTTTGTTCCATTGGAGTAGAAAGAGGATTGCACTCTCTCATGCCAAATCTGTTTAACAAATCTCCAATGTATTTCTTTTGAGAAAGAAATATGGATTTTGGATGTTGGGTTACTTCAATGCCAAGATAGTAATGAACATAGCCCAAATCAGTCATTTCAAAACTTTTTCCTAATTCTTTCTTTATGGATGCAATATAGCTTTCATTGTTCCCTGTCATTAAAAGATCATCTACATATACCACAAGATATACAACTGTTTTGCCAACTTTCTTGACAAATAAAGTTGCATCATCAAGATCAAAATGATTGAAGTTGAGTTTCAGAAGATGCTCAGTTAGTTTTTCATACCAGGCTCGTGGTGCTTGTTTGAGGCCATACAAGGATTTCACAAGTTTGCATACTTTATGTTCATGTCCAGAAAATCCTTCAGGCTGGGACATAAAAACATTCTCTTTTAGATCTCCATTCAAGAATGCAGTTTTTACATCCATTTGATGGACTTTCCAACCGTTCTGAGCAGCTAGTGCAAAGAGTGTTCGGATGGTGGCCCATTTTGTTGTGGGGGCAAAAGTTTCCTCATAATCGACCCCTTCCTTCTGTGCAAAACCTTTTGCCACAAGCCTAGCTTTGTGCTTGTCAAGTGAGCCATCAGCTTTGTATTTGTTCTTGTAGAACCACTTGCAGCCAATTGGTTTGAGTCCAAATGGAGGGTCAACCAGCTTCCAAGTGCCATTCTTTATGAGGGCATCATACTCCTTTTTCATTGCTTCTTTCCATTCATCATGAGAAGCAACTTCTTTGAAGGAAGTTGGTTCAAAATCTGTAGACAAGTTCAATTCACAATCATAAGTAACATCCATATCAACAGGTGAATTAGAGTCATCTACATCACCTCCATTTTATCGGTTTGAATTTCTAGTTCCTGTTTTTCCAATTTCATCAGGATGAACACTTTCAAGTGTCTTTGTCAGCCACTTTGGGGGACCTTTATGAGATGGTCCAGGCTGCTCTGTTGATTGAGTTGGGACTGAATCAAGATTGAGTCTCCCAATTCTATCAATTACATCACTTAAAGCATCATCCGTTGTTGGAATTTCATGCAGGGGAGATTGTTCTTCAGAAGAAGATTCCACATGTTGTTCTAGTATAGGAATCCCCCCTTCAAGATGTGGAATCTGATTATCAAATTCTTGAAATGATTTCGTTTTTGCGAATCTATCCAAGCGATCAAGTTGTCTCTCAACAACATTGTCAGATTTGGATGATTCAAGAAAAATGACATCTCTAGATACAACAAACTTTTTATTTACTTCATCATAAAGGTGGTATGCTTTAGATGTGTTTGAATACCTGAGGAAGATACACTTACGACTTCTAGCACCAAGTTTGTTTCTATGTACCTTTGGTATCAAAGCATAACAGGTGGAACCAAAGATCTTGAGATGTTTTACCGAAGGAACATGTCCATACCACAATTCATAAGGAGTCTTGTTTCTTATAGCATTAGATGGACATCTATTCTTTATATATGTAGCACATAGAACAACATAAGCCCAAAACATTATCTTTACATTTTTGAAGAAAAGCATGGATCGTACCATATTCAAAATTGTTCTATTCATTCTTTCTGCTACACCATTCTGTTGGGGATTATAACGTACAATTGTTTGATGTTTGATCCCATGTTGGCGAAGATAGTTTTCAAATTCATTTGATGTATATTCTTTTCCATTATCAGTGCGAATAGACCCAATATGAGATTGTGAATAATTTTCAATCCACTTATGAAAATTCTTGAATGTTTGAAAAGCATCAGATTTGTTCTTCAATAAATAAACCCAACACATTCTGGTGTAATCATCAATAAATGTCATGATATATTTATTTCCATGTGTAGAAGGAACAGGCATTGGACCACATAAATCTGAATGAATGAGTTCAAGCTTCCTATGTGCTCTTGAATGTGAATCATGAAAAGACTGTTTGCTATGCTTTTCTAGAATGCAAGCATCACATTGCTTATGTTTTCTAGGAATTGTAGGCAAACTAGCAACACCATGTTTCTTCAATAAGCGGAGATTGTCATAGTTTAAATGTCCAAATCTAGCATGCAATAATAAACTTGATGGAAGTGTACCTTCTTCATGATGAGAAATATATGAGAAATGTTGTGAATGAACAGAGGTTCCTTGCAGTTTGAGAAGCCTTTCTTCTTCTATTCCCCTTATGACAAGTGAGTGGTGAGAAGCTTTTCTTACCTCAAGCTTGCCATCAAACATATGAATGGAGTGACCTTGCTGGCGGATGTGGACCAAGGACAGCAAGTTTCTCTTGAGCTGTGGGAGATAGAGAACATGATCTAGAAGAAAGTCTGGAAGACCAGGCAGTTCAACCCTGATTGTGCCAAGCCCTGATGGCTTGATTTTTGACTGATCTGCAAAGTATACTGCTCCATCAACATTGTCAGTGAAATCTTCAAAAAAATCTTTCCTATGAGTCATATGACAGGTTGCTCCTGAATCAAGCAACCAATAATTTTTCGAAGAAGCAAGTGAAGCATTAAACAAATCTTCATTTACTCCAATGTTACATTGTGCCTCAATATAGTGAGCGGATTCAGGTGCTTTACCTTTGTCTGTATCATCAGTTTTACCTTTCTGTTGGTTTCTTTTCTTCTCAATTTTGTCCCATGGTAGCTTGCATGTAGAAGCATCATGTGGTCCATTTCGTTTGCAGCGAATGCAATGCAGATCTGCTTTTTCTGCTTGAGAAAGTCTGCCCCCCCTGCCTCTGAAGTATCTTCCTCTTCCTCTTCGTCCACCTCTTCCTCTTGTAGAATCTTGAGCAGGATGCTTTTCTTTATGAGCAAGGCAAACGGTCTCTTCAGAAGATTCAGGGACTGTCTTCTTTCCAAAGGCTTTCTCTCTTTCAGCAAACTTTTTCACAAGAGAGTCAAAGGCTATATCTTTAAGATTTCCATTTGCTTGTAAAGACTCAAGATAATTGGAGTAAGTAGGATAGAGTGCCTTGAGAAAAGCAATAAGAGGGATATCCAGCTCAACCTTAGTGGATTTGATATCATGCATTATGGATTTTACTTCAGATGCAAGAGCAAGAGGATCATTATTTTTTAGTTCAAGAGTGAAGAGTTTAATCATGAGCTGAACAACTTCAAGTGCAGAATGTGAGTCATAAAGCTCTTTAAGCTTTTGTAAAGCTTCAAAGGTAGTTGAATATGATGAAATATGGCGACTTACTTCTTCATTTACAGATGCCGCGATTAATGCATAGGCTTTGATGTTCTTGTTTTCCAAAATGACAAGCTCTTTATCTGATGTAGGCTGCACAGGGTCTTTGTCTTCTTCTCCGACACACACTCCTTTCCACAACTCATTGTAGATGAGAGTGTGTTTTACCATCCGGGACCATTCAGGATAGTTCTCCTTGCCAGTGAGAACTATTCCTACCATAGAGACGATTGAATGCATTCTGTAAAAAAATTACTTCTGCTGATAAAAAAAATTTCCTTACGTTACAGCCTTCAAATCCCTCTAATGTTTGCTAGAAGCATTTCATATCACTTCAATATATCATGCAATACTACTATGTTTTAAAAAATGCGCAAGGGATCACTTCAATGTATTAATATATCACTTCAATATATCAATATATCATGTAATACTACTTTGAAAGCAGCGCAATATATAAATGCTTTGAATGATATAAATGTTTTGAATGATACTGCACAATACTCAACACTTTCAACTATCCCAGCAGCTTCGTGTCCAAGAATGCATGGAAAAAGACCCTCTGGATCCTTTCCGCTCCAAGTATAAGCATCTGTGTGGCATAGAGCCACATACAATATCTTTATGCGGACCTCCCCAGCCTGAGGTGTTGCGACTTGGACATCTTCAATATACGCGCGTCAGCTGTATCCATTCATTTGATCTCTGTTTCTGTGTATATAACCCTCGGCGATGTCGACACAGGGTCAGGTCATCACATGCAAAGCTGCTGTTGCATGTTGGTGAGGGTGTTACTGAGGTTCAACCATAGAGAGAGGGCTCGGATAGGTCGGGAGCGTGGACAAGTAGAGGCTTACCACCTCTGCTCTTGACTTCACTGGTGTAGAGAGATACCGAAGTGGATTCTCTGTCAAGAAAAGCACAAGATGTAGCTAAAGGTATTTTGATCTCAGAAGAAAATATACGGGCATGTATCAATTTCTGAAACCAGCTTTTGAATATTTTAACATTAGTGGATGGCCTCGAATCCGGCAAGGGGCTCGTGGAGGGAGTGGATGCCCGATACAAGATAGGAGAAATAGATGGGATCGTTCACTGTTACGAGAGATTTCAACGGAGACCTGGATGAAAGAGGGGCGGAAAGACATCTATTATGTCACCGGCGAGAGCAAGAAGGCGGTGGATGCTATCGATGAATATGCCATAGGGAAGCTCAAGGAGTACGACGGGGGAATGTACCTGAGAACAACGAGCTGCAAGTCGGCGTCGGAGGAGAGGAAGGTGTCATAGAGCCAACAGCAGAGGCGGTCTGAGGTGGAGCCAGAGGAGGCCTCCTTGACAGTCAGGAGTCAGGAGGTCGTGTACGCCGTCTCCTTTGAAATCTCCTCAACGGAAGGATTTGGATTATTCTTTAGTATTTCCACAATGTCCTCAATGATCCGTTGTAGACCCGGTGCATCTGGTGTGGAGAGGCAGCGAATCAATGAAACGCAGGACAATCAATGACTTTTAACCGATGCGCAGAGAATCAATGACACGCAGGACAGAGGCAGCGCTCAGGTATTCATGCACAGAGAATCAATGAAAGGAGTTACGACTATTCTTAGGACTGGCTCTGATACCATGTCAGACCAGGAGTAACTCCAGACTTGGCAGAACAATTCAGAAAAACTGATTGGTGTATTTCATTAGGTAGCTATTGTTTATGTACATGAATGTAACTGATCAGTTCATCTTCTTGATGACTATTCACATTCCGGGTACACCCAACCGCTGAGGATTAGGTGTCAACACCATCAATGTCACTTCAATTCGAAGGGAAATGTTGGTATGTTGTGATAAAGACAGGAGACACACTCGCCCATATGATTTCTTTAAGAAAGTAGGTGTTGATTAGGTAGCATTATAGTAGATTTCAATAATTAGCTAACTCTTTCAATTGAATGCACTCATTAATTTGTTTAGCTCGCAATTTTTGTTAATTGTTTGAGCTTTCATCATTTAAAAGAACAAATAACATTCTTGTAAGTCGTTTTGGTCTTGTATTGATTGAATTATTTCACTTTAGTTGGTATATTTGGCTTGCACTTTGTTGGATATACTCTTGCTGCTATAGTGAATATAGCCCAACATGTTACAGATTCAACATGATAAAATAAAATAACAAAAAAATAAAAAATATATATAATTCTTGCTCCAAAATGAATGTTCATCGAGATTTATGAATAACTGTAAAAATTACTTTCATTTATAACCAATATATTGCCATAACTATGAGTCATAAATTCTTTGTTTATTTGATAATTAGAATAACTCAGGAATCAAAAAGATTCTCAAGGTTGTTTTTAACATATTTTTCTAAGGATAGAGTATGAAAGATTATGTAAAATAGTGTTCCTCTTCATGATAAAGGGGGAGGATACCCTAATAATTAAACCATATTATGTTAATATGATTATTAGAAGAAGTTGATTTCTAATTAAGATTTGTTGTGCAATGAATAAGTTAATTCATAGCTTTTAAAGTCAATTCACAACATGTTGTTGGATATAATCTTGGTGTTATTGTGAATATACTCCAACAAATTACCAATTCACCATAGGTAAAAAAAACAATTCTAATTCTTACTCCAAAAAGAATTTTCATCTAGGTTTATGAATAACCCTAAAATTACTTTCATTTATAACCAATATATTGTCTTAACTATTAGTCACTTATCCTTTTTTCATTAGTTAATTAGAAAAACGTTGAAATCATGATTATTAACAAGGTTGTTCTTAACATATGTTTCTAAGGGTGGACTATGAAGAAATTACATAAAATAATGTTCTTTTTTGTGAGAAATGGGGATGATACTCGGACAATTCTATTAATAAGATCTGTAAACTATTGTGGATATTTCTTTGGACAGTTCGCCACAACAAATCTGATAAAATTATATTTAAATTCCGAAAGTATACACTATTACAGTTATATTTCTTTTTAGATTTATGGATATGTAGGATATTGTTAATAGTGCATGCATGTGAGTTAAAAATTATGTAAAAAATAGAGAATAGTGAAATAAAATCTCACACACACATTTCACACAAGATATGCCATGGGAAACCCTTTCGAGAGAAAAACCAAGCTAAAAGATGAGGTTACTCTACTATCTTTCTCTAAAAATAAAATGTTTGTGAGTACAAAGAAGTACAATCTATGGCCTGTGGGCTACTACAATGCACAAATCCTCTTTGTGTGCTCTATCTCCTATCCCTCTTGTATATTTTTTTCTCAACTATGGAACAAATGTACTCGAAAGAATGGAAACCATTTTCTTGCTAATGCACTGGTTATAACATTGTTTGATAGCCTACTAGTCGTTAGGTTTGACTACCTTAAATCTCGACAAGAGTTACAATATAGACTCTTCTACAGTATTCTTCATTATAATCATGTGGCTAGCCTCTTTTCCATGAATAATGGGGTTAGTTTGGCATCCTCTAGAATTATGGTGGTGAAAATAGGAAGATCAACTTCTAAGCGGTATAACATTCACATACAGACTCTGATTAGTGTAATTCTTTTGTTGTTGGGAATCTCTCAGTGTGCAGAATATGAAAAAATGGTGCAACACTAAATCAGCAAAGGTTTACCGCCAAAAATGTCATTTGATGCCTCAAATTTCTCCCAAAGGCTTAGGAACCCAACTTCCTAAACTGGGTTCCACTGGCGAAAATGGTTCTGAGAGATCATTCCTCCACTTTTCCCACTTGGCAGCCATCAATATAGATGAAAAAGAATATAATGATCCAATCTAGATCACATCTCCACATTTTGCGAGGCTTTTGGTCCCTAAAAGATTCAATTGAATTAGGTGAGTGAATATTTCCTCCACCTTCTCTCTGGTGTACCATTTAGCGTTTCGTAGAAATCTTCCTTTCAACCTAATTTTTCAAAGGTCATGTTTCCCTTGTTTTATAGTTTTGGATCTCTTCTGCAAAATTTTATCTTCTGTCAACTTTGCTTGAGCATCTGGTGCCAAATCCTCCACAGAAGGTAGGACATGTTCCTCTTCTGAATCTAGCATGGAAGGTTCATAGAGTTTCATATTCTCTACATTCATGTTGTCACTACGACAAACAACTTCCAAAAATTTTCCTCTACTTTAATTTTGGAGTCTAGGTATGATCCCATGATATGTCCCCTTAGTTGTTCTTGGTCACTTTGTGATTTGTTTATTATGATATTTTAAGTGGCAAAGTAACTTGATTACACATACTCAACCTTTGATGCATTCATAAGTGCACCTTTTCTAGCAAGCGTGGAAGTTAATGGCCACCTTTGTAAACAAGCATTGTGTCATTTTCTAAAACAGTGTATTATGTAGTCCCTCAAAGTAGTGCATTGTGTTGTCCCTAATAACTCTGCCTATATAGACTTTATGTATAGTGCATTATGCACTCCTTCGATACATTTCACTATGCAATCCATGCTAACAATCTATGCACAACTTCCGTCAACATATTCTCTCATTCTTAGTTGCAATTGTATTATCATTCCAACGAATTTACTCAACTATCACTTTTGTGTGCTTTAGCTATCATAAGTGTCGCTTTAACTTTCGTGACTATCTTTTGTGCTTTCATTCACTTTAACAAGTTCCACTTTTGCTCTTTATTCAATCTAGTATGTGTCTCTTTCACTTTCTTTAGCTTCTGCAAGTGTCGTTTTCACCTTTTCATATTATCACAAGTGTTACTTTTAATTGTTTCACTCTTGTATGTGTCGCACTTTAGCGCACCCCAAGAGGCAACCCTAACACATTATTTTGCATTAGTTGATCGTATATATTATAAGAATATGTACTATACCCCTCTCCAGCATCTTAGCACTCTTTTTGGTCACAGTAGACACTTGTATCATAACTTGTATTCTAAGTGTCACAAAGTGACATTTCAACTATTGCACTTAGAAATAAGTGTCACTTTGTTGTCACCTGAAGGAATGCATGTGTATTTTGAGTTATGTGGCATGTGTTGATATTATCTAGGTGTGAGATCATCATTTCAGGGCTTGTTTGTCCTCTCTTGTCTCAGTGATCCCACACTTAGCCATTTTCGAGATTTCTTTGTCCTTGCTACTTGCTCAATTTTTGACCAATCTTTCCGCCCATTAGAAGTATGCATTGTGTAGTCATATCTCACAATGAAGCACCCTTCCCTCCTAGAATTGTGGAATTCATAGTCTCTTCCTCCAAGGAATGCACATTGTTCAATCATAGTGCATGGTCTCTTCGTCTTGTCCCTAAAAACTGTGCAATTCTCTCCCAGTGAGTTTTTCATTGTACACTACATAGTCTCAGTCAATATTTAGGCCTCACTATCTCCCTAACCTACGCAATTGTAAAATCACTTGACTCATTATTCCCTGAGTTGTACATTGTGAAATAACAGTGAGTATGTCTACCTCACTGCATCATTGTGTGCCTCAACTGTGTAGTTCTATCTTTTAGTTGCTCAGCCATTGTGCATTGTGCAATCACAGTGAGCAAGCCATTCCCGCTACCTCACTGATTTGCTCAACTATGCATTACTTTCTCTTACCTTCCATAACTACACACTACACAATCTTAGTGAGAAAGCCTTCTCCTTGCCTCATTAATTCTGTAAAATGTACAATTTTGGTTCCATATGCTTCACACACTATGCATTGCACAGTCACAGTGATCAAATCCTCATCACTCCCACTTGGAAGTTACATAATTACATCCAGAATGAAGTGGAAAAATACAATGATACATATCACTCTTGAGGTGAAACTTGCAAAATCCATGACTTTGCAATGATGACATGGAACTTCATTGTGATGTGTCAATGTCAAGCCCTCTTCCTTACTTCCATCTTTGTGTCTTCAAGATGGATATTGCATGAATTTTAACTTCATATTTCAAAAGGATAGCTGATATAGAATGTTCCATGTGATCTTGATCTTCAATCTTTTGTCGTGATCTTGTGTCCCTTCATCTTCTTGCTTGATGATATCTTTGTATCTCCATATTCACAAGTGTCTTCTAACATGATTTGCTTGGCATCCTCCTTGAGAATTATCATGTCATGTCAAGATAACAAAAACTACAGATGGAATTCATTCATGACAAGATAAAATATGTCAAAAATATCATATTCTATTTTGTTATTCATGCAACACATTGATTGATTCAGGACAAAGTGCAAGATAGAGGATGAGGCTCAAGGATTGCGCAGTGCACAATTCTAAGAGGTGGTGATCAGGGTCCAGTGATTGTGATAATGTAATGCACAGTGGTTGGCAATTGGAAGGTAAGACTATGAAATTAAGGAAGTTAGTGATGCAATGACGTAGATTTACTCATTATGATTATGCAGTGTGTAGTTTTGGGTGGACTAGGATAATGGATTGTGTAGTTGGGGAATCTTGACTACTGACTAAGATTGCACAATGAACAGTGAAAGCTTGATTGGGAAGTGATTGCACATTTTTCAAGTGTAGGAGGTAGGTATTGAGTATTAGGATTATGCAATGCATAGTCCTTGGAGGTAGTGATTGCGTAGTTTGCACTTCCAAGAGGCAAGGATGGCCAACTAGGGACTGATACTACACAATGCATAGTTTAGGAAGGCAAGATGATGAGTAGTTGGTTGGGAAAGTTGTAGTGACAAAAAAGCTTCAAAAATTGACTAAGTGTGGGATGAGTGAAGAGAAAGATGAGACCAAACATGTAAGAAGGCTTGAGCATTATCACACAATTACAAGTGATCAAAACCATGCCAGTAAAACACTTAAAATCCAAAATCAACATGCATCCATTGAAACGACAGTAAAATGACACTTACCTCCAAGTGCAACAGTTGAGATACACTTAGCGACACAAGTGACGACTGCAACAAGAAAGTGCACAATATTCTAAGGATAGGCGTAATGCATTTATCTATGACATATAAAATCCCTTAGTGCAAGATAAAACACCAAATATGCCTCTTAAATATGCACTATAACTCCCTTTCACAAAAAGAGCCACTCCCCTTAACAAAAGATGACACTTAGATTTTCTTCACAAAGGAACTTTGAAACTTACAGAACAATTATGGAATGTCTTTAAATACTAGAAATGACAACTCACATGATTAATTGGAGGCTCCAATGTTAGAATATAGGCTAAAATTTGGAGGGTGTTGTAGCAACAGCAACACTTGGTGACACACTAGTAGAACTCTAGCTTATCTGCTTTGCTCTAGCTTTAAGCACATGATCTATTCTATCATGAAGTATTAATTCATTATGTGGATTACTCCAGCTTCCTCATTTAACCTAGTTACAGTTGTAGTTTCTTCCATCCTCTTTGATATGATTGGGAAAATTAGTGTTTAATGTGCTAAAATTCCTTTTTTGAATATATTAAATATGCTGAGGATTTATGAAATTATTTGCAAGTTTAAACATGTGTTTTTGAGTTCTTTTATGTAATTTTTATATGAAAATTAACATAAACTAATGACTAAACAACAACATATAACACACATAAACATAATCATAAACAGTATCACAACATCACATGATGAAGGAGTTCACCCCTCCTGGGCTATGTCTCCTTGGCCCAACTTCCAATGGTTTGGCCCTCTATATTATGCTAAAAATTGTGAATACATTAGTTTACAATGCTCAGAAAGCCTTGAAACCTATTCCAATGGCTCCAAAATTCCCAAACATGCCTGTATAGCCTCTTTATGCTCCTGATTTGGTCAAAAGCTGAAGAATTTATGGCCTTTCCAAATATTTCTCTAACCGCACAACAATTCCAAAAATCAGGCACCATCCTACAATTTCTCCCCAAAACGTGCTAATGGAATGACAATTTCACCGAATTTAGGGTGAATTTGTCGAATGTGTTAAATGACCTCTCACGCCTTATATCCAAAAAATGTGGCCATATGGGGACCATGTTCCAAGGGCTAAGGTCAACAACTTGCCCCTACTGGTTGGGTCCCCATCCCCCGTCTGTTTGTCATTGCATGCATGTGGCATGTCCAAGGGTGGACCCCCATGGGTAGGCCCCTCCCTCGGAATAATGTGCCATTGAAATTTAAGTATATTTCATGGAAATTACATCTTAAGAACTATTATGTATGATGTATTAGTGGAAGGATTTTCTCAGTTGCCTCTGCCTGGACTTGACCCATAATTTTGGAGGCCTTGGGCTGCCACATGGTGGCCTCTGGCTGGGCAACGTGTCAGCTCATGGTTTTCCACCAACTAGACAATAAAAAATGTTGATTCATACCTAATGAGAATGTGCCACTTGGTACAATACGATTCGCTATTTCACGTGAAATGAGTTATGCTGGATTCAAGATGATGATAACTACGCGTTCGTCAAGGTTCCACACCAATCTGATAATTTTTAATTTTGAGCTATTTTTTGAGCACCTGATCATTCCTCCCCACTAGAAGCCTTTTGGACTCCAAAATATCACTTTAAATTTTCCAGTAGGTGAGGGTACAGTTCCCTCACCTTTCCAATCTTGATCCATTTTGCTTTTGAATGATTTATTCCCTTGAGCCCTAGTCGAAGGTAGTCCACACTCCCTCGTTGTTAAGGCCTTGTTCTTCTATCAAGAATGGTGTCTTATTGTAGTTCATCAAGGTATTTAGGAGAAAAATTCTCAATGGAAGGAATTTAGACATTTTCTCCTTGATCTTCAATCAAAGGAGGCTCATACAACCTTAAGTTCTCAGCATTAACAACAACATAAATTTGCATATATGAAGGCAAATCCAACCTTAAGGCATTGTTACAATATTTTTGCAAAATTTTGAATGGACCATATCTAATTGGTCTCAGTTTTTTACCTTCTCCTTGGAATCTCTCTTTTCTAATGTGAAGCCAAAATTCATCACCGACTTGGAACTTGTGATGTACATGATGCTTTTTGTGCCTTTATTTCTACTTTCCTTGGCTCTTTTCAAGTTGTTCTTGAACTCTTTGATGTAACAATTAGATTTTGTTCAATGAACCTTCTTGATTTGTCTATGTCACTATGACCATCAATAGCAACATCTTTCCCAAAAATGAAATCCAAAGGATACTTAGGAAAGTATCCCAAACATGCTTCAAATGGCGATGTTTGAGTTGAAGAGTGCTTGGCCCGGTTGTAAGCATGATGAATGTAGTGAAAATTTCCATCCCCTAACTTAGGATGCTTGTTGCAGTACCCATGAAGAAGATGTATCACTATCTTGTTCACCACCTCTGTTTGACCATTTGCTTGCAGATGAAATGTTGTACTCTTTTTCAATTTACTATCCATGAATCCCTATAATCTTGACCAAAAATTCCAAAAAAAGCGAGAATCGCGATCAATAACAATGGATGTGGGCAACCCAAAATGCACCCATACATTCTGAAAGAATAACTGAGCAGATTGTTCAGCTATAATTTTCTTTTTACATGGCATTAAAATACACATTTTGTTGAACCTATCCACAACAACCTACAAATAATCATGACCTATTTTTGAAAATGGAAGACTTCCTACAAAATCCATAGAAGCACTCTCCCACAGTCATGAAGGAACCAGAAGTGGTGTGTACAATCCTAACTTCCTATTGCTAGGCTTATTGACTGCACATAATGAACATCCTTTAATAAAACATGACACACTTTCAAGCATACAAGACCAATAAAAATACCTCTGTACATGTGCCACCATCTTACTTACACTAAAATGACAAACAATAAGACATGTGCCTCTCTTATGATGTGGACCCTTTCTCCCTATGGAATACAAAACTTGCCAAGATGGTACAACAAGTCGTCATGCAAATGATAATCCAATTCCTCTACTTGGTTACCTTGACTCAAGCTTGCATAAACATCTTGAAAGTCATTGTCTAATGCATATTACTCGATATAAATTTCATGAAAAATATAATTATGCTTCAGTAAATTAGTTCCACTAATAATAGGCCTAGAAATCATATCAGCAACTTTATTGTAGATACCTTCCTTGTACCTTATTACCAAGTGGAATTGTTGAAGAAAACCCATCCATCGAAAGTTCCTTGATTGCTGCAACTTAGATTGAGATTGCACGTATTGCAATGGTTCATGATTAGTGTGCACGATTGTTTCCTTACCCATAAAGTAGTGTTTCCACTTTTCAAACTTTTCACCAATGCATACAATTCGTTGTCATATGTAAGATAATTAATCATTGCACCCTTGAAAATTTCCGAATGAAAACTGATAGGCTTACCATGTTGCATGAGAACTGCCCCCATGGTGTAGTCACTAAAATCAGTTTGGATCTCAAACGACTGTCTCAAGTCTGGAAGTGAAAGTAATTAAGTTGAACTAATATTTTCCTTTAATGCATCAAAGGTATTTTTTTGTTTTCCTCCCACTAAAAATTTTCACACTTTTCAACGCATGCAAAAGATATTCTATAGAAGAAATGTTAATAATAAATTTCCTCCAATATTGGGTTGCTCCCAAAAAACATCTAACCTCTGTAATTGTCTTGGGCCTTGGCCAATTCAAAATGACATCAACCTTGGAGGGATCTATTTTCAACTCACCTCCTCCAACAATATGACCCAAGTAAACTAAATAAGTTTTTCCAAACTCACACTTTGACATCTTTAGATACAATTGTTCTTTCTTTAAGACATGAAGTACTTTTCTCACACGCATAACATGTTCATCATGAGATTTACTGAAAATTAAGATGTCATCTGAGTAGACTATAAAAAACTCATCAAGAAATGGCCTCAATACATCATTCATCATACACATGAAGGTATCATGAGCATTACATAAACCAAAAGGCATAACTAGCCATTTAAACTAACCTTGTTTTGTTTTGAATGTTGTCTTCTGAATGTCTCCTTCAACAATTCTAATTTAATGGTAGCCACTCCTTAAGTACAAATTAGTAAAATACTTTGCATCTTTCAATTGATCAATTAAATCATCTATTGTAGGTAGTGGGCAATAATTCTTTGTTGTATTCTTGTTCAATGCATGGAAGTCCACACACATGATCCATGTTCCATCCTTCTTTGGCACGAAAACAATAGGTGCACCATATGGCAAAGAAGATGGCATGATGATCCCTTTTTCCAACAACTCTTGAATTTAAGTATGGGGGTTTACGCAGTGCATTATATTAGATATCATTTTGGGATTCAATTGCGTTAAGTAAGTCATTCACGTATGACCATTTCCATGAGAGGTAGTCGTAACTGACTAATTTCTCATGATTTTTGAATCGTTCACTTAGCACTCATTGCATCGGGTGATGCTCACAGGGGTGAAGAAGTGGGATTGAAACTAGTGAAATGTGGAGAATGAATCACATAGCATCAATCATCACTTCCGGGGCTTGCACCCGGTAACCAGGACTTCCGAGGAGGTCACCCATCCCAGAACTCCTCTGGCTCAAGCGCACTTAACTGTGGAGTTTTTCCCACAATCAAGCCCACTTAGCTTGCTACCCCATTTTCAAAACCTTAGCAAGTATTGTGCCTCATGAACCATTCAAGTAGAGATCCCTTGACTCTTTTTGAATTTAAGTATGGGGGTTTACGCAGCGCATTATATTATATATCATTTTGGGATTCAACTGCGTTAAGTAAGTCATTCACGTATGACCATTTCCATGAGAGGTAGTCGTAACTGACTAATTTCTCATGATTTTTGAATAGTTCACTTAGCACTCATTGCATCGGGTGATGCTCACAGGGGTGAAGAAGTGGGATTGAAACTAGTGAAATGTGGAGAACGAATCACATAGCATCAATCATCACTTCCAGGGCTTGCACCCGGTAGCCAGGACTTCCCAGGAGGTCACCCATCCCAGAACTCCTCTGGCTCAAGCGCGCTTAACTGTGGAGATTTTCCCACAATCAAGCCCACTTAGCTTGCTACCCCATTTGCAAAACCTTAGCAAGTATTGTGCCTCATGAACCATTCAAGTAGAGATCCCTTGAATTTTCTTTATAATTTATGCACTTTCCATCACTGACATCATGCACATGCCAATGTTAGGAAGAGGACTATCTTTCTACAACTGTATCTCATGTTGGATTCCTCTCTTGGGAGTAAATCCTTTTGGTTCTCGAAACATCTCATCATATTGGTTAACAATATCAAGCAATTCAGATTTAAATTTTGAATCACAACCTTGAAACGCTTCATTATCAACATCATTCTTGGGTTTGAGCATTAGAAGCACAAAATTCTTTCTTGAATTCACTAGTCTTTTCATATGCCCCGCATTAACAATAGAAAGATTTAGCTTCTTGGTATGAGCTCTCACAATATATTCTACTCTAGCTTTGAACGAATCGTATTTTTTTTCATGTCTATGGAAGATAGCTTTTCTATCATAGAGATATGAGCTGCTCAAAACTATATCACATATGTCTAATGGCACAACATTGAGCTCCACTTCATCTATTAAATTTGCAGTAATGGCGAATTTTAGTTTATACTTTGTAGTTACTTGCAATTGTGCATTTTCACTCACCCATCCTAATGGATATGGTTTATGATGTGGAATTCTTTCTAAGTTTAAAATTTTGACAATATTTTTAGAGATGATATTGGATTGAGAGCCACTATAAAAAAGAGTATCAATTTTTCTATGTTTCGAGATTACCCTTATGTGAAAAAGATATATCCTCTTATTTTCATTTGGATTTTCATTGTGTGAATTTGAAGCACTAGTTCTAGCAATGGATTCTTTTCCCTTCATACCCATGGCTTTAATTTTAGTTTCATCACCAAAATTGGATCCCAAATCTTGTTGAATGGTTGTAGTTGTCTTTTGTTTTCCCTTGTTGTTGAGCTTATTTGGTTTCATCTCGGGATGAAGCTTCCAACAATGAGCTTCATAATGACCCTCTTTGGAACAATGCTTGCATGTTAATTTCTCTCCTTCTTTCTTAATGAATGCATTTTTATTTCCCTTCCCTTTGAAACCATTTTCTTTTCCTTTACCCTTAAATGGATTTTTACTACCCTCATCTGGAGTGTTTTTCCCTCTTGCCTTAAGCTGAGTGGCTTGCACACACACCACATCTAGATTATCATGATTAAGCATAAGGATAGTATGCCAAAGGTAATTGTGTAAACCCTCTATGTACTTCAACAACGTGTCTTGTGATTGCAAATCTACACCTAACATTAGAGAACTTTTTTTGAATTCTTGGGTGTCATCTTGCACCTTTTGACCTTTTGTTTGTCTAAAGTTTTGCCAATTCATGATGGCTTTCTACATATAAGCTAGAGGGTAGAATTGTCCTTTAATTGTAGCAATGAAATTAGACAAGGAAATTGAGATCTTATGTATTTTTTTATCTCTTATTCTGTCTTTGATTCCCACCATACTATTGCTGCACCCTTCATCCTCAAGGAATCTAATTGAATCTTTATTTCATGCTCTTGAAGGTTTTGAATTCTGAAATAGACCTCCAACTGACAAACCCAATTGTCAAGCTTCTATTCATTCACTCCACCATTATATATGGGTAGATGAAAATAAACATCAAGTTTTAAGAAGGGTGATTTACCAATTACTTTTAAGGTATGTTGATGAGTATGGGTAAGGGTTGTGTTAGTGGAAGAGGGTGAATATGCTTGTGGAAGAGGATGAAGGAGATGGTGGAGAGGTGGAGGTTTACCTCCATTTCCATTACCCCCTCCTCCTAAAGAACCATCTCCTTTGGGAGGTTTGGAGCTTTCATCTTGTAGTCTAGTATTCCTCTCTTCATAGAGGAAATTCACCATCTCCATCATCTCAAAGAAAGCCTTCCTGAATACCTTCTCATCCCCTGTCATGTTTGTATATTCTCCTTCATGAGACATGCTCACTAGAGTCTCAATTGAAACTTGAGGAAGAACTGGTGGTGGAGATTGTGGAAACCTTGAAATCCTTCCCCTTAACCCAACTTCCAAACTTTCAACTAGCTTCCCTTCTCCTCTCTTGAGTTTCAACCTTGTAAGCATGGCATTTACTTGCAAACAGTTAAATCCTTCTTGCACAAATAAAACCAAGAGCTCGGATACCAAACTTTACCTCATTAGGAAAATTAGTTTTTACTGTGTTAAAATTCCTTTTCATAATATATTAAACATGCTTGATGATTTATGAAATTATTTGCAAGTTTAAACATGGGTTTTTTAGTTGTTTTCTGTATTTTTTTATGTGCAAATTAATATAAACTAATGACTAAAAAACAAGATATAATAGACATAAGCATCACCATAAACAATATCATAATAGTGCATGATGAAGGAGTTCACCCCTCCTGGGCTATGTCTCTTTAGTCTAGCTTCCAATGGTTCTCTATTATGCTAAAACGAATACATCAGTTTACAATGCCCAGAAACCTCTGAAACCTATTCCAATGGTTCCATAATGCCCAAAAATTCTTGTATAGCCTCTTTCTGCTCGTGAATTGGTCAAAAGCTGAAGAAGTTATGACCTTTCCCAATCTTCCAATAATCGCGCCACAAATTCCCCAAAAATCAGCACCATCCTACAATTTTTCCCCAAAACGTGCTAACGAAGCAACAATTTCATTAAATTTCAGGCGAATTTGTTGTACACATTAAATTACCTCTAACGCCTTATATCCGAAAAATATGGCCATATGGGGGCCATGTGCCTGGATCTAAGGCCAACATCCTATCCCCGCTAGTCGAGCCCATGCTCCCCCTCTATTGGAGGTCACATGCATGCAGCGTGTCCAAGGGCCGGGTCCCATGGAATCCCTTATGAAGAATCAGCTAAATCTTCAAGGGTTATGATATCCAAATCTTCCATAGAAGAAACCAACAAATCATGATGGATTGTTTCTTTCTCTTCTTTATTATGAGGAAGAAAGGATGCAGCAGGAAGCAATCCAATGGCTCTAACAAACTAATAAGTAATAGGTCAAATTGTCCTAAGTTGATCGTGAGTGTTGGATTGATGGGGCCTGACCGAAGTTCATCGTTATCTGTGCCAACCAACAAAACCCTAAATGTTTGTCCTTTCCGCAACAACCTACGTAGCGCAGATTGTAGTCTCACCCGAAGCCATATTGGGGGATGAGAGAACCAAGTTTCTGCATCCATAGGCATATGTGATAGGTTCCTACATTCCTTATGGCTTAGATCTACTTTCGTGCACCCTTAACCCTTCCGAACAAACAATTATTGTAAACACACTTAAACAACTTCCATATCTTCACAAAGGTTCTTAATTAGTATTAACATGCATAAATATTACAGATCTATTATTTTCACGCAAAAAATAAGAATTAATTCATATAAATCCTAACACAGAGTGAACTTATAGATACTTGTAGAAATAAGAAATAATACACAAATGCATCCAAAATGGCTCAAACCTATCTTTATTAAGTATAATCGTTCAAGTACAAACTTCTTTTCCCTGTGCACTCAGCTACAGGGGTGCACTCACTCAGCCTATGGACTTATCAAGGTCTCCGTGCACTCTGCTCCAGGAGCCTTGCCCTTTCGCCTAATTATAGGAAACAGACCTTTACAGCCTTAGCTTCTTGCCCAGACCATTATTCTTCTATCTTCGTTATCTCACTAGACTCACTATGACTCATCTTTATATATCAATTTGCTTACAATACCATGGTATGTGGAGCATTAGCGGGTTTCAAAACCTTCCCATCACTTACCCACCTAAGGGACTAAAGCCCCTTTGACTCATACTAGCTTCGAACTCTGCTTCCACATTTCAAAGAGACTTTACACTTTATACCAAAAGATATTAAGATTTACTCAAAATTTGACTAAAATTGACCCGAGGGACCCTATACCAACTATTAGGTCCCCATAGTACAAGTGATTCCCCCATTACTATTGTCATTGTAGCCCTTATTTTTATTTTTGTGCCCCTATTTTCCCCATATTTTTATTATTGTGCTCCATAGAAGCCCACTATTGTGATTGTTGTGCCCTTATATTATTATTGTTATGTTGACTTTGATTATATTGTGACCCCTTAGACTCCTATGTATAGAAATGAGGTTTTGCCATTTGTATCGTCCAAGAATTGTTCATTTATGTAATGTAAAGGAGGTTCCCCCCTAGAAGAGGCTAATTTCTAAGGCATTGATATTTCTTTTCTATCATTTTGTGAGCTGGTTTCATAACATTTGGTATCAAAGATTTGGATTCTAGGGTTTGGATACTCCAAACGTGCCATCATGACATTTTCGCTATAATGTTTTTTTTGCAACCTTTTAGAAGCTAAAAACAAAACCCATTTGAGCCGAAATCGTACTGAACTTTGGGTCTAAATTTCAGATCTTTTATCGCTATATTTTCGTAGATATGATCTGAGGAAGTTTGATTTTTTGTAGACTACCAAATTACGTTCCAAATAGGTGACCTTTGGAAAATTGTCATAGCTTTCCCTTTGAGCATCAGATTGAAATTTCGTAAGATGTTACAAAAAGAGGACGGACTGTAGTTATTTTTAATCATTTTTAGATCCAAACGTAAAAACAGTGACACATGGCATGTCATACAAGTTCTTCTACTAAAAAATTATATAATTAGGCCATCTTGGGAGATTGGGAATAAATATTTCTTGGAGAATCCAATTTTGATCAGACTGGTGGCATTGGAAAGAGGACTCATAGGGCTACCGCAGGAGGCAATTGCAGACCTTGGAGATTCACAATTACATAGATACACCAGATTAAATATCTAGCTTCTACAAAACAAAAAAAGGTGTGTAGTCTTTTTAAAATTTTACATAAGTTTGGTTTTAAAAATTAGTTTGAAGTTCAAAGGGCATAGTGAAGCATAATTATCATTAATTAATGCCTTGAAGAAAGAAAATGGAAACACCTAGTAAGCAACCTAAAAGCTCTAGCAAGACTCGTGAAGAAGAGTAAGAAATGCAACATGATATATCAAAATTACGAGACAAAGTGCAACAAATTTTACTCTCACTAAAGGTAACATAACCTAATATTGATGGTTTAAAGAAAGGCAAGGAGGCTAAGATGAATGGCGTGGAAGCTAACATGAATGGTGTGCAAGTAAATATGGATGTTTGGGAAGCTAAGATGAATCGAATGGAAGCTAAGATGAATGGCATGGACACTAATATGGATGCTATAGAAGAAAAACTAAAAGGTGACATGGAAAATTTGAAAATAGATTTGATTAAGTTGCTACAAAAAATTCTTACTAATGGTGAAAGGGTAGTAATGGAAACTCATGATGAGAACAAAAGAAATGTTAATCATGATTTCATAGACTCTAACGTTGGATTGAAGACCCACCATGTTCAAAATATTGATATGAGGCATTTTGATGGTGAGGATCCCATAACATGGATACTACAGATGGACCAATATTTCGATAGCCATAATGTGAAAAACACACAAAACATATGCATTGAAACTCTATATTTGGAACCAAATAAGTTTATATGGTATTGATGGCTTTGCTATCATAAACAAACTGTCACTTGGGAAATTTTTATGGAAGAAATGATAGCACATTATGATTATACAAATACCTCAAACAAAAGTGTTCAATGATGTAGCACATTGAGGACTTCCAAAAATTTAATATAAGGGTAAAATATATTCCAGAAGAGCATAGGATTGATGTGTTCATAGAGAATTTAAAGGATAACATCCAACATGAGGTTCGCCTTTGGGAACCTGACTCATTTGAGAAGGCATTCAGGTTGGCAAGAAATATGGAAAGAAAAATTATGGCAACAAGGAAGCATACCACTCACAACTATAAGGACGAAAGTGTTGTTTCCCCTAGCCTTCCACAACCTACAAGGTTGACACCCCAACAATTGGAATAAAAAAGAGCAAAAGGGCTTTCTTACAATTGGGATAACAAATACACTAAGGGTCATAAGTGTGCTGAGAAGAAATTATTTTATATAGATTGTGAAGAGGAGGAAGAAAATGAACAAGAAACATCAAAAGAAGGGGATATACACCAGGAACAAACCCTAGAGAAAGAATAAATGAATCTGACCACATCTTGTAATGCATTGGCTGGAATTACCACTCCTCAAACTATCAAGATAGAAGGACATACCAAGAAGGAAAAGGTAATAGTGTTGATTGATTTGGGCAGTACCCATAATTTTATTCATTGTATGATATCCAAGGAATTAAATTGCTTCCTATATCCAGCACCAGAGTTTCAAGTGATGGTTTCAAGTGGAGGAACCATAAATTTCTCTGGAAAGTGACATGATATCAAGCTATCCATGGGAAAATATGTATTAAATAGCCCAATGCTTCCCACTCCGATGGGTGGTGCTAATTTTGTACTAGGAGTCTAATGGCTACAATGCTTGGGTACAATAGATTTTAATTTTCAAGAACTTTTCATGAAATTTTCTTCAGAAGGAAAGGAAGTTGAATTAAGAGGTATCGCAGGGAAACCAGGAAAGATAATCAGCTCTAATGGAATGACAAAGCTTCTAAAGAAAGAAAAATGAGGCATAATTTCACAATTATGTTCACTAGAGGTTCCGACATCGAAATCATCTATTTCTCCAGATCTCCAAAAGGCCTTGGACAATCATTCCAAGGTATTTGAGACTCCCAAAGGTCTCCTACCTATTCATGATCATGATCATGCTATTCATTTGATTCGAGGAAGTGTTCCTCCAAACATCAGGCCTTACAGATATCCCTATGCCTAAAAGAGTGAAATTGAACGTATGGTTGCAGAAATGCTATAGGTTGGCATAATTCAACCTAGTGAAATTTCTTTCTCTACTCTAGTAATATTGGTGCACAAGAAGGATGGATCATGGTGCATGTTTCCAGATTATAGGGAGCTCAACAAACTCACTATTAAAGATAAATTTCCCATTCCTATGATTAATGAACTATTGGATGAATTGCATGGATCAATTTACTTCACCAAGTTGGATCTTCATTCAAGATATCATCAAATCAAAATGAACACTAAAGGCATTCTGAAAAAAAACATTTAGAACTCAGGAGGGTCATTAAGAATTTTTGGTCATGCATTTTGGCCTTACCAATGCACCTTCTACATTTCAAGGATTGATGAATTCCATTTTCAAACCCTTCCTTAGAAAATTTGTGTTAGTATTTTTTGATGATATACTAATCTATAGCAAGTCTTCAAAGGATCATGTTGAACATGTTGACAGGCTGCTCAAACTATTGGAGGAGAAACAATTATATGCAAAAAGCTCCAAATCTTTCTATGGAGTACAAGAGGTGGAATATCTGGGTCATATTATATCTCATGAAGGTGTTAAGGTAGACGCTAGCAAAATTTAATCCATTAAGGAATGGAAAATCCCCACATCCATAATTTGAGGATTTCTCAGGTTGACAGGGTATTATTACAAGTTCATTAAGAATTATGGGAGAATAGCAGCACGTCTAACAACATTGTTGAAGAAAGATGCATTTTTATGGAATCTAGAAGGAAAGAAGGCCTTTGAACATCTTAAAGAGGCAATGTGCCAAGCACCAGTCTTAGCTACATCGGACTTCACAAAAACCTTTATTATGGAATGTGATGCCTCAGGAAATGGAATTGGTGCTATTTTAATGCAAGAAGAAAGACCCATTGCTTTTGAAAGTCGTCCCATCAAAGGAAAGTATTTACACAAAGCTATTTATGAGAAGGAAATGTTGGCAATACTACATGCACTTAAGAAATGACGACCCTACCTAAAGAGAAGACACTTCAAGGTAAAAATTGATCATTATAGTCTTAAATAAATTTTAGAACAAATATTATCTTCAGAACAGTAGCAAAAATGGGTCACAAATATGTTGGGTTATGACTTTGAAACCATATACAAAAAAGGGAAGAAAAATGTTGTGGCAGATGCACTCTTAAGAAAGGATGAGGATATCGAAGCATTGATTTGTGCCATTTCTATTATGCAACATATTGGATAAATGAAGCAAGTGATGAATGGAAGAATGATGAAGAAGTGTGGGCAATCATTTAAAAGTTACAACAAGATCCAAGTACATCTGGTACATTTAGCTGGAAAAATGACTTGTTATGGTACAAAGATCACTTATGCCTATGTCAGAATTCCCAACTCAAACAAAATATTCTTATGGAATTTCACACCTCTCCCGTAGGAGGGCACTCAAGATTTTTAAAAACTTACCACAGGGTTAAGCAGGAATTTTTTTGGAATGGCCTTAAATATGATATTTAAAATTTTGTGGTGAACTATTTGATTTTCCAAGAAAATAAAGTTGAAACAATTAAGACCCCATGTCTATTACAACCTTTATCCATTCCAAGTCAATGTTGGGAGGAGGTTTCAATGCATTTTATCACAGGTTTACCCAATTCTGAAGGAAAGAATGTCATCATGGTAGTAGTTGATAGAAATACCAAGTATGCACACTTTTGTGCATTATCACATCCATTTAAAGCCAGTACAGTTTCTACTGCATTTATGGAAACAATTCAAAAGCTACATGGAAACCCAAACATTATTGTAAGCGACAGAGATCCCATTCTCACTAGAAATTTTTGGACAGAATTATTTTCTTGTCTTGGTACTCATTTAGCTCATAGCTCATCTTATCATCCTCAATCTGATGGGCAAATTGAGATAGTAAAGAAATGTTTGGAAGGATATTTTCGTTTCTTTGTATCTGATAAACAGACACAATGGGTAAAATGGTTGCCTTTGGCTGAAAGGTGGTATAACACTTCCTTCCATACTACAACAAAAATGACTCCATTTATGGAACTTTATGGATATCACCAACTATCCATTAGATCATATTTAAGAGAAAATTCTAAGGTTCAAGCAGTGGAAGTTCACATTGAGCATCAACAACAAGTTCTCCGACTCCTAAGGGATAACCTAACTTTAGCATAGAATAGAATGAAACAATAGGCATATCAACATCATAGGAGAAGAAGTTTTGATATAGGTAACTAGGTATATTTACAGATACAACCATATAAACAAATGTCCCTCAATCAAGCTAACAAGGATAATAAATTATCACCAAAGTATTATGGTCCGTACAAGGTTTTGCAAAAGATTGGTACTATGGCATACAAATTGGAGCTTCTTGCAGCTTCCCGAGTGCACCTAGTTTTCAATGTTTCATGCTTAAAGAAGGTTATAGGTGACAAGCTCCTAGTTCAAACAATATTTCTAGAACTTGAAGAGGAAGGAAAAATCATATTGGAAACTGAAGTAGTCACAAAAAAAAGAACTCAACAACTGCGAAATAGATCAATTTCTAGGTATCTTCTCAAGTGGAAGAACTTACCTGTTAAAGATTCCACATGGGAGGATGAGAATTTGATACAGAAGCATCTAGAACTACTCAAGAATTAAGGACAACACTTTTTTGAAGGAGAGGGTCATGTTATGTCCCTATAATACTAGTGATTTTCCCATTACTATTATCATTGTAGCCCTTATTGTTATTGTTGTGCCCTTATATTATTATTGTTATGTTGGCTTTGATTATATTGTGACCCCTTAGACTTCTATATATAGAAAGGAGGTTTTTTCATTTGTATCATCCAAGAATTGTTCATTTATGTAATGTAAAGGAGGTTTCCGCCTCAAAGAGGCTAATTTATAAGGCATTGATATTTCTTTTCTATCGTTTTGTGAGTTGGTTTCATAACACCAACAGGCCCCCAACACAAATTTGGTAACTAACCCTCGAGTCACTCAACTGGCGTAGAATTTTTTTCTAGAGTTTGCGGAACTCCATCTTCATCACCTGCAAGTCATCAGTACCATGCACCACAATGTGTTGTACTTCTTTGACCAGCTTCTCTATAGTAGAGCCTTGCACCATGAGACCCATTTTCCTTTACGTCTGCTAGATGGTATTCAACTTCTCTTGAGTTGATAGAGTGATTCATCTTGCTTCCTCTATCCATGATTGTGTCATGGCCCTTAAGATGGCCTCTTTACATCACAACTCTTCAAAATATGTCTACAACTATTGTCCTTCCTGTAGCCGAGCGAAGTGTTTGACTTGCGCTAAAGTGCATGCAGTCGACCTAATTTTGTCAAACTGTTGTTGCTTCTCTCTTATATCTATACCAATCTTCTACAGAGTAGGGTCCTCTAGTAGAAATGTCCAAATTTCCATAGCCTTCTCGAAGAGATATGTGCAGTCCTTGACTGTTGTAACCAAAGTGGCCATTCCTTATTTAATTACTGCTCCATGTTGTTCCCAAACTTCTGAAAGAGTGGTCGGCTACAACTTCAACTGCAATTCTGAAAACTGCATCTTAATTTCAAATCGGACTTGACCGATTTCATCCTATGATTCCCTGACCACTACAGCCAACTTTTGAATCTTTGTTGCTAACTCTGTGTCTTCGGGAATGTGGAGACATGGAAACATATTACATGCCTATGTAATTGTTGCTTCCAATTTCTAGTTATGTGTGGCCATTTATTCCTTCTCCTTTAGTGGCTGTGCCTTCTCAGTGAATATCTTTTCATTGTTAGTCTTTACCTCACTAATCACCAGCAACGCGCACTGCTTCGTAACCCTGATCTCGTCAGATACTCCTTGATGTAATTCATGGAGGGTATAAATATGAAGTGTTGGTAGATTGACCCCTAGGTCCTTGAGCTATGACAATTGAGTGTTCCCTTCCTCAGATGGTGCACGTAGGGACCCCTCTGGAAATTGAATGACTCGGAGATTCAGAGTTCGATCAATATCTAACACCATTGTTCTTTCTTTCTGCAGGATCACTTGAATCCCGCTTACCTGGGCAACGCTTACTTGTAGCCGTCCCATCTGATTCTACAAGTCACGAAAATAATTATGTACATTCCCTTGCACTTGTTGGTATTACTACTCGAACTGCATACACAGTTCTTTTGTGGTATCACAGACCTTATCTCTGATTTCATTCAAGTCACCCTCAGTGAGGAATATTGGATCGCCATGTGCATGCCTGTCAGACTTATGTTTTTTCCAAGGTCTTTAAGTTGTCTCCTTGGTTTGCTTCTATACTCTAAAGGGGGTTCCCTACTCCTCGCCCCCACCTCCTTCAACATCAGACTCCTCCTTGTCCGCAGTATGCTGAGAAGCAGACTCCTCAACATCGACAGTGATCTCCTTAGCAATGCACTCTTTCTCAGCAGTTGCCTTAGAAACAACCACTTTGGAAGCATCTTCCTTCTTTTTTTGTGCAACTTTCTCTCGAGTTGTAGCCTGCTCAGCCTCCTCTTGCTTTTGCATTGCTGTGTTCTACGTGAATGAACTTTCCCTTGGCTTGCTTGTACCTGTGCAGAGATCTGATGGGTGTAGCCATTCCCCTGGTCATTTCCCCATAATTTCCTGTACATTGGCATCACCAACCAGGTACAGAAACTTGTACCATGTCTTCTTTGGATCCTTTCTCATGTGGATAGACACATTGTGAAAATACGCCTTGAACTCTGCATAAGCCTCCAATTGATCAAATAGAGTTGGTGACAACCTTGGCCACTGACTGATCACCATGCGAAGATCCATCTCAACCAATACACAAAACATTTTTGTCTCCATGACCCTTTCACGGTCCTTCATTTCCAATAACGAAGAAAAATTCATGGCTTCTAGTAATTGAAATTACTTTGGAGGGAATTGACAGTCTTCTATAAGCCTCCACGCAACTAGGCCAATCCACAACAATAGGCAAGCATAATGGAATGCCTTTCCCTCATCCCATGCTTTGCGACAATTTAGCAAAAATTCCTTACGAAGGTATTGTGCTCTGTTGTATTGCACACCCTTAGAACATTGTGCAGCAAGTGAAATTACCGGCACCAAAACCTTGTCCGCGTGAAACTTCCTCATGATCTTGCAGGCCAATATTTGCATGTCAAACTGCACCACCCTGTCTGTAATAGTGTGGATGGAATATCCACGTGACTTTTTCACTAAGCCTAACTCACCCTTCATTTGGTCAATGAGTTTCTTTTCCTTGGTTTTTTCTTGAAATGCCTCAGATGGATCCACCCCTTGGTAGGGAAACATCCTGATGTGGTGTATTAACATATCCATAATGGGGATGGACTCTTCCAACCAAAGACACCTGGCATGTAACAAGGTGAGAAATTGTGGAACACAGACCATGTTAATGATTGTTCTTCTAAAATGTGGCAGCAATAGCATGTTCAACAATCATGCCTTCTCAACTGCCGCGACCCATTTCATTGGCTTGAGATGCATTGCTTCGGTCTCTTCATAATAAATCGTTGCCATATACTTATTTGGCACAAGCAGTAGGAATTTTTCGTGGTCTGCCAAATACCAATATTCTAGCTTGAGCGAGGGAATGAGAACTAATAGTGTGCCTTGAAGCACCACCTTCTCTGGTAGTAGTGGTGTAGAAACCATAAACTTGGCGGTATCTAGATCTTTCGATACCTTCACTTTTCCTTTTCACGGTGGGATATAATTTGGGAGACGAGTCATACGCTCATCCTCTTCAACGTCCAACTCCTCAATGCCTCTACAAAGCTCTTCTTCATCAAGATCAAGGGTTTCATGCGGCTATTTTGACTTGTCCATTTTCCCCATTTGGCGAATCGTAGTGGGGTTTCTCCATGGTGACTGTCTCACCAAAACTGGTTGCAGTTTCTTTTGTTTCTTCTCGATAGGAAACGACTTACGCCTATGTGACCTTGGTGTCATAGGTACGGAAGGTGTTTCTTCCATTTCCGGTGTGACTTTAGGGACTGCAGCTTCACAAATTTGGCTTCTGCATGCCTTGGTTCTACCATTCTATCCAAGAAGGCTTTATGACATGTTTCAGACACGTTAGCTAACCCTGGATGTGAGAAATGTTCTTCCCAATCAGACATGTTCATAGACTACAACTCATGGGACAATAGAAGGCGAGAAAGCTCACAAGAAATTTTCAGAGAGAAAAGTGTTCTAAGGAAAGGTAACATGCCAGATTTATAGGTGATTTCAATTTCAAATCCAACTATTCCCTCCAAATTTTTATCATAAATGCATCATTGGTGGCATATTTCCAAAGATTTACCCCATAAATGCATCCTACCTACTCCTTCTAACATAATTTTTTCCATCCAATCATCTAGAGTGCATTCAAAATCTATTTTTTGACCCTGCTGTGTGGCAGCAACATACATGGCATAGCCCTCCTAGCGCAACTCCTCCTTGCGCACTTCTTTCTTCCATCACATAGCCCCCTTCATTTTTTCACTTCTCGAGCAATGTAGTTTATAGTCCCATACTTCCTTGCAGCTTCATGGAGTACTAAGACTATCCCTCCATCATATAGTCATTGCGAAGGGGTGGGATCACCCTTGTACAACTTTAGTTGACTGAAATTGACTTTTCCCGAAAAAAATTCTCCATTCAGCTTTGCGAGCTAAACTACGCCACCATCTATAATTTCGTTGACTACATAGGGACCTATCCAATGCATTTGAAACTTTCCAGGAAATTTTGTGAATTTTATATCATAAAGTAACACTAAATCATTCACTTGGAAGTTGCACAGCTTAATATGTCGACCATGTCAGGCCTTCTCCGGCTCCTTTTGCACCTGTTGGTGAAGTCCTGCTAAAAATAGGTCTTCTTCTAATTCCAACAACTGTGCGAGGTGCTCCTCCATATTTTCACGATACTCCATGCGCATCACAGCCTCTATCCCATAAACCAATATGAATGGAGATTGGCCTGTCAAATTTTTACACATATTCCTATATGCCCATAGGACCGTTGGTATGCGTACACCCCAATCATTTCATTTCGTGTTGTAGACCTTTGTTAGCGCAATTTCCAAAATCTTATTGAATTCTTCAACCATATCGTTAGCTTGACGATGATAGGGCGTACTCTTCTGATGATAAACCTAGAATTCTTCAAGCATCGCGACAATTGTTTCATTTAAGAAATGCGCACCCCTATCACTCATCAATATCTTAGGACACCCAAACCGATTCAAGACAAACTAAAAAAGGAACTTCACAGCTGTATCAACACTAATTTCTTTAATCAGATGTGCTTCCATCCATCTCATCAAATACTCAGTCGCAGTACTAATGTATCACGTGCCCATATTTTTCCCTGGTGGCTGTATTGGGCCCACAAAGCCAATCACCCATTTGTCAAATACCTGCAATGAAATCTATGGGTTTAAGGGAAGTTTGTTCATCCGCAATGGATTCCTCATCTTCTCACAAGCATCGCATTCCCTGAAGTACACCTTAGAATCCTTATGCATCGTTGGCCACCATAGTCTTGCACACAAAATATTCTATGCAGTTGCTATGCCTGCATAGTGTCTTCCTACCACTCCTCCATGTGCTTTGGTGAGGATGCTACATCATTCAAACTCCATAACATATCAACACAATATTTCATTGGAGCCCATCTTATACAAGTGTCCTATCATTACTAAAAAACCAGCCACTCGGACCACCAGTTCCTTTTTCTTGTGTGTATAATATCCCTCTTGGGTTGTACCAGTGGTTAAAAATTGGATTATGTCAACAAGGTGATCATCTATGACACATGTAACAAAGAGTTACGCATCTGTCAATCCTTCTTCCAAACTAGTGGGTTCTTCAACTGTCTCAATTCTGGATAGATGATTTGATCCTTTATTCAATCGACCAGGCTTCACAATGACCTCAAAATCATATTCCTGAAAGAGAAATAACCACCTACAGGTCTCCCCCCCAACATAGGCTTGTTAATTAGGTACTTGAGAGTGGACTAATCTATGTACATTTTGAAATGCACTCCTAATAGGTAACGTCGAAAGTTTTGTAGCACGTATACCATCACAAACCCTTCGAGCTATGTAGTTGAGTAGTTCTTCTATGCCTTTGATATTCTTCTTCTCACGAAGGTTATAAGATGATAATTCTCACCTTCGCCTAGCTGGGTCAATACCGTACCCAACACAATATAGGAGGCATCCACATGAACATGAAATTCTTTCTTCTAGTATGGGAACACCAATATGGGCACAGTCACCATATTTTCCTTTAAAACATCCAAACTGTGGTGAGAATCCACATCCTAGCAGAAATCTTTTTCCTTCTTCAGTAATTTCTCCATTGGTGCAATTATCTGCATATAATCTTTTATAAACTTCTTGTTAGTGTCAATATTTGCATCCTGCCATCAGTGATAAAAAATCCTCTTTTCATATCATTTTAAGGTCCGATTCAGAATTTTTTTTATCATTCCACTAGGTCATGCAAAAAAAATTAGTCACTAATGGTAGTCCTAGTCCAAAAACATTACTCTTCCATAAATGTGATTACTTTCTAGCATAGTTTCATATCTTGTTGACTGCCATAAAGTTATTTTTATCATGCCATTTGTATTAGTCATGAGGTCATTATGTCATCTTGAAATTTAGTCCTTCAAGGTCTCATTCGGTCTTTAGGGTTTTTCAAGGTTTCATTAGGTCATTAGGGTTGCCAAGGTTCCATTCCATTGCATAATACTAGCAAGTAAACAATGATCAAATAACATCCCTTCACCAAGTGAAGATGATTCGTAAAGACAAATGCTTATTTCATTATGTAATTTTATGTCTTTCAAATGTAATAATTTCACCATCCCAAGCTGTTAACTCAGTGTTCCGAAGATGACAGACCATCAAAATATCATTTTTTCAAAGGAAATAGTCAAATGAAAGGGTAAAGTTTCAAAGGGTTAAGTGCATGCCAAAGGGAGTTGTTTTTTCCAAAGGGTGTCCAAATCATCATTTTCCACAAGCATTAAACCCTAATTTCGTAACCCATTGAGCTAGGGTTGGCTATGAAATCAGAGACATATGAGTATATGAGGCATAAGGGAGGCCATTTCAGCAAGTATGAGGCCATTCCAACTCATACACATCATGTCTCCATCATTTTTCAATAAGTCATTCCAAGGGACAAAACATTTGCCATACATAGGGCCAGGTTTTATTCAAACTATGTTTTAGGCCAAACAGGGGAGAATTTGGAAAACATGAGAGAGGTTTTTGTCGAAAATAGGCCATAGAAGAAAAACCTCCTTCACTTTTTTCACAAGTATCATGGTTTTAGAGAAACATCAAAAATACAGTTTCTACAAGAGAGTTGCTGCACTTCTAGAGTGACCTAGGGAAAATCCAGCATTATCCTAGCTGGAGTGACCAAATGACTTGCTTGATGAGTCAAATGATAACTAGACATAGAGATATTTCCAATGAGCTATCATGAACTCAATTTGGAGTTAAGGAAGACCTCCAAAAGTTGATTGAAACAACACTCTGTATTTTGGAAGCCTCATTCTGCACATTTTCAATAGCCTTGGGAGATTGAACTTTTGATAGGGAAAATGAGCTCCAAATTGAGAAATTAAATATGTTTTGGAAATTATACTCAACAGTCTTTCCAACGAGCTATCCCACGCAAAATTTGGACATCGAGAAGGTAGTCAAAGGTGAGTGTGAAGTGGCATTGCGCGTTTCAGGTAGGCAGGAGTGGCGATGCGCATTGAGGACTTGGCACTGCATGTTGAGACTTGTGCTATGCATTTGGAAAATTTTCACAGTGTTATTTTACACTGGTGCTACACTTCTAGGGGGGCTCTACGTGTCTGTGTAGTGGCACTGCACATTGTATAGAAGGGTCAGAAAGCCCTCAAATATTCAAGAAACCTCCAAATTTCTCTCTCTTACCCTCATTACAAGTACGTTGACCTCCTTTGCTATAGTTTTGGTTTGCATATCAACATCGTAAGCATCATTCTCCATGATAAATATGAAACCCTAAAAATCTCCCTAATGATGCCTAAAACTCTAAACCCTCATTTTTCATCCTATCACTTATCCCTACAACTATAAACTCTATCCCCTTATCCCTTTATCCCTTTACCCCTATTCGATATCATTTACATCCCTTTATCCCTCTTCCCCAAGGGAAATTTCTCAAACAAAACAAGCCCTCCCTCTCATTTCCTACTCCCTCATTCATTTTTAGCCCATAAAGTCATTTCCCATCCCCCCACTCCTAAAACACTTTCACTCATTCCCTTCATACAACCTCAACCTTGGAAACATGGACCAAGAAGACTGAGACTATGAGAAGGAGGAAAACACAGGCAGTGACACCACATTAGTGAAAGCTAGGTTAAGGCGGGCTCTAAAGGGAAAAAAGGAGGAGGATAGGCTTAGGTTGCTTGGTTAAGCTTCCTTGGCTCATCATGATACTTGATGATGCTGCTTCTCACCAATTTTGGTCAAGTTTGGAATAATTTTTGTCATTCGCAAATTTTGGAATTTTACACAGAAAATCTGCCTCAACGCACAGTGCCACTGGTGCTGAGCTTTTCCTAGGGGCACCCAATGAAGAAATGGTTTTCATTTTGGGAATTAGAGTGATGAGGAAATGCAGCCTAGATATTTTCAAATTTTTTGGGGTAGAACTGGTCCACCAAAAGTTCAAAAAACACCCTAAAAATGACCTTTCTGCCACTTTTTGGACATGCAGAAGAAGTCTTGGGAGAATCAATTTTTAAGGGGTCAAATGAGCTTCAAATGTAGAAATTCTAGGTGTTTCCGAATTTAGACTTGAATACCTTTCCACTGATCTATCATGAGCTCAATCTGGATCCAGGGAAGGCCTCCAAAAGGGACCTGAAAGTGGCGCTGCGCATAGGGCAGTTTTTGCTCATGATGGCTACTTTTCCCGTTTTTGACTATGTTCATGGATTCTCTCTCATGGAGGATGATTTACCTTTGTAAATGATGACTTGTCATGTAACTATGATATATAAATAGTAATATAGGGTAGATTCATTGCTTTAGAAGTGAGTTTGAGCTCAAATGAATCAGTTTTTCACTTTTAGAGGCAAGTTGTTAAGATGCCTATATCCCTGTTTTCTTTTTCAGTGTTGGTTAGATTAGATCCTCATCTTAGGGATTCATCCCCTGAGGATGGGAGGAGGTTAAATTCATGTCTATATCTTCTTATTCTTTCTCATTGTAACAGGTTGGACTAAGGTGGATGCTCATACCTTGATTGTACATCATTTTGTAAGCAGTTTAGCAGGAGATAAAGAAGAATTACAACTATTTTTATGGGATCCACGTCGTATGAGTTTTAGTACAGTTTCTTCTTATGTGATCATTTTTTAATGTGTTTTATGTATTCTGTTAATCATTTCATTGCTTCTAGTTGAATGTTTTCTTGTTGATAGGCATAATTCATTGCATTAGTGCTCTACCTTGGGAAACCATTCACCATTTCATGTTTTCTGCAGTCTAGGAAGGATCCATGGTTTTCATATGCCCTTCTCAGCTCCTCACCGATCTAAAAAATCTTGCCTCATCAAGCCCTTGAGTGCTAAAGCCTATGCCTACCTTGCCCCATTGAGCACTCTGCAATTCTGACCTAATTCCCTAGTCCTAGACTATCCATCTCCTCCTGATCCAGCAAAACCCCTTCAAAATCCAATCAAAAATTTGTGCTACTATACCTAGCCTAAAATCATTTTCTTGATCCAGTCATCTTGGTTCAGATCCATATGGAGAGAGCCCTCTCTCAGCCTAGTATGGCTAGCTACTTGGCTAAGTGTGGTTTGTGGTTACCCTGGCATTGCCTTCCTTTATCTTGAGGTTCAATCTAGGCGATAACATAGTGGTGACGCCACTGGGGAATGTAGTTTTATGTTCCTCAACAAAATGTATCAAGTTTAGATCTGATTGTTGATGGTGGAAAACGATCAGACATCGGAAGGCTGAAGTCATTCACTTGGCAACTCAAAATCAGTTTCGAGATCAGATCCAAGGAATCTACTGCAGGATGAACCTAACGAGCAGAAACATGAAAGGACAATATGGAAAGATCAGGTATTCAAGTGGAATTTCATCCAAGACATTATGTTCTTTGTTATAAATTATTTCTTCTCTTTTCCTGAGAATGTCAAGAAGGCTTTACAAAGTATATTGTATTTGAGAAAATATCCTAGACCTGCATGTGATTCCTTCCCTTTGGGGATTGTGAATACAAAATATTCACATGCCTTTGATTTTGATCAAGACCCTTCTTTCGAATATTATGATGATCGGTTTCAAACTGATGAGCCTCAAAAGATCAAGAATAATTCTACAGCCTTTGTATATAATCCTATACCTTGTAAAATTCTAGATAGATACAAGCCTCTGATTTTACCTCCTATATCCCATGCTTTCCCTAAAAATCAGTACCTATACTACCCAGATTTGATGGTGACTATGACAACATCACTGATGAGAGACATGTACTGAAGTTGATGAAGAGGATTTCAATATTAGGATTTTTGCTCTTTATTTGCAAGGCAAAGTCAAGAGTTGGTTTAAAACCCTGCCTGATGCGAGAATCTCAGAATTCTAGTAGTTCATCAAAGTTTTCTTCGACAAGTGGGTGGTCAGACAGAACCCTTTCTTGATTTTAGAAGAGTATAACTAGCTAAAAAGACAACCAGGGGAGATAGTACAACAATTTTCTGCCAGGTTTAACCAAGTCTATTTTTTGATGCCTGCTAATATAAGGCATCCTCCTGGATCCGCTCTCTTACACTACTCAGATGCCTTTGATTCGGAAATGGAGTTTCAACTAAGAGTAAGAAACATTGAAACACATGAAGAGATGCAAAATAATGGAGTAGATGTAGAGGCTAATCTACTAATTAGAAGGGCAAAGTTGAAGGAAGAAGAGAGGAAGAACATAGATCTAGAGGATTCAACATCTTTAGAGGTAAAGCTTGAAATTTTGGTAAGTGCAGTGGAAGATATGATGCAAAAGATTACCACAAGGAAGCTCGCTGATTGAAGAAAAAAAAGTGGTTGATCCAAAACATTTCCTTTCTTATCCCAGTTGTCATAGAGCTGATAATGATTTTTTTATAGATCAGCTTGCAAAAGAGAGATCTGTTGATCTGACATGTATGCTTGATGATGTGTTTTATACTGATGATTTTCCTAAGTTTTATTAGTATGATGACGATTATGTTCTCCAAACAGAAGCTAGTCTTGCAGACAAAAAAATAGCTAGTTTGTGGAAGGAGGAAATTCACTTTCACCAACTCGGTGATCAAACGTGTTAGGACTCTGGACACCACATATCTCCACAATGGTATGATATTGTCCACTTTGGGCCTAAGACCTCATGGATTTGTTTTTTGGGCTTTACCCCAAAAGGCCTCATACTAATGGAAATATTTGTCCATCCTTATATACCCATGATCCTCCCCACTTCTAGTCAATGTGGGACTTTGGTCGTATACCCAACAATCCTCCCCTCGAACAAACGACCATCGAGCCTCCCCTCAAACGATTATCCATCTGTCCACTCTCTACCAACCAGGATTCTCCGCTCCAATGCGTTGGAAGCACACGCCTTATATGGAGCACCACCTACCTCGAGAGCTTGCTCTATCCCAGGTCAACTCCTCTTCACCGTGTTGGGATCAGGACACGTCCATGAAGAATCCAGAGCACACCGCCTGTCTAACCGAGCTCATCCATGGATCCCATCGTGATATTACCGGGGCCCACCACCTTCGTTCGGTATTCTGAGGATTCATCCACTTGGCTAACTTCGGGGCATGGCTCTGATACCACTTGTAAGGACTCTGTTTTCTCTCACAGTCTCACCTCTCTGTTTCTCACTCACAGAATACACATCTATCTCACAGCCTCAAATAAAATACCCTCATACAAAGAGAGGGGTTTCCTTCTAGGGCAAAAAACCCTAAACTAAACATAAGTTCTACCGTCAGATCATCCGCCTAATGAACGACCCAGATTGACTAGAAATTACTATACTTTTACAAGGCAATTTTACAGCTGTTTTTATCTTCGGGGGCGCTGCCCCCGAAAACCCCCACCAGGGGGGGGCTCCCAAAGGTCGCAACCGCCCCCCCCTGGACCCCCCCTACAGCGAATATTTTACGGGCGGCGTTGGCGCCCCCGAAGCTAAAAACAACTGTAAAATTGCCTTGTAAAAGTATAGTAATTTCTAGTCAATTTGGGCCGTTCATTAGGCGGATGATCTGACGGTAGAACTTATGTTTAGTTTAGGGTTTTTTGCCCTAGAAGGCAACCCCTCTCTTTGTATGAGGGTATTGTATTTGAGGCTGTGAGATAGATGTGTATTCTGTGAGTGAGAAACAGAGAGGTGAGACTGTGAGAGAAAACAAAGGATATTACAACGGATTTGTTGTAGGTTGTGTCTCTTCATTTTGCTAGATAATATAAAGGAAGGATTGGCTGTTCAGGGTGGACGTAGCCCAAACTGGGTGAACCCAAGATTTGTGCGTTTTCTGTGTTTATATTTCTGCAATATTTTATGTGTTCCATTGCTCCGTAATATATAATTTCTAACAAAACGATGCATATTAGCTATGGAAGTGAGGCAAAAAGTGAAAAAAAAAATTTAAGTAAGTGAAGGATGTTTGCCTCTTTGTTTTACTTCGTTTCAGTTCATCAGAGACAACTTTCATGCAATCAGAAATCAACCACTGATAAGTTTTTATCTAGACCATCTAGAGGGCAATGAAATATTTGTTCAAGACTTCTCATATCTATATTTTCAACCCCCGAATGCCATTGAATGTCAAGTTGCAGATGAAGACTTGGAAGCTGGAACATATGATCAAATGATGCAATATGATTCCATACCATTATGTTTTGAATCATTTCAATTTTTTAAGGGAAATTTTTGTTGGAAATAATACTGAGAGGGGGGGGGGGTGAGTCAGTATTATCAGATCAAATAAACTTTTTCAATGCTCAGAAACATATACGCTACTTCAGTTAAGTGAACCAGCGTGTACATGCTACTGTGTCTAAAGAAACCAGCGTATAACCATAAATCTTATAATTCAGTTAGTTTATCTTCAGTTAAATGCATCAGGAAATTATTCATCATATTAAGAGTAAACAGATGCAGTATAACAGAACAGATCATCGCACAAAAGCCACACACATGAACACCATGATATAAGGTGGAAACCGAATGTGGGTGAAAACCACCTGCTGCAAGTCGTCTCTATCTTTCTTTAATAAGAACTTCAGTTTACAATCTTTTGTACTGGTGCAGCCTTATACCAGTACGCATGCTACAACCTACAGAAGGCTTCAACCTTCTCTCGTTCTCCAAACTTCCTTGGAAGGGAGCTCCAACCCCATTTTCTCTTGTACTAGCTGAGATACTAGTACGTAGGTGCTGGCCTACAATCTTCTTTCCTTCAGGTACCATTTTTCATCAATTTTCAGACTGGATACTCCTGAAGCACAACATTACAATCTGAAGACCACAATTCATTCAACTTTCATAGCAGATTAAAAAACAACCAACAATCACTGAACCACTGAAACCCTGTCAAACCCAGTCACCAGAACACAGAGAAGACTACAGAACTCTGCAATAACAGTCAGACCCAGCTGCAACCCAAAAATCAAGCTCCAAAAGATATACACTACTTCAATGAAGGCAACCCGCGTATACACGCGGTTTTACCGAAGACAACCTGCGTACAGATCTAAAAATAATTTTTCATAACTTGCAGCTGTACTAGACATCAGTTATACCCAGAACATAACATTGCGTCAGTATGCAGATCTAGAAATACGCATAATCAGCTATATAAAGATATTTCATTTCAAACCATTTGATCCCGATCTCTCCTTAGATCTTGTTCTCCATCAACCGATGAGATCTCTCCTTAGCTCAGATCAAGCAATACATCATCGACCAATAACCTGCATACTGGATCTAATACTTCATCAGATATTCAAGACATTTCAGATACACTTGCCTAATGATTTCCTTCTCCTTATATAGCCTTAGGCCTTGTTCAATACCAAGGGCCAAAACCATAGAAATCCAATGCCATCATCTTCAAAACTAGGGATCAACACGTCCGTCGAGACACCAAGGTCCAAAACCATAGGCACAACTTCCAAGGAATAACCGCCGTGGACCAAAGATAAGTTTTCCACATACACGCGCTTTTACTGAAGCCAACCAGTGTGTACACGCGACTTGGTATATAGCGAACCTTCGTATACGCGACTTGGTATATAGTGAACCTGCTTGTATACGCGACTTGGTATATAGTGAACCAGCGTGTATATATTTTTCTTCATACTTGTAGACTGATCATCAATTCCTTGCTGCTATCCTTCTGCACTATGATTTGTTATCAGTGTGATTTGCCATCAAGGACAATACTTGTCTCATAATGCCAACAATCTCCCCCTTTGGACTTGATGGCAACAACACCAAATCAAATCACTCTCCCCCTTTGTCATCAAGGGAAAAGGGCTGTGCTCCCCCTGAGTACATGCTGATAACTTTGCTTGGCTGTGCTGAAACATGCTCCCCCTGACTGTAGGCAAGATCTGCAAAAGATGTTCTTCAAAAGAACCAAGACTTATACACCATAATGGACCTCCCTATCACCAAAAGACTCAATCCATATTCCCAACCCAGAGGAGATACATCAGAAACAACCAATTATATTACATCATTCATCCCAGGCATAGTGGGGAAACCAACATAGGTCGTTACATGACCTTGACACCATAAAAGAGATATTACAAGAAAATACATGACATAGAGACAACAGATCAAGACCAAGACTTAAGCAGCATCTGATAAACATCTTTTTAGATCAGCAACCAAGATTTCCTTCTGAGCTCCTTCTCCTGAAGCCAACAACAGTTGTGTACTAGAACCAAAAGCATCTAAATGCCAACAATGCTTTATGAGACTTTAAGTTGCTCCCCCTGAACCTGTGCCTGCTGCATTCTGGCATACCCATCTCAGACCTTCTCCAACCAGAGTCTGCCCTTGCTGTTCAGAACTCCATATACGTGACTTCTCCTGCATAAAACAACGTATGCACGCGGATATGCTTTCTGCAACACGCGTACACCATACACGCTACTTTCCCAGCATAGATCGGCGTATATACGCGGATATCCCTTACGTAACTTGCGTATACCAACTTTTCTGTAGAACAGACAAGCTTCAACAGCAGGATGAAGCATCAACTACTCCCAGCTTTTGTCTGAGATATTCAAAAGTTTCCTTGGGCAGTGGTTTTGTGAGAATGTCAGTAACTTGTTCCTTAGAAGGAACATACTCCAACTTGACCTTCTGCTCAAGCACTTGTTCCCAAAGAAAATGGTACTTGATTGGTATGTGCTTGGTCTTTGAGTGCATGACTAGATTCTTTGATATGCTATTGCACTTGTATTATCACATAAGATAGAGACTGGTGAAGTGCAGGTGATTTGAAAATCCTGCAAGGTCTGCATCATCCAAAGAAGTTGTGTGCAACAAGATGCCGCAGCCACATATTCTGCTTCAGCTGTAGATAAGGCAATCGAGCTCTGTTTCTTGCTGAACCAGGATACTAATCTGGAGCCCATAAATAATGCACCACCACTTGTGCTCTTCTTGTCATCCACGCTTCCGTCCCAATTTGCATCTGTATAAGCATGAAGTGTGAGATCTGTATCTCTAGGATACCATAAGCCATAATTTTGTGTCCCTTGAAGATACTTGAAAATTCTCTTCACTGCCTGAAGATGAGTCTCCTTCGGATTTGCTTGAAATCTTCCAACTATTCCGACTGCATGCATGATATCTGGTCAGGTACCTGTCAAATAAAGCAAACTCCCAATCATGGATCTATAAGTTGGTTGATGAACTGCTGCTGATTCATCATTTGCACTGAGGCTGCATCCTGTAACCATGGGTGTACATACTGGCTTTGACTCTTCCATGCCATACTTCTTCAAGATCTGCTTGAGGTACTTGGTTTGAGACAAGAAGATGCCTCCTTCATTTTGTTGGATTTGCAATCCAAGGAAGTATGTCAATTCTCCAAGTAGTGACATTTCGAATTCTTTCTGCATAACCAAGGCAAAGTTTTGACTCATAGTCTCTTCATTGCTGCCAAAGATAATATCATCTACATAAACAACAAGTATTAGCAATTTGTTATTTTCAACTTTTATATAGAGATTGCTATCTGCTGATCCTTTTGAAAAACCTTGTTGGTGAAGATAGTTGTCCAACCAATAGTACCAAGCACTTGGAGCTTGTTTGAGACCATAGAGAGCCTTTTTCAATCTGCATACAAGGTTTCGATCATTCCCAAGAATGAAACCATCTGGCTGTTCAATATATACTTCTTCTTCTAAGTCTCCATTCAGAAAGGCTGATTTCACGTCCATTTGAAATACCTTGAAGTTTTGAAAGCTTGAGAGAGCAAGGAACATTCGGATGGCCTCAAGTCTTGCTACAGGAGCAAAGGTCTCTTCAAAATCTATCCCTTCTTGCTGCGCATACCCTTTACAAACAAGTCTGGCCTTGTTTCTAATTACTTCTCCATTTTCATTCAATTTATTCTTGAAGACCCATTTTGTCCCTATGACATTCTTATCTTTTGGTCTAGGAACCAGTTCCCAAGTGTTGTTCTTTTCGATCTTCTCAAGTTCTTCATCCATTTCTTTGACCCAACATTCATCTTTGCATGCCTCTTTCACATTTTTTGGTTCAGTGGAAGAGAGTAATGCCAAATAGCTTGAAGCTTCTGCAATTCTTCTTCTTGTTTGTATTCCTGCTTCTTTCTGCCCCAGAATCTGAGATTCTGGATGATTCTTTTGAACATATCTGGATGGAGTCTTCTCTTCTATTCTTGTCTGCTCCTCTGGTTCTTATTGAGGTTCTTCTTCTTCTTGAGGTTCTTCTTCTTCATAATTCTGCCTTTGAGGGTAGCCTTCATCTTCTTCAATGTCTTCATGATGAACTTTCCTAGGAATATATCCCTTCTCATCAACCACTACATCAATGCTGTCAACAATTCTGCCAAGTCTTTTGTTGTAGCACTTGTATGCTTTGCTATGTGGAGAATAACCAAGAAGAATGCCTTCATCTACTCTTGGTTCAAGTTTTCCAAGTTTCTCATCAGTATTCTTAATATAACATTTGCTCCCAAAGATTTTGAAATGCTTCACCGAAGGAGTCTCACCACTCCAGAGCTCATGAGGTGTTTGAGTGTTGTTTACTCGGACATTTGTTTTGTTAAGAATAATAACCACAGCATGTGCAGCCTCACCCCAGAAAGTTGCGGGAGTACCTGATTCATCAAGCATAGCACGAGCCATTTGTTGAATTGTTCTGTTCATTCTTTCCACAACCCCATTTTGCTGAGGAGTTCTAGCTGTAGAGAAGTCTCTTCTTATCCCATGTTCTTCACAGAAATCGAAAAATTCGTTTGAGGTAAACTCCCCACCTCTGTCAGATCTGAGGCACTTAATTTTGTGTCCTGATTCATTTTCAACCGAGGCTTTGAAGGATTTGAATTTTTCGAATGCTTCATCCTTGTGCTTCATAAGCCCTAACCAGACAAACCTGGAGAAATCGTCAATGAATAATATCAAATATTCTTCTCCTCGAGGTGTCCTTTTCCTAAATGGACCACATACATATGTATGGACTAGCTCAAGAGGTATGCTGGCTGATCCTTTCTTCTCTGGAAAGTTAGTTCTGGTTTGCTTTCCAAACTGACAAGATTTGCATATAGTGTTGTCTGGAATTTTGATATCTGGAAGACCACGAACTGCCTGATATTTGCATGCTTTCCTTATTTGTGAAAAGCTTAGATGCCCCAACCTTCGATGCCATAGCCAGTGTTCATCATCCTTGCTCAAATAGCATTGTTGTGGTCCTTCTTCAAATATGTATAGATTATTTGGAGTCCTTCTTCCTTTGATCACTGTTTTACCTGTGTCAAGGTCACGAACACAACATCCATTTGATCTAAATATTACTTCTGTTCCTTGATCGCACATCTGACTAACACTCAGAAGATTATGCTTCAATCCATCAACATACAAAACATTTCTAGCTTTGACCTTCTCTTTCAATGGAGCAACACCTTTTCCTTTTATGGCTGCAGAGATATCGTTTCCAAAAGAAACTTTCTTCCCCTTTTCTAATGCGGTATATGACTCAAGCTTTTCTTTGTCCCCTGTCATATGCTTTGAACATCCGCTGTCAATGTACCATAGACTTTCTCGACCTTCTGCATAAAAGGCTATCCCACATCTTTCTGGTTGTGGTTCCTTTATTCTCCATGTTCTGACATTTGAGGTTTGTTCCTTCTGAGTTGTCTTCCGGAACCTCCTCCTGCATTCAGAGTCTTCATGACCAAAGTTATTACAGATAGAGCATTCAACTTCATTTTCAAGAACCGAAAAGTTGTTATAAGTCCTTTTCATGGTTCCAATCATTCTCCCTTGCTTTTGAGCTTCTCTAGTCATGATTGTCTTGTAGGCAACACATTGAGCTGCTTTGTGACCGAAGTTATGGCAAGAAAAGCATTGGCCATTAACGAAACTTCTACGATAATCAGATCTATCATCCAACCGATTGTAGCTTCTATTCACATTCATTCTTGGAGCAAACTGGGAAGATTTTACCTGAGGCTGATTGTAGCTTTTGTTTGTCCTTAAGGCAGTTTGTCCCCGAATTTCTTGATGGTCTTTATTTGTTCTTGAGGTAAACTGTCCCTGATTCACCTGATGACTTTTATTTGGCCTTTGCTCGCTTCTCCTTGCTGCATCAAGATAGCTTTTAGAGGTAGAGGCTTGAGATGTTTCTCCATTATATCCAAGACCTGTCTTGATCAGAGGAGATCGCTGCACATTGATAATCTCATCCAAGGTTTCAGATCCTTTAACAAATTTAAGATTAATCGCTTTTGTTTTCTTAATCTCCTTTCTACGACAAACAATCTCACATTCCAATTTTTCAAGATGTTTTTCCTTTTCAGCTAGTTGACATTGTAGAGAATCAATAATAGCACTCTTCTCTTCTAAGAAAACTTTGAGATCTTTCATTTCTTCACAAAAGCCTTCTACATCTATAGCATCCATATAGTCATCATCTTCAAAAGCCATTAAAAGTTTATATCTATTACCTTGTTTGTCTTCATCACTATTTGAAAGACCATCACTATCTTCGTGAGTGTAATAGCTTTTCTTCTTTTCATTTTGTTTCTTGTTCCATTTAACATGTTCCTTTCCCTTGTCATTCTTATTTTTGTGAGGACATCTGGCAGCATAATGACCTACTCTTCCACAAGTAAAGCATTTAAAAGGTAACTTACCTCTGAACCTTCCAGAACCCCTTTGAATATTTCTGACAAAATTTGATTCCTCTTCTTCATCTTCTGGCACGTGACTTGCTTCATAATAATCTTCTTTGCCTGAAGCCTTGAAGGCAGCTTCTCTTCTGTCTGATGGACCTCCCTTTCTCATTTCATAAGCGGTTAGAATTCCGTGAAGCTGAGACATAGTAAGAATTTGTAGATTTTCCTTTTCTTCTATGGCATACACTTTAGATTCAAACTTGGGGGACAAAGATCTTAGAACCTTTTCAACCACAATAGCCTCTTTTATTTCTTCACCCAAGTTTTTCATGCAATTAACAATCTCATCTACCCTAAGGAAATAGTTAGCCACACTTTCATCATTATACATTCTGAGAGTCTCATACTTAATCCTGAGAGTTTGAAGTTTAGCACGCTTTACCTGTTCATCTCCTTCATAGCTCATGACAATTTTGTCCCATATTTCTTTTGCAGATTTATAGTGCATTACCGTCATGAATTCTGATTGAGATATACATCCCAATAGAGTATTGACTGCTTTCGCATTTGTTTCATATTTCTTTTTCTCGGCTGCATCTGTAGGAGTAGCTGAAGGAAAAGTGCAGTCTGTCTCTACGATGTCCCAAACTTTTGTACCAAGAGATTGAAGATAGGCAATAACTCTTACCTTCCAATAATTGAAGTTTGTCCCATCAAAAACCGGTGGCCTGATTGATGCTTCTCTCTCGTAGTTGCTCATGATGAACGATCTACCTTCAAGCGATCAAGCTTCTATGAAGGACCTGCTCTGATACCAATTGTTGGAAATAATACTGAGAGGGGGGGGGGGGGTGAATCAGTATTATCAGATCAATAAACTTTTTCAATGCTCAGAAACATATACGCTACTTCAGTTAAGTGAACCAGCGTGTACACGCTACTGTGTCTAAAGAAACCAGCGTATAACCATAAATCTTATAATTCAGTTAGTTTATCTTTAGTTAAATGCATCAAGACATTATTCATCATATTAAGAGTAAACAGATGCAGTATAACAGAACAGATCATCACACAAAAGCCACACACATGAACACCATGATATAAGGTGGAAACCCAATGTGGGTGAAAACCACCTGCTGCAAGTCGTCTCTATCTTTCTTTAATAAGAACCCCAGTTTACAATCTTTTGTACTGGTGCAGCCTTATACCAGTACGCAGGCTACAACCTGCAGAAGGCTTCAACCTTCTCTCGTTCTCCAAACTTCCTTGGAAGGGAGCTCCAACCCCCTTTGCTCTTGTACTAGCTGAGATACTAGTACGTAGGTGCTGGCCTACAATCTTCTTTCCTTCAGGTACCACTTTTCATCAATTTTCAGACTGGATACTCCTGAAGCACAACATTACAATCTGAAGACCATAATTCATTCAACTTTCATAGCAGATTACAAAACAACCAACAATCACTGAACCACTGAAACCCTGTCAAACCCAGTCACCAGAACACAAAGAAGACTACAGAACTCTGCAATAACAGTCAAACCCAGCTGCAACCCAAAAATCAAGCTCCAAAAGATATACGCTACTTCAATGAAGGCAACCCGTGTATACACGCGGTTTTACCGAAGACAACCTGTGTACAGATCTAAAAATAAATTTTCATAACTTGCAGCTGTACCAGACATCAGTTATACCCAGAACATAACATTGCGTCAGTATGCAGATCTAGAAATACGCATAATCAGCTATATAAAGATATTTCATTTCAAACCATTTGATCCCGATCTCTCCTTAGATCTTGTTCTCCATCAACCGATGAGATCTCTCCTTAGCTCAGATCAAGCAATACATCATCAACCAATAACCTGCATACTGGATCTAATACTTCATCAGATATTCAAGACATTTCAGATACACTTGCCTAATGATTTCCTTCTCCTTATATAGCCTTAGGCCTTGTTCAATACCAAGGGCCAAAACCATAGAAATCCAATACCATCATCTTCAAAACTAGGGATCAACACGTCCGTCGAGACACCAAGGTCCAAAACCATAGGCACAACTTCCAAGGAATAACCTCCGTGGACCAAAGATAAGTTTTCCACATACACGCGCTTTTACTGAAGCCAACCAGCATGTACACGCGACTTGGTATATAGCGAACCTGCGTATACGCGACTTGGTATATAGTGAACCTGCTTGTATATGCGACTTGGTATATAGTGAACCAACGTGTATATATTTTTCTTCATACTTGTAGACTGATCATCAATTCCTTGCTGCTATTCTTCTGCACTATGATTTTTTATCAATGTGATTTGCCAGCAAGGACAATACTTGTCTCATAATGCCAACAATTTGCATAGTATATCTTCAATAAAGGATGAGTAGTGTGTAGAAAATCATGCAATCTCATTGGAAACAATAGAAAATGAGTTGAAACAATCTTTTCAAGTTTTTCACGATCCAATAGTTGATGTGTTGGATGATATCTATAGTCAAAGTCCTTCTCCATTAGCTAACTTTGATCATGAAAAAATTATTGTTACAAACTTGATTCGGCAGTCGGTTTCTTTGTCATTTTTAGCAAGAGTCTCGTTACAAAGTGTTACAGGGAAAAGTGTCTATTTAGAACTGCTCTATCCCACTAAGGTGTGACAGTTACCTTAGAAACAAACAAAGAAAAACTACTTTTGTATTTCCTTTATGAACTACAGACAGAGAGGAATAGAGAGAACCAACCTGTGTCTTGCGCTAGTCCTTTGATCCAATCCCTCTCTTCTTTGATAGTCTCCAGCTACCTGCTCCCTTACTTGCCCGGCTTCACAAAGTACCTATAAGATCATAGAAGAGGAAGAACACTATACAAAGACATGGATCTATATTCATAAACAACTTGGGATCAGATTTAAGTTAACCATACAAATGTAACAAGCATCAATGATACAAAAGCATGGAGGAAAAACTCACATAGTTTTTATTGATAAAAAAGAAAAGATCGAGGAAGAGTTACAACCGGTGGTTCCTGACCCAGCATCAACCTCCCAGCAAAGAAAACCCCCTCTTCACCTCAGACAAAGCATAGATAACCCAATACTCTAATGTTTGTCTCAAAAACCAACAACAATTCCTTACAATATGCAAAATTCCAGCCTCTGGATCTCTGGGATGAGGGATCCATATATAGATATGTGTAAGGAGGATGAGTCAGCTTGTGGTTTGATTAGTGTCTTCTCTCTGTCAGTTCTTGCTTCCACTTGGAGACTGAAGGCCTCTTACTCATCCTTGGTCGAATTTAGTGACGCAAGTGTCATTGGAGAAGATTCTGGAAGCTTCCATTGTCTCTCCACCTCGCGGAATGACACCGCCATTTGTCATTTCTCACCCAACGCACCCTCACAGTGTATTTAGGTGCTTTGCAACGCACCTAGCCAGTGTATTTAGGTGCTATGCAACGCACCTAGCCAGTGGAGCAGCTGAAATGATCCTGTTTTGACTTATTCTGAGCAGTTTCAGGTGGAGAACTTCTTGGAGAAGCTGTAATTTGTTGACCTTGTTCCTTTAGGGGTTAGAACAACACTTTTAGGGACTTAGGAGCCCTTGGTTTATGGACATTTCATGCTTGGAGTTGTAAGGCACAAAAATGTCTATAACAGTTGCCCCCTAAAGTATGAGGCCGTTAACCTTTTGGTGTCAGGTGAAATGCTTTATTATGAGGATCCGAAGTTCTTTCAATGCTGGGAGGAGACCTGTAATAAGATACAATACAATACATTATCTTCATACTGTTTTCATGCTCTAGTTGAGGCGGGCATTCCCATGCTCAGCTTTATAAATTCATTTTTATGTACATAGGTCAGACAATCGTCTGAGCATAGAATGATGATTCTGATAGAGCCATCATCCTTTTGGTAGGATGATTATCTATGCTGCAATGCTTGTACATTTAATGTCTTTATTTCCCTGAATATATATCGCAGCCCAGATGGATGAAACTAGATCCGGGGTCTTCAATCTCGTCTGATCTTCACTCGAAGTACAAGTCGATCCATGTGAGAAATGTTCTGAAGTCGAACATGGAAAGACATTGCTTGATTACCAGTCAATGATGTAAATTGTTAACAAGCACGAGAGGAATCACCGATAATGATAATGACCCTCAAGGTACTGCAGTACAATTCACGTGGTGTGAATAAAGGACTGGACGTCGAACACCACGTAATATATTTCGGTCGAAGGCCATTGATGTAAACCTGTCGCCGGAAGTGAGAAACTTGCAATTAAGGCATGCAAGCTTCAAAGTACTGAATGGGGTGTTCCTAGATCAACTTCTTGGATAATGAGCTGATGTCGACAAGAAGTGATCCGTCACAGGAGGGCCTTAGTGGGTGAGACACAGGTGGCTTCTCTGGATGACTTCTCTTGAACATGTTGGTGACACTGATGTGATGGATTGGTAGCATTAACCCCAAATGTGGATGGTATGGTGTGACCATGGCGATGTGACCGGTGAATGAAACAACCCAACCCGACTCGGACACGGAGTGGAAGTGTCATGTTCAAGAGCGACTTGCTACCAATAAAGATTCTTTGAGTTTTCTTCCCAATTTTTCCCCAGTCATTGCTGACCAGTACCTCTTTATTTTTGTCAAGCTTTGAGGAGGATAACATATGCTTGTTCTATAATTTTCCCTTCAGGCAAACCCATCGCTATGTTTTAACGAGCCTAGCGATAGTGAAACTCGTTCTCGTCCAAAGACAAGTTTGTCGCTATTAATCTTTTTAACGAGTTTAACGACAAAGATAACTCGGTCCTTTTCAATTTTAGAGAGTCTGGAAAGGTACGTAAAGGTAACTCCAAAATTCCTTTTTCGTCATCTAATCCCTTAAGTACAAAAAAGTATAAAACAATACAGAAGGGATGAATTTTCGATAGTTTTAACGAGCCGAACAAAACAAGAGCTCGATCATTTTGTGTCATAATCCCTCAAGTCCAAAAAGATTAAAATTTAGAGGAGGGATAGCACTTCCTGTCCCTTTAATGAGCTGGAGAGGCCAATGGCTTGGAAATATTTTCATATTTTACGAGTCAGTTTAAAAGAGCTTAAAGAAGACTCGTCTTTTGAGGAACGAGTGATAAAACGGGTAGCAGCTGATTCCAGGCAAGGTTTGGAATTTTCCAATCACGGCAGTGTCACAAGGATGGCTAGTGAAATCACTCTTCGCAGCTGTTCCTCAAAATGGGTAAACAATCAAATGGAGGTGAATGATCGGCCAATGAAAAAGTGGAGATGATGGTGCAAACACAACCAAGGCTTTAACAGCTGAAGTACTTCATTCAAGGTGGTTATTTACTGGGGAATAGTTCATTTTTTAACGAGCTTAAACGTGGGTGGAAACATTTGCTCATGTCTTATGTTTATCTTTTAACGAGCTTGAACTATGTGCTAAAACTGCTCGATTAGATGGTCTTGTTTTGATCTTACAATAAATATCTTTGTCCTTTCAAAGATCGTACTGTATTTTCAACTGCTTCATCAAAATAGTCAGAAATGAACAATATTTGCTTGAAAACAAGTTAAAACACTAATATTTTACTTTGAACTACGTAAAAGTAATGAAAAAGTGTTTTTACCTCTCATTTTACCATTTCATTTGAACTTGGTTTGTTGGAGCTTTGGAGGTGCTTTTCCTCCTCGATCTTCATCAGTTGATTTCGGGAGATTTTGTGGATGATTCTCGGCGCCGTCTGGACCAGGTAGGAGCTAAACCTGAGCTCTTTCATTTCATGGTTTCCATTTTGCATTTTGAGCTTGATTCCTAGCTTTTCTGAGTCCCTGGGGTTTAAGGAACTCGTTCTTCCATCAATGCACTCTCAGTGTATCAAAACCTGCGTTGAATGCTGGCCTGCCCAAAGGCTATCTAACATTCAACGCACTTAGAACATTGTGGCACATGCGTTGGGCGCAAAAATGGAATTTGATGCACAATTTTTGATGGAATTTTTGCCTGTTTCTCACCAAAATCAGGACCTAACTCCTCTCTTGTTTGTTTTTCAGAGATCTTTGGAGTAAGATGACCATTACATGGCGAGAACGTGAGCATGAAGAAGAGGACATGCTTGCCCTACATGATCCAGTTACAGTGAACGCGCTGCGGAATTGTGGCTTGCTGAAGTTCTTCCGCATTTCTAGCATGAGACAGTAGATCAACTTACTGTAGTATTTGCTCGATGCTTGGGATCCTACCACTCAGGTTTTCCAGATCAGGGGCAAATCTATCCCCTTGACTGTAGTAGACATCTATTTCTTGACTGGCTTGTCGAGGCGGGGTGCCCCCATCTCTTTGTCAGGTTCGGCTCGAGGAGGCGATTCTGTGAGAGATTATGTCCGCCGGTACTGGAGGAAAGGATATCAGCCGAGTAAAGACGGCAAGATCATTACCCGTGATGTCACTGACAGGTCCCTTAGGACTATTCTGTTTACTTTTGGTAGGATGGCCGGTAGTGCGTTTCTTCATGTCGCCAATCGATCTTACATGCAACATGCCTTGGAATGCCTCCAACCGAAGGTGTTCAACTGGTGCGATGCAGTACTTCTTGTGATGAAAGAACAGCTGACCAAGATAAAGAGTGGGAGGTTGAAGAACTTTGGGTATGGTTCTATTTTGACCGCCTTTGCCTTGGAGAAGATACCACTGATGTAGCCGCAGTACATTGCACTCAATTTACCTCCTCCTACTGAACCACGTATGCAGAGATGGGTTGACCATATGTCTAGGCATGCTGGCCAGTCTCAGATTTCATTTTCTGATACCTTCTTCAGGTGGTTTGATCGTCAGGAGATGGTTTATTCTAAGTATCCATACGCTGGCATGGACTTCCGGGGTGATCCAGATTTAGTACTGTCGGATGGTGAGCAGTGGGGCGCTCTTGGTAAAATCTTTGACCATATTCTTGTTTATCATTTTTGGTTTATAATGTACTTGGGCTTTATTCTATCAAGACTTTAATCAAACTCATGTGTACATGCAGATGTTGGTCCCGTTCGTCCAGTAGTTTGCCTGAGAGTACCAGCTGCTGCCTCAGCAGGAGAGGCCGTCGGAAGGGCTATTCTTCGTGACCTCGATGTGGCCGAGACTCTCACAGCCTTGCAGGAGCAGGTTGAAGGCCTCACCCTCAGTATTCCAGATGTGAGGACCGACGAGCTACCTTTGCGGTTACAGCGACATACTACTGGTGTGCCCAGACGATGGACTCGTCTCTTACGCATGATCGCACATGCTGTGACTTGCTATCACAAGCATCACTAGACTAGGGTGCCCCCTAGCATTTTGCGTTTTTGGGTCGTTTGACCGATTTTATCTTGGTTACAGAACATTACGTGTAAACCATAAACAGTTATATATATTTTTGATTTTCGGAGCTTTATTTTGGTTGAGCTACATGATCCACATGAAAAACATTGATGATGTGTTTCTTTTTATAAATGTTGCAAATGTCTATCTAACACATAGTTTGCTAATGAGTCAGTTAATGTGTTTAAGTTTCTGGAAATATGTTGATATTGAATAAGATCAAATTGTCTTCCCAAAATCTTAACCCTTAGGAACATGCGATAAATAGCTGGGTTTCGGACGGAATATATACCATTGAGTTGTAGTATTACGAGTTGTGAGTCTAGCCTGACAATTAGTCGACATATACCATGAGTGATGGCATCAGAGAGAAGTTCTATCAACGCGCTATACTCAGCGATGTTATTCATTGATCGACCAATACATACACCTCTGAAACTTACTAACTCGCCGCTTGGATCAAAAATGGCCCAGGCTGCGGAGGACAGGTTCCGCGAACTACGACTCGCTCCATCGGCATATCCAACACATGACTCCAATAGGTTTGACATCTGCAATAAATGTAAAAAGTGGATTACTTGACCAAAACAAACACTTTAGCGAAAAAAAACATAACAAAAACATACTGGTTACCATTACGCATAGTAGCGCTTGAGGTGCAACCCATTACGAGGTTGCGCCAGTGGAATTCCATCATAATCCATCAACTCATAGGCTCCTTTTGCTAGCACTCATTTAACAATATAGGGGCCCATCCATAAAGACTTAAATTTACCTGCTCCCAATTTATCGGATTCTTGGTCGTGAAGCAAGACCAAGTCACCTTTTGAGAAGACACGGGGTTTGACATTTTTGTCAAACTGCGCCTTGACTCGTTTCTTATGGGCTTCGTTAGCCAAAGCGGCGTCACGACGGGTTTCATCCAATTGGATTAATTCTAAGAAAGGAGCCTCTTCTTCTGAAGTTCCGGGGAGGAGATCAATTGCGAGTTTGAAAGACGAGATTTCACACTGGATTGGTAAGACTGCTTCCAGGCCATATACTAGTTGGAAGGGTGTGAACCCGGTTGCATTCCTTACCGATGTTCGGTAAGCCCACAAAGCTGAGTACAGGATTAGGTGCCATCTTCTTTTGTGAACTCCGATCATCCTTTGCAGCATGCGTTTCAGGACCTTGTTGATTGCTTCAACTTGTCTGTTGGCTTGCGGATAATATGGAGTAGAGCTGTCGTGAAACAACCCTAGTTTGGCAGCTAATTCGACCATCATGTGATTGCGAAAATGCGATCCATGATCTATGACTATACCCTGTGGTACGCCGAATCTGGCGACTACATGATTGAAAAAAAAGAGGGCAGCTGTTTCACCAGTATTATCTAATGTAGGCATCGCCTCGGCCCATTTGGTAAAATAGTCAACTGCGACTATGATATACCCATGCCCCCCGGTCGAGGTGGGGTTACATGTCATGATATCGATGCCCCATTTGGCGAATGGCCCAACAACAACTATTGGCTGCAGAGGTGCGGGTGGTCTTCTGGTTTTGCTATCAAACATTTGACAAGCATGGAAACTTCTGACTGCGGTTATGCAATCTTTAAACATTGTTGGCCACAAGTATCCTGCTCGTAAAAATTTTTGTGCAGTAGCATTTCCAGATTGATTCCCCCCACACGCGCCTGAATGACAATCATTCAGGACTTTTTTGGCCTCCTCATGGGTGAGGCACCTTCTTAGAACTGTATCGATACCACGACGGTAAAGTGTATGACCGACGATCATGTAGTCTTTTTCTTGGTATCGAATACATTTTTGTTCAGAGTGGGAGGTGTTTGGCCTAAATTTTTGGGTTTGGAGATAAATGATTATATCCCCATACCACTCATTGCTTGTAGATATCAGAAACAAACTTTCATCCACGATTGATTCTTCGGATGTTTCATCGTTGGATGACAATGGGAGATTGCACAATAATTCTGCGAAAACTAGAGCTTTCTTTGACTTGGATTTTACAAATTCCAGATCAAACTCTTGTAGGATTGCTATCCATTTTGAGTATTTTCCCCCCAGCAACTGTCGCGACAATATATAAGTCATGGGGTTGCAATCTGACAGAATGGTAGTTTTCCGAAAGAGGACATAGTGTCGAAATCTCTGTATCGCTTGAACAGCTACAAGTGCTAGCTTTTCAACGTAAGAATATTTGCTTTCTATATCATTTAAGTTTTTACTTAAATAATATTTAGGATGCTCAATTCCATCGACTTCTTGAACTAAAACCATTGCGATGGTCATATCTGCTGCAGCCAGATACAGGTTAAAATCCCTTTGATAATCAGGGGCGTACATTAATGATGCTTTCATTAGGGAATCTTTTAAAGCATCAAAGGAAGCTTGCGCAACCTGATCCCAGACAAAGGGTACCTCCTTTTTCAAAAGACATGTATAAACTTTAGCAAGTTCGGCGTAATTTGGAATGAACCTCCTCAGAAAGTTCGCTTTCCCTTGGAATTTCTGAATCTGAAGCAAATTCGAAGGTGGAGGAAAATTTATGATTGCCTGGACCTTACATGGGTCGAGACGAATCCCATCCTTGGAGACTACAAAGCCAAGTAAACGACCAGAACTGACGCAAAATACACATTTGTGTGGATTGAGTCGTATCTTGTAGTGTCGGCAACGTAGAAATATCGCTCTTAAATGCTGCAGATGATCAGTCCGCTTTCGCGAATGAGCTGGAAGGTCGTCGAGGTACGGTTGAACGATGTTTTTGATGTCATGGAAGGCATAATTCATTTCCCTCTGAAATGTCACCCCTGCGTTCTTTAAACCAAAGGGTAATTTTCGATATGCGAATGTGCCCCACGGAAAAATAAATGCAGTCTTTGACTGGTCCTGTGGGCAGATATTTATTTGATTGTACCCGGAGAATCCATCCATGAATGAAAAGATTTCGCATCCGACGCATTCATTAATTATCTGGTCAATGAAGGGTGTAGGGTAGTTGTCTTTTGGACAAGCTTGATTTACATCCCTATAATCGACGCACACTCTAATTGTCCCTTGTTTTTTCATAACAGGGACAATATTCGATACCCAATCGGTTAGAGGAACTGGGTAGATGAAACCAGCATGGAGAAGTTTTTCAACTTCTGCCTTAATGGCAGCGGCTTTCTTAGGGTGCACCTGTCTTAGCCGTTTTCGTACTGGTTTGACATCTGGATACATCTTAATTTCGTGTTCAACGATACTTGAGTCAATGCCTGGCATTTCACTGTATGACCAAGCAAAGACATCTCTGAATTTGCGAAAAAGAGCGTTATATATTTCCAGTTCTGAAGGAGAACAACATTTGCCAACATAAATATTCTCTACAACATCTGTTTTGGTCGAGATATTTATGGCTATAGTCTCTTCAATGTTCGACAAGTTTCTCTCGGAATCCACCGTGTTTACAGTATTTCCCCAATGGAGTCGCCATTTTGTTACAGGGAAAAGTGTCTATTTAGAACTGCTCTATCCCACTAAGGTGTGACAGTTACCTTAGAAACAAATAGAGAAAAACTACTTTTGTATTTCCTTTATGAACTATAGACAGAGAGGAATAGAGAGAACCAACCTCTGTCTTGCGCTAGTCCTTTGATCCAATCCCTCTCTTCTTTGATAGTCTGCAGCTACCTACTCCCTTACTTACCCGACTTCACAAAGTACCTGTAAGATCATAGAAGAGGAAGAACACTATACAAAGACATGGATCTATATTCATAAACAACTTAGGATCAGATTTAAGTTAACCATACAAATGTAACAAGCATCAATGATACAAAAGCATGGAGGAAAAACTCAGATAGTTTTTATTGATAAACAAGAAAAGATCCAGCAAGAGTTACAACTGGTGGTTCCTGACCCAACGTCAACCTCCCAGCAAATAAAACCCCCTCTTCACCTCAGACAAAGCATATATCACCCAATACTCTGATGTTTGTCTCAAAAACCAACAACAATTCCTTACAATATGCAAAATTCTAGCCTCTGGATCTCTGGGATGAGGGATCCATATATAGATATGTGTAAGGAGGATGAGTCAGCTTGTGGTTTGATTAGTGTCTTCTCTCTGTCAGTTCTTGCTTCCACTTGGAGACTGAAGGCCTCTTACTCATCCTTGGTCGAATTCAGTGAGGCAAGTGTCATTAGAGAAGATTCTGGAAGCTTCCATTGTCTCTCCACCTCGCGGAATGACACTGCCATTTTTCACTCTCCCCCAACGCACCCTCACAGTGTATTTAGGTGCTTTGCAACGCACCTAGCCATTGTATTTAGGTGCTATGCAACGCACCTAGCCAGTGGAGCAGCTGAAATGATCCTGTTTTGACTTATTCTGAGCAGTTTCAGGTGGAGAACTTCTGGGAGAAGCTATAATATGTTGACCTTGTTCCTTTAGGGGTTAGAACAACACTTTTAGGGACTTAGGAGCCCTTGGTTTATGGACATTTCATGCTTGGAGTTGTAAGGCACAAAAATGTCTATAACACAAAGCTCAGATGAAAGTTTGCAAGAATGCTTACTTGGTTGCATTAGTTGTTTCATTTCACTTGATCAGGTGATGAATGGAACAATTAGAGTAGGTTTTATTGAATAAGCTCCATTTTGATAATTTTTTCCAGTTTTTCAGTTGTGTTTTAGTATTGAGTCAGTTTTTAATTGATTAAAAGTCAGTTTGTGTCGTCAAGTTGCCAGTTTTCGGTCATGCATTTCAATTTAAGTTTTTGACCGTATTGGCCCACATGGTTAGGAACTTGGTCTACGGTGTTCTTGACACCTCCAAGGAGCTACCATCCCCAATAAGGCCGATGTTAGTGTCAGTATTTGCATCCTTCCATCAATGATCAAAAATCCTCTTTTCATATCATTTTAAGGGTTCGATTCAGAAATTTTTTATCATTCCACTAGGTCATGCAAAAAAAAATTAGTCACTGATGGTACTCCTAGTCCAAAAAAATCACTCTTCCCTAAATGTGATTACTTTCTGGCATAGTTTCACACCTTGTAATGCATAAGGTTATTTTTATCATGCCATTTGTATCAATCATGAGGTCATTATGTCATCTTGAAATTCAGTCCTATTGGGTGTGGAGCTTGATTATCTTCTGCATTCAAAAGTATTGCTACATTGGACCCTAGTTCGTAATGGGGCAACAATGCCGCCCGTAAATATTCATTGAAAGGGGGGTCTTGGGGGGGGGGGCGCTGTGACCTTTGGGAGTCCCCCCTGGAGGGGAAATCAGGGGAAGCGCCCCTGACGCTAAGAATAGATGTAAAATTGCCTTGTAAAATGTTGTAATTTCGTAGCCAATCTAGGTCGTTCATTATTCAGAGATTTGATGGTAGAAGTTATGTTTAATTTAGGGTATTTTTCCCTAGAAGGCAACCCTTCATTATATATGAGGGAATTGTATTGCGTCTATGCATATCTATATTCTGAGTGAGGAAGAGAGAGGAGATTGAGAGCGAAGAGGGAATTACAGTTGATCTACTGTAGGTTGTATCTCTTCAGTTTGCTGGATAGTATAAAAGGAAGGACTGGCTGTTTCTCCATAGACGAAGCCCAAAATGGGTGAACCACGCGTACCTATGTCTCTCTTGTTTTACGTGTTTTTTGTGTTCCATTGCTCTGTAACATATAATTCTCTAACAAGTCCATCAAGGTATCATTAGGTCTTTATGGTTTTTCAAGGTTTCATTAGGTCATTAGGGTTGCCAAGGTTCCATTCCATTGCATAATATCAACAAGTAAAGGGTGATCAAATAGCATCCCTTCACCATGTGAAGATGATTTGTATAGAGAAATGCTTATTTCATTATGTAATTTTATGTCTTTCAAATGTAATAATTTCACCATCCCAAGCTATTAACTTAGTGTTCCAAAGATGCCAGACCATCAAAAGATCAATTTCTCAAAGGAAATAGTCAAATGAAAGGGTAAATTTTCAAAGGGTTAAGTGCATGCCAAAGGGAGTTGTTTTTTCCCAAGGGTGTCGAAATCATCATTTTCCATAAGCACTAAACCCTAATTTCCTCACCCATTGAGCTAGGGCTGGCTATGAAATCAGAGACATATGAGAATATGCCGCATAAGGGAGGTCATTTTAGCAAGTATGAGGCTATTCCAACTCATACACATCTTTTCAATGAGTCATTCCAAGGGACAAATCATTTTCCACACATAGGGCCGATTTTTCTTCAATTTGGAAAATGTGAGAGTGGTTTCTGTCCATAATAGGCCACAGAAGAAAAACCTCCTTCTATTTTTACACACATGTCATTTTTTAGAGAAATGTCAAAAATACATTTGCTACAAGAGAGTTGTTGCACTTCTGGAGTGACCTTAGGAAAATCAAGCTTTATCCTAATGGGAGTGACCAAATGACTTTTTTGATGAGTCAAATGATAACTATACACAAAGATCTTTCTAATGAGCTATCATGAACTCAATTTGGAGTTGCGGAAGACCTCCAAAAGTTTACTGAAACAACACTCTACATTTTGGCAGCCTCATTTTGCATATTTTGACCTGTCTTGGGAGATTGAGCTTTTGACAGGGAAAATGAGCTCCAAATTGAAACATTCAAGATGTTTGGGAAAGTAGACTCGACAAGATTTCCAACAACCTATCCCATGCTCAATTTGGACATCGGGAAGGTAGTCAAAAGTGATCTTGAAGTGGCGCTATGTGTTGGCAGAGCGGTGCTGCATTTTGAGGACTTGGCATTGTGCGTTGAGACGGTGCTGCGCATCTGGAAAATTTTCATTGTGTTATTTTACAATGGCATTGTGCTTCTAGGGTGGTGTTGTGTGTCTGTGCAGTGGTGCTGCAAATTGTGCAGAAGGGTAAAAAACCCTCAAATCTTCAAGAAACCTCCACATTTCTCTCTCTTACCCTCATTACAAGTAAGTTGACCTCCTTTGCTACAGTTTTGGTTTGCGTATCAACATCATAAGCATCATTCTCCATGATAAATATGAAACCCTAAAGATCTCCCTAGTGATGCCTAAAACTATAAATCCTCATTGTTCATCCTATCACCTATCCCTACAACTCTAAACTCTATTCCCTTATCCCTTTATCCATTTACCCCTATTCCATATGATTTACATCCCTTTATCCCTCTTCCCCAAGGGAAATTTCTCAAACAAAACAAGCCCTCCCTCTCATTTCCTACTCCCTCATTCATTTTTAGCCCACAAAGTCATTTCCCATCACCTCACTACTAAAAAACCTTCACTCATTCCCTTCATACAACCTTAGCCTTGTAAACATGGACCAAGAAGACCGAGACTATGAGGAGGAGGAAAACACAGGCAGTGACACATCAGCAGTGAAAGCTAGGCTAAGGCAGGCTCTAAAGGGGAAAAAGGATGAGGATAGGATTCGGTTGCTTGCTTAAGCTTCCTTGTCTCATTAGGATACTTGATGATGGTGCTTCTCACCAATTTTGGGCAAGTTTGGAAGAATTTTTGTCATTTGAAAATTTTGGAATTTTACACAGAAAATTTGCCTCAACGAGCAGCACCACCGGTGCAACATTTTTCCTGGGGGCACCCAATGAAGAAATGGTTTTGATTTTTGGATTCAGAGTGATGAGGACATGCACCCTAGAGATTTTCAAAGTTTTTGGGGTAGAAATAGTCCACCAAAAGGTCAAAAAAGACCTTAAAAAAGACCTTTCAACCCTTTTTGGACACACAAAAGCAATCTTGGGAGAATCAAATTTTGAGGGGTCAAATGACCATCAATTATAGAAATTCTAGGTGTTTTGGAAATTCGACTTGAATACCTTTTCAATGAGCTATCATGAGATCAATTTGGATGCAAGGAAGGCCTCCAAAAGGGACATGAAATTGGCGTTGCGCGTAGGGCAGTTTTTGCTCAGGATGGCTATTTTTCCAGTTTTTGTCCCTGTTCACGGATTCTCTCTCATGGATGATGATTTACCTTTGTAAATGATGACTTGGCATGTCACTGTGATAGATAAATAGTAATAGAGAGTAGATTCATTTCTTTAGAAGTCAGTTTGAGCTCAAATGAATTAGTTTTTCACTTTTAGAGGTAAGTTGTTAAGATGCCTATATCCCTGCTTTCTTGTTCAGTGTTGGTTAGATTAGCTCCTCATTTTAGGGATTTGACCCTTAAGGATGGGAGGATGTTAAATTCATGTCTATATCTTCTTCTTCTTTTTCATTGTAAAAGGTTGGACTCAGCTGGATGCTAAGACCTTGATTGTACATCATTTTGTAAGTAGTTTAGCAGGAGATTTGTAAGAATTGCAGCTATTTTTATGGGATCCATGTGCTATGAATTTTAGTACAGTTTATTATTATGTAATCAATTTTTAATGTGTTTTATGTATATCGTTAATCATTTCATTGCTTCTAGTTGAATGTTTTCAAGTTGATAGGCATAATTCATTGCATTAGTGCTCTACCTTGGGAAACCATTCACCATTTCACGTTTTCTACAGTCTAGGAAGGATCCATGGTTTTCATATGCTCTTCTTAGCTCCTCACTAGTCTAAAAAAACTCACCTCATCAAGCGCTTGAGTGCTAAAGCCTATGCCTACTTGCCCCATTAAACACCCTGCAATTTTGACCTCATTCCCTAGCCCTAAACTCTCTAGCTCCTCCTGATCTAGCAAAACCCCTTCAAAATCCAATCAAAACTTTGTTCTTCTTTTCATGATCCATTCATCTTGGCTAAGATCCTTATGGAGAGAGCCCTCTCCCAACCTAGAGGGCTAGCTACTTGGCTAAGCATGGTTTCTGGTTACGCTGGTATTGCCTTCCTTAAGCTTGAGGTTCAATCTAGGTGATAAAACTTGCTATAGTATCCGATGTGGCCTGGGGTTGCACACAATTTATTTACATTCTTGGGAGCCTCTAAATTGACAATAAAAACTATCTTCACAAGGTTGACGATTAATCCCTTCTTGCATACCACATGGCCTGGCAAGATCCCATAAGGCACACAAAAGATACATTTCTTCAAATTCAAGGCAATCTAATATCTGCGACAAGTATCCAACATAAGGCACAAACTTGCAACATGGTGCTTTACCAACCCAAACATAGTCTAGTCGTCAAAATACACTTCTAAGAATTTATGGATGAATTCTTTAAAATCTGCAATTACAACCATGGAGAAGATCATGGGCACATTCTTAGGTCTGAATGGTATTACTATGTACTGGAAACATCCCCACTCTATCCTGAAGGTAGTCTTGCTGTGATCCTCCGGTGATATCTTAATCTGATGGTACCCCGAGAACCAATTAGTGAACAAATAGGCTTCCTACCCTCCAACATTCTACAAAACTTCATTTGTAAATGGCGTTGGAAATGGGTCATGAATGCACTCATCATTAGGCTTTCTGAGATCTACACATATCCTGATTTCATCTTATAGCTTCTTTTCCTGAACAACCACAAGGCTTTCCCAATCAAAATATTCCACTGGCTCAATGATTCCATCCTCTAGCATTTTGTCTAGCTCTTTGCGGACCGTCTCCTTATACTTGGGATTTAGACAGCAGGGTCTCTATTTCACAGGCTTCACATCAGGATTTAGAGTGATCTTCATGGCACCTAGATCCCCTACTATTCCTTTTAGATTCGAGAACTTGGTAGGAAACAAGTCCTGATATTCACGCAGTAGTTCCACCACTGTATCGACTATATATTCATACTAATAATCACATATCTTTGCAAACTTAAGTTGCGCGTCGGATCCAATTTTTACTAGCCTGGTCTTCAGAGGTTATGTTATATCAGGGTTCATTGCTTTCAGCCCTTCAACCTCGCATTGTCCCTCAGACTCTGGAATGTTGATATTTCATTGTTCCTCTTCTTCTTTTGCAATCATGTTGTAGAATTCCAATGCATGGCACAGTTGTGTATTCCAGTCTAAATTGAATCCAGTGTACCAGTTCCTCAAGCATTGTAAATATCACGGCCTTAATTTCCTGGAGTGCTTCATCAATACATGCAAATCCATGCTCAAAGCTAAATGTTAACAAGAAACTTTCCTTCAGGACATCCCACTCAGTCGTCCCATGGCATAGCTCCATTTCCAAGTACCATTTCATCAGAATAGTATCTAGTGTGTGACAAAATATATGTACCCATTGATGTTGAGGATCCTCCCCCCAAGCTCTAGTTCATCGCTCCAAATGCTCGCGCAGATCATCCTTTCCTGAGTATTTCTCCATCACGCGAGTATTCGCATACCTGAACCTTAGCTTCATAATTCTCTTGTACTCTTTCCAGTCAGCAATGCTATTCTTATGTGTACCCCACAAACAGGTAGGCATCATGCGCAGTGCCAGATCAAGAGCATGGAATCGATGCTCTTCTGGCACCTCCCTCTCAAACCTATATAGAAACAAACTAACATCATCTAAGCCATCATAATGAGGAATATTTCTTACCTCCATGGTACACGCCTAAGTGATTTTTTCATCATATTGCAGCGTAGAGTTGAAACTTTCTGCAATCTATTATGCCAATGCTCAAGTTCTTCATCTAAATCTGAGGTAGAAAGAATTATCTTTATCCCATGTAACTCACCCATCTGCATTGGGATTGATCCAATCTTCATCACGTGTAGTGATCTTGTATATTTGATCCAAATCATGTTCCTCTTCATAGTCGTGGACTAGTTTAATATATCGTGCACCTTCAGCAGGATTCAATAGGACATTATCCGAGAGTGCCTTTCTTTCAAATGTCATTCTTGGTTTTTTTTTTCAGATTAATTACTGCATCCATATCGAAATCCCAATCAATTCCTAATAGCACAGGGTAAGGATAGCTATCATCCACTATTTCAATTACTTCAAATCGGCTAGAGAGCTTGCTCCCTCAATGTCTACTGTTGCCCCGTAGAGGTGCCCCATGGGAATGATATTTTTTTATTGACCATCCGTAGCTTTACAGGAGACCATTGTAGTACAGGTCTCCCCATCCTTTCCCACATCTTCTTTGGTAGAACATTCGCATCAAATCCCAGATCTAGGATGACCTAATCCATTTTGTACTCTCCAATCTATGCAGTGAGCCTCATTTCACACCCTATCCACTTCTTATGCTTACCTAATTTCCTCACAGCACATTGTTTAGGAGGAGTCTTGATTTTACCCATACAATTTTCAATTAGCTCATGGAGCCCTTCCACTATCTCTTGACCCTGCAACAACTTCATCTAGGTTTTCAAAGAAGTAGGCAATAACAAGGGATCCATGTCTTGCACTCCATTTTTTCTAGCCGAATTTTCCTAAATTCCTAATGTAGAAGCCTCAATAAAAATTTCTTTAGCCTTGATGAGATCAAATATGACCTCTTTTTCAACAGTCTTGCATACCCAACCTTCAGTTTCTGGTTTCTTTCCTTTATATTCTCACATGGAAATACCACTTCGTCTGACGATATTGATGCTATGGTCATCTTCGCGAGGCTATGACTTCATCATCTATATGTTTTGCATGGGTTTTTGCATCTTTTTCTCCTTCATCTTGGCTATTAGCACCAAGCAATCTTTTATCACATGATCAAACTGTCTGCAATATTGACAAGATGGATGTGTTGGGTTGTGACAGTCATGCGCAAAATGACATGCTTCACCACAATTATAAAAAATGATTTGTCCACGACCTTTACCAGCCCCTCCACCTCTTCCTCTTCCATGGCCCTGGAATCCTCTGCGTGCTGCACCTACACCCTGATCTTGAGGCATATTTTCTGCCTACATCCAATAAGTAGGGGTTCTCTCCATCATTAATTTGTATGTTCATCAGTTTCGTTCATCATGCCCAGCCGATTTATAGAAGGTACAAAACAACTGTTTTGGTGTCTGTAGAAACTTTTACAAGAGGTGATAATGGTCAGTGGTGTGCTTCCTAGCTATATGGAAAATAGCGCACCATAAGGGTACTCTTATGCTCGGTCTTGCAATGTTCTTAGGTTTCAAACGAATATGAACTTGTCTAATCAGCTAATTCTTATAAGTAGTGCAGTGATCCTTATCGTGTCCCTTGTCTTTACATTTTAGCACCATACTTCTGCATGCACTTCAAACTGAGATTCCTTCCCTGCCTTTAAACTCTGCAACTCCATGTGCAGGCTTGCTAGTTGCGACTGTATCTATTGTACTCCAAAATTCATATCCTACACTGAGGAGGCTTCCAACCTCATCGTGATCTCCTCCTCTTCTGCTTGCATTCCTATCTTTTTTTGCGATAATGGAAATCTCAGAGAGGTAACAACAAAGCAATGTACCAGACTCTGTGTTGATCATCTATGATCTTCATATTAGCCTGCCGGATCAGGCACTTTAGCCTCTGATTGAAGTCCCACACGGATTCATTTACCCTATTTGTATTTACTTAAAATATGTTACAAACTGAGCCTAAGACTTAAGCTTTTAAATCTCATTGTTCAATGCCTGCTGAGTCTCTGCCATCGTCATCCCAGGTTGATTTGTACAAAACTTGATATACCATGTCAATGCACTATCCTGTAACACGAAAAATAGTTGCTCTTTCTTCATATTATCATCAGTAATTTCTTTTCCCTTACACACAACATCCATGATGAAACATAATTGTTTGGGGTCTTCGCTTCCTACCCCTTTAAATATCAGCATCTTCATTGTGTTCCCCATGTTGAATGGTTGATGCGGAGGTGGAGGTGGAGTTGGTGGTAGGTATGTGCGGCAAGGTTGGAGGTGGTGGTGGAGTGGATGGGTGGGGTATCCCCGGATACCTTGGTTTACTATCTATCATGCGCTTTGAGGTGTTCTCAGAATATTTCCTTCATTGTCACTATTAGAAGATCCTAACAATGGACTATATTTAGAGCCTGATTCTTCATTCCTTCTAAAGGGTTTTCTGCTTCGTGTAGTCCTAAACATCAATGTAATGGAATAACCTGTTTTTCACACAACAACATATTAATCCATGTTTTTAGAGATTTTAAGTAATTACCTCTTGGTCCTTTGAAGAATCTAAGCTCTGCTTCACTATAGTTGATGCTCGTATTGATCGCGAGCTCAATGATGAATCCTCGTAAGATACGATCAATCCAGTGATCAACAATCCACGCAATGTTATTTTCTGAAGCTTCAAAGCGCTTTACCAGTTCTGGGGTCCACACAATAGGGTCATCAAGATTCCACGTACCCTAACTATCTGCTAACCTAGACAACCACTCGTCCAACTCATAAGGAAAGAAACAAAAGAAGGCTTCGGTCTCGTCTATGTAAAGGTATTTATTCAACCACTTTTCCTTGGATAACCATGGGTTTTTGTTCTCTTGAGCTGCAAAGGTTTGTAACTTTTGATCAATACACTTTTTGATTTCTTTCTTAGCAGGGAACCACTTATTCGACATCACACATTCCTTAGACAGATCCTGGTCCCGGCAAAAGAACCATTTGTTAGCTTGATGGGGCCTGACCTAGGTTTAGTGTTATCCATGCCAAGCAAGGAAACCCTAACTGCTGGCCCTTTTGGAAACAACCTACATAGCATAGGCTGCAATCTCACTGAAGCAATATTGGGGGATGACAAAACTAGGTTTATGAAACCAAAGGCCTGTGTGATAAGTTCGTGTAGTCCTTATGGCTTAGATCTACTTTCACGCATCCTTAACCCTTCTAACCAGAAAATTACTGTAAATACACTTAAACAACTTCTAGATCTTCAAAAAGGTTCTTAATTAGTCTTAACATGCATAAATATTACAAATATACTATTTTTGTGCAGAAAACACACATTAATTCATATAAATGATAACACAAAGAGAAATTATAGATACTTGCAAAAATAAGAAATAATTCACAAATGCATCCAAAATGGCTCAAAATTGTCTTTATTAAGTATAATCATTCAAGTACATACTTCTTTTCCCTACGCACTCAGCTGCAACGGTCCACACACTCAACCTATAGACTTACCAAGGTCTCTGTGCACTCAGCTACAGGAGCCTTCCCCTTTCACCTAAGTATACGAAACAGAGATTTCATGTCTTAGCTTCTTGTCCAAACCATTATTCTTCTATATTTGTTATCTCTCTTGACTTGCTATGACTCATCTATATATATATCAATTTTCTTACAATACCATGGTCCAAGGACCATGGGTGGGTTTCAAAACCTTGATATCATTTTACCACCCAAGGGACTAAAGCCCCTTTGACTCATACTAGCTTCGCACTCCACTTCCACATTTCGTGGAGACTTTACACTTTGTACCAAAGGATATTAAAATTTACTCAAAATTTGACCAAACCTAACCCCAGGGACCCTATCTCAATAGTGAGTGACTTAGTATATTGCAAGTTTAAGACCTTGATTATAGGACTCTCATTTCTTAGTTATATGAGTTGGAGTTGGGATGAGATGATTGTTTCCTTCCACACAAGGTTCTTTATGTGAATGTGGTGACTTTTCAACCATAAAAAAAATTCCATACTTCTTGCACCATAATTATTGACAGTGTTGGATGCCACCAATAGTAGTGGGGTCTCAATGATATGAAGTCTCAATTAAAACTAACACCCTTTGGAATAGGAGCCCCAACTAGAAAGTTATACTGGTTTCCATAATCTTAAATATTTATCTTGGCTACAATAAATGACACAAGAGAAACACATGCAATTTCAAGATAAACAAGTAAGTTAGCCTTGTGATGTATTCAATTGAAAAGTGTGTAATGGTTCCTTCATGAAAAGGAAGAAAAGGAAAGTCCTTAAGAGAAAAGTAATAGTATTATACTAATGTAGGAATTTATAGGGTAAGTTCCTTAGATTGAACACCAAAGGACATCACTCACAAGAAAAACATAGATCAGTTCACTAGTATTCTTGACATAGTTAAAACCCTAAAAGAAGGAAACTGTTCAAAGCTTGAGCCAATGCGGCCACTTCAGGAAATATTATTAATAAAAAGAAAGAAAATTTACATAAGCTTGTCTCATAAACATTAAGAGACAAATGGACCTCCATTCTCTTTAAATATATATCATGGACCAATCAAGTTTTAAGACACAGATCAAGTATCGGTAATATCGAGGAGAGAATGCATCGTCAGATCACTTCATGTCTAGAACATATCATGATTGTCAAATTGTAAGTTACAAAAATTACATACTAAATAAACAAATTTTGCCTAAATATACACTAGACCAAGTTATACTTAATTATTTCCTATGTGTTGAAATATCCTAACATCTCCCCTTAAGAATAACTTGGGATAGGATCGAAGGATGTAAATAGATGACACAATAGGAGAAGGAAGGAGGTGTTAGAGCCTATCCCCCCGTAATGAAAACTTCCTGAACTCTAACCATAAATCAAAGTTTACTAAACATCGCCTCTATGAGAGCTTCTATAAAGATGTCTACAACTTCATCATCGGTTGAACATTATTGCACTTCAAGAACATGGTCATGAATGAGCTTTCTGATAAAGTGCATGTGTACTTCAATGTGTTTCTTGCATTGATGTTGGAATGGATCTTTTCATAGTTGAATGGAACTTTTAGTATCAAACCAAAGTGTAGTCAGATGTTGCTATTGAAATCCAAACTCTGATAGGATCTGACGTCCTTACTAGCTTCAACAGTGCCACGATACTCTGCTTCTATTGAAGAGAGTGAAATGGAACTTTGTTTCTTACAAGCTCATGTAATATGTCCAAAATGAAGAGTGAAGAGATAGCTTGTCTTAGACTTCCAATCATCAAGGTCACCATCCCTATCGTAATCAGTGAAACCAACCAACAGAGGAGATGCTCCTACATTGTAATGAATCCAAAACTAAACTATACCTCGAACATAATGAAGTATTCTTTTAGCTAATTTCCAATGACTTTCATGTGATTTTTGCATAAACTGATAAACGAGACCAATAGCAAAGGAAAGGTCAGCACGGGTATGGGTAAAATACGACTTTTTTTCAACAAGCTAGTGATATAAGGTAGCATCAACTTCAGGGGAAGTACAAGTGACTGAAAGTTTGACTCCATACTAAAAGGGAGAAGGGGTTGGATTAAAGTCTTGCATGTGAAAGTGGCATAGAATATCACATGCATACTTGGACTGAGAAATGGAAATACCTTCTCTAGATTGCAAGACTTCAAGACCAATAAAATAATGCAAGTGTCCTAAATTTTCCATTTCAAAACTATTTTAAAGGCTAGACATCACATGGTTTATAAGGTTGGGATCACTACCAGTAAAGAGAATATCATCAACATAAAGAAAAAGAATGATAAGGGACTTACCCACTTTCTGGTGTAGACAGTATTGTCAGAATGACACCTAGAAAAGCCATTATCTAAAAGAAAGATATCCATTTTGGCATACCAATCCCAAGGGGCTTGTTTCAGACCATATAGGCATTTCTTAAGCTAACATACAAGGCTAGAGTCTTTTGTAGAAAGTTAGGATGCTTTTCCATATATATTTCTTCATGCAAATATCCATGCAACAAGGTAGGTTTAACATCCATTTGATGGACTTCCCATTTGAAAGAGAAAACAAGGGAAATAACAAGGTAGATAGAGTACATTTTGGCAACAGGGGATAAGGTTTCAATATAGTCAATGCCTTCAAATTGTAAAAAACACTTAGCAACAAGACAAGCTTGATGTTTATCAACTTTTCCATATGATCCAAAATTGGTTATGTAAACCCATTTGCATCTAACAACTTCTTGTCCCTTGGGAAGAGGAACAAGTTCCCATATATCATTTTCCAATAATGAACGATATTCTCCATTCATAGATGCATCCTAATTTGGATGCCATGAAGCTTTCACAAAGGTGTCAAGATCATAATTCGCTAAAACTTGAGCTAGCAAAGAAGAGGCATCAAACTGAGAATGTGTCCAACGTTGATTTGTAGGATCACCAGCAAAGCACTTGCTACATCCTGAGTAGTGTGGACCCATTTTGGATGTTGAGGAGCTAAAGGAAGATCATGATAAGGTGGGGGAGGATTTTCATCCTCACTGTCATCATTTGGAGAAGGAATATTTTTAGAAGTAGAAGTGCTAGAGAGAGGTGGCACATTTGTCGAACTAGGCTCGTAGGCTGATATATTTTCATCAAACTTTACATCTCTTCTAATAATAATATTTTTGGAGTTTGGTTGAAGAAGTCTATATCCTTTGTCATCTTCAGAATATCCAACAAAAATAATTTTTTCACTCTTAGGTTCTACGGATTTATGTTTCTCATCTAGAATATGGGCCCATGATTCAATTCCAAAAACACGAAAGTGACTTACAAATATGTTTACAAAATTTCAAAAAATATTGAGTTGTGTGAGTCTCTATTGCATATGTCTCAAAATACTATGATAAATTAGGGCTGATTGGCCCTTTGCTGATTATGTTCTATATATGGCCTATGATAGTACTGATAGGCCTGGCCTTATCTTTCTTCCTATATTAGCCATTCTCCTCTAGGATGTTGCACTGCCTCTTTGTAATATTGATCCGCAGATTGGTTACGCTCCATGTAAATATGAGTACATGAAATATGATCAAAATGTGATTTTAAAAACAATTCATCATCCAATATGTTCATGAATGAGTGAACATGACATGCAGTAGTGAAATTGAACCAATTTATGATCATCTTAGAGTCCCCAAAGACTTGTAATTGTCGATAGTTTTGGTTTAGTGCAAAATATAGTAGATGGTGAAGCGAGGTGAGCTCAACAAAATTGTTTGTGCCTACACCCAATCCCATACAGATGTGGAAAAATGTGAATCATATAGGTGGAGTAGAATCCCACCCCCACACCCATGTTCTTCTACAGAGCCATCAAAGTACACCTAAGGATTAGCATGATCTATTACTTTTGGGATGATTGTTCGAGATGTGGTAGGTTATTCCTCATTCAAGATTTCATTATAAATGTTGCAAATTTTCGAGACTATAAGAAGCCATCTGATGAGTTTGTTGTTAAAAATGACATTGTTCCTACAGAGGCAGATGCTCCAATAAAGAATAAGAGGGAGTTTTCGGGTTTTCATGATGGGGGCAGCAGTCCACCAACTGTTCCACACATCGTTTATACAATCTCTTTCCCATCGCTAATTGATTTTTAGTATAGCCATCACCTATTCCCAAATCTATTGAGTGATGGTGCATGTTAGGAATAAGTTCTTGTTCAATTCCTCCTCTTGTCGGCATAAAACATACCAGGGTGGAACCTGAAAGGATATTTTCATGAGATTTGTGCCAGTTGGAATCTTATCCATGATCATATTCCACATGAAGAGGCAGGTGCAAGTGTTTTGGAGAATTTGGTATCTACGGATAAATACTACTTCCCTAGATAAGAAGCTATATCTAGAACAATAGTTTAAAGTGTTTTAGACTTTTCCTATAAGAAATATATAAGATGAGAAGATAAGAAGACCTACTTCTAGTTCTTCTTTCCTCTCATCTCCCTTGTATCAATCTTGTTGCTCCTTCCCGTACTTAATACACTTGAGAAGTACCCCATAAATACAAAAGAAAACAAAGAACCGATCAAAGCACATGATCTATTGATTTTTATTTTTTTTCTATATAATACTACCTAAGCACCCATGGGGGATTTGAACCGGTGACCTATCACAAGGAGTGCTTTAACAGAAAACCCATTCACCATCAATCCAAAGCCCTGTGGGCATGATCTATTGAATATAAGTGAAAGGAATCAAATAAAATTCACACATATAAGCATTATGAAACAATACAAACATATGGGAAAAAGGTTCAAACACTTTATTAGATAGAAGAAGGAATTACAACCATTGCTATCTGGTTCAAAGCCATTCCTCTAGCTTGGATCCCATCCACATCACATCAAAAGCATGACAAATTTTTAGCATTAAAATACTTTCTTCAAAGCCAAATCTCATAGCATCATTATCTCCTTACAATTCAACATAATCCAACCCCTGATCACTCAGATGACTGGTCAATTTATAGGAACGTGAAGGATTTTTTGTCATAAATGGTGGAATTGAATGGCCTTCCATACTTAGAATTAGTTCCATGGAGGAAGGGATGAGAAGATAGGATGCAAATTAACTCATTCCTCATCCATTTTTGAGCTCATGGGAGTTGGTAAGTGAGGGAACCTTCTAGATGACTCCAAAAGATAAGAATATTCCCCAAACCCTATGTGAATTTCACTCATTCTCGCCCATCGCAGGTGAAAGGAAGCCTAGGCACTCTGCAGAGCACCCTGGCAGTGGACTCAACTACTCTGCAACACACCTTTACAAGGGCTTAACTGCGCTGGTCCCTCTAGAGGTTGTTTCTAAACGTCTTCAAGTCATGAAATTGTCTAGGAAGGAGGCATTCAAAGGGGTGACTTGTTTAGGGCATGAAGCAACTGAAACTAGGGTTTGATGAGCCCTAAACATTGATTTGGATGTTTGGATTTGATGTGCCCAAATGGATCTGTAATAGCTACCCCCTAAAGCATGAAGTCATAAAAATGCCAATGTCGAATGAAATCCTTTATGATGTGATGAGGAGGTATCAAAGTGGAAGGTGACTTACATCAATTACAATACACATATCATGATATTTGATTTTACATTAATTTATGAGGGAAGGCATATCCATGCTCAGCTTATAAACTTTCATTACATTTACATAAACAGTCATCTATAGATATAGACCCATGATTTGAATGACCATCAATGTAAAGCCATTGTAAATATGATTTAGTACTTATGAAATTGCAGCATAGATGGATGAAACTAGATCTGGGGTCTTCTATCTCATTCAATCACTCGCTCAAGTATGAGTCTAACCATGTGAATATGTGATCTAAATTCAAACATGGGAAGTCACCATCTGATTACCAGCCAATGATATAAGCTATTAACAAATGCGAGAGAAATCACCGATAATGATAATGATCCTCAATGTACTATAGTACATTCCACATGGTGTGAATAGATGATTTGATGTCAAACACCATACAAATTCTTTCGTTCAAAGGCCACTGATGTATGCCTATCATTGAAAGCGAGAAACCTGCCATTGATGCATGCAAGCCTCAAGGTATTGAAAGGGTGTTTCTAAGTCAACTTCTTGGATAATGAGCCGATGTCAAGAAGAAGTGACTCATCGTAGGAGAGCCTTGATGTATCCAACATCAATGACATGAATCAAGTGTAGTGATTTTTGAGATGGAATTTGTCTAATGACACAAGGTTCAGGAATGGTGGTCCTAAAAATCAAGGTTTCTGGGATTGCAAAAGATGAATTTTGACTAGATGACTTATCTTGAACATGTCGGCAACACTGAAATGAATTAGTAGCATTGACCCAAAACAAAGTGATGGATGGTATGATAGACCAATGGTGTGATAACCATCAAGCTAATAACCCGACTCAGATGGTCACAATCATGGAGTGAATGTGTCATGTTCAAGAGTGACTTGCTACCATAAAGTGGTTTTCCCCTTTTTCCCATTTTCCCCAATCATTGCTGACCAATACCTCTTTATTTTTATCAAGCTTGAGGAGGATAACATATGCTTGTTGTATAATTTCACCTTTTGAGTGAATCCATCACCATTTTATGTTTTAACAAGTCTAGCAAAGGTGAAACTCAGTCTTGTCTAGATGGATAAGTTTGTCGCTATTTGATGTTATAACGAGTTTAACGACAAAGATAACTCGGTCCTTTTCATGTTTAGAGAGTTTGAAAAGGTACAAGAATAAAACTCCACAAGTTATTTTTCATAAATTAATCTCTCAAGCCCAAAAAAGTGTAAAATAATACAAGAGAGATATTGTTTCCAATCCATTAACGAGTTGGAAGGGATAAGTGCTCGACAATCTTTTCATATTTAGAGAGTCTGAAAAGAGCTTAAAGAGGACTTTGTTTTGAGGAATGAGTGGTGTCTAGGATAGCAACTTGTTCTCATGATGTTGGAACTTCTCAAAACATGTTTATTTATGTGAAGATGCTGGCTAATAAGACCATTCATTGCATTTGTTTCTCAAAAAAGGGTAAAACAACCAAGTGAAATCATATGATCACCCAAAGGGATGGTGGCAATGGGATGAAAACATCCAAGGCTCATCTGATGAAAGAGTCTAATAGAATGGAAATCACGGGGCTTAAAAATGGAAATGGGTTCATTCTTTAACCATAGGGAACTATGCTTGGGTTTAGTTTCATGTTTACACAAGCTAGAAATGAAAAACTATGCTTGGATTCAATTTCATTTTTTACACAAGCTTAAAATGAAGAACTATGCTTGAATTCAGTTTCATTTTTACACAAGCTTAAAACAAAGAACTATGCTTGAATTCAGTTTCACTTTTACACAAGCTTAAAATGAAAAATTATGCTTGAGATTGGTTTACATGCCCTAGACATGATGAAAGGGAGAGTCTCCTGTAACCAGATGGAAGTCGCTGCGGTGAAGTAGGACAGTTATCCGACACCTTTTTGGCTTCGTCTGGATAGGGACAAAGGTGAATGGGGTGATTCAATTCACATAATCTATAGGGAAACTTAACTTTACCACTAGGTGCATCCCCACCAAGCTTCATTACATTCACCTAAGTAGACTACTCGTCGCTATGAGGTGGATGGAATGAAGGTTCATATATGAGATCAAGTGAAAGACTCAACTGGGATTTTACGAGATCTAATCAGAGACTCAAATTGCAACTTTGCTCCAGGGGACCTTGTTTCATTTTTTAATGAGCTTGACACAAGACATGGAACTCTACTCAGATTCCTTGTTTTATTTTTTAATGAGGTTGACACAAGACCAGGAACTATCCTCATATCCTTGGTTTCATTTTTTAATGAGGTTGAAACAAGACAAGGAACTACCTTATATCCTTGGTTTCATTTTTTAACGAGGTTAACACAAGACAAGGAAATATCCTCATGGGAGCTAATTCATTTTTTAATGAGTTTGACACAGTAAAAGAACTATCCTTATGAACCTATTTCATTTTTTAATGAGGTTGACACAGTAAAAGAACCATCCTCATGGACCCGTTTCATTTTTTAATGAGGTTGACATAGTAAAAGAACTATACTCATGGACCTATTTCATTTTTTAATGAGGTTGACACAGTAAAAGTACTATCCTCATGGACCTATTCCATTTTTTAACGAGGTTGACACAGTAAAAGAACTATCCTCTTCAAGACCCATGATAGGAGGTCATTACTTCCAAGAGGTTCTCATCAAATGGGAGAACAATGCTCTGGAAGGAGAGATTTGGTTTTAATGCCCCCAATACATAATGTACGACATCATGGAATTGATCATCCATTGATGTAGGGATGGAACGGGTTGCCACATAATTAACCGGTGGCAGGGATGATACCATTGGTACAAAAGGACCATTTAGGGAAGGTGGTTGACTAGAAGCCATATTTAGACCGGGAAATGAAAGCTGGTTAATGGTGACAATTCTACCTTCACGCGCGAAACAAATCACTCGAAAGAGTGTTGAAACTATAGCTCCCATGTCATAAACATAGTCACACCCAAGAAGTAAATTGTAATCTAAAGGGCCTGGGACTACCATCACATTCATATAAATGATTCTTCCTCCAAAAGTAATAGGCAATTGAGGAAGGATCCCTAATGGTTGGCTAGTTCCTCTATTAAAAGCCAACAGATTCTGGGTAACTGGCACAAGTGGCAGTGAACCGAGTGCTTGTGAAGCAGTTGATGAAAGGATACTCACAGATGCACCTTAAACTATAATAATGCCAGATACAATCATATTACAAACCTATACTATGATCTAGAAAGGCACATAAGAAGGAAGACAAAATCCTACCAGTCGATTCCAATCAAAGCAAGTGACCAGACTACTTGGAGGGGGTACCATAGAAACAGGAGAATTAACCCCTTGAGTTACGAGAACTGGAAGATTTTCCTCCTGTCTTGATGGAATAGGAGGACTTCCCCCAAGCTCATTAGAATCTGAAGAAACAAAAAGAACATGAATGGTATCATACTCACTCTCTTCGGGAAATGTATGATTAACTGAAGGTGAAATCGGGTCAACTGTTTCCTTGACCTGTTGATTTGGGTCAGGTATAGACTCATAGGATTCACTTTCAGGGAGAGTGGGTTTGATCGACAATTGATTTTGGTCAGTCAATTCATCAACTAGTGAAGGATTAAGGGAGAGTCTCCTGTAACTAGATGGAAGTCATTGTGGTGAAGTAGGACGGTTATCCAACACTTTTTTGGCTTCATCCAGATAGGGACAAAGGTGAATGGGGGTGATTTCCTTCACATAATCTATAGGGAAAGTTAACTTTACCCTTCTTTCCATGAACTTTACTACCACTAGTTGATGGTGTGTCACCAACATGATCTCTAGAAGTTGATGACACAGGATGATGTGAACGGGGAGACCATTCTTCTAAGATCTGAGGAATCTCAGGGCAATTTCAAAGAAGATGGTCTCCTATACAAAGTTTGCATGGATATCGAACTTTGTGAGGCTTGACGGATGGTTTCTCATCAGATGTTGCATTCAAAGCAATGGTTGCTTGGTTTCCCCTCTACTGAATTTTCTTCTTCTTCTTCTTCTTCTTCTTCTTCTTCTTCTTCTTCTTCTTCTTCTTCCTTTCTTCTTCTTCTTAGCCACCTAGTTACTAGTAGAAATACTTTCACCGGGCGAAGAGGAAGAAGGGGAGGAAGAAAAAACCAAGGAAGAAGGCAAAGGATCAACTTTAGGATCAACTAGAGGTTGATTTTGTCTAGTTGGAGGTGTACTCGATTGCGGAGAAATCACGACATTTTGAACCATGGAGGTTGAAAACAACCATATTGGCAAGCCAATGGTAAATCCCAGAAGGGACAATGTATCCACATAAGGAGCACCAATATTTCCAAAAGGAGGAAAAGCACTAGGATTCCCATTAAAAGGAATTCCTTGATCTGTGGACCCCGGATTTGTTGCCATATGTTTCAACCTAAGATTAAATAAGTAGTGAGTGTGGAGGATGTTATCCATGGTCAATTAATTTTTACTTTAATCAAAGTAACATAACAAAACAAAAGAGGGATAATCGAGGAAAAAGGTTTACCAAGCAACTTTGAACTATAGAATACCTCCTGGCAAACCAAGAAATATAGGTAGGCAATCTCCCCAAATGCTTTGTTTGGTGTATCACAGTGTACAAGGTGGCTGACTCAGTTACCTAAGGATGGATAAAAACCTAGTGTTGTCCTCCCATATATACCCGTAAGTACGTGGATGCCCAATCTGTATAAGTGCTATCTAATGCAAAACCGCACAGTGAGAGCATTCCCATATACTTTATGTACTGTAACGCTACCCTATATACGCGAAGGTACATGGACACGCTACAATATACTCATGTACGTGGAATGAGGTATTACACTTGGGATGTATTGCAAACAAGTTAGTGACAACGGCTTTGTTTTACGATGCCGAAACACGAATCTAACCTAGACCTCTAAATGTTTTTCATTAGGTGACAATGCTCCATTAGATAAATTTAGATCAATTTTAAGTTGATCTTATTTAGAATTTTCCTTTCAAGGTTCACCACGTGATGTATGTATGCAATTCCTAAAATGAAACTATCATGATACTTTCCATTCAATTTAACGATGAAAATCCTTAGCTAGTAGGGATAGAGCAATCAAATCTTTGATAAAGAGCAAAGAGCACATCTCATGTAATTTCCCTAGCTATTCCTTTCAAGCATTCACAAACCACAATATGAATGATGCAAGTTTTTCTTTTCGAATCCCTTAATGTTATGATGAACAAAAGGGAAATATTCACATATAATAAATCAATCTTTAATAAGAACAAAGACTTTAACAATAGTTCTGTTTAGAAGAAAAAGAATACTTTATGACACTTTCTTTCGAAAAAAGAGTAATCAACTATATTCTAACTTTGACTATAGACTTATAATGACAAAGAAAACATTTAAGAAGCATTAATCAATCAAATCAAAGTAGGGATAGACCAAGAGATATAAACTTATTTTCTGAGACATAACATCCATTGATCAATCAACAAACAAACTGTCAGGCCAGGTTAACACAGAAAATTAATGAGCGCAAGAAACAACTGGTGATTTTATTCATTAGACAATTATTATTTATACATATACAAAACGGATCAGTTCATCTTCTAGATGACTGTCCAGCTTCACCTCATCCGTTTCGGATTAGGTGTCAACATTCCCCCCCTTAATCTGAAGGGATGTTGGTGAGTCCAAGCATCGTTCTGAATCTTTCAAGCTTTTCTCTTCCAAGCGCTTTGGTGAAGATGTCTGCAATTTGCTCGTTTGTGGAGCAATGACGGAGATGGATTGTTTTGGCCTCAACATGATGTCGGATCAGATGATATTTAGTATTTATGTGCTTAGTACGATCATGGAACTTTGGGTTCTTGGCCAACTTTATTGCAGAGGTGTTATCAATCATGAGTGGAGTTGATTGTATTTGTTTTACCTGCAAATCTTCAAGAATTTTCCTGAGCCACACAATTTCTTTCGTTGCTTCAGCTGCTGCCACATATTCTGCTTCTGTTGTGGAATCTATTGGTACTGATTGTTTGCGTGATCTTCAGGAGACAGCTCCCGATCCAAGACTCATAGCATATCCTGAAGTAGATACCCCAGTTTCTTTGTCTCCATCGAAGTCTGAATCAGAGTATCCAATCAAGTTGAAGTCGTCCACCTGTGTATACTTGATTCCAAGGTCTTGAGTTCCCTTCAAGTACCTAAGAACTCTTTTTGCAGCAGACCAATGTCCCTCACAAGGCTTTTGCATAAACCTGGAGAGGATTCCAACAGCAAATGAAATGTCTGGTCTGGTAGTAGTGAGGTAGATGAGACTTCCTACAAGCTGTCTATACTTTGTTGCATCCTCAAATTCCTTTCCTTCAATAGATGTGAGCTTCAAGTTTTGTTCCATTGGAGTAGAAAGGGGATTGCACTCTGTCATGCCAAATCTGTTTAACAAATCTCCAATGTATTTCTTTTGAGAAAGAAATATGGACTTTGGGTGTTGGGTTACTTCAATGCCAAGATAGTAATGAACATAGCCCAAATCAGTCATTTCAAAAAATTTTCCTAATTCTTTCTTTATGGATGCAATATAGCTTTCATTGTTCCCTGTCATTAAAATATCATCTACATATACCACAAGATATACAACTGTTTTTCCAACTTTCTTGACAAATAAAGTTGCATCATAAAGATCAAAATGATTGAAGTTGAGTTTCAGAAGATGCTCAGTTAGTTTTTCATACCAGGCTCGTGGTGCTTGTTTGAGGCCATACAAGGACTTCACAAGTTTTCATACTTTGTGTTCATGTCCTTTCACAGCAAATCCTTCAGGCTGGGACATAAAAACATTCTCTTTTAGATCTCCATTCAAGAATGCAGTTTTTACATCCATTTGATGGACTTTCCAACCGTTCTGAGCAGCTAGTGCAAAGAGTGTCTGGATGGTGGCCCATTTTGCTGTGGGAGAAAAAGTTTCCTCATAATCGACCCCTTCCTTCTGTACAAAACCTTTTGCCACAAGCCTAGCTTTGTGCTTGTCAAGTGAGCCATCAGCTTTGTACTTGTTCTTGTAGACCCACTTGCAGCCAATTGGTTTGGTTCCAAATGGAGGATCAACCAGCTTCCAAGTGCCATTCTTTATGAGGGAATCATACTCCTTCTGCATCGCTTCTTTCCATTTATCATGAGAAGCAGCTTCTTTGAAGGAAGTTGGTTCAAAATCTATAGACAAGTTCAATTCACAATCATAAGTAACATCCATATCAACAGGTGAATTAGAGTTATCTACATCACCTCCATCTTGTCGGTTTGTATTTCCGGTTCCTGTTTTTCCAATTTCATCAGGATGAACACTTTCAAGTCTCTTTGTCAGCCACTTTGGGGGACCTTTCTGAGATGGTCCAGGCTGTTCTGTTGATTGAGTTGGGACTGAATCAAGATTAAGTCTCCCAATTCTATCAATTACATCACTTAAAGCATCATCCGTTGTTGGAGTGTCATGCAGGGGAGATTGTTCTTCAGAAGGAGATTCCACATGTTGATCTAGTATAGGAATCCCCCCTTCAAGATGTGGAATCTTATTACCAAACTCTTCGAATGATTTCGGTTCTGTGAATCTATCCAAGCGATCAAGTTGCCGCTCAACAACACTGTCAGATTTGGATGATTTAAGAAAAATGACATCTCTAGATAAAACAAACTTTTTATTTACTTCATCATAAAGGTGGTATGCTTTAGATGTGTTTGAATACCCCAGGAAGATACACTTACGACTTCTAGCACCAAGTTTGTTTCTATGTACCTTTGGTATTAAAGCATAACAGGTGGAACCAAATATCCTGAGATGTTTTACCAAAGGAACATGTCCATACCACAATTCATAAGGAGTCTTGTTTCTTATAGCACTAGATGGACATCTATTCTTTATATATGTAGCACATAGAACAGCATCAGCCCAAAACATTGTCTTTACATTTTTGAAGAAAAGCATGGATCGTACCATATTCAAAATTGTTCTGTTCATTCTTTCAGCTACACCATTCTGTTGAGGATTATAAGGCATAGTTGTTTGATGTTTAATCCCATGTTGGCGAAGATAGTGTTCAAATTCATTTGATGTATATTATTTTCCATTATCAGTGCGAATAGACCCAATATGAGATTGTGCATCATTTTCAATCCATTTATGAAAATTCTTGAATGTTTGAAAAGCATCAGATTTGTTCTTCAAAAAATAAACCCAACACATTCTAGTGTAATCATCAATAAATGTCATGACATATTTATTTCCATTTGCAGAAGGAACAGGCATTGGACCACATAAATCTGAATGAATAAGTTCAAGCTTCCTATGTGCTCTTGAATGTGAATCATGCAAAGATTGTTTGCTATGCTTTCCTAGAATGCAAGCATCACATTGTTTATGTTTTCTAGGAATTGTAGGAAAACCAGCAACACCATTTTTCTTCAACAAGCGGAGACTATCATAGTTTAAATGTCCAAATCTAGCATGCCATAATAAACTTGATGGTAGTGCATCTTCTTCATGATGAGAAATATATGAGAAATGTTGTGCATGACCAGAGGTTCCTTGCAGTTTAAGAAGTCTTTCTTCTTCTATACCCCTCATGACAAGTGAGTGGTCAGATGCCTTTCTTACCTCAAGCTTGCCATCAAACATGTGAATGGAGTGACCTTGCTGGCGGACGTGGACCAGGGAAAACAAGTTTCTCTTGAGCTGTGGGAGATATAGAACATGATCCAGAAGAAAGTCTGGAAGACCAGGTAGTTTAAGTCTGATTGTGCCAAGCCCTGATGGCTTGATTTTTGACTGATCTGCAAAGTATACTACTCCATCAACATTGTCAGTTAAATCTTCAAAGAAATCTTTCCTATGAGTCATATGACAGGTTTCTCCTGAATCAAGCAACCAATCATTTTTCGAAGAAGCAAGTGAAGCATTAAACAAATCTTCATTTACTCCAATGTTACATTGTGCCTCAATATAGTGAGCGGATTCAGGTGCTTTACCTTTGTCTGTGTCATCAGTTTTACCTTTCTGCTGATTTCTTCTCTGCTCAACCTTGTCCCATGGTAGCTTGCATGTAGAAGCATCATGTGATCCATTTCGTTTGCAGCGAATGCAATGCAGATCTGCCTTTTCTGCTTGAGAATGTCTGCCCCCCCTGCCTCTGAAGTATCTTCCTCTTCCTCTTCGTCCACCTCTTCCTCTTGTAGAATCTTGAGCAGGATGCTTTTCTTTGTGAGCAAGGCAAACAGTCTCTTCAGAAGATTCAGGGACTGTTTTCTTTCCAAAGGCTTTCTCTCTTTCAGCAAACTTTTTCACAAGAGAGTCAAAGGTTATATCTTTAAGATTTCCATTTGCTTGTAAAGACTCAAGATAATTGGAGTAGGTAGGATAGAGTGCTTTGAGAAAGGCAATAAGAGAGATATCCAGCTCAACCTTAGTGGATTTAATATCATGCATTATAGACTTTATTTCAGATGCAAGAGCAAGAGGATCATTATTTTTCAGTTCAAGAGTGAAGAGTTTAATCATGAGCTGAACAAATTCAAGTGCAGAATGTGTATCATAGAGTTCTTTCAGCTTTTGTAAAGCTTCAAAGGCAGTGGAATAGGATGAAATATGACGACTTACTTCCTCATTTACTGATGCTGCGATCAATGCATAGGCTTTGCTGTTCTTGTTTTCCCAAATGGCGAGTTCTTTGTCTGATGTGGGCTGCACAGGGTCTCTGTCTTCTTCTCCGACACACACTCCTTTCCACAGCTCATTTTATATGAGGGTGTGTTTTACCATCCGAGACCATTCATAATAGTTCTCCTTGCCAGTGAGAACTATTCCGACCATAGAAATGATTGAATGCATTCTGTAAAAAATATCTCTGCTAAAAAAAATCTGTTGATAAAAGACTTCTGCTGGAAAAAAATCTTATGCCATAGCCTTATGCACTTTATTTTCTTCTAACATTTGCATCAGCATATCAGCATTTCTTATATCAGTAATATTACTATGTTTTGAGAGAGAAAAAAAATCTCATGGATCACTTCAATATATATCATGCAATACTACAGATGCTTTGATATAAAACACTCTCACTGATATAAACACTCTGACTGCTTTGAAAACTGCTTACCATTCAATACTCAAGACTGCCATCATTTGAAAAATCAACAACACAACTTTATACCAGAACCGCCATTAAAATCATCTCTCGGCATTCTCAAACTTAAGGGACTCACAGATTACAGAGCGACTTCAATTCATCAGGAGGACGATGCCTTGAGAAAAAGAAAAGTTCTCAAAAGGCCAGAAATATGCATAAACCAACTGCGCAAATATTGCATAAACAAACTGCGCAAATACACTGCACTTCTCTTCAAACAAGTCTACATACTTTAATGGTGACTATGGCCCTAAAACAACACATAATAAAGTATTTAATTAAGCTTTCTGTACACGTGAGTTTCTGCAAGCAGCTGGCGGTGGGAGTGAAACCTTCTCTTTTAAAAACTCAGGAAAGTTGAGAGGTGGTGGTGATATGGAAGACCATGCCAACTACAGAGCGTCCAATCAAGTTTAACACTTCAAACGGGAGCAATGTTTGGTCCTCAAACACTTCCGGATACCTCGTTGTGGGATGCGAACTCCGAAACGAAGGCAACCAAAAACGCAGTCCTCTTTAAAAAAGGAACGCGACCACCATTACATAAACGCAGTTACCATTACAAAAAAACGTAGTCTTCATTAAAATAAGATCGCAGCCATCATTACAAGAGATGCAGTCACCGTTACAAGAAACGCAGTCGCATTTTTTTTTTACAAACGCAGTCTTCATATAATACAATGCAGTCTTCATAAAAAACGCAGTCTTCATATAATACAATGCAGTCTTCATAAAAAACGCAGTCATGGTTACGACAGCCTTAATACAACGCAGTCATTCTTCAAGAAAAAAAACGCAGTCACCATAGACTACTTGATATCATTTTTGTTTGAATGGAATGGGATAGTCTTTTACCATGGTTCGACAGCAGAAACGCATAAACGCATAGATCTTACATTCAACAGCGCATTCCACGCTCACCGCACCATATTCTGTCATGCCAGAGGCACTCAAAACACCGCCAGAAGCACGCAGTCTCAGGACAGAGGTTTCATGAGGCAGCAGAAACCTGGCAGAGGCAGGAGTTATTTCTGGGACCTGCGCTCTGATACCATGTGAGGCCAGGTTAACACAGAAAATTAATGAGCGCAAGAAACAACTGGTGATTTTATTCATTAGACAATTATTATTTATACATATACAAAACGGATCAGTTCATCTTCTAGATGACTGTCCAGCTTCACCTCATCTGTTTCGGATTAGGTGTCAACACAAACAAACAGCGAAAAGTTGGCAAAAACACTTTCCAAAGGTGGGAAACTAATCCTATGAGGATTAGCGAAGCCTAGAGTGGGAGACATCGTGCTTCAGAGCAATTTCCCTAAGCCAGGGGTGCTCTGCAGTGCATTGTGTCCCTCACAAGCCTGCGCTAGTGACAATAAGCCATTTCAAGAGGAAATTTGACACAGTTTTGACCAATTTTTCAATGTAAAGAGCTGAATTACAATCTATGAACAAAAATAAGGTTTACAAGGATGTCTTAGGAGGTGGATAAGCTACTAGGAAAGACGAAAATCCCCAATGGAGTCACCAATTTGTTTTGGAGAATTGGGTATCTACGGATAAATACTAATTCCCTAGATAAGTATTTGTATCTATAACATCAGTTTAAAGTGTTTTAGACTTTTCCTATAAGCAATATATAAGATGAGAAGACAAGAAGACCTATTTGTACTTCTGCTTCCCTCTTGTCTCCCTTGTATCGATCCTGTCACTCCTTCCCGTACTTAATACGCTTGAGAAGTACCCTGTAAATACAATAGAAAACAAAGAACCGATCAAAGCACATGATCTATTGAATATAAGTGAAAGGAATCAAATACAATTCACACATATAAGCATTATGAAACAATACAAACATTTGGGAAAAGGTTCAAACACTTTATTATATAGAAGAAGGAATTACAACCATTAGTGTTTGATTCAAATCCAATCGTCCAGCTTGGATCCCATCCACATCACATCAAAATCATGAAAAACTTGTAGCATTACAATACTTGCTTCAAAGCCAAATCTCATATTAGCATTATCTCCTTACAATTCAACATAATCCAACCCCTGATCACTTAGATGAGTGGTCAATTTATAGGAAGGTGAAGGAGGTTTTGTCATAAATGGTGGCATTGAATGGCCTTCCATACATAGAATTAGTTCCATGGAGGAAGGGATGAGAGGATAGGATGCACCTTAACTCATTCCTCATCCATTTTCAAGCTCATAAGAGTCAATAAGTGAGGGAACCTTCTAGATGACTCCAAAAGATAATAATATTATGCAAACCCTATGTGAATTTCGCTCATTATCGCCCAACACAGGTGAAAGGAAGCATATCTGCTCTATAGAGAACCCTGGAAGTGGACTCAACTACTCTACACCGCACCTTTGCAAGGGCTTACCTGCGCTGGTCCCTCTAGAGGCTATTTCTGGATGTCTTCAAGTCATGAAACTGTCTGGGAAGGAGGCATTCAAAGGGGTGAATTGTTTAAGGCATGAAGCAACTGAAATTGGGGTATGATGAGCCCTAAAACATTGATCTAGATGTTGAGATTTGATGTGCCCAAATGGATCTATAACAATGAGGCAGAGCTTTGTGTTTCCATATCATATGTCACCAACATTCTAGAGAATTGGGCTTATGAGAAAAGTGGATGATGGGGTATCCATCTTTAGGAGTATAAGCCCCCAGCATAGCTAAAGCCCAAATTAGTTCATCCTGATCATCCCTAAGCCTCACACATGATTCAGTTAAAGTAGTTGTATAATTCCTCCACTCCTGACTCCACTAATCGTGTATCCCAAGATCATCATTAGACATCCAATCTTGTTGATAAATGGAAGTATTCAACTGGTCCCCAATATGGGCGATGAAAACCACACTTTTGTTGTGAAGATATGCTATTAGTTCTGGAGGTAGATTTTTCATGTTGTCGCAACCAATCCATGGATCAACCCCATTGTGAATAGTCAAACCATTTCCAGTTCACAAAGTCAGCCCACTCCGGATAATGGAGAGAGATTGAATGCCAGATTTCCAGATAACTGAAATTCCTTGCTTGTTCCAAGATGGTAGTCGGACCCATTCCATGATATTCTGGGGCCAAATTTCTTATAAGAAATGAATTCTATCCATAATCTTTTGTTCATCAGGAGAAGCCAACCCTGTTTCACCACTAATGCATGAGTATAGGTTGAGAGATCCTTGACGCCCCATCCCCCCCATTTTTTTGGGACTGAAATTATGCTCCATTTAACCGATGTGTTAGTTTTAGTATTTGAATATTGTAATCAATGATAAAAAATCCTCTTTTCATATCATATTAGGGTCCCATTATGATTTCTTTTCATTCCATGAGGTCGTCATGAAGAAATTTGGACACTGAAGTTTGAATTAGTCTTTCCTTTACTCCTTTTAGAAACTTACCCTTTGTTGGCTCATTTAACCCTTGATGAGTATCAATTTTCCATAAAGTTAATGACATCATGCCATCACATCAGTCATGTCATCTTGAAATTTAGTCCTACAAGGTCTCATTAGGTCTTTTAGGGGTTTTCAAGGTTTCATTAGTTCATTAGGGTTTCCAAGGTTCCAATAAATTCCATTGTATAAGAACAGCAAGTAAAGGGTGATCAAATAACATCTCTTCACCATGTGAATATGATTTGTAAAGAGAAATTATTATTTCATCGTGTAATTTTATGTTCACTATATGTAATAAGTTTGTTCCTAAGCTGCCAACTCAATCTCTATATGCCAACTTCATTAAAGCAAAGTCAAATTCAAAGAGTTCTCAAAGACCATCAAAAGCTCAATTTGTCAAAGGAAATAGTCAAGTGAAAGGGTAATGTTTAAAAAAGTTAAGTGAATTCCAAAGGGAGTTTTCTTTTCCCAAGGGTGTCCAAATAATCATTTTCCACAAGCATTAAACCCTAATTTCCACTCCCAGTGAGCTAGGGTTGGCTATGGAATCAGAGACATATGACTAGAGAAGGCCTAAGGGAGGTCATTTCAACAAGTATGAGGCCATTCCAACTCATAAACATCATGTCTCCATAATTTTTTGAGAAGTCATTCCAAGAGACAAATCATTTGCCACACATAGGGCCCGTTTTTCTTCAAACTATGTTTCAGATGAAACATAGGTGAATTTGGAAAACGTGAGAGAGGTATTTGTCCAGAATTGGCCAAGGATGAAAAAAATCCTTCATGTTTTACATAGGTGCCATGGTTTTGGAGATATGTCAAAAATACAGTTTCTACAAGAGAGTTGTTACACTTCCAAGGTGACCTTGGGAAAATCAATTTTCGTTTCTCGTTGGAGTCTCCAAATGTTGGGTCCCTATAATACTACTGATTACCCCATTACTATTGTAGTTATACCCCTTATTAATATTGTTGTGCCCCTATTTCCCCCATATTTTTATTACCGTGCCCCATAGAATCCCTCTATTGTTATTTTTGTGGCTTTATATTATTATTGTTAGGTCGGCTGGGTTATATTGTGACTCCTTAGACTCGTATATATAGAAAGGAGGTTTTGTCATTTGAATCATCCAAGAATTGTTCATTTATGTAATGTAAAGTAGGATGCCCCCTCAAAGAGGTTGAATTCTAAAGGCATTGATCTATCTTTTCTATATTTTCTTTAGCTGGTTTCATAGCATTTGGTATCAGAGCTTTGGATTCTAGGGTTTCGCTACTCCAAACAAGTCATCGTGGTATTTTCACTATAACTCTTTTTCTGCGACATTTCAGAAGATAAAAAAAAAAAATTGTTTTAGAATTCATCGCGGTGAATCACGGATCCAAATTTCAGAGCTGTTTGGGCTATATTTACGGAGATATGATCTGAGGAAGTTGGTCTTTTCACAGACTCCTGAATTACATTCCAAACAGGTGACCTGGGTAAAATCATCATAACGTTTTCCCTGAGAATTGGATTGAAATTTCATAATAATTTGTAGAAAGCGGACGGACGGTAGTTTCTTGTATATATTGTTTAGAGCCAAAGGATGAAACAGTGACTCGTGGCACGTCGTACAAGTTCGCTCTACTGAACTAGTCTATAATCAGGTCACTGTCGGAGATTTCGCGTAACTCTTTCTTGGAGAATCCAAATTAGATCAGACTGTTGGCATTAGAAGGAGGAAACAGAGGGCTACCATAGGTTGCAATTTCAGAACTGGATGATTTGAAAATACAGAGATACATCAGAGGCAATATCGAGCTCCTACAAAGTGAAAAAATGGTGTGTAGATTCTTTTAAATTTTTTTCTTAAGAGTGGTTTGAAAATTTATTTTGAAGGAATTCAAAAGGTTAGTGGAGCATTATTATTGGTAACTGATGCCCCGAGGAAAGAAAATGCAAACACCTAGTAAGTAACCTGAAGGCTCTAGCATGACTCATGAAGAAGAAGAAGAAATGCTATATGATATATCAAAAATTACAAGAACAAGTGCAACAAGTGTCACTTGCACAAAAAGCAACAGAATCTAAGATGGATGGTTTAAGGAAACATGTAGAAGCTAAGATGGATGGTTTAAAGAAAGGTGTAGAAGATAAGATGGATTTTTTAAAGAAAGGCGTAGAAGCTAAGATGGATGGCATGGAAGCTAAGGTGAATGGAATGGATGCTAAAATTGATGGCATGGATGATAAGATGGAATAATTGAAGATAAATATGAATAAGTTGCTACAAGAAATAGTCAGTAATGGTGAAAGGGTACTAAAGGAAACTCATGATGAGAACAAAAGAAATGTTAATCATGATTCCATAGACTCTAATGTTGGATCAAAGACTCACCATATTCCAAAAATTGATATGAGGAAGTTTGATGGCAAGGATCCTGCCACATGGATATTACATATGGAGCAATTCTTTGATCTCAATAATATGCAAAACACACAAAAGGTACGTATGGCAACTTTATATTTGGAACCAAATCAATTTGTATGGTATCAATGGCTTTGCTCTCGTAAACAATTTATCACTTGGGCAATTTTTACGGAAGAATTGATAGCACATTATGAGGATACAAAAAGCAACAATTTTTTTAGCCAATTGATAAGTCTCAAACAAAAGTGTTCAATAATGGAGCACATTGAGGAGTTCCAAAAATTGAACATAAGGGTAAAATAGGATTGATGTGTTCATAGGGTCATTAAAGGATAATCATTAAGGTCTTCAACAACCTATAAGGTTGACACCACAACAATTGGAAGAAAAAAGAGCAAAAGGGCTTTGTTACAGTTGTGATAGCAAATACACTAAAGGTCATAAGTGTGCTGAGAAGAAATTATTCTCCATAGATTGTGAAGAGGAAGAAGAAAAGGAGCAAGAAAGGTCAAAAGAAGAGGATATACTCGAGGAACAAAGCCTAGATGAAGAACAAATAAATCTGACCATATATTGTAATGCATTGGCGGGAATTGCCACTCCTCAAACCATCAAGATAGAAGGACAAATCAAGAAGAAAAAGGTAATAGTGTTGATTGATTCAGGAAGAACCCACAATTTTATTCATTGTAAGGTAGCAAAATAATTGAATTGCTTCCTATATCCAACACCAGATTGTCAAGTGATGATTGCAAATGGAGGAATAATAAATTGCTCTAGAAAGTTCCATAATATCAAGCTATCCATGGGATAATATGTATTGACTAGCCGAATGCTTTCCATTCCAATGGGAGGTGTTGATGTTGTACTAGGAGTCCAATGGCTACAATCCTTGGGTACAATAGCTTTTAATTTTCAAGAACTTTTCATCAAATTTTCTACAGAAGGAAAGGAAGTTTAATTAAGGGGTATTGCAGGGAAACTAGGAAAGATAATCAGCTCTAATGGTATGACAAAGCTTCTAAAAAAGGAGCAAATAGGTTTAATTGCACAATTATGTTCGCTAGATGTTTCCACATCGGAATCATCTATTTCTCCAGATCTCCAAAAAGTCCTGGAAAATCATTCCAAGGTATTTGAGAATCCCAAAGGTCTCCCACCTATGAGTGATCATGATCATGCTATTCATCTGATTCCAGGAAGTGTTCCTCCAAACATTAGGCTGTACAGATATCCCTATGTCCAAAAGAGTGAAACTGAACGTATGGTTGCAGAAATGCTAGAGGTTGGTATAATTCAATAAAATCAAAGTTATTTCTCTGCTCCAGTAGTATTGGTTCACAAGAAGGATGGATCATGGCGCATGTGTCTAGATTATAGGGAGCTCAACAAGCTCACTATTAAAGATAAGTTCCCCATTCCTGTCATTGATGAATTACTAGATGAATTGAATGGATCAATTTACTTCACCAAGTTGGATCTTCATTCAGGATATCATCAAATCAGAATGAAGACTGAAGACATTCTGAAAACAACATTTAGAACTCATGAGGGTCATTATGAATTTTTGTCATGCCTTTTGGCCTTACCAATGCACCTTCAACATTTCAAGGTTTGATGAATTCAATTTTCAAACCATTCCTTAGAAATTTGTGGTAGTATTTTTTGATGATATACTAATCTACAACAAGTCTTGTAAGGATCATGTTGAACATGTTGACAGGGTGCTACAACTGTTGGAGGAGAAACAATTATATGCAAAAGGATCCAAATGTTTCTTTGGAGTCCAGGAGGTGGAATATCTGAGTCATATTGTATCTCATGAAGGAGTTAAGGTAGACCCTAGCAAAATTAAAGCCATTAAGGAATGGAAAATCCCCACATCCATAAAGCATCTGCGAGGATTTCTTGGGTTGACAGGGTATTATCGCAAGTTTATTAAGAATTATGGGAGAATAGCAGCACCTCTAACAACATTATTGAAGAAAGATGCATTTTCATGGACTCCAGAAGCAACAAAGGCCTTTGAAGATCTTAAAGAGGCAATGTTCCAAGCACCGGTCTTAGCTACACCGAACTTCAGAAAAACCTTTATTGTGGAATGTGATGCTTTAGGAAATGGAATTGGTGTTGTTCTGATGCAAGATGAAAGACCCATTGCTTTTGAAAGTCGTCGAATCAAGGGAAAGTTTTTAAGAAAAGCTATTTATGAGAAGGAAATGTTGGCAATACTCCATGCACTTAAGAAATGGTGACCCTACCTAATGGGAAGGCACTTCAAGGTAAAAACGGATCATGATAGCCTTAAATACTTTTTAGAACAAAGATTATCCTCTGAAGAGCAACAAAAGTGGGTCACAAAGATGTTGGGTTATGACTTTGAAATCATCTACAAAAAAGGGAAGCAAAATGTGGTGGCAGATGCCCTCTCAATGTATTCATCCTTTCTTGAGCAGATGCACCCTTATTGCCCCCATATTCTTATTACTGTGCCCCATAGAATCCCTCTATTGTTATTTATGTGGCTTTATATTATTGTTGTTAGGTCGGCTGGGTTATATTGTGACTCCTTAGACTCCTATATATAGAAAGGAGGTTTTTTCATTTGAATTGTTAATTTATGTAATGTAAAGGAGGTTGCCCCCTCGAAGAGGCAGAATTCTAGAGGCATTGATCTATCTTTTCTATCTTTTCTGGAGCTAGTTTCGTAACACCAAATGATTTTCTTGATGAGTCAAATGCTAAGGAGATAGAGATATATTTACAATCAGCTATCATGAGCTCAATTTGGAGTTGAGGAAGACCTCCAAACGTTTCCTGCAAGATCACATTTCATTTTTGCATCCTCATTCTGCACGGTTTGACTAGTCTTGGGAGAATGAAGTTTTGGAGGGTCAAATTAATCCCGTGTTTCAAACTAAAGGAATATTTGGAAACTAGACTAGATACACTTTCCAATGAGCTCTCATGGGCTCAATTTGGACATTGGAAATGTAGGAAAAAGTGGTTCTGAAGATGGCATTGTGCGTATGACATTGGCATTGTGCGTTTGAGAGTTGGCCTAGTTTTTCACTGTTCTTCTCCAAATTTGATTTTTACCTATGGGAAATCAATATTTTACTGATGTAATTGATATGATTGATGTAATTATAATTTTTTTACTATTACCTAGGGTAAATACATTAAGTAAATAGGATCTATGAGGTGTAATGAATCAGTTCACTGTAATTAGGAATGAGTCAATTTAACCACCCTACACTCTAGCTATCAGTTCATATTTTCATGGAACGATTCCTCCTCTCATGGATTCGACCCTTGAGGTTAAGATTATTTTGTTTTGAGGCCTATATCTTGTAATTTTTAGTCCTTCTACAGGTTGGACTCTATTGGATGTTGTATTAGTGTTTTAAACTTTGGCATGAAATATATTGGATGAGTTGTAGCTATTTTGGTGGGTTCCCTATGGCATGATACTTTAATATTGTTTCCTCTTCAGTTACATATATATGAATGTTTTGTACCTTTCATGATACATTTCAATTCAAATATGTTTGATTTTCAAGGTGTGATAATAAAAATTCATTTTCTATGCTCTGTTTTGGGAAAATCATCATAAATTATTTCATTTCTTCAATTTAAGAAGAATTCATTATTTTCATGCTCTTTTTAGCACCTCACTAGTCTAAACCATTTCATAACTATACTAAAAAGTGTTAAAGTAACTTTCCTACCTCGCTCCATCAGATGAATACAATTCTGACTCTCTTTTGCCTTGACCTAGTTCACTCTCGAACCTAATTCACTCATCCAGTGACTACTCCAATCAAATCAAATCAAACAACCCGCTCAGCTACTATATCTAGCCTAAAACCCTAATCCATCCATCACTCTTGGCTATGATCCTTTGGAGAGAGCCCTCTCCAGCTTGGTAGGGCTAGCTACCATGTCAAAAAATTGGTCTGTGGTTACCTCAGCTGGACTCTTCCTCAACCTTAGAGATTTGGAGGAGTGATAACACCATCCAAAGGGTTTTCCTTCCTTTTGCCCCTTCATAAAAAATTGCAACATATCCTTTGAATCCAGGCTAGGATACCTTAAGGAATCTAGGCAAGAGACATCTAATAGATCAGGGTGGCTTCCAGAATTGATTTTATAAGCATCAGGTGTCAATTCTAGATAGAAGTCAACGACTCCAGTTGTTCAATCTTCTTTCAACCTTGGAAACTAACCAGGTCCAGTCAACTATTTTGTATACATGAGATTTTATTTGGAAACCTAGATAATTTAATCCATCCTCTAATTGTAGTCTCTAGAAGGGAAATTTTTGATATGCATGATGAAGTTCCTATGGGGAAGAAGATGATAGGGTGATGGTGGATTTCAGTCTGTTAATTTCTATCCCCGATGCTGAGCTAAATAATCGCAACACCTCAGAGAGGGTGTTGTAGTCTTGAATGCCACCATTGAGGAAGATAAGAATATCATCCACGAAAAGAAGATGTGTGAGTATGCATTGATCCATGATCTTGAGACCCATGAGCCTCCATACCCTTTTTGCAAAAGAGATTAGCCTACTTAAACCTTTCATAACAATCAGGAAGAGCAACGAGGAAAGTGGGAAACCTTGTCTAAGTCCCCTCTCTACATGAAAGAAATAGGAATCAAATCCATTTATGAGAGTACTCAACGAGACAGATGTAATGCAGCACATGATCCATCTAATGAAAGGAATAGGGAAGCCCAGATGAGTTAAAATCATCCTGATGTATAGCCAACTGACTTGTTCAAAGGCCTTGGATAGATCTACTTTGAGAATGGCACCTTTAAGTTTCTTCAGCTTGATGGAGTGGAGGGCTTCCTAGGAAGTACCAATGGCTTCATGGATCTGATGGTTGTATAGAAAAGAAAATTGTTCAGAGGATATGTTGTCGGATAAGATTGGCTTGATTCAGTTGGCAATGATCTTCGCAATGATTTTGTAAGGCTAGTTGCAGAGGGAAATGGCCTGGAAGCTATTGAAGGATTGAGGGGAGTGCGTCTTTGGAATGAGGGTGATAAAGGTAGTATTAATGGATTCATACATTCTCCCAGAATTTTTGTAATCCTCGATTACCTTGAGAAGGTTTAGGCCAATGATGTCAAAAAAGGATAGATAGAATTCTACGGACCATCCTCCCTGCCCCAGACTTCTATCCTTCTTGAACCATTTCAATGTACTCTCCAGTTCCCCCATTATTACAGGTTTGATAAGATCCTCCACAGAGTCTGGATCCATAAATCTAGGGAAATGCCCTGCTGTACAGATGATTTCTACAAGAGTTGCACTAGGGGGGGCTTTGAAGAGCTACTTGAATTGTGTGTTCCCCATATGTGCCAACTGATTATAGGTATTGGCCATTTACCACTATTCAGTTGGAATCTGCCATATGGTATTGTTGGACCTCCTTCCATTGGAAAATTTATGAGAGAAATTAGTATTGTCATCCCTAGCTTGAAGCCATATAGCTTGGCTTCTAAGTCTCCATGTCTCTTCCCGATCCAGCAAAATCTTGGATCTCTGGGCCTCCAAGCCCATCAAATGGATTTTTGCTTCAATTAAGGTGTACCCTTTGCCATGGTCATCCATCAGCTCATCCATCTAGAGTTCAATGTCCCATAGAGTATGTCCTTCCTGGCCTTTTTTTCCTTTGCCCATATTATAGAGATTATTTTAAGATTCACCAGGTTGCAACATAAGACCTCAGCTACACAAGGATCATTAGAAAGTGGATGGTCCCTCCAAAACTCAGTTACTAGTCTGAGATAATCAAGGTCCTTTAACTAGGTCAAATTGAATTTAACAGGAGACCTAAGCTTTCTTGAAGGACCAACCAGCTCCACGTAGATGGGGGAATGATCCGAAATCCCAGCAAACCATACCCAATGCCTATAATTTGTGAATTACTCTAACATATCTTTATGAATGATAAAACAATCCAATATTCTACCTAGTGCCACATCTCTAGTCCTTCTATTGTGCCATGTCAGAAACCTTTTATTCATGGGAATATTGATTAGGCAGTGCTACTCCAATAGTTGTTCCAGTTGGTCCGGGAGGGGCTCCAACTGTGAATGATGTCCCCATGATTCTTCATGTCCAATGTTAAATTTTAGGTCTCTGCCTAAAATGATAGAGTTTTCTATCAGAGAGTGCCCTAATAGTTTACGCCAGAAGTCTAGTCTGTTATGATTAGGATCATATATATTAATAATTCGAAGATTCCTGCCTAGCTCTACGAAGAAAATGTCCAAACCGAGGAATCCATGTCCACCCCAAGTAGAGATAGTTTTAATGGTACAGGGATTTACACCCAGAGTGATGCTCCCTGATCACCCTAAGACATCCAAGGCATGAAAGCTCCATTTAGGCTTCAGAGATTTAAGGATCCGAGTAATCTGCCTAGATATACCAAGGGTCTCTTAAAGAAAAATGATATCACAAGGCTCACAATCCAAAACCCTCTTCAGAGCTGATTTTTTGGAGGGGCTAGCTAAAACCCTACAGTTAAAAGATACTCACTTCATGGAGGAACACTAACAAGGGTTTCTTGTGCTCTAAGTAACTGTTCAATAGTGTTTTGTCTACCTAGGGCCACATCGACCCCTACATGATTAATGGCTTAAGAAATCTTGGAGGGCCTTCCTCGAGAGGGTTTGGGCTCTGCAAGTGAGGATGATATGCCTAAGCCAATCAGTTCATGGAGAACTAGGATACGAGGTCGGAGATTGTATGAATGCGATCGATAAGTAGAGGAAGATACAAGAGGGTCAAACAAACCCAAAGAGTGAACAACCTGAGGAGTGGTGGAGAAAATAGCTAAAATGGGGTCGAGAGAACAATTGATAGGAGTGGTATTCATGCGAGGGATGGATGTAGATGCAGTTGGAGAAAAAATAAAATTACTAAATTGCAAAACAATGGAACAAAGAGGAGGAGAAATACCCGAGGATGGAGAATTCGCTGCAGCAGCCTTTGATCTAGTCATGGGCAGGGAGATAGGTAGAAATTGGGTAGAGCAAGATGGCCGAAACGTGTCCCTAGCTGCATCCAATGGACTATCTAGACAAGTGGAATGCTCTTCCACAAGTGGGTCTTCAGTCTGCATGTGATTCTTTCCCTTTTAAGTAGGAGTAGCTAAAGGTGAGACGAGTAGACAATTATTTGAATAGGTGCCCAACCTTGTGGAATCTCCAGCACCAAAAGGTTACTCCTTCTAGTCAAGGATTTTCTTGTGAGAATAATGTATCCAGTGGAGGGTAATATTCTCCTCAAATCCTTCCCTTGTATCTAGATGTACCATGATTCGTGCCATAGTCATGTTTCCAAAGGACTAGTATGATGTTCCACGTAAGTCCCCAGAGCATTACCTATGCGCTTGAAGACATACTTCAACCATAATTACATTGGGAGCCCTGAAAGGCGAACCCAAATTGGCCTGGAGCCAAGTTTTTCCCTTTCTGGGTCGAATAGGGGATTCCATATTTTAAGCAAAATTGTTGCAAGTTAGATGTGCCAAAATCTCGAGAGGATCCGGTCAGTATACTCCTCCTTGTGGAATCTAAGAAAAACCATCCACGTGTGAGGACCTTGATTGAGGGAAATTCTTTGAGTGAACCCCATATTTCTATGGTCTAGAGTCACAATCACTTCACAGAGTAGTTCCACCCTCTGACTCATCCCACTAGGACCCTGTTGGTCGGGTCCACCACTTCACCCATCGTGAGATATTCCCCCAATGAGAGATTAAGGTCCTTGTTTGTCACCTTCACGAACTTCCCTTTCTTGACTTTGTTGGATTTAGGTGCCATCAGATAGTCCTGGAAAGGTCCCCTGATGCCTTGATAAGACACCTGTGGGGATGGTGGCATGCCCTTAGGGTTAGGGACAGGCATACTGAAGCATCCCAAGGGAATGGGAAAACCGTGTGGAGGGAAGTTAGGGTTAGGGATTGCAGAATCAACTCGAGTGGTAAGGTGGGGGATGATGTCCCAGGTTGAGTAATGCTGGAAAGAGAGGATTGTAGGATGGAGCAGATGTATGAGGTAGTTCAGGAAGCGGAGAGTCGAAAGAGGGTGATGGAGGTAGGCACGCCACCAGAAGGTTGAGGGTTGTCAGGGAGAGAAAAGGGCAGTCTAAACTGAAAGAGGTGTCTAGTGCAACTGAAGGAGGCAGGTGGGGCACAAATGGCCCAGAATGGTCTGAGACAAGAATTTGAGCAGACATGCAGGCAGTGTGATGAGCCAAAAGAGTCAAAACCTGACATGGCACAAGGGCGTGACCAAATCTCCTTGTAGGGATTTGGGTCTGCTGAATAGCTGACAACATCTTGTTCCATTCTGACATTGGAGTAGGAGGTTAAGGAACGGTAACAACAATGCGAAAAAGTTGGGGTTAGACTGCACACTGTAACACAGGGATGTCCGCAAGTAGAAAATGGGTAGGTGTGGTAATAATAAGTGCTCTTGATATTACCCTAGACCTAAAGGCATAGCATTACGAAGTCTCAGAGACATCCTTCATCTTATGATCCACAACACTAAGAGATCTATCATCACCAAAATATATTATATTTTTGGTGTTATAATCATTTAAAGAAGAAAACATGGCTTTGTATTTGGCCATGTGATCAGAAGCTCCAGAATCAATGAGCCACTCATGATAATGACAAGATGAAGATACATTTAGTGCATAACTAGACCGAGATGCTTGAAAACCACATGCAAAAAATGTTATTCCTAAAGATGAAGTTGAAGTTGAAGAGTGTTCCAAATGGATGTTATGCTTCTTCTTTGTTGCTTCCAAAGCTTCCATATTCTTAAAGCATTGAGATTCTAAGTGGCCATCATGGTTACAAAAGTTGCAATGTCTATCAGTCTTCTTCCCTTTGTTTTTATTTGCCTTATCATTTTTTTGAGTTGATTTTTCATGTTGAGACTAAAATTTCTTAGGACACTTGTTTGGTTTAGGACCATTCTTTTTAGGATGTTGCTTCTTAGGATTCTTTGAACTTGGTTGCTGCTCAACTGCTAAGGCTTTCTTAGAAGATTTTCTAGTATTAAGAAGGCCAAGATGTAAGATTTTTTCTTGTTCTCTTATTATAGAATCACAAAATACATCAAAAGAGGGGGACTTTTGGTCTGTTCCTTGAGAAATTAGGCTTCTCTAGTGGAATGGAAGTTGGAAACAAACACAGAGTAGGCTAGTCTTAACTTAGTAAGAATGGAATAGAAAAGGCCATCATCTTCATTTTTAACCTCAAAACCTTCCAAGAGAAGTCTAAGGGTCTTGAACTTGGAAACAAAATCTTCAATGGAATAAAAATTATCGAGGTCCAAAGTAAGCAACTCATTTTCTAGCTGATGGGCTCTAATTTCACTTTTAATTCCAAAAACAATACTGATATTTTTCATTTCTTCTTTGGGGGTACAATTTCTATGATATGGAATCTAAGGTTTGGAGAAAGAGACATCCATATCAAACCACGTGCTTGATCTTGCTTATTTTCCCATTTGTCTAGCTTATCTTCATCTTTAGGTTTAGACTCTTGGCCTGAGGTTATTTGATAAATACCTTTACTTCTAAGTAAATCCACCATGTAGGATAGCCACTGGAAGTAGTTGGTGTTGTTAAGAATAACTAGGCATGAAATTTCCATTTTAAAATAAATTGATGCTACAGATGCTGAAACTAAGTGTTTTATTGGAAATATCTTGAAAAATTAGGTTGATTAAAGAAAAGGCTCTAAAAACAGCTTCTGGATGAAGAAGTTATCCATTTTTGAAGAAAAGTTGTTGAAGATGCCAAAGAACCATGTGAATGTTTGGAAATTGATGATAATGTTATATTTTAAAAAAATAACCCCCCCTTTTCTAAACTTAATCTAATTAGCTCACCTTTAAAAAAATATTACTTTATGTGATCCACTTTTATAAATAAGTGAAAGTCGCTTTTACAATTGTACTTTATGAACTATCAACTCAATTGTAACTTAAATAAAAGATAAAGTGACTTTGGAATTATAAGTGACTCACTTTTTATAATGGGTGAAAATAATTTTATATAAAGTAACTGTAAAACATAAGTTACATGTGCTTTTTGAAAAAGTATCTCAAGTGCCTTTAGAATTTTAAGTGACTCACTTTTTGTAATGGGCGAGAACACTTTTACATACAATAATTTTAAAACATAATCTACATGTGTTTTTAAAAAAAGTAACTTAACAAAAAGAAAGACATGAACCTAGGACCTTTGTTCTCATAAAGTAACTTTAGACCAACTAATGTAGTTAAAATATTTAGTAATTATTGAAAAGGAGGAATTTTTTTTTTTCACTGAATCTTTGGGGTGCATGCTTGTGTGAAAAACCCCTTTTCTTAAAAAACAAAAAAAACTACACAAACCCAACAGATAAACAAAAGTATCCAATCCTTATGGCTTAAAGTTAGATTTGGGGTTAGTCCCCCGGAAACTACATATTTTCCTCAATGTTTCTGATTTTCTGACATCACACTAAGTCATGGCGAAAGAGAGCATACGCATGAGAAAAAAATTTTCTTTATGTTTTTGGTTTTCCCAGATCACACGGAGTCAGAGGGTGAAGAGAATATGCGGAAATGAAAGGTATATGTCTCAGAATAAAAAATGTATAGATTACTATAAATCGAAATAAATAGAGAGATAAATAGCTATAACTACAAATAAAGGCTATAGACCTCTAGATCTTAAAAGTGACATAGCTAGGGTTACCATAAACCTTTTTTCATGAAATGAAAGGGGTTCCTCACTAAAACAGATGCTCCTAAGACAATAGAGCAGTCCTCTCAACCTAAAAGCGGTCAGAAATAATAGATCTAGGAAACGACAATCGAATGCAATTGTACCTACTTCAAATTTGGATCACCAATGGATAAGACCTTTGAATAGCTATGATACCATGTATAAAATTATAGGGTAAGTTCCTTAAATTGAACACCAAAGGACACCACTCACAAATATATCATAGATCAGTACACTGGTATTCTTTATGTGGTTAAAAACCTCAAAGAGGGAAACAGTCCACAGCCTGAGCCAGTGCGGCCACTTCTCGCAATATTATTAATGAAAAGGAAGAAAATTCACATAAGATTCTTTCATAAACAGCCAGAGACAAATGACCCTCCATGCTCTTTCAACAGAGATCATGGACCAATCGGATGTTAAGCCACAGATGAGGTATTGATAATACTGAGGAGATAATGAACCATCAGATTACTTCATGTCTAGAACATATCATGACTGTCAGATTATAAGTTACAAAAAGTACATACTAAAGAAACCCACTTTACCTAACTATACAATAGACCAAGTTTTAATCAATTATTTCCTATGTGCTGGAATATCGTAACACTTAGTAAAGACACATGCATACATCTGAAAGAATTGTTAGTAATATTGTAAAATAGTTCAAAAAGAAATAATGATCATGAAAGAAAGAGACAAATGGTTCAAATACACATACTAAAGCCAAGAAAATAATTTATTTTCATTTGTATGTGGAAACTGAAACATATACTGCAAAAAAAAAGAATAGTCTCACAATCAGTCCCGATAGATGCATGAAAAGTGTATCGACTCCAAGAGCTTCAAATTATAAAGTGAAAGTCACAAGATACACCATTACGATGATACAACATGTGTTACACTAGTGGAATGTTAAGAAACTACTTGCTTCTCAAAATATTCATCTTCTCCCCTATGACTAGTTTAAAAAGCCAAGGTGAAAATTCCTTTTCTTGAGCTATGAGGGTGTATATATAACAAATGAGGTGACTTTCCACTTCCCTTGTGACTCTTTATATCCCCTCATGACTCTTGAGCTTCCATGTGAATTTTCGAACTCCTATGAGACCTTTCGACTTCTATATGACCTTTGTGCTTCCACATGATTTACATTTTCTTAATTTCGAAATTACATAATTACATCCACAATGATGTGGAAAAATACAATGATACATATGAATCTTGAGGTGACACTTGGACAAGTCATGACTTGGAAATGATGACATGGAACTTCATTGTGATGTGTCAATATCAAGCCCTCTTCCTTGTTACCATCTTTGTGTCTTCATGATGGATCTTGCATGTACTTTAACTTCATCCTCCAAAAGGATAGTTGATATAGAGTTTTCCATGTGATCTTGATCTTCAATATTTTTTGGTGACCTGGTGTAAATTCATCTTCTTTCTTGATGATCTCTTTGTATCTCCAACTTCACAACTGTCTTCTTGCATAATTTTCTTGGCATCCTCTTTGAGTATCATCGTGTCATATCAATAGAATAACACCTACAAATGGAATCCACTCATAACAAGATCACATCAATCTGAAAATATCCTAGTCTATCTTATTATTCATGCATCACATTGATTGATCTAAGGAAAAGTGTAGGACTAAGGAGGCTCGAAGATTAGGCAGTGTGAAGTTATAGGGGGCAGTGATGAGGGCCTAGTCACTGTGACTACACAATGTGCAATGGATGGAAACTAGAAGGCAAGAGTGTGTAGTTGAGGGAGTTAGTGATGCAGTGAGGTAAGTTTTCTCACTTGATTTCGTAATGCATAGTTATTGGAGGACTAGGAGAGTGGATTTCATAGTTGAGTAAGCTTGATTGTTGACTAAGATTGTGTAGTGGAAGCCTCACTAGGAAGTGATTATGGAGTTTACAAGTGCAGGAGGTAGGGACTGAACACTAGGATTACGCAATGCACAGTTCTTGGAGGTAGTGACTGTGTAATGTTCAGTTCCACGAAGCAAGTATGGTTTATTGGGGACTGAAATGGTGTTGTACATAGCTCAAGAAGGAAATATGATGAGTTCTTGGTTGGGAAATTTGTGGTGATAGCAAAGCTTCAGAAATTGACTAAGTGTGTGATCAGTGACATGACGACACACTGCAACAATGACTATCACAATGCATCTATAAAAAACACACAGAAAACATAAATTTATGCATGAAAAGCACATTCTAGCCATCCAATTCAAATGTTGAACCTGAGAGCTCTAATACCAGTCTGTAACCACCCTTCCCACATTTACCCAATTTCATTGGTCTACCAGGGTAAACATGAGACGAATATTTACTATGACATGACCCAACCTCCTAGCTCTAGTTAAGGAAGTGGGGCCTATAATTCACCACTGACTAACAACTCACAACATCCTATATCGCTACAAGACACTGAGGAGACATAGAACCACCCCAGGTGACCAAACCCTGAGCTAGGGATCCTTTTTTTATAATTTAATGCCCAAATACATGCACAAGCCTGCAAGAGTGTGGTTGAAGGCCTCCAATCCCACACACAACATTGCATGAGTGCGATTGTGATCCAAAATGTATAGTTCAAAGGGTGCAATCCTAAAATCAAAGCCATGATTCTAGGTCATCCTCCATATCACTTCACAGAACTTCTCAGAATCATAAATAACACAATTGTAATGCTAAGGAAACAAAATTAAAAGAAAAAATTGACCTAGAACACCTAAAACATAACAGACATTCCGTCAAACACATGGAAATATTTAAGCTACAGGTCATGAATGCATATCTAATCATAAAACTATGAGATTCATCTAACAATCACCGAGAATGCCCTATACCCTCTCCACATAGTTGCAACAATAGTTATTAATCCATACATTCATTAATCAATCAATAGATAAACAATTTATAACAAGAGTGATAGAAGACACACATATTGTAAACAACATATAACTAGAAAATAACCAACATATAAACCATGGAAACCCAGTCATAATATCACCAACATAATAAATATGAATATATATGAATAAAAATACAAGAAAATCTCTTATTAACATATGAAACTTTCAACCGAGTTAAGGACTTCCACGTACCACCAAACCATAGATTCGGCTGAACCAAATCTCTCTTCCAGCGAATCATGCGAGTGCCATATTTCAACCATGAATGTGGGATATCATAGAATAAACCAAGAAAACAAAAACTAGGGCTTCCAGAGGCCAAACCACCTCAACCCTCAACTAGTTATTACACCTCACAGTCGGATATCACCAACACCAACCAGATCAGTCTCTACCCAAGTTGTCCAAGGCTCCAAGAACTAGTAAATCAACCCACAACCTTCCAATGCTCCAAAGTGCTTTTCCAACCCAACTCCAGTGACTATAGACTCAACCCACCAAGGGCTCCAAAGTGTTTGTCGCAACCTATGCTCCAGGACTAGTAACTCAACCCAAGTTGTTCCACAACTTCTAGAGCATTTGTTCCGACCCACAACCATAAGGAATTATGAGCACAAACCAAAAACAAAATGAAGTGGAAAAACCCACAAAACCATGGATTTACAAGAAATGGCAAGACAATGTTAAAACCATTGTCAATATAGGAAATCCTCCATGCAAATGAGAGCACACATGCAGATAATCACATGCATATACCATGCATCCATTAATGAAAAAGGAAATTACACATGCAACCTATTACCTACAAGGAAATCTAGTTTTAGTTATTGATCCACCCATTCCCTTGTGCTTTCCTTATTTCCTTTAACTTATTTCTCCAAATCCAAGTGAAGCTAGAATTCTCCAAGCATGCTCCAAGAATATTCTAAGTGTGCAGGAGTATGAGAGAATGAGAGAATGGAAATGAGAGCTCCAAAATTGAATTGAAAAAAAAGCTGTGAATTGATCCTTGGAAGTCTTTTTATTATTAAGGAGAAGTCTTTTTATTATTAAGGCCTTTATTTTCTTCATTTTCCTTCGTTTTTCCTTCATTTTCTCTATCATACGAATTTGTGACTTTTCACCTTCCTTTTCTCCTATTTTCCTTTATTTCCTAAATAAAATGCCAATTAATGCCACTTTTGCTTTGTTAATTCCTTTTCCAATTTCAATGGAAATTAATTAATCACTAGTGATACCCATCGCTATGATTTTTGCAACATTCAACTTGGAATACATGTTCCATGACCTTAGTTATATTTTTATTTACATTGAAAGTCAACAAGGGGTTGTTACATTATTGTTGAATCTTCTATATATACCAATGTGTTTTTCCTTTTATAAATATTATTTTTATTATCACTGCTACTTTTCCTACCAACCTAGGCTTACGATTTTCTCCCAACCTGCTTTAGGCCATTTAACCCACATGACTTGAGAATAGGTTAGAGAAGGGAAATTCAGGAATAACAGTTATATATATATATATATATATATATATATATATATATATATATATATATATATATATATATATATATATATATATAGATGAGATAGATTTTGAGACATCTAACTGTATAACTAGAAATGGTTTCATCCTTTATTCTTGGTAAGAAGCACTAGAAATTAGTAAGCAATTGTGTTAGTTTTTGTATATAAACTATGAGAACCAAAGTCGGAGGGTTGGATGTTTTGAACTTTGTTATTGTCATATTTTGTTAATAGAAATTAGTTGTTTCTTTTTTTGAGAGTGTGTAAAATGTTACAACCCACTAGCAGACTATAGAGCAAGGGCCACTCTGTAGTTGTGGTGGATATTTTCTTGTTATTTATTTTTTATGGCACATGCTTTTCATTACACATGTTTACTCAAATTACATTTCAAACATATTTCATCTATTTTATTAGTGCAAGAAATCATACATATATATATATATATATATATATATATATATATATATATATATATATATATATATATATATATATATATATATATATATCAATTTCACAACATATCCTTTCAAGTAGCATACATTATTTTATGTTGTTTTCATTTTTACACATAATTAGCAATGTTTTATTTATGTAGCAACTTTATTAGGATTTATTTTTATTCGACATAATGGATTAGTTAGTTTTTTTGGTAGTTGATTTTATTTGTTGATTATTTAACATCATTGTAGCTAATTTTGGTTTGTTTTATTTTTCTCCTTAAATACGAACTAATTTAGAACTTCAACTACATTGATTTATATTTTTTTTGTGTAATCAATTGTAATTATTTGTAAATAACTATAATAATTTTTCTCACTATCTCGTGTTAGGGAATGCATAAATCCTATAAATACTTTGTTGAGAATTTTGAAAGTAAAATGACCCTGGGTTGATATTAAAGTAATGCTTATATGAGAACATTTTAGAATTCCATCAACTAGTTTGAAGCAACAAAACCTTAGGATCATGAGCTCCGACACCAAATGTTATGAACCTATTGACACAGGTTTTGTGCACCGTCGTCAATAAGGAAGGAATAGCCTAGACAGAGTCTCTTCAATAGACCAAGTTATTTGTTTTGGCTACCCTTGATGGGTTTATAAGCTTTGTTTCCCTTGGACCCTTTCCTCTTTCGAAGAAGTAAATCTGAGGAAAACTAATCCTAATAAAAAATATGGTTACCCTATAATAATATGAAACTAATCTATGCAAAATTATTGTTAAATAAAAATACAAGTAAATGAAAATAAAATATCCTATACTTGATATTAGTATTGGAAGCAAAAGATTGATTGTTTCTGTAGAACATCTGTGATAGGCTAACCCGATAATGTAATATAAATTGAAGCAGAATACTATAATCTACTTCGACTATCAATTTGTTGAAGCTTAAATATCGAGCTAAATAATTTAACCAGAGGAAGAAGAATCAATGGCACGATACACATGAAAATACTTTGGGGAAAGTCTCAGATAAAATCCCCACACTTGTATTATCATACATGGTGGAAGTACATATGAATTATACAAAGCCTTAGCTCTCACAGTTAGCCATCTCTCAGTACAATCCTCTCAGATGCTCACAGGCAATCTTGGCTTCTCTGCATCAACTCACTGTTAACACTCTATTAATTCCTCAAACAGTTTGGAACTAATTTAACTGGACTTAACTCAGTAAACTAAGTTAACTAATTACAACTCAAATATAACTCAATCTTATCTCCTTAATTTAAGGGATAACTCTTGCACGACTTTAGAAAGACTTCTAAGTTGAATTTATCCAACTAATTAATTTAAAATTAATTAATTAATTATGTCCAAGTAGTTGTTAAGACTAAATTCAATTTTAATTCACAATTCAATTCAAGGAAAAATTAAATTGGAGTATTCTTGTTTCCATATTTCAACACTCCCTCTCAATAAGAAATGGATTATCTACCACCATGATCCTATCTCTATGGAACTAGAATTTGCACTTTGACAATGCCTTTGTCAAAATGTCAGCATCTTGCTCCTCTGTCGAAATATACTGCAGCAACATGATCCTCCTCGCTACATAGTCTCTGAGATGATGATACCAGATGTCGATTTTCTTGGACCTATCATGAAATACTAGATTCTCAGAGAGTTTGATACAACTCTGATTATCACAATAGATCATAGTTGGATCCATCCTATGATCAAACAAACCAACTAGGATTTTCCACATCCACATGGCCTCACATTCTGCCTGACTTGCAACCATGTATTCTGTCGTTGTCGAGCTGAGTGCAACCTACCTTTGTTTGTTGTTGTACCAAGAAACTTTCATTGACCCAAGGTTGAAAATCCCTCCTGATGTGCTCTTCCGATCTTATGGATTCCCTACTCAATCTGCATCAGTGAATCCCTATAGCTTCACTCCCTCTATCCGTCTATACCATAATCCATACTGAGATGTGCCTCTAAGGTATCTCGATGAATGCTTTGCCACCTTCCAAAACATCTTTGTAGGTTGAACCATCGCTTGAATCAGCTGGTTCACCGCATAGCACAAATCTGGTCATGACTTCATTAAGTACATCAGTGAACCCACAAGCTACCTATACACAGTAGCCTCTACCACTTCTCTTGATGTAGCAACCTCCTTCCTCCAATTACTTGCTAGGGGAGTCTACATGGGCTTTCACTTCTCCATGTGGAATCTCCTGAGTATCTTGTTGGCATACTTGCCCTGAGACACAAACAACTCCCCATTCTTCTGCCACACTTCCATGCCAAGGAAGTCATGTATGAGACCCATGTCTTTCATCTCGAATTCTCTTGTAAGGTCCTCCTTTCAAGAAATGATTAGCTGATCATCAGCAATCAATATGATATCATCAACGTAAAGTACGATGATCAACAGATTACCTTTCACCACGATGTGGTATAGGTTCGCATCCGCTTCACTCTTTGTGAAGCGCAACCTAGTGAAGTAGTTGTCTATCCTGGTGTACCAAGCACGAGTTGCTTGCTTCAGCTTGTACAATGCTCTCTTGAGTCATCACACATGTGACTCATGATCGAAGGTTTCAAAACCTTCTGGCTACTTTATGTACACCTCTTCCTCAATCTGGCCATTGAGGAATATAGTCTTCACATCCATCTGATGGATCTTACAACCCATCTGTGCTGATAGTGCTAGCATAGATTTGATAGATGAGTACCTTGCGACAGGAGAAAAAGTCTCATCATTGTCAATCCCCTCAACCTATGAAAAGCCATGGGTTAAAATCTTTCCTTATGCTTCTCCACACTACCATCAATAGCTTGCTTTACCTTGTAAAGCCAATGGGAACTCATAACTGAATTTTTCTCCGGTCTCAGAACCACGTGCCAAACATTGTTACGAACTATGGAGTCATATTCCTCCACCATAGCATCAACCCAAATTGGCTATTGTACTGCTTCCTCAAAGGAAGATGGCTCGGTCTCAACACATTCCCCAGCAAGGGCCATGTATCCAATGTATGTCTCAAGTGACCTCCTTTGTCTATGTTGAGAAGATGTTTCTCCCACATTCTCTTTCGTATCCTACAACAACCTGTCAGCTTCTCTTGTGCACTTCCATCCATCTCTGGAAGACTCTTCTTGAGTGGACATCTCTACTCTTGGAACCTCTGCATGTAGATACTCCGCATCAATCTAAGGCTCCTCCTCCTTAGGAACCAACAATTCCTCCACAACCTGTAGTTGGAGCTCCCTCTCAAGGGAAACTTTCATGGCCTTCTGCTCATCAAACTTGAGATCTTCTCGGACCACTACCCTCTGATGGTTTGATATTCACCCTATGAGTGGCATCAGTTGAAGATTTATTAAAAAAAGGTATTACAGACTCATGTGCTGGTGTGTTTTCTGTGCCATTGAAGCAACGGATCGATCAGATTGCCAATACATAGATATTTAAATGGAAATACAACAGAGAAATATAGTAAGAAAATACAAGAACACAAACGTTTAATAAGGAGTTCACCCTATCCTCCAGGGCTACATCTCCAGTCTAGCTTTAAGTGGTGACCTTGTTTTATTGTGTCTTTAAGCAGAGAATTACAATATAGGGACTCAATGTGAGTTCTCCTGAAGCAGGTTTTCTTGGTAGGGTGGTTCTTGGATTCCCCAAGCCACTTGAGTACACATACTTCTTCTTCCTACTAGCTCTGCGACCTTCTGGTCTATAGTGGGGAGACCAATGTGGTGTTCAACCTGGACAGATCCTCTCTGGGGTGGCTCAGATCTCTCAAGCCTCTGGTGCTCAACGCTGCCTCTGGTAAGCTCGACCCTCTGTCCTCTTCTGCTTCGCTTTACTATCTTATTTCTCTGTTTTCTGTGTTCAGTCCTCCTCTCGGGGTTCACTGTTCCACTTTCTCCATGTCTGTTCTATCTTTGTTCATGGCTTTTAGGCCATCCATTCTAAGATCATCTGGTTCCTCTTCCGCCTCTATCAATTCACCTTTTGCAGCTACGGTTGGAGTTCCTTGTTCGACATCATCATCAGCGCTTAGGGAGTGACCACATGTCCTCCTCTAAATGGCGCTAGCCTGCTTCGTCGGTTCATTTCTTTAGTTACGTAACAGATGAAGTCTTCCTCCACCATGGCGGTGAAACAAATTCCAAATCCTTCTAAATCACAACTCATTCCTTCGTTGATTCCACTTCCTCCAGCGGGCGCAATTTTAGCCGTTAGATCTAGGGCCTCCAGATTTGACGCCATACGCACGTTTCGTGTGGTTGACTTGCTCGATTGATAGTGAGCGATCAATGGTATTTTTCTCTCACCTCCACTTGCCACGCATCAGTCGATGAATGGAATTGCTCCACTCTCATCCAAAACTACTTACCGTTTGAGGGCACCCTGATCAATACCACTGGTTTCCAGAGCGTGGGTCCTGTCTTGTACCTTTAGTGCTTTTTGCTTTTCTCCTGCGGTTCTCCAACTCACCATGCATCCGTGTGCTCGAGGCTTCCCCATCTTGGCCCTATTCGCCCAGCAATGCGCAATTAGCGCTAAGTGCTAATCACACATCAAATTCCACCTCTGTTTCCCGATTCGGGGCTCCTAGGGGCTACTTTGACCTCCTGCGCAGTCTCCATGGGCCTTGGTTAGCACGCTTTAACCGAGGTCCTCGTTGTTCCATGCTAGCTGCCATTGCCATTGGTTCAGGGTGTTTTTGATCATTGTTTTATATTCTTTAGAGATTTGTTTTGAACTGATATAGTCATGGTTCTTTGACAGTCTTCTATGGATCCAATTCGGATCATGGCCTTCCCACTAAAAAAGCTTTTGGACCACCAAAAGTTGGTTTTCAAGCATTGAATAAGTGAGGGTACTGATTTCTCACTTGTCCAATATCAATCCACTTTCCACTGCTTGGCTTTGAACCTTTGAGACAAATCCTGAGGTATTCAACATATCCCCTATGCGTCGTCCTCACCTTCCTGTCTAGCACCGTGTCTTCCTGCAATTCATTAAGATATTTAGGTAGCAGGTCATCAATAGAAGGCAATTGACTTTGCTCTTCAGGGTCCTCAATTATTGAAGGTTCAAACAATCTCAAGCAATCTGCATTTACAACTGAGTAGATGTGCATGTAAGTTGGTAGATCAAGGCGAAAATAATTTTCACCAATCTTCTCAAGTATCCTAAAAGGTCCATACCTGATAGGCTTTAGATTTTTACCTTCACCTTGAATCCTATCCTTGCTAATGTACAACCAGACTTGGTCTCCAACTTAAAAACTATGCTCCATCCGATGCTTGTCATGCCTAGCCTTGTACTTGGATTGGCTCTTTTCCAGCTGTTCCTGTACCACCTGGTGGATCTCCTGGATCTGTTCAATGAACCTAGTTACCTTGTCCACATCACTGTGTCCATCAACCATGGTATCGTTACCAAAGACAAAATCAAAAGGAGACCTTGGTGTGAAACCAAAACAGGTCTCAAAAGGAGATCTTTGTGTAGAAGAGTGTTTTGCTCTGTTGTAAGCATGATGCACATAACAAAAGTGTTCATCCCAAAGCTTAGGATGTTTGCTACAATATCCTTTCAGTAACTGGATCACTGTCCTATTAACTACTTATGTCTGGCCATATTTTTCTGGATGAAAAACTGTGCTTTTCTTTAGTTTGGTGTCTATCAGTTCCCACAGACTCGACCAAAACTTCCCCACAAATCGGGTGTCTTGATCAGTTACAATTGAAGTGGGTAATCTAAAATGAACCCATACATGTTCAAAGAACAATTTTGCAGTTTGTTCAGTTGTAATCTGTTTACTACAAGGTATCAAAATACACATTTTGTTGAACCTATCAAAAACAACATATAGATAATCATGACCTTTCCTAGATTTAGGCAATCCTCCAACAAAATCCATGGAAACACTTTCTCAAGGGTGAGAAGGAACTGGAAATGGAGTGTACAAGCCTAGTTTTCTATTGCTGGGCTTGCTTTTAGCACACATGGCACACCCTCTTACATATCTAGAAACTGTCTCATTCATTTTCGGCCAATAGTAGAATCTTTGCAGCTGTGCAACTATTTTACTTACCCGAAAGTGACCTAATATCAGAGAAGTGTGTGCTTCCCTAATTATCTTTACTCTCTCAATTTGTGGAATGCAGAGTTTCCCACAATGATATAACAGTTGGTCTTTCACATGATAGTCCAATTCTTCTACTTTTTTTCCTTGAATCAAAGTTGCATATACATCTTTAAAGTCCATACCCTGAGCATATTATTCAATGTAGCTTTCATGTAGCACTGAATTATGCTTAAGTATGGTATATGCATTTATAATGGGTCTAGATAACATGTCTGCAACCTTGTTATGTGTGTCCTTTTTATATCTGATGACTAAATAAAACTGTTGTAGAAAACCCATCCATCTGTAATGTCTTGATTGCTGCAACTTAGTTTGGGAGTGTAGATATTGAAGTGGTTGATGATCAGTATGCATTACTGTCTCTTTTCCAAATAAGTATTGTTTCCACTTTTTCACACTCTGAACTAATGCATACAATTCTTTATCATATGTGGGATAGTGTTATAGACATTTTTGTGCCTTACAGCATAGAGCATGAAATTTCAATAATCTAAGGGATCCAAAGTCCCTAAACATGTTGTTCTTACCCTTAGAGGAACAAGGTCAGCAAACCACAGCACTGCAAATCAGTTCTCCACTGAAAAACACTCAAAAATAGGTCAATTTTGGATCAAAGCAGCTGCTCCACTAAGGATCTGCGCTGAATGTCAAAAGCTCTGTGGTGTACCTGCGCTGCATTGCAAGTGCAACAAAGGCTACCTGCGCTGGGCATACTTTGACATGTGGAGGAATCTTTTTCTCAATGTGCCAGTGCCCAGGAAGCTTCCAAAAAGACACTTGATCAAAAGATTCGCCTAATGATGAGTTAAGAGCTTCTAAAACTCCAAGTGGAAGGTAGAAATTCCGAGTGAAGAACTGAAGAACAACTGGAGTTGAAGAGGACAACAAGTCACACATCAAGCTGACTTATCTTCACTCCAAAACTCTATATAAGGATCTCATCCCATGGGATCTGGAGCGCGGAATTTAGCGCGAAGAATTGCTGTTGGTTTACAGTTGTGAGCATTGGGTGATTGCTTGAGAGAGGTGAAGAAGAGATTTCTCTCCGTCGGGAAGGTGATGCTGGATTGGACCTCTCATGGTTGTATCACCGCCTGAACCTTACTTCCATATATTAATAAAGCATTTGAGGTTCTTCTATTCGCATGTGTTTCAATGGTGTATTGTCTTACTTGCGTCTTTGATTTATGCTAATCCTTGAATCGATTATGAATGCATGCCTCTTGTAGTTTCCTTTTCTTGTCTTATTTGCAGGATCTCGTGTAGCTGGGCCCGTGAAAAGACTTGGATCTGGGAGCAAGCGGCAAACAAAGCAGATTGGATCGACCATTTGCGCAAGACATCGGTAAGTGGATCTCTCCCTTTTATCTCTTGCATGTCATAAAGAAGAAACTTTAGATAGCTTTGCTTTCAGCTGTTGCTAAGGAACTGTCACCCTTAGAGTGGGTTAGGGTCATTCCGAGTTGGATACTTTCCCCCACAACAGACTGGCGACTCCGCTGGGGAGCGTGTCTTGTTGGTAGCTTGTGTTTCTTGCTATTCATTTCTTAAACAAAAGGAGTACCGAATCGAACTGCATTCGAGTCCTTCGAATGCAAAGTAGAGGGCAGCTACTCTAGCCCAGTGCTGGGCATGTTTATGATTTGAAGAGCTGATCCACAAGGACTCTTTTTTGCTCTTTGTGATAGTGTTCATCTTCCTTTAATCATCCTCTAGTGTATACTTGACTGATAGCCTCTGATTTGGCCAAAAACCATTGATTTTTGAGCAAACTGTGACCCGAAATCTGAGAGAGACGAGAGTTGTCTCTTCAGTGCAGCTGTAGCAAAGGCTACCTGCGCTGCAACGCAGGTCCCGAAGGGGCTACCTACGCTGCATGTCAAATTGACAGTGCAGCACCTGCGCTGATCCAGTTTTGCCTTGTGCAACTGGGATTCCCCACTGTCTGTTGCCCAGTTTTCAGTATTGTTTTTGCAGCCTGTTGTCAACCTGTATACCCAGCTGAAACCACTTCTCTTTGCCTTCATTCCGCCTCAGTTGTATGAAGAAACCGTGATTGTTCTTATTGTATTTCTTGCTGTCATTCACAGTTTCCCATAGCGAAAGTGAACTAGTCTTGCTATGACCTCTTGGATCTAGACCTATGAGAAAGTGTCGTTGTGATTCTAAGAGCTAGTTTATTGCTGTTCATAGCTGCTTGAGCATTTGCTTTCGTTATATGGTTCGAATTTCAGTATTTCTTGTGTTGAAACGAGTGAATCTTAAGGTGTTCTTTTGATTATTGGACAAACACTTGTTTGCTTTCGCTTGAAATTGAATTCGAAATTATACAACAGCTTTCTTTTTGTAATACATCAACATTAAGGAAGAAGAAAAGAAATACTTGCATTGTGCATGTGCATTTTGACGGTTTGCATGTCGATTTAGGAAAAGTGCATCAGTGTGTGCTCTATGATCTGTTTGAAAAGATGATGTCTTTCTTTTCCTTCAGTAGTTAAGGTTTTCATAAGTTGAAAGAATTGAAAAAGCTTGCTTATCATTCTTAGACTGCATTTAGGAGTTGTATCATACATCACGTGGTGATCCATAAAGGCAATCTGCTAAGCAAGATCAACCTAAAAAGAACTGAATTTATCTAACAATGCTTTGAAACATAACGAAACACAGTAGAGGTCTAGGTAGAGACGTGAACCGGCGTCGTTAAACATAGTGACTGTCGATCTCTACGAAGGTGGGTGATTCCTCCTGAGGGACGATATCACTAATACGGACTTGTGCCCCCGCGTACCGTCGCGTATATTGGGGGACCCCTATAGGAACAAAGCCTTTATCCATAGGAAGTCGTGTCGGCCGCCCTACTGATCGCGATGCAGTGAACACAGCATTCACGAAGATCGACCACTCGTACCGTAAAACGTATTCTGTGGTTTCGCGAAAGGTTTGGCACACCCTCTGCCTAGAACTCCAGAGTAGTTTCTTTTGGCCTTTTTCAAACTCTATAACTGAAAAAGTCCATCCGAGCATTTGTCACTTCGGGCTCGTTAATACATCGAAGGAGACTAGAGTCATCTTTAGCTTTTTCTCGACTCTTAAAAAGTGAAAAAGCAAGTTGTGTCTTAAAAAGCGTCTAAAATTAATTCATTTCGAAAACACATTTTACCCTGTGCATTGTTGGTTGATCAAGTAATCCGCAACCGTGGAAGAAATTCAATCGATGAACCGTCGTTCGCGGAGGCGTACGAGTCAACCGTCTTTGTCTCCGGAATCGAAAACAACCCGGGCAAAGCGATCTCGTTCAACTGGTCCCAAATCTCCTGTCAAAGTTAGAACAAGTGTTCCGACGACATCTGAGGTTCCGGTTACTCCAAACATTTCTGGAAACCCTGCCCCTATTGAAGAAGTTCAACAGCCCCAGAAGGACAGTAACACTGATCCTAGCCTGAGAGCAAATACTTGTGTTACTGAATCAGTTCCATCAGTGATCGGTTCAGAGAGTCTTGCTCCTCAAACAACTGTCGCTGTCGAAACAACCCCTTCTTCGGCACCAGAAATATTCTACGGACCTGACGGTCTTCCTCTTCCACCCAGTCTGATCGCAATAGAAGAAATTGTAGAAGATCCGCAAGCAACTACTCCAACACATTTTGGAGCAGGGATCACTCTACTTCCTACTGCATCAGAAGCTAGCCTATCACCCAGAGAAGTTCCTGAAGAATCACTAGGCAATCTTTTGGATAGACTCAAAATGTCTGAACAACCGTCGACATCTAGGACTGTGCCGAATGACACAGCGACGGCAGAACTCCCTGCAGTCATTCCGACAATGTTCGCCGGCATACCATCTGTCCCTAACTCTCAACAGCTGGAGGGGGTCCCTTCGGGGGCCATGACGACAGTATGGTCTGTTCCTGTTTGTTCTCCCGGGATAATACCCGGTAACTCCTATGTTGGAACTCAACAAATTGATCCTTTCGGGAATCAGTTTGGGCAATCCGGTCCTCGAGGTGTAATAAATCCTCTCGGTTCCGGACCACCACCGTATGGGGGGCAATATGCTCTTTCATTACCCCCTCCGGGAGGTTACCCATACGGGAGTTCACAACCATACTCAGGTTATACTGGAATAACTACAAGTGGTTGGATACCTATGCTACCCCAGCAACCAAGAGTTGTGTATTCTATGCAACAACAGATGCCTGTGACGAACATCCCGACGACACCAGCAATTGTGACTGTGTCGCAAGTTCAAACGATACCTGTTACATGTCAACCTCAGTTTTCTCAGGTTGTAATGCAACAACCCTTTGACCCTGCAACCCAACCACAATCGCCGACTGGCGGGGCGACACAAGCACAAACGGGTACCCTTACCCCTCATCTTGGCCCAGTGGTAAGCATCGCACAACAACCAATGGTATCACAACCATGGTTGGTGCAGTATCAACAACCGCAGTTCCAGCAAGTGTACCAAGGTACCGAGCAGCAAATTTTTGCGAACAATGGACAACCGTACCTACAATACGGTCAAAACCAACCACTCTATGGTGGAGTAGTCCATCAACCGTATCAATCATATCAGCATCAATTACATTATGCTGGTATGCAAAGACCAACTGCTCAGGCGATTCCATCGTATCCTGGGTACGCTTCACCTAACCTGAGTCAACAACTGCCATTCGTGGCAACTTTGGAGTTACCCGATTTACATCGGTTGACAAACGATCCGATTGCCTACGCCCCTTGGTGGCCGGCGATTCCTCACAAACTTCCCTCGGACATTCCTAAATTCAATGGAAATCCGGGTGAAGACCCGTCGAATCACGTCATGACTTTTCATCTGTGGTGTTCATCGAACACTCTGAACGATGATTCGATAAGACTTCGCCTCTTCCAGAGGACATTGACAGGTCCGGCGGCTAAATGGTATATAGAATTGCCAAGAGCCTCTTTCGACAATTTCAGCTCCTTAGCCACGACTTTCTTAACCCATTTTCAATTACCTATCAGGTATGAAACAGGAACCGAGATACTGACCAACTTCAAACAGACGACAGCTACTCACATATCTGATCATATACATGAGTGGCGTCGCCGTCGTAGGATGGTGAAAACATACGTTCCTGATCAGCTATTAGCCGAATGGTTTATAAAGTCATTACTTCCGGCTATAACGGAAGATGTGGCCAAGGGGGGAGTCGTAACAGAGGAGCAAGTCATCGCTCGTGCTCAATATTTAGACTTAGTATATACTCAGTCTGGCACGCTCTACGACAAAATACCTGATGCCCCCAGACCTGAATTTTCAATTCCTCCCCCTCCTAAATCGAATATTGACTCTCATGCCGGAGATGGCGTGATTGGCACTGCAAGCGCGAAGTCGAAAAAGGCTTCACCTCAGAAAGCCCGTAAGACTTCAGATCGAAATGCCCATGAAGAGATTCTTGCTTCGGAAGTAAATGCCATATCAGCAGATAAAGGCAAAGAAACCAATCAACCAGGAAGCAAGAAGAAGCAAAACAAAGGGAAGAAGAAGCAACAGGATGATCCATCACCTGAAAAAACTTCTTCGAACTCTCCTGAGAAAGGGAAAAAGAAATGGTCATGTATGATATGTGACGAAGATCACAAGACAATAGATTGTCCATACAAAGCTGAGCTCAAGAGATTCTTTAAAAGTCCAAAGAACCCAGCTGTGTTGACTGATCCATTTCCCAATCCAGGTCAAAATATGGTTGATAGTGGAAATGCTTCCCCGTCGCAAGTGCTGATGTTGTCGATCTCTAAGCAGCAAAATGATGCTTTGATTTCGACAAGGAGCAAAGATTACGGGAATCCGCAACTGTCAAACGAAAAAGGTAAAGATCAACCTAGTAGTTCGACAACGACTTCGACAGAAGTTGTCCCACCCATAATGCCAGAATTAACGATAAAACCACTTAAGGGTGTAGTACACAAGTCGACGTTTAATCCTCGTGCCAGAGCGGCGCAGCATTATAACATAGTAGAAGATTTGGCTCAATCGCCATCCGCTATGTCGACTCTAGAAGTACTACAAAATTGTCCATCCCAAAGGCAGGCATTGTTATCGGCAATAGGGGGGGTTGATCCTAAGGATTCCAATCTTGTGTCCTTTGATCACAAAGGGTATGACCCTCAGTTACCAGCTCAACTAGCTTTCCTTATTCAAGTGAGGGCCCTCAACAAAACTGTTCACAGAACAATTATTGACGAGGGGGCATCGACATGTATTATGTCAATGAGCTGCTGGAAAACACTAGGGTCACCAACCTTGTCGAGATCTTCGACAACACTAAAGGCTTTCGACGGTAGGACATATACCCCTTACGGTATCCTAAGTAACTTGAAAGTTGAATTAGGTGGAAAAACAGTAGAGATTGATGTTGAAGTCATAGATGGAAATCTGGATTACAACATCCTTCTGGGAAGACCATGGATCTATGCCATGGCAGCTGTAGTGTCGACTTATTTTAGGAAGATCGCATTCCCGTTTGAAGGAGGGATTACGGTCGTCGACCAACAAAATTTCCTCCTTAATGGTTCACAAGTTACGGGAAGCATTCCCATGATCCATGAAAGCGACCATTCAATTCAAGATATCGGAGTAGGCCTGTTGAAAGACCCCACAATGATGGGGACTTTCTCGCTGCCAAATCATATGTACATAGGAAGTGTACCATTGGTGGCCACCTGCAACATGATATCTTCCACGAAGGTCGCAAAAGATAAAGTCATCATGGATCGGGCGAGGGTTTTACACCCGAGCCCAATCGAAATATTGTAGCAATCAATGTTTCAGGCATGGGAGGCGAGCCCAAATCAATGCTCGTCAATCATTTGGGTAGATAGGTCAGGAGAATGTGGTACCCCTTTGGATCCTTGGTCACGAGTGCATACAAGTGACGAAGGAATCCTGCAATCAATGTGGATTGAGGGGGCACCATGGGATGATAACCACCATCGTTCCCTTCCTAAGGAAGATACTCAAGGCGACCTGTATCACCCTTCAGTATTTGAGTTCCTAAAAAATACTGTAAATACGGTGGACTCCGAGAGAAACCTATCCAATGTAGAAGAAACTATAGCCATAAATATCTCGACCAAAACAGACATTGTAGAGAATATTTATGTCGGCAAAGGTTGTTCCCCTTCAGAACAAGAAATATATAAAGCTCTTTTCCACGAATTTAGAGATGTCTTTGCTTGGTCATATAATGAAATGCCAGGCATTGACTCGAGTATCGTTGAACATGAAATTAAGATGTATCCTGATGTCAAACCAGTGAGACAACGGCTTCGGCAGGTGCACCCCAAGAAAGCTGCTGCTATTAAGGCAGAAGTTGAAAAACTCCTCCATGCTGGTTTCATCTACCCGGTTCCTCTAACCGATTGGGTATCGAATATTGTCCCTGTTATGAAGAAACAAGGAACAATACGAGTGTGCGTCGATTATAGGGATGTAAATCAAGCTTGTCCAAAGGACAACTACCCTACACCCTTCATCGACCAGATAATTGATGAATGCGCCGGATGTGAAATCTTTTCGTTTATGGACGGATTTTTCGGGTATAATCAAATTAATATCCGCCCACAGGACCAGTCAAAGACTGCATTTATTTGTCCGTGGGGCACCTTCGCTTATCGAAAATTACCCTTTGGTTTAAAGAACGCAGGGGCGACGTTTCAGAGAGCAATGAATTATGCTTTCCACGACATCAAGAACATCGTTCAACCTTATCTCGACGATCTTCCGGCTCATTCGCAAAAGCGGACTGATCATCCACATCATTTAAGAGCAATATTTCTACGTTGCCGACACTACAAGATAAGACTCAATCCGCACAAATGTGTGTTTTGCGTCGGTTCTGGTCGTTTCTTGGCTTTATAGTCTCCAAGGATGGGATTCGTCTCGACCATTGCAAGGTGCAGGCAATCATTAATATTGCCTCCACCTTCGAACTTGCTTCAGATTTAGAAACTCCAAGGGAAAGCAAACTTTCTGAGGAGGTTCATTCCAAATTACGCAGAACTTGCTAAAGGTTATACCCGTCTCCTGAAAAAGGATGTACCTTTCGTCTGGGACCAGGTTGCACAAGCTTCCTTTGATGCTTTGAAAGAAGCGCTAGTCAAAGCATCATTAATGTACGCCCCAGACTATCTAAGGGACTTTAACCTGTATCTGGCTGCAGCAGATACGACCATAGCAATGGTTTTAGTTCAAGAAGTCGATGGAAGTGAACACCCTATATATTATTTAAGTAAAAACTTAAATGATACAGAAAGTAGATATTCTCATGTTGAAAAGCTAGCACTTGCTGCTGTTCAAGCGATACAAAGATTTCGGCATTATGTCCTCTTCAGGAAGACCACCGTATTGTCAGATTGCAACCCCATGACTTATATACTGTCGCGACAGTTGCTTGGGGGCAAATATTCAAAGTGGATAGCTATCCTTCAAGAGTTTGATCTGGAATTTGTGAAATCCAAATCAAAGAAAGCTTTAGTTTTCGCAGAATTATTATGCGATCTCCCGTCATCGTACAATGATGAAACGTCCAAAGAATCGATCGTGGACGAAAGTTTGTTTCTGATATCAGCAAGTGATGAGTGGTATGGAGATATAATAGTTTATCTCCAAATCCAAAAGTTTCGGCCAGACACCTCTCACTCAGAACAAAAACGCATTCGATACCAAGCAAAAGTCTACATGATCGTCGGTGATACGCTTTACCGTCGTGGTGTTGATACGGTCCTGAGAAGGTGTCTAACCCATGAGGAAGCCGAAAAAGCCCTGAGTGAATGTCATTCAGGCACCTGTGGGGGGCATCAATCTGGATATGCTACAGCACAAAGAATCTTACGAGCAGGATACTTCTGGCCAACCATGTTCAAAGATTGCATAACCGCAGTTAGAAGTTGCCATGCATGTCAGATTTTTGATAGCAAAACCAGAAGACCCCCCGCTCCTTTACAGCCAATAATAGCTGTGGGGCCTTTCGCCAAGTGGGGCATCGATTTCATGCAATGTAACCCCACCTCGACCGGGGGGCATGGGTATATTATAGTCGCAGTTGACTATTTTACCAAATGGGCCGAGGCGATGCCTACATTGGATAACACTGGTGAAACAGCAGCCCTATTCTTTTTTAATCATGTGGTCGCTAGATTCGGCGTGCCACAGGCCATAGTAACAGATCATGGATCGCATTTCCGCAATCACATGATGGTTGAATTAACTGCCAAACTAGGATTGTCTCACGACAGCTCTACTCCGTACTATCCGCAAGCTAACGGACAAGTTGAAGCGATCAACAAAGTCCTGAAGCGCATGCTGCAAAGGATGGTGGGGGTTCACAAAAGAAGATGGCATTTGATCCTGTACTCGGCTTTGTGGGCCTACCGAACGTCGGTAAGGAACGCCACTGGGTTCACACCGTTTCAACTGGTGTATGGCCTGGAAGCGATCCTACCAATCCAGTGTGAAATTTCGTCCCTTAAACTCGCAATTGATCTCCTCCCCGGAACCTCAGAAGAAGAAGCTCGTTTCTTGGAGGTAATCTAGTTGGATGAAACCCGTCGTGATGCCGCCTTGGCCAACGAAGCCCATAAGAAACGAGTCAAAGCGCAGTTCGACAAAAATGTCAAACCCCGTGTCTTCTCGGAAGGTGATTTGGTCTTGCTTTATGACCAAGAATCCGATAAATTGGGAGCTGGGAAATTCAAGTCCTTATGGATGGGCCCTTATATTGTTAAAAGGGTGTTAGCAAAAGGTGCCTACGAGTTGGTAGATTATGATGGAATTCCACTGGCGCAACCCCGCAACGGGTTGTACCTTAAGCGTTACTATGCCTAATAGTAACCTGTATGCTTTTGTTACATTTTTGTTTTCGCTAAAGCGTTTGTTCCGGTTTAAGTAATCCGCTTTTTACACTTATTGCAGATGTCAAATCCATTGGAACCATGGGTTGGATATGCTGACGGAGCGAGTCGTAGTTCGAGGAACCTATCCTCAACAGCATGGGCCATTTTTAACCCAAGCGGCGAGTTAATGAGTTTCAGGGGGGTATGTATTGGTCAATCAACAAATAATATCGCTGAGTATAGCGCGTTGATAGAGCTCCTCTCTGATGCCATCACCCATGGCATACGCCGGCTAGTCGTCAGGCTAGACTCACAGCTCGTGGTACTACAGCTCAAAGGTACCTACTCTGTCCGAAATCCAGCTATTTATCGCAAGTTCCTAAGAGTTAAAATCTTGGAAAGACAGTTTGATTTTATCCAATATCAACACATTTCCAGAAACTTAAACACATTAACCGACTCATTAGCAAACTATGTGTTAGATAGACATTTGCAAATTTGATAAAAGAGAAGCATCATCGATGTTTCATACATGGATCACATAAAAACTGGAATAAACCCCGAAAAACAAAAATATATATAACTGTTTACGGTTTACATATAATGTTCTGTAACCAAGACAAAATCGGTCATACGACCCCAAAACTCAAAAATGGCTGGGGGGCACCCTAGCCTAGTGATGCTCGTGATAACATGCCACGGCCTGTGCGATCATGCGCAGAAGACGAGACCATCGTCTAGGAACACCAGCAGTATGTCGCTGCAATCGCAGAGGCAACTCGTCAATCCGTACATCCGGAATCCCGAAGGTAAGACCCTCGACCTGTTCCTGCACAGCAGCAAGAGTCTCGGCCAAGTCAAGGTCACGGAGAATAGCCCTCCCTGGAGCCTCCCCTACTGGGGCAGCGGCCGAAACTCCCGGACGAACTGCTGGACGGACGGGGCCCACATCTGCATGCACACATGAGTTTGATTAGAGTCTTGATAGAGTAAAGCACAAGGACATTATAAATAAAAAACAGTAAACGGGGATAAGGTCAAAATATTTACCAAGATCACCCCACTGCTCGCCATCCGGTAGTACCAAATCCGGGTCACCTCGGAAATCCATACCAATATATGGATACTCGGAAAAAGCCATATCCTGCCGCTCGAACCACCTAAAGAAGGCATCAGTAAAAGTAATCTGAGATTGACCTGCATGTCTAGCCATATGGTCAACCCACCTCTGCATGCGTGGCTCAGTAGGAGATGGCAAGTCGAGGACAATGTACTGAGGTTGCATCAGGGGTATCTTCTCCAAAGCGAAGGCAGTCAAAACTGAACCAAAGCCAAAATTCTTCAGTCTCCTGTCCTTTACTTTGGTCAACTGGTTTTTCATCTGAACCAGTACTGCATCACACCAGTTAAAAACTTTCGGCTGAAGACACTCCAGGGCGTGCTGCACATATGACCTGTTGGCAACATGAGGGGATGCACTGCCGGCCATCCTACAAATCGTGTACAGAATAGACCTGAGGGACCTGTCAGTGACATCACGGATAGAAACCTTGCCGTCTCTGCTCGGCTGGGATCCCTCCCTACAATACTGACGGATATAATCTTTCACGGAATCGCTCCCTCGGGCCGAACCGGACAAGGAAATGGGGGCACCCCGCCTTGACAACCCAGTCAAGAAGTAAATGTCCACTATGGTCAAAGGGATGGACCTGCCCCTAATCTGGAACACTTGGTTAACATGATCCCAAGCATCAAGCAGGTACTGCAGTAAACGTATCTGTGCCCTCATGCTAGATATACGGAAGAATTTTAGCAAGCCACAGTTCCGCAACGCGCTCACGGTAACAGGATCATGGAGGGCAATCATGTCCTCCTCTTCATGCTCTCGTTCTCGCCACGTAAGAGTCATTCTGCTCCAATAAACTCTGCAAGACCAACAAGAGGAGGAGTAAGATCCCTGACTAAGTAAAGAAAATGGCAAAAATCTCATGAAAAATTGTGCAACCAAGATGTTTTCTGCGCCCAACGCAGGTGGGGAAGGGTCTCACCTGCGTTGGGAGACAAACTGCCTTTGAAAAAGAGAACCCCCAATGCAGGTTTCGATATGGGGCACCTGCGCTGATGGCAGAGCGCCCTAGAGAAACCCCAGGGGCTCATGGGGGCAGGAAAACAAGCATAAAACTGAGAAATAAGACCATGAAAAGATAGAGCTAGGGTTTAGCTCCTACCTGGTGGAAACGGCGCTGAAAATCGTCCACAGAATCTCCCGAAATCAGCTGGTGAAAAATCGAGGGGAAGAGGCACCCCCAAAGCTCCAACAAACCAAATGCACATGAAATGGTAAAATGAGAGGTAAAAACATCTTTTAAATTGCTTTTTACGTAGTTCAAAGTGAAATATTAGTATTTTTACTTCATATTATCCGTTTCTAACAAGTTTGTTGCAGCAAATTGATGAAAACAATACTATCTCTGGAAAAGAAAAACTAGTCATGGTAAAATATGAATTTGACTTTATCAAACGAGCAGTTTTGGCAAAGTTCATGCTCGTTAAAAAATAAACGCAAGATCCGAGCAGTTTTAATGCGGAAATTCATGCTCGTTAAAAAATAAACATAAGCTAGTGAGCAGGCTTCCTCCAGAGTTCAAGCTCATTCACAAAAATGAACCGGTAAATAACCATTTGAGACCGTAAATTCATCAGCCATAAAAGCCTTGGTCGTGTTTGTGCACCGTCACCTCCACTTTTCATTTGGCCGATCATTCACGTCCACTTGATTGTTTACCTATTTTGAGGAACAGCTGCGAAGAGTGATCCCACCTAGCCATCCTTGTAATGCTGCCGTGATTGGAAAATTCCAACCTGTACCTGGAATCTGCTGCTACCCCTGTTTATCACTCGTTCCTCAAAATACGAGTCTTCTTTGAGCTCTTTTCACTGACTCGTAAAAAATGAAAAGTTTGCCGAGTTTTGGCCTTCCAGCTCGTTAAAAGGACCGGAAGAGCTATCCCTCCTCTAGATTTTAATCTTTTTGGACCTGAGGGATTATTGCACAAAAAGATCGAGCGCTTGTCTAGTTCGGCTCGATAAAGATATCGAACATTCATCCCTTCTGTATTGTTTTATACTTTTTCGGACTTAAGGGATTAGATGACGAAAAAGGACCCCTGGAGTCCACTTTATGTACCCTTTTCAGACTCTCTAAAAATGAAAAGGACCGAGCTTTCTTTGTCGCTGGGCTCATTAAAAATATTAGATAGCGACAAACTTGTCTTTAGACGAGAACGAGTTTCCCTATCGCTAGGCTCGTTAAAACATAGCGATGGGCTTGCCCGAAGGGCAGGTTATAGAACAAGCATATGTTATCCTCCTCAAGCTTGACAAAAATAAAGAGGTATTGGTCAGAAATGACTGGGGAAAAATTGGGAGAACCTCAAAGCTTAATGGTAGCAAGTCGCTCTTGAACATGACACTTTTGCCTCCGTAAATATCGGGTTGGGTTATTATCATTCACCGGTCCCTTCACCATGGTCTCGCCATACCATCCATACATGGGGTAATGCTACCGATCCATCACATCAGTGTCGTTATATGTTCAAGAGATGTCATTCAGAAAGTGTCAACCGGGTCCCATCCACTACCGTACATCATCTTTCATCCTTCCATGACCGCCACCCTGAATCATATTTCACAGATCGTTTTCACCATCATCACTAGCTCCGTTCCGTGTCACTGATGTGGGATTCATTAAGGCCCTCCTTTGACGGATCACTTCTTGTCGACATCAGCTCATTATCCAAGAAGTTGATCTAGGAACACCCCCTCAGTACTTTGAAGCTTGCATGCCTCAATGGCAAGTTTCTCACTTCCTGCGATAGGTATACATTAATGACCTTCGACCAGGAGACTTTGCGTGGTGTTCGACGTCAGATCCTATATTCACGCCATGTGAATTGTGCTGCAGTACCTTGAGGGTCATCATCATTATCGGTGATTCCTCTCGCGCTTGTTAACAGTTTACATTATTGACTGGTAATCAAGCGATGTCTTTCCATGTTCGACTTCAGGAAATTCTCACATGGATCGACTTGTACCAGAGTGAAGATCGGACAAGTTTGAAGACCCCGGATCTAGTTTCATCCATCCGGGCTGCGATATATATTCAGGAGATAAAAACATAGACATGTGCAGCAGATGATCATCCTACTAAAAGGATGATAATTAAAAGCAGAGAATTATCAGTCTATTATCAGACGATCGTCTGTTTATGTACAGCAAATGTTTTTATAAAGCTGAGCATGGGAAATGCCCGCATCAGCTAGATCATGAAAAGAAAGTATGAAAAGATAATGTATTGTATTGTATTTTGTTACAGGTCACCTCCCGACGATTGAATGAACTTCGGATCCTCCTGATAAAGCATTTCACCCGATAAACGACCTCATACTTTAGGGGGCAACTGTTATAGACATTTTTGTGCCTTACAGCATAGAGCATGAAATGTCAATAATCTAAGGGATCCAAAGTCCCTAAACATGTTGTTCTTACCCTTAGAGGAACAAGGTCAGCAAACCACAACACTGCAAATCAGTTCTCCACTGAAAAACACTCAAAAACAGGTCAATTTTGGATCAAAGCAGCTGCTCCACTAAGGATCTGCGCTGAATGTCAAAAGCTCTGTGGTGTACCTGCGCTGCATTGCAAGTGCAACAAAGGCTACCTGCGCTGGGCGTACTTTGACATGTGGAGGAATCTTTTTCTCAATGTGCCAGTGCCCAGGAAGCTTCCAAAAAGACACTTGATCAAAAGATTCGCCTAATGATGAGTTAAGAGCTTCTAAAACTCCAAGTGGAAGGTAGAAACTCCGAGTGAAGAACTGAAGAACAACTGGAGTTGAAGAGGACAACAAGTCACACATCAAGCTGACTTATCTTCACTCCAAAACTCTATATAAGGATCTCATCCCATGGGATCTGGAGGGCGGAATTTAGCGCGAAGAATTGCTGTTGGTTTACAGTTGTGAGCATTGGGTGATTGCTTGAGAGAGGTGAAGAAGAGATTTCTCTCCGTCGGGAAGGTGATGCTGGATTGGACCTCTCATGGTTGTATCACCGCCTGAACCTTACTTCCATATATTAATAAAGCATTTGAGGTTCTTCTATTCGCATGTGTTTCAATGGTGTATTGTCTTACTTGCGTCTTTGATTTATGCTAATCCTTGAATCGATTATGAATGCATGCCTCTTGTAGTTTCCTTTTCTTGTCTTATTTGCAGGATCTCGTGTAGCTGGGCCCGTGAAAAGACTTGGATCTGGGAGCAAGCGGCAAACAAAGGAGATTGGATCGACCATTTGCGCAAGACATCGGTAAGTGGATCTCTCCCTTTTATCTCTTGCATGTCATAAAGAAGAAACTTTAGATAGCTTTGCTTTCAGCTGTTGCTAAGGAACTGTCACCCTTAGAGTGGGTTAGGGTCATTCCGAGTTGGATACTTTCCCCCACAACAGATAGTTAACTACTGCAGGATTAAAAGTCTCAGAATGATAACATATGGGTTTACCATGTTGTGTCAACACTAGTCCCATTGCATAGCCACTAGCATAAGTTTGGATCTCAAATGGTCTTTGTAGATCTGGTAGTGCTAGTATAGGTGCTGTACTAATCTTTTCTTTCAAGCTGTCGAAGGCTTTCTGATGTTTACCTCCCCACTGGAACACCTTATTGAATCCTGTTAAAGCATGTAAGGGAGTTGAAATTGAGGACAAGTTAGAAATGAAATTCCTACAATATTGTGATACTCCTAAGAAGCTTCTCACTTCTGTAGCAGACCTAGGTTTAGGCCAGTTCACAATTGTTGTTGGGAAAAGTATCCAATACGGAATGACCCTATCCCACTCTAAGGGTGATAGTACCTCAGCAACAATCAAAGCAAAGCTATTTGAGATTACTTCTTTATGAGATGTAAAAGATGGGAGGAAGAGATCCACTAACCGATGTCTTCCGCTAATGATTGATCCAATCTTCTCTCCTTGCTGCTTGATCCCAGCTCCTTGCCCTTTCACTGGCCCAGCTACACCAAGATCCTGCAAAATGGAAAGAGAGGGAAACTACAAGAAGCATACATTCATAATTGATTTAAGGATTAGAATAAATCAAATACACAAGTATAACAATACACCATTGAGACACATGCATATAGAAGAACCTCAAATGCTTTATTAATGGAAGAAGTAAAGTTCAGGAAGTGATACAACCATAAGAGGCCCAATCCGGCATCACCTTCCCAGCAGAAAGAAATCTCCTCTTCACCTCCTTCAAAGCAAATCACCCAATAGTTCTAAACTCAAACCAACAGCAATTCTTTACATTCACAAGATTCCAGCCTCCCTAGACCTCATGAGAGAGATCTATATATAGGAGTTTTGGAGAAAGGATGAGTCAGCTTGAAGCTAGCATGAAGCTGACTAGTGTCCTCTCCCACTTCAGTTATTCTTCAGTTCTTGAGTCCACTTGGAGGTTCTTTCTTCCACTTGGAGATCTAGAACCTCTTACTCATCACTAGTCGAATTCCCTGATCCAAGTGTCATTTTGGAAGCTTCCTGGGCATTGAAACCTTGAGGAATGACTGTGCCACATGTCCAAACTCGCCCAGCGCAGGTAGCCTTCTTTGCAGTTGACATTCAGCGCAGGTAGACAGTGGAGCAGTTGACATTCAGCGCAGATGCTCAGTAGAGCAGTTGACATGATCCAGAATTGCCTTGTTTTTGAGTGTTTTCAAGTGGAGAACTTTTATTCAGTGTTGTGGTTTGCTGACCTTGTTCCTCTAGGGGTAGGAACAACATGTTTAGGGACTTTGGATCCCTTAGATTATGGACATTTCATGCTTCATGCTATAAGGCACAAAAATGTCTATAACAAAAATGCCTGCCACTTTAGAGGGATCTATTTTCAATTCACCTCCCCCTACTATATGACCCAAGTAGTTTAGAGATGTTTTGCCAAATTCACATTTTTAGAGTTTAACATAAAGTTTTTCTCTTTTCAAAACATCTAATGTCTTCTTAACATGCTTTAAATGTTCTTCCCACGTTTTACTAAAAATTAGAATGTCATCCAAATACACAATAACAAAATCATCAAGAAAAGGCCTGAGTACATCATTCATTAATCTCATGAAAGTAGCGGGAGCATTAGTTAAGCCGAAAGGCATAACCAGCCATTCATACAATCCCTGTTTTGTTTTGAAAGTAGTCTTCCATGCATCTTGCTCTACAACTCTGACCTGATGGTATCTACTTTGCAAATCTAGCTTGGTGAAATAAACAACTTCCTTTAATTGATCTAAAAGATCATCTACGCGAGGAAGGGGATAACGATTTTTGATGGTTATCTTATTCAGTCCTCAGTAATCAATGCACATTCTCCACAAGCCATCTCTATTTCTCACCAAAATGATTGGTGATCCACATGGTGATGTGCTAGGCCTGATGAACCCTTTCTCAAGAAACTCCTGCACTTGCTTCTTGATTTTAGAATTCTCTAAAGCAGACAACCTTTTATACCTGTGGCTACAATGGTTGTTTCATCTCCTAAGTTTGATCCCAAATCTTTCTGAATAGCTACAACAGTCTTCTTCTTCTTGCCCTTGAACTTCTTAGGTCTTAACTCTGGATTCAGAATCCAAAAATGCTCATCATCATGCCCATCCTTTTTACAGTGAGTGCATGAAGCTTTGCTTTTCTGTGCAATGTTAGCCTTCCTTGCTTTCCACTTCTGGTTTATTTTCTCCTTGCTCTTGCTTACAATGGGTTGGGATAGTCCCCCAACTTCTAGATTTCCATTGTTTCCTCTAGCTTCTAGATGAGTAGCTTGTACAAATACCTCAACTATACTAGTGGTATTAAACATGAGGATGGTATGCCTCATGTAGCTATGTAGACCACCAATGTACTTAAAAAGAGTTTCTTGTGAGTCTAATGAGATACCCAACCTCAATACTCTCTTTCTAAATTCTTGAGTATACCCTTCCACACTTTTCCCTTTAAATTGTCGAAGAATTTGCCAACTCATCATGGATTGTTGCATGTAGGACAATGGATAGAATTGCTTTTTGATTGCAGCAAAAAATTCACTCCATACAGAGATGGTATTACCATTTCTTTTCATATTAGCATGGGTTCTACCTTCCCACCAAACCAAGGCAGTGCCTCCTATACGTAGGCTTGCCAACTGAATCTTACTCTTGTCTGAGTCTATGTTCTATACCCTGAAATACACATCAATTTGTCTAATCCAATTGTCCAACTTTTCAGCATTTAGCTCTCCATCATATATAGGCAAATCAAATTTAACATCTAACTTAATCAAAGATGCTTTCTTATTATGCATAGGGCTATTAGGAGGTGTGAGAAAGCTTTCTTCTTTCCCTTTTCCCTTACAATTTTCATGGAAGTGAGACTCATCTTCTTCTTTATCTTGTTTAGAACGTGATGAATCTTCAGCCTTATGCTTTCTAAACTCTCTATACATTTCTTCTACCATAGAATTTATAGCTAGGAAACTTTCTATGAATTGAGGGTCTAGCCCTGCAACCTTCCTCTAACATTGTCTTCCAAGAATAGACTCTTCCAATTTCAGGATTAGTTTCCACCAACTCTCCTTCTCCTAATTTGAGCTTTGATCTAGTGAGCATTCACAACTAAACCAACACAAGCTCGTCTAACCTTACAGCCTAGAGTTCTGATACTACTTGATCTGATATTCACCCTATGAGTGACATCAATTGAAGATTTATTAAACAAAGGTATTACATACTCATGTGGTGGTGTGTGTTCTGTGCCATTGAAGCAACGGATAGATCAGATTGCCAATACACAGAAATTTAAATGGAAAGACAACAGAGAAATACAGTAAGCAAATACAAGAACACAATAATTTAATAAGGTGTTCACCCTATCCTCTAGGGCTACATCTCCGGTCCAGCTTTCAGTGGTGGCCTTGTTTTATTGTGTCTTTAAGCAGAGAATTACAATACAGGGACTCAATGTGAGTTCTCTTGAAGCAGGTTTTCTTGGCAAGGTCGTTCTTGGATTCCCAAAGCCACTTGAGCACACAGACTTCTTCTTCCTACTAGCTCTGTGACCTTCTGGTCTATAGTGTAGAGCCAAATGTGGTGCTCAACCTGGACAGATCCTCTCTGGGGTGGCTCGGATCTCTCAAGCCTCTGGTACTTGACGCTGCCTCTGGTCAACTCACCCTCTATGCTCTTCTACTTTGCTTTACTGTCTTCTTTCTATTTTTTCTGTCTCTGTGTTCAGTCCTCCTCTCAGGGTTCAGTGTTCCACTTTCTCTATGTCTGTTCTGTTTCTGTTCATGGCTTTTAGGCCATCCATTCCAAGACCATTCGATTCCTCTTCCACCTCTATCGATTCACCTTCTGCAGCTACGCTTGAAGTTCCCTATTCGGCATCATCATCAACGCTCAGGGAGTGGCCACATGTCCTCCTCTAAACGAAGCCAACCTGCTTCATCGCTTCGTGTTAGATGATCCAAAAATAATTTATTATCATAGGTTATAAAATTGAAATAAAATAATTATTAATTTAAGAAATTAAATTAATAATTATTTTTTTCCCGTAGAAAAAGTCGCAATTTATATTCATATTGAAATAAATTACATTTTGTAGATGCTTTGAGCATATGCAGATAGTTGTCCATGAATAGGACGAGTACACTGTTAAATAAATATAAAAAAAAGTTAACAATTACATCAAGCCTATACTTTTCTGCCTTTCTTCTTCTCCACCCTACGCCAACCCTGAGAGTCGGAAGGGGGAAAAAGGATGGCCTGTGTGTATTCTTGTGTGTTCACTGGTGGTTCTTTGTCGGATTCTGATCCTTCTGATCCATGAGTTCTTTTGTTGCCACTAACTTCCAGCTGTGGCCTTTCCTACTGCCTAAATTGGTCCTTCGATTGAGCGTCTGGTGCTTTTTCTTCATGTGTTCCATTCTCTTCCATATTTGTATCAGGTTCCTCTTGGTTCATTTTATTCTCCGGCTGAAAGTCCTCTTCTTCCAGCAGTTCTGTATTCTGCCAGCCATTTGGCCTTTTTTGTTGTTTCTTGTTTCCTTTTGCATTCTTTCTGGCCAGTGGGCACGAATTTTGGAGGTGTCCTGTTTGCCTACAACTGCGGCATCTGAATGCAGTGTTTTCATAGTCTAGGGGTTGTAACCATTCAGTGTTGTTATAGTTTAATGAAATTCGATCAGGCAGCCCCTGACTCAAGTCCACTTCTACGCAAATTCTGGCAAAAGTGTAAATCCCTCTGCTATATCTATCATCATCAGCTTTTAGGTATTTCCCCAAGGAATTCCCAATGGCATATAATATTGTGGGATGCCAGAAATGTAATGGGAGGTTGTGAAGCCTCACCCAAACAGGCGTTGTTGAGATTTTCATAGTGTTTGGGTCAAATTCAGCAAACCAAGGGGTAACAAAGAGACCTGCGTTACCCCAAAACCAAGGCCCCTCATTGATGATTCTATCCCTTTCTTCCTCTGTGTGGAAGTGTACAATAAAAGAACCTTTTGAAATGTCAAGGTATATATTACATTCTGGTGTCCAGCGGGAAAATATCCATTGATGTAAAGCATCAGATTTTGGCCAGAAACCATTAAATCTACATATAACAGCATGTTTTGAGAAGTCAAAGTGTATTGCAGTTACCTCTGGAATAGTAACTTTGAGCATTGCATATTCCAGTTTTTGTTCTACTATATGTGGCCTGGGTTGCTCTGATGGTAACTTTGGCTTGTCCTGCATTTTTTCTTTCCCCTTTACTACATCTCGAAAGGAGCCTGGAGCCTTTGAACCAGATCCGTTGCTACCACCACGCAGTCTTAGATTAAGAAATATGGTGGTGTTCTAGCAGATCCCATATTCCTGCAGAGTAAGATGGTCCTGTAGGCTACGTCCTGCACATATCAGGTTCTGGTGTCTGGTGGGAATTCCGAGTTGATTTTGTATTTTGTTTTTTAGCTCTTGTATGTTTAAACTCTTGCTTAGCCGCATGCAGCGGTGGCTGCCTCCTGTTTGTTTGATGAAGATTTGGATCCAATCGTTATCCTGGCAGAGTGTTTCGGCCTCTTTATGGCTGAGCTTCGGTAAATTGGTTGTTTTTTGATAAAAAACCCTCGCTCCCCTGTTATTTTTATTTTGTCCATCCCATGGGGTTTCCAGATCTGGTTTATGCAGGTCCCCTGGCAGTGGCTTCCAATCAGTGCTTCCTGGTATGTGGGTAACCAGATCTGCTCCATTATTAAACCGAATAGCATTCTGATATTCTAAGTAATGGGTTTTTTCTTCATACCTTATCAGCTGCTGTTTCTCGCTGTAGCCGCAGATCCAAAACGTTTTATTCTTTGGGGTTTTCTTCGTCCGCCTCACAATAAATCCCTTTTCATTATTTCCGTGATTGACTTTAGCATATCCAAGGGAACTCTTGGTGCTTACATCTCTGCGGGTGCAAATAGAGAGAACGGGACCAAAATGCTGGATTAGCTCATGAATCTGGCCGCCCGTGAACCTGGGCTCCAGATCGCCCACATGCAGAGCCGCCGTTATGGATGGATTGGGCCTGTCGTTCCCAACGACCTGCTGCAGCAGTGAAACACCAGGGTTTTGGGGCTGGATTGGTAGATCCAAAAGCGACGGCAAAAATAGCAGGTCACTGCAACCCAATCTATGAGAGTTCCGTTCGGTACTGGAAGCTGTCAATGTGCAGCAAAAGCGAGCAGTGTATAGTGACGCACAGACCTCGAATTTCAAACCCTCCATGCTTCCTCCCCTGATGAACATAATTTCTAATATATTAAATTAATAATTATTATTCTAGAATGATTAATTATTTAATGGAGACAATTAGAATTAGTATATTGTTGTATCAAGATATGACTCTCCAAATGTGTCATATCTTAGGCTCTATTTTAGGAGATTAGTTAGCTAGTTGGTTTGAATAACATTTATTGTAAATGGACACTTGTTATTTAATAAGTGATCCATAATTAGAGGTAGTTAGGACATGGAGCTTATAAATAGCTCATTGCAAGAGTGTTTGTGTTGTTCGGGTGTAAACTCTTGCAAAATCAATTATGTAATTATTTTTTCTGATTAATAAAATTATGTGTCAAAGGACACTTCTACCATTAGTTCATTTCTTCGGTTACATTGTGGATGAGTTCTTCCTCCACTGTGGCATTCAAATGGATTCCAAATCCTTCTAAATTGCGGCTGTGGAGCACCTGGAAGGTATGCTTTTTGACAAGCAATCTAGTGGTTTTTCAATACTATTTCTAACCTTTTCTGCATTATGAGTCTAAAAAATATAAGGGTTTTGATAAATTGTGTGAAAATGGACAAACGAAGCTCAATCACTAATAATTGATGTTTTCTATGCAGAAGGACGCGGAAATAGGGAATTATCGAGTAAAAACAAGAAGCGAAAGGAAAGTAACTGCTGTCCCGTCGACAGGGAACCGGATGCGGACAAGATCAAGTAAAATTAGAGCCGAATAATCCAGGAAAAGAACGCAGGATACCGTGACGGAGAACGCAAGAAGGAAAGAGGAGAACTGAACGATTAGCGAATCCCTCAGGATCTTCGATCCTGAGGGATCGCTGCTTTAAGCTTATCTTTTGTATCTAGACATCTCCGTCATTTCTGTTATATAAAGGTACCACGCCATCGAGCGTGGGGGGACGACTGTTGTTATAATTATAAACTCAGAACAACTTTGATCATTAAGTTTTGTAAGATCTGATTTTGTATACTTTTGTTAATGCAATCAATATAAAGGACTTGGTGTTCACTTCGTTTCTGCATCTGAAGTAACTCTAAGCAGTGTACCATTGGTAGCCAAGGGCCCAGCTCCGACGGTCACTTGTTGTTGTATCATACGGTGATTTGTGTGGTTTGCTTATTTCTCTTGTTTCAGTAATCCGATATATCTATTATATGATAGACTATGCTTCTTAATTAATATCTGAATCTGAATAAGTTCTTTAATTCACGTCTCTGTATTACACAAACGGAATCTATTCGAATTGCATCCATTTCTACAGCAAGATATTGGTATGAATGTTATCATTATTGGATTCATATAAAATAAGTATTTGTGAGGCTTGAAGATAATATCACTTTGTTCATAAACATAGTCACATCATACATTACTCTCGGATCGCTACAGTAGTATAGAACGCGTACATACATCGGAGTTTGCTGTTCCATTTGGGTTTGCTGTTCCATTTGAGTTTGCTGTTCCATTTGAGTTGCTGTTCCAATTTATATGATTGACGTTTCCTGTTTATGATAGTTTGCTGTTCCATTTCATTACTGCTGTTCCATTTGATTACTGCTGTTCCATTTCAGAATTGCTGTTCCATTTTACTTTCGCTAATCTGCCTTTATTGCTTTCGCGTGATAGCAGGCCTAAGGCTGTCGTGAGCCTAGCAAGACACTGCCTAGCTCCCTGACCTATAAGCCCATGCTTTGGTTTTCTTTCTTTATCAGTTTCTAAAGGGAAGGGTTATTGGTTCCGTACCCTTGACTGATCATTTGCCTTGTGTGATTTCATCTTCTGAATTGGTTTAGTTACAGCTTAGTGTTTGTTTCCTTTCAAGTCATTAGAATGCTATACTACCGAGCATTACTTGGACAGAACAGCCTCGGATTGAGTTACTCCTTGAAAGAACAAAACGATCCCGGATTGACTTAATAATGTGGAATAATTGGTGGTGTGAGAGACCCTAGTTATCGCTCTACATTTTGGCGCCGTTGCCGGGGAAGGGGTAATAGCCATTTGTCCTTTATAGAGTAGTGCGCAAATCTGCTAGGAGGGAGTTGGATTTTAAAAACGGAAGGTAAGAACCTGCATACGGAGCATGTAAAAGCCCTGCTCCACCGTCCGCTCTCTTAGTAGAATTGCTGGTTAAATAGGATTTAGTAGTTTAATTGGAGTGCATGAATAAGCAGAAAAAGTTAGAGAAAGATCAAAAGCCTCCATCCAAAGCTAAGGGGCCGGTGACCCTTGGACGAACGACCTTCATAGACGAAATCTATAAGAAAGCCGACTCTCAGCCATTAGTAGGTTATAAGAAAGTCAATTCTAAACAGCCTACTAGTTCCCTACAGGCCTCGGGATCACCATCCGAAGCCTTTGCTGAGGTGCACAGTCGAACAGAGGAGCAGGATTTTCAAGAAATTGAAAATTTGACTCCTGGACCATTGCACGAAGGGACCCAAAGTAACCTTTGTGAAGGAGAAGGAGAAACAGGGGAAACTGAGGAACCTAGATCTCCTATTGAATTAAACCAGCCTTTAAATAGCCCGGACAAGGGAAGCACTGTAAAAATCCTTGTTGAAGGAATTCATTCACCGCAGACAGTTGGGGCCATTATCATCCCTGATCAAGGGAGTGGTGTCAAGACAATCCCTGTTAAGACTACCCCTCCTCAACCAAGGAACACTCTCTTGGAAATTCCTGAAGATTACTGGCATATATTCGATCCCATGGCACAGAATCAGCCAAACACCCAGATCTCCACATTGCAATATCCGATAGTAGATTCTGCAGCAAATGCGCCCATGAAAGCCATCCCTCTCCAGCATATTCCCACATTTCATGGCCTTACATCAGAAGATCCGGACGCATTCTTGTTCGAATTTGATGTATTATGTAGAGGATACGATTACACCACCGATCCCCAAAAATTGAAATTGTTCCCCTCTACATTAAAAGGGGCTGCATTAAGATGGTTTATGGGCTTAGGTGGTGGGGTTATTAACAATTGGGATAAAATGAAAGAAGCCTTTTTAAAGAAATATCAAGATTACTGTAGGTCGAGAGAACTAAAAGATGAAATCTTTCAAATGTCAGCCAAACCAAACGAAACCTTAGAAGAATATGTGGAACGTTTCCAATATAACATGCAAAGATCCCCTTATGCATCGCTACCTCTTCTTGATAACGTGTTGAAAACTGCATTAATTAGAGGTATGAAAGAGCAATGGATCGAAACGTTAAACATTATGGGGAAAGGAGACATTTATCAGGAAAATTTTGCTGATATCATTGATCTTTGTATCAGGAGCTCAAGAGGCAGCACGAGGATAAAACCAGCGGAATATGATCGCTTCCCCAGAGATAACAGAACATTAACAGAGGGAGTAACACGGGTGGAACTTGGAAATTTGCTAGAAAATTTTAAAACTGATATCCTGGGAACATTGACTACACAACTTGACATTGTGCAGGCTAAACAGAAGCAAGCCGAGGCGGACCAGAATCTAGCAGTTTTTTGCCCACGATGCAGGAAGAAACACGGCCACAAGGAATGCCCGCTGGATACAGTCCAAATATGTGCTATCTGCACCAAGGACCACCTGACCGAAAGCTGCCCTTCACTTCCTGGTTTGAAGGCAGTATACAAAGAAGCAGAAGAAGAGTCAGAACCAGCATATTTTATTAACCAGCGTCGTCAATGGCAGCCTAGGCAATCAGGTATGTTTTCAGACCCCTCCTCTTCTTTTCAACCCCTGTAGTTCAATACTCAGCAACAGAACATGTGGCAAAACCAGTCTCAACCCCCGTTTTCAAATTGGTCACCTCAAATGTTTTCTACTCCGAATCCTTGGATGTCCCAATTTGGTTGGCCAAACTACCCTTATCCTCCACCATATTGGCAGAATAGTTCCTATCCTCTGCAGTGGACCCCTTCCACTTCGCAAAGCTCATCCTGGCAGACAAGCTGGCCAAGATCGACATATCAGCCAGCAGGATCAATCCCACTCCCTCAACCAACTCTGCCAGCTTTACAACAAAATCCCCAGTCTAATCTGAGACCGCAACTCCCAGCCCAACCCAATCCCAATCCTAATAATAGGTCAGTCCAATCCATCCAAATCATAGACACATCAGAGATTGGATCTGACCTAAGGGAGTGCAACGATCTTCAATTAAGATCTGGACGAATAATAGAAACAGAGGGAGACAAAACAATCCACATTGAAGATCAGTTACCAATAGAACAACCCCCACAACAGAAGGATGAAAACAAAGAGCAAAACAATAAACAAGCAAGTACATCCTCTCCTCCTTTCCCAGAACGATTAGTCATATCTTGACCTATACAACCTCCAGACTTCGACATTTTGGGAGAATTACAAAATTTGTATATAAAGATTCCATTCCTCCAAGCCATACAAGATATTCCTATATATGCAAAAACCATAAAAGAATTATGCATCAAAAAATCAAGGAGGAATACAAATACTAACCCTAGAGTCCAAGTAGTTGGTACTTTATCCGACCTATTATCAGGAAAAGAGACACCTATCAAATATGAAGATCCTGGGAACCCAATTGTAACCGTTCAAATCTATGGCCAAACCCTGACTAACGCTCTAGTCGACCTGGGAGCTGCAATCAACATTTTGACAACCTCCACCTGCCAAAAGCTTGGCATCACGTCAGTAGAACCTACCTCTACTCTGTTAGAATTGGCAGACCGATCTGTAGTTCGACCAGAAGGTACTCTGAATGATGTCTGTTATAGACATTTTTGTGCCTCGCGACATGGAGCATGAAATGTCAATAATTACAGGGATCCTCATCAGTCCCTAAACATGTTGTTCTTACCCCTAAAAGAAACAAGGTCATCAAACAACAGCACTTCCAATCAGTTCTCCACCTGAAAAAAACACTTCAAAACAGGCTAATTTTGGATCATGTCAGCTGCTCCAATGAGCATCTGCGCTGGAATGCAACTGCTCCTCCTTGTACCTGCGCTAGAAGTCAAAACTAATGAAGGCTACCTGCGCTGGGCGAGATTGGCCAAGTGGCACAGTCATTCTGCAAGGTGTCAACTGCCCAGAAGCTTCCAAACTGACACTTGGTTCATGAGGTTCTCCCTATGATGAGTAAGAGGTACTTGATCACCATGTGTAAGCAAGGATCTCCAAGTGGACTCAAGAACTGAAGATTAACTGAAGAGGGAGAGGACACTAGTCAGCTCTATGCCAGCCTCAAGCTGACTCATCCTCTCTTCTTCTCTCCTATATATAGAGCTCTTCTATGAGGTCTATGGAGGCTGGAATTTTGTGTAAAGCAAGGAGGTGCTGTTGGTTTACAGTTAGAGCTATTGGGTGATTGTTTTTACTAGAGGTGAAGAGGAGCTTGCTGCTGGGGAGGTGCTGCTGGATTGGAGCCATCATTGGTTGTAACCTTCTCAGAACCCTGTTACTTCTATCAATAAAGTTTTGCATGTTCTCCTATATACTTGTATTGCATTAATGTATTGTATTACTTGTATATTTGATTCACTCTAATCCATGCATCAGTTATGAGTACATGTATCTGTAGTTTCCTCTCTTGTTTGTGCAGGATCTGTGTGTAGCTGGACCGGCAAAGAGAGCAAGGAGCTGGGAACAAGAGACAAAGAGAGAGGATAAGGATCGACTAAGCGAAAGACACCAGGTTGGTTAATTTTTTTCTTCCTCTCTCTGTACTTTCATAAAGGAAAATATCAAAGCTTTACTTTCAGTTGTTGCTAAAGACTGTCACCTTTAGAGTAGGGATAGGGTCATCCGAGTCGGATACTTTTCCCCACAACAAACTGGCGACTCCGCTGGGGAGCCTAGTATCTTGTTGGTGTTTGTAGTATTTTGCCATTCATTTCTTGAAGAAAAGAGTACCAAATCGAAAAGCTTTTGACTATATCAAAAGCGAAGTAGAGGGACTGCTACTCTTGCTCATTTGCTGAGCAAATTCAAGATTTGAACAGCTTATCTACAAAAGACTCTTTACTCTTTGTGATAGCTTTTCATCCTCTTGATCATCCCTTAGCCTGTACTTGACCTATAGCTTTTTATTTCAGCAAAAACAGTGCATTTTTGAGCTTTTATGACCCGAAAACTTTGTAGACGTAACTCTCGTGTCCCAGAGCAGGCTGTCCACAGGCAGTCTGCATTACAGCGCAGGTACTCCCTTCGAGAACTGCGCTGAGAGTCAAACTGACAGACCAGAGCCTGCGCTGGTCCAGTTAGCCTTTGTCTTGCTCAGTTTTCCCATTGTGTCTTGCCCTGTTTTCACTGATTTTTGCTGATTGCTTGCTGGTCATTGTACTTGCTGTAAACCACTTCTCCTTGACATTATTCCGCCTCAGTTGTGTGATGAAACTGTTAATGTTCTTTCAGTATTTCTTGTTTCAGTTACAGTTTCCCATTGTGAAAAGCGAACCAGTATAGCTGTGGCCTCTTAGATCCTGAACTGTAAAAGTGTCTTTGTGATCTTAAGAGCTAGTTTTATTACTGTTCATGCTGTTTGAGTTTGTTTGTTTTTCATTTTATGGTTTGGATCTATACATTTCCTGTGTTTAAACAAGTAGATCATAAGGTGTCTTTTGATTTTGGACAAGCTTGTTTATTTCTACTTGAAATTAGATTCAAAATTATACAACAGTTTCCTTCTGTCTTACATCAACATTAAGGATAACGAAAAGAAATACATGCATTGTGCATTTGCATTTGACTGTGTGTTTGACGATTTAGGAAAATGTGCATTTTAGTGTGTGTTCTATGATCTGTGGAAAAAGTTGTGTCTTTATTTTCCCTCAGTAGATTAAGGTTTTCAAAGTTGAAAGATTGAAAAGATTTGCTTCTCATCTTAGATTGCATATAGGAAGTTGTATATATACATCTCGTGGCGACCCTGAAAGGCAAACTGTTAAGCAAGATCAACATTAAAATAAACCCAATTTACATAACAACGCTTTGAACATAACGCAAACATCTAGAGGTCTAGGTAGAGACGTGTTCCGGCGTCGTTAACATAGTGACTGTCGATTTCTACGAAGGTGGGTGATTCCTCCTGAGAGTCGGTGGCACTAACACGGACTTGTGCTCCCGCGTACCGTCGCGTATATTGGGAGACCCCTATAGGCTTTTATCCTTTATCCTTAGGAAACCGTGTCGGCCGCCCTACTGATCGCGATGCAGTGAACACAGCATTCACGAAGATCGACCACCCGTACCGTAAAACGTATTCTGTGGTTTCGCGAAAGGTTTGGCACACCCTCTGCCTAGATCTCCAGAGCAGTTTCTTTTGGCCTTTTTCAAACTCTATAACTGAAAAAGTCCAACCGAGCATTTGTCACTTCGGGCTCGTTAAAACATCGAAGGCGACTAGAGTCATCTTTAGCTTTTTCTCGACTCTTAAAACATGAAAAAGCAAGTTTGTGTCTAAAAGCGTCGTTAATAAAATTTATTTTAAGCGGAACATAATCACCTGTTATCCCACGTTGATCTTTAGTTGAAAAGTATGAAGCCCACCAACCAAGGAAGTAACCTTGGCGGAAGTCCAAATCCCTTCTCCTCTTGGGAGATGTTGGTGCGCCTCATATGGCAACATTGTCACTTCCAGGATTGACAATTGGCCTACCTGTATGGCTATTTTCAACCAATGTAGTCCAGATCGCCACTAATCCTGAGCAGTCGAATCAACAGTCAGAACAATCTAGAACTACCCACCAACCCTCCACTTCTTATGATACTTCCTCTGATCCTTCATCTTCGCAAGGTAGAGCTGGCAAAAGTCAGCCTCCCAAGGAGAAGAAGGAAAAGAAGAAGAGAGAGAAAAGAAGCAGAAGGAGCCTCTGGCGAAGGCGACTGGGGCAAGCAGAAGAAAGCTGACAAAAAACCCACACACTGCACCGACCGGGCCTAAATCGCCATGTGTCATTTGCAAGGGATCCACTTCCATCGTGATTGTCCTTGTATTCCCCGGATACTAAGGGACTGGTCCCCAAGGTTGCACAATCCGGTAGCATCAACCTCTGGTTGTCATGTTGATTGCAATCCGTCGACTAATGAGAGTGAAGGACGAAGAAGGGGACCAAGATCACCCTGTCTATTGTGTGAAGGCAATCATGCCATCCACAAATGTCCATTCTTAGATGAGGCAAAAAGATTTGGAATCGCCGGTATCACCGTTACGACTTCCTCCTGGATACCAAAAACTCGTGCCTAATCCCTCAATAGTTGAAAATCCAGCTGGCCCGCTCAAGTGGTCAGCTGAAGTGTCGTCATTGAGAATGAACCTACTGAATCCAGACCAGACGAAAGTCTAAAGGTCGAAACGGCAGTTGACCCGGTTCTTCCTTCAGAGGTTCTATCGTCCAACACTCCGTCATTGAAGACCCGTCTTCAAATGACACCGTCGCCGAAGAGTCATCTTCATGTGACACCCTCACTGAAGAGAATAAGGATGACACCATCCAGGTTCTTTTCATCAGCACCGACTCCGATGAGCGTCAGGGCAATGCGCCCATTCCTTTATCGCAGGAAGGAACATCATCAGAGTCATATCCGGCCGTATATTCGGTCCCACCACCAAGCAACCTGGTTGTATCCTTTGATTGGAATCAACTAGGCAGACCCCGGTTACCAGCCAGTATACCATTCAGAATCATTGTCCAGATCTATAGAATGATTATGGCTGGTACTATCATTGATGAAGGGGCGTCTGTGAGTATCCTTTCCTCTGTTGCTTGGAAAGCACTGGGTTCCCCGGCGCTTTTACCTGAGTTGAGAAATCTCTCGGGTTTTGATAAAGGAACCAGTCGACCATTAGGAATCCTCCCCAATGTGCCTGTTACATTGAAAGGGAAGACCGTTAATATGAACGTGATGGTCGTCCAAGGACCCTTGGATTATAACCTACTCCTTGGACGCGACTATATTTATTGCATGGGAGCGATAGTCTCCTCACTCTTTAGAGTAATGTGTTTTCCACACGAAGGAAGGGTGGTCAAGCTCGTAGACCAACTTTCGTTTCCGGGATCTCGCATCGCAAATAGTCAAATACCATTCCTAAATGGTCTGTTCACTCAAGATTCGCCTCCACCCCCGGTCCTCCTTCCCGATGAGTGCGAGTGATTCGGAAAGAAAGACTAGGACCCAGGGGGCATGCACCCTGGTCTGCTTCGGGCAGAAGAAACCCCGGGTATAAGGAATAATTTCCGCAGAAGAATATGACTAGTCCGTACCCCGTCCGTGGAAAGAAGTGGGGTTGTTCTGGAATAGTGTTCTTTTGTTAAAGTTATGTGTTTGGCAAAAGAGTCATTCACCTTTGTCTAAAAAAGTGGGCAATGCCCATGTAGGAATTCCCTTATCGCAACGAATAGTAACCATCTTTGAATTCAAGCCTCGCCCGTTAAAACATATGTTTTGAAGGATAAGCAGGGGCAGCCTACAAAGTAGGGGACTATATTGTTGTGACAGAGGGTAACCATCTTTGGACAACCCAATGATAGACACCGCCGAAGAAAGGGATTGATTTGCGGCAGCAAATAGAACCCTCTTCGGATAATAAGAAAAGAAAACCTCGTTAATAAAGGGGCAGTCTCGAAATTCTACCCTATACCTGGGGGCATGCAAACTTTTGGAATGCAAGCAAGGACGACTATTTATTTTTTTTAAATTTTTAGGTCCTCCCTTTAACCTGTAGGTCTAACCCTTAAACTCGTAGGATTAGCCGTTTCCGACCTTGCATGAAGAAAGCCTGTGGGGCAAAGGTAAAATTTGCCAAAATTGGAGCATAGCTTTGTGAGATAAAGCTCCTTAAAAAATAGTTATCTCATAGGAGGCGTTCTTTTATGACTGGTATATCGAGCAGTTTTAGCATATAGTTCATGCTCGTTAAAAAAAAACGCAAAATTCGAGCAGTTTTATGACTGAATTTATGCTCGTTAAAAAATAGAAAAGTGTGAGCAAAAGTTTCCCCCAGAGTTCAAGCTCATGGAAAAAATGAACTATCCCGTAAATAAACTTTTGAGATTGTAAATTCATCAGCCATAGAACCTTGATCGTGTTTTCATCCATCACCTCCACTGTTCATTTGGCCGATCATTCACTTCCCATTTGTGTTTTACCTCTTTTGAGAAACAGCTGCGAAGAGTGATTTCACCTAGCCATCCTCGTGACACTGCCGTGATTGGAAAATTCCAACCTGTACCTGGAATCTGCTGCTATCCCTGTTTATCACTCGTTTCTCAAAAGACGAGTCTTCTTTGAGCTCTTTTCACTGACTCGTAAAATATGAAAAGTTTGCCGAGTTTTGGCCTTCCAGCTCGTTAAATGACCGGAACGCTATCCCTCCTCTAAATTTTAATCTTTTTGGACCTGAGGGATTATTGCACAAAAGGATCGAGCGCTTGTCTTGTTCGGCTCGTTAAAAGTACCGAACAACCATCCCTTCTGTATTGTTTTATACTTTTTCAGACTTAAGGGATCAGCTGACGAAAAAAAGGGATTATGGAGTTGACTTTCTGTACCTTTTCAGACTCTCTAAAAATGAAAAGGACCGAGTTTTCTTGTCGTTAGACTCGTTAAAATGATTAAATAGCGACAAACTTGTCTTTAGACGAGAACGAGTTTCCCTATCGCTAAGCTCGCTAAATCATAGCGATGGGCTTGCCCGAAGGGCAGTTATAGAACAAGCATATGTTATCCTCCTCAAGCTTGACAAAAATAAAGAGGTACTGGTCAGAAATGACTGGGGAAAAATTGGGAGAACATCAAGTTTAATGGTAGCAAGTCACTCTTGAACATGACACTTTTCCTCCGTACCACATCGGGTTGGTTGTTTCATTCACCGGTCTCATCGCCATGGTCCTCGCCAAACCATCCACATTTGGGGTAATGCTACCGATCCATCGCATCAGTGTCGTTATATGTTCAAGAGGGTCATTCTGAAAGTGTCAACCGTGTCCCATCCACTGCCATACATTATCCTTCATCCATTCATGATCGCCACCCTGAATCATATGTCACAGTTTGTTTTCACCTCCACTAAAATCATTAGCTCCGTTCCGTGTCATTGATGTGGGATTCATTAAGGCCCTCCTTTAACGGATCGCTTCTTGTCGACTTCAGCTCATTATCCAAGAAGTTGGTCTAGGGACAACCCCCATCAGTACTTTGAAGCTTGCATGCCTCAATGGCAAGTTTCTCACTTCCGGCGACAGGTATACATCAATGACCTTCGACCAAAAGATTTTGCGTGGCGTTCGACGCCAAGTCCTTTATTCACGCCACGTGAATTGTACTGCAGTACCTTGAGGGTCATTATCATTATCGGTGATTCCTCTCGCGCTTGTTAACGGTTTTCATTATTGACCGGTAATCAAGCGATGTCTTTCCATGTTCGACTTCAGCGAAATTCTCACATGGATCGACTTGTGCTTAGAGTGAAGATCGAACGAGTTTGAAGACCCCGGATCTAGTTTCATCCATCCGGGATGTGATATATATTCAGGAAATATAAAAGCATTTGTCATGTACATCATTGCAGCAGATGATCATCCTATTCAAAGGATGATAATTTCAGCAGAAAATTGTCAGTCTACTATCAGACGATCGTCTGTTCTATGTACCAAAATGTATTTATAAAGCTGAGCATGGGAATGCCCGCCTCAGCTAGATCATGAAAACAAAATGAAAAATAATGTATTGTATTGTATTGTATTACAGGGCGCCTCCTCAGCACTGGAATGAACTTCGGACCCTTTAGATAAAGCATTTCACCCGATAAACGGCCTCATACTTTAGGGGGCAACTGTTATAGACATTTTTGTGCCTCGCGACATGGAGCATGAAATGTCAATAATTACAGGGATCCTCAGTCCCTAAACATGTTGTTCTTACCCCTAAAAGAACAAGGTCATCAAACAACAGCACTTCCAATCAGTTCTCCACCTGAAAACACTTCAAAACAGGCTAATTTTGGATCATGTCAGCTGCTCCACTGAGCATCTGCGCTGGAATGCAACTGCTCCTCCTTGTACCTGCGCTGGAAGTCAAAACTAATGAAGGCTACCTGCGCTGGGCAAGATTGGCCAAGTGGCACAATCATTCTGCAAGGTGTCAACTGCCCAGGAAGCTTCCAAACTGACACTTGGTTCATGAGGTTCGCCGTGTGATGAGTAAGAGGTACTTGATCACCATGTGTAAGCAAGGATCTCCAAGTGGACTCAAGAACTGAAGATTAACTGAAGAGGGAGAGGACACTAGTCAGCTCTATGCCAGCCTCAAGCTGACTCATCCTCTCTTCTTCTCTCCTATATATAGAGCTCTTCTATGAGGTCTATGGAGGCTGGAATTTTGTGTAAAGCAAGGAGGTGCTGTTGGTTTACAGTTAGAGCTATTGGGTGATTGTTTTACTAGAGGTGAAGAGGAGAGTTCTTGCTGCTGGGGAGGTGCTGCTGGATTGGAGCCATCATTGGTTGTAACCTTCTTAGAACCCTGTTACTTCTATCAATAAATTTTTGCATGTTCTCCTATATACTTGTATTGCATTGATGTATTGTATTTACTTGTATATTTGATTCACTCTAATCCATGCATCAGTTATGAGTACATGTATCTTGTAGTTTCCTCTCTTGTTTTGTGCAGGATCTGTGTGTAGCTGGACCGGCAAAGAGAGCAAGAGCTGGGAACAAGAGACAAAGAGAGAGGATAAGGATCGACTAAGCGAAAGACACCAGGTTGGTTAATTTCTTCCTTCTCTCTGTACTTTCATAAAGGAAATATCAAAGCTTTACTTTCAGTTGTTGCTAAAGACTGTCACCTTTAGAGTAGGGATAGGATCATCCGAGTCGGATACGTTTCCCCACAACAAACTGGCGACTCCGCTGGGGAGCCTAGTATCTTGTTGGTGTTTAGTATTTTGCCATTCATTTCTTGAAGAAAAGAGTACCAAATCGAAAAGCTTTTGACTATATCAAAAGCGAAGTAGAGGGACTGCTACTCTTGCTCATTTGCTGAGCAAATTCAAGATTTGAACGCTTATCTACAAAAGACTCTTTACTCTTTGTGATAGCTTTTCATCCTCTTGATCATCCCTTAGCCTGTACTTGACCTATAGCTTTTTATTTCAGCAAAAAACAGTGCATTTTTGAGCTTTTTATGACCCAGAAAACTTTGTAGACGTAACTCTCGTGTCCCAGAGCAGGCTGTCCACAGGCAGTCTGCATTACAGCGCAGGTACTCCCTTCGGGAACTGCACTGAGAGTCAAACTGATAGACCAGAGCCTGCACTGGTCCAGTTAGCCTTTGTCTTGCTCAGTTTTCCCATTGTGTCTTGGCCCTGTTTTCACTGATTTTTGCTGATTGCTTGCTGGTCATTGTACTTGCATTTTCCTTGGATTTCCTGGATATTACAGACGGTTTATAGAACATTATTCACGAATTGCAGCACCTCTATATGCTTTGACAGGTAATGTCGATTTTTTCTGGACAGATAAATGTGACTAGGCTTTTAAAGAATTGAAAAAGTTGCTGTCAATAGCTCCAGTCCTTCGAGGACCAAATTGGAATTTGCCATTCCAGATCTCATCGAATGCCTCGGATACAGCAATCGGTGCAGTCCTAGGACAAGAAGAGGATAAGAAGCCATACGCTATTTACTATATTAGCAAAAATTTATCCTCTGTCGAACTCAATTATACTGTTACTGAAAAGGAATTCCTGGCTGTAATTCATGCTGTTAATAAATTTAGGCATTATATTACAGGTTATCCTGTTGTGTTATATACAGATCATTCTGCTATCAAATATCTAGCAAACAAACCTGTCACGAAGCTAGAAACTCGATGGTTGATCCTGTTGCAGGAGTTCGACATCACAATTAAGGATCGACCCGCAAGGAGAACCCTGTAGCCGACTTCCTCTCAGAATACCCAAATCAATCGAAGCAGCAGCCGTGGAAGATCAATTCCCTGATGAACATCTGTTTGCCATTGCCATTCGAACACCCTGGTATGCTGACGTCGCTAATTACCTTGCAGTGGGTAAGTTACCAAAACACCTAACCCCTCAGGAACGAAAGCAAATTGTTCAAAAAAGCACTCGATTTTCGTCGATTGGAGACCATTTATTCCATACAGGGGCAGACATGCAAATCAGGAGGTGTATTCGAGAGGATGAGATCCTAGACATCTTAAAGGCTTGTCATAATGGACCATGAGGGGGGCACTTTGCCTACAAGAGAACAGCACATAAAATACTACAGGCAGGGTACTATTGGCCTACAATCTTTAAGGACGCGAAAAAGTTTGTGCAGGCCTGTGATAGCTGCCAGCGAGCAGGAAAACCTGGTCAAGCTGATGAAATGCCTCTGAGACCACAAGTGGTTATTGAGCCATTTGAACGATGGGCTCTCGATTTCGTCGGGCCCATTAATCCACCATCAAACCAGAGGACATACATCCTGGTAGCAACAGACTATGTTACTAAATGGTTGAGGCTGAATCATTAGCTAGGGCTACAGAAGATTCGGTAATACAATTTTTGTTCCATTTGTTTGTACGTTATGGACTTCCGAGAGAAGTAATTACAGATGGTGGACCACAATTGTTGGAAATAAACTAGCTGCAACATTTAACAATTATCATATCCAACATAAGATTTACTACCCCCTACCATCCGCAGGCAAATGGACAAGTAGAAAACAGTAACAAGATAATTGAGTCAATCTTAACAAACTACTATCGCATCACACAGGCGTGATTGGGCTGCTCGGCTACCTGAAGCACTGTGGGCTTATAGAACCACATGGAGAAGTACGACAGGCTATTCACCTTATCAATTGGTGTTTGGGAAACAACCAATATTTCCTATCGAATTTGAGATCCAAACACTACGAACTTCACAAGAGGTCGGCCTAGATCTGAATGAGGCACAGATCAATCGACTACAAAAAATAAACGAATTGGATGAGATTAGGCTCTCTGAATTACAAAACATAGCATTAATCCAACAGCAACGAGCTAAGTGGCATGATGCACTTATAAAGAATAAAGTCTTCCATGAAGGGGACTGGGCTCTGTTATACGATTCTCGGTTCCAGGACTTCCCGGGGAAACTCCAGACTCGCTGGCTAGGACCATATGAGATCCAGAAGGTGCACGACAATGGGACCCTCACTCTGATCACAATTGATGGTTCTGGACATACGTTCAAAGTAAATGGCCACCGAGTTCATCTCTATCGAACCTCTTACTCGGGAATCCTTTTTGTCAACAGCTACAGCAAGATACTGATTTGGAGATCTTAGGAGAGGAAGTGAAATCTTCCTCACCTATAACTTAAGCAATTCGTTTTTAATAATTTGTACATAACATCCTGTACATATGTTCTTTTCATCTTTGTTGTAGTATTTTGGTTACCTTATTTTGCACAGCACTGGTTTGATTTTAAAGGAACAGCACTCGTGTGATTCTGTTGTTCCTTTTCAAAAGGAACAACACTTTTGGTGTTTTGCTGTTCCTTTGCAAAAAGGAATAGCACTTTTTGCTTTGCTGTTCCTTTGCGAAAAGGAACAGGACTTTTTGCTTTGTTGTTCCTTTGTGAAAAGGAACAAGACTTTTTGCTTTGCTGTTCCTTTGCGAAAAGGAACAGCACTTTTTGCTTTGTTGTTCCTTTGCGAAAAGGAACAACACTTTTTTCTTTGCTATTCCTTTGCGAAAAGGAACAACACTTTTGTGTTTTGGAATTTTTGCTGTTCCTTTGCGAAAAGGAACAACACGTTTGTGTTTTGGAATTTTTGCTGTTCCTTTGCGAAAAGGAACAGCACTTTTTGGCTTTGCTGTTCCTTTGCGAAAAGGAACAACACTTTTTGTTTTGTTGTTCCTTTGCGAAAAAGAACAACACTTTTTGGCTTTGCTGTTCCTTTGCGAAAAGGAACAGCACTTTTTGTTTTGATGTTCCTTTGCGAAAATGAACAACACTTTTTGGCTTTGCTGTTCCTTTGCGAAAAGGAACAACACTTTTTGTTTTGCTGTTCCTTTGTGAAAAGGAACAGCACGTGTGGATTTTTGTTATTCCTTTGCGAAAAGGAACAGCACGTGTGGATTTTTGCTGTTCCTTTGCGAAAATGAATAGCACTCTTTGTGCTTTGCTGTTCCTTTGCGAAAAGGAACAACACTCGCATATTTCTTTTTTCAAGATGCAGAATTTGGTTAATTCCACTATTTCTTTTCCGCAAGATAAGTCATTCACATGCTTCGCTCATAGAAGACACCATCAGAACCTTTCTGCTCCTATTTGGACGTTTTGCGATTATGCTCTCCTAAATCCTTTAGATATAGCAATGATATTATGCAATGAACATAAAAGCATGATATACCGAAACCTGCATATCATAAATCACTACTATTTTAACAGTCAGCGTATATAAGAAGACAAGAGAAGGGACATTAACTTTCGTCTTCACTGTCATTATCTTATTCCTGAACCGTGGTTTGGTAGTTTTTTATCATGTCGATCTCCTAAAAACTTTCTTGATCATTACTGAGGAATATGAGCAAACGATTTATATCTGTCTGTTGGGATTGTAAGACTTCTTCCACCATTCCCCGCTCTTAAGGAGTGCGGAACCACCCTTATGTAATTGAACAAAGAAAATGAGAAGTGTGCTGCAAAAGAAGAATAAAAAAAAATAAAAAACAAGATATGAAATAGTCAAATGCAGGATAGGGGGTCTCATTCAGAGCCAGCCTACCATGATCATAAGGATGGAAGCGAAGTGGCATTCCCATTACGGCCACCACACCAGGGATATGGTCCAAAGGTAAAATAACAAGCAAACCTTGAAACAGGAGGTTCATCACGAGCCGGCCTGACCACGTTTCGTGCCTACCTTGTGAATGGCATTATGGTTATCTGGTCACCAAGCCAGCATAATGGCCTGCATTTTGACAAAGCACTCTTCAGTAGATACACAAAGGATAATGGTTCCGGAGGTGAGATAAACACCTTTGCCAAGGCTATGAACACCTGTTGGCAGCAGAGCTCTGTTAATGGCATTGGAGTCGTAATATTTACACCAACAGGTATGATATTAAGTCTGTTGTCTTTTATATCCTTTGCATGTATCATATGTCACACCCCGATATAATTATCGCATGAACATTATCACCAATCATGGCAACGGAATTGACAATGACTACTAGAGACTTGGTACAGTTGACAGACATCCAACCCCTCGGTTCCTCATTATATCACACTGGCTTATCTTAAAAGCGATCCACTTTTCTGCCTCGGTTTCGGTACTTCATTTTCCTTTCACAACATGGCATAATTTCTACCTACTGTACTTTATGATTTGACTCCCGACTGGATGCTGCTCCTCTCTTTGACGGCTGGGGGCAACCTATCAGATCGCGGGGGGGAGGTGACCTCATTACTCCAATGGTTACGTGGCTGCACACCATTCGGGCAAAATAATGACACGATTTAACGGTATGATGATCTCATCCTACGGACTGCCATCCACGATCTTTCCCTTTGCTGCATGCTCTGCGAAAATCCTTCCTAAAATTAGCATTGAGTGTCCTCTCTGCTCGGTAAATACTGCGAACAGTTGCTGTTTCATTCCCGAGTTTATTTCTGAGAGTAAGCTATGGGCGGGAAGACAATCCGAAGTGAACCAAACAAGCTGACCGCGTCCGCTGCTGCCCGCGAAATTCTGGAAAAGGCAGGATGGTTGAATTACTTCAACCGCCTGCAAGAATCGAATGAGGCTGTAGCATTGGAATTCCTGCAAAATTTGCAGGAAAACCACTCTATAGTCGGAGGAAAGCGGATAGAAGTTACGGAGGACATTATTGCAGAAACCTCAGGATTACCAGCTGTTGGACCCAGATGGGAGCTAAAGAAGGAAAGACTGCAGAAAGTAATGGAAATTTTCCAAGCGAAGGCAAAGTCTGACAGTCAAAGGGAAATGAGTTCTGCCGACAACACTGGGGGAACCCTGGACCGAGCTGGCGAAGATAGTGCAGAGCTATATCACCTGCGAAGGGAGAAAAGATGTGGTAAGGGCTCGTCACTTAAAACTTCTAGCTGTTTGAAGGGAAAATGTTCTGTAAATCTCCCTGCCCTTTTAATTAGTTATTACATGATGCGGCCCGAAGCCTGAAGAAGGCTCAGCACACAGATACGGTTGTTAGCCACCACGGACTAATTCGGCTAATAATAAGCACAGTCTGCCCAACAGCAAGACACCTGGGAGAAATTGGGCAAACAGTAAAAATGGAATGCTTTACCACCCCCAAAATCTAAACGAACCTCCAACCACATTGGAACGTTCAGAAAACACAAGAAGCCAGCAGCAGAAAAGCA